>OY740769.1:131994969-133450479 GCA_963513935.1 Aphrophora alni | reverse complement strand
CAAAAATAATAGGACTATGTTAACGAAAGATAAAAATAAAGTTTGTAGACAAAGTTGCTTTTGTGTACACAACGACAATGGGAGAGGGGGTTGAGTGTTGAGAGAGCTATATATACAACACTTTGACTGCCATAAAGAAAAGAGTTTACAATCTACGTTAGTGTTTACTATGCTTATCACACTCGATGCAATATGTTATGTTTTATAATTTTTCTGTGGAAAGAGGTGGGCTAGAACATATTTTTAATTTCTGTTTTTAAGCGATATACATTTAAAGTTTTTAACGACACTGCTTCTAACTTGACAAACATACATTAGAATGGACAGCTATATTTTAATTGAACATTTTTTACTTTTAAAACTTAAATTTTAATAAAATGATTGTCAGTTTGTAAATGTGTTCATATCTTGACAGTTAAAGAATTACTAAACTTTTTTAATACATAATTTTTGTTATTCGATGAGTAGAAATAAATAAAACATATTCCATCTTTCCAGTAGTTTTTCATTATTTAAAAAAATATATTGGCTTTCAAGTAATAATTGAAATATATGTAGTATAATGCGTCACATTATTTTAAGATAGACTTTAAACGTTTCTTTTTTCAGGTTTATGATTCTTCCCTCATATTACTTATATAATCTTGCGTAAAGTCATAAATCAGTCATTTAGTTACATTAATCATGCAAGTCGTAATTATATTTTTTCTGTAATTAATTAGAAAAAAAAAAAAAAAACAACAATACAAATAGAAATTTTGTTAAGGTTTTTAATATTTCTAAATATTTTTCTATGCGTTTTATCTTACTCTGGTGCAATTACGTACTATAGCTAAGTAATTAAACACCAACTATAAAACAAACATTTATTTAATTCTTTTGGTATATAGACATTAAAAATATTTAACGCTTTTCTTTATTTCCATGACAAACTCTTCACAAACACCGGGAGTTTTGTTATTCATTGCCGTAATGATCTTCAATGAGTGACGTGTAGTTCCGTTCTTATAACCCAGCAGTGGTCAGTGATGGGATCAGAATTCTCATTTTGTTGAATGTAAATAATTGGTTACATGGTAGCGTCATTTTGGCGTACATGTGCACAAGATACACCTACACGCAAGATCATCATTACTTGATAAATCAGTTTAAACAAACTGAACTTGTGGACCTGAACCCCATTCCCCATAGTGACCACGCACGTCGGATGATAATATGGGACGTTTGTGTCTGTCAACGCAAGAGGTCTATCGTTCGACGCAGTTTGGAACTTTGCGTTTTAATCAATGGTTCAGATCATCTTTCACACATCTTTGGAATTGCATGCTTTACAAAATCCAGCCTAACCATAAAATTAGGCTAGTAGATTCCCCTAAACTAGTTGATTTTACTGTGACAAAACAAAATGGATGCACTGATGAAAATGACATTAACGGAATTTGATAGATCAAGTAAGGTACCAAGTTCTGCCGTCAACCGTAGTATTCTACGATAAATGATCGTATCGGATCATATCACATGAATATCCAAAGAGGATTGGCCAGTGATTAAACTACTCCATCTTGAATTACAACGTTTGAATATTTACTTTACACTATTGCTGTGCGGATTGCTGAGTGATTTTGATTAATGCCACCTTTTATTTTACAAAATACTTATTTTGTGTTTGTAGTATATTATTGTACAAATCACACGTCCAGGATTTAGGTTTTGTAAAAGGATGGGTAGAGATACATAACAATATGTTTTATATATTAGATTTGTAAGTGTAGAAAAGACCAATATCTTTGTAAATTCAGAAGAATTAGTTCTACCTGGAGTATTGAATAAATTGTCTACTCTACATTTTTGAGTTCTTAATAGTTTGACCTATTAAAACATGACAATTGCTTTATGTGTGTTAGAAATCCTATGGAAATAAACACTTAATAAAAAAGACAACCCACAAAAATAAGTCTCTCAATTAAATAGATAGGTCTAAAAGATACTTTTCACGAGGCTGGTTGAAATAAAAATTTTAATTTACCTATTTTTGACAAGTGGTAGTTCGTATTTCAAGTAGTGATGTTATTTATTGATTTTAATTATAGCTTTTATGAAAGCTTTTTAATATATTAAATTTTAACATTCTAATTACTGTAGTAATGTAATTTTTTGTGTCAAGTCTAAAGGTAATTTGAAGAAGATATAAGCACCAAATGCCTTAATGAAGTTGCAAAAATAAGTCTTGAATAAGATTTTAGGTTATAGAATTTGCTATACATTAAAAAACATTCTTTCAGTTTGTCTCATTAACAATAATTCTGCTGCAACATACTTATGTGTTTAATTATGTTATTGAAAATGGTAGTAAATATATATATATATATATATATATATATATATATATATATATGGTATATATAAAATTAGAAAGTAAAACACTAAAGTTTCAATTTATCTATCTAAAATTTTCCAATTCATAGGTAATATTAGACCATTTTATACAATTTACAGAACTTGAAAAATATTCATATTTAGAAAAATGATGAACTAGAAAGTTTATTAATTTGAACATACAGATTCTCACGGTTTTTCAAGAATGTTAAATTTGATAGAATAAAACTTAAAAACAAATTCACACAAATAGAACTTTTACTTATTCAACGCGTTTTAACGACAAAGTCGACATCTTCAGTGATGCACGAGGTGTAATAACTAAACAATAAATAACCTACTGTTGTACCAAACTCGTAGTTATAGAGATTTAAACACACTTTTAGCAGTAAGATGTTAACTACTCCTTACGCTATTCTAAATAGAATAAAGTTAACATGTAACTAATACAATAATTACGAATTGATCTTTTATTTAATAATACAATATGTATTATACATTAATACAGAACTTTCTATATGTCCTAATTAGTTGTTTACAATTTTATTACATTACGGTAACTGTGATATAAAAGGTTTCCCAAACATCTAAATTATTGCATTTTTTTGGTATCATTCTACAATAACTTAGAATTTTCTACTTTAATGTAAAGTTTCTCGTCTAAAAAGTGTTTGACCATAGCTGATTTATTAGGCATAATATTATATTTAAAGTTTTCTTTAGCTCGGGTCTTGACATTTACTTTTTTTGCCTTTATATTTCTTCTGACATGTTAAAGTCAAGAACAATAAAATTGAATTGTTGCCCCCACGTTCTTGTCCCTGAAGTACCGCATCCTTCAGAGTAGCCAAGTAATTACATTTTATCTTTTCAATTAATCTGGGAACACTTTGACCGAACATAAACCTTTTGTACTTAACGTAAAATAAGACAGTTTCTTCTGTTACTTCTCATCGAATTATCTCTCTACGTTTCAGAAATAAGTTATGTTTTTAATGTATTATTATTTCTATATTATGTTTAGTTTTGTTTGTGATATGTAATTAACGATTAACTTTTAACTACATTTTCTACAGAAGAAAATAGTTTACTGAATTTTAATCTTTAGGGTGTCAAAAATGTATTGTTTCAAAGGGAAACGATTTTCGTTCTAAAAGTAAATTATATAAATGAATTAAAAAGTGAAGCGCAAAGTTATAAAAAAATTTCACTTTTTAGAATTATATTTATTTACTAGTCAACATGAATAATCTAAACAAATAAGCCAATCCTTTTTGGTTAACAAATAAAACACAATTTTTATTTTGTAAAATTCTATAATTTATTTGGTCTACCCGACCATGGTTTAGGCATTGACGAGGCTCTTACAAGACTAAATACAATACACATCATAACTATTATAAAATGTTAAGAAAGGCAGGAAATTCCCATTAACAAACAAAGCACAAAGACCCGGGGGGAAAACCCCCACAGGTCATTCATACAGGTATTAACCAACCTTGAATAGAGGTAAAGTAAGTAAAGGAGAAAATGACAAAAATTCCGTTTGGTCATTTAAAACTAGATTAGCATCATTACACAAAAGTCTCTTAATTTCTAAAATTTTCAAAACATTTAATTTTCTTTGTATTTGTATTCGTTGTATTTATTTCATTTTCTTTGTTCATTGTATTTATTGTCATTGTGTCGACTATTGCAAATTAACATATGAAATAATTGTAGAAAAGTCTACTTTAAAATAATATATTAGCGTTTTGATATTTGATTCTGTAATAATATCAATATATTTATAATCCAACTCCAAACTTGTGTTGTAGGTTCGACAATAAAGTATTTCTTTCGATAATATCAGTATTTTTTTCTTAACTGTAAAGTTAACTTTATGGTTAATGTTTGTTATTCATAGCACATAGTTCAATAGATATTACTTTAAGACGAAAACATACAATTTATGTTGTCTCGAAATCGGTTTTACATTTTTTGTTAAATGTTTCTGTATTACAGCTATTGAAGGATGGTCAAAACAAAACCTATCTTGATAATGGCCATAGAGATCAAATACATAATGGAGAACTAGATTTTGTGATAAAAAGATAAATATATCGAACAGAAGAAACTATTTTTATTGAGTTACGGAGAAATATAAAGAAGAATAACTCAAAATAATCTGGAAAATTGCCTTTACAATGACATATTCGATGATAAAAATTATTATAGGAAAATATAAATACATATTTTTATAGTATATTTATGTTAAGTTATGACAGTAATTTTCAATTTAAACACTTTACTTTCATCGGACAAATGTTAATTTAAAACAATATTTGAGAACATTAGGATAGAGAATTAGTCTGTGTGCCTGCATTTTACTTGTATCATTCCATGGTCATTCTAATAACGTATTAGGATATGAATTGTATTTTGTAGGAATCTGAACTGGATTTATGTAGTATTTACACAAATTACGTATGTATTATATAGGGTTAATAGAAATTTACATCCTCATTTATATTCTGATGACATGCAAATTGTCTGTCATTTCAAAATCGTGGAGCTGCTTGATTTATGTTTTTAATATGAATGTGATGATGGGTGTTTTTTAGGATTTTTCCAATACAAATGGACTAACATTAAATCTAACAAAATAAATCTAAATCCTAAATTTAACGGGTTTTTCATCTAGTTTAGACAGATTTATTACTTCCACATTGTCAATTTACAAAGAATACTGATCAAGGTACTACAATTTGCGTACAACTTCACAATCCTTTCAGCAGCCATTACTCTATTTTAAAAAAATGATATTTAAAGAAAGATAAAATATGAATAGACATATGTGTGTAAGAATATAAATTCCTTGATTAAATTCATCTGAGCAGAAGTTAGATAATCATTTATTTGATGTGTGCGTAAAAGTGATATTTTGTATAAACACGTTGATAGATTTGAACCTAACTTTCATACTGTATACAATATTAATAAATTTTAAATGATATTAAAATTATGTTAAATTACAGATAATAATTATGATTCTGACGAAACAGTTAACTAAACCCCTCATATTAGCTGAAATAGCTGAGTTTTTTTCTATTTAAGCGTTTTTCTATTACATTTTTTATATTGCAATGATGGTTTACATTACATTTTTACTTTTGCATATAATTTTATTGCTATTTACAATAATAAAACCAAAAAAAACTATGGAATTGATTTACAAATGCAATACAAATCCATTACAATTACGTCTACAAATTAATTATAAAAATCAATTGCCAGATACTTTTTTTTTCCTTTTAGGAAAAGAAATTTTATTTACTGTTCTTTTATGAATATGTATCTATACATTTTCTTACGGCCTATACTTTTTATTTTAGGAAATTTGAGATTTTATTTACACTTTTTTATGAATATGTATCCAGAAATTAAAAATAGATTTTTAAAATGTATAAACATCAATGCAAATAATTACGAAAACAATTTATTAAAACTGTATTAATACACATAACATTCCACCATTTTGATGCAGGAAGTAGTATAAACATTTCAAAAATATGAATAATTTTCCAATGCATAACCTTTCAAATAATGGATCATAATTTTTGAATTCAAAATTGAAAACTATTACTCTCCCCACCCAGACTAAAGTTTGGTAAAATTGTGTTCTTCTATATTTTATTCGAAAATATTATAATATTACAACATTCACAATAAGATTATCCCTGGATAGGAAAGGTTTAGAAAGTTTTTAAGATAAAGTTTGCATTTCAGCTCGTCTTCCGGAGAGAAGTGTAAGGTAATGTATTTTCTTACGTACTTAAATTTGAGATTTCTTAACGTGGTTTTCTCATTTCCCATCCTTTTACTCCGAAGATAGAATTTTCTTCACACATATCCAATCTACTTAACCCGGAGGTGATAGATTTTACAGACGATTGCATCAGTTACTTTTATAACTAAATTGATATTAGTTTCAGGTCATGGAATATATATCTTCATTTCAGAAAGTTGAAGTTTGTTTTATATTAAAGTGACTTTACTCACATAAAAACTTTTTATATAAACACACTTCACCTATACTTTGTTTATCTGTGGTTTTTGTTTTTGTTTAAAAGTGTACAAATTGCAATGATTGAGTAAATAAATGGGCATTTTATTACTACTATCCGTAATAAAAAAAATTCATTGTCACCGGACATACTTTTGTTGCTTTAAATATTTTCTTGGCCCAAATTCCAAGACGTATGGATATTATGTAACTACAAAAAAAGTATAACTTCGCATATGTATTTCTATTACTGATAAAATAGTTTGGAAATTGTATTGAAAATGAGGCTCAAATTGTAGTAAATGTTTTCAATTTTTGTATAAGAGAGGAGAGTGTATATTTTGTGTTAACGACATGAACTAATTTTTATTCCTCGTAGTTATCGATTCGTTTATAATCGGTTTCGTTACTCTTAATTACACGTAAAGTTAAAAGCTTTGTCAATATGTGTTAGGGGAACACTAGCAGTCGATACTAATCGTTGGCTAACTAAATTAGTCTCGCTAGCTTAGCCTTAATTACATTAGAGTACAGTCTAAATGGGAAATCTAATTAATATAAGAGTGTACATTATGGATCAAAGTTATGAGTTTACTTATGTCTGCTTAGAAATACATATTAAAATACATAAAATGTATGTTAAATAATATTCCTCTTAAGACTCGTGAGTAGGGATGTGGAGATGAGTAACAAATAGTCGGACTTACATGTCTCAAAACAATCTTAATTACATTTTTATCTACTAAACTATTCGAATTAATTCTCTTATCGGTCAGAGTTTTTGATTTTTCGTGGATAAAAGGGGAAGCTTCGAAACACTAGACGTATGGTGTACAGCTTGAAGCAACAGAGAATATATGTTCCAAATGTCAACTTGTTACCCCATATTACCCCAAACCTAAATAGGCTATATAATTTATTTACTATTAAGGTATATCTTATTATATAATTTAATATATATTATTTAAACATATATAAGGTCAAATTCTTTTTAAGATATTAATAAACCAGAGAAATATATATTTTACACAAAAGTTATGTTAACTATGTTTCAAAGTTTCTAGTTGATGTGTAAGTGACTAAACAAATCTACTAAATGGAAAACCGACAAAACTGTTTTTTGTTACATTAAAAAAATATTGCTGATTAACAAATTTTAGTTTTATTATTAATTTATCAGAAAAGATATTTTAGCAGGAAATCAATTCAGAGATTACCGAAAATAAGATATTATGATTTTTTTATAAGTATATCCTCTTTTCTATATAATAACAAAACCGTGACCTATGGGAGAATTTATATAATCATTTCTTAGTTCTCTATTTACGAATTTCCGAACCAATCTTACGATAAGTTGAATTATCTGTATTGGAGAATTAAACAGAAATTATAGATATTTAAAGACCTCTTTATATCGCATACAATTCTCAAAAGTACTATAGTTTTTTCACAGGGATCTATTTGAGCACTGTGCACTAAAGATTAACCTTGTGCATTTAACAATTTCTTTTAGATTTCCAGTAAAAATATGAACGGTTTTTAGAAAGGTGACATGTAGTTAGAACGATAAAACTAATTACGACTGAACAAGAGTCGACTGTTAAAATTTAAACGTGTACAATGTACCTTACTTTATATTGTTCAATTATTATTTATCAAAACGTTTCTCAAAAAAAGTTAATAAACCCTTCCTTGTCCTTATTCCCTAGTAAAACGATGGTTCTTTTGGTGTCTCTACGAGCCTTAATGAATGTAAATTAGTTGGAATATATTTCCTAAAAGAAACTACAGTTTAAAAATTAAATTAACAGGAACGAAACCATTTACATATATTTTTCATGTAAATTTTACAAGAGTCAAATAATGTATTACATATTTATATAGTATAAATTTTAAATATAATTTTAAAAATATAATCAATGTAATAACTTTTGTTTTTAAAACCATCATCTCCTGTTAAGCAATTAGCGTAGCAATAATTTAATGTAAATATCCAAAATGTAATGTTCAATATAATGTTCAAAATATATAAATAGTATAAAATTAAAAGCTGGTTTGATGTACATATCAGAAAACAATGAAGGTATATCTTATATAAATGCCCTATATATGCATGTATAAAAACAAATTCTTAGGTTACAAATATATAGATTGTACAGTTGTAAATAGCTTCTATGGAATAAATAATATAACAAGATGTAGGATAAATTATATAAATGTTAGAGCATTAATAACTTATTTTATGTAGAACCTAAACTCAATGTAAGATACATTATATATTACACAGCTTATTTTATGTGTTTACTATAACACAATATATGGCATAAACAGTATAGCTGTAGTATGTTATACCACGTTAATTTCAGATAAAACAAATAAATTGTATTGTAGTAATAGCTTATTTGATATAAATCAAGGAAATAATTATAAGCGATAAAAAAATTACATAGCATCGACGTAATAAAGTATTTGTTTGAAATATATCAAATAAATTCTGATATTTACATAAAAATGATTTATTACTGCTATACAATTTCTATATTTTATAACTTACTTTGAATTCTTATATTTAAGTAGATACCTCTAGCGAATGTACAAATGCTTACCTTAATGATTATCTAAACGTGTTAAACTGTTTGTTCTTTATATACAATTTTTCTACAATCTCTCCTTACAATTTGTTATTTGATTTAAAAAGGAAGTACATACGCATACTTGAATTTTACCTCTTATTTTAATTTTTTCACTTATAAATGTTGTGACTAGTGCTTAACATAATATGTTATGATAAGATAATATTAATATAGTTTGTTCTTAAAAAGGAAACCGTTGGAATTCATACACTATAGAAAAAACAATCACTTTATTTGTATGTGTTTGTCCGACCGAATAGTTAGTAACGAAACTACTAATACTCCATAATAATCGCTAGAGTTAAATGTTTAGGAATAACAAACCTTATGACTATAACAAACGAGTATACATACGATGACTCATGTATGTATTTCCTCCCTTTCTACATGAAAATGTACTTGAATACCATCCACCCGCAAGTTTATTACAAACTACTCTATTTCAATTCCCATTTCGTTTCTAGAACGGCGCGCTCAAACGTGTCCCAACCTTGCACAAATTCTGTGGTGAGCAACCAACCGGACTCACGTAAAGTACATACCCAGGACCTTAGGCCTACCCCCCTTAAAGAACCTGCGGTCTCCGACGATACCTCTAGCGATACCATGACCGCACCGGTTATGTTAAACGTATAGGTAATGTATAACTAAACGAGCTAAAGTCAGTAATAACTATAAGTAAATATGAGTACTTGTAAGATATAAAAAGTATAGCAGTAATAGTTTGTTTGATGTAAATATTAGAACTCAATGTAAGATATAAAACATCTATATAGTATAATGGTAACAGGTTATTTCTATGTAAATTTGAGACTTCAACGTATGTATAAATTATTAAAATAGAATAGCAGTAATTGGTTATTAAACAAATGTTTTTAACAAGCAATACAACACAGAAAGATCTGCAATGTACGTAATATTTACAAATTATTTGAATCATGTTTTGTTGCTACGATTGAAGGATAAAACAAAAAATGTTATCTAGGTATAGAGAATCCAGTATTTACAATTGCATTGACTGGACGACGCCTTTTCCAATTAAGATAAAGACGATGTTTGGATAAAGTAGTACTTTGATTTTGAATTGTGATTACATTATGTTTGTATGGCCTATTGTATGTTAATATACAATAGATACGGTTAAAATTTAATATAGCATAAATAACTCAATATATCTGTATGTAAAGTGATAACTCTTATAATGATAAAGTTAATTTGGATTTATCAAACTAACCATTGGGTTTTATAACTGTTTATTATTTCTAGAAACGATTACAACCTAAGAGAGTAGTTTTCATTACACTATTGTTTAATCAATAATAATTAAATTATATTATCGTGATCTTCTACTTATTAATTAACTTCCAAAATGTAATTGTTGTAAATGTATATATATATATATATATATATATATATATATAAAGTCTATCAGCAAATCCGAACTGATTTTAATTAAATTAGGTTTTTGTACTTTGTTCTTATTATGCACACTTGAACTGTAAGACGACCATATTGTGTGTGTTGATCTATTTATGTGAAAATAGGTTCTCCAAAACTGCATAAATATTTAATGCCTGAATGAATTTAGATATGCAAACGTAAATAGCAATAAATAATTGTTTTGACTTTATCGGACAATAATTAGATATTTTAGAACAATTGTGGACATTGATTTGTCTGTTTTATTTGTCATCTCAAATATCTTTTTCTCCATACACTAGTATCAGAAAACTTCTTAGTTATCTTGGTTTTGTTATTTTGTTGAAGTGCATCTTGCCACATTCCCAAATTAAGTTAGATTTCAATTCTTCGTTTAACACAAGTCTTGTAATACGCTAACAGATTAAGTTAGCACACAAGTCTCGTACAGTACACTTCAATCACGGACCAAGTGACAACAGAAAAGCCAGTTAACTTTTTCCGAATACAACTCACGTCTTTGATAAATTTAACGCTATTAAGTTAGGACAACTTGCCGATGTAATAACTCCAAACACCTCTCTCTCTCTCTCTCTCTCTCTCTCTCTCTCTCTCTCTCTCTCTCTCTCTCTCTCTCTCTCTCTCTCTCTCTCTCTCTCTCTCTCTCTCTCTCTCTCTCTCTCTCTCTCTCTCTCTCTCTCTCTCTCTCTCTCTCTCTCTCTCTCTCTCTCTCTCTCTCTCTCTCTCTCTCTCTCTCTCTCTCTATATATATATATATATAACCACTATATTTATAACAATTTGCTCACTATAATACGTAGAGCGATATTATTATTATGTCAGGAAAGGTTTGGCTAGGTGGCTACATATCTGGCAAAACCTTTGGTAAGTTTATTGAAGTTAATGTCATTTAATATGAAAGATTGACAGCATATTAGGTGATCTGTGTTCTCAGATATAAAGATTGAAATTTCGAGTAACGTATGATACGTGAATGTGATCATTAACTATTATGTATAACCTAATACACCTGACAGTTGTAAATTGTAAATTTTCCGTAAAAAAAAAGTGACATCCGCAATGAAAACATTATTTATTCTTAAGAAGTAAGGTATGTAGTAGACGATAAAATAAAACTCCGATATTACAATGTAAACAATTACCCAACAATCATATGGTTAATTTTGCAACAATACTTTCTCTTTGAAAATGAAACCATAGAAACAATAATTATTAATATATTTGCAAATTAAACACCACACTTTATTTCATCTCTCGGTAAAAGTAACTTTCAAAACATATTATTACAATTTAAATCAGGTAATTTATGTGATAGCAGTAACTAGTTTGCTGAATGCGCGATATCCAACGAAGAAACATGCTTTGGCCCAAAATATTGAAAACTTTTAACCTAACTATTTTGGAACTTTACGACATCAAGGATTTGAAGCAACGAGCTACTTTCCAAAACCAGTCCAACATAGAATGGACGACAGAAAACATTCAATAATGAATTTAAAATACAATCTTGAAACAGCAGAAATGATACAATATTTTAATGAAAGGAACTTTGGAAATACAGTATTACATTGTAAAACAGATTTTGTACGGAATAATAAAGTATAATTGAATGAAAAACATGGAAGAAACTTGTCCAGAGAAGCTTGTAGTATTAAAGAACCTAACCTAACTTTTGTGGGACTCGTAGCTCATCGGGATTCTAAGGAATTACCTACTTTCCGTATTCATCATAAATTTGAAGAACAGAATGAACCACGAAGACTTTAGGCCTAATTGATTTTCGACGTAGTGCTCGCTCGCGTGCGTGTGTCTGTGATTAGGGCACCGTTCAAATTATCAAATTAAAATAAATTGATGAAGTTATCCAAATATAATATAAAGTTAATAATGAAGTTATCAGAGTGATCATGATCCAAAATTTGCTATTTTAATAAAACATCAAAGATGGTTTTAAAAATAAACAAATGTAATATTTCAAGTCGATAAAGTCTTCTAAACTTAGATTAAGTCGATTAAGTCAATTACTTTAAAAAAAAAATGAACAATTAATTTTTTTGTATTTAAAAGCTTCCAAAATGTAGACCATACTCCACTTATAAACTGCATCTTTACTTCTATATGAAATTTTAAATGACACACATACCTTTCATTCCAACAAAAATTACCTTTTCTTTTGTTTTTGTTTGTTTCAGAACACAGTGCACATCGTCGTTTCAACGCACATCGTCAACTCAGCGCACATCGTCGATATCGTGGAATCGCATATACAAATTCCATTATTATTCTATCTTTTTTATTAGTAGACCCGTAATGTTTATTTGGACTACAGTATATCTCATTAATTTTTTTTCCCAGTTAGTGGGAAGAGTTAGTGGAGGGTCCCAAACGACGGCGGTTGCGTTCAGTGCAAGTTTCCTGCGCTACTGCTTTAGTTACTCCACTGCTATAAGAAGTTACTTCTACTCTTCTAAGAAGTATAATTACAGATTTAATCCCTATTATTCTTAATTTACTTACTGTAGTTCAATAATTTAATTAAATCGTTTAATAATTCAAATTACAATAACTATTTCACAATATACAAAAATTAATTTAGTTATATTCATTAAAATTATTTTTACATTAAAAAAAAAAAAATTAGTTATATAAATAATTTAACAAAAATTCAATTACATTTAAATTCATGTTATACATATTCAAATTATTTTTTTAATTCAATTCTTTATATACAAATTCCATTATTATTATATCTTTTTTATTAGTAGACCCGTAATGTTTATTTGGATTACAGTATATCTGATTAATTTTTTTTCAGTAGTGGAGGGTCCCGGACGACGGCGGTAGCGTTCAGTTTCCTGCGCTACCGCCGCTAGGAACACGCCCGGTAAAAACATGAGGTAAATATGTAGTTTTAAATTGAAATAACGACATAAGTAAAGATGCAGTTTCGATCACTCTGTAACATTTCAGTATATTATTAATGTATTGTTTTATTCTATTACTAAACTGTATTAAAACGTGTTTTGTATTTAAATGTTGTGTGAATAATAAAATGTTTTATGTTATAATGTTGTTATTTTTATTGACTAGAGCTAAGTTTTAGTGATAATTAAATAGAATGATGTATGAAGTATTAAGAATAGGTTTCTATGGTTACTATACCTAATTTCTATGGGTTCGTTGGATAGTAAAAAAACATGGATCAATAACAAATTCTATAGTTCAGATTGGTAATATTAATTTGTTCTTTATTCCCTTATAGTTGTTACAATTACTTTAGGTCTATAAATAATTCTATATGAGCTTGACATATTCCCTATCAAATATTTAATCCTATAAAATACAATTAATTTAAAACAACCTGTTTTAATCAGACCTTTAAAGCCTCAATCCAGAGCAATGGCAAATTATTGAATTTAACAACAGCTCTTGTTTCTAAACTCGTGAATCCGCTCACCTTTTCAAAATAGGTGAAAAGTTAATAGGTTTTTTAACTCTCTCTCTCTCTCTCTCTCTCTCTCTCTCTCTCTCTCTCTCTCTCTCTCTCTCTCTCTCTCTCTCTCTCTCTCTCTCTCTCTCTCTCTCTCTCTCTCTCTCTCTCTCTCTCTCTCTCTCTCTCTCTCTCTCTCTCTCTCTCTCTCTCTCTCTCTCTCTCTCTCTCTCTCTCTCTCTCTCTCTCTCTCTCTCTCTCTCTCTCTCTCTCTCTCTCTCTCTCTTCGGTGATATGTCTTCGGTGATACATGAGTTACAATAATTAAACTGTAAATCATTGATTTATTTGTTAAGACGATTTATTTGTTAAGACATGCATATTTGTAAATAGTCCATATCTTCACTATTTTTCTTAAATTGTTAGAATTTAACTATGTTTTAATCATATTTATAGTTTCAGACACTGGATCACTTGAATAAACAGACAACAGCTGGATATTCATTAGAAATTAATTCAATGTTTTGCACTGTTTTCACAAATATATACGTGTTTTCTACGTAAAGAAGAAGTAATTTGTTGCCAGTGTTTTGATACTACCCATTTTGAAATAAGAATTATAGTTGGATTTTTTTAGCTCACTCATCGCTGAAGTTGTGCAGTATTGTAGTTGAAACGCGTTTGATTTATTTTAAAAAAATAGTAAATGTGTTAAAGTTCTATTTCAATTTCACTCTACCTCCTCAATCTCCTCAGATGATATTTTGAACATTAGTCTTTCATTAAATAACAAGGATTTTCCCCTTTTATTAAAAATAATTACAGCTTTGTACTTTGCATATCTTACTGAAACTTTACCTCCTTTATGTGGTTAAAGTAAATAATTTACAACTTTTCTATTCATAGACGTAATCTGGCAACGATATATTCATACAGTATATTTAATATGTTATTTTTATAGAGTATACGCTATGGAGGTCGCAATTTTGCACCCCTTCCCTCAATGTTATCAATTTTCAGTAATAGACTCGACTTTTATGGGTGTTATACAAAACTGCTACTTATAAATTTATCGAAATGGGAATAATTTTTCGTCAACAACTTTTCACCTCTAATTCATTTTACAACTTTACAAATCGATGTGACTTTATGGTGTCAGTTTTTAACATCTCAGTCTTTAATTTATTAGTTTTTTTCAGTAACCTCAGAAATAGTAACAAGATGCTTCAATAATCAATAAATATGTTTGTCACTCTAGAGTAGATGTTTTTAAGGTCACAACATTTTGAAGCGCTTCTTCAGAATTAGGTCCAAACTATACATAATAAATAACCAAATGGCTCAATTTATACAGATATAGCGTTCAGCATATTGATCAAGGAAGATATTGATTAAGATCAAGGGAGAAAAATAAACTGATCCAATAAAAATATCCAGCCTATCAAAAACAGGCTAAATTAAATGCGTGAGATATTTTTGGACATCTTCAAATATAACCTCAACCTTTGACCCATCACTTAACTTGTCTATACTTCCCATATGTGAAAAAGTCAAAAGTCAAGGAAAGAATGAGAGAAATAACTTGATATAGAAGAAAAAACTTAATGCTGCTGTAAATATGTGATATCTGAATCATATCAAAAGAAATAAAATTGTAAACCTTTATTGTGGAAAATGTTATTTTTTGGTGCGAGGTTAAAATACTGGAGATAATGTGATGTTTATGCATCGAGTTTCTTGTTGATATACTTTGAGGTTTCTTAGCCCAAAATATTGGTTATGGCACTATGTTTCTCTTTTGTCTCTAGAGTTATTTAAACTTAAACTAGTGCACAACAGTCTAACGACTTGAATATCCTATTTTGACGTCATTTCATAAGAATAGATTTATATTATTTTGCTATTTCGACCCTCTACAGTATATACAAGGCGCCAATTTATTAATTTCATTTTAAGAGTAATTTTAATGAACTAACAATTCCATCAGAAAAATGTATTATTTCTACATATTTTCGAAATCTGAATTTTAATTTAATCTTTAAAATATGATTAAATGTCATTGATATTGCAACATATAAATAACATTTTCATTCGTAAAATAAGAGACGGGTAACTATTTCGTTTGTTTGGTTCTATGGAGCCACATTTAAGGATTTTCCTTCTATTTTTTAAATCATTATTAACCGGAACTTTGTTTTTATTTGATAAAATAATTGTGAATGAAAGATGATTTTCTCGGTTTTTAAAAATACATTGAAGATGCCAATTATCACAATTCCGTATGGTTTGTCACGAGTTTTATATCGATAGTTAAATTGTAGAATCCAGTTACTTGGAAGTAATAAGGATTTTAATTACAATTGTTTTCTGTAATGTTTAGAAATATTGCAGATTGTGATGTGATGGTAAGATCCTACCATGTTCTGTTATTTTAAAGCATTAAACTTTTACGTTGAAAACAAAGATTAGCAAATTTTTGTTTTACAATTGAATTTACAATTAAGGTGTTAGCATGTATTTCGTAATTTTGTTTCATATTTTGTTGCATTAGAACCATTACTTTATAACTGAATATATTCAATTTGTTTATAATTTAGTGTATTTTTAAGTTCAATTATTCAATTGATATACACTCAGCAAAACTGTTTGAAATGAAGTACAAGTTGATGTATATTTATTGTGAAATTATTGTAAATACAGTTTTAACCGAAGTTGAATTTATGAAATGAAATTTATACAAAAAGTGTCAATGAAATAACTTCCAAAATTTTAATGAGACTCAAATCTTAAAAAAACTGGAAGTGGATTTAGTTCACGAAACACACTTTTAACTTCTCAACCTTGTGTGAATTAAAAGAATTTATGTTAATTTAGGTTGGATTTTTTTGTGTTTATAATTGAATTATTTCTTCATATATTTTCTTAATATTTAGAAAAGCCTTATTTTTAAGTTAATTCATAAATAATTATGGTATATTTTGTATATATTGACAATTTGTGTTAGTTATTTAAATTGTGTGCAGGTTTCTTAGTTTACATTCAAAATATTTTCCTCTGTGACAACTCTAATTTGTAAATAAATAATATTTCACCTATTTATTTCTAATACTTTTATTACATATTAACCTTCAAATAATCACTTATTTGCAAATACGTCTGACTGCAGTGTCGACATCACACTGTCATTATCGAAGACAAGTAGTTTTTTTTTGGTTTTTTTACATTGTATTATACCTAAACAAAACTACATAACATTTCATGTGCAAAACTATAAAATAATCACCATTTCTGGGTCGTTAAAATGTATAATCACTTTATCGCTCAATACGTCTACTGTCGGGCTGACTCAAACGTGAACTCACCCGTTTTATTTATTTATTTCTACACCAACTGTATGTGGCCAGACTTAGTTTTCTAGGTTGCTGTCAAACTTTGTAATCGTTAGTTCAGTTAAATATCTACAATATGTGTTGAAATTTGGTGTATTTTAATGTTCGTATGATAACAATGATTCCTTAAGTTTGTTATTCATTTTTTTCGTTTACATAGTAGCAGTTCGGTGTAATTTTGTTTATATAAACTAGTTATTTTATTTATTTGTTTCGGTGACAACAAATTTTTGTATAATGTGGTTTTTTTGTTTGTTTGTTAATGAACACATTTTCCCGTCAAATTTGTTGTCGGTTTAAATTGTTTATGTGGTAACAATTTGATATAAAATTCAGTATTAGTTCTGTAACAAAACTATGTATTCCAATTTTGTATTTTTCAGTTCAATTGTGTGGGAAAAAAATGTTGGGTCATACAAACAAATGTTTAGACCTAAAATTTATGTTAATTCTTTGGTTTCTATTAAACAATTTTTACAGAAATGTGCGCTAAGTTAATTGTTTATGTGGCTACAATGATTTACAAAATTTGATGCTTTATCCTGGTTTTAAAAAAATAAACAGTTTGTCCATAATATTAGTGTTTTGACGTTAGTTTCTATTTTGAATTTTCCCTTCTGCTAAATGACAAATTTGTTTCAAAAATTAAATACATAAAGTACTTTCAAAATAATTGTTAAATAACAATAACAAACAAGACAAGACGTATTCTTCAGTATTTATGAGATAGATTTAATATTCAACTACGTTATTAGAAATATTAAACTAAAACTTTTGAAAATATCTATACTTCTATATTGAAATAAAAGTAGTATTGATTCAGTAAGTTACATAAGTAATAAGTTTATAAAGTTGATATTTTTAAACAGTTAACTGTAGTAATAATAATTATGAAGCCGTTTGATCTTTATCAATTTTTGTACATGACTATATTTCCATTCTCTGTAAAAAAAAATAAAAATAAAAATGATTGTAATATGGTAATTGAAATTTTTCAAACTCTATATAAATGGAATACATACTTCGATTCTAGATATAAAATGCAGAATTAGTTTACAGTTTTTATCTGTCGCTACTATTTGTATTTGTAATTAAAACTGAAGGCATTAATACGATACCAGCGATACCAATCTATATTTGTGGAGATGAAAATTTTCGTTTTATTACCATTTCAATCAAAACTGAGAAAACTAATTTATCTTTCGATTTTAGTTAATTAATTTTCATATTAGAACAGTAATAACTATGAAGAAATTATTTAATGTAATTAATTGTACATCGACTAATCATCCATGAACATGTTAGTAGATAATACAAATGAATATATAAATATAATATATATTCTGTCTTTTTTTTTTTTTAACTATCAAATCCACATCCAAAAACTAATGTTACGAAGTCTGGACGTTCAGCAATCCTATTTTGTTGTATTTATGAGAAAAATGGCTGAACCGATTCAAGTTGAATTCATTAAATATTTAAAGAATTAGTTCATGAGGTTTTTGACTAAACTCTCTGTTTCGTACTGAGAAACCTTAGTTTAAATTTGTAAAACTGTAACTCTAAACACAATTTAAAAACCTAGTAGATAATTAAAAAAATATTCAAAAAGAAACCAAACATTACAAACATTAAAGATTATAGTTTCTACATTTAAACTTACTTTATTTATTGACAATTTACTTCTGAATGAAAATGTATATGCACATTGCAGTCTTATTTGTTACTTATGTTTATTCTTTATTATTTTTCTACCAAATATACAAGCAAAACATGATCACTTACTTGGTTAGACAGAACTTTTTCATTAATACACAAATCAATGAACTTTTTATATTCGTCTTCAAATCTATCCTTCGATTTTTTTGGAAGCAGATGATTAGTAGCTTTCGTTACTTTATTTAATAAACTATATGATAGTTCGAATGGATAACGTAAATCTTAGTCAGACATTTTATGAGGATTGGTTTGTAATATTACTCACAAAATAATGACAACAATAGTGTGTGCATTGTTTTGACGTTTACACTGCTGGCTAAGTTAATAAGAACAGCTGTTTCCAAATACATAACTACTACTGATAATATCAATATGCTACTAGAGCAACTGGTATTAGAATGCAAAATTACATGGCAGTACGGGAAAAAATGTACACCTGTATTTCCCACAATCAACCAGGAAATGGTCACTTTCAATATTCAGAGCTATAAATGAAAATTATTAATTTCGATGCAGTTTGGTGAAAAAGTTTTGTTTTTCAATGACATTCTACTTTAAAAAGCTCCTTAAATTCTATAACTGCATTTTTAATTCATTAATTACTCTCCTATCTTAGTTTAAGATCCTTGAAATTATTTAAAAAAATTTCATTTACAGATTATTTTGAACAACAAAATCATGTTGGTCAAGAATCAAGTAAGGCCAAGTTAAAATTTAATATTGTGTATTCTGATAAATAATCATAATAATAGGTTTCTTCTTTCTCACTTGCGATACCAACAAACAAAGTGTTAGATCTCTATGTACATTTTTGTGACCGTTTACACACAAAAGACAGTTCACAATTACTATCAAATATTCGCTAAACAGTTATCTTATTGTTTATTATTTATAAGTGCGAAATACATTTGTTGCTTTGTGGATCCGTTCAAACCTTATAATACTATAAGGTGCCGTTTTATGGTGGGCTTGTTTTTGGAACCTTATAATTCTCTTATTCTTAAAAAATACCGAAATTAAGGTTAACTATCTGATGTAAGCTAAATTGTAACAAACATCAATCATTTTGGAAAAACGCCTATTTTATTTTCATAAAACAAACCACATTCAATTAATTGGTAGAAGAACTTTTAAAAAATTCGTGTGTCAAAGCGATTATAATAAACGTTTTATATATTTAAGTTTACGTCATTTCAAACTATTTTGTTTGGAACGTTGGGTATTTTGTAATTTTAAGTAACAGAGATTCTATGACAGAAAATGTATTAGCAGTAATTTATAGTAGTTAGTAGAGGAGAAAACATGACTCTTAAAGGAACATAACCTCAAAATTGTCAATCTTAAATTCCATTAGTATGGTTTCTTCAACATCCTGTACTATGACAATCTAAAAATATCCATTGGCTCTTAAAGAAACATAACCTTAAAACTGACAATCTTAATAACACCTGTACTATGCCGGTAACTTTTATGATCTAATCAGTTAGTTCCTTGAACTTATGGTTTGCTCGAATTTAATTGTCAAAGAAGTTAACATTTACTCATAAATATATTAACTTAGGTAAAACGTTTCTAAAATCCAAAATGGCGCTTGTTTTTAATTAAATATTGGAAGTACTCATAAATAAAGGTGTTAAATCTATCCATCACCGTGACTCCCCGGTGTGCCTCTACAGGGGTTGAGTAAATTCAGTTCATATTATAAATAACGGTAATATATGTGATCATAAACTTATATAAGCCCCTATTGCTTGTATAAATTACAGTAAAGTCTTAAAATCAATAGAAAGTCTTAGCTAACGTACATTATAAATACTCAGTATTTAAAATAATTACATTTTATTTAGTTAATTTTATATTTTACTACTCATACACTTCTCTAGCACCGTCTTCATCTTATATATAATCTCAGAACGTTGGAGGATATCATAACCTTGAAATATTTTGAGAACACTATATTTTCACGGAACCAGATCTAGTAGTTATCTATCCTTTCATATATTAAATATTAATATTTCAATGTTTTCCTAGGTCGACTCATATCTTTTGGTTCTACTTGTTGATACTATTTAACTTTAAGTAGTAACCTACCTTCATATAGTATATTGACATGTGTGCTACACATGATTTATACTAAATATGTGTAGCATCTTGTGGTTTTATCCCCTTCAAATGTCAAATTTCATTTTCTATCTCAACTTTATTCCGTATGAGAGGTATCTGTTTATGGTTTGTAGTTCGTTTGCCGAAAATAAAATGACAAGCATCTTATCGTATTGAAACAGATTGTCTGAATACTAAACTTTAAATATCTGATAAAAAAACAACATTACAAACATAACTGTACGGATTGATTAGGTTTTTGTTCAGATAATTCTAAAGTTTGAGTTATTGCATGATCACAATTAAAGCCAATATTTTGCTTAAAGTAGGTTAAAACGGATTCCAGCAAACAATTGAAACGGTCATTCGAAAATCATACAATTAGGTTTTCCGAGAAAATAATTTGTTTGTTGTTGAAGTTTTCGTCAATATTCAAACACTTTTTATGTACAGTTAATTTTTAAGTTACATCCTTAATTAAAGTTTTCGTTTTTTTCTTTCTAAATACATATTTTACTCTACAAGAATTTCTGAAAATATGCAAATATGTACTATGCCTTCGATGAAGTATTATGCCTTCGACTGTATTACAACAAAGAAAACGGTATAAATATTAATTTTACATTTTATAATGAAGGTCCATACAATTTCATTATATTTATTGAACATTATCTTAATATAATAACAATATATACTACTCGTTATATTCCTAGTTAATTTAATAACCCGCATTAATTAACTTTATTTGTGATTAACTTTATACAAGCAGAATGTATTAAAAGATTTGCTTTAGATTTATTAATAAATCACAAAGTAGCGCTGACAGTCCACCGTTGATAAAAGTAATTCAATGCTTACATCACCATATATTGTACATAAGTATCCTGGAAAATTATATTCCTTTATTGTGTTGATTTTATTATGTCTTCGAAGTGTCAACATTAACTTAGCTAACTTCCGACTAATTTCGAAGAAATTTTATATGAAAACAAGAATATCAAAATAATAAAACAAACTAAAACCATTTAATTGTATTTAGTTTAATGAAAACATACATGATTAACAAAATTATATAGTAATATATCACAAAGAAAGTGAGAACTGTGTAACAAGATACCCCAGAATTGAAACTATTGTGTATTTTCAGTTTATTTTAATTTATTTGGTTATACGGGCAAACAGGAAGAACATAATTTATTAATTTATATTACGTAATTAAAATTTGTAGAGTTTCTTACGGTAAGCAATATAAATTATGAAATCTCACAATGTTCCAGCATTATTTATCCATATCCATAATGTGTGGAATTTTATTGAAATCAAAAAAGTGATGTCGGATTTTAATTAAAAATTTAGGTGATAATGATTTTTTGTAATGTATTACTATGACTAACATCATAAATTTAAGTTTTATTCAAGATGTGGTTGAATATCATATTTGTTGCCAAGTAAGAAAATAAGAAAATACGCAATGTTTGATAAACATTGATTTATGGTAATGTTGATGCGGGATGTTTTCAATTTTGATTATTTGCACTCAAATGAATACAATTTTATATTATTTTGACATTAATTTTACTTCAAATAGTCTTACTGCTTAAATACATTTTAATTGGTTCAATACAAAAAATTCTATTATTATGAATTTGAATGAATCTCACATATATTTTATAAACCTCTATTCATGGCCTTTGAATAAGTGGCCTTTGACCATTTATAATTAATTTGACAAAACCTATTTAGGATAAAGATAATAAAAAAATTCTATATTTAAGAGAGAGAGAGAGAGAGAGAGAGAGAGAGAGAGAGAGAGAGAGAGAGAGAGAGAGAGAGAGAGAGAGAGAGAGAGAGAGAGAGAGAGAGAGAGAGAGAGAGAGAGAGAGAGAGAGAGAGAGAGAGAGAGAGAGAGAGAGAGAGAGAGAGAGAGAGAGAGAGAGAGAGAGAGAGAGAGAGAGAGAGAGAGAGAGAGAGAGACTTAAATATTGGAGTGACTCAATAAGTATGTGCTTGATAAGACCATAAATGAAGTATAACATTTTACGCAGTATATCAATTCCTGAAAAATTACATTTATGCTATTTGAATCTTTATCGAACTTCAATTTGACTATACATTCATCGTGTTGTGTGTTAACGCAAACGCAAACTCACTAGATCATTTAAATTTTCAACACATTTTTACTTGGATATTGTTACAGACATTCATGATATTGTTCCACTGAGTTCGTAAACAGTGTAAAACTAATATCCATCGATATTAAGTGTTAAATGAAATAATATTGCATTCCGTATCGTATATTAAAAATGTTTTTCAAGTATCTTTTATTTTTTTTTCCATTTTCAATCTATGCAAAGAACAAATTGTCTAACGAAATAAATCGATATTGATGTAAACGTGAATATGTATTTTTTGGGTTCCATAAGTAATAAAACAGTCAATTATTACAAAATCGTTTGGGATCCCTTATCATCCGCAAAACAATCTAATTAACTTAAATATTCTGGAATTTCACTTAATCTAAATCGTATTGGTTATTTTGGCCGAAATCAGATCTTTCAATATTAAATTTTATAACACAAACTGTCGAAAAAATGTTTGAGATAATGAATATTGAGAACATATGTACGTAGTATTATTATTGATACACAACAATATAACTGTCTTAAAGATTCCGAAAATTCTGACCATGGAGTCGAAAATGTTTCTACATGTGAAGGAGAGAGGTAATAATATTCAACATTAATTTAATTAGAGGTGATTTTCTGAAAAACAATATTTAATATTTTTAGAAAATTATATTCATGTTTTTCACCACGTCTCAGACGAAAGTTATTATCAAAAACAAAAATATGTACTACAACGAAAAAAAACTCTACCTTTTTTAGAGTCAGACTAATTACGCCCCCTATCTTAATTACTACGTAATAGTCTCGAATCCTGAGATTTTTAGCCTACAGGATTCGTTCTCGCGTGACAAAAAGAATAAATTATCCAATCCACTGGAAGTTTTTGGCTTACTATCTTGCTGGCCTGGATTGAATAACTTCTTCGATAATTTGAGTTGCCCCAAATTACCGGTACCCCCCGTTTTATTTACGACTTCCAGTAACTGTATTTAAGATTACCCTCTTTCTCAGGGAGAACACGAATTTACTTTATTTTCGAATTTTAATCTCGTAGGTGTGTGTCCTTAGGAATACCTTTTTGATACAATATATTTTACCCTTTTTTATAATAACAAACCTGAAAATACAGCATATAATTGTGTGACCAATTCTAAATAAAACACAGATTTAGAGGATATATAAAAAAGTTAATTCATTTAATTAATTGAAACAAAACAACTGAAATAATAAGCTTGACACAAGTCAACAAAATAAAATTCAAAACAATTTCTCTAATAAAATTAATGGATAACAACTAAATATTTTTCTTTTGAGCAGAAGGCAATCACTGATAACTTTCTTAAAATTGAATCAAAAAAAAAATTTCTATTATTTCTGAATTTAAATTATTTAATTTATCAAATTTATTTATTGAAAAAGATTTTTATCCACACATGAGTTTGACATTATCTATTTTAATACATTTATTTAATTACACACAAAAAAAAAATTATCTCAGGAAAATCAGTGAGACTCTAAAATCGGGCCAATTTTGCCCTTTAAAAAAGGAAATTTGGATTTTCTCAGACCTTGTCCGCCGTGTTGAAGATCCTGAGTCCTGAGATGCTGATGGTCCTCTGGTGTCTGGTTGGTTGAGTTTAGCGATTAAAGTTGTCTTATATTTTCTCCATGGAGTTTAGAAGGCTGGCTGGTTGTTCGAATCTATCACCTCCTATCGCTCTCGCTGACGCTGTTTTAATACTTTGGCATCGCAACACTTAAACTTCTTTATTGAGAATCTTGAGTCGGCAAACTGGCATAGCCACCCCTAGCACTTGTTCAAACTATTTTTTAAAAGAGACGTTCGGGCATAGTCACCCCTAGCAACTGTTTCCACGATTTTTTACAAGAGACCTTCGGGCATAGTCACCCCTAGCACCTGTTTCCACAAATTTTTTACGAGAGAGCACTATGAGATTCGTGCGGCTCTTTTTATAGCCAAAAACTATCGTATATCGATACCAATTTTTTTCCCTCACTGGACCGATACGATAGTTCCATTTATGGTGTATTTCTATGCAATTTCTTGATTATTTTTGGTGTAGGTGGTTCAGTTATTTATTATTAATTTATTTATTACGTTTACCGTTTTTAAATTGTCCTTTTTAATCACTTTGTTCTAATTAATCCTTTAATCTATTTTTGCTGTAAGTTGGTATTCTGGCTCCGCCTCCAACTACGTCACTTATCCTTGAACATTTAAACCCTGCAACTTGTAACTGGCCGATGAAAAAATCTTCATTGTTTTCCTTTTAATTGTCTATAACACTTTTCCTAACAGTTTTTGCGTTTTTACATAACCGGTGTATTGTAGCTCTCGACCGCGGCAATTTCCCGCACTTCGAATGACATTTCTCGGACTATTCATTCGCCTTCAATAGCTTACGTAAGAATTTGCGTAATTTACAGTTTTTAATTCTTACACCTTTAAAGTTTTTGCTTTCAAACTTTGTCACTTTGTTTATTTCGTGATTTAAACGCACTAGCCGTGATAACATAATTCTACGACTTCTGGTAGTGATGTAATCCAGTGCGTATTTTCACACCTTTGGGTTTGGGGTTTATTTATTAACTGATTTTCCTGAAATTTACACAACTTTTAGATATTAGGTTTTAACCTCTTTTTGCAAAATTTCCACTTCTTATCTTTTTTCCTTTTCATAATATAGCGTGAAAACCATAACTCTTTTGTTTTAATCAAATTTAAATTTTTAATCATTAATTATAATATAACTTTATTTATTTAATTACTTCTATACAATCCTTTTCTCAAAATTTATTTTTATTTACTTTTATTAGCTTTTATACTTAACCTTTTCTGCTAACTTTTTAAATATCAATTTTTTCCAAATTTTATCAAGAATACTTTTATCTTAAAATTACATTTTATTTTCAGAAATACCAAGGTTTTTTAATTTTTATTAATTTTGAAAAATTTTAAATTCTTCATTTAAATATGCCGTAACGCCTGTTAGTTAATATGAAATAACAGTACTAGATATGTATTGCATACAACTTGTATTACAACTACATATCCTTATACATTATTATTTCACATTTTCAAAATTCATAAAAAATGATTTTTCAATTCAAAATCCGCCGACATAGGAATTTACTGTTAGAACAAGCCGGTAAGAGTTGACCTTGGACCATTTCATAGTTCAATCTCACCGACCGGCTATAAGCAGTAAAAAGTTCTACAAAACATCCATACCTTGCATTGGGATTATTTTTTGATATTTTTCTTTTTTGACCAAAACATAACCCCATACAACGAATTTCCGTTGTAGTACATACTCATGTATATAGACATATATAAACGCACCCCTAGATATTCAAAACAGACGTCGAATATCATAACTTTAGGTGTATAACTCAAGTAAAGTTTTTTTGTTGTTTTTTGTAAATTAAGATGGACTACATTTTTCAAAACATTTGACAGTTCATTAAATAATTTTTGGAGGTTGAAACTTACTACAGATCAAATCGGCAGTCTAAAGGGAATAAACTATGACGAAAAGTATTCACATTTTAGATAAAATATACCCAAGATCTTATAGACGAAAAGATCATTCAGCGAAAAAGATTGAATTTACTTCCACAACCCGAATTAATACAGTTCAAACACTTATAAGTAACTTCATCGCATGACTTACTCTCTACTTTGGTTAAAAATGAACCATTTTTTATTAGCAAATCACATTTATTATTTTATCAAAATAACTCATTCATTCAAAAATTCTCAATAACACTTTTCGTTATGTCAAAAGAATTTTGTATACTAAAGTGTTACATTTAGAGTTACTGTATTTGTTTTAGTTTTGATACGATTGTACAGTTTCATATATAAAATCATACAAAGAAGTTAGGCGAATTCATTAAATGAACACATTTCACCAAGCTGGAATTAAAATCATTGAATCTCTCATAGATTCACAGTTTATAACTGACGTTGTTATTGTAATTGCATTTTAAATTTTGTATTTCCATTTTTTATTAAAACTGAACGAAGGAATGTGATTTCCATCACAATAGAATGTGTTCAATAAAAAGCAATACCAACAACGCGTCTAGTTTTCGTCACAAAACTAGAAATATGACAGTTTAGACTCGATAATAAAACACACAACACTAATAATTTTGTATGGTTATTTGGTTCAGTTATTTAATTATCAAATATTTTAAAAATCACAAATATAATTACAAAGAAATATACTACAAATAGTTTAGAATTAACTGAGTCTCTTAGCTACTTTTCTATTATATTTTGACAGTAATATTATTTTTTTAAGACAAGTAATAAAATCATTTTTTTAACACATCGTAGTTTTCTAGTTCTTTTCAATAATAATAGTAAAATACACATTTCATTTAAATTATTATAAAATTATATTTAAAATAACATGTTCACTGTAATTCTATTTTATTATTAAAAGAATCAAATAAAATTAAATGGTACCAATGTGTTTTCAATGTGTTTGAGGATGTATATATATATATATATATATATATATATATTAATTTCGTGAGCTTCCATATGCAAAACGTAGTTTCTATAATGACTTATATTTTAGGCCTGAGATGTAATCTAATTACTTAAAACACATTAAATATTTATTGGAATTACAATTTCAACGGTTCGAAAACAAATAAACAAAACAAAGTTCAGTGAACAAGTAGTCATCTTTAGTTTTTAGAAACTTGATGTACCAACCAAAGTGATGTCTCAATCCCAATGTCTATGTTTTTAACGTAAACACGGAACCTAAGACTAAAGATGGCCAACAATATAAATCAATAATGAAATAAAAGGTAAGTTTATTTTCTTCTTTTTTGGAAATTGAAGTGTTTTCAAATATTTATAACAAATTTTCCTAAAGCTTTCGTTGATTTATTTAAATGAAAAAATATATTTTGCTTCTTTTACATTTGCTTATTTGTGCAGTTTAAAAAATAAATTTTTTGTATCGCTAAAAATACAGGGAAACTGAGAAACTGTATAAGTGAATTGTACACGTTTATATTAATATCTAGTAAAACTATTAATTTGTGATAAATTAGTCCTAAACAAGTCCTACAGCGAATTTTTTAGCAAGAGAATTAAGTCGAATGGAATTGCCATATAACTATAGATTGAAGATGGAAAAAGTGACCTTATCTTAAACATTTTTGAGAAAAATATAAATAGTTATGTCTCAATTTTCTGTTTTTAAATATTTTTACTAATCAAAACTATTTATTAACCTGGTTAAAATTTTACGAGCATATATGTTAAGATTTTGTAAAATTAGAGAAATTTATTAATTATAAAAATTACATGGTCAAAAACTAAATATTTGTGTATATAAACTAAAAATAGACTAAAATAAAAACAATTGTAATAAGTATTCATATTTTCATTGTATGACTTAGAGCTTCCTGTTAGTCCACTTCCTATCTCAATTTACCAAAACATCAATTTGGTTATTCATAATTGCAATTACAATTTATAGTGGTTTAATACAAATACATTTCAATAACCCAGTGAATTGTGGGAACATATTTGATTTCTTTGTATACTCGTGTATATTCAGCTTTTTCACAACGTCTCGTTAACGTCAAAATTTCCAAGTATTCATACTTTATTTATTTCCACGTTAACTAAAAATACCTACGAACTCTCTCTCTCTCTCTCTCTCTCTCTCTCTCTCTCTCTCTCTCTCTCTCTCTCTCTCTCTCTCTCTCTCTCTCTCTCTCTCTCTCTCGCAACATTACCCAAAACATACTTACATTCAAATTTTATACTGGGATATAACTATATGTAATCCAAAATGATAACTCTTAATACATTAAAATACTAAATTTAATTTCCTAATCTTTAAATACAAATTCAGAAAAATTCATAATCTCGGTCTTTAAATTGCATATGATCTAAATCATTTAATGTACTGACCCCTCTATAACAGTGCCAAGTAATAATCAATTTATAGTCATAAATGTATAATTATTATCTTCAAATATCTCTACTCATACTCTTATAATAAAATGTATTCAATCATAATGCATATATATTATATCTTTAAGACCCACTGAACCCTAAAATTAGTGCAATTTAAATATACTTAATGTTATGATATCCAAAATCCATTATCCACTTTTACTTCACATCACAACTCATTTTCTCGTAATATTCACTTCCGAATCACAACACACCGCCTATAGCTTCCTTCCATGACTGACACCTCTTTCTCAAATTTCTATCACAATGTCCCCAGAAGTTCCAAATTGATTGTTTCTCATTGGTTCTTGAATTCGAACACATCGGATTTTTTAAGTCACATAGACGGATTCAATTGACTGGTGTTCATTTTAGTCGGTGCACCCAAGTTAAAAATACTTTCCTGTTAACTTCCGTTAAAGTAATTTTAATAAGCCTATACCTAACTATTTTAAATCTTCATTTCTTATTCCCTGTATCCTAACAGTCTACATTATGTTCACTAAAGTTATGACTTAACCATAAACAAGGAATATTTAGTAGAATAATGACATAAGCGGCAGCCTAATTATTTCATAGGCTGTTAAATACAAAATGAAAATTTTAAGTCACAACACCTATACTTACTTTTTTTGCGGTAAATTACAAGATTAAATGTCAAAATAACCTCCAAATATAAAATGTATTTTGACAAGATAATATTCGTTATTTTGATGGTTCAAAACATTCAATCTAAGCCCAGAAAAGCTCATAATTTTGACATAATTTAATTAGAATCCTTAGAACAGTGTTTAATAAACAAATAAAGTCCACTTTGATCGTACACAAAATGTTTCGATATAATGATTTTCAACTCTTGTTTAGCGACCTGAGGCCTACAAATAATCCCTACATGTCAAATTACCTTAGCCAATATCTCTCTATTCTCTTTGTAAACAATTGATGACCAACAGGAAACACATAGTTTTGAACAAAATATATTCTATTTTGGAGTTTTGTACTTTAAAGATATACCTTTCAAGTGGTGGAGTAATTTAAAAGATAAATAGAAATGAGCCATTTACAAATAAAAATATTTTTTTAAAAATAAAGACACATTACGATTTTTAAACACATATATTTAAAGAGTTGGATAAAAATACATCATATCTTAAATTATTAAAACTATTGTTGATTTTATAACGCACAGTTGCCATTTATGTTTCAATTGTTTATCAACAGTCCTGATTTTATTAATGTTTTATAAACATACACAATAGTACTGACACATTTGTAGTAATTTCAACTGAATTTGCTTTATGGAATTTATAAATTTTTGTTCTACGTTTGTCTTTTTTTCTTCCTTCATATATAAATTAGTAAATGTTCACCATAGAATAAAAAGTAAGGACAAAAAACAAAGGCAATTGAAAATCTACAACAGATATTTGTGAAGTTTGTAAGAACATAAGTCTTTCTAGCTGTTAATAATTCTCTCAGAAGCCCACTTATAGTGAGTACAGGCGTTGCACCCCGAGGGATAGTAGCTGTGTATATTTGTACACCTTTTTCATGAATTTTTTGTTAGATCGCTCTCCTTCCTGTCCTTCCTTAACCAACTTTTATTATTTACCAAATCCTGATGCTAATATAGTATTCCCGGGCTATGGGTCTTTATTTTATATTCCTTCTTTTATTTAATAAGGTAACATGGGGTAATTTCAACAGCATAATTAAAACACCATAATATGCTCAATTTAAATTGTTTTAAATATTTTTACCCCTTTCACCGCTCCCCCTTTGACAAATCCGACTCTTCGAATAACTCGGAACTTATAATTTGCCTAAAAAGGAAGTTTTTTAAAGCAACTTCCCAATTTTTATTTTTTAATTTTTTTTTAACACTGTAATTTTTCCTTTTTGATAGAAATATAGAATTGTTTTTATAATATCCATAAAAACTACTTTCACTTTGTATAATACATTTATGATTGTAAACGATTTCATTTAAAGCACACATTACCACACATGGAATAACAAAACAGTAGTAGCAGTCGCTAAGTTCAGATGCTAAAGGGTGACTTTCAAAATGAAAATGTTATTAAATATTATTTCCAGATTATTAATTGACAGAACGCAACAATTAGTGAATTCTAAACTCAATTTTTATATTTATTTATACAAACGATTACAGGATAAAATATTCATGGCACGGGATAATGTTAGCAATAGGAAATCCAGTACACTAGTAGACGTAGTAGTTGCAGGTCAAAAGTAAGAATTAATACAAAATTAGATCTTTCATAAATAATAAATGGACTCCATTCCTTATATTATTCTAAACACTTAATGAATTTGGCCATGGGTGTTATTGCACGTGGCGAGACTTAAATAATTCCTTAGCAATTTTAAAATATAAAGATATAAGTTTTACCGAACATATTTAATAATGAATATTACAAATATAGTAAACATCCATTTTATTTTTTTATCTTTAACAGCCCATAAAACTATCAGCTAAAGTCTTACATGAAAACAGTCACCTATAAGTTGAAGTAAATTATTAAAATGGAAAACAGCGATACGTTTATCTTAATTGAATGGCATTAAAATTGGAATTTTCGACTGGGCAATTTATAGCTCAATAATATGAGAAAATATCTAATTGTCTAAAATCCCCTCCCCATCTAGTTTATGATAAAATATGAATTGTCTATCGTAACATTTGTTTTATTAATTTATCTACAATATAAATAACTAGAACATAACGTTTAAAATTGAATATAAAATAATAGGAAAGAAATAACCTTATTATGATCTCAGTAGGTGTTACAAACTTAAAACTTATAAGAAATGTACGTGTATTTGAACCACAAAATTATTCTGAAAGTAATCCAACACACAACCTTCCTTGTTTTGGATTAAAAATGTAAAAATTAAAACAAAAATACAAGAATAAATTAACTCTGTAATCAAGCATTATTTAAATATAACTTTCAAAATATTTCCTAAACAATGTGAATAATGAAAGTATTAATAGCACACATGAATGTAAGGGATGTTCTATTCAAAAACCTATTATCCTGTTTCACTAAGTAGTCCTTCTAAATTCTAAGGACTTAATGTACTAAGCTAAGACATCGAATGATATTGAAATAATTAATGTGCAAACTGATGACGGCATTAAATATTGGTATAAGTTTAAATACAATAAATTCATTGTAAAAGTATACGAATTATTAGAAACTTTTGCGTTCCTTTACACTCCTTTACGTTCAGTAAGGAATTTTTAATAACATAATATAGAGAATTTATACAAGCCCATACAGTCAAATAACTATTGCGATCATATAACTCAACCTATTAACACAATATGAAATAGTTAAAATACCCATGTCCACCAAAAACAACTTTTAAATTAACATATAATGATGGAAATCTGTAATAACAAAAAGAAATTCTGATTATTCGCACAAAGTAGCGTTTTTTTTAGCTGTTTTGCTCTTATTATGTTCACTTAAATCTCAGCTGCGAAAAAATCTCTATGCAAATACTCGTACATTGAAGCTACAGTCTGTTACTGATGAATATTTAATTTTGTTTTAAACTTTGAGAACGTATAACTTTTTTTTGAACTTTCAAATAATTTCACTTCAATACGCTAATACTGTATATGGCTGCCTGAGTTAACTTTCTAACGCTTTGTTAAATTTAAAGGAAACTCATTAAAACTCAATCATGTCCTGAACTTGATTGAATACAAAATCCAGTGTTTTTTTTACTGGATAATCCACTGTTTTGAATATACTGTAGAATGTCTTAGAAATGTATCATAGTTGTAATGCATTATCAAGTTGTAATGACTTATATATGCATGATAAATTTTATTAATATCTTAAAACAGGAATTTTAAATAGGTAATTAAACAATAAACGACAAATTAACATATGGTTTTTGACATTTAACAAACTTCATTTTCGCTAAATTGTTTAGAAAATTCACAATTAATAAATCAAATCATTTGGAGTGGAATCGTTCTTCCTGTATTACAATAAATATCATTTATTTATAAAGATATTTTTTTAAAAGGAAGACTAATAATCAAACTATTTTATTGTTTATATTGAATGTAGAAATAACGTGATCAATGGATTAACAAAATAACTTCAATGAGCAAAGCTAAACTATCCAAAACACAAACACACCAGTCTACAAGTAGCAGAAGTGAAATGTTTTGGTCATAACCCAAATCTAAAAATAATGAAAATTGTAATTATTCATCTAAAATATAGTTTAAGTTTATAAAATCTTCTCATGTTACACTTGAAGATGGTTCATGTTAAGTTGAAACAGCTCTACAAATTACACAATTGAATTACGTTCGACGTAGGATATAAACATTTATGTTGATTGAATAATTAATAGTAGTTGGAAAAAGCTTAAAATAGAAGCAATTACAATAGGAACTTTTGTGTAGTCACAGATATAAAAACATATTGCTAAAAACATTTCAACAATGCTGAAAATTGTAATCTCTTATACAAAATAATAGATGATAATAAAAGCTAAACTTAAAGTCTAGATACCTCGTCACGTATTAAGATTTGTATAAAATTTGAACAGTATTGTGTAAAACTATGTATCAGTGATAACTATGAAGTGTAAGTTCCAATAATTTAAATTTAAATGAGGATTAGCAACAACTATTCTTAGTTTACTATCCTTTAAAAACGCTCAAATGACTGAAGTTTTTAGGTTGTTTGCTATGACTTATTAAATATTAAATATCCTTTGAGTTAACTGTGAGAAATAAAAAAAAACAATTAAAATAAAGTCTACCTTAAAGTCTTCTACATTTCAATAAAATCAATATATATGCTAGTGGAATACCTATTACATTAAAATAAAATATTTGATAATGGCTTTCTCTGGTTTCCCATCCCTTTATTACTGAGGCCAAGAAAGAAATATTTCTAGAGAACACATTTCACTGTTTGATAAACTTAATGTAACCACATTTTGAATTTCCTTCTCTCGCTTCGAGTTTTACATATTTTTTGTAACCACTTTTCAATGTCTTTTGGATTTGTGTTGAAACAAATTGAAACAAATACTAGTGCACGGCATGTTTGTTATTAAAGTTTGAATCACCTACCCTTAAGACTCTTCATTGGTAATGAAAATTGAAAGTATAGTAAGGCTATAATTGTATTTAAAAATGAAAGTTATGTAGTAAAGAATTCAAGCTAATTTCCTGCCTTAACAAAGTGAACGGTGAATAGTTATCTGAAACAAGTATTTATTTATACGCAATAAATCATTATTCTGCTCAATTAGCCTTAAAACTACAAGTCTTAAGTTTTGGTGATAACCACAATTATTAATACTCGTTGTCCAGCCGGTATGTTAACATTGATTGGTAACGAATTTCATCTATGTTTTAGGTTTATCCTCTCTATTGTATTTACATAGAAAGATATCAAACATTCACAAAAATATTGGAAGTACGAAAAAAAATCTAAAACATTATCGTTTAAAAACCTTTTGTGTTAGAAATAATCATATTACAAAAGTAACTGTTACATTTTGTAGTTCCAATTTTACCGTACGTCGTAAACCCACCATCTTGAAATTTAAATTACACATCAATAGTTATGTACATAACGGAATATAAAAAATACCCAACATTAGAAACAAATATTTTATCTGAAAAAGTGTGTTTTGTACTTAAACAATATAACAATATTAACCTTAATTTTTATACACAACAACATACTTTGTTTATTAAATAAATCTCCTATCTTAATTAAAATTCATCATGTTATTAATATGGCAAATGGAAAATGATTGTACTATTGTCAAATAAATAGTACATTTATAACTGATTTGCGATTTGGAATGATTTACAAAATGTTAAGACCACTATTGTTATTTTCATTATTTGAATTTTTTTTTAATTGGGTAATACTTTTTTAAGCTATTGTAAATTTTTAAATAGTATCAGTTGTGGATTATCAGGTCGATGTTACAATATATTGAAACTTAATATCAGCAAACTGTTGCAGTTACGATTCATGGTTTTTAGTAACAAAAATTTAAAGTGTAAACTACTAAATTAAGTGAACAGCCGGCAGTTTTAATGTTGCGAACGGAATTCAGTTGTTAAAAAAACCATGGCTTGCATATATAATTTATCACTGTCTGATATTATTTCCTAAGTACAAGGGAAGGTTAACATTATAAATCTTGGATTTTATATAGTATTTTGCCAACTTAAATACTACTTATTCGTTCTTCTACTTTTTACTTACCAATTCCATTTCTGTTTTAGATCTGCAGAAGTAGAGTCATGTTTTGTGAAAATGAACTTGATAGTAGAAGTTGTATTGTTTAGGGATTACTATGTAGATAACCAGACTACAAGGAAAAGGCGGTACAATAGCTACGAATAATCCAACATTGTTGTATAAATTACCAGATATTTCTCTAGAGATGTTTAGTTTGTAAGACTCGTCAAATTAATGATGATGCAGTTAATGATGTTTCGTTAATGATGTTTCCCTCTTTAGAAACAATTCAATTGATATTTATTACCATCTTTCCAAAGATTGAAGGACCATGAAATTGTTTTTAGCTATCCTTTTTATTTATGAATTTCCTTTGTAATCACTTTCTTTTGCAAGGAGGTAAATTTTTCAGATACAAATGTTTACATGATTTGAAGATCAGATAAATTTTTAATTCGAATTTTTTGGGGTTTTTTATATTTTGCGTTTTGTGTACAATTTAAAGAGGAAGAGCTAAATATAATTGTTTAGACCAAGTACTATCTCAAACCTAATCACAATGAAATAATGAATATTTGACTTTGTACAAAGTGAAATTGTCAATATAAACCAAACATCTTTTTAAAATGATCTTCTAAGAGGTGATATCCCTTTCAATTAATGATCTTTGCTTTTTAACACATAATGTTTTAATTCTTTATTGAACAAGAAGAAGTGTTAAAGAATTATAAAATTTTTAAATTTGCGTTTAAAAACGAAATGGTGGCAATAAAATAGAAATAGGTTATTTTTGATGCTGCGATAATAATTGTAATGTCTTTACTTTGGCTTGTTGTGTTATTATGTTTATTCAATAAATACACTTAAAATGTTCAATGAAACAGAGTTTTAAAATGATCAATCGCTTTAATCACCTACAACAAAACATCCAATATAAACAGTAATATAAATAATACACACAAAGTAGCAGTCCATTTAAAAAAATACCACTATCAAATCTATATTTCGGACGTATCATACGAAAGCTTTATGCTTTAGTTAACCAACTATACTCAAAGTAATTGAAACGTATAAACATTAAGGGCGGGATAACAAATGCCTCCTTCACCATCTAAAATTAGATGTATCAAATCAAGGAAAGGAGTTTATGATCTAAGAATAAAGAAATGTTATTAGAGGTTTGTATTAATCATATCGCCAAGTCGTTCTAGCCTAAGACTTGTACTGTACTAGACTTGTATTCTTGAATTTATGTGTATGATGGGAGCAGTAATAAAACAAAAGCCATATAATACTGACTCACACCATGAAGAAAAATTATAATACCGTTTTGATTGATTTATGTATCACAGAACTTTTTTTTTTAATGGTTTAACAGATTTGGTTTAATCATTATTCTTACTTTGAATTAGATTAACAGTTGCAAAGCATAATCTACTGGTTCAACATAACATAAAAACACAAAAATATTCAAATATAACGACTAGTTACAAAAGAACGTATAGAATGTTATTGTTCTAAAAATGTTGAATTTGTCTGTTGAAAACAAAATTACTTTCTGTATTGAAAGTAAAAAGTATGTAATGCAACTGGAAGCGAACACGTGTTTAAATATATTCCTATTACGTAAGTTATACAATTACAAAATAACAAGGCCATACTTAAATAAGTAAAAGATAAATTCCTAACCTCTACGTCAAGTATTTGGATTGTTAATAGTGCAATGTTATGTTTAACAGCTGTTACCACAACGACTTTCATATGTGTTTAATATATATATTTACAATTTTAAGCATAACATTTTCTTTAACTTCTAAAATTGCAAAACATATAAAAACTGGTGTCGAGTTAATTATGAAAATATTATCTTGAGTTCCACAAGTTCCAAAAAAGTGGTTTTGACAATTATGTCTATCTGTCAAAAACGTCGTGGGGTTGTTATAAAAGAAAATTGTATCACCTATTTATTGACTTTGTATAACATTTTATTGAAATATAAATAATAATAATCCATACTACTTACAGATATGCAACTAAATAAATATCAAAAACATTGTTCATAAGTAGATGGCAAAAAAATTAAAATCACTGACTTCGTTAAAAGCTTGATTTCAATAAAACTCAATTTATTCTGTGGAGGCTTTCATGACATAACCGACACAAGTTTAGGGCCTATTTAAATATATAAATTTGAAAGACGAGGTCCATAGTTTAAATTAATATTTTAACTAACAACTACAAACTGACAATTTAGGGACGATTAGTTTTGGTTGGTTTTCGTGATGCACGAATGAGAAAAGTTTGGTGAATGTTTAATATGAAGTATTTGTTTACGTTTGAATTTTTGACGGATTGTCACCTCATTTCTCGGATTTACCCCTAATAATATAATATAGGGTTTCATTATAAATTAATTATATATTCAGTTCTTACGGCCTATTTCAGTGTTTATAATAGTAGAATCACAGCAGAACTTTTAGAATTGACATCAGGGCCGGACTGCGTTCGACTAAAATTGATATCAGATGAGATGTCTGCCGTATCAAAAATGGGTCAAACGTAGAACAAAAAGTATTGTTTTTTGGGTAATCTGATTCATTTATATTACAAAATTAAACTCAATCCAAGTGCGGTTTATACACAAACGACACAGTATATCATCCAATTTTCTGCAGAGTTTGTCGTAAGGTGAGTTTAATGTTTTAGTTTCGCAATTTTTATTTTATTTTCTGTATTGAAAGTAGAAAGGGTATTGTATGTAATGCAACTGGTAACGAACAGGTGTTTAAATATATTCCTATTACATAAGTTATACAATTACAAAATAACAAGGCCATACTTAAATAAGTAAAAGTTAAATTCCTAACCTCTACGTCAAGTATTTGGATTGTGAGTAGTGTAATGTTATGTTTAACAGCTGGTTTTCTTTCATAACACAACCACAACAACTTTCATATATATTTAATAAATATAAAAATTTACAATTTTAATCTTAACATTTTCTATAAATTAACAGAGTTTGATACCTCGAAGTACCTAATCTCTGAACATTAATTTTATTTTATTCTGTTAAGTATTGTCAAAACATGTAAACATGGCAAAACAATGGTTTAAACGAGTGAGCTTAATAGAGGTAGAAAACAACATTGAACAAGGATCGAACAAACGATAATTGCTTTCCAATCATAATATGATTAACTCTTAGCACGAGTTAGTAGCACGAACAAAGCAAGATGAGTCTTTATAACAACGGCGTAGGTGTTGACCAAACCATCGGCTACTGGAAACAGCCTCCTCCAACTCCTGTTCATTATATTGTTCTGAGATAATTCTAGTTATCTGAACTTGCTCCCACTTACGTACAAGTATGTCTTTCCTGGACAGCCCTTCCTCACATTAACTCCACCCAACTATCGTTAATAGTTTTTATTCTGTTTCTTCCGTTTTCAGCCAAACCATAAAGAACAGCGACCCGTGATAATATCACAGGGCAAAAGGCGTAGCATACAGAGTCTGTGGGATACTTGATGATATTTTAACGTCTTTTCTTCTTATTTTTACAAAGCGTTGATGACGAGAAGGTTTTTAGGTTTTAAAAACCACAAAATTTATAATGAACGGTTTAAATATAATGGCGTTTAAACACTTTGTACAGAACATTGAAGCAGAAGGGAGACTTTTGGGAATGCAGTAAACTTTAATCAAAGATTTATAATATACGAAATGAACCTTCCTACAATTGAACCGCCTTAGGACGAGGGATGAACATCTGAAAACCATATGATTGACGATATAGATATCGAAATGAATGAAATGATAGTGACATGGATTTTTAAATGGTGTTTAAAGGCAAAAAAACTTCTCGGTTAACAGCGCCTATAAAAAAAGGAGAAAACAATATAAAATTAAAGCCCTTAATCTTCTAATAGCAATATAGCGTTATGGTTAGAAAAGTACAGAGTTGGTCAAGAAAGACATGATGGGAATGTAAAAGGGAGGAATCTAAGCCAAGACTATATGAAACATATGTTATATAAAACGTTCATTATAAAGCAAGAAACTAGAGCATTTTTTATACGTAGAAAATTATATATCCAAAAAAATATTGATAAAAAATCAAACTATCATTACTATTAACTGAAATTTGTCTATATTACTAAATGATATTTATATGTGAATAGGCAAAAAAAAACTCTACACCGATATAAACTTGTCAATACTGAAAGATGTCAATAGCCGTAAGGACTTTCTGTTTTATGTACATTTTAGTGTTCTCGATGTAACACATAATTATTTATCTTTAAATAAGATTAAAATTAAGAATATTAATTAATACGATTATCTTCTATTTTGATAAGAATTACTTATGTAAACTATAAGTTACATAATACACATAAGAATGAATTCCATTGTTATTTATCTAATAATTAATTTATATTCGTTAAAAAAATATATAAAATAATGAAAATTCAGGTTACAAATTTAACTAAAGAAAGAAAGAGGGCTAGAAGGCTAACATTTTAGATTATATTTGCATTCTTGATTATTATTGAGAGTTTTTTTTTATCAGATAATTAAATTAACAAGCGAAATTTAAGAAATGGTATTGTTGTCACAAAAATTCCGAGGAACTGAAATTTAAAAATATAAATCCCATGAATATAATCACATTTACAGTATGAAATTCCTTAATATTTACGAAAATGGTTAGTCACTGTTTATTTCATTCCATAATATATTTGAATATCTTGAAATCATTCTTTGCTGATTGATTTCAATTTATTTGGATAAACATAACTCTAGAATTACTTTCTTATAGTTCGTAACCATATTACCACTTATGGAATTATTGTTATTTGCTACCAAATGAGTATCAGTTCATATTACCTCCTATAAACCCGAGTAATTATTACCCTTAACTTTACGTTTGTGTTAAATGAGTTGAAATGAGTTAAATAATTTGTTTCCACCACTCATTTATGTATATTACACGTATAAAGACACCTTGAAAGGAGCTAATTGTAAAACAACATATCTAAGCATTGTAATACTCTACTGCGATACTCTATACTACTTAAAAGTAAAATTCTATTGTGTCTCTTAAGAAAATAAGAACCATTCCAAGAAAGTTTAATTGAAAATACTTTTAGGTTGAGTAGTTTTAAGACAACGTTTATGTGCAAATTAATTTCTGAAGATTTGTGGCTTCTAAAACACAACAAAACTTTGTGATTTATGGTTTCATTTTGTACAAGGAAATGTATCAGGAAATGTGGTGGGTATCCGACCACAAAACGAAATACAGTTTGAATAATTTAACTTCACCATTTTGATAGGTTTGGTTAAATAAATTAAAGTTTACACTCGTTTATTCTTAATATTCTTTTCGTGGCAGATGAAAGTTGTTAGTGTTCCTATTTACAAAACTTTTTAATTGCATAGTAATTTTACTGCAATTAATACTTTAAATGGATCCAAGCATCACTTATAATACCATGAACTGAAAAATTCGAACAAATCAATCTATCAAATTAGCTAAGGTCAAAATTCCAAAATGGAAGTTCAAAAGTTGCTCATTAAAAAAAGCCCCATAATACCGACAATTGTAATATATACTATTAATATTTTAAGTTCTGTCAACTGATTAAACGAAAATCACTCTGTATTAATTCCATACGTCATTGGCTGACTGGTTGATAGATTAATGCGTCATAATTTGAAACCTAAAAGGTCACTTGAGTAGAAATGTAATTTATTAGGTATCTTCCGTAATAATTTTTGACCTAAGACAAATACAAAATAAAAATAAGGAAAATAAAAATTTACTCCAAAACGAAGTCCTAAATATTAAGCTTCATTTTTTAATTACTTATCATTGATTGACTTTTATTTTCTTCCTCAAATATATACTTCCATTTCAACATGCTCTATTCGCTCAAACGAAATATTATACCAAGTAATTCTCGAAACATAATATTTCGTATTAATTATCAATAAAACAAACCCATAAGTATTTAAATACTATTCACGAAGATCTTCCATCAAATCTTCCTCACCTTCAAAAAGTTTAAAATATTGACAAAACAAAATTTCTTTAACAAATGTTGAGATTTTATTTTAAAAAGAAATAGTTATCAACCTAATTTCTCTTACCATTAACACTTGCGGAAGTGGAAATGTACAATATTGAACACACAATGCCGATTAATGATTAACTGATCTATAACGATTGATATCGATGATTTGTAGTTGAATATACACTTTTTTATGTAGTCTTGAGTTTGATCCCTTTATTACTTAACAGGTCATTCATTAAGAACGCTTTTTTACTCCCGACCCTGACCTGTTAGAGTATTCGAGTGCTCAGTGTCTTTATTTTATGTTTTTCTCTTGCTTTTATATTAGGAAGAAGGGACGATTCAAAACATTAACTCTACTTGTAGGAAACACATGCTTCTTGATCCCCCTACATTATAAAACCTTATTACAATTATAGAAGGGAAATTATTTCAAAAATTGTATCTAAAATACGCAGCTTTTTTTTAACTTCATGTTAATAACATATTTTACACGAGCGAAGGAAACAAGATATAAATTCAGTCTCTAAAATAAAATTGCGTATAATCTTAACTTCAATTTAAAATTAATGAGAACACTTGTGAATTTTTTTTAATCAAGTCGATTAATCGAAATAATAATACATTTTAAATAATATACAATTACCAGAAAACTACTAATCAGTGAATATTGCATGTGTATATTGCAGGGTCTGATTATTTAAATATATACTTTCTCACACATTATCGTCATGAGATGCTTTGTGGAATTTAATTAAACACAATCGAACATTGTTTGAAATTACAATTATACCGCTTCTACAATTAGCACATTTTTTGCACCTATTGCAGCAAAGTACATAATTACACTTGTCAACTAAACGTAATTACACTGACACATTCCAATAACAATAAAGGTATTTCAATATGAACTATGTTGATAAGTTAATGCATTTCTATTATTTCTACAGTGCAAAGGGTATTAGTTTACAACGTAATTGGATATTACGCAAGTAGACTGTATACACTACCAAGATATTTATGATTTAAAAGAGACTTATGATTAAATCCTTTTGCGTTTAAATCGTTCATGGAATGAATGGAAGGATTAGAGGAACCTGCCTTTCCTTTAATGTGAATCAATTCAAATATATTAGATGATTTTCCTTTGAAATATTTTGTGTTTGTTTTAAATGGGACTTTAATAAATGTGTGAGTTTCCATGGAAAGAAAGTAGTTAAGGAATCCGCTTATTTTCTTTGAAAGTAAAGTAATCTCTCTTAAAAACAATTTAGCTATCAAAGTTCTGAAATAGGTAAATTACGTTTTAAATAAATTAATATTCCTTTCAAAATGTAAACATTCCAGTAACTTCATACTTTGTTCTTAATAACACATATATTTTGTTTAGAAGATTACGATTGGAAATAGCAACTGTAAAATTACTTTCTTAAATATTTGTCAATTTCCTATTCATCTCTTGTAGTCGGCCTGATATAAAAAAAAATAAAAAAAAAAATATAAAAAACTTGGCTGAATAAATTTAAATTGTAGATACTTTGATTATGTTATTGTAATTGATCCTTCCATTGACCAAATAGTGTATGTAAAACATGATCTACATTATATTCCTTATTGTTTTACTGTAGCTTAAAAGTATTTCCTTACCCACAATAAATTATGGGTATTATAAACTAAATAAAGTTTAGTTATTTCAGCTCATGTATTCTCAAGATGATGATTTTGTCGTTGAAACGTGTTTGATTAGGTAAACATAATTTTTGTGAGGACTTTTGTTCGAGTATTATTCTATCTAATATTATCTCACAAATCAAGCTCAGTATTTATTTTTTAATACAGGGTGATTCAGGAAGAAACGGGGAATCGTTCAGGCTACTAACGAAAATAAAGAAAAACACTATAAACATAAGCAAACATTTAAGCTCCGGAAGTGCTTAGTTTTTCAGTTATCCACCTTACTTTTACAGTATACCTAATATCTTTAGATGAAACAAATATATTGATTTCAAAATGTGTACACATATTTAGAATAGTATGTTTTACCCATGTGCAAAAAACCAAAACGTTTTCTCGTCTATTTTCAAAATGGAGACCATTTAAACGTTTAATGCCGATTATCTCGAAAACTGCAAAATTTATGATTTTTTTTTTAAATACTTTTTTAGTGAGAGACAAAACCGTTTTGAAATTTTTTCGGTGACTTAAGCGATTTATTGGGTAATTTTTTTTAATTATATTGGTAGTTGTCCATATATAAACACCAAAATTACTCCACAACCAAATTATGAGAAAAACCAATTAAATGGAGTTCATAATAGTTTATTACAAACTTTAAAAAAAAATTTTACACAAAACGAAACAGAACTCTAAACAAATTATAAAAATAAAGTTAAAGACAAAGAAACATAGAAAATAGAAAATAAAATGTAAATTTTTTTTAAATACTAATTTCAAATTCGTTCAATGTCCTCTCCATCACATTGTATACAACATTGTGCTTTAATAAGATTCCTTGAATTGTAATTTGATATTTCATGATGATGTTTTCGAATAACAGCGTTATGATTTCTAATCACCAACTCTTCTGGTGTAATAACATTTTCTTCGTTTACTAAAACTTTCATACAACCCCACAGGTTTATTACCTAGGAGTGTTAAATCAGGTGACCTTGGAAGCCAATTGATCGGTTCAATACGTCAAATCCAGTTTTCGAATGTTCCATTTAAGTGATTCCTAACGGCTATAGTGAAATGGAGAGTTGACCGAACTTGCTGGAAAATAAGTTCACCCCTTGTAAGTAGAGGAACATCTTATAAAGGAGGTTGTAAATTAATTTGCAAAACATTCAGACAACCCATAAGGTTGTCATTAAAAATAAATTTTATCAAACGTTTTTACAAATAATTCCATACCAAACATTACGTGAAATCTATGTTGGAATGAAGTTTCGATTGTGTAATTTGGATTATCTTCATTCAACACATGAGAATTTCTAGAGTTCATAATCCCATTTCATGTAAACGTCGCTTCGTCAGAAAATAATTTAATTTTACCGTATCATTAATGTCTTCAACCAAAAGGCAAATATTTATTCGTATCGCTAAATATCTTGGTAAAAGGTTTTGCACCTTCTGGTAGTGGAAGGGGTACAGTTTTTTTTTCTAAGTATTCGACATACTTTACGTCAATCCAGTATGACAAGAAATTCTCCTTGTACTGAGACTTGGACTCCGTTGTATGTGTTCATTTATGTTTTCTTCTAAATTAGCACGGTGACGATGTGGCCGTTCAACAGTATGTTCAGGTGATGGGAATGTTTACGTAAACACGGAAAACTGAAACAAAAGGTTTTGGTATTTGGAATTCGTTTATTTCGAAATGTCTCCAGCTATTCGTTTTGCTGTTTTGCATATCCATTACAAAACTCGTACACAAAAATTACATCGTATTCTTCATTCGTAAACTTATATGGCATATTTTAGTTCACGATTAACATGCACTGCTTTAGTTTCTAAGTTGTAAGCAATTTCCAAACCACTCATCATTTGAAATGTTTGCTAAACAACTGTTGATCAGCTCATAGTATTGCCAACCTAGGATATTAAATTTCCTGTTTTTTCTTTGTCTTTAACCTATTAAAATAATTTTAGAAATGACTTAAAGTTTTTGATTACCCTTCTGTTTTGTTTTGGTGTTTTGGTGTTTTACACCGATTTTTGTAAGTTTGTAATAATTTATAGTGGACTACATTTAAATGATTTTTCTCTATATTTGGTTCATGAGTAATTAAAGTACAAAATAATATTTAAAGAAGTTTTGTTTGTCATTAAGAAAGGTTTTTTTTTCGTAAACATATTTTGTAAAGTTAGCAGTTTTCGAGATATTTGACATTAAAAATTTTAAACGGCTGCTATTTTGAAAATAGATGAAAAGACGTTTTGGTTTTTTGTATATGGATAAAAGATGGCATACCAAATATGTGTACAAAATTTGAGTTCAGTATATTTTCTACTTCCAAAGATATTATATATTTTTTTTAAAAATGGCGGATAACTGAAAAACGAAGCATTTCCTGACCTGTATTACAACTGGATTTTTAAAACCATACCATATAAAGAGTTTCGTGTTGTATATTTATAAGCTGACAAAAAATTCAAATACTAAATCACTGAGGAAATTTACAGATCTTGGAACCACAGATATTTCACCGTTATTCTCAAAGGATTCGTTTCCACTATTGCCTACTGAAACGTCAGATTTCATGAAATCCTGTCACGTCCTTGTTCAAAATAGTTGCAAAAGTAAAGTTTCGCCCAAAATATGGTTAGACAAACTTTAAATACTGTAATCCGATTAAATACCATAAGTACTTATTTAATAAATATAATTTACTTTGTTAAATTTATTATTTACTTTTAATTGATATGAAACAGTTGGTGTTTTGATTGAATAGACTAAGTGGGCCTACTTTTTCCTCGTGTGTTTTTTTTAACATTAGTGCAACCAACAGTTTTCCGGAAGTTAGGATTGTTTTTATTTTTGAATTTTTTTGCGAAACATAATTTTATTTTATTAAACCCGAACAGTTTAGTTTAGGTCAATAAACCTTAACATTTTATCATATTTCACATTTTAAAAATCGTCCCTATATCTTTTGATCATATGGTACATACTCCAAACGTCCGAAAACTCGATATATGGAACAAGTATTTTCATATACTATATCTGATTTGATCTAATTTTTACAACTTTTTGAAGTACGGTAGGAATAATAGACAGATGACATACTGAGATATATATTAAATATATATATTAAATATATATATATATATATATATATATATATATATATATATATATATATATTCTTTAATTTAGTTGCCGGAAACTAAACATTGATTTCTTTGCTTATTACAAAAAATTCTCTAAATTTTGCAAGAAATAAACAAAAAATGATTTATCTGCATATCTATACTTTGTACATCGAACAACAAGGGTCGACGGTAAGATTGTATTACAAACCCCATTACGTTTACAAGATGCTATTCTGCTTTGGAGCCTTGCTTCAGGAGATTACATTACATAACCCACTGAGGGAGATGTTAGAAATGATTGTTTTAATATTAAAGCTCCAAACGTCTCAACTTAAGATTGTTTACACTTGAAAGATTGTATCTGAAAACAGTTTCTTGTCTAAAATATCTACCATTATTTGCCTATATCATTTAGTTCTAGAAATAACACACACACACACACACACACACACACACACACACCCACACACACACACACAAGTAAAATTGTCTATTTTTTAAGTGATGGCCTCAATTTATCAGTAAAAGCACATCGAAACAATTTGTAAATCCTTCTGTGGTTTTAGCAGTAACTCTCTAAATTCGTGTGTTTCAAAAACCATGTATATGTCAATGGGTAAAATTTGTTTAAAGTGCAAAAGATGTAGTGAAGCATAGTAGGAACTGTAATTGAAATTTATTTCGCAAAAAAAAATAGATAAACTACTAAGAATTAACAACAATTTTGATTAATCGTATATCTGCTATTTTATATTTCTTACTGTAAAAGCCGCATATTTACATTTGGTCTAAAACAGTCTATATGTGTATCCTTAGGTTCTAAAAAAATGTAGACTAAGGAATTCAAATCGGTGACTCCAGTCGAAAAGTATATAAGCAATGTCCATGAAGATAATTCCTATTAGAAATTATCATTACATAACATTGCAATTTTCATACATTCTGAAATAATCTATATAAACAAAAATGAATGACTAAATGTGTTGTAAGCGCAAAACTCGAGAACGGCCGAACTGATTGCTTTGAAATTTTCGATAGTAATTCAGATTAATCACATGCAAACTTTAAACCATTATTTATTTGATATAATAGGATGTTAGGATATTGCCGCACTGGCCCTCATAGTTAAAATGTTATTGTTATGGAAGAAAGATTTGTTTTCATTTTATCAGATGACTAATTTAAAATATTGTAAACAGCTGTTAATATATTTATGTAAGGATTTGTATATCAGAATCTTTAAGATATTGTTTGTATAAGTGTCAAAACAAATTTTACATGTTATCTTGATACACAGTAGTGTGTGTTATTTTTTATGAGTGCCTGTTATTTAAGTGTTATTCCTCGATTTTGTGAAGTTCGTCAATTTATGTTTGGTTGGTTGGTTTCTTTTGTGTGTGTTTACATTTATTTGAGTAATCCCAGGGGCAGTCATTGAGTGTTTGCTGTATTAATCTTGAAAACCCATGCTCCTCGCATGGCCAATTGAAAGATGCTTGTCCCTGTATTGGAAAACCATCAGTTTTGTTTGTTTACGCGCCAGGCCATATACAGTATATTATGTATAAGCAAATATCTTGTGGCCATCCATGTAAACAGCCATCTTGATAATTATACTATATGATCAATTTTAAATGTATGTATTGTATTTCACTGCAAATATATATCGTAACGTTTAAAGGACCTCCATGAAAAACACCGAATTTTTACTTTGAATGAATTTTAATGTAGAAGAATCGCCTAAAACTTTAAATCAGAATTTGCAGTAAAATTATATTTTTAATTACTTTCAACCTAACCCTGTTTGTAATAAGAAAATCCATCTACATCAGCGATACTCACTTCCCTCCAACTAAAGTAAGATATATTATTTTTTATTTTTTTTTAGACAGTTAAAAATGCATTTACGCAGATCTATCTCCTAAGAGATACTGTGGGACTAACCCCTCAGAAATGTGAGGTACTACCCAATCTTCCCCTCCTCCACGGACATGCACTCGGGAGAGCGTTATCAGCAGCTAGGGTACTCCCAAATGGCTACATGTTGCAAACTGGCACTTCGCTATAACTGAGATAATTGTTAGAGGCATGCAAATTGGAGGCTGCGTCTGGAGTTGAAAGTAGAATATAGGACACCTGGGCCGAGTCAAGCTAGGACACCTGAGCACTGGGACACTTGAGCCTCAAAAGTCATTAGGCCCCTGACGTCATCTCCAGTGACGTCATTATGACGTCGTTTTGAGACGTCATAACGACGTCACTGGAGATGACGTCATTAGGGTACTAGAGACTTAGGAAACAGAATGCCCTACGTGAAACAGGTGCCCTAAGTTTAGACCCAAACCAGATGTCCTTTATACAATGTTAACTTACCCGAGATCCGTCCACCTCAACATCTCGACGAAGACTAACTAAACTTAAGATATACCTAATCTATAAAGTACAATACTACGTCACAATACTACGTCACATAGCGCTATGGGACACCTGAGTACAGATTGACGTCACATAGCGCTATGCGACATCAATCTGTACTCAGGTGTCCCATAGCGCTATGTGACGTCAATCTGTACTCAGGTGTCCCATAGCGCTATGTGACGTAGTATTGTGACGTAGTATTGTACTTTATAGATTAGGTATATCTTAAGTTTAGTTAGTCTTCGTCGAGATGTCGAGGTGGACGGATCTCGGGTAAGTTAACATTGTATAATGGACATCTGGTTTGGGTCTAAACTTAGGGCACCTGTTTCACGTAGGGCATTCTGTTTCCTAAGTCTCTAGTACCCTAATGACGTCATCTCCAGTGACGTCAGGGGCCTAATGGCTTTTGGGCTCAAGTGTCCCAGTGCTCAGGTGTCCTAGCTTGACTCGGCCCAGGTGTCCTATATTCTACTGTTGAAAGCACAGCAAAAAACTCCCTACGGTGGGTCATCCAATATGTAGCCTGCCCATGGCCTACCGTCTTCAGTAAAGGAACCTTTGTTTCAGTAAACCTATCTGTGTAATCTAAAAGCTTTGTCTTGTGTTAGACTGCCTCAAATTTAATTATAATAACTTTTGATATTATTTCACCAAAATAATCTTTGTTTAGTACGCCAAACGTTTCTTGTTTCAATAAATAAATATAGAGACACAGTAATAGAACTGACAGTGTTAGAATCCCCCTAATGTTTGAGTGTGTTTAATGTTTTGTTTGTTTATAGAAGAGTTGCTGTAGTTAACGCAATAGGTAAGATATGAGTTTTAATAAAGTGAGGAGATAGGTAAAAGTTTGGAATATTTGAAATCGTGTGATTTTTTTTAATGAAGTACAAATGTGATAGTTTTCCGAATTTAATATGTTATTTCGATAACTTATGGGTTCTGAGAAGTTCAAAGTTGGAGTATTGATTAACATTATCTGATCCGTAAAGTAATAAATGACACTGTACCGTAATGTATATTCTTGTTATTAAGGTTTTGCATACGATATTTGTCTCAATTTGTACAAAATTTAGTTTAGTTCTACACTTTTTAGAAATACTTTGTAAAAGTTTAGTAACCTAAAGGATAGATTGAACGTTTTAAAATGACGACTGTTAAAATAGTTTTTAGAGCATATTTTCTGTGAACTTAACTTGCAATACACATTAAATTTTTACTTGAACTTCTATAATTAAAATTTTTAATTGAGGAACCAAATATATGTAATTAGGATATATGTAATATATGTAATTGAGGAACCTACTAGCATTAGGATAGTAAAAATATAAATGTTAATACCGTATTTGGACTAGTTTTCTGTTTCGGTATTTTGTATACTTTGTACATTTACCAGAATATCTTACATTTAATTTTTAATACACTCCAATAATTTGGAAATTTCAGTTGATGACAATTTTTGTGATTTATACAAGCTACCGTGGGCCTTAGAACTAAGATGCAGTGTTCTGTTTAAAGGAAGACATAATTGCAAATCTCGCCTATTTTGGTTGACTCTGATGTATTAATTTAATTACAATGATGTGAAAATGTGTTATAATAATTATCTATATAATTTACCGCCACTTTTCGATAGCAAATTTTATGAGATTCTGATTACACAATTGACTAGGTCTCAAAATGTCCTTTCTATGTTTTTGGAAAAACGATTTTTGGTTTTCCAACTAATTTTATTGTATATATATTTAGAAGAATGATATTACATTTTTTTTATCTAGTACAAAATATAAATGCAGTAATTCAGTATTGTTTTGAATCTCACTTGTGAATGTTTCTTCTCCACCTCCCCCTTTTTGCTCTCTTCTTTCTCTGTATTTTTGTTCTTTTCCATTACAAACAAAATCTTACTCTGTCTATTTGTAGTACAGGACGTAATATAACACAACAAATACACAAAAATATTTTAAGTTTACATTGAAAATTGTGTGTAATTTCGAATAAAATTCTGACCACTTAAATGGCGAATGTGATAAATTTAAAAATCCTCATTACTTTTACAGGCAATTTCACATAATAAACAAAACTTCTTAGTTAACATTTATATTATTTGTTTTATAGTCTATAATAGTATTTATCTTTTAATAACTTGGGTTTATAGACAAAAGTTGTTCAACAAATAAACAATGTTTATACTAAAGTCAATGACATCTGGAATATTACTGTTGCAAAATCATTCAAAACATAATAAAAAGAAATTCATTCCTTTGTCAAAACTTGTTGGTAATGTTTATTATTACCAAATTCATCTCTTTTACAGTGTCAATTATATTGAGAAACTTTATTTAGAGATAAGAAAATTGTTAGTTGTTTATCCAATTAATTTGTAATTCAATACATGTATCTCATGAGTGTCTTCCCTAGAAAACAGAACTTATGTAATTTAAATGTGCTAATACAATGGCTTTAAAAAACAACTAATAAAATCATTTAGCCAGTATATTTTGTTTTTAATTATCTATAACATAGTACCAGCTAAAACTTTCAAACATGACAAAATTCTATGCAACCTTCACAATTCACCCTAAAGTTAAATTAGAAATTGAAATAAGGTAAGTACTTTTAAATGCTATAGGATTATCAACATCCTATTACCATAAGCAATTAATAGTTTTAGTGTTTATTTTATCTATTTACATAATTAAATTGTGGAAAAAAACCTCAACGCTTTTAATTAAAAACATCTTAAAGACTCTTTCTCTATCACCTTAAACTCAGCACAGTTTGTTATAATATAATCTCCTTTATTACGCTTGACTAGTATCATTTTCCCTCCTAAACGCAAAAAGGTTCTCTTTATCTTAAAAGGGTTGGTACAAGTATTATAATTTAAATGCATTACAGCTAGGTAGTAATTCTAATATAAATTAAAACCAAATGGATAAGTATCCACAAGAGGTTAGTTTCTTGACATTCTTCCTTCTGTCAATATGAATTCTAGACTTATGAATAAATTTTTTTTTAAGTTAATTCACTTATTATCATTTATAATTACTTTGTTTTATAATACTTCTACATAACATGTTTTTCATAGATTCATTTGTTATATATGTTTGTGTATATTGACTAAGAGTAGCTCTTAGTTAGTTCTTGTCAAACATTTCGTACAAACAATGATTTTTGACTATAAAAATATTGACAACCTAAACCAATTTTAATACAGAATTTTGTTTTTCAGGAAATTTATGCAGATTCAAATGTTCCCGCTTTTGAAAGTTTATTGGTAACGATAAACATTTATGAAAAAAGTCGAGGGAAATCTGTCGTTGTTACCGAATTTCCGATTCTATCGTGTTCTCAGTTCAAACTGTAGACCATTAATAGTAATGTTTCCCCTAATATTATACTTCGGTAATCGTACTTATTGATTTAGTGCAATAAATTTGTACACAAAGAAGTTCTGAGTTTGAACAAATACATTTTAAACATTTTAATCTTTCATATTACGTTCATGTTAGTTTCCGACACACGATGTCATATGAACGGAACAATAAAGTATATTTGAATAGTTCGAGCTACATGATTTCAGGTCGCTTCACATGTAATATGGTCTTACAATGCGTTTGAATAACAGCTATAAAACGATTTACTTTTTAACATTTCTCAATATAACATCACGAAATGTAAGAATAGCAAGTATAGACGAGTTCGTTACTTTATAATTAATCGTTCTTAGGGTTATCTGACTACACGCTCATTATTTGGTGACACTTTTTTGTCTTCTATTGCCTTCAGTATTGTTTTCTGATCAAGAACGATGGATTAACTTGCGTTTCAACTTTGAATATTTCCTGTCAGAGGTACGGAGATGGATGAAGTAGATACAAAATAAACATTGATAGTCTATGTGGAAGCAACGTGGCAGTTTGTAACTGGCGTTATATGCTCAGATAAAACCCATTTTTCTAATTCTATGGTTATTATTTACATCATCCCTTACTTAATTATTGTTAGTTTTTAAATTATTCTTCAGTATTCAGTACAAGATATTGTATTTTCAATTAATTCAGCAGCATAAATAAAACTGTAAATCAAAGTCGTTTTGTGTGTGATAATTTTAGAGATTTTAACAAATAAAAATACTCTATTCTGGAATCAAGTAATACATTGACAATCAGCTTGTTGAACTGTTATACAATCAGTTAAAACTTGTATGGTTAATTTAAATTCCGAGGTATTAATTAATGAACATTTATACTTACTGTTTGAGTGCAAGATAAGATTGATAATTTCAACAAATTCTACTTTGTTTATCTTTTCTTCATTTTTTTTTTTTTTTTTTTTTATAGGTCGTTACTTTACGTAAGGAAAACCGATTTATTCTACCCGTTTGACCTTGCCATAGTACTTATCGTTAGTGTGTAATCACCAAAAAGTGGATAATTAATATAGAATCTATAAATTTTCTATGTGTGACTCTGGTGTGTTTTAATATAATCCCGTTTTCCTGAAGAAAGAAAAATAAAAATATAAGCTTCCTATACTGAAATTCAATGGTGCTGTAAGTAAATGTATAACAAATATAAAAATCTTAAATACTTGTACGAGGCATAAATTGTAGTGAAAAACTAATAGCAATAATAAAACTATTGTAGGCTCTATTAGAAAAAAACTTTTAAATAAGTTTACTTATAGTTAATCTAAAGTTTACTTATTTTATGCACAAAAAAAATCAATACAATTTTTATTCTTTTCTAAGCAACAAATTTTACGAAATCATGACTTTCTGTGGTAAAAAGTAATAATTTATTATAGTTCAAAATGTAATTTATTAACCTGACCTCCTAAGAAATGTTGACATTAAAAGACTTAATATGAGAAAAGTAAGATGACAGTGTCTGATATAATAATATTGTTGTTTTCAATTAAATATAATCATGTCACCAGAGTATATAACAATAATGTACTAAAATATATAAAATTTACTGAATTTTATAAGTGTTGGTTTGCATAAATAACAGGGTTTATTAAGTACCACAATAGCTTTAATCAATTGATTTTTTTTTTAATTAAGAAAGAAAAATAGTTAATTAGAGGAATTTAACTTTAACTTTCTCTCTTGCTAGGCTCTAAATTTTAATAGATTTTCCATTAAGGTTATCCATTAGTTCAATTAACCTAAAGCCATTACTTGGCATAGAGAACTAGTGGTCTCCTTCCATTAACTGACAAAGCTTCTAACACTGATTAAGGTCAAAATATTATCCACAAGTGATACAGTCAGTTGAATTAACAAAAAATATTTTACAGTTCCAAAATATCCAATTAACATAACAAATAAATTAATAATATTTTTTAAATTATTTGGTTTTTAAAAATTTATATGAACCATAATAATTCCTCGACCAATGTGGATATAAATACAAAAAAAGAATAAAGATGCCACATTGGAAATTTATAATTCGTATTAATTATTACAACCTTGATAGATATAGAGATAATTCCTAAAGTTCAAATAAGTAACTTAAACGTTTACCAATCTTTGTTTAAAACGGTTTTCTAAATGAAATATTGACATTATAATTAACATAACCCACATAATATAAAACATTTAAATGGTTTTGAAACATTGTTAACATTTTACTCAAAATAAAACAATTTACTATAAATTCACATAGTGGCTAGTATTGTACTACTTCTGTTTGATTGCATTTCTATACACAATTATTCCAGTTGGTAGTAACTTGAGATTTAAATATCAAACTATATGTTGGTTCAGTAAAACTCATCTTACAAAACATTACTAGAAATGATTTTCACTTTTCCTTTTTTTATATTATGCTATTACAAATTAAGTACCGCAAAAAACCACTGAGGGTGAACATTTTAAAGATGCTCATAAAAAGCTTAGTTCTTTGAAGAATCAACTATTTGAGTAATTACAATTTTTAAATTACCAACGCTTTTTTTATTAAATGATTTGTCTAATCGATTGAACAAATGTGTATTTGTTAAATTCTAAAATAAAATCTTAAGGATAATTATTCGCTCTCGAGGGCATAAAAACAAGATAATATTATACAAGAAAACATATCTCAAGTATCTTACATGTAAAACATCTGATTTGCATATAAATAAATATTTGAAAGATAAGAAGAATTGTTTTCATTTATTATAAAATAACGAATATTTTTGAAACTGTAATAGTTCTGTCAATGGTCCTACAATTAAGCTATAATTAAACATTTATTGGTGTACCATACGTACTGCTTGGAATAATTTAAATAATGTAACCACTTTTTTTCTCACTTGTAATGTGAATTGTAAATTGGTAAATTAAACACCGATTAATTTGATGTGTGTCTATGAAGTCCTAGTGGGTTGCAGCTAATCGAAAACGTCCCGTTATATTCCAATAAGAATTTTTTGAATTATTTCCCATCCCCCCAACATCTCTAAATTGAACCAATATTTTTTTATTAAATAGTTGCTTTATTATATAAATAGTATTTTTTTGTAAAACAAAACTGCTATAAATCGGACAGTAAACAAAAAGTTAAAAAAGACGATCAAACTAACACCCATACCCATTTCATGATTCAATATCGCAAAATGTGTAATTGAAAATAATCATGAAAGAAATTATCATTCACCCCATTCAGCAATTAAGATGTATAAATATATAATCATATTCACAAATTGTATTCATACCCACAAAACATTATTATAATTCAAATATGGTAAAATATTGTAAGATATGCGTATAATTAAACACCCTGTAGTTTAGAACTTCCAGTTATGCAAATAAGAAGAATAACCCCCAATAACCCCATTAAACAAAGTATATATTTTAAACTCTGATCTCAGATGCTAATTCTATTATTTTATTAATTTTTGATTACACAATTGGCCGTAATTATAAATTACTTTCTAAATTTGAAATTCCTGTTAACAAAGGCATATTATCAAAGCACAATTCCACCGATATGCATTCTGAGTGAAAACCAATTTCAATATTCATTTTTTTAAACTCGATTATCACAAACGTATTGTTGCTTAACTTATTATCTTTTGGTATTAAAATCATTATTGAATGAATAACTGATATAATAATTTAGTTGTGTGATTTATTCCAAAACGTAAAACTTTCAACTTTTAATTTTGTTAGAACAAAAACACAAGTGGTTTTTTACCGACAAAAAATTAATACTTTCTATTGATATTCATCACATTTTCCTATAGTGAAATCGTATGTTTCAATTGGAATCGGAAATTACAGGAACGGTTAAAAATTGTGAATCTGTGAGAGATGAAATGATTTAATCCTAGCTTGCTGTAATTTGTTCGGTTTATGGAAGAATTTAATGAATTTCGTGTGCTAACGGTTTAATAAATTTGTTGAGCAGACGTGATAAATTGCACAGTTGTGTGGAAACAAAAATTGTACCTCTGGAAAAATCTGTAACGAAATGTTCTATTTAATAGTATAGACATTTTTCAATAGACAAGATATGATTATTTTGACTGTAGGATATCATATTTTTATTTCAATAATAAATCTTGTACAGAAAGTTGTTCATTAAAATTAACTTTCAAAAATTCTATTTAAATGAATGTATAAAATAATCAGTAATTAAATCAAAAATACAATTTTCCTACAGTTACCTGACAAAGCGGGTCTTCTTGCACTGATTATAGTACGCAAAGTAGCTGATTCCTGCATTTACTTACTTTCCCGCACTCATTTCACTTTCCCGCACTCATTTTACTTTCTCGCACTCCAGAATTTCAACCAAACAACACAAAATAGTGTGCATGTATAAGGCACGTAATACGTTTCTCTTGAAAACAAGTTGGCAACACTACTAACTCGATCAGCTGTGTGACTAAATCGATCAAATGGTGCATTGTTGTCATTCAACGCTTTGGACTTATAACTTAACCTATATCCTGTTGTTGAGTATTTGATAGATAAGAGTGTTTGTTTATAGGCCTAAGTAAAATGTTTGCAAATAATGAACAGAGTGAAAGTGATTATGATTATAATAATACACCAGAAGATATAGCGGAAACAGCAAAACAGGTATCATTAAACCTGTTACCTGACAAATCTAAAAAGAAATATGAACGCAGTTATGAACTGTTTTCTTCTTGGTGTGTAAGTAAGAAAGTGACAAAATTATCAGAAAATGTTTTATTGGCATATTTCGCAGAACAATCAAAAGTGATGAAGTCTTCAACTATTTGGAGCTGTTATTCAATGCTCAAAAAAACAATAATTTGTTAATTTGTGGAAATGCATAATAAAAGTTCACCTTTATATACAATTACCTGTTATTTATATGGTTTATAGTAACTGTAGGAAAAATATAATGTGTTACACGGGCGCAAAGTGTCTTTGCTGCACTCGAGAAACTTTCCGCACTCGCCTGCGGCTCGTGCGTAAAGATTTCTCTCAAGTGCAGCAAAGTGTCACTTTGCGCACTAGTTACACAAATAACTATTCCACAACAAGAAAGCACCACAACAAGTTGAAGTTTCTACGATTAAATTGTAGTCCTCAATCGCAAGCTACACACACAACTGATAACAGACTGTCAATTATTGAGAGGTTTTTTTTATTTCTGTAAATTAATTTCCGATTACAAATTTTCTAAAGTTTTGATCAATATACTTAACTAATTTAAAATTTTAGGATGTCCATTAAAGTAGAGCTATATAAAATGTGTATGCTGTCCCATTTTTCTGAATCTGGATAATTGTTTAGTTGGTTACAGGAATTTTTAGTCGACTCGTGATTTTCACGAAAGTTATCCCAAATTTTGTTGGTAATCATTCGTTATTTTGCTCTGATAAACAACCAAAATATAATAATAGTCTCAGCTCAAATATTACCAATAAACTTGTCCAAAATATTGTAATAACGTAAATTTCATCTATCCTTGAAGATAATCCGAAACATAATGCGTCTCTGAAAACGTTGTCACATAATACGTAAATACTCTAAAAACAAAAAGAAATAAGAATGTAACCCATATCATGCGGCAAAAGCCGGTAAATAAAAAAGTTACAGATTGGAAGTATTTAGTTTCAGAGGATATTTAAACGGATTTTGAAAACTGGATAAAGAATGGAAGGTTTATTTTTCTTTATTAATTGCTACATTATACTGTCTTATTGTTTCTTTGTTGTGATCACGTGAAAAGTTTGTACTGTGTTTCAGATCAATAATATTACTTGCTCAAAAAGCAATACCGTATTCTAATGGATTATCCTTTCCTAATTTTGTTACAATTCCGGATTGTCATCCTTATTTTAATATTCCTAAAATAAACCTTCAGTTGTTGTTTACTAAAAGATAAACATTCATGAAATTCCAAAGGAAATATTTATTATTTAATAAAGGCTCGAACTCTCTAACTCTCTAACACCATCTGTTTAAAATATAAGACTATGCAAAAACTATTTTTTTTAACTATGCAAACATAACGTTTCAACAACCAAAACTCCAAACTCTTGCTTTTAATGGCGGCAGTTACTGTTCATTTCCATTTTACTACAATGACTCGTACATTACAATTTTCATTTCCAAATGGTCTGCTACATTTATTAGTTACCTATATTTTTATGTAACTAAATACTCTTTATATTGATATAGTCTATCTCATAAGCTGGGGGGGTTTACTACTGTATTCATACCTTACATTATTCTGGCCAAAACATTCTCGAATTTGAATGTTCAGGTCTAAGCAGTTCAACTAAGGATAATTTAATAAAAATATAATTTGTACCAATTTTGAATTTGTTGTAATATAGAATTTATGTGTTTTCCTTATTGCAGCAATCTATATACTTTAGATATATCTATTTTTGGTGTCCTTGAAAGAAACCTATAAATATCTACATATCTATTCGTAATAGATATTCTTTTATACGTGTATCTTTTGCAATTATTTCCTAATAGATAGACTTATTGACTGAAATATCTCAAAAAAGACCTCAAAATAATCCATTAAAACTGAGAATTAAAATAGTTTTATAATCAAATACACTCTTTATATACGATTAATAAAAGTTTGTACTCACAAATTAAGAAAGTCAGCTACGTCGAATTTTATAGTACTGCAGCTAGCGTTACATAGAAGTCTCGGGTACAATGAGCAACGAGATTAAGCCCGTAGAAATGAGTAGTTTAAACAAATAATAATAGATTTCCTGCGGTCATAACCTTTGTCAAATTTAGGTAAATTTTATATTATTTTCCATTTCTTTTACCGATTCTTCTATCTTTTGCGTTTTATACTATTATTACACACTAAAAGCATTTTACACATTCATTTCTCATTACAATATTTTCTTTGGTTACTAAAATAACACAATTTTCTTTTATCTCATAAATTAAGAAAAGCTACCTATTTCTACAACGCAGATTGTGTAATCTTTCACAATGTAGTAAATCAACCCAAGGACGCATTGTACAAATTAAAAACCTTAGACTTACGGAACAACTTGTATATTTTTTACCAACATTTATTTCAAAGTATTTTGTAATTAGAGATCAAGTCGCGTAGGGAGAACTTCAATCACAGAGAAGACGTGAGGTGTCAAAACAAAGTTAAACCTTGCTAAGATACTGGTCACGTTTTTGAGATATTGAACGCAATCATTTTCAAGTTTAGGGAATCTTAATTGGTACTGATTGCTATTTATTTTTTATCACTTTTATTTACAAACATGTGACATGTTATAATTTTATAAATATTCGACAAATAAACATCTCAAACTTAACACATTTTACAAAATTTAATAAATTAACAAGACAGAAACGTATAATCATAACACAAAACAAATCAGAATGTGTGTCACCAACAAACTGTATTAGTGTGCCTGCTCAAGAATGCACACAGGTATTCTACTGAGTGATGTATTATCTGATTGAACTCGGAACACTCTCAAAAATATCTTTGTTTTTAACATTTCTCGGAAGTATGTTAAAAAAATTATACCAAAGTAGTATACACTGCGTTCTAAAAACAATCTCAGTTTGTGTACTGCTATTGAAGTAATTTTTTAAACAAAGAATATTTATCCTAATTATTTCTTTTTTCCTGCTACTACGTTAAAATACCTAAATATTACACTTTCATAGTTGAAAATTCCAAAAGTTTATATTACTCGTATAATAAAAAACTCTTTTAAACGATTTACTTACTGAGAGAGCGCTACAGTACATGGGAACCTTGGCCTCAGGTAATATCCTGCTCCAATTGGCTCTCACTTCTGCAACACTCCGCCAGTACTTGACTCCGATAGCCTCCAGGTTGGCCTCAATATCGTCTAGCCATCACATTTATCATAGTCTTTCCTCGCCCTTTCCTTACACTTCGTTTACTATAAACCAGTCTCTTGGAAAGTCTGTCGAGCCCCAGCCTCTGTTATATGCCCCAACCATCTAATCCTATCGTATTGGATGAAAGCAACGATATCCTTTTCTCCATGAGCTCCCGGTTATTAATTATCTACTAAATATCATCGGCTTTAAAAGGTTTTTATGACTGATTATAGTTTAGATGAATGATTAATCCAAAATTTGTTTTTTACAAATAATATGTAGATGTTCAATGAGCACTGTGATGAATATGAATAATATAAAACACTGAAACCCCTACCACAAGTTTGGTACAATAACACACACACACACACACACACACACACACACACACACACACACACAAACACACACACACAAACACACACACACACACACACACACACACACACACACACACACACACACACACACAAATAATATAATTTATATATTTGCCTTCTGTTATTTTAGTTCCCTGATGTACATTCCGGTAATCCTGATATCTCTGTCGTTGAATATCATAGGTCTTTAGAAATATATTTATAAATCATTTTTTATGTTCAGTTGAATAATTATAAAATTACTTGACTTTAAAATTTTTAATTAACAACTACTTACGTAGAAAGTGGCATAAAAATCTGAGACCGTTAACAGAAGAACAAAATCACTATTTATGTATACACACTTATGTGCATACATAACAATCACACAATATGTAAATCACATGGATGTTTTATAATTAAGGAGAGCTTTTTATTGAAATCGAAACTCCCAAGTACAAATGAAAAGAGTTTATAATATTACTGCTTTAGAAACCTGAATATACTCTTTGATTAAAACTGTAATTAACAATAATCAGATAAATTATATAGACGTTTAAAAACCCTGTTAACCCTCTAAACCATAATTAACACACAACAGAGTTGAAACAGTAATTAACATATTTTCGTTGTATTTTAGAGTACCTCAAACTATTTATTGTAAAACTCGTTTATTTTTTATTTATTTATTTATTTATTTATTTATTTATTTATTTTACAGAGTGGACTATAAGACTAAATGCCATAGAATATTGAAATTATTGTTTTGTATAGAGAGTGTATGTTATATAATTATTACTGTCACAAACCTGGAGTTCTAAATTGTTTAAACAGATTATTAAGATTTAAGTAAATACCTACAACGAACGTACAGCTAATTTGTAGCAACAGTTGATGTAAAACTTAGTAATAAGACAAATAGCAGTCGCCGGTGGCATAGTTTATGCTACATGACCAGCTCATAGCGCCTACAAATTATGTAATGCCGTTTGACGTACAGCATTGTACGTCTCGTCGAGGCGGTAAGAGGCGGTCAATTCTCGTGCCCTCGGACTGTACCAATATACAACAATTAAATTGTTAATTAAAGTTCAGGAATTTATAACCTATAGCCTAAAGGAGTTGCAGGTTATACAATGTCGTTGAAAATTGTTGGGTCAAATATAGAAAAACATTACCATTTATTTATTTTTCTTTCCAGAAGTTTTAATTTTCCAATAATTTTTTCTCTGCATTATAAGGGACTACTAAAAGTCTCTTTAAAAAAATATATATTCTTGGGACCCTAAGATATATATATCCACTGTTTATTTATACGATTATTTTTCTTCATCATAAGAGACTAAAAATAAGGCTAAAAGGCTACTTTGAATAAATGTTCTAATGTGCATTGCAGAATGTAATAGCGTGTTTCTTGGAGTATTTGATCATTTATTTCTACTGAGGTAGGCTGCAAAACCAATATTTTCAAATAAAATCAGTATGATTTTCAATGTTTTTTTTTTGTTTATTTTTTTTAGCAAATTATATCAACAAACCTATTTATAAAAAAATTTATTACTGTTTACGTCTAAATACATGAATGTATTAAGGCGAAATTAGATTCTCTTTAATTAATCGTAGATGGTAGGTAACGTTTTCAGCCCCTTTTAAGATTATTTAGACATTTTCGAATAATTTTCTGAATGTAGCATTTTTATACAATTTCTTTAAAAACGAAATTTTTGATTTGTTAAAATTTGACGTTAGTTAATATTATCATCACTCAGGGTCAAATAAAAATATGAATGTGTCCAAAATAGAAGTAATAGTAATAGTAATGTGTAAGAATAGAATAGAATATTTTATTGACCTTCTGTTTCTCATTCAACAGATAATCTGGATATATTTATATACGCATAACTAAAATGTAACACCAGCATATAAGATAAACAAAATGGAATATTATTAATTGTAATATATTGACGAATCTTGTAATATTTAAGTTATTAAATTTTACCTAAATTAATTAGTAATTTGAATACTTAATACTTTCAGTTTTTATAAAACTCCAAATATAATTGAATTTATATTTACAGGGAAAGTAATTGAATTTATGTTTACAGTTTGATATTTCTAATACAAATAATTTAAATAATTTACTATTGCAAATATTGCTATAATTAATATTTAACATCATTTTTCATCTTTGACAAAGAAGAAATTAAAATATAAAACCCCTCCTCATGTAAAGAAAAACCATCGCTAGTATAGTAGCAAATATTAATCCTATAAATTTTAAATGGATTTTAAATTTTAAATTTACATGGATTGGTGGATCGGCTTTAACCCAAAGAAGATGAGGAAAAGGTGGGAGACTGCATTGGCTATCAAATGATGTGAAGGACAACTTGATATCTCGTTTCCCTAAGGGCGACCTGTCAAAGTGCCAATAAATGCTCAAAGATGAAAAGAGTTTTGGAAAATACAAGTTTGGTATTTTCAAAGCTGTGTGTTGCAAATGTTTCCTCAAGAGCAATTTAAATTACATCTATGAAAGTAGGAATTGCAGTACACCACTTCAGAATATTAAAAACATACATATATTTATTTATATATAGATAATACGTAATAAATATAATACAATTTTAATCACATATCGCACATTATTTGACACAAATATTATCATCCAAAACAACATATTCGAAAACTAAATATGATTTTACTCTTGTGATAATTTTTAAGTTTCGTATGAACAAGTAACTGAATGGCTCGAAAGGACTGATATCCCCAACAAGAACGTTATATGTTGAGTCTATATGGAAATCCCTCCTAACATTATCATTAGAGTGATCATTTATATAATATTTGCTATGATTCTTTTATTATTTTATATTCCCATAACTTTTCTAATTATTTAAAGAAATTCATTGACAATCTATTAATTTTAAAATATTTATTTATATATAGATAATACGTAATAAATATAATATAATTTTAATCACATATCACACATTCATTGACACGAATATTATCATTCAAACAACATATTCGAAAACTAAATATGATTTTACTCTTGTGATAATTTTTAAGTTTCGAACGAACAAGTAACTGAATGGCTCGAAAGGACTGATATCCCCAAAAAGAACGTTATATGATGAATCTATATGTAAATCCCTCTGGACATTATCATTAGAGTGATCATTTATATAATATTTGCTATGATTCTTTTATTATTTTATATTCCCATAACTTTTCTAATTATTTAAAGAAATTTATTGATAATCTATTAATTTTAAAATATTTATTTTTATATCTCTATTTATAATTAGTTTTTCAAATATCTGAATATTTCAGAAGTTAGCTATTCTATGACAAAATTCTAACATATAATAAAATAAATATAAAAAAGAATATACTTTTCTAAAAAGTCATTAGTGTATAACATTGAGAAATATGGAAATATGAAACATATGGAAATATCTACGGCAGCCAAAGTCAACATTGATGGTGTTTATATACAATTAGTGTTAAAATATAGTAATGTCAGCGTTATCTTGGGAACGTTTATTGCTGAACAAATCCTTTGATCTGCACCTTCTAGATAAACATCTAACACGGACAATAATTGCTTGCCGTTATTACATTACAAAGATAGAAAACATTATTATTATTATATTGAAAATTATTTTCAAAAATCAATAACAGAATTAGAAGACAAATGTTTGAAAGAACCACTTTAAAAGTCTTCAGAACAATTTAGGTGAGCGTTAGCATAATCATGTTACATGTATGTAAATTTCTTGTGTATGTTAAGTAGACCTGTTTGTAAACGGTTTTCAATTATTGCTGACCCAAACACAAATGCAATCCTTTGCTGAATTAATACCTGACACAGTAATACCATAATATGTTTATAAATTTGTACGTACATAGTTTATGCTAAATTTAATACTCTAAATTGAAAAAAATAATATGTTTATATTGAGCAAACAGCTTTAGACGCAAGTATCTGTATAGTAATTAATTGTAAGCTAATAAATTGATATTCATTGTTGATAGCCTTAGAACTACATATATTTTATATATATTATTTATTTTCTGTCAAAATTTAGTCTGTATTTGTATTTTACCTTTTATGTGGCTATATGTTTCACTGACACAGGCAGCATCATCAAGCCAGCTATCTATGTCCACTCAAACACTTATATATACACAACACTTATTGTAACACATATTTTCATACATTTTTCGTACACGACACATAAATAAATAAATTTGTTTAACATTGCTACACTTGAGAGGTACCTCATTCTGGTGTATTTCCTCTAAGACTGATTTGGAAAGATAAAGGTGCAGCTCTGTTCAATGCTTATCAGATTGTACCTTGTGCCCTACTAGATTTTCTTATGTCTCCTTGATTTTATGTTGTTGGCAAAATATTAGATCATAAAGGCAATTGGAAGCAAAATTCAATTTTTCATTTAAAATTTTTTCTGGATTGCTTTTGTGGTGTTTTTAAATCTCATATTCTTCGATGACGTTCATGGTGTGACCTTTATTTATTTTATGTATCACTGACATATTATCCTGTATGCTGGTGTAAGAATGTATGTTATCAATTAAATGGTCCGTGAATGCTGAGTTTGTAGTTCTATTGTTTCTGCTGCTAGGTATATGCTCTTTAAATCTTTCTCTAAATGTTCTGCCTTTTATTTTTAAACGCGTTCATTTTCTTCTTGAAGTATATTTTGCTGACTTGTTTATGTCGGTTCATGTAGTTAAACTGAAATAAAATTTTAACGAAATTTACGATAAGACGGCACTGGAAATGACATAATTTTTAGAAGACAAAAAAAATTAAACTAAATATGTAATAATCCTTGAGACATAAAATATAGTTGATGTCTAATATAAAAAATAATTAACAGTAATGATGATCTTACCATTGAATACTCTAGTGTACATGCCACGAGGAACATATCTGTTTCGTCATATCAATATAAGAAATATCGTAATAAATCAGATACAAAAGTAAGTGGTAAAAATCCGTTTAGTATTATTACCTGAGTTAAAAGTAACCTGATTATCTCAAAATTTTAAAGTAAGATGTTCAACTTTATGATTTGGTTTTTGTTACTATAGCTGGGAAAATTGCTGTTATACTAGAAATACAAAAACATTTATATGAATCAATGTTTTTTAAATATATTTATGAAATTAATTACATTTTTAAAGCTAAATTAAATTTAACTTAGCGTAGTTTAGTTGGTGTTTAGTTCTCTCAAAACTAAAAAATATTTTTACAGTTTTGGAATCTATTTTAATGAAATTCGTATTGTTAAGTTAAGTACGTAAAAGCTCCGAGTTGATAATTGATATCCGGTTTTACACACGAAAAATAAAATTTTCGTGCTTTATACATCCACTAGATTTTTTTTTAATTTTCATGTCGGATACTCTCTAGAGGGCAATATTCAATCTCCTTTTCATTGTTCTTACATCTTATAAATAAAAATTTACGAAGTCTTTTGTTTCTCTGACATTTTCTATTGGCATTCTGTCCACTAATATTTTATAAATTGCTCTACTTCGCTCTGCTCTGCCCTCCCCTTCCCTTACTCAATTACAGAAAAGGCGTAGGTTTTGTATCTCATAGTAAACATATTTTTATTGCACCCCATTTAGTAACAGTGGTGCCTTTCAATCGATTGATTCCTCTCGCTCTGTGTGTTTGTCTATATTACCTTTCCATGTAAGAAAGACGCCCAAGTATGTAGTCGCTGTTCTTCCCGAAGGATATTATCTTTATACCCTACAGCTAGGTTGGATTACTCATTATTTTAAAACTAAATCATTCTTCATTATAAAGCTATAATTGTGTTTTATGTTTTCTAGTAATTAATATTATACCGAACTCCTTACAAGTTTTATAACCAAAAAGTTTTATTATCAATAAACTTTTTAAACTAATTAATTGCACTTCGTGTGTTTCAATAACCGTCCTCCTGTAATTAAGATTAATAACATATTTAATTCAGCAGTTTATATTTTCCTAAAATTGTGTAAAGGTTTGGACATTAACAGAATATTATGTCTTGTTTAATATATGCAATATTTTAACACTATTTAAAACTATAGAATTTTTTTTGGATATATATGTGTATTTTTCTCCCAGAATCTGTTTGACAGATTTTGCGATATGAGGAGCGAGCACAATACACGCACAAAATTAGTATTCTATAAATAGGTTGTTATGATTAAATTTTACTCTCATATACCATCAGAACTTTAGTAAAACATAAGATTCAATATCCCCCTCCAATCAACTCCGATTTAGTTATAAGAAAAAATACATATAAATGTGGATTTAAGAAAGACTTATCGAATCAACCCCAGAAATTTTAATAAATGAAATGTTTACCCATCCATTTTATATAAATAAACTGAACAAATCGAAGCCTGAAAGCAGTCCTTATTTAGAAATATTCACTGGCTGTAATATGCTTTAATTTGGTGTTTGTTACATTTGTTTGAGTTATAATTTTTCCCATTTCATTACTATTTGTTAGAAATCACTTTCTCTATGTTTATATGTTAGATCGTTTACTATTTCGACTCCTAACATATGTAAAATATTAAGAGGAAACAACATTTTGTCAGAATATTTTAAAATGGGGTGACTATGAAATAGCTATTTTGTATAAAATTTAAAACGTGCTTGAAATGAGATGCATAATTGTAATTCTAAAATAAAATTCATTGACAATTTTTTTTATTTACACATGTTATTCATAAACCTAGTCATTTTACGAAATAAAATGTTTAAGAAACATTTTTTCCCACAATTTGTTAATTCTGATATATTTTTTGTTGTTTTTTTTACTAATTTCTTACAAACAAATACTTTTAAAGCTTTAATGCTATGTTTTCAAGAAAACAAAATAAAATTACAGACTATAAATTTATTATGGCTAATTCACCGATTTTTCTTTTGGTTTGATAAACTGTATAATATACATTATTACGTTTTATTACTTTCGAAATGTTAAATATTTTAAATAATTTTAGTGTGTTCACATGAGTTTAGTACTACTTATTATTGTTTTATAAATTTATGTTCCAGTATTCCTTAAATGTTTAATTCTTTTAACAATTCACCACAATTCTTTCATTACAAATCACCACAAGTTATTACTTTCGAAAGACCACACCAAATCAACACTCTCTGCACAAATGATAAGAGGATCAGTCTTCAGCCTCGACTATAATGAACAACATGATTTCTGAAAATAATTGGCAAATCTCTTGTCAATTTATATTAAAGAGTTTATCGTGGTTTATAGTGATGAACTTCTTACGCGCTCAGTTAACTCAAAATTATTTGTTTAATTGGTTGTTAAACACGGTAAGACAATGGCTACCAACTGATTTTTACTGATCGTTTATTCGAGTTATCAAAGTTTAACGATAAATCATTATTCCGAGGCAGTCTTCCTGAATTAGATTTTTTAATATCAATCAATAAAGATAAATATATATTTTAAAATTATTTTAATGTATGAAGGTCTAGAGGCCAATTGTGTAGGCTACAATCCGCTGCAAAAATGTGTAAATAAGTTTCTTCAAAAACATAATTACAGATTATTATAAACTTGAAGGATAACTTTATTTTTATTATACCCTGTCTTGTTAAACATTACACACAATCCGTTAGAAATCTAAATCTTTTAAAACCTTTTCCCGACAGTCGGTATATATACAAAATTTAACCATGATTTAGAAAATGTACTCAGTTGAAAAATTGTGAAGTTGTATTCAGTTGAACTAAAACGTTCTTGAGCTAATTAGAAACAAACAAAACATTTCACAGACAATCGACGTTCCGGAAATGGTTTTGTTTAAACGTCTTATTCGTTACTTAGTAATAATAGAAGAATATTATTAAAAAATATAGTCTTGCAGACAATAATCTGTAAATTTAATTTAAATCGTTTCTGTATCTCAAATATGTCTAAACTAGTTGTAGTATTTAAAGTTTTTAATACATTTTGTGACACAGAAAGATTAATTAGAGCTACTATCCTCCCTTTTGCAGTTTGTGTGTCTTCTCTTCAACTACTTCCATCTCAGAAAAGCACATTATCGTACCTTGGCTCCAACCCAAGGATTGTGTTATAGATTGGCTACTGAAGGCTTGAAAAGACTTAAGGAATCAAGTGAGAAAGCCAATAAATATCAAGAACGATTAAATCCCATATCTGGGGCCAGGACTAAAAACAAAAAAAGAAGTTAATAAAAGTATAATTGAATTGTTTGAATTTCTTCGTAAGATTAAGATAAATACTTACATTTGAACAAATACAACAGCTACAAAGAGTTGTACTACAAAATAAAAAAACTATTTTGTTACAAACTTTCACATTTAGCCTACAATTTATCCGACTAAATCTCTTATCACAAACGTGAAAATTAACTGTGTAACGTCAAATAGGTTTATCTGCGAAAAGTACAGTTTTTTTTTTAATGGCTTAAAAAAGGTGGGAAACAATCCCACCTTAAAGAGTTGACATCCTTTAATAAATTTATATTTTTTAATTCAATTTATATTAAGGCAATATTATAATTAAATCCCTTTTTTATGTTGATTCAAAGAGACATCGAGCTAATTATCCCCATTTAATAACAACGTGTATAGATAAACAGAACGTTTTCAACTTCTGTACTTCTATGTAATAAACATCACAAACAAAAAGTCTATATAAATTCAAATATTAAGAGTATTATTAAACACCCAATACTTAATTGTATCGTTCAGATAGAAGCTCTAACTTACTTGTCTAGAATCAAAGAACAGTTTTTACTGCATGAATACATGTCGGAAACAGCAAATACCTGATAAACTTGGAGTTAAAGAGTTAAATAAAAACTTAATACAATACAAATTTCAAAAGCTATTAACTTGTTTTAAGTAAAAAAGTTTTAACATATTTATATACTTTTTTATCGTTAAATCTAAACCAAAAACGATGATTAACATAAACGAACTTCCCCCATACTCCACAACTCAAAAAAAAATACTTAAAACATTTCTAGTATTTTTAGCTTTTGGTTTGTTGGGCTAGAGCATAAGGGTAAAAAAGATAGATAGCAACAAAAATAAATCCACAAACAAAATTAAATAAATGCTTTAATTTAAAATTATTTGCTGTGCTATTTAATTCCTTTGATGAAAATCAACGGTGATACATAATACTAAAACTTTTTTAATGTTCGTAAAAATCTATGTAGTATTTAATCTTTGCTTTAGTTACCTTATAAGTAATTTTCAGTAATAAAATCTAAGTAAGTATTACACTATATTATGCTTGCGATTAACAAAAAAAAAGGTTAATCATGTGATTTTAAATTCATTTTATAAATTACATTTAATTTAAAATTCAGAGAATAACATTGGCATAAGTTTTTAGACTATACTTACTGCTATATTCATGAAGTAGATTGTATGTTGGGTTTAAAAATTCACAGATCTTTCTAGCTGTTCCAAATGTTTTCCTGAAGTTACTTCTTACATTTACGTTCTAAATTTGCTCTAAAAACTTATTTTGTGCAAATTGTTAGTCGTATATGTTGATATCAATTTTAGATCTGAAATATTAATAAACCTTCCTTATTTTTATTTTTCTAAAGAATTTTCGCTGTACAAACGATGAACACAAAACTAATCTTGTAACCTTTAGTGAGTAGTTATTGGTAAGATAAAAATACAAAACTTTTTATTACGTGTGGATTCGACACATATATGGTTGATTTTAATAGATTATAAACGATGATAAACATATGAGTCTCAAGTAGTAATATATAATTAAACACTACTTGGATGACTATAGAATTAACTAAATTACAAATTTAATATGTTATATAAATAAGTAAATTAAAATTAAAAATAACAATTCTTATTCAATGGTCTTTGTCTAGGTTTCTTTAAGATGGTTTGCTCATTTAACTCGTTACAATTTAAAATATTACTGTACAAGTATTATGTAAATAAATCGTATCAACCTTAGCAGCTAAACTTCCTTTCAATTGGATTATATCTAAAGTAAAAGATCTTGTTGTTTTAACATGAAGAGTACTTTGCATTAACTTGTTTCACATCAGACTATATCTTTTGACTCTAGATGGCTCGGGTAAGAGCCAAGTTTCTCGCAGGGTGTTTTCTGAAAACTACATTACATAAGATACTTATCTTTCTCTAATATTGAAATTACTTGTAATAAAATGATCTAGAACTTATCATTCTATAATATTGAAATTACTTGTAATAAAATGATCTAAGGAACGTCTTTGACAAAATGATGTCTCTCTGACAACTTGTTTTTCCCGCTAATCAACTCATATTGATAAGAACTTCGGATGTGCGGAATAATTTTATTATGACTAAATCGTTTTACTTTTATGGGTGAAAGAGAAATAAGGAAGAACAATGAATGTCACTCCATCATCATTCTAATGGTTTGTAGGTATGACTGAAAATGTTGAAGGTTAATTCATTCGGATGAATCCCTGGGAATTACTAAGATTTAGGTCAAGTTATAAGATTTCACATACTTATATTGATGGCATTGAAGTAAAATGGTGTAATTGATTTTTACTTATAAGTCATTAAAAACATTGCCAATACTTAGTAAAGTTACTTTCTGTTGTATTATAATTGTTTTATATTTTTTTAGTTTGGCAGAAGACAAATGATCGATTTAAAATACCATTACAGTATTTAGAAGTCTAGAATATCCAACACCGTTAACTTCGTCTGTTGTCAAGGTTTACAAGGAAATTTTGCAAATTGAATTTTATAAAAGCTTCCGACAAGGGCGTACCCAGGATCAAAACTAGAGGGGGTCATTCAATATACAATTGATTATTAAAATAGTTATTTCAAGAATTGTATTAAATTCCAGCAACAAAATGTATAATAAAGATTTATTTTTTTGCTTCCAGGGGGGTAGCTGCCCCCCCCCCTGGAAGCAAAAAATCCCTCGCTGGGTACGTCCATGGCTTCCGAGAGTCCGATGGTATTATTTCAGCTTGTTATGTAGCTGTTAGAAATAATAAAGGATTATTGGTGTCGTGTTCTAATGAAATGAAAATGACTTAGGCAATCAGTTATAAAATGTTTGTATTGACAATTTCTTTAGTTCATTATTATTCATGATTCTAATACATATAAAACATTTCTAACTAATTAATATTGTCTTTAATACGCTTAAGCATCAATATTCAACATTAAACTCATTTACAAGATAAAATCCTAAGTTTTATTTCCAGAGCTATCTCAATGATTATGACAGAACATGTAATTATGAATTCCAAGATTTTACCGAATTTCTTTACACATGAAACTCGCTTTCCTTCCCAATGCCGACCCATCGTGGCTCCGTGTCCGAATTCGCTTCGATTAGCGGTCTTATCCTATGACAGCACCCTGGTCACTTTCCAACAGAATATCCCACTGGCCCTCCCGCAACCTCGTGCCAACTCCAGCCACCGATCAAAACGTATAAAATATTTCGTGCTTTTCCGTTAATGAAGTATTTCCCCAAGTCGATTCCAAGACATTGGCCACAATTCAGAGAAAAAGTGATAAGTCAATGTCTTGGTGTTGTCTTAAATACAGGTGGTGGCCTTGTGACGTCATGAACACATAAGGAATTTTTTATTTCAGTCATGGAAACTAATGGTAAAAACACCGTATTAGAGTAAGGTTTCAAATGACTGAAAACCAAATTATGCAATCAATAGTTATCACAGATTAAACTAAAGAACCACAAATTGATATAAAAAAGATCCCATAGAAACAAAAGTAAAATAACATTTTATGACTAAACTAGTGTCAAAGAACGGACGAATAATAACATTTTTTTTCTTAAATCACTAAATCATACAAAGAAATAAAATATACCAAATTTGAATACATACTATTGTAATGTAAATTAATTAACTATCGCAAAAATTTTGTAACAAATTAGAACTTTAAAGTTAGTTATAAATCGTAATTAAAAAAATAATCAACGTATATTTCACCGCAAGGTATAAATCAAACTAATTTCAATGTAGACGGTTGTCGTGGAAACCTTCAAACGATTAAATAGCAAACAAAAACAAAAAATAACATGAAAATTAAAATTTTACATTTTATTATGGATTATTTCTGTATCAAAAAAGGCATTACGTGGAAATGCTAACGATTATGTTATGGGCTCCAATTAGGCCTATAAAAGAACAAAATGTAAACATTACGTAATATTTTATTACTAGGCTAATTTTATTTCCGTTTTTTATAAATCACATGATTCACTAAACTAATAACCTAAATAACTGATCAAATACTTTCTTGTATTATTTATCTCTCAGTATATAAATAACAAACTTTTTTTTTTAAATCTTGACATCTTTTTAATATTAGGTGAACCAATAGTGGTTATATAGACTAGATTTCTAACTTTAGTCGATTGTCATTTTAAAACGGAAACATCTAAATTGAAATCGCATTATCTCCTGCAATATTGATTGGGAATACAAACAAATGTTGTTGTCAAAGTTCTAAATCTGCAGATAAAACAGCTTGGTTGAGTTTATTCAGTTGAGAGTAGAATTTGTTCAATTGAAAATATAGGATGCAACAGTGATTTAATCACAATTTCACAACTCACTGCTTTTGTTAATTAATTTAACTAACTTCCGGGAAAGTTACAGGGTAACATTAATGAGATAATGAATTTTGCAATGCTTTGAATTTAGTGACATAGTATCATCAAAATAGAAATTGAAACACCAAATAAAAAATATATTTAGCCTCCATTATGAATTTTAGTACTAGGTGAAATGTAATAATGAGAATTCTTTGCCTCTCCAATAACTTCATACAGTGATCTATTAATTTGTCAAACTCCTCAAGAGTGCTTTCTTAATTAGATCTATGTCTTTAATACCTTAGTTTTATGAAAAATTTAATTACATGCATTTTCAGAAGGCTGTGTAAGACATTTAGTACAATATAGACTTTGTTTATGGAAGTAACTTGTACATAGTGAGGAAACATCATAAAAATTTTAGTTTTAACTTTACTACATACGATGACTAAAGTTGACATATATTTTTTAAGTTGTTCATTGATGCTGAAAATGTATGTGAAGTTTATATTATATAGTATTTTAATACGACATTTTCATGTATAATCAATTAAATAAAGAATGACGTTAAAATACTAGAACAATTGGAAAAATTGCTTAGATTTGGAGTTTAATAAGAGTTTATACATACTTATTTAGTCCTAGATAATATAAATTCTAAAAGAAAACTCTTAATTTAGAAAGAGTTTATATATTGATGAGATGTAATTAAAATCATTATATTTTTGTATTCATGAAATTTTTTTTACACTCGTACAATTAATTCCAAATAACATAGTAAATCAGACTGTAGTAAATAACATAATGTTCATCATTTTTTTATTGGCACCTAACAAAATCCAGTGTAATCTACTTTAAACATAAAATTTTGACCATAGTATCAATTTGAGCTAATCAAAAATTTTAAAATCACATTAAATAAAAATTCAATATTCTATTTATTTAAAACATATATCATTTCCAATTAAACAAAACGTTTTTCCAATTAACTGTGTCTAAATAACATTCTGTTATGTTAATATTTCAGCATTGTTTTAAGAACTGATAATAATTTAAAACAAGAAATTAATATATATTTTATTTTCTTCATTTAAAGTGTCTATTGCATTGGTCCCAAAATTGGGATGTAGTAGTCCTTCAATCTATAACCTGTGACTTACCACCCATCGACCGATTACATAATGATAAATTTTACGTTAACAATAATTCAAACTTTAAATTTCAGTGTATGTTGAACTTTAACTTAAATTGTATCTTCTTTTAATGTAACAATATGTCACCTTGAGTTTGTCTTTTCAAAAAAAAACTAAAACGATATAAAGGTAACAAAAGGTATAAAACCAGAATAAAAATAAATTGGTGGTGTTTCTAATTTTAGGACGTCAGTCCTTCAAGGATTCTTTCAAAATTTAAAAAAGTCTTGACTTAATTTTTCCTCTCTCTTTTTCCTTTTTATTAAAAATAATAATAAGTGTATGTTTATTCTAAGTAAATTCATTTTATTATCAAAATTTAAATTTAAATATCAATTAAAAGGGTAAATCCCTGTTTATTAAAAAAGTATTGTAAATTGTAATTTCAAAAATATAAATTTTAATAGTAATTTGTCTGGCTGATTCAATCAATTTCTTCCTTAAATTACATATTAATAAATTTCTACACACACACACACACACACACACACGTGTGTGTGTGTGAGAGAGAGAGAGAGAGAGAGAGAGAGAGAGAGAGAGAGAGAGAGAGAGAGAGAGAGAGAGAGAGAGAGAGAGAGAGAGAGAGAGAGAGAGAGAGAGAGAGAGAATAATGTGTCAATATCCATTACAATAAGAATATATAATGGTGTTTTGGTTTCAATTCAAGAAAAACTTGTGTAAACAGATAACACTCAAAGGTGGTGCTCCAGATATTACATTTTCGTAAGTTAAAACTGAAATTTTTTATTGTGGTTTCATGAAAAACTGAACGTGCATTCCTCTCACTTATCTCGTTGTAATCGTATCCCAATATGCGTTAAATTCAAAACATTCCTGGAAACTTTAAAATTGGTCCAACTTAAAAAAATCAATGTTTTTTGTTTTCATTTATAAAGGAATTTTTATAATAATTAGTTTAACAAACCTAACTTATGTCATAAAAAAAGATAAATTTTAAGATATTATTTGGTTTTCTTGTAGATAAAAGATTTAATTTTTTTTTTTTTTTTTTAATTTCATAATATGAAAAACCTTAAGAAAATAATTATACAATAAGTACGCTTGAAACATAATACCGTATTTCATGAATTTGTTTGATATCTAAATTAAATCACGTTTGATTGTTCGTATATTGTTTTAAACTGTACCTATAGCTTGTTCTTTAGCAATCACAAGTTTATTTACAAATAATGTTTATAATATTTCAGATGATATATATGTTATCATATCTCTTTTTATTTTTTTGTGAGTGTTGTTTAATGGATATAGCACTATTCTCAAAAATGCAATTGTTATGCTTGTGATAACTATTTATTTTGATAAACTGATGTTATATTGCATTATTTTAATGTATACTTTTTTAAAAAAATAGCATTAAGTAAAGGTAATTATTTAAATGTTTTTTTTTTTTTTTAACCTTCTTGTTCTGATGTAGTTTAACTATAATATCGTAAGTAATTAAGTAATTTTTATTATTCTGAACAGAAACTTTTTTGATTTTAAATTTTACTTTTTACTTTCGAAGGCCAAATTCGTTATTAAATATTGGAATAATTTTTGTTTTATAATATCACAAAATAAAAGCTTTTTTTAAAAACCTTATATGTAGATTTAAATGGCAATATATTATTCTAATCTAGTGCATTTTATGTTGACTTAAAGGACAAATATGGAGGAAATGTTTAAAGCAACCACCAATTTTAAACAGATTACCATATTTTTATTTATAAAAACGAGCGAAAGATGTATAAAACAAAAACAGTTGACTGTTGTAGGTCTTAGTTTTACCATAAGAATGGGTTTAATTAATTTCTCTCTTGGATATTCAATAAAAACTTATATATTACAATAACAATAAGTAATAAACAGGTTGAAATATAACAAATTAACTACGTACTTCCTTCATTACAACTTAACCGCACAAAGGAAGAATAGGAAACCCTTTATTTGCTTTTATTACAGATATAATCAGATTCAGAAACCATAAATCAAGACGTGTGAACAATACTTCCTTTCCGGTCAATTAATTTCCGGTCTGTTTTACAGTCAATTAATTTTTAAAAGTCTAAAAAGTTGATAGTCTGTTCCTTATCTCGTCAACATGCTGGTAAAACTATAGAACAAAATAATTCTATTAAATTAATTGAGTACAATACAGTATATTTAGTTGGTACGTAAATTGAGAAGATAACTAATGTATATAGATTACATAATTGTACACTATTAGCTTCTGTGAATGACTTTGTTTATAATCAACAATCTTTAACATATTGTTTCATGTACTTGTACTTTGTGTATTTTACTACATTGAGCAGTTATTAATACATAAAATATGTCTAAGACAAGGACGTTTATTAGGTTTGTTTTATTAATAAAACTTATATTTTTTTTAAACATTTCTTTTGCACGCAATAAATCGACAGAAAATTTTTCTTCAAATAGACACAACTAAAAACTATTATTTACACTGCTTAGTTGCTGTTGATTGAAAAATAGCAACACTAGGTCCAGACATTAAAATAGTTTAATTAAGGACTAAGGCCATAAACTGCGCATTATCTCCAGAGAGAAGGTATTGTTATAACGGCTTGTAATTATCAGATATTTACAACCGCTTGTCACATTTTTCTTCAAATATATTTTATTTCCTCTCTTTGGATCTATCCTTTTACTTTTTCACATACATGTAATCCACTATATCAAAACTTACAATATGGGTTAAACAGATTATATTAAGTTTTTAGGCGAGTACAAGCGTATAAGTCAAGATAGACTTAGACGATTTATTATTTTTAATTGGTTATTTTGACTCCCTTGCTCGTGTTATAGACTGCGAAACACTGCAGCTGTATAACTTGATCTATGATTATTTAATTTATAACTTACATTTAGAGACCAAATCCAACAAACGTTTTAAAATTGTAGCCATTTTAAAATTTACTTTCACGTTCTACATTTTTTTCATTTGATAACAACAGTTGATCCATACATTCGAAACCTCGTGTATTCCTTTTTGTATGCACAAATAACGGCAAATTTTGGAATAAACTATATCAATAATTTAAAAAGTCATTGATGAAAAACTTATACTGCTACATTGGTATACTTTTAACTGCTAAATTTTACCCCGATTGTTTGGTTAACAGACTTACATAATCTAATATTTCGTAAAGCCTAGTCTATGTGAAATCAATGAAATCAGAAATAAATTATAACTAATAGAGTGTTGTTAGTAAGTAACATATTTATGTATATTATTATTTTGTAGACAGATTACTTTTTTGGATAGGATCGGTGTAAATAATTTCACAAGGGTCACGCAAGATTGCTACTATTTCTGTAAGATATATATACCTAAAAAAATTATTTTTAATAAGAGGGAAAAGACAATTATGAGATGTAACAAAAGATTGCTTCAGAATGTGTTAGCTGTATACATTGAGGAAGTATAAGAATTTATTAAATCGCCAAGTCACACTAAGTTAACAACGTGAACTGTATTCGGCAAAGGTTAACTGGGTTTTCTCCAGTCACGTGATCCAGTGATTGAACTGTACTCTACGAGACTAGCGTGCTTAACTTGATATTGTAAGAATTTCGACAAACAAGCAGTAAAAATGTCACTTAATTTTAGGATAAATAATAAACTTAACCACGATTTAATACACCATACCCTCTATCCGAACAAATATAATGAAAAGGTTTTTGTAATAGAAAACAAAATCAAAGTTGATATCATTTTCTCATTCTAAATAGTTACTTATTACCTTAAAGTTTTTTGGCCTCTAGATAAGAAGGGGATATATGTTCGTTTAATATTTAAATTCAAATGTTCAAAATATTTACAAAATTCAAATACTTGGCTCAAAACTGCTGATTTGTATAAGGTTCTAAACGTAACTTCTATCTAATCCAAAACAATTTGGTCACCATTTTTCCAAAATATCGTGATTGGGGAGCAAAAACCATCAAATATCGCTGAAACTCGTCGTCCAAAAAGATATTAAAAATGGATTGAATTGTTATATTTTTCTAATAAGACGAAAACAAATCACATAGCTACATTACAAATGTTCAAGGTATAACATTGACTTCGACCTGGGGTCTTCTAAGCATTTCATTTAGTTTGAAACTAATACCGAACAAAAATAAAGGGATAGAAAATTTATATTCATTTATTATACTGTATTCAAAAAGTGGGCTAAGACAGGAAGAAACTAACTTTTCATTTTCAGATTATTTGTCTAATTGGTTATTTGTTACAATTATAAATTTTAATGTTTGTACCTAAATTGGTGACGTCAGATGAATTTAAAACTGCTGAGAGTATATTAGGTTAATTAATTCACATATTAATCTTAACTTTATACTTCATGGTCTGAAAATAAATGTGTTTCATTTTTAATCATTTGAGACAACATATTCTTTACCTTGGTCTTTTTCTTTTCGAAACTTAAACAAAAATTAAAAGATTCCAACACTCCTTCAGAATGGATCAAATTTTCCAAGTATCCGCACTAGCACTTTTGTTGGTTTTACTTTCAATAAAATTATTTATTTAATTTACGCTCAATATTTTATTTAATGTAATAATTTGCAATAATAAACAAAATTTGTGTACAAAATAATATAATTTATTTATTATAATTTTCTCTGTTATGGATATTAATGTTCAGTTTTATATACCTTCCGTTATAGGTTTCACAGGTTCAAGTCCGGCTGATGCATCTTGTTTTTCCATGTACAGTGTTACATAAATTCTCCATCTTCAAACAGGTATAAAATAAAAGCGTCAAGAAAAAAAAACAAGATGTATTTTTTTCCAAAATGAGTTAAAACTGTATATCAAAATATTTTCTGTCTATTCTTATTTTAATGTTTCTTGGTTTTTCGTGAAGATACTAATTATTTGATTTGCTTTAATCGTTCAAAGCAAAAGCGTAAAATTATTACTGAATGAACTGCAAATGTGAACTGATGGAAACATCATAAAATAAAAATATGATAAAGAGAAAGATAGAGATGATAAATTTAAGTGAACTAAAAATAAATTTTACCTAATCGCATGGCCAGAGATCCTTACCTAACTTGATTTTGTGTTTGGTAGAAGTTGAGAGAAAGCGAGATGTGTCTTATTTAGAGACTATTTTATGAAATGGGAAAATTTAAAATTAGACTTAATTGCAAACTATGGACAGGGAGGGCAAAGAGGAAAAGAATTGAACTTTAAAAAGACTGTCAATTGAAAGGCGAAGTCAGAGACATGTAAGTATTGTTTCACAGTTAAGAGTGTGTTTAGATAAAGTGAAAGAATGAATTAAACATAAGAGTATTATATTTAAAGAAGCTAACTAAAATTGTAAAACCGTTCATTTATTATTTTATTCTTAATCTACAAAACAAAAATTTTGTGAAAATAACTTCCTTCAGCCTATGTTGTTTTAACCAAAACTGTTACAAATTCAAGTAAATATTTAAAATTCAGACTATATATACAGACGTATTAAATTATTTATACTGAATTTAATTATATAATGACACTACATGATAGATTAAGCCTAAAACATGTATAACTTTGTGTACCAACGATTACTATGTCACTTAAATATAGTAATTACATTTAAATCCAAAGTACACCTCTATCTACAAAAGTAAAAACAATGATTTATAAATTATTTAATCCCCTCCCCCATTCCCTGGATAATTGCTAGTGATGTCTATTTAATATGTTGAAGTGATAAAAATGTAAGATGTCGATTTTATGTAAATTCAACTTTTGCAAGGACAGCTGTGCAGTACATTCATGGATATGTTCATTTTAAACTCATATAACTTTTCAGCGTTTCTGTTGGAAACTCTGGAGTGACACTTAGATTTACATATTTATACAGTGCCTCCATTCCCTTTGTTCAAGTCGGCCCATAGTTCTTTATGTTTCTTTATTAATTCATCCACTCGCTTAACTCCTGTCAGGGCTAGAAATGTTTAATTGAATTTAAATGAAGTTAAAATTCCCATCCACTTATACGTGTGTAGTTAAATATATACTATAATACGTATATTATTTTTGTTGGAAGCAAAGCTAAATTATATGCGATTTTCAATATGAACACAACTATTAAAAGTCTACAACTTTAAATAAGTATATGCTACTAATTTCTTTACATAGAATTTGTTACAAGTGTACAACTAATATGTATATTGTGAAAATAATTCATTATGTATGGACATGAACAGTTGAATAAATTTAACGGTAGGGAGCTGAGAACGTTTATATTGACAGACATAAATATGTGCAAATTGTCTAAATTATTTAAAATATCTATTTTCCACATTAATTTTCACTCATATAGGCTATATTTAACAAAATTCTAATAGCCAGAGCATTTTCAAAATTAACAAGACATTTAAAACTGTTATTATTAGTAGGAGTAAGGTTGAATATCAAAGGCTGAATTGTCATTATGTGCAATTTGAATGTTTTAATAATCCTAATTAAGTTTATCACATCATTTTGCATCATGAATTTTCAGGTTTCATCAAAATTTGGCCTTATAACTTATATAAAACGTCCAACTTTCATTTTTACTTTTCGACCAATAACTCTTAAATAAGCATTTCTGAGGAGAAACAAATAAGTTTTTTGTCCTATTTAGGTTACATTTTAACAAAATTTGATTAATATAATTAAACCAAATTTTAAGAAATTTAAGATTTTCAGTTTTGTTGTACTTATGGCATATATTGTATTTTCCATAAATTTGCATATTGAATTATCGTAGAAATAAATATACCTTTTTGTAAATATTTCCAAAATATGCTAATATGCTGTCCAAGTAATTAAGCTTCATAACTCGGACAGTCAAACACAACCATTCATAACCAAGGTAACACAATACTAGTCAACTAAGTTCGGATTGTCCGAAACTCTACTGGTCCTCCTTCCCCAACCATCAGAAATATTCACCCCGCACCATATAGTCCGACGAATGGCAACTCATCATGCTCCAATGTGATGAGGGCACCACAATTTAATGAAAACATCTAAAGTACAACATGAAGTCTAAAACAGTAGGAAGAATTCCTAATGAACTGCCTTCTATAAGCCTAAAAAGGTGTATGTGTCTAAAAAATATGATATGAGTGTATACACTAGATTCATGCTTGAAAAGGCGAAACAGCTGTCACAAGAGCAAGACGACAACAATGGTCTGCTATAGACTGAATATAATAAGAGGTAATTAAAATAAATACGAGCAGACCGTTAGGCAAATATGAAAATTGTGAATTTTTCAAGTCACGCTAAAATTGCCTATGAATATATGGACATCAAAGTAAATATAGATTACACATCATTAAATTTATTTTCAACAAATCGTGCTCGATATACAATATAATTCCTAATTACATAAATGTACAAATTAAAAACAAATCCAGAGCTGGAATAAAATCTAAAGCCCAAGCAGAAACAATTTGGTTGAAAGAGGAAATAAAATATGTACACAACAAAAAGATAAACTCAATGTTTTACTATATAAAATCATTTGAATATATCAAGCTACCCCATTGAGTTAGAATACTTATTTCATTAAATAAATGATCAGATTAAGTAGAAAATAACAAAGAATCAAACAATTTTCAACAATAAATTGAATAGTTTATTATGCACGAATAAACCATTTGATAAACCAATTCATATTGATCATAAATTCTTCCCACGCATCACAAATTTAGCAAATATTGACTTTAAAGAACAGGAATCTAATCCTCTCAAAAAAATAATAAAACAATCTAATAACCAAACAATATAACATTTAATCCATTCAGATTAATACCGAGGGAGCGATCCAAAGTTTACCTAGAGACATCCAAATTAGTACATAATACAAGACGTATCATCAAAGACAAAGTCTTATCACATATCAAAAACCAAAAACAAATGCCAAACATACATCTTTCAGAATTTCATACTATAAAAAATGTATAACGTAAACTAAATGACAAAGATGTCTTAATTACTAAGGCAGATAAAGGCAATTCCCTGGTGGTTTTGACAACCAATGACTCCAACAAAACGGTCCTCGAATTTTTCACAAATAATAGTATTTCAAAACTGAAAAAAAATAATCCTAAATAAAACTTCCATAAAAACCTGAAAAATCAACTGAACCAATGTAAACATATTATAAAACAATCAGACAAAAACTATTAAAAAATATCAAACCATCAGCACCAATCAATCGTGCACTACCAAAAATACATAAAATAGATATCACAATAAGATCAATTGTAAAATTTATCAATGGTCCATCGCAAAATAACAAAACTTTTCCAGAGAATAATCAGAAAAGAAAGAAATCTTACGCCTAACCACAGTCTTAAGATAGCCAAGTTTTAAAATAAAAAAAATAAGCCAATAACCATGGGACAAAACCATTACCCGGGCATCATTCGATATACAAAATGTATACACAAATCTACAAGAAACAAAGCAATAAAAATTCTAGAAAATAATTTGAGAAACAATAGTGAACTCAGTAAAGAAACAATAGATGAAATTATCATACTACTTCAAACATGCCACTAATAAAACTAGTTTACCTTTAATAAAGAATTCTATATACAAAACAGTGGTCTCACAATGGGTTCAACACTTTCAGGAATAATGTCTGTCATTTTTCTCAACAATATAAAAAAACAAACATATATTATCTAAATGAAATTCCTTTGAAAAACCATCATATATTACCATAGATATGTTGACGGAATAATATGTTTGTTCAACGGATCATCAAAATAATGATCAAACTTCAACAATTACCTTAACAACATTCATAAATCCCTTTTAATTACCTCAGAAATATAAAACAACCATATTATCAATTACCTGAAGCTAACAATGACTAAGATAAATAACAAACATAACTTCAAAATATACAAAAAACCGACTCAAACTAATCATACAATACATGCTTCGGCATACCATCACACAAATTAATCGCTTACAACAGCTTCGTTCACAAAGCACTCATAATCCTATACAATCACCCTACTTTGAACATGAAATAAACACTATAAAACAAATAGCACAACCCAATGGAAATTCATCATCAATAGTTGACAAATACCTGTAAAAACAACGAAAGATAACAATTAAACAAACAAACAACCAACTAACACAGCCAGCAAACAAATACAAATACATCAGCTTAATTTTAGACTATCCAATATAAAAAAACTCAGAAAATAAATCATAAAATATCACACAAAACTTCCAACAGATTACAAACTAAAGTGTAATGACTGTGATAAAAAATATATTGGATACGGGTATAGCCACCAGGGCCAGATGACTTTAAAGAACCACATAGGAACCTAAAAACACCAAATCGACATATGCAGAACATCTGATATCAACCAACCATACTTACAATAACGTCGAAAATAATATGGAAATACTCTACAAAGAAAATAATAAATTTCTTAGGAGGATGTGCTAATTACTCACATTTTAAACAAAACCCAGAGAATATATTTAGTGATAAAGTAAACTTTGGATCATACTGCATATACGACACCCAGAAATTGAAAACAAACAGCAATGTGATCTAATCTAATCTTCAACTAACCTGCCTCTAGTGGAACAGACAGCAACAACCAGATGTGTCCTGGCATTACTAGGATTCAATTATGGCAATTATTTTTCACTCTAATCATATTTTAATACCACGCCTTAAGCAGTTTTGACCAAATTATAATCATTACATTTAACACCCACGCCACATCAAACTTAAAAATTTGGAGTCAAACGAATCACATATTCTTGAGATAAAACATGTCTTAACACAAAATGATATAAACACATAGATGGATAAAAAAATGTATCACCACTATTAATGTTATCTTTATTTATTTTTAATGGAGATATGTTTAAACTACGATAGTAAATCTATAATAAAATTCATCTGATAGATTCAAATAAAAGTGATTTTTAACAGAAATTCACAGAACGGTTTGAAAAATGATTAAGAATTAGATAAAACCGATCTCAATAACCCTAACGTGTGTTTTAAAAATCATTTAAATTTGATTTTAGTCGCAACACAATATAGAAATATATTGTGATTTTAAAGAAGTTTAAAAAAATATTATAATAAATTTAGAGTTCGTAAAGATAACTTAGATATAGGACGTATGTGTGTTTAGATTTTGCCGTAGTAAGAATTATTTAGTTATTTATTTAAATATTAAACATTTGAATTGATTTTGCCAAAAACCTGTAGAGTGAGAAACAAATTTAGACCTCAGTTTAGATTTAAGTGATCGGAACTTATTTTTATATACAAAACTGTTTTATCTTTTAGTAATTTCATACCGTTGAATTTAAAGGAAAATGCGCATGGCAAACTGATGTGAATATCCTTAATAACAATGTCCTCAAAATTTTATGAAAAAGACAAATATTATCAAATTGCAAGTGATAAAATTTTGATTAAGGTAGAGGTCGTTAAAAAAATATATTTCTGCTAATTATACTTTAATTCCGATTTTAAGGTGCGCAGGAAAGTGATATTTTCAGTATTATTGGAATTTATAAATTAAATTGTATGCGATAATGTTCTAACAATTGGTAGTTGAATGTTAAGATCGGTTTACATTATATAGCGGAGAGCTATATAGCTTTGCTACAAATTCTTAAAATGACACACAATTCTAGTGAAGCGAATCAAACGAAGATACTTGAAGCATTCCTTCTATTGAGAAAAAAACATTTCTCAGCCAACCGAGGAGCCCATTCATATAACAACAGATCACTATATAAAACGTCTACCCAAAAACGAATCAAAAAGAGTAAAACTGCTCAGACGATATAGGAAGCATACCTTCCGTGAGAAAAAGTGTCTGATGTCTGAAAAACGGGATCAAGTAGAGGAAAAATTTTAAATAAACCAAATACTATACGAGTATGAATTGAAACAACTTCAATCAGGTTCTTCAAATACTCGCCCAAGCTTCTATTGCTCGTCCAACAACCATTGCTAGGTAGAACCCTACATGACAGAAGAAAGTGTTTACAAACATTTTTTTACAGTTGGGTTTAATATGTTATTGTAAAGTTTCCATTAAATTTGTAGTTAACACTCACCTTTTTGTATTCATTTAATGCCTTTATTAGTGCATTACACATGATCGGAATGAACAATGAAATTGTAGATTTTGACATTTTGAACAAGTAACTGCGCTTTAATTAGAATCTCCAGTAGCGTTAAAGATTCTAACGCTAAAGATTAACTTTAGAAACCTTAAAGTTAACGCAAGTTTTTCACGAGCAGGACTATCATCTCTAAAGGTTGTATCTCTTTTTTCCAATTTTGTGTTCAATAGCACCAAGTAAATATACGAAATCAATACTGGTCATTCTTAATATATTTTTAAACTTTCATCACACCAAATTTCACATGACATATAAGGGTTTTTCGCTGTATCATCTTCGTTTAAACCTTTTAATAAATCACTACCACTGTACATATTTCTTGGCACAAAAGATGGTCTCACCCAAAATCTTATTTTTCTTCTTCGTGTTCCTAGTATCTGTTGCAGCTGCAGTAGCAGCAAGAAGTACTTTCTCGTTTGGCAGGTGACCTAAAACTAGACAATTTCTGTATATATATATATATATATATATATATATATATATATATATATATATATATATATATATAGCCCTCCAACTATATAGTGTAAATAGACATTAAGTTTGTGTTTTTATTATTTTATATCTATTCAGTTTGTAGTGATTGTAAAAGTTTGTTTGGTTTTGATATCCTCTAAGTCGTAATCATGTGTACAGTAAGTTAACAGATAAATAAAATGTTGAACTATACTAGGTTTATACTGAAATAAACCGGCTTCTGAAAATATATAACTCATCTGTTCAAAGCTTATTTCAAACTTTAATAAAAGACTATCCGAAATAGATACAGTGTACCTTTCTACAGAAAACGAATACTTATTCTATGGTCAATACAGAATATTTGATGTCTTACAAATTTGATTATAATAATTTTAGAAATAATTGGCAAAATTTAGTAGTTCTGCGAAAAATAAAACATGAGAAAAATTAATAAAAAATAATAATTACCAATAAAACATCCTTTTCTCTATATAATTTTATTATTTATTTAACATTTATTTATTTTTTATTTTTGTTCCGGATAATTTATTCATTAATTAGGTTGCCTGAAAAGCATAAATTTTTATAAAAATTAAAATGATATTTTAAAGCATTAATATATGCGGTTAATATGTAAAATTGGTTACCACACCTATCTTGAATGACACAACACGGGCGAAAGAACATAGACGCAATTCTTACCGTAAATAAATAGAGAAAGATATGAAATATTTTTATGCTAGGATTTTACCGACGCAGAAATAAAAGATTTGCGATAAAAAAGTTATAATGAAAAATTATCGGAAAAGAATGAAAAAGGGCGGAATCGAATTGGAAAAAAAAATAATAAATTGATTTTTTTAATAATTTTAAACGGAAATTTAATGTTGCGAGTTCAAATATATTTATTTGATTTTCGGTTGATTATTACGATAAAAAACTATAATTTTAAGTTGTGCGATAAAACTTTACGCGAGTTTATTTTTTGTGTAGCAACATGTCCGTGGGGTGAGAAAAACTAGAGATTTTTTATCAAGAGCGGGGGAAATGCCGAGAAAGACAAACCAAGTGCTACTAACTGCAACGAAGGCTACTAGTTGGGTGATTACTATTATTATTATTATTATTATTATTATTATTATTATTATTATTATTATTATTATTAAATATTAAATTATAATATTTACACCGTAATGTCGGTGGATTACTTTCCCTGGTCGACAAATCACAGTATTGTCTTGATACATAATTAATTAACTACACTAGCCATCATTAATGAACATAAATTAAATAAATAAAAATTTACATTATACCACTTAATTTAATGAGATAGGAGAAATCGGTTCAGTTGAATTTATCAGATAAATAATACGCAATTAATTAAACCTAATGCTTGGATTTAAACCATATAAAACCAAATCGCGAGTGCACTTCAAAATTAAATCCCACTGTTGTCTTAGACCCAACCTTTCTTAGACCCAATACTTCTTTTATAACTTTGTGATTTGTTATCCATTTATATAGTAACTATGTTTGTAACAGAAATGTCGATTTACTTGGCAAAATTTTGTATTTCCCTTACAATTCATGGGAGTTCTAATATTTGAAGAAAGAAATAGATAAATCCAACCATATACATTTAAGAATAAATGTTAACTCCAATAAATATAAACTTAAGAAATTGACAAAGACAAAACGTATAAATAGTAGAAAGAATTGAAATATGATAGCCAGGGTTAGCTTAGTAGCAATTCCATACGTCAAGAAATTATAATAATTCCACCGAAAAGTCATTAATAGATATTTTGACTTTGTAGTAAGTTACAATAAAAGTTATATAAAATTTTATTTAAAAAAAAAAAAAAAAAAGATGGACTCTAGATTTACTTATTTTTCAATGTTGAAGAATCTTTTAATATTTGCGTTTTTTATTTGTATTTCTTCAAAGAAACAAAAAGTATTCGCATTACGATTATAGGAAAACAATTTTTAAATACAAGAATATTAACACATATGTTATCTATGGTTTGTCATTCCGGATATCACTAACTCCACATCCTGTATTTAATCATTCTGCCTTTACTTTTCCAATTTAACTTTAACATTACTTCTTGAAGTAAACTCTAAACAGTCAAAATAAGGATTGATAAATTACACTTCTAAACTGTTCTTAATAATAAACATGGATTTGACTGTCTCATAATGTATTACATAGGCTGAGAAATATACTGAAACGTTAATGGTAGAGAATACAAATGTAATATTTTGTATTACTGTTAGTTCTACAACAATTTTTGGATAGATTTTTTGAAAAGAGAAACGATTGTTTAACAATTATATTAATAAAAAAATTTTGTAAATTTATACTTTATTTTTTTCCAGATTACTCCTAAATTACTTTAAAATATTCTTGATTAAGTATGGATTAGTTCAGGTTTTTATTGTTTTTTTCTTCTTCTTTTTTTTCACAAACACTTCTTGAATACAAAAAGAAATCCATAGTCCTTTTACTTTTGGTAAAAATACATTTGATTTGACACGTTGAGAGAAACATGTTTTGATAAAAATTTAATCAAAACTATTACTGATTTTTTTTGACTTATTTTTTGTGACAAAATAAGAATTTTGAGCCCTTAGGAAAACATTCTGATAATTTTCAAGTTGATAATTCCCTAGCCGTCTATATATAAGTTACTGTCTCAGCTGTTATTGAAGTTTGATCCATCTCAGGTGTCCTATTGACGGTTAGATTTATCAAAGTTGCATTATGTTTTGGCCTATTTTATACAACTTATATTTGTGTATTTTTTAGGACCAAAATCAAATTTGACAGCAATATGATAATTATGACGTTTCATGAAATTTCTTCTGCTCTCTGTAAACATTTCTAAATAGAAACATAACTAAATAAGTTCATTGGAAATGATGCTATAGTTTTTTAACGTGATGTAACGGAAACATAATAAATTGAAGAAAACCATTAATGCCGATTATTAAATCTTTGGGGGGGGGGGACTCTCAGCTTTAGAAGAACAATAAAACCTTCAAAGTACCGATAGTAGTGAATGAAATTGACAAACGTAAAATGGAATTTAAAATAGCAATTATATTTCATCAATGAAAAAAGCAACCACGCCCCTTAACAAAAATAAAATGGTGTTAGAAGAAGAAAAATCTAAGAAGGAAAATTTTTATTCCTTATAATGTTTATGATTTTATGAAATACAGTCAAGTTGCTAATAAGTTGCCATGATTAGTCATGGAGTGTATATTCATGAAACGTTAATAAAAGTAAAGAAATCAGTTCTGCGAGGTTTCTTATTATGGGGGTTGATTGTTTTGACTGGATATGTGAGGGCAGGCGGATCTGCTTCATTATGTGTTCCCGGGCCGTCAGACAGCATGGTTAATTAATAAATGTACACTGGGCGAATCTCAATCTAGGCTACCCATTATTGACGAGATCTAAGTTTTAAACTACATTACTTAAACAACACCAATTTAGACTAAAACCAAATATTAATATAAACTACACTGTATTGGCACAATATGTCGGACTAACACGAAAGGCCCTAACATGGCCGTTTTTTAGTTCAACTAATAATAATACGGTTCCAAAAACCCGATGCGCACAGATATACACCCTAGAACCTTACCGGCCCTATTCCTTTGGGTTCAACAAGGCATAATATTATAAATAGAGCACTACTAAAAAAACCAAGATTGCTGGTCAAGCGTTGTCACAGACGTCTTCAATAACTGCTGGTTATTCCACGACTCGTTGTTAACAAGTCGGTCGCATACAGGATAGGCAGGGGAGGTAGAAGCCAATGGTGGCTAAATCACCACAGTACTTTTCAAAGTAGAAGTAGGGGGGGGGGCTAAATGTATCGGTAGACATATGAAAAGATTTTATTACAACCCCAGAAGGTAGAACAAAAGTAGTTTACAGGTCTTGTATAACGGTAAACATAGACCATGTTCATATTTTATTGCTAACCTTGCACCGGAATGTTTGAGAGGTAGCGGCTGATTTGCTTTCATTTAGTTTTCAATTTCTAAATATAAACACTAATAGAAAAATAGTTCAATTGGTGTTTACAGTTTATTAGATTTTCCATATGCATTTTTTTTCTACTATTACAAATAGAGATCACATTTCATATTTAATATCATTTTTCTTCTTTGTGAAAATTGATATTTATAAAAAGTCCCTCCTTATATAAAGAATGACCTCACTAAAATAATCTCTCGTGTAATAGTAAATATTAATTTAATAAATTTTAAAGTATTAATAATAATTTTAATATAAACAGACAGATTTAGGTTAGTTTTTTTTCTAAACCAGATAATAAGAGCAAAGTTTGATGATTAACTTTAACACAAAGGAGATGAGGAAAGGAAGGGACAACATTGGCGATTAAATGATGTGAAAGGGGAACTTTTTATCTCTTTACACTAAAGCCGGCCTGTTACAGTGCCAATAAATTATGAACGGCAAAAGAGAATTTCTGAAAGTATATTATTTCAAAAGGTAATAGAGTAATAGGTAAAAGTGTAATATCTTTTGCAATAGAATAATTGTAGTAAACATTACTTGAGGATATTTTTTAAATGTTGACGATATCATACGATAAACAAAAATCTTAAACATTATTTAATTATGTAACCTACACAATTGTTCACACATGTAACATAATGCAAACCGCATCTTGTAAGAACAATGTGGTAATATTAAAGTTTAAATATTTGTGGAATAGCTACGAGGCCTACAAAGACTGAAACAGCAATAATACATTAAGTCAGTAAATACAAATAAATACATGGACCTCTAGAGCTGGAGTAGGTCAAAATGTTTTAAGGGCGTGGCCGATTAATTTTAATGATGATCGAAGTGAGTGGAATCATATTTATTGTTTATTGACATCAAATTTCACTAATATTTATTTATAGCTGGCCACAACTTCTACATCGTTCTAAATTGCTAACGTTAAAAGTTTAAAAAACATAGGTATAAAGGGATTTATTTAAATAGAGAGTCTCCGAAAAAAGCTGACCTGATTTCATATACTATTTACATTTTTAAAGCAACTGAGTATAGTGAAAGACTTCACCATGTGATACTTAGATGCGTACACCATCTCATACTAAGGCGATTCTCTTTTATTGTAATTTAATTTACTTCGATTTCCCTATTGCAAGGGGTTCAACCAGGTTTGATTCCTCGAATCTGTTTTCCATGAAAGGTTTTTAGAATTATAGATTAAAATAAGTACAGAGAAGTGGTTGAATAGCTTAAAGCTATTAATATAGTGTTAAAACAGATTTAAAGCATTTAGAAATTCAATGTTTTGTTTCTAAATAACTATGATGTTTATTTTACAAACATTCTCTTAGTTATTTTATTGTAAAGATTTTTTTTTAATTTGATTTCCAGAGAGCACTGTGCTTTATTTTTCACAGATATTTCAATATTTAATTATATAAAATTTCGCCTGTTAATGAAACTATTTACTATATATATAATGGAATTATTTTCATAATATTTGTACTTGTATAATTTTAAATTTTATTTTATTTTGATTTAATTACAGATTTTCTAGCTCCTTTAAAATTGATTGGCTTATATCGGTAGAACCTTATATCAGCTAATTTATAAATAAGGAGTTTCTAATCTTTAAATCATACTTCATGTTCAAACATTTGATTTTACGTTGTCTGGTTACGATTTTACTTTAAGTTTAGTGTCGCAGGGTTATATGTGTAGCTTTCTTATTCTCCTATAAAAACTTAGTTCAATAAACCTTAGATTTGACAACATGTCTTTATTGAACCCTGAACATATCCTGCAGTTTTGTAGTCTCAACTGAGTGTTATGTTAATGTAACTTTTCTGTACTTTGAATTTCACTTGCAAATCCGGAGCTTTATACAGTAAACGATTTTCAGGTTTCCTTTAATTCCTAACCTGAACATTAAAAGCATGTAAGTGATATTTATGAAGGACTTTATGGACAATATTTTTTGGAATTCCAAATACAAAACTTTGCTGGATAATAAATATGTCTGGCTTCGTACACAAAACGTAGACGTTAAATAATCGTAGCCGTTGTCGTTTGAACGTTGGTCGTAGTCTTTTTTGGTATTACTTTCTTTACGTTGGCAGTTTCACTAAATTATTTATACCAACTGATACTTTTCCTAACAGGTGTAGAGTAGATATATTTGCCAAAATGAGTGTTGAACAACTATTTCGGATTTACATCCCGCGTACCTTAACACATATTGCGCATTTTACTAAAGTGAAGCCCTCCTAATGCTCATCTCATAGTCATCGTCATCACACAGACCAATGGAAACAAAACTGTGAACGTTTTTGTGCATATTACAAAAACGATAATTTAATTTGCTCAATTACTTTACTAAATATGACGCTATAAAATCGGGCAGTATTTATCGATGATGTGGTATATTTATATTAAATAGACTAAAGTTAAATTTATTAAATATTATTCTTTCCTTTAGAAGTCAAATATTCTTATAACCTTTATATAATTTATACAGATACACTTTCAAAAGTCCCTTACCACACTTGTTATTTTGTTTATTCCCAAGTGTGGTAAGAGACTTTTGAAAGTGTATCTGTATATATTGTCACCACAGGGCTCTGGTCTTTGTTTATTTATATCTGTACCCCGGAGGCAAAGGACACTAAGTCACACTTTACTAATTTTTCAGGAGAGCAGTTTTAAGATTTGTTTTAAATTAAATAATTCATTACTTTAATGTTAATTGGCATTTTTTAACTATTATTTTATTAAAATCTTATTAGAACGTTTCTTTTTCATTCCATTAAAATTTATTCATACAAATAAAACAAATCATTTAATAAAAAAATTATAAAAATTCATTGTTGGACATAGTGTTGTATACCTCTCATAAGTTTTGCATATGGCATTATTTTGGGGTTTTATCAGGAAAATAAAGAAGATACAAACATTGAAAATCACACATTGTTTATTAAAAAAACACAACATATAAATTAAACTTTAGTTGAAGATAAGTCCCAACGACACTAGAGAGTATCCACATCATCATCTCCTTGAGGGTAGTTAAACGTAGATTGATTGCTGTATTTCAAATGTTTGTAGAAGTCGTGGCAAACTAAGGGAACAAAAGGCAGAAGTGCAATCAAGTCATTGAATTTCTGCTTTGTAATTGGTACTGGATTTATTGAGACTTGATTTAAATCTGATAGAAAAGTTACTTCTTGTCTTTTAAACCTTACTAAGTCAACCTCTTGAGTTTTACCGTTGAAATCTGTTTTCAAAAAAAGCCTTCCAATCTTTTCCTGATGAACCTGAATTTGAACACAGGTTGATAGCAGAACCGGCTCCTTGTTAACATCCTTCTTTCTATTTACAAGAGGGGGGTTAGGCGATTGTTTTTTTATCAAACAATGTTGAAGTTTTTTGAAATCTGTAAGTTCCATATTATGCACGGTGTATTTACTGGAAGTTTGCCTTACCAATTGTTGCCAGTCCCATGGTGTTCAAATAGCCAAATCATTGAGTTTCTTCCTTTTCCTATTAAGGCAGGTACACTGTCAGCCTCCATGCGAGTATGCCCTTTAAGCAAGAACTTTTGAGTTATAGTCTTAATTTGAGGATATTTGTGCAGAATCCAGAAAAAACACATTACAGTACAACACTTACATTCTAATTTTGACCGTAACAATTATCGGTCCAAAGTGTGATTTCTTCTATTTCACTGCCCGGAATGACACTATCTGCCCATTTCAAAATTGCTGATGCAATTTCATTTCCACCACGGGCTCCTTTAGAATCATCCCACATCATACAGTGTACTGAGGAATCTGCTGCATCATATGGCGTAAAATTTAATGTCCAAAGCTTCCTTTTATAAAAACTAATGCAGTTTGTTGTGAGTGGTGATGGCAGGCATTTTTGCAGATCACCAGTTAATACTTTGTGTTTAGGTGAGTCTTTAGCCATTTTAGTGTCACTACTTTTTAAGTTATATCTTGATTTTGATTCATTAAGATGTGCATCATGATCAGCCTTTGTACAATCCTTTTCTTCTTGTGTCAGACTATTTTTAAGCTTAGCATTGAAAATATCACATGTATCGCAGGTGTCGATTTCAGGTGGTTTAAATGACAACTTGAACTGTTTATTAAAAATATCATAGTACAACCATTTCTTAGGTATTAAATTTGGATTAATATCTTTTTCATTGCAATCAACAATGTATAGTTCATTGCATTTGGTTTAGGAATCAGCTCGGCGTTAGTAGTATTAGATTTAAGTAATTGCAGTATTCTTCTACCACGGGAGTTTTTGTCCATCTTGTTTATTTATCATAGCTTTATAAACAACAGTTAAAGTCTAAAACAACACTCAAAATGGCTAAAATGAAACCTTGCTCTCTTAGTTCCTGAAAAGTCCACAGGGTGTAAACAACACTATGTCCAGCTGGTAAAACACATTGTGAAAAACTTATAGAGGTAAACAACACCAAGTCCACATGGTGTTGTATACCTCTGGGTAAAGGTGGACTTGGTGTTCATTTAAAAGGCGCTAACTTGGCTTACAGCTGGTTTTGGACATAGTGTCCTATACCACTGTGTAAAGAGAAAAAAACTATAAACAGATGTTTGAAAATTCCAAATTTGAAAAAAATGGACATAGTGTCCTTTACCTCCGGGGTACAGATATAATTATTAATTTCTTCTAAATATATTAATTATATTAAGAAATTAATTCACCCCCTTTAATTAGTAACCTAATATTTAACATAGTGTACGACTATATTTAGAATGAGTTTCATTAGAATTTGGATAGGTCGCTATTTTACACACTGCAACTTAATAAATTTGATAATATAAATATAGTTTTCTAGATGATCATTAAGTATAAAAATGGAAATATCTGTGCGAAAGCAACACTTTGAAGAGTTATACTTTCAGTAATACTCTCGCAAAATATTCTGTTAAAAATCCATGAAATAATATTTATAATTGTAAATCACAATTTTTGTAATGTTGAAATCTATTACAACGTAACCGCTGACACTATAACATTATAATTTATAAACTCAACTCATCTTCGTTATATAGCAAGAAAATTGCGTTCTTCTAACTTTATAGTGGACTTCTTTGTAAAGCAGGGAGACTCATTACACATTTTATGAAATCTCAAAGTGTTTTCTATGGTCCCGTTTTATTATCAATAAACTTTGTATTACTCAGAGCACCGTGTGTTTTAATAACCGTGCTTCAGTAATATTCAGTTTAATAACATATTTACTTCAGCAATTCAAAATTTCTTAACTTTGTGTGGTTTCAGGACGTTAGCAGAATATTATGTGGATAACGTGTTGTTAAAATCCCTTGTTCGTAACATCTTAAGTTTAACGTTTTCTGCTATGCACCTTATAAAGTAGTTGCTTTATATCATTTTAGTCATTTTACTTTCTCACTCATACATATAGAAAATATCTATTTATTAAAAATATTTGAAACCAGAATATAGGTTTTAGAAATATCTGGTTGTATCGTAACGGTATTTTCGGATAAGAGATCGGTTCTGTCCTTTAATCTTAATACATTTCTTCGAAGTGCCTGGATTGCTCTAGTCTCGCTGGGATCAATACAAATGTCTAACAATCGTCGGATCACCTTTAATTGTATTTAAAATATAGGCTCAGAAAAGAGTTCTTTCGTGACCAAAACCCAGAGGGCAAGAAACACGAATCTGTAATCATCATAGCCAAATTCTAATTAGAGGACGTTCTTTTTACAACGGTGACTCTAGGTGAGCTAGAAGAGGCCGTGTATAACGCTGAAGGTATCGGGTCTTGGTGAAAGAAAATAATTAGTTGACTTATACTAAACTAAAGTACTAACAAATATCTACTTTTCTACCTTCTCCCTAAATATCAAGGCTTATCTACTAACCTCCCACAGTAATCCTTTAATGCCGTAGACAGACGGACACAAACGTAAAATAGGAAGGAGGTAGTAAAGAAAAGTTTACTACGCCTAATACTTAAATTACTTTCTCCCTTCCTAAAGCACCAAGTTTCATCCGAACACAAAACCGCGGCGTGCAACCTTACTAGTTAACAAAACCCGTCATGAATGACATGCAAAGCTCTTATAATTTACTTAGCTCTAAAAGTCTTATCGAGAAATACTCCATCGCTGTGATTAACCCACCATCAAATTATTTATGTTAAAACCTTTATTCATTTAAATACTCACAACCGATAATCCGCTCATTTCGGAGTGAGATCGGTCGCAGGGTCGTAGTTACTGTGTCAGCTCAGGTACAAAACTGGCTATCTCTCCTCTACCCCTGTCACCTTTTTTTTTAGAAAACATTCATAACGCAGCACCAGTAGAAGAACTAATAAAGAAAGCCCTTGCCGCACAGTTCTAAGATTTACATAGTACCAAAGTCCTATCCAAAGCATTGGTTGTTAACTTGATTATTTATGGCTTAGTTAGGCTAAAGTACACTTTCCCTTAATTTTAGTTATTTATAAACCCCAATAAATAACCCCTTTCTTACGTTTTTATGCATTAAGCTGTTCTGCTTACAAACGAAAACCTTCTTTAATATTTTATAAAAAGATAATGTTGCTGTGAAACTTTTGAGCCGTTACAGTATGAACCGGTTCGACCAATTTTGTACAAGATGAACAACCTGTCGTTTGTGGCTTTTGTGGCTTTTAATTAAGCACGTTCAAATTCGATCGTAATAACTGGAGTTATTAAATTATATAAAACAACTTTTCGTCATACTGTTTCAAAAACAGCTATTTTCAATACATGCATTGAGGTGCTAAAATTATTATTTTTAGTCCTAGGACCTAAAAACATCAGCTGAGGTCGAGGTCATCAGCTGTTACTTCGTTTATAAGATTTAATTAAAGATTTTAAAGCATCTATTAAAACAACTAATACTCTCTATTGTAAATAACCGTTAAAACAGCTGTTACAATCTATTTGTAGGCAAAAAGGTTATAACATTTTAATTGTTGTGAAATAAAACTTCAATTTTGGTCCTAGTGATCAAATATACAATTGTGTTTGAATTTTTCTTGCTGTTCAGATAATATTACAATTGTATAATATTCATTATCCAGTAAACTGTTTGTCCATATAACTACCATTTAAATAAAACAATGTTAATTTATACAGAAATGTGGCTGCATACTACGGAGAGAAAATATAAAAATCTGTGACAATTATGTTACCCATTGCGCTGTGAAGACTGTCGAGACATATCATGTATTATGAAACACCTCACTTAAAAAATATTTGATCAAATTCATAAATCTGATTTAATACATCACGAATGCAGTGGTTAGTGACAATGGAATGACAATCTGTAGATTTATAATGTACAATCAATCATCTGGTCTTTCATTGATTTGGTTTAATTATTATTATTAGAAAAACTCAATTCAAAGCACTGAAGTTTTGTTTAGCTGACTAACTGTTCTTGTGTTGTTTAATTTATAACCAATTATGTTTTGAAACCACTGAAAACGTCTAGTAACATGGCCTTATTTTCTATACTGAGTAATTATAAATTAAAGAAATAAAATTATGCAGAACTTTTTTCATAAACATTTTTCATTTGTGGCTATAGTTCTGTTTTTAAATTTTCAAATATATGTAAAATAGTAGTAAAATTCATCGTTGTTAATTAATTTTGTGGAATTCAAAGAGTAATTGCAACTCTTTATTTCCTCCCCCCTCACCTACTTCCTGCTCATGAAGACATACTATCGCACCTTGGCTTCAACCCAATAACTCTGTGATATATTTGTTTATCCTTAAGGAATTAAGTGAGAAAGCCAATAAATACCAAAAACATTTTATGGTCGTATATGAAGCCAGGGCTGAAGTCTTGAAGTAGTTAACAAATGTATAATGAAAGTGTTTCTATTTTTTTTATTATTTTAATTAAGAAATAAGTACAATCGGACAAATCTTACAAGAACTGTAATAATTTTTTTTAAACTTTGGTTCAATCATTAACTTATAATGAGATATCTTTTCCGGAAAGTGATTTCAGTATTTTATATTCCTTTTTTATGATTTATAAAATAGTTTTTTTCATGAACTTAAAAAATGAACATAATTGTACAAATGGAGAAAATTTGTTACTCGACCATATGAAATTGATATTGCTTATTATACAGTTGTCTGTGTGTATTGAAATCAGTATGTATAGATTTAGTTTAATGACATGAATGGAGAAGTACTAAATGGTAGCTTCTACAAAAGTAATGTAGTGTTTCGTAAGTAGATTGTTCTTAAATAAAGGAAAGAAAAATTTTACAACTCTTTTGCTAGGTTGCACGAATTTTTTTTTTTTTTTAAGTGCAAGAATCAACCTGCATGTATATCAAATTGGATTAAAATAGCATACTCCTTTGAGTTCTAGAATGGAATCAACACACATTATGTATAAATAGAGGGTTACTATTATTTAAGCGTATTTATTCTGATATAACCTTTCAGTCGTAGCATAAAAGACTAAAGCATACTATGTACGTTTTTTTACAAGATATTAATAAAATCCTATAGAACAAAATATGAACTTTTCTAAATCTATGTAGCACATTTTTTAAATCTTGGTCAATCTTAGTTTTAGACATTAGTAATAATTTTATAGAAAATGTCTATTTAAGTCATCAGATTATTCATAAATAAACAAGTAGCAAGATATTATTAAGTTTCTTTAAAAATAAAAAAAACTTTATTTTAAATATTTTGTAGAAATGAGGTTTGTTTTAATTGTTTCCTCTTCAAAAGCTCGATACGCTTGTACGTTTGAGGTTTTAGTAATAAATATGAAACATTAAACAACTTGGATATGGATAGAATAAAAACTAATTTTTTAACTTAAAACAATTTTTGAATCCAGGTCAAATAAATTCATTTAAAATAATAATTATTGGTGAGCACCTTCAAATTTCATGAAATTAGTACTTCAATAACGTTATTTTGAGTCATTAACTGGGATGTTTGATGATACGGTAATGCCACAAAAAATAACATAGAGATTGAACGTTATTTTATGGGAATTTTGTGTGAGGCATTAAAGGATATTTAAAATTTAATCATAAAATAATACGTTTTAATGCGGCCAATTAGATACATTTGTTCCTATTGATTTCTCCAATAAGTATGTTGTCTTTGACAATGTAAAGACATATTTATAATTCTTTAATTATACGCATATATTGTCCTAAATTGTTTATGAAAATTGTTGAAACTTTAAATTATTTGTTTTATTAATTACAAATACGGTATATGTAATTTTATTACAATAGACATATATGTAGAATTTTGTATATGCATGTTTGCATTTCATTATAGGTGAACTATTGATACAGTTGGCTTTCTTTTTTAACATTTTTGAAAGCTTTTTTGTTGATTTTAAATTATGTTGAGAATTTTGGTTTACAAAATGTTTTTAATCGAGATTCTTAGTGTAAAACTAGATTTTGTGAACTATTTTCCTTAAACAATCAGTGAACTCAACAATTATTGGTTCAGCCGCTTGTTTATAGAAACAACAAAAACAGATACAAGGACTTCTAAACTTCCTGCAAAGTAATACATGAATCTTTGTCATGCAAAAAAATGAAATAAATATTAGTTTTTATACAAACTGTATTCATTGAAAATATATAGAGAACGGTTGCTGTGGAAAGATAAGAAAAACAAAAATAATGTGTTCAAATTGTTGTCATAGAAACAAATGAAACAAAATTAAATTTGACAAAGAAACAAAAGGATGACAAAAGTCATCAAATTTTAATATTTATATTAAATACAATTAATTGGCATGTAAGCAAATGAAAGATAGCGAAATTTGATAACTACATAGAAAAACAAATTTGGTTACAAGTTTTATTCTAGAAATAAAGAAAGGAAAACCTAATGTTCCATTTAGTGTGACATATTGAACTCGTCCTACACCTTTAAAGCAAAATATTGTAGGTACACTTCACTGAAAATTAGATCAGAATCCAAGGTGTGAATATTTCTACAACAATACCTATGGTTAAATTTTCACTATTACACCTGACAATTCATATTTAGAGAAGTAGTGTTCCTTGTTTGTTTAGACTTTCGTTTTGTGTATGGGGGAGTGGGAACATTTGTGCTTTGTTCACTGATTCTTCATTAAATGAGTTGGAACATACTTCTTCACTAATATTTTATAAAATCTACCAATTCAATTTCATTTCTTAAGTAATGCAGAGGCAACCATTTCCTGTCCTTAAATCATTTACATAAAAAATAATCATTTTCTGCGATATCAACGCCGCATGCAAATTAAATTTGAAGTGAATCAGAATATTTGTTGTTGTTTATTTGGATAGACAGTAAGGTAATAGAGTTATTTCAGTCAAGTATTTCAACTACTAATGAGTTGCTTTGCAATATTACAATTTATTGACAAAAGTGATTATCAGTAGTTTTCGCAACAAATAAAATAAATTAATAAATACATGAAATAATTCACGTGAAATAATTTCTACCATTGACAATCGTCAAAGATAGTTTTTCCGTGACCACTAAGGACGTTAAAAATGAGAAAGATGAAACAATACAAGAAACTCAGTAACGTGTGAAATGATTGTCTCAATTTGTCAAAGACGTGACCCGTACAGAAAGTGGATTATTATCTGTAGGTATCTCAGGACGTTTGTGTGATTGCACGACCGAATACGTGACTTCATATACAGACCCTGAAAAATGGTTACACAAATCAATGTATCAAGTTCTTAAATCACTTTTAAAATTACATTTTTTAGGTACGCCCTATACTGGAATTGTTGCTATTGTATAGATTGTCATGATGAAGCCTAGGTCAAGAGATGTTAAACGTACACAGTTTATTTTGTAACACGTTTTCGTTCAAACTAAAAGAGAAAACTACGAAAATTTAAAAACAATTCTACAAAAGATTTGTTGTTTAAAAGGGATGACAAAATTCCTCAGCCGAGAAAATTATAAAACTCACAGTGGTTTTTTATCGATTTCCCAATCTAGCTGTCTAAATATTGTCCATGATTTGGATTTTTTTTTAGCCATGCCTATTTTTAAACTTCATACACAGTTGGTACTTGTAATATTTCCTAAATTTCATTGTATCAGTTGTCTGAATTAAACTTTTTTGTGTGTTTTTTTAATGGCTAGAATGAAACTTTGTTTAATATCGTATTAGAAATTAGATTTTAGTAATTACTTGTATAATTTATTAAGTTATATAAGCATATGTCTAACATTAATAATTGAAACGCGTATAAGAAACACTTCTATTTTGTGTGTGTCATTTACATAAATTAACTAAATGCATCTTGATAAAACAAATTCTACAGTTCATTAGGGATAATGTTCAGCCCTAGGTTCAAAGTTACAGTGAATAAACTATTATCCAATTATCTTCCACTTTTCTCTCTTCAGAGTTTCATTTTGCATAATTGCTCCCCTCAAAGAGAACATCTTTCTTTCATGAGTATAAATACGTTGCATCTTTTTTAAACACGATCTAATATTTTACCTTTTTTCACAAGTTCGGAAAAATAAATAATTTGTTTAACTAGTCACCATGTTAGTGGAGTAAATTAAGTTTTTTTCCAGAACAGAAGTATCAACTTGAAACCTTTTGTAATATTTTTATTTTAATCTTTATTTAGAAAAAGGTTAAAAATCTTTCCAATCATGGTTTTTATTTGGGTCTGATTCCAACTCTTCTAGAAAGTAGTGGGTATAACTGAAACTTATTTCAATATGATATCATTTTTTTATAATCAATTATATAAAAATATAAACAGATGTCACTCGATTTTTCAATAATTAAGGAGCATTTCTGTACTATAAGGCGGCCATTTTCGATTCGTTCTGTTGTCAAGAAACTCGTAATGAGCGATATCAAAAACATCTACATGGTATTTTAATTTTTTCGCGAGGTACTTTTAACCACTTTGGGGTGAAAGCAAGTTCGGAGAGTTTTATAATCTTTCTTCTAGACACTATTTTAAAGATAAAACAAATGGTTTTTAATCTATACCTTGTCGATACGTCGGTTCCGCAATTTTTCTGTTTTTCAGCTTCATTTACTAAATTATGTTTACATATCTTTCGAAGAATAAGACCAAATTCACAAAACATATGAGCATGTCCGGAGATCTCTATACACCGTAAACAGCTGAACCGATTTCAATGCTGTTAATTAATCCCTTCTTTCAAGTGGTCTAGTTGTATATTATATACCGAATTTTTTTTAACCACAATAATAACAACTAAACAAAAAAATGTGGCAAAAATTTGATAAAAGGGAATAGTGTATACTTACATTAAGCACAGTTGAATTAGGTAACTTTAAAAGAAAAATAGGTCAGTAACTATCAAAAGACTGGTGTCTATCAAAAGGATCCATATATTTTTATCGAACACATAGACTTGATAGTTTGTTTTTTAAAAAACATTTTTAGACTTAAAAACTGATTAGTAAAATCTGGAAATGCATTTTTTTCTATGATTTAATACTTGTCTTTATTTTATGTAAATATAATTAATTAAAACATTAAGTTACATTTTTTTTAAATCTTTGTAAATTCGTATTATTAAAATTATTGTAATGGTGATTGTGATACTGTTAATATCGCGATTTGGCTGACATCAGAATTTCAATGGTGGTTATCAGTGTGTGCAAAACGAGCAAAGGTGGTCTCTAAATAAGTCCTCTCCTCCCAAATATTGAAAATCACTAAATTATATTTTTAATTAGTTCAAGCAGTCGTAATTCTAAAAGGGTTGGAATTAAAATTTGTTATACTACAACAATTAAACAAATCTACAAGGCGTGAAACGGTATTTTTAAATAATTTAAGTTGGAAGACACTTTTCTAATTAAGTTCTAACTAGATCACTGGTATAGTGACATATCAACTAACACAATTTTTACCTGTCAATAAACAAAATTATAGTTCATTACTAAAGTAATTTGGATTTAAATAAATGGGACTCAAATAATAATAACTAAACCAGGTGTGTCAAATATTCAACTTCATCTAACTAGAACTGAGTTAATTTTTTAAGGTGGCCAATGTTTTTGAAAACGATAATAATTATAATATTTTACTGGCATTGCTTAAATAGTAGCCTTTTACTATGCAATTTTAAGGTTCTTTCCTATGTTGTGTACACATGATAATACGACGAAATGCTCTCTTTAAAAAATATTTCTTTCTGACGTTGACAATCATTTGTAATTCAAAAAATATACAATCGAGGGTAGATAAACTAGTTTTCTGATTTACGTCGGTTCTATATTTAAAACGGAAGCATTGCAGGAATTACAATATTTCCTTCAGTTTTGATTGTAATGGAAATAAAATCAGATCCTGAAACTTTAAACCTGCAGATTGATTGTTTATTTATTTTTAACCCTGCATAAGGAAGTTTATTCCATTTAGAGCAGAATTTGTTCATTTTTAAATACAGGATACTATCATGATTTCATAACAATTTCACAAATTGCAGCTTTTGTTAATTTAACTCATTTTTGTTAAATTACATGGAAAGAGTTTGCCATGGTATAAGTGAAGTAACCGAGTTTCATCAAAATACATTACGAAAAACAAAAAAAAATTTGTTTCGGTTTCCAATTCATCCGAATTTTATACACTTTTAATTGTTAGTTTCTTGTCGTTTCTATTTATGAGATTAGTATTAACGATTATTTCTTTTCTTGTAAAATGAGTGACAACTGTGAAAAATCCCTTAAAAGTATTTCTAATGGACAACTGAAAATCCAAAGAAGATGTCGAATATATTAAGGATGTTGTGATATTTGGCTCAGTGATCATTGCGAAAAGACGAGAATAAAGAGTATTCAAGAGGAGACTAAGTATGAATATGACAAAGTCAGCATATAATTAACCTGCTACACGAAATGTGGGAAGAATAAATAAAGGATTGCAGTCGAGGTAGGAAAATCTGTTGACATGTGCCATGGCAACATTGATGACTCGAAAAAGATAATTTGAACTTAGTCGGTGGCTTTGAAAACTGTATAACCAACTTCCAGAGTGTAAGACTTAAGCTTTAAAAAACGCCAGTACAATTCATAGAGACTAGAGTACATTACTACTACAGAGAATATTATATCGAAACTAATGGAATACCAGAAACAGCCAATGAAAATGTAATCGATATGATAAAAATCTTAATGATAGTCTGGGAGTATCAATAAACAAAGATGTGATTAACGCTTGCCATCGCTTAAGAACGAAGATGGATAAGAATATTAGGAGATCGCGTGGAATTATCGTTAAGATACTATATATATATATATATATATATATATATATATATATATATATATATATATATATATATCCCTTCAATAGGTTATGTCACTATAACGAATCGATAAATATCTTCACCCTTAATTCTCTTATAATGGAAAACTTACAAAAAAACTTAGATTATGTGTGGCACTGAAATATACACACTAAGTTAATAGAAGTCACTACGCATAAAATGCACCTAATTTGGATGAAATCGGATAGTAAATACTGGAGATATGATTTTTTTAAATATGTTGCCCCTGCAAAAAAAAAAGATTATGGAACCTACAATAGACATTGGTTACCTCCCAATGATAACCTAAGTAAGAACGAGTTTTATGACTGTACCACCCCACCTACCGTTTTGAAAATAAACATATCATATAAATATAGCCTACTCTATACTTTGAGTATGCTGTTTCTGATTTTTAAATAAAGATATCACTTGTGTTTTTCACTGTGCATGGTGTATCTGGTTTTGAAAATAAACATATCTCAATACCCCTATACATTGCGCATGATGAATTTAGTTTTGAAAATAAACACTGCACTTATATTATACATTGGGTTTGACGTAACTGGTTTTGGAAATAACGATATCTCCCATACTATATACATGGATGTAGCTGGTTTTGATAGTTATCAAATATTGATGAACATCTTTTTTACGAACTGTTAAAATGAACTTTATAATGAATCGTTAATTTTATGGGAGGGGGAAGGTTGATATCAGGGGGAAAAGAAGAAGGAGGAAGAGGAGAATTTGCCCTTTGGTGATAATTTTTGTGACAATTTCCAGGCAAAATAGCTCTACTATCGGTATTTACGTTTACACTACGAAAGTTAGAATTTCGATTTTTATTTTTAATAATAGAGAAAAGATACTCGGTAGATGTAATAAAAGATGCCTTCACTATATTACAGGTGTAGACATAAGGACTTATTATATCACGAAGTCGCCTTAACCTAATAACGTTTAATTTGACAAAGACGTGAGTTGTGTTCGCAAAGATTAACTGTCCAATTTAACAGTTAACCAAAGGTCTTTCCGTGATTGAACTGTACTGTACGAGACTTGTGTTCTTAACTTAAATTGCCGGTGTGTTGAGAGATGTACTATAAACTAACAATAAAAATACAACTAATTTTGTATGTACTTAAATAAATTAACTTAACCAAAATTGAACATAGAATACTTTCAGTTAATGGATGTATTTGAGAAATGGTTTTGTGATGGCAATCAAAATCTACGACGAAATATTTGGTGATAAATCTGATTATTGCACATTTAAGCCTAAAAAATTTTTAAATTACAATACTGTCTGCGTATATGTTTGCATATAAATAGTAACTTTATATATTCTGAGCCTATGAGTGTGCGAATAAAATATGATCATCTTATCTTTGCGTTTAAAGGTAACAAACCGGAAAAAAGTACAAAAGCTTCATTTAATCAAAATCCGCAAAAATTGGTGATACAACCGATGTCTTTAATTCAACCTCTGATTCAAATAACTAGAATGTATTTCCGTCTCTGTGACTTATTAATTATGCAGTAATTCTACTTACATTGACGCGTTTCGGAAATATTTTTTCCATCCTCAGAATATCTCGTGTTTTAATATGTGTTAGTGTGTTTTGTGTTGTATGTTGAAATCTTATTTATTGTGACGATCTCAAATGAGCAAGATATTCTGAGGATGGAAAAAAAATATTTCCGAAACGCGTCAATGTAAGTAGAATTACTACATAATTAATAAGTCACAGAGACGGAAATGCATTCTAGTTATTTTAATCGTGACTTGGGCATATTTGCAATTAATATACCTCATTCAAAATTTTAAAAGGGATTTACTTACCATTCTGCGAAAGCAACTATAATAGTTTAATTGTAGGGTGTCAACGTTCTTGAAGTTGACAAAATTTCGTTAAATTAGAAAAGCTTAAAATCCTATTTTTGTAACCTCTACGTTAAAAATTCATTTAAAAGCCAATAGAATATATGTGGTGATCAATATTTTTCTAGTGGTAGAATTACAGTTTCATTGTCGTGATCGTTTTACTTATGTTGAAGAAACAAAACAATATTTCTTTTTTTCAATCTTGTACTTCAATAATTATAAAGTTAATAAATTTCACAAAATAAAACAGAAAATGGCACAGATTATAACAGTTAAAGGACTTTTAGACTTTAATGACTGATTTTTTAATGGATACAGTTCCAGGATAAATGATAATACAAAATGTCGTAGTATGGTTTTTATAATGTTATGCTAACACGTAGACCTTGCATTGGTAGTCTAGTTAAGAATGAAGATGCTCTATAGAAACTTGATAATTATCTGCAAGTACTAGACTTCCTAATTACTTAAATGTTCTGCCTCATACACAGAATACAAATATATATATGCAGATCAATTTTGTATTTGTCTACTTCCAAATAGTCGGCTGCGTCTTTAGGTTATTGTGTTCACCATTAACCCAAAATTAGGATTTTTTGAGACTAATAGGTACCAATAAATTTTGAATTAAGCACAGAAGGTTTCATTAGGTATTATATAAAGATCTATGGCACCAATTTTAAGAAAATAGATATAATTATTAATTTAATAACAGCAAAAATTTATTCACTACTAATTCCATATGATGAACACATATAATCTTGAAGGAAACATAAAATAACTGACTTTAAAAATTCCACAAATTAGTTTTGCGTATAGAGTTCTTCATAATACACTTAAAGACGGCCGATAAAACACTTGGAAAAAAGTACGATTTATTAGTTAGTATTTATTTTCACACACAACCTTAAACAAATTCAAATTATTACCATACATAATAATATATTAAATGAGTGAGTAAAATTCAATAAACTACGAGAAAAAAGTTTCGAAAAATTGTATAACTTAATAGAAGGATACAGTGACCAAAGATATGCATACCAAGTCAAATTATCCCTCAAACTCTACTAAAACGTAAAAATGATTATTATAAAAAATTTCTGGCTCACAAATCTTTTCGCCTTCCCTCTAAAGAGATTTAAACAAAATATAATCGGTCTGAGGCCAGACACCCGTTATATATGTTAAATGAAAAATTAGAAAAATTTAACCCACACTTTATACAAATGCTTGAGAAACCCTTTTAACCCTCTCTCTCCACTTCCATCATTAAATCTTAGGCAAACACATTAAGTACATTAAAATTGCATTTAAAAAATAATAAACGAAATTTAAATAATGTACTTTCTTCAGTTTCGTCAAGAGTATTTCTGTATTCTATTTAGTGGCTGTTTCACCTTCATACAGTCATCGTCAGGAATGGTTCACACAATACATAAACCACGTTCACTTTTACCTATACACAATATCACGTACATTAAGATTTTCACATATAATTATAGTCTACTAATTCAGTATTTGTTATTTATTATAAATAGTTGTCCTAGGTTGTGGCCATAACTTATTGAGGTGACGGTTGCTGGGCTACTGATTGTTACTGTTTAGTATTATTTGTGACCATTGACCTTGGACATGTTTCGTTATGTCAGAATCTATTGTATAGATTGTATCGTAGATGCAGTTAAAGGCGCTTATTCGCCGTTAATGTCTAGACCTCTTAACGATAGCACATTAGATTCCGCTGTCACTTGACCCACTCTTTTTTAGTTTAGGATGAGATATGGCAATCCCACCAAATGGAATTCAAACACCCAATTAACATTTTTCCTTTCTGAATATTAGTTCTTATCTTCTGCTCTCCCAAACCTTCCCTACAAAAACTTCACTATTAACCATTATTAAACTTCACGGAGTATGAAGAAGTCATCCACAAAATCTCCCTCGCCAAAATCGACTTTGATATTCCTCAATATTTTCGCCAACATTACATCTTAGTTTGGCTTGAAGGATTTTTCCGAATAACCTGCTCATTGAATTATTTACACTTAAAACTCTGTAACATCCTGGTTCCCTTCTATTTCCTCTATTAAAAATCTACTCCAAATATTTTATTTCTTGGATTATTCCAGGCAGTCGTCCAACCAGAGTTTTTGGGTCTACACTTCAAAAATTCTGTCGGAATGTCACCAGATCCCTGAGGAACTATTATTCCTCATTTTTTCCAGTTTCTCCTCATGGTGCCTACACAAAATCAAAAATTCCTCTACCTAATCGTCCAGAACGTCTGCTGATTCAGTTATCTCCTGTTGATCCAGACTTGTTTCTATAAACAACTATTTATAATGAGACAGCAAAGCGCTCAGGCCAATCCAATCCTGCAGCCAGCCAATGTTTTTGGGGAAATCCAACAATGTTTTTTTGCGTTTTAACCTTGCTAGTAATGCTATTGAAAAATGAGTAGTAAGAATTCAAAGTAAAAAAATCCATTATTTTTTAGTTTTATTTTCAGTTTTTTTAACTCATTTATTTCTTTGATGCTATTAGCTAAGTGATTAAACAAATTCCTTCCTGCTGAAATGGGTAATTTTTCATGTATTACTAATTCATAACAATCTACGTATTGGACATTTTGCTTAGTGTTGTATTATTGTTATATACGGATTACAGAACACTGTTTTTTTTTTTTTTTTAACATAAAAGTGTTCGATAAATATTGATACAGGAAATGTTAAAATTTGAAAGTCCTTAATTTAGCAATACTTCAGATAACCTGTTTTTGAAACTGGACAACTCTATTTGGTTTATAAGGAATAAATTATTATTGTTTTTATACTATTTTTGTAATATATTCATAGAAATAAAATACTTTGACAAAATCCTGAAGGTTCTTCTATTATTGCTTTAAGTACCACAAGCGCCATACATGAAATAAATTGCTTAGATACTTTGAATAAACACATCAAAGATGTGTAGGAGTCTCCTGTAGCTTAATATCTCAGGCAAATTCCTAACTTTATATCTGAAGGTATTGCTTCTCTGAAGTTGGTGTCACTTTGATCAATATTTGGTCTAACCTTTCTAAAATGTAATAAAAAATTTTCTCTTGACATTCTAGTAAAAATTTTAAATAAGGCGTTTTGATTCAGCTCTAAATGATTCATTATTGAAACGTTTCTTGTTTTAAAATAGTCTTTCATCCGTATAGAACGAGATTTTCTTTTACGTTTAAGCGGTCTTGATATTAATAAACAAGCACCACTAACACCAGCATCTACTAAAGCGTCACAATTCATATTTATATTTAAAACATAAAATTTAAATACACTTTTGTGTTTTACAAATACTTGACTGTGCTGCAAGGAGCACTTTATAACGCATAAATGTGGACAATAATACAGCATGCTTTACAGGCTTGCTACAACTGCGTGCGTTTAAGACGCAAGACGAAACGAAAGTAAAAAACAAAATCGAATCGAATATCGCACAAGTGTGGACATAGCTAATGGTTGGCCTTTCTCTGCTTTACGATTGAAGCTCCGTTGTCGTCCTCCAGATTCCCGCATTTGGCGCTCCTCCTTATTATTTCTGGGGTCCTAATAACCTTCAATCTTGTAGACAATCTGTCTTATCAGTTAGCCACTAACCATTTATCATATACCTTTTTTCCGTAATTAACCAAATATTACTTCATCAATTAGCCATCTTGGTTGTTCTTTCTTTCCACTTCGATTCTTCCTCAACAAAGGCTTCATCCGCAACTTACTCCATTGAGCTCTTGATATTTTTATATTCTATATTGACTAATTTCATAATTCTCGAATACAGATCTTAAAGTATCTTAAAGCATCTTTGCTAGTAAAGGACCTTAATACTCTCATGATACTTTATAAGTTATATCTCTTATTCAGTTTTTTCTTCAGTCTAGGTAGATATACTCTGGTATACCAAAGTAGGTATCATTTTTTTTACTCTGGTAGGTACCAGTCCTCGAATATTCTCTATTTAAAGGAAAAACAAAAGTTGCACTACAATTTAGTGACCCACAACTAGCACCTTAGATAAACTCTACAATCATAATCTCTAAGCTTTGAAGATTGCTTAACATTAACATAGTCTATAATAAGTCTCTGCTGGAATAATTATCAATACCAAATAAACTTAAGAATAAATGTATAATAGAGAAAGTATTGGTAATACTCAAGCCTTAACTCACAAAACTTGATTTTCACACCGCTACATTGTGCTGACTAGAACCTACAGGATTTACATCACCTGGAATGGGTTTTATTCTATATAGGATTGCTGACAAATATCTATAGAACTGATCTCCAGTTTAATTATTACTGTTATCTATAGGTGAATATACGTATACCAGATGATATTTGATACTCGTCCATGTAAGTTCAACGTTACTTTCAATCATCCTTTTTCAAAAACAACCATTGTCCTTCACATATTTTCAAAACTACTCGTTAATCAAGATAAACACTCCAGGCTCTGGTTCTCTCTGATTTTCCAACTCCTGACCAGAGATGCAACTAGCCTTCCAAAAACTTATTTCCAATTATCGTTTTCATCATCTCTGACAGCATAATGGCATCGATATGTTTTATCTAATCTCCTGCAAAATCTCTTTTCATTGATTCACCATACTATTAATATTCCAAGTTGCCATTCTCATAGTCCGTTTTGCAGATAAGTCGTCACCATGAGTTAGCGTTGATCATTTGAGGCTTGGTTTTAATACTGAGAACAAATAAAAACTTACAATGGTGAGCTGCTAATCAATAGCACAAACATTTTCTGTTTCAGCTGATCTGTTCCTGTTTGAAGAGTTGGAAACCCGCTGTCTCACCTCTCCTCTTGTAGGCTATATAACGCACAACCATTGTACGAAATGTACCCAGGGACTACGAGACGTCTTCTAGAACGTGAAGGTAGCATTTATTAGCAGAGCTGAAAACTCTTTCAGAACCACTGACTCTTTTGTCAGAAAACGGCGCCCTTTTTCTAGATATTTATTTCTGTGCAATGATTAACCCCTTATACTGCCTCTTGGACTCTTTACCAACCTTTAGTCTCCTTGTTACAACTTATAAGCTTCAAATATACCTATCGAAAACTATTTTTTTTATGTAGGAATTATCGACCCATATTTTTAGGCACTTAGGCATTTCAGCATCACATATAAGAAACACAACCCACATTTTATTATAACCATGTCATCAATTTTGATAAATTTCTGTTTATAAAGACTCTAGATTTGTAAATATAAAATAAACTTGTGTATATTAATAAATATTTAGTTTTCTCTTGAAAATTTTCGGTACATTAGTCATGGGCATAAATAAAAGAACAAATTACCAACTTCAGTTTGAATGAATTTAATAAAACTTTGTGAATATTTTAAGATTATTTATCTGAACTAATTACTCAATATAATGTAAGCAATTTGAGTTTTCAATTTATTAATTATTAATTTGAATATGCTTTAGTACATTAATTCGATGGTGAACAACCAATTTTATCTCTATTTTTACTCCAACGTATAAAAAAACACTTTTTTTATCTATTTATGTCGTTCAGTACTTTACTTGACCACGCTACCTTCACAAAGTTCCATAACACTCATTTAAGCAATTTCAGTTTCACGTTTGCAGCATCCCTACCCTTCATATGAAAATAAATGTGTCCCTTGGGAGTAATATTTTCCAGTTTTAACCCTAATGAAATTTCACAGTAAGCTAGAGAGCCAGATGAACTTTATTCTCCTAAATTCAACCATTTCAGGACGTATAGTCAAACACTGAGTTCTAGGTCTCAAAAGACAATGAGATATTGTATTATATTAATTGTCGAGATTGCTCGCATAAAGAGGGATGCTCGTTGTGGGTTTTATTGTCTGGACGATATCATCAGTATTCTATTACATATCATTTCCAGATTTTGGTAGAATATCCACAATGAGAAGATTATAAAAAATACCTAATATTGCCGTTTGTAGGTATCGAATTTAAAAATACGTTACGAAGTTTTTGGCCTACTAAATACAACATTTTATTTTTAATAGAATTTTATGAAACTTAGTTTATAAAAATAGTATAGAAAAATAACATACAAATTTATTGATACCGAATGGTTCCGGAGTCAAAAATTATATAAATAATGTTACAAACCCTTCATATCAATTTAGTATTATATGCAAACGGATTGAGAAATTTGGTTTCAAATTTTCTCTAGCTGAATGGTATATATGAAATATAGAATGTTTTTCTTAAAATTTGAGTGTGCTAAAATTAAATGATATTTTAGAGGGGAGGATTGTGGTTTGTTTAAAAAATAATAAAAATTAGTATATTTGGGGGTCATCACATTTTACACACATTTAATTAGAATTGGATTTTGAGAATTTATGGTGTTTTATAGTTTTCGTTTTAACTCCTGTAGCCATTAGTTTGGGTAAGATCATATCGTAACCTTTTTTAAAATTTGTGTACGATTTTCATTATTTATTCCCTAATTCTTACTGAGATGTTATGTTCAATATAAAATTATGAACTAATTTATTCATTAAATACGATCTCAAAAACCTGCAAGATACGTTACAAATCTTTTCACGTCAAAAAAATATTTAGGAACCTTTTTATTATCTGGAGATTTTAATTACGACCACCTTTAGTCAAAAATCGACAAACAAGAAATTAAAATAATTTTTTGATGTTTTTGGATAATTTAATAAAAAGAGCTATGCGATAACCCTAATTTTGAGATATAGCTATGTACTAGTAGGCGTTTGGTGAAAAGAAAGTACTGCAGGATACGTATATTTAACTTAATGAAAAGAAGAAGGTCATGGTGCATAAACCTATCAACCGATTAAAATGATTCAGATAACAGCACTTATCAAATAAAGTTTTCAAAAGTATTTTATTATTCTAAGTTATGATTCTACTCACAAAGGGAATGTACTGCAAATCAATTCCTTAATAAGTATCATTTTTCAAATAATCCAAAACTTGTAATACAGTGTAAATACTTTAACTAAACTTGTGTAATTAGTTAAACCAAATGACAAATTTTGTTTAGCTTCTTTTACAAATTTTATTTATAAATTTCTCCTGACTTGAAAACTACATTGGCCTATATTCGCTATATATAAAGAAACTTTCATATCGGTAGTAAAAAGTATCATTCTATATATGTGTAAGTACAAGATAATAGCTTAACCTTACAAAATATGTAAATAAAACTATATATACACACCTTGACGATACATTTTTAACTTCTTAATAGCTCATTTTCGTTCATGTTTGACAAAACCAAAATATTTTTCACCAAATCTGATGACTAAATGTGTTTTGCCGTTTTTTCCAATTATATATTCAAGGGGAAAAAACAAAAGAATAAAACATGTATTTTAAATTCAAAAATTATTACAATTTATATTATATTAGTCTACAATACATTACTTGACTTTACCATATATTTTAGATGCCTGCTGAATAAATGTCAGTTGTTTCATTCCTACTAATTTATCACTACCACTGTAATTTAATTTTACGAAATATATTCCAACTAATTTATATTCACTGCACAGTTTGTGAAGTCAGAGTCCTAAAATACTTTTTTACGTGAGAACTAGGATAAAAAAGGTTTTGTTAGCTTTTCCTGAGGGACTTTTTGATAAATAATTAATTGAACTATGAAGGTTTAGGTTTTCTGTAATAACTAGTGAAAACACAATAAGCATTTTGTGTCAATTCTAATTTAGCTTCCACACTAACATGTCACTGATTTAATATCTTTATGTTTTTTTTTCTGAGATTCAAAAATTTATTGATAAATACACAGAAATAATATACTGAGTTCAAACAAAATTTCAATTATACAATATGGAATCAGTGTTAAATTTATACACATTTGTTATTGTAAAAGAAAGAAGGAATTATTTAGAAAGGAAATAATATTTAATTTTATATTTTGGTTTCAGTAGCCAAACAATGTCCACCAAATATCCCGTAGGAAAAATTAATTAGTCTTGAATAGTCTACAAATATAAATGAATACCATGAACGTTAGATTTGTTTATCAACAGTAATAATAAATAAATTATTTAAAAACATCAAAAAAGACAAAGAGTCTTGCAACATATTTTTAGTTTTTAAAATGGTTTAAAGAATAAATTACCAAATTAAACAAATTTAGTATTCAACGGTCCAAAGTTTGTTAGTTGATAGGACTTCCATACTGAAAATATTCACAAGTAAGGGAAGGGTGGGTAAAGTGGTCGCCATAAAGGAATATAATTTTCTAAGAAACTATCTTAATTAAGAAAATTATAAAAATATTAACTACAGCAACTCTAAACAGTATAGAACCATGTTGGGGCGCTACATACGATTTATAGCCACCTTACTTGACCTACGCGTCAATAAATATAAACTTGTATATTTATATACTTTTCACTTTAAATTGTACGTGTCCAACTTGTTGGTTAGTTTGAGTTAGCATTATTTGAGGCCTATCCTACACAGAATTTCTTCGTATTGCATTGTTAAATTCGGCTCCATTGTGTGGATATTATTATTTGCTGACGTATTTGTATTATAACGAGAGATTCCATGGTGACTTGGATTTGTGTATAATGTATAGTTTTTTATTGGTTGGTTAAATAGCGGAGACCGTTCATATGGGTTAGGCCGGTTAGCTATTCCGATTCCTGGCAGCAGTAGTAAAGTGGGTAGCCTTTTTGTGAATGATTTGGACTATTTTTTTTACATGTGTACATAAAGTTTAGATTTCGTCGAAATAACTACTATGATCTTTCTGTAGCTAGCATCTTTCAGTTTGAAGTAAGCATCTTTTATTTGTTTCAAGTCCAATTGGATATCTTTATGTAAGGAAATTAGTAGACAAGAGTAAGAGGGGGGGGGATATACAACTGTGGGAGAAGAGCTGAAACTTTCTGGGAAACATGACAATAATTCTGGGGCAGAATCAATACATTATGAAATTGAAGAAAAATTTTAATTCTTATTTTGATTAAAAATTGTTATGTAATCAAAGAATGATTTCAAGAGTAATATAAATGATCCACAAATTTCACCAGTAGTACTATTCTTGTAAACACAAGAAATACATTTTTAGATATGCCTACTGATAGCTAATAAGGCGAACAGCTACTACGTTTCCAAATTATTGAGCTCGCTGTGCTAACTCGTTCTTGCAAGCTTTGAAATTGTTCAAGTTTAAGTCTAAATGTCTTTAAAGCGGAACGTTGCCAAGATCCTAATTTGAACTTCATCAACTCAGCTCTAATGAACCACGTAAGTTTTAATAAACAATTGTACGGCTTACCTATCTTATGGCAATTCCCTTCAAATCTACAGTCTCATTTTGCGGCATAACCTTTCAGTTTATTTGTACTCTACCTTGTAAGCAACCCACAGAATAAAAATATATATATTAATTGAAAAAAATTACAAAAAATAAACTTCTGGTTTTATATATATTGATAATCATATCATATTATATTGAACGAAAGTTGTACATCTTCAGACCAGAGTGTGATTCATTGTTAGTAAAATTTTTTTTTTTTTCCTGGCACCAAGGGAGGATTCCCCCTTCTTTTTTCCTTTTCTCTTCTCGGTTCTTCCTATTACCCCAATCATCCAATTCATTATCAACTCTGCCCTTCATTTATTGGGTTTTTGGCTTCCAGTTGGGTAAGTTTACAGTTGTTAGGGTGAGAATTTGGGTTCTGCCCAAGTGTTTTTTTTTCGTTTTTGGTTTTTTCGCTAGAGGGGGTGACTGTGGTGATTTAGGCACCATTGGCTTCCCCTTACCCTATTTCTATCCGGTATGCGAGGAACGGACTTGATAACGTGGGGAGTAGTTTTCTAACCACGAGTGAGGGAAGACGTCTGCTCAGGGTTCTTCTTGCTTCATTTTAGTGCCGTTATATTTTACAATGCCTGCTTAAATCCCAAGCAATAGGGCCGGTACGGCCCTAGGATTTATATCTGGGCCATCGCGTTTTTCTAATCGTAATATTATTAGATGAACTAATACACGGCTATGATATGACTTTTGTGTTAGTTCCAACAGGTTGTGGCATTACAATATAGTTTAGTTTAGTATTGGTTTTAGTGTAGTTTGCTTAGGTTTAATAAATTAGTGTTTAGAATGAATCGTCAAAAATGGCTAGCCTAGATTGAGATTCGCCCATTGTATTTATATTAATTTTAGCACGCGATCTGATCACCCAGCAACGCATAATAAAGTAGATCCACGTACACCCAAACTGCTACCTTTGCAGGAAGTACTAAACGTATTTATAACTTTGTTTAATTAAAACCTGAACAAGTTATACAGTATACAAAAAATTAACTTATTTAAAATTATTCTAATTATAAAGCAGATTGAGTAGTTGAGGGGCATCGTTCTTTCTTATCTTTCTGTCTCAATTTAACTACTCAGGTTCAAGTAAAATTTGTAAAATGGATATTCTATCGTTATCTGGACTATGGAATTAATTCTTATTTGAGGAACTTATTAGTTCAAAATATGCAAAGAATGTTTGTCCTGCAATAAAGAGCTGTTATATTTATTGCAAGGCTTAAATATATACAACGGTATAAAAATGTTTTCAAGGGGATCAAAGTATATTTACATACATTAAGAGTTGCATTATGTTTATTGTTAAGGGGTTTCTACATTTAGTTACGTGACATTAGAATATTCGTTTTTATTTCATATTATTTGTGTGTTTTTATGTAACAATAAATATCTATATCAACAAATTACTGGCTACTTTTTTCTTAAAGGTTAATTCTAAAAATTTACACTAGTTGACAGAAATAAATTGACCAACAATTCTACTCTAAAACCTATTCATTTCATAAAATTCGTACACACCAGTATCATTTATCCCTAGAAGGATTTAATAGTGTTCAGAACTATCATACACACCAACTTTAATTTCATATAGTCACTTTGTTTTAACTCCTATTTATACAAACTATTGAGAATTTAATACGAACTTGAAACACTAACAGTTTTACGGGATTTCTTATGACAGAATAAACTAAAAATTAAAATTTTTACATATATTTCCATCTACACCTACTTTCCTTAAATTTACATAATTTTACTTCGGTTATTATTTTCTTAATTTTAATAAATAAAACGTTTCTATAAATTGTCTAATAAGATGTAGTTTAAGACCATTACGAAAACCCGACTTAGCTCTACTTTACGGTAATAGTAAGCGTTATAATTTCTCACTTATGATATCACATTAACTGAAACATGAAGAGCAAAAATCTTTAACTGAATTTTAACTTTAAAAGGCATTATAATTTTTTTCCAATGTTTGAATCTTAGAACAGAAATTTCCATACCACTATGTTAACATAGTCTACCCAGAAACAAGAAAGAATTGTTAACCGTCAATCAGATACTTGTTTGTCTTTCTTAATATCTTAATTTAAATATTAAGGTCTAATTTTGTTTGATTTAATGTTACTCCATTTGTATTGTCCCAAGACTCACTTTTACCAAGTTCTACATTCATTTTAGCAATAGCATGTCGGATCTGTGATTTTTATATGAATGAAAACTTACAACTAGTCCGAATAATAAAGAGATTTCAATTAACTCAACATCATATGCACATAATTTGTAGAAATACTAAACAATAGAGATTTAATATATCTTTATGACAATTAAGTGAGAGAGAGAGAGAGAGAGAGAGAGAGAGAGAGAGAGAGAGAGAGAGAGAGAGAGAGAGAGAGAGAGAGAGAGAGAGAGTACGTATCATGTATTAGCATGTTAGTGTAAAAACCATAACAATAATAAATGTGAACCACTACTAGTAACATTTCCATCTCTGTGTTGTCCGATGAATAAACAGAACAGATATTATTTATGGCAAGCATACATTCCTGTGATGAAATATAGTGTATAAATGGAGAATGACTGTCATAACCTAACATACTATAACTTCCTATAAAATCAATGTTTCGTCGCAAAAATATTTATGGTTTATTTTGTGATATATCACAATATAAAAGTTTGAATGTAAAACATTGTTGGATTTGTAGCCATAAAATAGTTCTGACAAATAATTTGATGGGACCTGTGTGTGTCCAAACGGATTAACCGGTTCAAATAAAATTTGGAATAGTTTCGTAAATAGTGAACGTTGAATTTGGAAAACATTTCCTTGACATGGGAGATATAAATGTTGGACTAACTATCACGTTAACTAGTACAGGATACAAAAGCTCACGAAACCCATTTTCTTAAATTCGCTAACGTTAGTGTCTCAACAATTAAAAATAATCAAACCGTCAATATCGAACAAAGTAATAACAGCTCATGTTACTTAGATAAAATTTTAATGAAATGTTAATTTTACTAATTATATAAACTTGCCAAACCCCACACAATCAACATTACTATTTTTGAATAATTTTATAAACACTAATTGAGATTTTACGGGAAAACATTAGTCTCCTTCATACATTCGACCTTAATCAGGGTTTGTGGGTCCACTAAAAAAGATTTGATTGTTAGCGCTGATTCTTAATAAAAAATATATAAATTTTAGTCGTGTAGCACATACCTAGATTTTAACGTCAAACGAACTTAGAGATATCACAAATGTATCTATAAATCATAAATGAGCAAAAATTGGCCCAAATGTTAACGCTACAGTTAAAAGAAACTGGCAAAGAGGAGGAGATAATTGTAAAAACTTTTTAACCAAAACAGGATTAGAGAAATCTTAAGGATTTATACCCAAAAATCTATATCTTGTCCAAGCTATATGTAGCAAGTATATCTAACGCAGCTTTTGTAAAATGTTGAATATATAAGTGGAAATGTAGCCTCAATTAGTTAAAATTTTAAATAAACAAGGACTCTAGTAGTTTTCCAAAGACCCCCAACGCAATTGTAAGTTTATATAATAAGTCAAAATAGTATCAAATAATTGCTATGATACAATTTCATAATTTCTGTTAGAAAGTTACAATCACTTTTTTTTTAATTACTTCAAAATCGTATCAACAAAAGTATTTTGTAATTTGAAATAAGACAGTATTTATAATTGTGTATACAAGAGAAAAAACATTCAAAATCAATTCGATAAGCACTTTTTAAAGAGAGGCCACTTACCTTAGTAGATATGTGAAACATAAATATTTTCTCAACGTAATATGAATATTAAAACGTATCTTTGTTAGATAAACATTTTTATAGTACCAAAACTAGATATTATTACTTTTGCTGTATTTTCACTTTCAAGCTAGTGAGATATTTACATTTAGCTTTTGTTATTGCTACCCGTCTTTTTATAGTTAAGACAATTTCACAACAACTATAAATGTTTTACATAAGTAAAATAAGTAAATTTTGTTTACTACAAAAATTATCTATTTACTTTCCTTTTTATTAAGAACATGACTTTGTTATATAAAATATATAGAGCCATTCGGTCATCACTAACTTTAACTTTAGTAGGTAAACAAGCATTAGAAGATTTGTGGTCTTTATGAAGAAACATAAGTAGTCTGAGGTAGATATATCGTACCCAATATCCTCCAAAGTTTTGATTCCTTAGGGTTAGGAAAATATTAACATCGTTAGGGTCGAATGATTTACAATGTTTTAAATCATAATGGATACTGTTAAATAACAGTTTGATCTCATAAACTTTATAAACCATACAGAACCACAGCTTGTCGTTATGTAATAAAATTGGGTATTAAAACCTGTAAGGTTCAAAGCAATATATATTTTACGACAAGAATGATCATTTCGTTTTCATGAAGGTTGGTTTTCCCACTTAAAGTTTCGAATTCGGTGTATAATTTTATTGTTCTTTCCTTAATATCATTTTAGTTATGGTAGGAAAAATGATATGAGTAAAAGTAGAAATTTAATAATAGGTCCTAACGACTGAAATAAAAATGGGCTACTATCATCCTATAAATTGAAAGTCTAGCGTAATATTTGTAACAATGAGATACATTTATTACGATAATATTTTTTGTCAAATTTGAAGGTTAGGATCTAAAATAAACTTATCGTTAATACCTTTTGTAAATTGGTAGTTATTACCACAATTTTAGAAGTCATCATTAAAACATGCCCTTCCCTATTAATACTTAAAACGAGAAGTTATAAAGGATAACCGGAAATGAGAAATTTAATATTTTGAAATGTCTGTTACCTCAGGATATTTTTATTAAGTTTATTTAAAAAATTCACAATCAAATTTGAGAAAGGGGGACCGAAGAAAAGGAGATACACAAAATAACTATTGTCAATTTCTTATGATTAAAAGTTATCTGATCTGAAAATTAAATAAAACATTTTACCTCCTTTTTACATTTTCCAATTTTAGTACTGGTTTCTTTTTACATTTGGTAACTTTTAAAATTACAAAGAAATACAAAGAAATTTTAAACCATTGTATGTCACGGTTGTAATGACTGCTACATACATTTATAACTATCTTTTTTAAACTTATTCTATTACCATTCTTGGTGCTCGGATTTTGGTTTAACGGATGCAGGTTATACTTCTACTTCTATAAATTAGTGCGTTTATAATATGTTTGATCCATTTACGAGTGAATAACGAAAACAGAATATTTCCTACCGTGACCATTATATTGAAATTGTAAAAGGAGGAAATATTGGATAATAAGAAATTGATATGCAAAAGAGAGAGAGAGAGAGAGAGAGAGAGAGAGAGAGAGAGAGAGAGAGAGAGAGAGAGAGAGAGAGAGAGAGAGAGAGAGAGAGAGAGAGAGAGAGAGAGAGAGAGAGAGAGAGAGAGAGAGAGAGAGAGAGAGAGAGAGAGAGAGAGAGAGAGAGAGAGAGAGAGAGAGAGAGAGAGAGAGAGAGAGAGAGAGAGAGAGAGAGAGAGAGAGAGAGAGAGAGAGAGAGAGAGAGGGGGAGGGAGAGAAATTATTACGATTATTATTTCAATGTTTAAAAAATGGTATTCACCGCCACTATGAAATTCACCGCCACAAGTCATTAGATGTTGAGTATCAGTAGAGAAGGAAATATTTACAGACACAATTTAATGATTATGTTTGTTTTAATCCCTCTCAGTATTGACTTTTAGAGTAAAGTTGAAACAGGAAATTGCAGTTCCAAAGAGTACTTGACTTTCAAAGTAAACAACTTAGGATACTTTAAGATTGTACGTTTTATCTTATTTGAAATTAAAGTGTTGCCACTTCTTTCGAAGATTCTCACTTGGCGAATGTTCGAAAGGTCTGAAAAACTGATAAATATATGAGAAAGAATATCGTTCGTAAGACAAAGAAAACGTTGTTCTAAGAACTCATTATGACATCTTAACTTTTCCTTAGTAAATTACTAATGAATACATTTTAGGTATTTCGATATCATCCTTGGGAATTCTATAGACTATGAAATGTATGCCGGGACATTCTGTTCCATGGATAGTAATAATATATAAATTGCTATTTAACTTATGACAGTTTAAAAGATATCTTTCTGGATTATTTTCTATATTTTAAGAGATTAAATTATACTTCTAATTAAAAACCCAGATTAGTCTTCTACCATAAAAATCAGAGGTATAATTGAAATTATAAATGTCTAGTCGTATAACCACAAAATCATGTGACTATTTATTCCCGATACAGTAGTAGTAAATTTGACGTTTGAGTTTTACTATTATTTAATAGGTTTGTTACTAATAAAGTAAAGTAAAGAATGATAAATTTAAAGTAGTGGTCGTTCGATTAATTTTATCGAAGTGTTTCTTACTGTTCTATATCTGTTTGTATAGCTCTTAGAAGCTGCTTATATATATATATATATATATATATATATAAAATCGTTAAAGAAATGTATTTATGTCAAGGACGATCCTTAATTAAAATATTTTATATACAATGTTGTAAATAATATTTTGTTTATTGATAGCACAATTATAATTTTTTTTTTTTTTTTTTTTTTTTTAATAATAATGAATGGTGAAAGACTTATATTTTTTCTATATATTAATATCTTATAATTGTCCTATATTTATAAATAAAATAATAATACAATTTTGTTAAATTAATAATTTGCATCCTGTTACGTTAGCATATTAGTGTGATACTCGTTTAGTTGTCTGTTCGTCCAAACAATGACACGGTATAAATAAGTTACACAAAATGTTATCCAAAAAGTATATACATTACAATTTTAACTTTAACTAACACGTCTCTAGGGTAATATCCTGTAATTTATACAACAATGTAAGATTATTCACAGCTATTGGTACCACCCTTTCCTTGGTGTCTGTTTAATTACTTAGTAAACCCCAAACAATGCAACTGTCATTCTTATTGCATAATTTGATTTTTTTTTTTGTTCTCTTATATAAATCTAATTTAAATTTAAAAAATTAATTATAACTGCCCTCAATAACTCACCTAGACATAGATTCATGCAATTTTAATACAATTTTAGGCGGTAGTAAGATTGTTGGTATTATTTGAGGAAATTCAATTGATAAAATGACCAGTTGAACTGTTTTAAAATTTAGGGCATATCAAGTCTTTTTTTTTAAATATATAATCTCAAAATGAACTAAGTTAGCAAAATTTCATAGATTATTTTGTTTTTGTAAATAATAAAAATCGCTCTAATTCCCTATGTTGAAATAAACAAAGTTGTTACCAAAATAATAATTTCGGACATTAACAATCCCTCTCTCTCTCTCTCTCTCTCTCTCTCTCTCTCTCTCTCTCTCTCTCTCTCTCTCTCTCTCTCACACACACACACACACACACACACACACACACACACACACACAATGTAATACACTCACAATGCATTTATAGCTCTTTATTTACATCATAATTCGTTCTTTAGTTTGCACAAAAATATATTTTGATGACTCGAATATTTCACATTGAGATAAATGGTGAAAGCTGAATTTCATGATATTTTCTAATTCCAAAAATGGGGAACGTACTGTATTGTTTGTAATAAAATTGTTATTCTTTATTTTAAAGTGGTTTTTGATTTGTAATCCCTTTGTAACAAATCCAATTTTGATTTTTCGTCTTTGTTATTTTAAGGCAAAAATCTCGCTGCCATCATAACCTTAAAATAAAGAAAAACGAGCTTAAAGTAGATACCTCTAGTTCCAGAATAATCTAATAGCGCAAGTGTCGGGGAAAAACAAGAATTGGTCAAGACACTGTGTTAAGAAATATGAACTAACCCAAGAAAGGTTTAGCAACTAGGGAAACTCGGAATTGCTACGCGGTACTAACTACAAATGAGACCCTGAGGTTTGCAATTTTGAAACACAAACACAAATTGAGCAACTCAAGAGGATTATGTACCTTTTTATTTCACTACATTTAAGAAGATACTATTAGACTTAAAATGAGCGCCCATTGTTATTGTTTCATGACTAACTTATTTCGTGAATTTTTCAGAGATAAAGTGAAGAATTGTTTGCTATGATTTGAGCATGGCTGTTACCCGCGGTTTTTCACGCGAATGTTTCATATTCAATATTGATTTTTAAATTAGTAATATAATACATATTATAATGGGAATGAAATTACCTCAAGAGAATATTGGTAATATGTTTAATTTATTTTATCATGTTAATACATTTTATTAAAATATATAATGTTACAGCAACACTTTTATAGATAGGCTACACACTCACTCGTACACTCATATAGTCAAACAAGCACCCATAATATTTGTTTGTGATTGAAATGCTTCCTTATACACAACATTCTTTGTATTACTTTTGGAACAAAAAAAGAAATCGCTAATTTAAGAAAAAACATTGACTTCATAAATGTTCGCCTGACCTTATGATTTATTAATAGTCACTGAGAACCAAACATTTACTGGAAATTGAATTCTTTGAAATTTAAATAGAAAATTATTGGGCACGATTGGCATTCTTGGCATAAATACCGTTTCTTCTTTACACAGACTGTAAGATAGTCCTCTCAATAATGTATTTTTTTTAATGATTTAACTTTTAACCGTGCATCATTGCATAACTTTGGATGCTTAAAATGTCTCATATGCATGATTGGAAAACCTACTTTTAAGTTTAATGTGTGGATTGGTGAATCTTATAATGACAGACTATTTAAAAACTCTGTAATATAGTGTACGCATCTGCTTCATCGAATACTGAATTGATAGAATAATAACTTGTAACTATGGCTTCAAATCAACTGATTATTTTAACATTTAGTATAACATTATTGTTTTCTATCAAATATTAAACCTAATGTCAAACATATAGGAAATAGTTTTAAATTTAAGAACAGATTTAACCCTGTTACTGATTTTTCTCAGAGGTGATAGAAAATGATAAACTTGCACCCTAAGCACTATAATAATCAACTAAATTTCATAAGAATCGGTCCAGTAGTTTCCGATATTAGCGCGAACCAAAATAAATCGGGTGTACTAAGACCATATTAAGGAAGTGAAAACAATATGGTATTATTCATTCAATCAGGTTTGAATACTATAAACCAAAATAAAGTTAATAACACTTTTCAAAATGTTACACAATAGTTTATGCTAGGTCTAAACTAGCTTTGTGTTGAATTATTAAAACTGAAGGACCTAATCAACTCTTTTAAGTGTGTATTATTATATTGGTTGCTACGGTAAGTGATTTGAATGTAAACATAAAACTAAGTTGACATACTTTCTAAAATGTTTCACAGTGGTCTAGACTTAGCCTAACTTAGCTTCGTGTTTAATTATTATAACTAATGGACCTAATCAGCTGTTATAAGTAAAATGTTTCACATTGGTCTAGGCTAGGCCTAATGCTACTTTATGTTGAAATATTAAATCTAATGAACCTAATCAGCTGTTATAAGCGAGTATTCGTGATTTATTTACTGCGCATGCGCGAGTGTTGTATGCTACGGCTTTTTATTGTTTGTAATAAATCAGTTTATTTTCAATATATCAATAAGAAACCTAAAATCTTCTTCACAAATACTATTATAAGCTTTCAATGTTTCATTGAGATCGGTCCAGTAGATGCTGTGATTACCGTGAATAAAGATCAACTTTTACGGTTGTCATTTTCTTATTTGTAAAAACATTGGTTATCCTGTTTATATCTCAACTTTTAATTGAGATATCGAAAAAACTCAACAATAAATTAAATCTTCTTGTTCGTGGAAACTATAATCTTAGCAATTCTCATTAAAATTGGTACAATAGTTTTTAAGATCTGAGAGGACAAACATAACCCTCCCGATAGATTTATTAGTATCTGTGATGAAGTTGTATGATTAAGAAAAACTACCCATGCACCTTTTATCTTCAGTTAAAAATTAGGGATTATCTAGTAAAAGTAACTAATCAAGAAAAAACATATTTATAATGCTCCTAATCAGTTTAGATTTTTAATATTTGGCGACATAAGATTAAAACACACTATAAATAAATACTCCGTAATGGCATTTCAGCACCTATTGAAACATAACGTAACAATGTGGAAAAGGAAAATATCAGAGGGAGTGAAATAAAATTCACCATTTTGTTGTAGTAAGTTAACCGAAGCAATCAACTGTAAAATGTGTTCTCGGAAAATAATTCTATCTTGATGTCATTGATGTAGGGGTTGGAAACCGAGGAAAGACATTTGAATTTTCCATTTTAATTCTATAACAGATTACATTACGTATATATATATATATACATAACTGAATTTAAATTTAAATATATATTAAGACATTGCAGACTTCATGGAAAAAATAAATGTCAAGTTTATTTATAAAAGTTTATTCGTTCACTAAACAAATCAGAAGAGTAATAGGAAAAACAAAATTTACAATTAGGTTTTGCTAATTCTTAATATTTGTATAAATTGAAGTCTTACATGACTACCACAGGTACCTACCAAAATAAAATGATAATATACAAATATTAGACAAAGGAACTATATAGGAAGATACTTGAAAAATACATTAAAACTTTGAACAGATTTATTGTCCAAAAAAATAACATTCGACATTTGCCCTTAAATATGTGACAAAGGTCATTAAAAAATAATATGGTAATATTACCATATTATATTAAACATTATATTATATTATATTATATTATATTATATTATATTATATTATATTATATTATATTATATTATATTATATTATATTATATTATATTATATTATATTATATTATATTATATTATATTATATTATATTATATTATATTATATTATATTATATCATACTATATTAAATATTATATTAAAAACAATGGTGTGTTTTGTTTAATACGTTAAGTAGTATATTCGGCTTGAAAATTGCTCCACCGTTGTTTAACTGGAACAATCAAACTTAAAGACTAAGTCGGTGTTTTTGTATATTTTTTTAGCGCTTGACACAACAAGATCATTTAGGTTTTCTGCTCTATTTATCAGTCTATTTATTGTTCTTTCTTTTTTAACTATCCAAAAAAGTACTTTTCTCAAACTAATCACAGATACTCCAATGTTATTATTAAGAATTGGAATTTTAACACCTCAACTTACAAATAGACAATCTTAGATGTAAAAGTGCCATCTTTATTTATTTATTTATTTATTTTTTTTTTTTAGTCTAACTTCATTCAAATTTAATTTGTTTGAGCTCAAAAAATGTACACATTTTGTTTTACATTTATGTTAAATAAATTTTTGTAACAAATTAACGGCGCATTGTTTTTACAGCCTGTATACAAAACTGAACATTAAGTAATTTCAAAGCTTTTTTTGCCATCTTTTAAGAATGTCTACTACTCAGTAAATTAAAGTAATAAAACGACTTTAATATAAAATAAAATATTTCAAAATCGGCGCAAACGTTAACGATCAATTTGGTGGAACGGACTCGGAGATACATACAGATTATATGAAATACTTTTTTTTTTTAATTTAACAAAGTTTATTTCATATCTATTTTGTTTTCACCACAAATATTGCTCTCCAAACGTAGAGTAAAACCTATATGAATTAAGTATGTACCAGTTTATGGATCCATTTTAGTTTTTAAAAAGATGACCAAACATAATACTGTAATTGGTGAACAAATATTGCACGAACTTTTCACCTCATCAATTACGAAACCTGAGCCTAATTAAATCCCTAACGAATCTCCTGAATAATGCCATATCGGTAGCTATCAAATTGTAAACGATAAATCGTTCCTGAAATGTCAAATACCTATAAATCAGCATAATTCATATTGGTTAGATGACACTTTTTTTGCTTATATTATCGCTAAATAGAAGGTTAACAATATACGAATGTAACATATTTATTATATTGAGGTATTAAATCAATCGACCCGTCGCGTTGTTTCAGCTATTCATGGCTTACACCGTTATGGCGGATACGATTGATTTATTACAATAAACTATTCATATGCTTATATTTTGTTAATTTTAATTTTCGTGAAATGTTTCAAAATATCTGTCTCTTAAATAACTGAAAATTAATAGAGACTTTATTTCTAAATGAAATCCTTTTCCTGCTTTAAATTATATATATATATATATATATATATATATATATATATATATATATATATATATATATATATAATCAATATTCAAAATACAGAGTAGTGTCCACAGCTTGTACATTTAATGTGTTTATTATGAGATTCCTCCGTTGTCTATCGGGGTGTAGCATCGGTCACCCACCCAAAGTTATTATATAATGTGTTATATATTTATATGAGGCTCCTCCGTTGGCTACCAGGGTGTAGCACCGGTCAATCACGTCTTGAGCTACTAGAGGATTATATATATATATATATATATATATATATATATATATATACGTCGGGAGCCGCTAACGGCGACACAAGAGACGTAATCATTTGGAGATGTATAAGGCAGAGTTCATTTCGCCCTAGCACGATGCTGGAGAGAATAATTCGTTGACGGCAATTGTAACGATGTGGCCTCCAGTATATGAGATGCTGCAGTTCTTATTTTATACAAGTTTCATCATTGATATATGCTAAAATAAATGATTGCACCAATTATTTTTTTTCTATGGGAGTCGAGATAAAGGGAAAGTACCAAACATTTTAACTAAACGTGCACAAATGTGCTTTATAGAGTAGATAATAAAAATAATAATAGAATAAAATAAATTATAATTTTAATCTATATTTCGTTTGTTTTAATATATATAACGGGCCCCACATAATTCAGTAGCATGCAGCATAAGTCATACCCGGCAAATGCACCTATGCATTTATTAGTTCTTGAATAAAAATACTGGACTCATAGTATAACTATAGAACTTTATTGAGTTTACTTCAATAATCATTAATTTTTTTTTTTAATTACAGCAAACATATTGAACTTAGCCGAACTGCTCAAAGTGTTCTCCATTCGGTACTGAGTGAACACCGTTTGGCTACAGATATGCATATTGTTGTGTACATTTCTGTTTTATGTTTAAAATGGGTTCAACTGTCCACTAATAATTTCTTTTAGGTGTCCCAAAATCACATTAAGTCTTTTGTAGCAGCTGGACCTTTTTATTGATGATCTTCGAACTGAATGTTTTGGAGAGATGAAGATCAAAACGTTTTGTTTTGGTATTTATAAGCTACACTTGAATTAAATTATAGTAAAGCTGATTTTAGAAAAATGATAATTTTGTATTTTTTCTTCTCTGACAACCCCTTGATTTTGAGCTATTGATTAAAGTATTTTTTTAAAGTCCCGAGGTATGGCCAATACCGAGTGTAAGTGAAGATCAAATTTTGACATAATGCAGTCATCAAGATTTCAACAATAAAATAGACTACTATAAAGATGTAGCTACACAATGATCCTGTATTGTTATTTGAACAATGGAGCGGTATACAATGATTGTGACTAATTGCCATAAAGTGATGTAGTGTTGCCAATTGATTTCTCAATGTTTTATCATGCTTTAATTAAACTGCGTTTCCTAATCTTGGTTTTCAGTTTGAAGTTCACTGCAATGAAGTTCACTTACGTTTGTTTCTTTGTGTTTCTAAGTTTTGTCGGAGTCCCAGTAGAAGTTAGACATGCAATGAATCTAAAAGAAATACAAATGGAGAGAAAAACCCATCCAAAAAGGGATCATACCCTTTGTAAGTTATCGTATCCTATTTATTAATTGGTCCATTGTTGCTTTATATATTATAGCTAACTTTTTCACCTAATTGTTTCACTGGTTAAAATGACTATTTGAAAGATAGACTACGTGTATTCATTTTGTATTGTATAGCATATTCCTTAATATACAATCCATAAATAAACCGTTATTTGATTTTATCTATGTATTTTTCCAGCACACTGCTATCCAGGCCAAATGTTCTTCGTTGGATGTAACAGTTGTACTTGTATCCGTCCTGGTGAAGCATCGTGTAGTAAGATATATTGCGGGTATTGAGGTATTAAACTAAACCTACGGATGAAAACGACATTGTTTCGGCAGTCTGACTACATTATTAGCAAAGAAATCTTAGCATCGGTGCTTCCCCAATATCAATTTTGATCCTGATAATACCAATACTATTCCTAAAACAATACAACTGTAGATCTGTCAGGGTTTTTTTTTAGTCAACCTTTTCACAGATTATAACAAAGTTATTACTATATATTTTGTTGGATGTAATTATTCCTATTCCTGCTACATTTTTGACGCAGCAACAATAAGTCAACACCAAATGTCTGATCCTACTATTAAACTCAGCTCCAGTTAAGGTCCATCCATGTAAGGAAGGTTTCAAAAAACAAACTCAGTACCATACGGAAAGTTAGTCATAAATAGTTGGAAAAAAGATTGACGTTGATTAAATGCCTCAATATGACGACTTTAATGAAACTTTTATTTTACAATAGGAACAAAAGCTTTTTGACAGTACATTCTTAAATATATATGACAAAATAATTACAATGTTTTTATACAAAAGTACATAAACAATTTTTTCAACTGAAATTTTATATAAATACAAAAATTAATAGAATTTTTTAAATTTATTCTACCATAATTAATAAAAACTAAATAAGTTATACTTTTACCCTATAGATATTTAATAGCTAATCAAGCTATTTACAAGTTTAAAAAAATAATAAATAAAAATCCCATCAGAAAAACTCCCTTATGTGAATAACAATATTATTTGACCCAAATAACAATTGAAAAAAAATTTTTTTTTAATTTAACACAAATATTTATGTTTCTTCTTATTATGTAGTGAAAAATACAATTTTTTCCCCAACGAAATCTATATATTATAATTATAGAAAACACTGCTTCTTTTCACACTGCAGCAGTGTTTTATTTACCTTAAAAATTCCAAAAACTGAAGTTCGATTTAGATACGTAAAATTTTGTCAGCATCACTTTGTATATTTTTTCATATATTCAAAAATCTTGACTTTTATAAACAAATTAACTTAACTTCACCCCACCTTTTAAAAAGTGACAATTAGGAAAACTTGGAATTCTTTGATTTATTAAAAAAGAAGTATGTTAAAGCAGCCAAAAGTGTAAAAAAGGTTGTTATATACTAGGGAGGATAAGGAGTATAAATAATTATTTATAATTTTGTCTCAGAATTTTTCACAACACGTCTTACAAATATTAAGGCACTCAAGTTTTGTTCCTTAATTTAGTTTTCTGACTGAAAATTTTGGTTTAGTGTATTACGTTTCCGAATTTTTAAAGAAATAGAGATTTTCCCGATGACCACTCTGCTGGATAGTAGTGACACATAATTAAATTAAAAAGGGTTGTTTCATTAAAGATTGTTTGAGAGCGGTGTTCACTACTTTGGTCTGAATCTATTATAACAGACTGCCAGTTTTCTTGAAGGACATAAGCTGCATTGTACAGTTATTTGGCACAGCGAGCATTCCACTCGGTGGGACTATAACGCAGTTTTGTTGTTGTTATGTTTGTAAGTTAAATCTTAAGAATGTAATTTTAATTGTATTTTTGTATTTTAATAACTCAAATGTACCTTATTACTGACAAGTAAAATTTATGATGCAGCCTAATAAAAGCTTAATAGTGATTATTAATAAAAATAACGGGGTGTTGATCATTAATGATAACTTTTACTATTTCTTAACACAAGGACAATAAAATCAATAAATTCTACTAACATAATTTTTTTTTGCATTTCATTTGTTACAATAATTAACAACTACTATCACAATTATTGATATTCTGTTTGCTTATATATCAAATCCAAATTCGAAACCAAAATACCAATTTTCTGGCTCAGTCTTCATAAATGACATATATATGAAAAACGCAACATAAATTTCTTTAACCGATCAAAAACTTTTTTATTGACCTATTTCTTATACCCGAGATATAAAAATAAGTATACGATAACTTACAGTTCATTTTCTTTTCTTTTTTTTTTGATGGATTTTTCTCTCCATTTGTATTTCTTTTAGATTCATTGCATGTCTAACTTCTACTGGGACTCCGACAAAACTTAGAAACACAAAGAAACAAACGTAAGTGAACTTCATTGCAGTGATATTCAAACTGAAAACCAAGATTAGGAAACGCAGTTTAATTAAAGCATGATAAAACATTGAGAAATCAATTGGCAACACTACATCACTTTATGGCAATTAGTCACAATCATTGTATACCGCTCTATTGTTCAATTAACAATACACGCTCATTGTGTAGCTACATCTTTATAGTAGCTATTTTATTGTTGAAATCTTGATGACTGCATTATGTCAAAATTTGATCTTCACTTACACTCGGTATTAGCCATACCTCGGGACTTTAAAAAATACTTTAATCAATAGCTCAAAATCAAGGGGTTGTCAGAGAAGAAAAAATACAAAATTATCATTTTTCTAAAATCAGCTTTATTATAATTTAATTCAAGTGTACTTATAAATACCAAAACAAATCGTTTTGATCTTCATTTCTCCAAAACATTCAGTTCGAAGATCATCAATAAAAAGGTCCAGCTGCTACAAAAGACTTAATGTGATTTTGGGACACCTAAAAGAAATTATTAGTGGACAGTTGAACCCATTTTAAACATAAAACAGAAATGTACACAACAATATGCATATCTGTAGCCAAACGGTGTTCATTCAGTACCGAATGGAGAACACTTTGAGCAGTTCGGCTAAGTTCAATATGTTTGCTGTAATTAAAAATATTTTAATCATTATTGAAGTAAACTCAATAAAGTTCTACAGTTATACGATGAGTCCAGTATTTTTATTCAAGAACTAATAAATGCATAGGTGCATTTGCCGGGTATGATTTATGCTGCATGCTACTGAATTATGCGGGGCCCGTTATATATATTAAATTAAACAAAATATAGATTAAAATTATAGTTTACTTTATTCTATTGTTATTTTTATTATCTACTCTATAAATCACATTTGTGCATGTTTAGTTTAAATTTTTGGTACTTTCCCTTTATCTCGAATCCCATAGAAAAAAAATGGTGCAAACATTTATTTTAGCATATATCAATGATGAAACTTGTATAAAATAAAAACTACAGCATTTGATATTCTGGAGTATTAAATATGTGTTACTGATTAAATTCAAAAACTGAATAGGGTCTTCTTCTCGCTAAGCTTCTGTTAAAGGAAAGTTACGGCTTAATACCATTTCGTAAAAATAACCCCCACTCTCTTTTTTACCCACCCTAACTTGGGTCTATCAGTCGTAGTTTACAATAATATGAATTCTCTAAGTGTTACAATTGGCGTACAAAAAAAAACGAATTAAAAACTAAGATTTAATTAATTTTCTTTCCTTAATAAAACCGAAACAAATTAAAACAAAATATACACTCTACAAACATTTACTTAACAAAATAAAGAATAATTACTGAGTAGAAAATATTTTTCATTGAATTTGTATGAAATAAACAGCAAACAGAAACAACAATATTTAGTTAATAAAAGAAACGCTTTACGGTTTATTTGACTAGACACACAAAGAAAAACAAATGTCATTGTCCTAATTTAAAATACAACTGAATTAAAATAGAAAATAGTTTTTTTTAAACTATTCGATGACGTAAACCAAGTAATATACTGTTTTCATGGTAAATATGTAAACCTTCTAACAATTATTAAATAATTTAGAAAAATGAATGTTGGTAAATACATTATCCTCTATTGTGGTTTTTAGACTACTGAGTATTCTTTAAACTTTCTTACGTATTGTTTTCTTCTGTCTAATAAATAATAAGAAGAAGTTTAATAGAAACCACAATGTTTAGGTGGTTTTGAAACAAAGTTTAATTTTGAAAGTTAGTTTCCGGGATTGGTGGCTTACAGGCGTCTAAAACATAACTTTGTAAATAGTGTTTTTGTTTTGTTTTGTTATGAGGAATTGTTATTGAAAGGATAAATACGCCAAGGAACGAAATACAGTATTTATTTTATCGAAATACCGTCGGGACAAATTTTACTCGTTTATTGTGGCAGGTTTTAAGACAGATAGAGGTTATGTATCAAAAATAATTTTGATTAGTGATGAAAGACTAATTACAAGCCTATAACGATTGCTAACTACTGAAGAACCCAAAGGTAAATAAAAACATTTTTCTTTACAAATTCCGTAATATCGTGTGTTGAGCTAAGATAAATATAAAATTATTTAAAAAAAACAATAATACAAAAGATTTAATAATAATACAAATCAAAATTATAGTGTAAAAAGTCGGTTTTTTTTTTTAATTCCAACTTTGGTGTACCTTGGACTACATGCGGGAGTGTCATACTGATTTGCCATAATTTAGATTTAAAAAAAAAACACTTATCACATAAAATAATTCACGATAAACGCATATAAAACTATGACTAATTTTTTAAAAAAATCTGTATATTAATTTATGTATATTTAAAGCCTTATATATACACTATGTGTAAAATAGCCCAGATTATATTTTAAAATAAAATGTTTACCCTTCAATTTCTCTAACCGTTATACACTAAGCAAACAGATACATTGTGGGAGCCTTTTAAGATGCAAACATAATAATAACAGTTCCTAAAATGTGTACCAATTTTGTATTTTCAAAAACATTGCCTACGATCATGATTTATTTTACCTTCAGACGAAGCAAGGAAACCCGTCGTAATTTGTGTCTGTATTGTGTATACCAAAAATAAATCTAGGGTAAGAGTTTATGATTATAAATATTAAAGAGAGGAGAATAAAAATTTTATTTGATCAATACGATTAGTCAACATTATTATAAATTATGTTCTACACAGTATCAGAACACTGTCAATTTAATCACCAATATTTTGGGAATAAAAGCGTAGCTATTCATGTGAGTAATGAGATGAGTTCTGTGATTTAATTGAAACTCAACCCAACACTGTTTAAAATTAAAACTACCCCCTGTGTATTGTTTGAACATAAAGTAATAAAAAACGTAATTACAATTGTCTGTTATTGTAACACACGACAAAATATAGGGATTTCAGTTTGAATTAGGTACATATGTGAAATCATTTATTTGCTCTCTTATTAATTTAAACATGATTGGATTGTATACATTATGTTTTACAACAATCCCCCTTACTTGTGATAATAGTATTGTATAGTGAAGTCCTTTTAATGTTGTCATGTTGCTAAGTCAATTGCAATGAAAATATGTCTACTGATACAATACTATGCGATTGTAGTTTAAATAATTTAGAACACGTGGCTGATGTGTAAATATGCCTAAAATATTCCGGATTTCAGTTGATTTTAATCGAGTCTCAATAAAAAGGTGTCATATTTCTTTTCATATTTTGGAAATAAATCAACTTTTTCAAAGAAAATAAAATCATAATGAGCATATTGTTTATGAAACAGATGAAGAAGACCTTATAAGGAAAACGGAGTGGATGTTCATTAAAAGAGGAACAAGAAATGAAAATTTACATCACCCTTAATCTTACTAACTCCTCCTCATTTAGGGCAGGAAACAGCAATGAGAAAATAGAACTTCTAACAAAAGAAAAACAAAAGAAACCTCCACCAATAATAACTGTAGAATGCTCTGTGGATTATGGAACAGTTAATCGTTTTTTTGTTAAAAACCTGTCAATGCGGTTCAGAGTAATTAATCTTAGTAGTGGTGAACTGAAGATTTACGTTGTTGGCGAAAGTTGTTATAGAAACTTAGGGAACATACTAAATTAGAACAACTTTAAATGATTTACGTATGAAGATGTAAACAACAGTCATGGTTCGACATCTGCATGTCACATGTAAATCACAAGTATTATCTCATTTTGAATAGAAATCCTATTCTAAAAAGAAAAACGAAGAATGTTAATTTGATTCGGGAAGAATAGTTTTTTAAATAAATAAGTTGTGCATGTAATATTTTACATTTATTTTATATATATATAGGCTATATATATATATTCAGGAATATTTTTTCATTCAGTAGAAATATGAGGAAGATGTTGACTATAGATAAGAAGAAAGTTTGTAGACAATGTAACTTTTGTGTACACAATGATAACGACAAAGGCAGTTGGGAGGAACTATATGACTCCTTAACTGTCATAAAACAAACTGCTCTTATAGTTTGCTATCCTCATAAGACTTCACACAAGTGATAAGCCTGTATTTTAAATATTTGCTGCGGAAAGGGGCGAGATAGAAGATGTTTTTATCTTCCATTATGTGAGTGATGTTTATAACCGTATACACTTTATGACCCTATATGCGTGATGTTTTAAGACAACTGCTTTAATTTGATATCCAAATAAATTAATGAATAGGCATAATTTAATTATGAAAATTGATGCGTGAATATTAATTAAGCTAAGATTCTGATTGAGTGAGTATGTTTATTTATAGCTTTATAGATAAAAGGTTATTGGAGTTTTAAAATATATAATTTCATAAATACAAATTAAATCTTAGATAGTTCTTAGTTTGGTAACATTGGGACAAGACGAGCTTTCAAAGATCCTCGCAAATACGGATAATTATGGTTCACTCCAGGAAACCTCTAGTCTCATTGTCGACCGATTTTCGTAGTTTTACAGATTTATTGTTCAATTTATGAATATATTATTTTTTATTTATAAATATTTTATAATTTGTATTTTTCGGATGAATACTTTTCTGTTTGTTGAATATCAATCAATTGCCCGTAATTTGTTTTCTAAATAAAACTTGGAAACACAAAGTGTTGGCAAATCTTTACCTTGGAAAATATTTTGTACAGATATTGATTATGTATCCTCTTTAGCTGTCATAATTTTACAAAATGAAGTTTAAATATTTAAAAAAATAAATAATCTAAATCAATTTCATAATACCTCTTTTAGAATGTTTTTGGAGTAACCTTGTTTTTGAGGTTTGAGGAATCTTTTTTTTTCCTTGTTGTGAATATGGTCACAGTGAGATTTTTAACAAAGAATGAGTAAATAAAGCAGTATGGACGACATGCCCAATTAAAAGTAGCCCACGTATAATATTGGGTTTGTGAGTGAATTCCAGTTACGACAATTCGGAATGCATCTAATAAAAGTGTGAATCAAAAATGCATCTTAGGAATTCAATTGAAATTGTAATTGCCGAGCACTACATCTAGCGGCCTTTCCGCCTACACACATCCTGAATCATTCTAACTTTCAAAATCCGACTTTCAACCAGAAATTTAAAATTACGACTTCAGGTACTGCTAAAGTTTCACCCAAATCAATTTAAAATATCCAATCAATCCGAGAAAATTGTCACCTAAACATAACTCAACGATTATAAACAAATATCTCAATTTAAAAACGAAAGAATTGTGGCCTACCTTTTACAACTTCCAAGATTTCAACTCGATAACTAATTCATACATTACAGGAATACAAAGGAGTATTATATATATATATATATATATATATATATATTTAAATAATAATTTTTAAGTAATAATATATGGATTTCTATTAGAAATAATTACTCGGAAACCTATAGGCAGTGTTTCTTTTCAAAATGTGTGACTGAAAGATATTATGATAAAAAAAAACCTTTTTATCTTTGGTGAATTCAAAACAGATATTTAAAAGACTAACAATAAATCGGTTTTTGCTACCGATCTCAAAACTTAACCCGTACAAAGTAGGGTTTATATGTACAGTGAGGAAAAAATAAAGTAGTTTTATTTTACCTCTCTAACCATTTTTATAAAATAGGTTTTGTGTGAAAATGGACATTGAACAATTATTTTAATATAGTAGTGTTTTTATTAGTTACTTAAGCAATTATACACTAAACATAAAGTGTACACGAAATTAATATGTATATATACATCTCATAAAAACTTTCAACACAAGTTTCAAAGCAAAGAAAATAAAGGGTTTTTAATGAAATACGCTAGTTGTGCAATAAAGTAGGATGTCTGGCATTGAAGACACAGGAAATTAAACCCCATATATTCTTGTGTAGGGAGCTATAAACATGTATCTTTCTACATTAGGCATCGCTTCAAAGAAAGTTCGTTGAATGTCAAGAAAACCTTTTTCCTTCATATTATCCAACGATAATGACGGAGATTGAAGTTATTTGATCATAATTATCTTGGAATTCTCTTGAGTCTTATCATACAGACTTTTAAAACAACTTGAAGTCATTTAAATGTTTAATTAATCTAAGAGCAATTGGGCTCTTTATCTTACTTATAATAACTGAAGCTACTAAATATTCATAGATCATTTAGGTATAAGAGTAATTATTAGGAAACATTTTTGTTCCATTATAGAAATGATAATAGTAACGACGCATGAGGAGTCGGGTATTTTATCCTATTTCATAAATAACTTTTGTTTAGATTCAACTTTATAAACTTTAACTTTAAGTGAAAAAGTACTAACAATCAAATGTGGCAGTAACATTTAAAAATAATAAAATTTGTTTAACAACCCTCATCTCATTTCGCATTTACAGAACAACTGGTTTTGTAAAGTTGAATAATCTGAATCAAATGACTACCATATTGTCTATTTACTACATTAAAAGGTTTAATTTAAAAGTCTTTGAATGTTTATTTTTAATTTAGTAAAACGTAGGCCACATGTTCAATATTACCTGTATGATAAGATTGTAGCTGTGAATTAAAGTTTATTCCAAATATAAAGGGGATATATTCTCCGAATTAAATGTAATGTCAGTCGTATTTCACAGAAGATAACTTTCGTCTATTAATATCAAAGTTGAAGTTCTTTACAGATAGCAAAGATTGTTGCTGATAAATTTTCTAAAAAGAAATTCATGAAAAAAAAAATTGATTTAAATCATATCAGCGTATTGGTTTATTCTCGAATATTTAGAACCCCCGTTAAAATATTACTAAAACTTTCAACAATTAAAAATTCACCCTTAAAGTGTAACTTGTTTTATTTTAGTTGTATTATGTTAAAATGGGGGGTTTGATAGCCTATGTAGGACAAGGAATTAATTACCAACCCCTCCTCTTCCCACAACTATGATGTATTCTTCCCGTCGTCCAAACACTCTGATACATACTGTGAAGTCAAATACGTTAGATGGGTTTCAAATAACAGACATTATAACAGGCAATAATTTATATACTCTGTTAAATATATTTCAGTTTTAATTATTGTAATTTTTTTTTTTTTTTTTTTTTAATATTTTTGTATTCTTAATTAATACTTTTCCAATCTATTGAACTACAAACTGATTCATGAAATTCGTGTTAAGTTTTAAACATCGAAAATGAATATTTAAAAATTTAAAGAGTCTTAAAAAGGCCTAAAGAGCCCAAAAAATAACTGTTAAAGTTTTCTAAATTCTGAAGACACGCTGAACCTGTGTCTACGATATTTTCAATAAAAACTAGCGTACGCCTTGGTAAGGGTCTAGCTAGTACCAACTAGGTTTAGGATGCTGAAGTGGTGTGTAAGGTAATAAGACATAAATATCAGTCAGCCTATAAAACATTTTATATGATAGAAACATGTACATTGTATACAACAACAACAAATCAATATTCAAAATACAGAGGAGACAAATGTCCACCGCCAGCGTATCAGCGGTACATTTAATGTGTAATATAATTATATGACTTATAGTTTCTCTGATGCCTACCAGGACGTAGCACCGGTTGAGAGAGCAACCACCCAAAGTTCGTACTAATATTATTATGTATGACAAGTTGACACTACTTCTCACACTTTTAGAGCTACTAGAGCCCAGACCAAGCTAAGCTTACCACAACCCACTTGTCTTTATGTACTAGATTATCATATTCGTGTTACACCTAAAACCTATGACCAAAAGTACAAATTTTTGGAAAGTATACTGGGAAATACCAAAGGCATTTGTTATTACACTATCACGGACAACGAAAGTTTCATCCATCCTAGTGAAGCAGAGCCAAATTCGATAATCATTTTTGACGACATAGCTTGCGATAAACACGATAATATACGTAACTATTTCAAAATGGGGTGTCTCAATAATATAGACTCGTTCTATTTAGGACAGACGTACAGCAGGATTCCCAAACAATTGATTCGAGACAATGACAATCTCTTTACAATGATCACTGAAACGGTTATACGTCTAGGAATGTGTATGTATATATATGATTTTTCCAGAAGGGAGAAAATATGAACACACTAAAGAAAGGGCAGAGGAGTTTAAGTTGCAATATAAATCTAAGCCTATAATGAAAACTAACAATTCTCTTCTTGTAGCTTGAAAACTTTTTTTGTGGTTGACCTTCAACAATAATCAGACTACAGTTGATAGATAAGCAAATGATCAGAGGAATTTTGCTTTCAGTTTGTTTTCTCTACATTTTCAGATAACGTGGTGACGACGTTTAGTAAGTTACAAGGGTGTAAAGTGAGTATTTATGTTTGTATTTCAACTGTTATTTGTGCTTTATATTTATATAAATAATATGTATTATATCTCTCTTTATTTTTAAAGAATATAAAATAATTTACTTGTATATATTGGTAGTAATCAATTCGGACATTTACAATTAAATATCTATGGTTAACAATTTGTTCGACTTAAATGTTAACCAACATACTACATTCGAAGAAAGTTGGAAAATTATTATGACGTCTAAAATATTTCCTAATACACGAACAAAGAAATCTACTGTTAATTACACAGGCACGTAGATAAATTTATAAAAATACCGAAACTTGTTTTATAGATTTGGTAGGAATCATTTTCCTTCAAATGAATAATGATAGGAGTTTTCGTTGCCTAAGACAATAATTAATCTAAGCTAAGGGTACAAAGTAATATAAATGTATTGCAATTAATCTGGATACTTTTGCTCTTACAGTTATGCAATTTTTTAACACAACACAAACTTTTTATATTTATATATTAATACCGTAAAGATTTATTTAAAATTGGATTTTGTAATATTTATCAAATATTTAAAAATAATTCTCTTTCTTACACCAGCTCACTTGAAATAAACACTCGACGCATCATGTAATTTCCACATTAGAACTATAGAGCATTAGTCGTCATGTTGGGTTGTAGGTAAAACCACGTTTATATATATATACCATTTTAAATAATATGTTTTTGTTCTGAATATAAATAAAAATTACATGTTGTTTTTCGTGAATTGTTATAAACCAATAAAATAAACAAATTTAAAAAATAAAAACAACTAGATGGTATTTATTCAATGCAATTTTGAATGACACTACCCTATGAGAACAAAGTTTCTAGCGTAACTATACAAATATAAATCATTTTCCTCTAATTGACTCAATCTGCAGGTGAATCAATATAATAAGGACTTCCAGTGCACGAAATCCAAATGAATCTAAGTACACAAATGAAGCCTAATGTATGATTAGAAGCATTTCGACGAATAGAAAAAGATTGCTTAAGTTATCTAAACATTGTCGCAGGTGTGCAGGCAGTCTACACAAGAAGTAATGAATTACGATCAAGATATTTTCAACGAAAGTATGGTAGTACTTAAACACAATAACAAAGTATTTCAACAATAATTACTGGAGAATTATTCAGAGATAATTTATTCTTTGAATGTATCTTGTGAGTAGATATTTCGTTAAAGACAATATATAATCTGAGACAAGGGTACAAAGTAATATAAATGTATTGCAATTAATCTGGATACTTTCTCTCTTACAGTTAAGACATATTTTAACACAACCTTTGTTTTTAGAAGAGAAGGGATTTTACTCCACAACTTATATCTTATTATCTGAATAATATTGCCAACAATTAAGCTTTATTAATATTTATTAGGACATGTTTAAATTGATGCCCTTTGATCATATTCAGCTGTAAAGTAGTTTTAATGATTAATTGTAGGTTTAATGAAATCCTAGGCAGTTCATGTGTGCAGGATGTCTTGAAATTATTCCAATTTCCACAGTTTCTTAAAATACAGCTGCTAGTTATTTCTCATTCCTTCTTCATATATCATATTCGTTGTATTGTGTAAAAAAAATATAAGATTATTATATGATGTGATTATGAAAAACTTGCTTTGTTCGTTAGCAGACCACGGCCCTTTGGCTCATCGTATTTATGATGTAAGGCATAAACATTCATAACTGTAGCGTATACAACTCGGCCTTGATAAGTAATGACGTCATTCTCCACAAAACATTCGCATAAACACAAAATTCAACTGTTGGTACTTTTAGGATTATATTTAACATTAAATAAATTATATTCTTTTATATCTATAAAATACCATAACTGAAAACTAATCTGATTTATAAATTGCTGTACGGTATTAAATTTTATATCTTCACTATCCTAATGTTTGTAAGCTCAAATTGCATATTATATTTGGGTGCTTAATTTTAAATTTTAGCTGTGAAATTTCGAGTTGTTGAATTAAATTTTTCATAATTTTGTTACAATTCAGAGTTGTTAATTTGGCTTAATAGCTTAACATCAAATAGTGAACCATATCTAACCTCATTAGTACATCCTAAGTTGAATAATTTAGGAAGAAATCATTCTTTTTAAAATGTTTCAGGTAGTCTATTTCCCATTTATCTGTTATTTCAAAAATTTGTATACTAAGTTTTGTACAAATTCGGTCAAAATATAAATATATACTGTGTTAACATATAGACCTATCTGTATAATATTGTAAAACCTATGACGAAGTCTTCAATAAGATCAGTATAAATTGTACAGTACCATTTCTTTCCTTACGATTCGATAAGGTTTATTTCACCGATATAATACAACTTTCAAATTATCAAAGCCCAAAAAATTATAATGAAAAACGAAGTAACAGTTCCGTAGTGCTCAAAATTAAATCAAATGAATACGTTAAATAGTTTAAATTATCATATTTCTATCTTATTAAATAGACTCCAAGAGGCTGGAGTTAGGGGAGTTCCGCTTTTATGGTTCTCTTCTTTTCTGAGCGGCAGGATCCAACGTACTAGAGTGGACAGAGTAACAAGCGATCAAGGGTCGATAGAATATGGAATCACTCAGGGTTCAGTTCTCTCTGGCCCACTATTTTTAATATATGTAAATACTTTATGTAATGGACGTTTTCGAGGGAAATTAGTTTCCTTTGCCGATGACACGGCATTGTATTATAAAGCTGATACACTTAACGATTTACAGTTGAATATGCAGTCTGACATTAGGGCTCTACGATGGTGGTTTACTAACAATTTCATGATAATGAGCCCTAAAACCAAATATATTTTATTTAATTTGACTAGGCCAGTCGCTTTTAATAGTCCATTAAAATACCATGAAATAAGTTGTTCTAATTCAAAATGCAGTTGCTCAGAAATTGAACAGGTTAAGGAAATTAGGTATTTGGGACTATATGTTGATGCAAAAATTAATTGGAAAAGTCAAATTAATTACTTGAAAAATAAATTAATTAAGCGCATTAGAGTTGTTTATATGTTATCCTTTGTATGTAATAAACAACTTCTCAGAACAGTATATTATTCAATAGTAAACTCAAATATAGAATATAGGTTAATAGTATGGGGAGGGGCGTACACTACGAATTTAAGGCCATTAATAACTATTCAAAAAGCTTTTATAAGATTAATTATGCACAAGAAAAGAATAGAACATACAGCACCTCTTTTTAAATGTTTAAAAATTCTACCTCTCAGAAGTTTATGTGTTTAAGGTTTTGCGTATGTTTTTTGATAGAAGTGGAAATGGTAATACAGGCAGGAAAAATAGAATAGGCGCAATAAGAAACAGATTTGACAGAACTATCCCCATGTCTAACTTGTCACATTTTAAAAAGTTTTATATATTTCTGGCACTAAAATTTTTTAACTGTCTGCCTTTAAACATAAAATCTTCTTGTAACATAGTTCAATTTGCCAAGAGTTTGTGGGAGTATTTACTCGAGATAGAAAATGTTGATTATTTTTTCAATACAATTTATTAGAAATGTTAGTATTATGTTGTATAGTAAGTAAAGTGAATGAAGTGTAATTCAGAAGAGTTAATCATCTGTTTTAGTGCTTTGTTATTTTGTTTTGTGTGTTTATTATATTATTATTTGGCTGGTTCGCTGCCTTCCAATACTCATTGAAACTATAGTGGTCCTTAATTAAGAATATTAAATCCACCTTCACAGGTAAACAACCTAGGTGGTTTTTATTTCTATCTATGCATATGTAAAATGTGGTATTGTATTTTGTATTTTATAATGGAAGAAATAATAAAGATTTTTCATTTCAAAATATATATATATATATATATATATATTCATTAACATATTGTGAATGTTGAAGAGTTATAAGGTAATGTCAAATATAACCTATTAAAAAATACACACATAATTTTTAAAACTTGTACCTATCTGTCCATATTAATAAAACCCATATCTTTTAGAAGAAAAAAAGATTTATAATTTAACTGCGGTAACCCATCAATAAACCAAACAAACAAAAAACATTAAACACACTGAAACAGTATAAGTGTTCTACTGCTGTCAACTCCCTTTACAACACCTGTGTCTATATGTTATTCTAATGAAAAACTTTTTGCATAAACAAAGAGTATTTTTGTGAAATAATATCCAAAGTTAGTGTAATTACAATAAGATGCAACACAAGACAAAGCTTTTAAGTTACACAGACAGTATGTTATGTTAAACTACCATTCCCTGTATATTGCAAAACACAAGTTTACTTATCAAAACATGTTCTCTAATGCAGCGTTGCTTGTATAATCGTTTATGGTTTTACCAGGGGAAATGTTTCAAGTTCAGTGTACATGTCGTTAACATTTTCTTTAAAAAAATATGAATTAAAGCAATTACACGATAGCATCGAAACAATAAAATGACAACTAATTGTTTCAGGAACTGTTTAGTCTCTGAATGTAGTTATTTTTGTCCAGTAATGTTCAAATTTACTGTAAACATATAAATATTGTAAAATATGATTTGAAAACAACATTTATAGAACCAATTCAAAACAGTGTCCGTTTAAAATCTGTGATTGCTTATATTTTCCAATAATTCAACTTTAACTTTTACAAATGAAGATTTTTATTTTATATAAATAACTCTCTACATTATTAATAAAATTATATCGTACTGCTATAATTGCTCTAAAAAACCCACAATATGTTTATTTTAAAAATTAGAAGTATAAAAAATTCTACGGAATTCAAGATGTAGATTTCATGGTTCACGGTCAAATTTTCACCATAATAATATCTGCTATTATAAATTCTCTAATTAATTTGGTGAAATATATAATATAAATTCTCTAACACGAATATCTAGATCTATTGAATAATTGTCCATATACAAAAGGATTTCACAAGAGTCACTCTTTAATTTCTAAAGATGGAGTTACTTTGAAGAATATTAAATAAAGATATTTGTAAAGTAAAGCAACAATTGGCCATAATTCTATTCATTTAGTTAACAGAACGTCATAGCAAAAACAGAGGATGTTTTAATAAATATTTACGATCCATTTTCGTAAAACAATTTACATCTTTAAGAAGTAATACAAACAGTCGGAAAACCCATAAATTCCTAGTAACTCATAACTAACATTGATGATAATTTGCAAAAATATATTCTTTAAATTAAATACCTACCATCAATCGTACAAAACTTAATTATTCGGTCCTTTAAATAACGCGAATCAAAAATTGAACAAACATGAAGGCATCGTTCAAAAATAAGTTCTATAAATCTTTTTAGTTGGTAATGAGTTATGAAACATTGAAAACAGTAACGGTACTTCATAACCAATACTTTGTAATTTATTTTGTGTAAGACATTTGTTTAAATTCAGAAATATAACTAGCAATATTATACAATTATACATTCCTAAACTCCGCACCCTTAAAAAATCGAAACAATAAATCTTAAAACTCAAACGTAGTAGTTAGAAAAAAGACAAGATATATAATATGAGTTTGAATAATGTAGGAAGGCAAATAACTTTTTAGCTGTGTTCCCCTATGCTTATGAATTTAGATTAACTGCTGTGAGGTACAAGGTGTATGAAGCTGGAAATGGAATGTTTGCTATGTTCCTTCAGGTATTCACGAGTACTTACACCAACTTACTTCCATAGATTAAGACATCTTTAGTTGATATTTTCATATATTCATTTTTTTAATTTTAAATTTAGTTTTAAGCTAAAACTAAAACCTATTGTAAAAATCACCTTTAGAATCAAATAAATTATCATAAAAGTAAGTTTTATCATAATCGATACTATACAATTGATTAATTTTGATATGATAGTGTCCAAATTCAAAATGCGGGATTCGGAGTGTACCAAAAATCACGGTAAATAACACGCGGTTTGAAACCATTCATGCTATGAAGGACACTACATTTATGTAACGAAGGTTACACGTAAAACAATACATGTAGTTTGATAACGTGAATGAGAATGTATTTCGATTGTAATATAATGTCTTGATAAAGTCACAATATATATTTGGCAATATTACTTACAAAAAAAAAAAAACGGGTATCAAATTTTAATTCGGCGCCTTAATTCAATCGTTTTGCATTTCGGTTGATCGTAAGTACTTCTACATTTTCAGTAACAACAATTTATTTTACTTCCTTATCTACGAACCAAACACCAAATTTTGAGCAATTTTTGAAAAATCATTTTTAGTAAGCTTTTTATCACATAGATATTTTTTATAATTTTCTTTTTTTACAAAGCAATTAGAATTTTTTATTAATTCTATATCTAAAAAAAGCAATATATATATATATATAGGAAAATTCTAGAAGCAATAGAAATAAGAAAACATAAAGACAACTTTATTAAAGACCAAGGCTATGAATTCAGTAACACGTGGAAACCCCTTATTTCAAAAATAAATACACAATGGAGCTTAGAATCTTCCAGAAACGACAACTGTCACAATAAAACAATGGAACTATTGGTAGTCAAACGGCGGCCCGACAAAGGTCCAAGGCCCGACAAAGGGCAACGGCCCGACAAGGGTCCACTCCCAGGATTATATAAGCTCATAAACTCAGGCCTAGGATGGGAGGTTGTTTTAGTGGGTATGCTCTTCGGGGTGATTCCCACAGTATCTCTCTGGAGAGGGATCTGTTTAAAACATTTTTTCCTCCCTAAAAAAAAAATAAAAAAATTTAAAAAAATGCTCGCTTCACTTGACATTAATTTTGTTAAGCCTTGAGAATGGACATATGTAAAGTGCCCGAAACGTCGGCTGTACTCAACGTGCAGACAATATTGCGGTCGAACCCCGAAGAACAAGATCATAATGAATTCTATATCTATTAAAATTTATAAATAAGACGACAACGAACAAAAAGGAGAAATAGAAAATAAAACCATGTCAACATCACAGTGGGTATTATTACTTTTTGAGGGTAAATAATAATTAGTGATAAATAACACAAGGTAGCAGTGTTAAATATATTTCTGAATACGGTGAAATTACTAAGAAGTGTTCCCGATTTGAAATATATAACAATATCGGTTTGAACGTTACACGTAATTGACATTAATCGGTGAATAATAAAAGCTGATGAACAAATATACTATTCCAGAAGTATCATTGGCGGTTAAAATGGATAACATTCTACTAAATAAACCCTTTCATCAGCTTATAAAAAGGCGGAAGTAGTAAACGTGCGAAGGGAGTTTTAAACCCTTCACCAATAATTAATAGTCAACAATAAGTGAACCAAATAAATAAATAAAATCGTAGACATATGTTACTTCCATGATGTATTTTATAATAATCACTATAGCTTAAAATAAGTCAAACTTATTATTATGAATGCATTCATGCAAGCATTAGGTTCTTTAAAAAAGGTAATTCTCATTGCAGCAAATAACAAGATTGAATTACATAATATATAAAATTAATAGTTCCTTGCTGGTTTTACAGAAACTTTTCCGCTGCAAATACGAATACGTAATACAAGTGTATTTTACACAAAACTGAAACAGAAACACTTGAGTTTAATATTTTTAAACCGACAAAGAATTCAAACACTAAATTCCTAAGAAAATATATGGAAATATTACGTTTATTCTCAAAGGAATCTATTCCACGATCGCCCGCTTGTTATTCCTTAAGGTTTGAGAGTTTAATAAATAATATTCAAAATGTCTGACAAAGGGACACATTTAGCTGGAAAAGGGCGGGAAAAGTGTAAAATACTATAACGTTTAGACAAAAACAGTATGTGGGTATTTTATTTTATTTGTAACAATATAGAACGGATATTAGGCTAGACAATAGATGTTTCCATTAGCCTATTTAGTTTTTTAAATTAGTGCAAACGACTGCCGTCAGAGTTTATTTTGTGATTTTACTCGTGAACAGTTATATTAAATTAACCTTAATAAACCTTAAGAAATAGTTTCCTTTACAATACACCAAAGTTTAATAGAAACGCTCAAATCCATTATAAATTATTCGACTTTTTAAGAAGGCGGAGATCGTTCAATTTCATTTTTTGATCGATACCTTTAAAACTTGTGTTGGATTTCCTTAAGGTTGCATTTAAGTAAAATTATTCAAAATGTATAAAGCTGATTATAACGAAGGTTATTTTATTCTTATAACAGCTGTTCTCGAATATTGAGATCCTCGAAACAATAAATACGCCCAAATACTAAACTTGACCACTCGTTTTACTATATCACACTGAACGTATACTTCAGACAGACATCAATAAAGCGGCTATTTCAGCGGATAACTCAAGACTGATTTTTTACCCATTCAATAATCTTCTGTATGTTTTGCGATAAATTTTAACTTCTGTTGAGTTTTTCTCCATTACAATTCTTCACTTATGTGACAAGGGGCGAATGTAGGAGTGTATTCCAAATCTTCATAAGATTTTAATATGAAGCTACTCTTCTCGGGAGCCTCGCTAAACTAAAAAGCAAGAGTTGCTGTTAGTTGTTAACTAACCAAATTCAATTCATATTATATCCCTATAAACCCATATTGGTACTGTACCAATCTCCTTAATATTACATCCTAAATATGTTTTATCTAGATCACATCTCTCGTTTCATCCTCGTCTTTCTTGTTATATACAAAGACAGACCTAACCCTATTTAAAAAATGTAGGCATGACTTAGAAAAGTAACTGAATACAACTGCTATCGTATTATTCCTACAACTAATATAATGGTATAACAATCTGCAAAGATACTTTTTCAAAATATATCAGTTCCTCTGACTTTTAAAATTTTGAGACCCCAAACTAATCATTAAATATTCAATGAATATTTTAAATCAGTGTTTATACATTTTAAACTATTTGGTTTCTTCCAATGACTAAAAGACCTGTTGGATTTATTAATTTTCAGCTCCTGAAAACATTCAATTGACCTTTAAACAAATCCTGCCCTTATTTGCTACGATCCTGATGACTCAGCTTTAAATTCCTCATATGATAATTCAGACAACATTGTCGGTGAGTTGACGCAATATATATATATATATATATATATATATATATATATATATATATATATACAAGAAGTAAATCGAAAGATTAAATATCTGTTGCTGAAATAACTTTAGATTTCTTGAAGGGATAGGGTTATCCTTATTATGTTTGTCTTTTTATAAAACGTGGTTACAATTTATTATTTTATATCTTCCTAGGCAGTGTAACAGTTTTTTTTTCCTTTCAGAATATAGAGACTATCTTGGTATACTGAAACACTAAACAGTTTTTCTCTACCTAAAATTCTCATAACCCGGCCGATGTAAACCGTTTAAAAAAAAATACATTTTAATTCATTTATATTCAAGTTTTATCTCTTTACACCTATGTCCGTTACATGTACTAATAATGACAGGTTAAAATTAATCCAATTATATTATTTATTGGGTTTTAAAAAAATAAAATTGTCCAAAAGGGATTTTTTTTAAACTATTACTATACATAATGTATACAACTTATACGAAAGTAGGAGGACGTGTCATATTATGGTATTAATGTCAACGCCAGGCTTTTTGTTTATAAATAATATTATTATCACTAAATAAAATACCTTTTGAGATGTCTGTAATAATCAGACTACCTATAGAGCGATAAGCTTCTTCCTGCCATGAGGTTTTAACAAACTGAACAACTTTGGCTAATTAATAAATTTCACTAGAAATGTAATATGGTTATTTTAGTTGATTACAAACTACTTGTATTATAAAAGGGACTGTTGCAAAGCGCTTTAAATTCAAATCGTTTCATAGAATGACTTATGGAAAACTTCCTTTCCCTCATCGTGGATTCAAGTTCTTTGTGCGGTCCTTTCCTTTGAAATGGTAATATTTCATTTATTTTCTTAACTGAATGAAACTTTAAAAAATAAAAATACATAATATTTCAGTAATATAATAATGGTATATTACTGAATTTTTTTCTTTCGCTTTACAACTATAATATGCTTTCTTTATATAATGTATAGGTTGTTAAAAGATCCAATACACTGTAATTGTAAAGATTATGTAAATACAAGATTGATTTGGGATATGATTAGACACGAAAAGTTAAGTCTCGGTTTTCAAAAACAAATCAACTTACAATGTCTTTGTAAATTTCAACTAAGCAATAAAATATTTGTTAATTGACTTACATCGCTCTATTTATTTATTTATTTTTTTTTTTACAATTAAACCGTCGACAGAGTCCTAGTAGAGACTATCACAAATAAATAGACTGACACGATTCTGAAAGCAATATAAATGAGGTCCTAGGAACTCAAAATGTCCAGTATCACTGCAAGTTTGAGATCGATATATATCCATCTTTTCAAATTTTCCTAATATATAATTGATAAAAAATGTAAATTTGGAGTAATAATAACAATTATATATATATATATATATATATATATATATATATATATTTAATTTAATAGTGGTTCAAAGGAATATCTAATAACCGAAACAATCTACACAGAAAATTAAGTCATAAAATCAAGTTTTGTGTTTCTTAACTTCGCAAATCTTATATTTCCTTTAGATTGTGAAATCCCACAATAATTCATTTTTACCCATAATTATTTACTCTTTCAACTTCTATGTTCGTGTTATTCTTTTTCATTAAACAATTTACGAGTATTGTAACTAATAAAAAAACTATTAGGGTATTAAATAAATGTTAGAAATAACCTTCATTTTAATAAATGTGAAGAATGTTTTATGAAAATTGGCTTGGTCCAGCCTATTTAAAAAAATGATATGAGAACATTACCATATATATATATATATATATATTGTAACGTTGAGAAGCCCTAAGTAAAAGCTTTGTCCAATTCAAAATGTTTAAACCTTGTCAGTTAGAAATAAATGTCAAACATAAACGTCACTCCAACACATAATAAATTTTGTTAAAGGATTTCTAAGGAAACAATACTTCGAAACTACAAAATTATTGAAAGGGCGAGGGCAGCGTGACAAATTAAATAGGAAGAGTTGAGTTATGTAATGTGACAACATGGGAAATTAGAAAGTTTGTGTACGCCCAAGTTAACAAAAGAAAAAGAGACAAAAAACTAGGCAGAGGTACGTTGAACTCAGCTAAGAAACAAGATTTAACGAACTTTGAAAGACGGTTAGAGTTTGAAAAATCAAATCCAACCAACCAAAAAGAAGCGTCATCCAGAAATAAGCGAAGAAGGGGTAAAACGGGAAAACTCTGCGTAAGAATTCAAAAATCAGAAAAAGCAGTGAAGAACGAGCGTCGCAAGGGAGAGGAACTAGGAACAGGGCGAAGTTCGCCAAATCGTCGTAAAGTTGAAGAAAAGTTTTAAGTCATCGAATTATATTAAAATCATCGTAAAGTTAAAGAAGAGTTTTGATTAATTGACCAAGAATTCAAGCAACAGAGTGAGGTAGTTCAAGCTTCGAGATCGTCAAAGTGCCTATAAATTGGATTAAGTTTCTTGTGATATCTGCCATAAGTTCGAGGGATCATCTCACCTGTAAAACTCCAAGAAGACATCATTCCATGCTACTGAACCACGATAAGTTATCTGATTAGTTATTGTAGTTTTTACTTCAGGTTACCAAAGAAACCACGCCCCACTTTAAATAAAATCTGAGCTAGGCCGAGAGCCATTTAAACTTAAATTTTCAAAGAGCAATCAAAGTAACTTCATTATATAATTGGTAAATTATACCTGGCGCCCAACAAATCAATAAAACAATTGAGATATTAAAATATAAAGACTAAATTAAATTACAATTAATGATACGATTTTGATGCACCTAATAATAATAATAAAATTGCTATGTTCTAGAATTAAGTATTTCATTGTGTTATAAATGTTTATGTCTAGTTTAAGTTGAATGGATGAGATTTAGTGATAAGATGAATAAATTTGAATACTCATATGTGCATCAATTAATTTGAAGATTTAATTAATTCAACTGTTATATATTGGCACCCAACTTTAGGGCAAATTGTATTTTAAAGAATAAATAATTTAAATATGATAACGTAGTTGTGTTTTAATCAAAGTAATTAATTAAAAATAAATAATAAAGGTTATAATTGGCGTCCAACTCGTGGTTTAATTAAAATTAAAATTTAGTTCACGTGGTGTAACCTGAAGGTAGCATTATAAGATAAGAGACAGAAAGACTATTAGATATAATTAATTTAATGTTAAGACGTAGTAATAGGATAAAAAATTATAAAAAGATGGCAAATAACCAAATAACAATGGGGTTTGATGAGGAGATTAATAATCAAATGGGGATAGAATCAGAAATGGATAGAGGTATAGGGATTAATAATAGTGAAAGTAATACTAATGAGGGTAATAATTCAGGGGAGAGTGAAAATTTAAAGGTGTATGGGACCCCAACGGTAGGATTAAACGAATTAATCGAAATCCTTAATAAAAAATTTGATGAAAGTAATAAAAATGCGGAAATCCTAAAAACAAGCATCGATAAAAAATTTGAAGAAAGTAGTAAAAATGCGGAAGCCCTTAATAAAAAGAATTTCGAAGAAATTAATAAAAATGCGGAAATTCTAAAAGCAAGCATCGATAAAAAATTCGCAGAACAAAATAAAAAGCTCGAGGAAAATAATAAAAAATTAGAAGAACTTAGTGGCAATGTTAGTCAAAATGCGGAGACAATGGACCGAAAATTTAATGAATTTGCGGAGAGATTCGAGAACAAGCTCGAAGAAATTAAATTAAGATCGGATACCACAGCCGAGACAATTAGGACGGAAATGAATGATAAATTAAATAAAATTGAAGAAAATTTCACCGATAAATTAGGTAATAGGTGCGAAGATTTAAGAGAAAATTTAAAAGAAATTGCAAGTAAAGTCGTGGAAGTAGAAAAGGATGTGCAAGAGAGCATTAAAGAAATCGAAATCACCGTAAACAAAAATTTAACTGAAAATCAAATTAACGTAGACGCTCAGATTGATAAGGTAAAGGAAAGTCAAGCTAGATCTAATAATAAAATTCTAGAAATCGAATCACAATGCCAAGAAAATTCACAAAAAATTAACCAATATCAGAAACAAACGGACGAAATGAAAAATAAAGTGACAGAAGTAGATGAAAGATTAAGTAATTTAAAAACAAGGGATGGTATCATAATAAGGGAACCAGAGATAAGGGATATTAGTTTTACAGGAAAAGAAAGATTCCCAATGCAATTTTTAAGGATCATAAAAGAAGTTAGCGTTAGTTACACACATCAAGGGAACATGTATTGGTTAGATAGATATTTAAAAGATGAAGCATGTGTATGGTGGTTTCTACACCGTAGGGAAGTTAAAAACTTCGAAGATTTTGAAAAAATATTTATGGATAAATATTTTAACGAAATGATACAAGCAAACATCCGAGACAGGTTGGAATTCGGAAAGTTTAAAGGAAAAATTGGGGATGAAGCTATCACATATGTGGAGAACATGATGTTGGAATGTTCAGAGTTAGAACCGCCGATTTTAGAAGCCCAGTTAGTCCAAAAAATCGCTAAGCACTTTCACCCAACTACACTAATTGCTGTTATCACCAGGGGTGTGAAAACAAAGCAGGAATTTGTAAAACTATTGATGGAATTCCGACAGGCAGATGTACGACACATTAATAGTTACGAAGAAAGAAATGGTAATTATAAGGCATCCTATCCACGCGACGAGAGAGAGGGAGAAGTTGTAAACAGGCCTTGGGGACAAATGAATGGGTACAACAGTAGACATTTACCGTTACGTCAGAATAGGGATGTTTACAGAAAACCAGATGTGCGTGCCGACATAAAAAATGGACCAGGGAACCGTTGGGAAGGTCAACAACCTGCAGACAGGGACGGAAGAGGGCAAAAGTGAAAGTTGGAATGGAATGTAGACCTAGCGGATAAGAACAAGGCAACCATAAATACCTTATTCACCGATTTAAAAGATTATTTAGAGGACAATCACGACACAAGCGATATAATTAATGACATTAATAAATGTCCAGAAATTAAGTTAGTTTTTAATGAGTGTGTACAGGTCAGAGCGTTAATCGATACAGGTTGTGAGGTAAATTCGATATCTGAATCTTTCTACAACACAAATAAATTAAATTTAGGAGTTTTTGAAGAATTACCGGTAGCAGGAGTAAAAGTTATTGGAGCATTAGGTCTGCGTTCCAAAAGTGTTAAAAAACAAATTTTCATTAAAGTTAAGTTAGGAACAGAATTAATCGCCGTGCATTTTATAATAGTGCCAGAACTAATTCGAGATTGTATACTTGGGTTAGAGTTTTTATCAAGAAATCATGCAATCGTCAATTTTATTAATAATAAGTTAGAAATAGGAAATAAATTAAACTATGGAGTTGGTAGAAAGGAAATTAAATTCGAGGATTCGTCAGAAGTTAATATTGAAAGTTTGAATAATTGCCTACAAATTGAAGAGGATAAATATGAATTTGATATAAACAAAATAAGCAATTTGGAACATGTACCACTTGAGAATAGGCAGCGGTTATACAGCATATTTAATAAATATAAAACAGTTTTCAGCAAAAAACCAGGATTAATTTCAACTTATTACCATAAATTTCAAGTAACTGATAGAACACCATACTGTCAGAGGAGTTGGCCAGTAGCAACTAAGTTTAGAGAAGCCGTTGATGCAGAGATTCAGAGAATGCTAAGTTATGGGATCATCGAGAGAGCAAACAGCGCATACATTAATCCTATAGTACCTGTATGTAAGAAAGATGGGAGCGTAAGGATCTGTTTAGACGCCAGGACTATAAATGCGAGAACCATACCGGATTACGAAGGGATTCGACCAATCCAAGAGTTATTGACAATCGGTAAGAAGATCAGTTGGATGAGTAGTTTAGACCTAACTAGCAGTTTTTGGCAAATCCCGTTGCACGAAGATTGCAAGGATTTCACGGCATTTCTGTACAAAGGATTGTGCTACAGGTACAAAACCGTTCCGTTTGGGTTGAGCACAAGCTTAGCAAGTTTAACGCGAGGTTTGGACTCAATTCTGACGGAAGAAGTTAAAAGGAATTTAATTATGTATGTGGACGACTGTTTATGTATTTCGCAAAACTGGGAAGATCATGTGGACCAATTAGAAAAAATATTAAAGGTATTTCAAGACGCCAACTTAACAGTAAATTTTGAGAAATCTATGTTCTGCAGGAAAGAAATAGATTATCTAGGTTTTGTTATCACCACAGATGGTATCAAACCGCAAGAGCAAAAAATGATGGCAATTCAAAATTTTCCGCGTCCTAAGACACCAAAACAATTAAAAAGCTTTTTAGGATTAACAAATTTCTACCACCGGTTTTCAAAAAATTACGCACAAACAACAGCTCCATTACAAGGACTACTGAAGAAAGGAACAAAATTTAAATGGACAAATAGTATTAACCAGAGTTTTTTAGCTGTAAAGGAGGAATTTATTGAGGCTGTAACGTTAAAGCACCCAAATATGGAAAAGATGTTTTACTTACAGACAGATGCGTCCGATATTGCGTCAGGAGCACAACTGTACCAACTCGATGACCAGAATAACATTGCTGTAGTAGGATTTACAAGCAGAACATTTAAAGGGGCTGAGAGATTTTATAGCACTGCCGAAAAAGAATTGTATAGTGTAGTATTAGGATTAAGGAAATTTAGGAATTATTTATTAGGGAGAAAAATAACCGTTATAACTGACAATAAGGCGATCACTTTCATTAACCAATGCAAACTACTTAACGCTAGAATGACGAGGTGGATCTTATTAATTCAGGAGTATAACATCCAAATTCGACACTGCAAGGGAAAAGAAAATATTGTTGCAGATACATTGAGCAGATTCCCAGAGGATGGAGAATGTTCACAAGAAAATGGGGAGGACCGACTTGTACAAATCCAATTAGTGTTACAGAAGTTTAATCCAGAAGTGGGCGAACAGTTACAAAATATAGAAGTTTTACAGAAGAAGGATACAAAATTTAGGAATATAGTAGGTAAATTAGAAGAAAATGATCCAAAAATTTTAGAATGTTATAAATTGTTTGAAGAAAAATTATTTCGCAAGGAAAGAGGAATGTGGAAATTAATGATTCCAGAAAAATTCATTGAAGTATTAATTAAGGAAATTCATGAAATTTGCGGACATATAGGAATAAGCAAATGTTACCATAATTTTAAGGAAGATTTCACGGGAGACAAAGTCGCTAAAAAGGTCAGGGATATAATAATTAAATGTTTACGATGTCAAAAATGTAAACATGACAACAAAGGTAGAAACGCAGAACTTACGCCTATTATACCAAAAGGTAAGGGTGAACTAGTGTGTGTAGACTATTACGGACCATTGCCTCGGTCAGTCTACGGGTCAAGGTACATCTTAGTAGTGATTGACGCATTTTCTAAATACACAAAATTGTATAAGGTAAAAAACACAACAACCGTAACAACATTAAATCAAATCAGGAAATACATTAAAGAAGTCCAATTACCAAAATACATACTTTCGGATAATGGTACACAATTTACATCCAAAAAATGGACAGAAGGGTTACAAGAACTGGGAATTAGACAAAGAACCGTTGCAATACGAAATCCACAAAGCAACTTGGCGGAGAGAGTAATGCGAAATCTAGGTCAACTTTTCAGGATCCTGTTACCTGACAATCACCAAGAATGGGGAAGGCTACTTGAAACTGTGGAAAGTTTCATGAACGAATCATACCATGATACAATTGAGTCAACACCATTAGAAGTACAATTTAATACACGTCCGACACGAATTTGGAAAAAATATTTAATTAATCCAGGCAACACAGAAACAAACGACATTGACCACGGAGAAATATACTTACGAATTAAAAATAAAAGGGAAAAATTCGCTAAGAAGTTCAATGAACTGCATCCACCAACCGAATATCAGATAAATGATTTAGTACTAGTAAGAGCTTGTATTCCGTCAAGCACAATTGAAAAACGATATCACAAGTTCTGTGAACTATATGAAGGACCATACACCGTAATCTCTAAGATAGGAAAAACTACTTATAAGTTAGCTAGTATTAAAAATAATAAAACTCACATCCGAGGTATATTTAATTGTAGATTATTAAAAAGGTTTCATAATTAATTAGAGAGTTAAGTAAACAAAAATAAATGAATTTAACTGTAAAATAAAATGTAAACAAACACATGTCCTACAGTTGAAGAGGGTCAAGGGAACAATGTTAATTGGGGTTTACAAGAAGGGTTTGTTGACGTGGGATTCTAGACAATGCCATTGTTAAGAAAAAAGGTTGACCGCAGTTTAGGTCATAAAGTCATTTAAAGGGACAGTAATTCTAGTGGGTTTTTAAATGAGAGTAAGAGTAGGTCATAAAGTCATTTAAAGGGACAGTAATTCTAATGGGTTTTTAAATGAGAGTAAGAGTAGGTCATAGTCCATGTTACGATATGTATATGTGTATTATTAAAATAAGTTTAGTGTAAAGGTGTATCAAAAGCAAATTTTATCATTAATTATGCAATTAACATAAAATTTCTTGGGACTTATGTAACGTTGAGAAGCCCTAAGTAAAAGCTTTGTCCAATTCAAAATGTTTAAACCTTGTCAGTTAGAAATAAATGTCAAACATAAACGTCACTCCAACACATAATAAATTTTGTTAAAGGATTTCTAAGGAAACAATACTTCGAAACTACAAAATTATTGAAAGGGCGAGGGCAGCGTGACAAATTAAATAGGAAGAGTTGAGTTATGTAATGTGACAACATGGGAAATTAGAAAGTTTGTGTACGCCCAAGTTAACAAAAGAAAAAGAGACAAAAAACTAGGCAGAGGTACGTTGAACTCAGCTAAGAAACAAGATTTAACGAACTTTGAAAGACGGTTAGAGTTTGAAAAATCAAATCCAACCAACCAAAAAGAAGCGTCATCCAGAAATAAGCGAAGAAGGGGTAAAACGGGAAAACTCTGCGTAAGAATTCAAAAATCAGAAAAAGCAGTGAAGAACGAGCGTCGCAAGGGAGAGGAACTAGGAACAGGGCGAAGTTCGCCAAATCGTCGTAAAGTTGAAGAAAAGTTTTAAGTCATCGAATTATATTAAAATCATCGTAAAGTTAAAGAAGAGTTTTGATTAATTGACCAAGAATTCAAGCAACAGAGTGAGGTAGTTCAAGCTTCGAGATCGTCAAAGTGCCTATAAATTGGATTAAGTTTCTTGTGATATCTGCCATAAGTTCGAGGGATCATCTCACCTGTAAAACTCCAAGAAGACATCATTCCATGCTACTGAACCACGATAAGTTATCTGATTAGTTATTGTAGTTTTTACTTCAGGTTACCAAAGAAACCACGCCCCACTTTAAATAAAATCTGAGCTAGGCCGAGAGCCATTTAAACTTAAATTTTCAAAGAGCAATCAAAGTAACTTCATTATATAATTGGTAAATTATACCTGGCGCCCAACAAATCAATAAAACAATTGAGATATTAAAATATAAAGACTAAATTAAATTACAATTAATGATACGATTTTGATGCACCTAATAATAATAATAAAATTGCTATGTTCTAGAATTAAGTATTTCATTGTGTTATAAATGTTTATGTCTAGTTTAAGTTGAATGGATGAGATTTAGTGATAAGATGAATAAATTTGAATACTCATATGTGCATCAATTAATTTGAAGATTTAATTAATTCAACTGTTATATATTGGCACCCAACTTTAGGGCAAATTGTATTTTAAAGAATAAATAATTTAAATATGATAACGTAGTTGTGTTTTAATCAAAGTAATTAATTAAAAATAAATAATAAAGGTTATAATATATATATATATATATATATATATATATACAGAATAACAAACACATACAATCAAATACGCTTGGCTGCCTCAGTTTTTTTTACGCTATTAAAATATTCTGTATTCGTTTGTTAGCAGAGCACTTAGTTATTCATCTTTATAGACTGCCTGCATGCGCCGCTATTCTACCATTTGTTAGTCGACGCTATTTGAACGTTATAGTTCAGCTATGTTTGATTTTTTTCTACTAGCATCCTTGGCGAATATAAAGTTGGTTGTATTTTGCGAAATTCATACACTTGCCAAATTCATACACCTATTTCAATTATTTGGGCCTGGCTTGTCCGTTTCCCATTGATATATATATATTTTTTTTAATAACAAAATGTAATAGAGTTCAAGTCGATTACACTACTAATCAACATAATTCACAGATATAAATAAGTTTATAATTAAATTATTACAGCATGACTAAAGAAATTGTTGAAGTCAATTTTAATGGTTCTTTATATGGAACTATTAAAACGTCAGCTATTTTGACAATCTTGGAAGTTTTCGTACTTGTCCAAGTTATTCCAAAAAGCATCAACAATAATAAATTTTCAAAAAATCAGACAAAAGGCCAACCTAGAATTTACCATATACCTACAAAACTGAAAAACTCTTTTAAACTTTTATTATTGATAAGTAATGTACGTTTCACAGTCCCCCCTTTTTTTTCTTTACAGACCGTAGTAACAGTTTAATTAGCGAATCTTTAAAGATGGTTGTGAAAAGGGGGAAATCCACATAAGAATTACGATGAGTTTAAAATATTTGACTATTATATCATAACTTGTGAATTATTGCAAATTATTATACGTTATAAAAGAAAGTCAAATTGTATATTATTACACTAATATAATTGGGCGAATTTAGATAAAACTGATACTTAGTCATAAAAATTACACAGTAGCATCCCATTAGATTAACAAACAAAACATTAAACGCATTCAAACAATAGGACAATTCTACTGCTATCAATGTCTTTATAACACCTGTATTTCTAAGTTTATTGTAACAAAAAACTTTTGTTGTAAACTAAGAGTATTTTAGTGAAATAATATCAGAAATTAGTCTAATTATAATTAGAGGCAGTGAAATACAAGACAAAGCTTTTAGATTACACAGACAGGTTTATGTTTGGACTACCATTCCTTGTATATTACAAGACACAAGTTTATACATGAAAACACTGTCTACTGCAGCGTTGCTTGTAATATTATTTATGGTTTTAACAGGGAAAATATATCATGATACAGTGTACGTGCGGTTGGTGTTTTTCCATATGAAATAAGCAATTGTAAGCATCCAATTGTTTATTACATATATCTCGTAATTTATGTCCATATTTCTTCTTATTTGGTCTTCATATTATTCTCTCAATATCTTGAAACATTTATTGTAACAGCAAATGTAACAAAACATGATGTTTTCCCTTTTTTAATAATTCAATTGTCGGAGCTTATTTTGGTTTAGACTGAGGATAGAGGTACTGTCGTTTACGTATCAGAAGAGCTTCGACAATATTGTATGTTCAGTAGGAAATGACGTGGTAGAAGTTAGAAAGGAGTTCGTCCCGAGGAGATCGGCTCTCGACAACAAATGTAGTAGAGTGTCGTCGGGATCAGCCGTCAGACCACACGGAGGTTCAAAAGTAAGTCTTGGAGGAATCAACCTTCAGACAACGTACGTCGAGGCCTCTACTGTCGGGATCAGCCGTCAGACCACACGGAGGTTCAAAAGTAAGTCTTGGAAGAATCAGCCTTCAGACAACAAACGCAGAGGCCTGTATTGTCGGGATCAGTCGACAGACACACGGAGGTTGAAGTATACGTTTTGGAGGGATCAGCCTTAAGACAACGTACGTAGAGGCCTGTACTGTCAGGATCAGCGGACAGATCACGGAGGCAAAGCTCGTACCGAGGAGATCGGCTCTCGACAACAAATGTAGTAGAGTGTCATTGGCATCAGTCGACAAACCACACGTGGGTTGAAACTTTCCTCTTGGAGGGATCAGCCTTCAGATTTTGAAACTATTAAATTGGTTTTAGTTATTTGAGTTACGTCTATTATAAAATTAGTTAATAAAAATTTAAGTTTTTTGTTCTTTTAGTAAAACAATTCAATCATATCTGATTATCTGCAATATATATATATATATATAACAAAATTTCTCAAAAAATAAAGAATGTTGAATTATTTGAACTAACGGTTCTTGTTTATAATGTGTTCACAATCTACAAGTTAAACATCAAATGTTTCAATAAATGGAACTAGGCATTCGTAAGAAAATATAGGATGCCCAAGATAGACATCATTTCAATAAAAAAAATGGGTTGAATATATTCTTAACAACTGGAATATATTGTAAGATATATAAATCGTAGTATAAAAAATTTCAATCGTTTCTGTTTTCAAATAGTTTCTTAAATTATTTATTGAAAATGAAGTAATCAGTACAAATTAAAACTGACAATTATAAAGCATAAATATTCAGTAAAATTAACTTCTTATACAATAAGTTTTAATAAACTAATAAGTTTTAAATACCTTATTTTTAAAAACATTATTGCTCTGTTTCCCCTTACATAGTAGAAACAGGGCCGCACGGGTGGGAAAAACTCCCATGTGGCTATATATTTGTATAATTTTTATTAAGTTTAAGTTTATCTTTGACTTAAGTTTAATTATGTATCATATTTTGTGTTATGTTCAATCGTAATCTGTACTTGACGCAACCAGGAATGTAGGTTAGCATTTTGGTGTTTTCTAAAACAACGAAATTATAATAGTATATCAATGTTTTTATAACTGATTATTCTGCAATTCAGTAAAGGGATCTAACTTGTAAATTAGGAAATTATGTTAATTCCTCTTACTAATACAACACATCTTGTTACTAAAAGGTCCCATCACAATGTCTTGGGACAGGATATAAGTTACGTTTACTTCCATTAACCTACTTAGACCTAGTTACGGACACCATACTCTTGTTGCCTGTAGTGTATACTGGAGCACAGTAAATTATCTCAACGTTTCTAAAATAGCTTGTTGCCAATACCAATGTTATTGATTATTTTGTTTACTTCTTTTTATTTAGCAAAATATTCTGATAATAGAAACCGTTATTCAGTTGAAATGAACAACACTTGGAGTTGTTCAATCAGCAAATAAATAAACAAATACACACTATTTTCCAAAATAAACATTTGTTCACGTGGGCGTTTGTCGTTATTTTACTGCAATTAATTTTTTTACGTTTATTTATTTTATTTTTTTCATGTTTTTTATTATTGTTTTTAGTTTAAGTTGTTCTTTTATATGTAATTTCATTTACTTATTGTCCATTTGTTTTCGTTCTCTGTTTTTCATTGAAACTTCTTTGAAATACTTTTTTTTATTCTTTCTTGTTTTCATTGTTGTTGTTGTCCCCCCCCCCCATATTTTTACGTTCTACTTATTAGTCATTAATTAGAATAGAATTATTATTATCATTATTATTATTGTGTTGTAGTAGTAGTTGTAGTATATCTGATAAGGCATTGGATAATATTGATCTTAAACTGTACATCATTCTTGTGATGTCATTGGACATGGAGGCGTGGTCAGATTGCTCCTTTGCTGTTATCTGTTTGAATTATGGCCTCGGCTATTGTAGTTCAGTGTCAAGAAAATGTGTGTAACTGCAACAACTGAAGATGATCCTTTTATTATTAAAACGTCGTCTTGTTCAAATAATGTCTTTAACGTAGAAATCTTTATTTACAGTTTTCAATGGTTTTTTGATTTTTTTTAGTATACAATGTACAATAAATTGCGCATTATATCAAAGATTGGTTATACAATTAACTCAAATTCTTAAAGTTTAGTGGCAGATAATGTTAATAAAATAATTAGATTTTGTTTAAAATTTATAATAAAATCATATGAAGAAAAAAAAATTGGCCCAATTTTTTATCGTAAAACTCGTAATAGTTATATATTTTGGAGTGTTTAATTTTAATTTGTCATTGACATGTATGTACTTAACTACGGAATACTGAGCAATTTTAAATAAATCTACGGTTTTGTAAAACTTAGTATTAACCTATTTTAAAGAAAGTCTTAAAATTTAATTTTAAGTGTTTATTTATTAAACAAAGAGGCTGTTTTGAATTTTAATTATTTTTACGAAAATAATTGAAAGTCATATTTCGAACCACTATAAGTATATATTTATAGTTTTGAAAGTCAGTATAAATTTTAGTATTTGGAAACAAACTCGCTCCTCTCAGCCGATGGTTTGTTGGGATATTCATTTTAATGATATACTTTAAGTAAACTCTCGTAAAGGCTATATTTTTGGGGAGTAAAAATGGTGTAATAGAAAGTTGCATTTTGTACAACTTTGTTTTAACTTTCATTTTAATTAAGTAACAAATTTTATGTATCCATTTTTCATCGATATCCATTCACTATTTTTGTATTATATACGACAATTATTAGAGTCGTAGAATGAATGCTGAACGATAGATAAATAGTATAATTTCAAGTTATTTTAAAAGTTACGCTTTTTAAAATTGTTTTAAATTTTGTATAAAGTGGTTCCATAGAAAACATCCATATTTCAGCATTCCTTGAAAATAAAACACAAAGCTTTAAGATAGCCTCACACTGAACCGAGACTTTCCATTCTAACACTGGTAATCCCCAGAGCCCCGAACTCAATTCCATATACTGTAGACAAACAATGAGCTAACGAGCTCACACAAATTTGTCCAGTAAAAGAACATTACTCCCTAAAGACTTAAACTTTCATCCAAACACAACTGTTGCAATTTATAGACTTAATACATTGAATCATGTGAAAAAAATATATATATTTTCGATCTATAACTACATTTCCGATTTGAAAATATGTGTACAAAATCTGATGGGTATAAATTAAATAATACTGTTTTTATATTTCTAAAGGAAATAATCATTTACCGTCCTCTTTGTTAAATCTTGGGAAAGCACTGATCCTATTATTTGTACACTCTGATCATGTGTTATATACACATATATATATATATATATATGTATATATGTTTACTTAATTACCCGAAGTCCAAAATATCTTAAGACATTATATTAACGTTTGAAACCGTTACAAATTAAATCTTGAAATGTATCAGGTTTGTATATAAAATAGACTTTAAATAAATGTGAAATTTTTCCCTATTTTCCTATTCGAAGGACGTAAGGTGCTGCTCAAAATATTCAAACCGTAAACCTTATTGAGTGACACCTCATATAAATAAGGTCTCTTTCAAACGAGAATTATAGCTTAAGAAAAATTTGATAAGACAATCCTAACTTAAAAGCCGGTGAGAGTAATTCTTTTTTAATTGCATTAATTACACCATTTTATTTAAATTCATAAACTCAAAAAGATAAATGATCATTACGTTTAGACACTTTTCAATATAATTTATATGTAAAGTGCACAACTTTGTGGCCGCCATTGTGGTTTGATTTCTACACTTCAATAACGTTTTACCTAATATTTCAATTGTGTCAGATTTAAACTCGGTGCTCCAATATTCGTAAACTGTATGATTGTAAATAAAAATGTGTTTATATTTACAACCTACTAATGTTTTCACCGCCAATCCTCAAATGAATTTAACACTTTTAAAAAAATTTGTCATTCCGTGGGAACATACCAACTGAAAAATTAATGAATCATTTTGATCAACCAAACTATCAATTTTCAATGAATGCTGATATAGTCTGGAACATATAAATTATTATATTTTATATTGTGTTTTTATTGATTCTGTTATAGTTTTACTTTCTACTTTTTATGATAGGCCTAAAGCAATTTGAATGTTTATTGTGTTTTCTTGTTTGAATCATATTGTATATATAAAGTTTAATACAATGTAAATTAAATAATATTTTGTTTAAATAAAAATTATTATTTTCCTTCATATCAATAGGAATTATTTAATTCGATAACATTAATTATACCAGTTCCAACTAGGCGGAGTTGCTTGAAAATGATCAACATATAGCAATGAAAATACAAGATGGTATTGATATTGTAGAATATTTACGAATATTTTCACATTTGTGGTTTAGAAATTTTAGGTTTTGCCATAGCTCGAGAAAAAATTAATATTGAGTTGTTCATGGAACTATCGATTTAGAAGATTTTGAGATAATTTTTTTTTTTTTTTGGAAAGATGACCGTTTTGACCATATCTGGGCTTTGTACGATTTTAATAAAATTTTGAGTCATTAAAAACCCAAAAACAACGTATTGGTATCTGTTAAGAAATTCCAGTTTGGAATGTATTAATAAAGAACAAAAAACCGTCCATGTAGAAATACAAAAGGTTCCATCGACTTTGTTCTAATTTTAGTTAAAAGTGAAATTTATTGACCCAAAAAATAGTGAAAACAAGTGATCTCATGACAGAAGGAAATTAGAAGTGATGCACAATTGATAGTAAAAACTTAACCACTAATAGCATAAAGAACAACTAAGATGGCACTGAATATTTTTCTTTGTTTTTTTTTTAAATGGGCGTGTGAAAGTTTGTACAATGCGTTTGGATCGTTTATTTTATACAATGTACATTGCACATTCACAATACCAACTAGTAGATCAAAAGCATCGATTACATTTGTAAAAGTATTCTATAAATAACCCAACACGTAGTAAGGGAAACTTCGCAGTGAAGATGAAGTCATTAAGATTTAGCTCCTGCAATCACAAGGCAGACAAGACAAGTTAGAGGCTGAGCTGACATAAGTACTGTTTGAATAATGTAATAAGTGAAATAAACTTGTTGGCTTTGCTAGGGGTGGCTGATGAATTTAGATTAACTGCTCAAAGATAGCTGAGCTTGAACATTCACCTTCTCTTCTTATAACAGGAAATTATGAAGATATTACACTCTACGGCATATATTAATCATGAAATTTTAAACAAAATTGAACCCAATTTACTTCTGTAAGTTTTGAAAATCTGTGTCCATACTTTGTAACAATAATAGATTAAACACACAAATACAGATCAATGAGACTGTTTTATAATCAATTTGGGTCAAACTAACTAATAATAACTATTAATTTGAGTAATTTAACTTTCCAACTACCAATATGCATTTAGTTAGGTTTCTTCTTTAGTTATCCAAACAAGTCCTATAATGTTGTAATCTATTGTTGTTGAAGGAATCTTCAGGAAATTAATCTTGCAAATTTACATCCAGAGAAAGTTTAAAACTACTTAGAGTTCATTTTATTTATTACAAAGCTCAAGTATGTATTGTTATAAAACCAAGCTTCAGGCCTGGGTTCTTTACATGCAAATAATAATCAGCGGTTCAGTTTAAATAAAATTCTTTTAATGTTATTCTTACGTATGGTTCATTTTCGAATTCATTAATGCTAATATAACTTTCTTACTACAAATACTATTGATCATTCCTCTATTCATTAATAATTACATTTTATTATTTTCCTTTTAAAATAATTACTTCTAATAAAAACATAAATCTAGATTCCAACTATTGTGATTCTAGGTGCTATTTTTGTTTCAAACAATTATAAGCTCTTTTCAATACATTAAATCTTGCTCACCCTTTTGCAAAGTATTCTTATCATTATTTTTTTTTCTGTCTCAAGTCGAAGGGATCTCTTTCTCTCTCGCCAAGTCTAGATATCTTCTCACACGCCCCCAGCGATCCCTCCTATAACGTTTGGACGTTGGTCCCTTTTTGGCCAAGAGCTTATATACAAAGATAAAGTTCTTGTGGTGTTTAATGTACTTGCAAGGTAAGCATTTCATCATTTCTTGTTTCTTTCACAATAGTTGTATTCCATTCTGACTTAAATAAATTAAACTATATTCCTTATTCCTAACATCACCGGTGCCACGGAGACATCGTCCCGATGTTACACAAAATTCTAAGACTTCCTCAAAAGCAATAATAGCTTTCGCATCTACAACAGAGAGACAAGTAAATAGAAAAACACAGGTAGGGGAAAACCATCTTGTCATAACCATGTTTTCAGAGTCAGGAAACCTCAACACAGATTAAATGATTCAATATTTGGGTCTACTTAAAGTTTAGCTATGTGTGTAGAAATGAAATGATGCTAAAATAAACGCTAATTTAAACATCGGTAACATTTGAATGCTTGAATACATAAAAAACGTTGACACGAATTAGTTAATGCAACGTGAAAAATTATGTATTTTGAAGGTTTTAAAATATAAAATTTCATAAATGATCAAAATTAAAACGTGTAATTAAATTGTTTTAAATATGAATTATTTAATTATTATTGTCGGAAAATACGTTACTTTTTCAGAAATGTATATAAATTTAAATTATCACATAATTTGTTTTAAATTATACTTATTTGCCAATTTTAATGAAACTTATTTATTTGTGTTGTTTTTGTTTTAACAACATTATTATTTGTTTTAACATACATTATTTGATACGATTTTAACCTACCTTTTTCTAAAATCAATATATTATGAAAATATATATTTGTCTGATTTTATGAAACGCATTTATGTGAATTTTATGAGATGGTGATTTTGAACTTTATATCAAAATTAAAAAATCTGCAAGGCATTAGCTAAATGAAAATATGTGGCACATCTCTATAAAACGGGGAAGCCAATACTGGCGGGGGGGTATTACAGATAGTTAAGTCCTTTTTATCGGTACGTTTACGACACGTTTTAGTACCACGAGAGACATGCTGACGTGTTAGGCAAGATTCAAGTACAACCCACTAATAGTCTGTAAAATAAACTTTTATCATAAAAACACCGAGATCGACAATAAAATATCGTTTCCAAGTTATAAATGTGACTACTGTATCTGTGTTTTATGACAGAATAATGGCACCAGGGACTATAATGGCACTATTATCTCCAAACCATCAAGTTTGATAATAATTCAATATCCGATAGTCAGTAAGGATTCCATTAGTAACTTCACTAATAATGTGCCAGCAAAAATAATTGAAAGTATAAAACATTAAACACAGTTTGTTTATTGTCTTACAAAGTTTTCATTATTTTCTGTTCATTAAACTTTAACCTCAATATTAGGAAATGACAAAAGGAATTAAGCATTGTGAACTGTTTGAGATTATTTGAACTACACAAAAGATGGATTAAAACTTTGTTACCCACGACTTTTTACATTCTCACATCTACGTAGATTAGTAAAACTGGAGTATAGTACAAAATATCTGTTTAGTGTGTACCCTGAGCCAAAAAAAAAAAGTGGTTTTGGAATTATGACTACTTCTCTGTCCATAGTCACACTCTTAATTAACGAATGACAAATTTATGAAATGTGGTGTTTAGAACATTTTTGGGCACTTCTAGAGGCAATTTTATTTTTATTAATGATTTTTAATTTTTAACATTTTTTTTATTGCGTCTTAAAACTGAGAGGGAGGTTACCCAAAACTCAAATTCTCATTTGGTTTGGAAGTTATCAATTAAAAATAAATAAAGCACAAAAGGTGTTGTACCGTAAAAGTTTGAATACCTCAAAATCTGCAAATATATATATAATTACAGCCTAAACTAGTATGTTACTGATCACTTTATTTTCAGAATATAAATAATACACAGTCCAAGGGTATATTGCACAAATATTCATACGCCTATGCATAAAACCAAAGAACGATCAATCTCAAAATTGTCGAGGTTCAGAGTTCATTTAAATGTGTGTGCTGTGTTTAATTTATTGGCAAATTTACAATTACTTTTTTGTTTTATAAATTTTACCACTTAAATCTAATCACATTTGAAAGAAACCACCATTTAGTGTGTCATAACGTAAATATTAAAACAGTATTCGTATTTTATAATAAATCAATCTAGTTTTTTTTTTCTTTTTTTTTGTAATATATCCTGAACGATAGTCCTTGTGCATATGTTCAACGGTGTTTCGAACAGTTATCTCGAATAATAAATTTCAAATTAAACCAAAATTTAACCTAAATCGCTAGACTAATTTTTAATACATGGTTGCATGCAATAAAATCATTTTGATATTGTGACACTACCATAAGTTTTTTTTTGTATTCATGTCAAACTTGTGTGTAAGTTTTAAAGAAATGGTACCCAAGATATTTGTGACGATATCACTTGGCTCGAGACCAAAAGTTAAAGTTGGGCCTACTTGAGTAGGGTCCGTTTTTCTTACGGTAGCCAACAGCTGATCGGAAATGTAGCTATGTTGAGCAGACCATGCTACTAAAACATAGAGCTTAGCCGTCCAAACACTATGTATAATACCTATATCATGTTCATTTTGGTTTCTAAATTACACCATGGCTCGTTAATGATTGTGGGCATGGTGTTCGAGGTTTTACCGTCGACCCAATCCCCAATTTGTACGTGTCATTTCCTAACTTAAACGAGACTAGCTGAGAATGGGCACCCCAACTTCAGCTCTTTTTCTTAATTAGTGTTTGTGGACATTTAGTAATAATGTATTATTAATTATATTATTCTCTTCAAATCTGGCTATCATATGGTGCATAGACAGACCTGGGGTAAAAGTTGTATAGCTCGAAATGGACATGGGCCTAAAGCAAATCGCATTCCAAAATGTAGACCCTTGCCTAGGGCTAAAATGCAACGTTAAAGTTACTAATAAAATTGGTAGCACACTTCACAAATTATGTTTAATCGTATAAATGGACTATATCTGACCTGAGTAAAATATAATTGAAATCATTAAAACCTGTTTTTAGAAGAAAATATATTTTGCATAGTTTTTCTTATCACAGCTAACTTAATCGTATATTTTTACCAATTTGGTCAAAATTAATATCCCTGGAGAAATTTAAAAAATATGTTTCTTAGAAAATCAATATTGTCGAATATTAATCTAATGAATATCAAGACAAAAATGGGTTCAAGCCTTATTCCGTTCATTTCATGATGTATTTTTTTTTTTTTTTCCATTTATCAAAAAGACCTTTTAAGATACATAAAATTTTAAAAGAAAACACAACCGTAAGAATAATTAGTTAAATCATCTTAGAACTATAATCAAATTTCCTTTTAAACTTCTACTATTTGTGTTTTCAATAAGAAAAGTTCAACCGCCACCCAGCAAAGCTGTGGGGGTAGTTTATTGTTTTAGGAACTTAAGCCGCTTTGCCAACAGAACTCTCTAAATTGAATTTACTTTTAAAGCCAGCAATTCCAATCCAAGTTATAATATTGTAAGTCTATATTAACATCTTTGTCAGACTAGCACAAAATGTACCATGATATAACCTTTCCATAATTTTCATTAAATTCTTGTTTGAAATATTATCTTTTCAATCAAATATAATCTTACTAATAAATTTATATTCTTTAGTCTTAGGATGTGCCTCGAATAAACTCTCATAGTAATGACTGTGCATAGTTCACCAAGTGAACCCATAATGGTGGTTTGACACCGTTCTTAACACACTGTTTACATTTCTCAATAAACTGTCTAATTGTTCAGAGAATTTAAAATAGTTTTCGAAACCAAAACTTTCAATGGCTAGTTATGTATTATTAACATCTGCTATTAATAAACTATCCATTTTCCCCTACTGAACAAAAGTAAAAGTTAAAGCTACAAAATATAGTTCAAAAATAGAAACAGCAATATTTATTTTAGAAGACGTGACAAACTATTAGGGGAGTGGCCTATTGTTAGTTGTATTAAGCTTCCTAGCCCCTAGCTTAGTAGGGGTTGTAACCCGCTATGGGGCTAGGAACGCCTTCTGGACCACGTCACTTGTTGCTGCATCTTTGATACAACAACACGTATTTGACGTTGTGTGTTATCTGATTGTGTTTTTTGACTTCTCAGTTTTAGCTCTGAGATGCAATCTTAGATATTAAGGTTGGTGGTATTCTTATTTAATTTTACTTCTTACATAGGCTTAGTTTCTAGTTTCATATTTCTTTAGTTTTTAGTGATTTGATAACGGGAATTGATTCTTATTCCCGAAACGTCGTGTTTTGATTTTTAACACACAAATGATGGTAAATGTCCGAAAATGTATAATAATAAAAAAGCAATATTTAATGAGTTAATTACCAGACTTTTAGTTAGTTTTAACTAAAATTCTTAACTTTAAGTAAAGTTTAAAAACAAATTTTTTCCTGTTGTCTAAAGACGAAAACTTCTCGGTCATCGTCGCTTATAAAATAATAAATAACGTAGAGAACCCTAGCCCTCGAATATTATAATAGCGGTAAGGCGCAAAAAAAAAACAAGAGTTGCTAAAGAGAGAAATGATTTTAAAAAAGGGATTTCCAAAAAGGTGTAGATTCAGGTAGGTATATTTGGTATTACCAAGCCCTTACTTACTAAAGTGAATACCTGAGGGTTGGTTTCACTAATAACATGTATATTAAAAATCTATATATATCGATATCAAAGTCAGGTTCGAAAAACTAGCGGAGCTAATTAATAAATACATTAAACAAAAGATTACAGCTCTACAGAGATTTGTGTCTCATTAAATCAGCATATCAAATCTACAACGTGTCGACCAGGCATATTTCAACCCAATATTACGACATTAATTTCATATTACTACAATTTTTGTTCAAAATTATGGATAACAACAAAACATACAAGACTGGCCACTATATGCGTCCAATAACGTACTTTGACCACTCTTATCCTAAGAGCTAATAAAAGTGCTACCCGATCTCTCAGTATTTGTATTTTTAAAATCGATATATTAAAAACAACTCTACAACATATCCTAAGACATACGTCACCTTACAAAATTTCATTGCATATTCCATTTTAATGGTTCTATCTAGATTGATTTCCAGGAAAAAAAATATAGCCTACATTCAAAGTGTGTAGATTAATTGAAGAGATAAAGTGTAATTAATTGGTTCCTGAAGGATAACGCTAGATCGTCCTGTAAGACCGTAATTTAGAGTTGAAGGAATGTTAATGCATTTAAAACTAGGTAATCATGTGATAAAAAAAGAATGGAACTCCTTTTCAGGAGGTGAAAGAAAATTTTTAATTGATACTTGTACTTTTAAGATTTAAGGGAAAATATTTTTTTTTATAACATCAATAATTATTTATATACTTTTGACTAATATAGGCCTATAGAGTGTATTTTTTAACTGTGCCATCATTGGTACTTTAGAAACGGTAAAATTTACAGGAAACTTTAAATGGGGTACTTAACCTTATTATTTAAGTCCATTAAAAATTTGAATTTAGAGTTTTTAAATTTGGGCCACGATTTTCCAATATGGCGGCCAATTTTGAATTTTATTAATGTGGTTATAACCCTATATTTTATGGTTTTTTCAGGTGTAAAACCATATTTTAATTCTCTGTTTGAAGTTATTTGTTAATGATGGAAGTTCAATTTTATTATTATAAGAATCAATTCCCGTTATCAAGTGACTAAAAACTAAAGAAACATGAAACTAGAAACTAAGCCTATGTGAGAAGTAAAATTAAATAAGAATACCACCAACCTTAATATCTAAGCATGCATCTCGGAGCTAAAACTGAGAAGTCAAAAAACACAATCACGGTAACACACAACTAACGTCTAATACGTGTTGTTGTATCAAAGATACAGCAACAAGTGACGTGGTCCAGAAGGCGTGACAAACTATTAGGAGAGTGGCTTATTGTTAGTTGTATTAAGCTTCCTAGCCCGAGAGCGGGTTACAACCCCTTGTGGCGATTTAACAGGTAAAATTTCAGCTTGTTTTTTAGTTGTAGGGGTATTATAATCAAACCACTAGCGTACATAACAATCCCTTATGTGCCGGGATTATCGGAAAAAGTTAGACGCGTAGCCAGAAAATATAAATAAACGTTTGATATGCCTACAAATTGTTGATTCCCACCTAAAATGTTACAATTGAACTAATTGAAACTAATTTTTGAACCGTTGGATTTGAACCTTATTTGAAAAAAGTGCTAAATTTCATTAAAAATAGGGATTTGATTTTTTTTAATGTTATTTCTGTATCTTATTCACAAGGTCTAAATACATCCAGTAATAATTACAAACTATTGTAAGCCAGTAGGTGTTTTATACAATTACCAGAAAATTATGATTCTTGTTTTCTGTCGAAAATCCTGGGAAACTAGGACGTCACATGAATATTAACTTTAGTGTTTCTTAAATAACGTGATTAGACTTTTGAGAACAATTAAAATTACCTATACATGGTGGCAAAACTTAGGCAATACATGGTATTTTTCAAAATTTGCAGGCTCTAGCGCAAAACCATTGAATTTAAAATGAAATGTATAGTATAAAAAAACTCTTGAAAAATTGTATACTTTTCATATATGCAAAAAAAAAAAAAAAATCCAGGATGTTCCATAACAAATTTGAAAGTTGGCCGCCATATTGGAAAATGGCGGCCGAATTGAAAAATTTTAAATTCATATTTTTAATGGGCATACAAAATAAGGTGAAGTTCCCTATTTAAAGTTTCCTGTAAATCTTACCGTTTTCAAAGTACCAATTAATTGTGGTACAGTTTAAAAAGTAACCCTGTATATACCCATCAAGTATCTAAGTCACAATAATTATAATACAAATAATTATATTTTGTTCTTACCGTCTGTGACTTACGAATATTTGACGAGTTTCGGAATTTATTCCACCTTCAGACTATCGCTCTCCAAGGAGGTTGTTATAAGGAATGGCACTTTTATGTCTTCTATATTAACCTCTGTATTAACTTAATATATACATAACTGTATGTATTTTAAATCATTACAAGTATTGCTTATATTTTAGCATTATGATTATGTTTAATACAGATAATTTTATATTTCGTGTTGTACTACGGAAACTTTGTTTTTTTTTTAAACATATTTAGATAATTACTGTAGATATATCAAAAATTATTATTAAATATCTATTAGTTAGTCTTATAAAGCTCTTATTTTCAAAAATTAATCAAGGTCAATGTATGAATTAATAAACAGAAACTAATTATTATAAGCACGTTAAATTGTCTATTCTAATTTAATTTAACTACCACTGATAGTGTAGAAAAATTAGCTGAAACGATGACCAAATCTGACATATTTGTTTGTTGGTATTTATAATAAGAAAATATTTATTATAAGTTTAGAAAATATTTCATTAACAATAAATAGTCTAATATTAGCACCAGTTAAATCTTCAATATCAGACCTGCGGTAGTTATTGAAAAATAATAGATAAAATGTCGCAACTGCTTAGCCTGCAGGTGATTACCATGACATGGATAGTGAAGCTCTATATAAACTGCTAGTGACCTAGAAAGAGAAACAGAGGCATCCGAGATGTCGGCGGGGATAGGGATATGCTGGTCAATAGAGAGACATAGCCCAGTTGGTCATTTGGATCCGAGACGTGGGCAAGGATGAGGAATCGCTGGTGGTCACCAGAGAGATGTGGCCCAGGAACGTACTTACGAAAGGGACTCACTGGCAGTTTATTCACGGCCAATGTTGAAAAGGTGAGCAGATTCATGTGTATAGAAAACAAGAGTTGTTAAATGTAATAATTTTCCATTGCCCTGGATTGGAGATTTAAAGGTCTGATTAGGACAGATTATATTTTACATAGTATTTTATAGGATTAAATATTAGATATAGCTATAATATGTCAAGCTGACATAAAGACTTAAAGTAATTGTAACAAAAATATGGGAATAAAGAATAAATCAACATTAACAACCTAAACCACCAAATTTCTTATTGATGCATGTTTTTGACTATCTAATGAACCCGTAAAAATTAGGTATAAGAAACCTATTCCTAATAATTTACAGAATAATTAAAGGAAAGGAAATCACTTTGGTAGACAAAGTTAGTGCATAAATGGTGTAATAAGGAATTTAATCAAGATGAATGAAATTTATTGAATAAAGACCTACAGCTTAATATTGACAGTAAAAAAAAAGACATGAAACTTTATTAATGGATGTTGAAACTGGATTAAGATTCGGAAAATTTGACGTAAAAACAAGTGTTCGAACTGATATAAAGAAAAAATTGGAAGAAAAGGAAAAAACTATTTATAAAGTAAAAATAGCATCAGATATAAATAAAAAATATGGAAGAATTGTAAAAGAAGTGTATTACCTGAAAGCGGATAAGAATAATGCAATTGTTATTATGGATAAAATTGAATATTTAGATATTATTGAAAAATGCTCACCAAAGGACCATATACTGTGTGTAACAAAAATCCAATTTTAAAATTTACTAAGAATGCTATTGAAACTTTAAAACTTGTTAAAGTTTAATGAATAATAAATAACCTTAGAAGAGAACTCACAGTTTCGAATCCATCTTTACCATGGTTATAATGTTTGCCAAAAATCCATAAAGAAGGAAAGAAAATGTGGCCTATAGTGTCAGGAATTAATTCGCCAACTTATCTAATTTCAAAATGGTTAGTGCCACGCCTCCAAGAATTGACTCCTCCTCCTACATTTCCCATGAGAACACTTATGAGTTTGTGAAAATAGTACAAAATATTGAATTGAGCTCTAGTGAATACTTAGTTTCGTTTGATGTTATGTCTCTTTATCTAAATATAAATATGATAAAGGAGTGGTTAACAAATAGCAATTTAAGTTATACTCAAGTGAGTGAATACTTATTACTTATAAATTTGTGCATGTATCAACATAGTTTCTAGTTTAATAGCAAGTTTTACGTTCAAAATGAAGATACTGCTATGGGAAACTCCCTGTCGAGTTTCATAGCTAATTCTTTGATGAGTTCATTTGAAATAAATGCTAAAAGTTCTTTAAAATATTTTCAGCGAATGTGGGTGAGGTATGTGGATGACATTTTTGCAGTTTTTTTATAAAATCACTTTTTTTGATAAAAATTAAAATATCGAAGAGTTTGGTGACATTACAATGGATTTTACACAACTATACAGTTACAACAGAAGTTAAAAAATATAATGAACTTCCTTTTTTATATATATAAATGTGATTAGAAAAAGTGATAGTTTATTGTTTAGTGTTTATAGAAAACCTTCATACACAGAGAGATATATAACTAAGGATTCACCCACGCATAAAAGAGCAGCTTTCAATTCTATGGTTCATCAGTTAATAAACTTTCCTCTGTCTAAAGAATATTACAAAAAAGAACTTCAATATTTTATAGAAATTTTTAATGGTTATCCAAAAGCAATAATGGATAATATAATAAGAAAGCAAAATTTAAGAAAATTAAGGAATCAAGAAGTACTCTTGTGTATGCCTCGACAACAATGGGTTAAAACTGCATATGCTCCTCCAATGTCAAATATTGTAAAATATCACTACTAAGAAAATATGCAAATTTTAATGTAGCAATGTCAACCGAGAATAATCTTTATAAAATTTTGTGAAATCCAAAAGATAAAATTCAAGATGATTTTATTCATCCGCAAGATAAATTATGAATTTATTGTATAAATTGTGAAATATGTCTGAATAAATATGTAAGCCAAACAAAATGAAATGTCAGGGTAAGAGCAAAAGAACACTTTGCCCACTTCAAATATAATAGGCCTGATAAATCAGCTATGGCTAAACATTGTTTAGAGGAAAAACATTATTTCAAAATAGAAAACTCTGTGTTGTTGAATGTGTTGTTCTGCTGTGATGTTACTAAATTTAACACAATAGATGTGTGAGAAATTTTTTATGTTAACAATAATTACCATAATAAAACTGTAAATAATGAATTAGGGGAGATACAAAATTCTATATTTAAGTAAAATATATAATGTATTGTTAGATATAAGTTTAGTTCAGAATATTGTATTAGTTAGATGTTAACTCAAGTTATTTAGAATGATGCAAGGCACTTGTTAATGTCTTAATATAAGAAAGTGATTTAAGCCACGCCACTTTAGTTTTGTATAAATACAAGGTTTAGCACAATGCTAGGTTAGTTATAGTATAATAATTGTAGCTCATGTTTCACTGAGGATGGGGACTTTGTCGTTAAAATGCGTTTGATTAACAAAGCGTAATTTTTGTGAGATCTTGTGTTTTAGTTTTATTCTATCTAACAGCCTCTACAAAATTAAAAAATATATGAGTGTTGTATGTGTGTGTATATAATCAGAAAATAAGTTCTATTTTCCCACTCCTTGGGTTATGCTAAACCTCTCTTAATAGGTGCAAATAGTCTGCACCCCCTACAATAAAACCCTAAGTAAAATTGAAAGTAAGAAAATGTATATAGGTGAACTGGGTGTATGTCTGTAAGGTTGATAGTTTATGTGATGTGAGTGTTTGACTAGGGACCATAAGGACCGCCAAACCCCTCTTATTAAATGCAGCTAGTCTGCACAAATCCTGCTGTGGGGGTTAGAAGAAGTAAAGAAATATTTATGGATAATTGGAAAATTTGTATCAGTCAGGCAGTTAATAAAGTAGAATAAAATAGACAAAATAGAGCATATTGTGAATAAAAGGGCAGAACTTATAAATGGTAGAATAAAATACTCAAGTATTAGATAAATCGAGAGTGAGACATTTTCTAAGGTCATTTCTGGCTTCTCTAATGCAGAAAAAACATAAAATTCTCTGCAATGTACAGATAAAACATTTATTTACTTTCTATAGATATACAATGACACCAAAATGTTGCCAAATTACTCTAATGGGTGATTGGCAAACATTTATGGTTTTGAGTGTCTGTAATTCCGTGAGGGAGGTTTCTATATTATAAATTCATTAAAATACAGTGCTTTTGTTCACCATTATAGGACTTTTCTATACATTATATAGAGGGAGGAAGTGAATCATTGTTGTTTAAACATTTTGAGTTTAACAAATTCAAAACATGCAGTGACTATATAAACAGCATGCCGTGAAATGGCGCAAAAGTTTCATTGTTTCTCATTAAATAATATAATTTTCTACATATAAATAATATTTGTCTCGATATCTCAAGAATTATACAGTATAAAGGTATTTGGGAACTCAAATAACTTGTCTTTAGGCAATACTATATATAAATATCAAGGATTTTTTTTAATTAGCTAGAAAACAACATTTGTTTTCTTAATTATTTTGGATAAACAGATTGACTTTTGGATGACTATGTTTATAGAAACTTATGTGAAAGTCATAAAAAAAGTACAAAAAAATCATAAATTCAATGACACCTGGCAAAAAACAAACTTCAGAGTTTTTACTAATCCTAGTAGTAAACTTGTTCAAGACATTCTATAAAAAGATGTTGGTTAAAAGTTTTGAAATATAAACAAATATTTCGAGAATGAGATAAATGTATGTGTAGATAAATTCTCATAAGGCTGCACCTTCATCTTTTGTGTATTTTCTCTCTACAAGCTGATGTGCTAGTGTCCATAAACACAGTATGCTATAATGGATATTATAGCATACTAGTATATTATAGCATATTATATTATAGTCTTCTTTAAATTGAAATAAAATCCAGTGTTTTGCTGAAACAATCTAAATATATTGTAGTCTTAAAATAGGTTATACATAATCAGTATCACTACATAACCCCTTTGCAAACATTTCTGAGTAATTGAATTATTGATTTAATCATTGAATTATATGATTCAAGCCTAAATGGTCATGTATTGTAAAACAAATTGTCTTTGAGACCTTATAAAAAAAAACCATGAGCTGATTCAAAAAAATAAACAAAATCTTAAAAAACAAACAGGTTGAGTCACCCAAAAGGACACCCCTCTGACTGACTAATTTATAATAGCTCATTTAAAACCTAAATGGTCACTTGCAAAAAAGGTTCCAGAAGAAAATTAGTTACAAATATTTTCTATTTAATTTGCAGAATGTTTTTAACTTTTCAAGCTATCTGCATTTATGAAAGGCAAAGAATGATTGATATTACTGTCTTGTAGCTCCAAAAAATAAAAATACTTTTAAAAAGGAAATCTAGCAAACCCAGTCACACTGACTACCTTTCCTCCAAGCAACTCTAACTGATTTATCATAATTCAAAAATTAAAGGTCCATTGGAACAAACCCCCTCCCTCTAAAAACACATGTTCATTCTAAATAAATATAAAACTTCATTCTAATTTGCATGCAGGAAATTTGAGGAAACTGAATGAGCACAATACTTGCTTAATATTTATTTTTACTTTACTTACTCCAACAGACCAACTTAGTACTTTCCATATATAGTAGAAACTATTGAAGCTTATAAAGGACAAATAACCTTTTTCATAATTTCAAATGAAATCAATAACTACCCCATTAATCTTATCTTAACAAATAACAAAAGCTAAGGATCAATAACTTAAAAGGGTTCTAACACTTCAGTATAACTCATTTTGCAGACAGTAATGTCTGAAAATTTATAAACTTACATGTTTTTTTTAATCTGAATCATGTCAAACATAAATAACAGCTGTGAAATTGCATTGTTGGATGCTAGTAGTAAATTTTAGTTTCTTTAGGCAGTTAGATGTGAAATTATTTAGTGTATATAGTTTTTATCTAAATTATTATTAAATTATGGTGTACATTATCGTGTACTTTAATATTGTTGTACTTGGTTTCATCTTAAAATATTCAAATGCAGTACAATATGAAGGTAGATTTGCAGCTATTGGTGAACTTCCATATGTAGTTCACCTTTCAATTGAAAATAAAGATAAAGGGAAAGCAGTGTGTACTGGTGCCTTGATTGATGAAAGTTGGGTAATTACTGCAGCACACTGTTTACATATGAATGGGGAAAAAGTTGATCCTGAGGATGTTTCAGTAAGTTAACCTATAATTAATTATAAATAATTAACCTTTTGTATTTTATGTTATAATTCATTAAAAATTTCTCTAACAACTTTTAATATGTACCAAATAAATTTACAAAAAATAAATATTAATTAGTTATTATATTTTCAAATCTTTTTTTTTTTTTTTTTAAGAATTGACTAAACCTCTTAAATTTTTCTAAGAAAATCTAAAACAATATGGTTTACAATTGCAAAAATTTTGTATTAATCCCTGAAGCATTGTAATAATCACTGTCACTCAAAGCAACATACCAAGTCGTGTAACTAAATTGATGTTTTTAACTGCAAAACCAAATTATATTTTATAAAACAATTGTGCATGAAAACTACCAAATTTAAAACATGTTGTCAGTTAATTTTTTAAGTAAATGTTTTGTTTATATCAATTATTATGTGCCAAATTTCATATCATTGGGTATTAATAAAATTTCAGAATTTGAAAATTTCTTCAAAGTATAAGTGCACTGCTCTTATTTAGGCTAGTTGAGATTTTACAATTTCCAGAAGCCTGAAAATAATAATTTCCAATTAAACTTTGTACTGCAGTGAGTACTTGATTAGGATAGAGTTATACCATATTTTCGATTGTTAGTAGATTCTTAAAGATTATACTATATATCATTATACAGCAACTTCACAAAAAGTCACAGATCTGGGACCATGAAATATGTACCAAATGGTATGTGCAGGGGAATTATGAAATTGTGTCCAGTTAGTAATAGGTTTTAATTTAACCACCTGTATAAAATCCTTCAGAGACTCATGAATCTTAAATCATAGAAGCGTAGTAATATGAACCTGTGAAAGTTATTGAAATGTGCATGCGCCCCACGAGTAATTTCAATATCTGTAATATATTAAACCTAGACACAATAGAGCGAGTGCTAGTTTAGAATGTCAAAAAATGCTCAATATTGATGATTTCAAATTGAAATAAGATATTGTGAAACATTTAAAATATGTATGGCGTAATAAAGGATGATGGAATTGTTACATCAGAAGGTATTTACAACACAAATTTCCGAAATTTAGAGAGAAAATAACAACAGGAACAATACATATTTGCCCTAAAGATATAATATGTTTACCTATCTTTATTGTTGAATTTATAAATAAGCAATATTTTGGGAGTATCCATCTACCAACTCTTTAGTAGAAATGGATAATCACCATCCTGTGTTGTTTGTTTCGCTGCAGATCAAAGTAATTTGTGACCTTTATTGTTTAATATATTTATTAATGATATAACTTTGTGTTTCGATAATTGTGAATATTTAATGTACACAGACGATTTGAAATTTTTTTTAAAATATTAAAACTAGTTATGATTGCCAAATTTTACAGGAAAATTTAGACAGGTTATTTATTTGGTGGAAAGACAATAAACTTCCACTAAATATTAAAAAAATTTTGTGTTGTGTCATATTATAGAGTATTATATCCTATTAATAATTATAACATTGATTTGCAGTTGTTGAATATGGTTACTAAGTTCAAATATTTGGGGTTCTTATGTCACAGTATTTATCTTTGTATCCATGCTATAAATATAATAAAAACAACTTATTTCACCTTGGGTTTTTTTGTTTTTTTTTTTTTTTTTGTTGGTTGGGAAGAGGTTTTAATAACATTGTCATTATAAAAGTTTTATTTAATAGTCTAGTTAGATCAGGGTTGGAATTTGCTTGTATTATTTTATAAGAAATTTGGATTTAAATATATTTTAAACCAACATATTTGTGCAACAAGATATAAGGAATTTTTAGGGTATTTGAAGTTAATTTGTTGGCAGTTAGGAGAAATTCGTTAAAATTAATTTTTCCTTGAAAGGAGTTATGTGTGGCAATATCAAGGATCCTGAGAGCCTAAGACAAATATGTTGGTATGTTGCACCTTATGGGAGAAAAATCAAAGACCACTTTACCAGGAGAACCATTGCTCAGGCGTTACTGCAGTTGAACTCGTCAATTGCTCTATATAAAGTGGTCGCTCATAGTATGGATGTTTCCTGGGGGTTGTCAAAATTTCGTGACTCTACTTTGGCCTATACTGAACCAGCTTTAATTGTGGGTTTGCAAGTTTTGGTGAGACTCTACAGTTAGGTACCGGTATTCTAAGTTAGATTTTTATTATAGTTTTAATTTGAATTATTATATATTTATACATAAAGTGTTTAAACATGTATTTGGTTGTTTTGTTTTGTTAATGTATTTATTGTTTAGGCAGGCCTTATTTTTTGTACAAATAGTGCACCAATAATTGGATTTTTAACCTTTTGGGGTTGCTTTTGCAACATAGGTTAACTTGTATTTATGTTGTGTAATAATGTAATTTTATTCAATTCTATCAACTTGTTATAGTTCAGCTTTAAATTATGAAAGCCACATATGAGAGGAATTTCAGAACTTATAGTTTGTTCTAATCTCTGAAACACTAAATAAAATGCAGTTTAGTATAGAAATTTCAATACAAACTACGGAAATTATTAACTCTTCATTTACCCATAAGTTGTGTATCAAATGTTTTTCTATTAAAGAATTCACTATTATACTTGCTACAGGTTTCTGCAGGAATTAATGACTTTACACAACTATCAGTACCATCAAAGCAGCAGTCGAATGGTAATGAACTGATAATTCATCCCGAATATCAACCAAAACGACTTTCAAAGTTTGACTTGGGATTAATTCAGGTATTATACTTAGTAAGCAAATTGTAAATTATCATTTAAATCTTATTTGAGTTTTATTTATAAAATTATATAAATATTTCCAAAAATGTATTTTAAAATGGCCATAATTCTTAAGGTTAAACATTTAATACTGTAATTCAAGTGTACTTTAACGACTAAATCACCATCTTCAGAAAAATGCAGTCATTACACATGTTTTTTTTATTATTATACAAGTTTTTGATACTTAATCTCAACAACTTTATTGGCCATTTGTAGGTAGGCCTACTGTTTCTCATATATTTTGCATCTTATTGAGTTCCCTGCTATAGTAATATGTATTCAGTTTAATTTGGTTTCAGTTTGGGAGGAATAAGTATGAACATTGATTTATAATACTATAGATGTGGTCAATCTTTGGTGTTTTTGCATAATTTGCTTAAAATATCTGTGAACTTGAGATTTGAATACATAGTAGTAAATGATGACCAGAGAACAAACACTCTTTGGTGGTTGGTCTACAAAATTTTACAGATTAAGTAACCAGCAATAATCAGTGTTGGGATATCATTGGAGTAAAGTTTTCATTTATTTTAAAACTTAGTTGATGAAAAATTCGAACAAATATAGTAACTTTCCTCAAATTTGATAATTATTTAGATATCAGAACGTAAAAGTGCTTGTGCAATTAATTCACACATAAGCACATGATATCTTTCAAAAGTTCTGAAATATATTTAAATATAACAAACTTCACTTTTCTGTCTATGATTTTGGCCCTAATGTTAAGAATTATAGTGGAATATAATACAATACTTGGTTAATATCCTTTATTCATTCTTTTTATAAGTACAAAAAATAAAAAAGCCAAGAGTCTTGTGGTTCATCTCCCCATTTCTTTTATGATAATGTGACAACAAATAGACATGGAGGATAGATGATTTTTGGCATGAAATATTCTTATGCCGACCTTAGTTCTTATTGACTCTCTCAGCATGAGATAGGTGGGAATAATAAGGGAAGGTACAAACGTGGGTGATTCCGACTTTAAACACATTTGTGAGATAGCTCTTGATCTGAAAATTGTAACATTGTCTGATAGGTACTAAAAACTTGGAAAATCCAAAATTAGTGTAAACGTTGTTGGTAAGGAGGGATACCGTAGTCTCGGCTTTGGTGTTACGAGTAGGAATAAGAAGTGTTAATTTGGAAACTGTGTCAACAACTGTGAGAAATACTGATTTCAGTTCTTATTCAGTGGAAGTGAACCATTATCATCGATGGAAGAGAGAGGTGGGAATTTCAAACACTTGGTACCCTACATTAGTATTCTGGACCTGCTTAGATCATTGGTACTGAATGCAGGATTTGACCCTGTGAGTAATTTTTTCTCTTAGGTCCTGGCCCAGAAATATTGGTAAATATGACCGATGGTTTTATAAATGCTCATATAAGCCGATGTTGGCACTGTATGATAATATTTTAACATAAGGTCAAAAAGGGTGTTGGATAACACAATGTTTTGTTTATCTGTTTTTGAACATATTTTTTTCAAAAATTAACTGTACCTATTATTATTAAATTTTTCTCAAGTATAGTCTCTAAAGAATGAAAGAAAAGGTATTTTTTTAGCAACTTCCCAAAAATTGCTGTTTGTGAATTTTCGGTTAAAACCCCAAAAACCTATAAATCATGGATGTGATAAAATATGTAAATTACAAAACTCAACTCTACCAATTTTATTCAACTTTAAGGAATTGTGAAGATTAATGACCCAACCCATGTATAAGAAGTCCTACTTTTTCGTCAGTCCTGAATCCACAAAAACTTTTCCTAATGATGTCCAAGCTTCAATAGATGTTTTTGAGGCTTTAATGTGAGAGTAATTAATTTTATCCATTAACAAGATTATTTTTGACATTGCTTTTCTGCTTGTTTTCCTCATCTTATGAATATCCTTCAAGAATTTTTGCTAGCAAACAATAATTATGCTCAGATATTCAAAACCATAGGGGAAATAAATAATGAAAATCCTTAGAATAACTCTGAAATAAGAATGTGAATTATCACAGATCAAAACTAAAAACATAGTGATATAATGATGCAGTAACTAACGATATATCAGCTATCTTTCGTGCTGATGATGAAGGGCCACCTGGAAATCTTGAACCTGTTATTTACTCAATTGCCCAAATACTACACCTCAGTTACTATCTATTTATCATTCATACTGGACTCTATGCTTGATCATTTATACTTATCCACAATTACCTCTATATGATGTTGGAGGTCGGAGTACAGATATGTGTCAAAATCAATTACATTCAACATCAATTCGACATAAAATAACACCATTGAATTTCAGATACTTGGGTTACCACATTGTCATGTCCTTCTTACACTAAACGAGGAAGAGACTATTCGAGAATACATGATTATTGAAATTGTATCAGCTTAGTTAAATATTCTCTAAGAAGATCCTGATTTATACCAAAAGGTGATCAATCATGTAAAACATGGACTCTGTGAATTACTTAATACCCATCCATCCATGAAGGAAAGATATTTGTAAAAAAAGTATACAAAAAACTTTGCCCGGGAAACAAGAGCTAATCCAAATGGTTATCTAATATACAAAAGGCAAGACAACTGCCATACAGCTGAAGTATGAGGCTGGAGAATAGACTACAAATGAATAGTTCCATACAATCTAAATCTTCTTTAAAAAATATGGTGCTCATATAAATATTGAAGTGACTATAACTGTAACATCTGAGAAGTATATTTACAAATATAAATACAGAGGATAGGATGCATATACTATAACATTTTCAAAAACACAACAAGCAGATAAAGTCATTCATGATGAAATTCTCAATTATATGAATACTATCAATTGAAACAGTATGGAGGCTATTTGAGTATAAAATGTATTTTCAGTCTCATATTACGGTACTAAATTGTTATTTAGAACATCAACAGAGAATCATTTTACCACAAGGGTTAGAGGCAGAGGCAATTCAAAACCTTTGCAAAACTAAACTGGTACCTAGTTTGTTCCTTTGCTTTTAAAATTCTTAATTGTAAGTTATATTAGAGTAGTTGGATTGAGTGGCATATCACCCCTCCCACTTTCAAAGACAGGGACACCAGTCTGACCAATGTAGAGGGGGAGGAACACTAAGTACACTTGACCCTGTACAAGTCATCTCACTGTCACATTTAGTTCAGTATTGGTTTATTTCCCTCTGAGGATGGTAGCCATTATGTTACCGAAATGAAGATAAAAATTTATTACACTTTCTAACGTTAATTGTGTTTTATTTGTGGTTTGAGGATTACTTATTTTATAATCCTTCCCTAATTATGTATAATTAGAACATAATAAGGAAAATTTTAAACCAATAGTTTTTAAATACAAAACAAGTTTTACTTTCTAACTCTACATATCGAAATGATGGTAAACAAAACTGATATTGATTTTAAGGAATTATCCATTTTAAATCTCCTTGAATAAAAAACAAAGATTTTACTAACTGAATATTATTATATCTGTTAGGATAGATTTCTCAAGTACACAAAACCAGTACTATACCTAGAGTCCCATCTCCTTTTTATTTAATTCTAATACAATTGACATAACTCTTAATCTGGGAATAACTGGCTTTTTTTATAATAAAAAGATAAAATTTTGTCCTTAAAAGATACTAACATTTTGTCCTTAGTGTTGGGCAGAATTTCCAAAATTTGATTTTGATTAAATTTTAGCGAAATAAGAAGATTAATATCATGAAATATAAGTCAAACCACAATCAAAATGGGAGAAATTGGCAGTTTATAATTAATTACCAAATATAAGCATGAATTTTGTCCACTGACTTTAAAATTTGAAGCCATATAAAAAGCTATAAATAGATTCTTTTGTCAGAGAATGAATTATTTCTTAAAATATTAAGCTGGAATACAAATTCTTATAAAACAAAAATCTGTTTAATTATATGAAATGCTATGTTCAGTGATTCAATGGCTACAACTATTAGTTTGATACATTTTATAAGATTTTTTTTATACATCCCTTGTAAATTGTAACATAACATAGAGACCGAAGACATGTCATTTAAATATTTTCAGTAAGTAAACAGGAGTTTTTGTGTGAGAAATGTGTTCAAGTACTGTGTACATATTTTATGAAAATTTGTATATTTGTGCTGTATATGTATAATGAAAATGTTTATACACCTTTTATAATGGTTTAAAATTAAAATGTAGAAATATCAACCAACATTAATAATCCGTATTTATAATTACTTATAAACAATCACTTCTACTGTGTTTTGAACAGCTGAGAAACCCATTTAAACTCAATGTAAATGTTTCTACTATTGAATTAGAAGGTACGGCTTGGCCTTTGAAAGATGGAACTAAATATCGTGAATGTATAGCAGGTGGATTTGGAAGAATTTCTATGACTGGGACTGGAAACAATACTAAATTGAAATATTTGAATGTTAAAGGTTTGCATGGTGAAAAATCTTGTCCTTGTACGAAAAGGTAAGTTGCATAAGTAGAAGTTACACTAGTCTGTCATAATTATTTTACAAAAAAATGTTAAATACACATATTTTAATATTCTCTGTTGCCATATTTGACCACCGTCTGTCTTATTTATAATGGATTTCCCACAAAATATTTCAACAAATAGTTTAATCCTATAACCATCTTCAAACACTACATTGTTTTCAAAAAGATAACGATGAAAGCATTGCAATGTATCCATTCTGAATTAATGTGTTTTCAAATAACAGGTTTAATTTCTAAAAGACAAACTAGGCATTTCCACATAAAACCTAATCCCTTGACTATGTTGTGTATACCAATAATTCTTTACATTTAGGGAGGAAAACAAATTTAGACGTTGAATAAAAATTTTAACTGGCATATTCAGAATCTTCTGAACGAGACATATTCAATCATGTTTTAGTACCACACACAGAGTAATGATTATGTACTCATGTTTCTTGATTAAATATAAACTCATTTTTGTGGGAATTGAATCAAGTCCATGAAAATATTTAAGATTCAAAAAGAGAGTTCTTGGGATTATAACTCATTTAGACCTTCTCATTTAAGTAAAACCTTGTTTAAAACATTTATTCTCTCTCTCTACACAAATATGATTCACTTTGCTTTATTCATAAAAGTAAATATTTATTTATGAACAAATCTACAAATCACCTATAGAACTTTGCAGAGTTCCACATTACAAGATTCTGTGATATTGCTACAATGTGTAACACATAGAGGTTTACAAAGGTGTATAGCTTAGTCGAAAGGCAACTTTTTTTTTTTACAACTGTATTGAAGAAAACACAACAAAAAATATAAATACCACATATATTTATTCAAAATGATTAAAGATATAATTCTATTTATCCAAGAATAAGGCTTCAGTTAAATCTTCTAAGTGACGAGATTTTAAAATCATTGACTTAATTTCTAAATGTCTATAGGTTTCATAGATTCTTTCACTACTTAGAGATTTATTTGAACTATAGAAATTCTTATGTTGAAATCAACAATGTTAATGTGCAGAAGATTAAAATCAATAATGCACACACATTTTCAGTATAAAAGGAATTTTAAATTAATATACAATCCACTAGGTTAATAAACCTTTCAAGTTCACTAAACAGTTAAAAATAAAAGTAATTTAAATTATTTGTGTGTTTTCGATGCTTGTCTTTCTGCTTTGAGTTGATGAATAAAATTTATGTTTAAATACATATCCCCTTTTAATAGGTTTATTTCTCAATTTGTCCCCCATATAAAAACTTTTATTAGCCTGCTGTATCTACATAATAAAAGGACTGGACTTGTCTCATTTAGTTAGGAAGAATCCTGTAAAATTAAACTGAAGCAACAAAAACTTCTTTTTTTCTATGCAGTGTTTTTTGTTTGTTTTTTTTTCCATTAAATATAATGCTAGAAACAAAGATCAGCAAAATAAATCTGTTCAACATACTCATAAGAAATTTGCTTTTAGAAGCATTTTATAAACAAAGTAGAGAATTTTTAAAGATTATGGCCATACTCTTGCCACCAAATATTAAGAGAAAAGTCTGAAAATTAGTCGATGATCATTTCATTTCGTAGCTTCTTTACTTCCAATTGAATAAGGTAGAGGCCAAGCAATCTGAGTTGTGTGTTTGTTGCAGTGAAGACCCACTCATCGAAGGTTGAATTCTACTTCACCTTGCAACTTATTTGCTCAGTAGTGGTGATTTCATGTCCTAAAAAAGCTTATGAACACAAAGTACTATGAGCAACGACATAAATTAATTTGTTCTGTTAACCTCTATTTAACCTGTGGATTTGTTATATTTAATTTTCAGTTTTTAACAGTTTGACAGATGTGTCCTTAGTGAAATACAAATTGGTTTTGATTGCTGTCAATGATAGGCTATGGAAAATGATTTTCTTAACTTGCAGTTACTATTCTCATTGGGTAAAAAAGACAAATTAAGCAAATGTTTTAAATATGAGAATATTGCATAAGATTCAGTATTCCAAATTTGTTCATTGAAGATTTTATCTCATTTTAAACTTTCTGGATAAAACCAAATTTCATCAAAATTGGAAAAAAAATTTAATTTCTTCAACCAATACATACAACAAACCCGTTGTTTTCTTAATAGTGAAGTCGTTTGTGGTTTTTACTCTGCACTTTGTGATGGAAGCATAAAACCTAGTAAAGTGATTTTTGCCATTATAATGAACATATCTAGATATGGTTACCCTTACGTAAATATCCACAAAATAGTGACCAAGTGTTTTGTACATACTTTGGTTTTTTTTTTACTTATAACTTCACATGTAAAGTAAGAGACCTTAAAAATTTATCAAAGCACCAAAGCAAGGAGAATAAATATCTTGACCTTGACCAATAAACATATTTCCACCTAGCTTTTAGCTTAGTAGCTTACAACATAGTTGAAACCTGGGTATATGGAAGTTCTTCATTTTTTCTTTTCTTGATTTCTAGCCTTGGATTTTTGACTTTAGTTGCATTGTCACTTTTGATTTCTGATCACACACATAAAACTCACTAGTTGTATAACTTCAAGCACTGATTCTTATTTATATTTCAAATCTTAATACATTTACTGAACATAATTTTTGAAATATTAACTAAAGTTTATACAGTTTGCTTAGATTAGCACGAATTGTGGCTGATAGGTATAAAAATAGTTTGTGCGACGAAGATCAAGTTGCTAGCGGTTTTGTTATTTCTAATGATGTTTTTTCTCTAGCTTTAATACTACTGATAGTAGCTATATTCAGTTTTTTTTTCCATTTTAAACTTTGATGGTTTGTTTCATTAGTAGTCGAGTTTTTTTATTTTTTATTGGGTATGTTTTGAATTCTTTCTTTAATGTTGCATTCAATTTAATCAATCAGACATTGTATATGACTATAAAAAAAAAATAATAATAATAAATATATAAAAATGTTAATAATCTTAAGTAAAACCTATTTAAAACTAAAATTATATATATTTGGAAGATTTTTATTTTATTTTTTTTTTTTTAACTATATGAAACTTAACCCATTACAGGCATTTAATTAAGAGTGACCACATTAACACATAAATATATGTCTCAATTCCTTCAGCAGCCTCATCTATATTTCTAAACCATAGTACCATGAAACTATCTGTCACTTCAGGATATGGAAACCAAAAGTTCCAAGTTGTCTTATTACACAGAGGCACGCTATGTAAAAGCATTAAAGACTAGTAGACTCATCACTTTTCTTGGACCTAACAACACTACTAAATAGTATGCAGGCAAGCATTTGAAATCCTTTCATGCTCCTATCATAATCCACAGAATACGCAAATATAAAATTGTTGAATTTGCAATCACAACCTCACCCATATCATCTGTGAAAATGAGTACTTTGCTCCTTCCTCGTCGTACCAAATCAACGATATGAACTACGATGCATATATCTGATTCTTTGTGAGATAGTCACATGGAGGCAAACACAAGACTGTCTCATATAATATTGAATAAATCTCTTTGCCTTCTTACAAACCCATCTCAGTAAGATTATAGCAGATAACTCTAAACAGGTCAGTTTTGTTTTTATCTATATAGCTATAATATTAGACATCACAGTAACCTACAGCTGAGGTAATACAGACTTTATATCTCTCAAAAATTTCCCTCTAAGAGAAGTGTTACAATTAATAACAAACTACCAATAAATATTAAAAATATTGAAGACCAGAAACCATTTACGAGGAATCATCTATATCTTTTGGTGTATGATGAATCTTTTTACTGAATGAGGGAATTCCTCAGCCATATGTGGTGAATTCAGATGTGTTATCTAGGTGTCATTTAAGGCAGTTGCTCAATTCGTCAAAAATCCTGCCTTGCTCAAATATTAGATGTTATACTATATATTAGATGATATTAGATATACTATTATAAGTAATTATGATTTTATACATTATTTGTTCACTAAAGTAACCTTTGCTCTAAAAAAAATTATCAACAGCAATAAATGGAAATAACTAAATATGTTTTACTAAATAATAAATCCTGCAAATAAAGAGAGGTATAAACTTATAAAAGATAGGTTTTAATACAGGATGTTTCAAAAAGGTCTTTACAACTATGAAAATTCATATAAAATTATTCTTAAAAGGTACAGATTTTGTTTTATTATTGTTTTAAAGGGAAACACATCAAGTTTTGACTCACATAGTTTGCTAGTGCCTAATCGCACCGCACAAGTGTTAGCGGCGCTAACGGCAGTTACATTAAAGATGGCTGCCTTCACTGGACCCGAGCTTGCTAGCTGTGTGTTTTGGTTTGAAGAATCTAAGTCGGCGACAACAGTTTAGCGTAATTTTCGTACCAAGTACGCTAAAGATCCTCCTAGTAGGCCTACAATTTATGAGTGGCATAGATGTTTTGTAGAAACAGGGTGCTCAGTGAAACATAAGAAATCCTCAGGTCGTCCAAGCACATCTGACGAAGTCGTTGAGCAAGTGAGACAAAGTTTTATCAACAGCTCTACGAAATCGACCCGGCATGCATCTCATGAGTTGCAAGTTCCACATACGACGGTTTGGCGTATGTTAAGGAAACGTTTGCATTTGAAACCGTACCGATATTCGCTTTTACAAGCAATTAAAGACACTGATAAGATTGCCCGTAAGAACTTCTGTGTGGATATGTTAAATCGAGTGGATGATGATGAACATTTCTTGGACAACATAATCTTTTCTGACGAGTCAACTTTTCACTTAAGTGGCAAGGTTAACAGTGTTAACACACATAACTGTAGGATTTGGGGCAGTGAAATTCCACATGAAACATTACAACATGTTCGTGATAGCCCTAAAGTGAACGATTTTTATACGTTGAACAAGAGGAAAATGTACGACCCCTTTGATTCCAAGAGATAACCATCAACGGGATAGTGTACCTTGATATGTTGCATCAATTTTTGATACCACAGATCGATGAAGATGACCGAGAACGAAATGTTTACTTCATGCAAGATGGCGCACCACCACACTATCATACTGACATTCGAGATTTTCTCAATGACCACTTTCCAAGTCAATGGATTGGCCGTGCTGCGCCAATTGCATGCCCCCCTCCCTCCCTGTTCCCCAGACCTGACACCGCTAGACTTTTTCTTCTGGGGTTTCATAAAAGATATGGTGTACGTACCTCCTTTGCCGGCCACTCTACCTGAACTTAGAGCAAGAATATACGCTGTGGCTGAGCAAGTTACACCTGAAATGCTAGCGCGAGTCTGGGAAAAAATCGACTACCGATGGGATGTCTGCAGGATAACCAATGGAAGCCGCATAGAACATCTTTAGTTTAAGGTACAAAACTTGAAGTCTTTCCTTTAAAACAACACCAAAACCAGCGCTGTACCCTTGTTTCATTAAATTTATATGAATTTTCAAAGTTGTAAACTCCTTTTTGAAACACCCTGAATAATTATTTATAAAATTACCGATTTCAGATTTATTTAAAGAATATGTTATCTATTTAGGATTTTTTAACAAAAGGAACTTTACTGGATGGCTGAAAAGAAAATATCATTTTAATTTTCTAAATATTTTAATTCTGTTTGGCGTGTTTCTTTAGGTGTAGGGGTAATTAAAAAAATCAAAGGTTTGAGTCTTTGATTGTGGAATATCTCTTTTGGCTGTTATTTTGTTTTGGATGGTTGGAATTTAATTTTCTTCATGTCATTTACCTTTTCGCACAGGAATGTTTAAAATAAGGTACCACAAGCCTATTAAATGCCATTTGGAATTTTTGTACAACCCTCTCCCTCCAGCCCCTTGCAATTAAAAAACCCAAACCCGTTGTAATATTGTACATTTTAAAATTTGAATTTAGTGCAAAGCGCAAGAATCTTTGAACTTGAACGTAATTGGTCCAGATGAGAAAGAAGGAAGGGAGAGGTGCTAGAAAAATAGTTTGTCTAATTACTTTTATTAACAAAAAAGAAACAAAATTTGAAAATAAAGTGAATGATAAAAAATAGACAGAGAAATGTATCGTGTGTATTAATATCATTAGAATTAGTGTAAACCTAATAATTAAGAAGTGAAACGTAAGATGTATTGTGTAATGGAGGGGAACGGTTGTTGCCATGCAAGACGAACTGTTAGAATTGTATAGCGTCATTAGGTAGACAGCGTTCAAAGTGTTCAGTCATATTTAGATTTTTGAGTTGTTTCTAAAAAGGACAATAGAGACCAATAAAAATGTGAAAATGTAAGGTTTTAATAAGGACAATTACGAGTTGTTTTGTTAAAGAACATGGTTAGTAGAACAGAGTGTAAACCATTAAACAGTTATTAAACCATTACAAACAACAATTTCTTTGTACAAACGAACGATATGAACCCATGTGCTTTTTTCATGAGTTTGTATTTTCAGTCTAAAGGTTTGAATTTAGAAAAGAATGTTTTTAAGAATACAGATCAAATTAATAATGATCAATGCCCGTAATAATAATAAAGTTTACACGTCTCGATCTAAAATGTGAACTTTTATAAAAATGGTGAGAACAATAGCTTGCACGTGTCCGATAAAAAGTGAGATAATCGAATCGGGATATATAGACAAAACCATAATGTGTTAAAATAGAACAGTTTAAATTAAAACACTAATAGTTATTTTGTTATTTGAATAATAGAAAATGAAATTTGTAAAACGGGAAGGTGAATTGAGAACGGCGTCTGAACAAAGGGACAGAAGCGACTTCCACGAGGCTGCAGGACATTCCAGCGAACGAAGCGAAGCATCTTCAATGAAATGTGAATTTAACTAGAAAGAACGTGATTGGTATCCATGTCAAGACTTTTATTCTAAAATTATGTTTGTATATAAAATGATTAAAATATTTCAATGTTAAGTATAAGTTTTGATTTGGCAATTTGAGTTCTAATATATAAGAATGTCTTATATTATAAAGTATAAAAAATATTAAAATAAAGTCTTGATCTATTTTCAAAGAATAAAATTCTTAGTTACAAATTCATTTAAATAAACTAAAAATCTATTCAATTTCAGAGTTGCAACTAAAAGTAAATTTAATAATTAAATTCAATTTGACTTTTTTATATTATTATTATTTGAATGATAAACGATTGTTAGGATGTACTAAGATAAGATATTGCATATGAATGCTCCAATTTTTTTAATGTTCTTTATATAAATATGTGTAATGTGTTTAATAAATATGATGTGTTATTTCAGAACAAAAAGGACTACTATTCTTTCAATCTAATATCCTACTAAGTACACTGTTAAAGAACTTGTGACCCTAGAGAAATTTAATTTAATATCTTTATATTTTTGAACTTAAATTTTATTTTTATGTTTTTATTGTTTTATTTTTTTTTTTTGTAATTAATTAATTACAATGGCGCCCAACTTGTAACAGCACTTAGCTTCTTTATTGTTAAAATCAAACCCCTTATTTTTAAATAATTACAATTGTCGCACAACGTGTTGCATTTTTAACTAAAGTAATGTCATCACCATTGTTTTTTAATAATCACACCATGCTTGTTTAGGTTGCCTTTCACATCTAAAGAGATTTCCGCAAACTGAATTCAAATACATCAAATATTTTTTTTTTAAATAAAGAGAGGAGTGGTAGTTTCAGTAGAGGGAAATTAGTCCAACAAATTGATGAGAAGTGATTCAACTGGGAAGTTGAATTTTTTTGTTTGTTTTTTTCTTTAGTGAACATATGCAAGAATTCATTTACTCTTTTTTAAATATTATTTAAAATCACTCTTCTTTTTTTCATATATACCATATCTTTCTAACTAGATTTCCAGTTGTCTGTGTGTGCGTGTGAATGTGTATCTTTACGTGACCAGATTTCAGTTATTCTCAACTCAGCAGCTGCTCTATGCAAAGGAGGATATATTTATACAAAAGATATTCAGTTTTAGCTCGGCCGTTTTAGGGTTTTATATACGGTGCCGATGTATGTGTATAGTTCCTCCTGTGTGCTCTTGCCCTCTCCTTTTGTCCTGCCTTTAGTTGAGGAGAGAAAGAGGAGCACAAGTGCCAGTCAGTCCTATTGGGAGCACATTAACATATGCACCGAACACAAGATTTTCACACCACAGTAATTTCAAATACCGAAAATGTGGTCAAAATATTAAGATGTGAATGAAATAATTTATTTTATTTATCGCCATTAAGACTATTGTTAATCATTAGTATGATTAACATTTACCATCATCAATAGTCAACTGTTGTAAAATGTAAAAAATGACTTTGGCTGTTCAACCATTATCAAGTTAATTTGGAGAAGCTTCTCTGTTGTTATGTAACACAAAACAAAAACTCATTAACAAACAATTAAACAAAATTATTCATAGATAATACACTCAATAAAAACAGTCCGGTGAGCCCAATGTCTCTCACTGAACTCGAAAATTTTCAAAAAAGGCCAACTGTGGTCGTAAAATTGAATTTTATTTGCAAATTTGACCACCGATTTCTAGTGTGGACATATTTTGTCCAATTTTCGTGATGATCTGATGATTTTTACCCCATTTATTATTGCATTATTAGTGAAAAAAAATTATAAATCCAGAAATTCCAATTTTTTTTAGTTTAAGAAGTACTCCTAATGTTAGTATATTTTTTTCATTTTTCTACGACCCATAGAGCCAGAGATATTTACAAAATAGTGTAGCGATGCACTCAAAATACATCAAAAATACACTTTTATAGCAAAGCTCCAGTCCGACTTTGATATTCTTTTCAGTTTCCCACTCAATTGCATTTATAAAAAGAAAAAAAAGAAAATTCAACTTCCCAGTTAGTTACATCACTTTTATAATCTAATTTCCCTTTACTATATCTTTTCAGGCACAATATACATATATATATATATATATATATATATATATATATATATATATATATATATATATATATTTAATAAAATATTATTTAAAGTATAAAGAAAACATTTATAAAATAAAGGAAATGACAATTAAGATAAATTAATGTGAGAGAACATATGGACACAGAACTATCACAAAGTGCACGAAGTAACACACAGCCTGAACTTAAATGTCATTTTTTCTGTAGTTAAAAAAACTTTTTCCATATCTTATTATGAGTTAATTAATTTAATTTAATTCTTCAAAACATTTCAAGACAGTTTTCTCCTTCTTTGTTTCATTTAGTTTTAATTTAGTTCGTAACTATGTGATGGCAAAAAATTACATTTATACTCCCGGGTTTCAGGTATTTTGTAAGCTTCAGCTTATGAGAAAATTTGTATTGGTAAAAATTTCTATTCTCCTGCCGATTCCTCGTCATTTGGTAAAATTTTGACATTTATTACTTTAAAAAAAATGAAGTTATAAGAAAAAACTAAAGTAACTACCAAAGACTTATCCACTCTAAGTCCTCATTTCGATGGTAATATAGAGCATTTTTGTAAGACCACCATATCAAATGTTACCCGTAGGTCCCAATTATGTTTAAAATAACTATGATAAGTTTAATGCTTCTATCATAAAGTGCAGGTTTTCATGTGTTTTTAGCTCTTAACAACCTCATATAGCCTTCTATCCAAACTTAATAATTTATATTAAAAGTTAAACAGATTATTCTACAAATAACAAAACTTAACTATGTAGCCACATAAAAACATATAAACTTAAATTGAATTATTTGATTTTGATCCAAAGTTCTTTTAATGTGAGGAAAGGAGCGCAATATGTAAGGAGGAATAGCGATATGTAAACTTTAAACTTTACTATGTTTAAATTTTAAATTGTGATATTCCAACAGTTTTAATATATTTTGTTGGTATTTTGGTGGGTTAAATTCAAATGTGATATCGGTTTATTAAAGTAGATATCTCCTTTGTAGTTAAAACAACCTCAATTTTTTGTAAATTTCTATCTATTGAATAATTATGATGCTACTCGTATGGCTTTTGAAATTGAATTTGATGTTGGTTTATACTGGATTATTATGAAAAGACAAGTGCTGACCAAATCATTTAATTTACTTTTTTAATATTTTATTTTTAGATGGCAATGGAAAAGTTTAGTTTGTCTCAAACCTGAACTAGGATGTGGATTATGCCCAGGTGATTCTGGAAGTGTGTTAGCATGTGATAATAAAACTGTAGGTATTGCTCATGTTATAATGGACAAAAGGGAATGTAGCTTTATTCACATGCCTGATCCAAAGATAGAGTGCCTCAAAGATACTACCATTACTTATTTCATGTTTACATGTCCTATGAACAGTTGGATAAAACAACACGTTCCAAATGTACCTTCAACACCTGTGAGTTGTAAATCTTATACTAATGAAGTGTGTCTACGTACTATCTTAACTGCTGCTTTTATTCTTACTAAATTATATTAACACTAAAAAAATTATTTATTTAACTTAAATAAAATACATTCTATGAAAATAAATGTTGTATTATTAATGCATTTTTGTATAAAAGGTATACCATCCATCCACATCTGAAACAATGGTACTCAAATCCATCATTTAAAACACAACATTTAAATTGATACAACAGAGCAGATTTTAGAATATTGGATACTGTATAAAAATGTACAACTTAATGTATATATAAAAGTATAAAATTATGCATACAGAGTGGGTGAAAAGTATGAGAATGGCTTAATATCTTGTATATAAGAAAATTTGAATTTAGATGTGATTGAGAAACCTACTCCATTTTAAATGTTTAAAATCCATTTAAAATGTACTTTATTTTATTTTTATATTAAATATAATGTTTAAATGTAAATAAACGGTTTGAGATATGGATGTGTGGTTTTCACCATTGATTTTGTCTTAAAAATCTACATTAAAATGTTGTATCACATGACCACTTTCCCATTAAAAAAAAGAAAAGTTTAATTCAAAATGGCGGATCCAAGATAGCAGACAAAATTTTTGAAATCATAATAAAATAGTATTTTTAAATGTAAATATTTGCATATTAATGGTATATATAAGGAAATATTATAATTAACTGCAACAAAGTTTTACTGTATACAATATTATAACTAATAATGATTACATTACACACGAAAATCTTAATTTGTGTAATAGGTACCTAAAAGAAGAAAATAAGATTCATGCTCGAAATATATTCACTATGATAATGAGTAAATATATATATATATATATATATACACTTTTTAAGGTCTCTCAACAATCCTTTCGTTTTTTTAAATATAAATACTACAAGTTTCGGTGTGAAAACTTCATTATCAGGTATAAATGTTTTCACCATTCACTTTGTCATTAAATTATAGTTTATAGATTATACAGGTTGATTCAGGAATAAACGGAGAAACTTTCAGGACATGTTCTACTAATGACAATAAAGAAAACATTTCATGTAAACATAAGCCCGGAAATGCTTTGTTATCCAGTTATCCGCCTTTCTTTTTCAAAATAACTAATATCTTTGGATGTAGGAAATAAATTGAACTCAAATTTTTTTTTACATATTTTTTATAACATCGTTTTACCCATGTACAAAAACCAAAACGTCCTTTGAATTATTTTCAAAATGGCGGGTATTTAAAAAAATTTATGTCAAATATCTCTAAAACCGCTAACTTTACAAAATATTTTCAAGAAACAAAAAATTCTTTTTTTAATAACAATTTTTTTTTTTTTTTTATGTAAGTTAAAAGATAACCGAGTTATTGGCTAAAAACTAAAAAATTTGTATCTTGGTAGTTGTCCATAATATCCAAAATTACTACAGAACCAAATTATGAGAAAAACCATTTAAATGAAGTCTATAATAAATTATTACAAACTTACAAAAAAAGTTCATTACACCAAAACAAAACAGAACTGTAAACAAGAATGTTTAAGTCACTTCTAAAATTTTGTTAAAAGTAGGTTAAAGACAAAGATGAAAATGAGAAATTTAATTTCCAAGGTTGGCAGTACTAACATCTGATTAACAATGAAATGTTTAGCAAACATTTCGAATGAAGAGTACTATATATATTACTTTCAGCTCAGTAACTAAAACAGTGCCTGTTAATCATGAACTAAAATATAGCACTCAAGTTTACGAATGAAGAATACGCTGATATTGTTCTTGTGTAAGGGATTAATGTAATAGTGGTTTTATAATGTCTAATATCTTACTACATTTTAATTTTAATAGTTTTAGAAGTAAACGTGGTTTTAAAGTTTTAAAAACAAAAATTAAAAAAGTTGCTGTGTTTGAGAAAAAATCTACACCCAACTAATGGTGGTGACAATTTGAGCCCCGACTAACAGCGGTAATATATCATACTATAGTGGTTCTAATTGTTCAATTCATTAAAAAAGCCACTGAAATATATTAACTTCAATAGAGCTAACTCATCAACTCAAGTGAAGAGAATTAATGCCATATAAGTGAAGCATTATTGTCAACCCACTAACACAAAATGAATAAATTGTAAATTGTAAATTTAAATATGTAAATCTATAAAGCTGTTAATTTTTCACCAATATGAAAATAACTAGTGGAAGCCATACATTTTTCTTTTCTTTTTTTTTTTTTAATCAAGATTTTTACCTGTTAAGTAATTGTAATGCAGGTTTCCAGTTAACAAGTATCTTATAATTTTAAAATACTTAAAATGAAAGAAAACACAAAGATGTGATCTCCTCAAAATTGATTATATAAAAATTAATAAATTTAATTTGAGTACAAGTCTTCTGCCATTCCTAGTTTTAACTGAAAAACCAAACTAGAAACTAACAAGCAACAGGATTTCAACCAATCACAGAAAAGGGTATAGCCTATAGGTGGCAAAGAGGGTTCTATAAGACTCTTTTTCAGAATGATGCAGTACATAACAGCTTTTAAAAATGAAGTTAATCCTAAACCCTTCAACAAAAGTTAAAACAATGCTAGAAGTAGCAGAAGAATCTATTCAAATTAAATGTGTATGTTCTGCAAGAAATATGATGACATTGCTCAAAATTATAAATAATAACAATATGGAAACATAAATTGTATAAACTAAAATATGACATTTGTATTATCAAGAAATTTTAACGTGATACAATGACTACACTATACCCTTGTACCTCCTAAACCCTAGTCCAATGTTATTTATTTATTAGCCACAGATCTGTGCACCAGAAATTTGAAAATGAATTCTAGTGAAGCTACCTTTGGTTTCTATTAGATAAATTGGACAAAAACAATTTTATTGTTCAGACACGATGTAAGAAGGGTACTCCTGTATTAAACTGGTATACAACATACTTGGAGCATTTAAAATCATTGCGATGATTCTTTATGATAAATCAAATACTAATTGTAATAAATTATAAAAAAAGTTATGCTAAGCTAAGGACTATGTATAGGGCTCAAATTTGATTAGCTAAACATCAGATCTATGAAAATTATATAATTAGAGCTAATAATAAATATAAGGCTCCCTGGAAAATTATCAACTCCAAAACAGGGCGCTTACAAAATAAGGGAAAACCTAATATTCCGGTTTCTGCTGATGAATTTAAGATTTTTTGTAAATGTATATAATACTGTTTATACCAATGATAATAGAATTAACCTAGAAAAAATCAGAGAAATGTTGAACTCAGATAAGAATAAGGCTGTTTCTTTTTTCCAATGGATGGAAATAACAACTAATGATGTATATAGAATTGTAATTAGGTTAAGTAATTCCAAATCTGGAGATATTGATAGTCTTTATAACCATGTTGAGTCCCTTAGTATACTTGGTAAACTGGATGTTTCGTGAAGGGACTAATCCAAAATGTCTAAAAACTACATTGACTGTACCTATTTACAAAAAAGAGGATAGATCTTTTCCTGACAACTCTATAGTAGTTGACCAATTTCACTCATACCAGTGGTGTCTAAAATTATTTAAGGTATAAATTATGAAACAACAACTTGAAAGTTACTTTGAATTTACCAACATATTGTCTCCCTCACAATAAGGTTTTAGGAAGAGACTATCAACTGTTAGAGCTATAGATAAATTAGTCTCTTTACACATTGAGTACTGGCTCCGCAGAAACGTTGGGTAGCGGGCGCCAGACTGGAGAGCGCCACACAGAACCACAAGTTATTGCTAAGAAACTTTGCAGTAGTGTGTACTGGCCCGACCTAGCCTCAGACTGTTGTTCGTTACAGTTTCCTGTATTTTGGTGTTCGTGGATCCTGGTGTTCTTTTTGCATGTTCTGTGTTTATAAATGTAAGTGTTATACACATATTGTACTGCTTTTATATGTTTTTATTAGTTTTCTAGTTTGTGAGCATGTCTTCAACAAGTACAGTGGAAAGACCTGTTGTGAGTGATGATGGGGTCTGAATTGGAAAGCAACATTAGTGTTGACTCAGATATTGGTTATGAACCTGAGAGTGATATAGATGTATCTGATTTGAACCCTACTTGGTGAAATTCAACTTTAGGACTATGTAGATTTAAATTTACAAAAGAGAATGAACTTTTAGTGCCAATCCCCGGTGAAAATACGCCGCCTGATTAGTTTTTTCTGCTAATGGATGAACCTTTCTTGAAGGAAATGTGCAGGGAAATAAATAAATATAGCTTCGAGAAATTTTGCAGTCCCACTACAACGGAAAAGTCCTGTATAATAAAAATTTTAAATATAACTGTTCAAGAATTGAAGACATTTATACTGTTGCACACATGTACCATTCGACTACACCGGCTCCAAAACTATTGGAAAATGCACCGCCTGTTCAACTTACCATCCTTTCATGACTATATGTATTATGTATTTTCAGATTTTGGGGCAATACCTTGTTATTTTTATAGCAGTCAATGTCTTAATACTGGCTGGTTTTAAAGCAAAAAATAGGATATGTGCTAAACTCTTAGAGTTAAGTAAAAAACCCTTCAACAAAATATCTCATTAAATTCTTATTGAAAAACTCCAGAACTATGGAATGAAGTTGTCTTTATTTAAACTTATACACACTTGTATGAAAAGTATCATATATACACTAAGCACAAATCCATCCTAAATTAAAACAATTCTGTCTTCTTTTTATACTCTCTACTGATTGAGAAAGTGAACAGTGTTTATGAAATATTTCAGAACTTTAGTATTTTTGTGTTTTCTTATTTGTGTACTACAGTATTATGTAATACCAAGGACCACTTTCCAAGGCCAGTGTCTCCTATACAAAATGTAAACAAATTTCAGAATTTATATACTTATGTTTGGGTAGTCTAATAGTGCAAGATGTTTTGGTTTGGCATATTTAATACAATAAAGTCCCCAACTTCTACAAGTTTTAGTTTTTTAAGAAGTTTCTATATTTTTTTCTGCTGCTCTCTTCAAGAATTCGTGTATTTTTGAAGTTTTTATTTTTTCCTTGTCTTGTGTTAGTGTGCTATAATTAATTGTTAAGAGTGTGGTACAAACTCCTCAGAAGTTCTTCTAAAACTCTGAGAAGTAACGTGAACCCTCAACTTGTATTAAGAACATAATGAATATGATTATTGAAAATGACAGAACATAATACTTTTCCAAATTACCTACTTCCTATTATACTATTTCTTCTATAGGATCTCCTTCCATGTAGCCATTCCTAAACCTTTCCATACAACTTCAATATCAAATGTTAATAAAATTTCCAATGGAATATTCATTGATTCTAACTTTGGTTGTGTTTCTAACATAGCATTGTTTACACACTTCGACCTATAACTCAAGTGTTTTAGTCATTGATCAAAAAGGCAATTTATTACCCAATCTGTGTTTCCATTTTTGACGCACTCTGCATTCTCTTGTGATTGTGGATGCTGTAATCTTCCATTCACTTATTTGCAACCAGACCACATAGCTTGAAAGTTGTAGGATTGGTGAGTTTAAAGTCATTGTCACTCTGTAAAATGTAAGGTGCAATAAAATAAAATAAAACAGATTCAGTAATTACAATGAGGAATGCACTGAATAGCAGTGTGTTTTGTTTACAAAGAATGCAGAACACAACATTCTCTTGCATGATCTTGATAGTTAATTAAACATTTGTATTCTCTACGGAAATTGAAAATTAACCAAAACAAGCTGGATCCTAAAGATTAAAGTCCTTTGTATTAATTGGTCTGGATATGATCTTAGTGTTTTTCAGACCATTTTGATTCCACATTTTATAAAACAATACAAAAAGTTCAACAACCGGTAGGTATAATATCTTTTTCAGAGCCAACATTCCAGCTCTACCATTATGTTCAATGGCACAATGATACTGAAGCAGTGTATTAAAATATTCTTAAAGACAACTGTATATTAAAACTGGATCATCATTATTTTTTGTATTTTTAATCAAAATTTAACCCAATTGAACTTAACCTAACCTAACTATAACTGAATCACCATTAGTTCTTCTTTTTTTCTAACAAAACTTTCTTTTCAACAACCACCATCTATATCATATTAATATTTAATCAATACAGTTTTTTATACCGCTGAATTAGTTCAAGGCTTTTATTAACTTCATCGCTGTTGATACCATAATTTTCATTTTTTCTTTAATCTTCATTTACAAATTACGAATTTCATTTTGAGAAGCACTTTCAGTACCAATGTCCTGCACATTCTCAACATTTAGAGTTACTGAATCAATTTCTACTTTTTTTACATAATTTAACAAATTGTATGAATATATAACTTCAAACCTAATAGTATGTATTAAAAATTGTTATATATTAAACAAAATTTGGTCAACAAAAACCAGATTATTAACCACATAATGAGATTAAATTATTTTAAAAGCCTGATATTAACAAAAAAAAATACAGTATCCTTACTTAAAAACACACTGTATAAGATAAAAAAAAGAGCAGATAGGTACTTGTGTCATCTGTTCATGTTCCAAACCTATTCACGTAGAAAGTTCTTCCATTCTTACCTTACCCACTAGCGGTATGGTTTTTGAAGGACAATGGCCACCTAGAGAATTGACTTCCATTCTCTTCTCTTCCAGTCCCGATACATGTTTAAATCAACCTCTACATCATCTTGTCATCTAATTCTTGTCTACAAACAGCTATACTTCCTAAAAAGGATACTACTATATATTTCTATAGCTCATCTTTCTAGTAACATTCTATCAAGGTAACCTCAATCTTCCCTTCCTAATTTTTGCAACTAAATCAGTCTCTATTTCCATATAAATTTATAATTTTTCCATTCGACCCATTTTTCAGAACTCCATTTTCCACAACGGATATAAAACTTTCGATAATTTTCCAATTTGCCAGATGATACATTGTGAAATGAAAACAGTTTTTGCAATAACATGGATTTTTCAATTTACTTATACGACATAGATCCCTGTTGTCAAGAGCAAACCATAAAGTTACGAAATATTTTACAACTATATTTTCAGGAACACTGTAAACAACCAGAAATTATTTTTACCATTTTTAAATTATGGATCAAGGGCATTTTAAGATTTATTTGTTACTATCCCCCAGATTCAATATACCAATGCAGGAGTATAGGTAAAAATCCCGAACAAAGCCAAAGGTCCGTTATTAAAGGTTACACTAGGTTATATCAATTTTAAACTAAAGTTTGTAAAATATGGTTAATATTCTACATCCAGGAGCCGATATGCAACTAAAAGGAAATTTTGAGTTGGATCATTTCTAATAAACTAAATAAAAATCTCAACTGTTTGTATAAAAACCCTGGTCATACAAAATAAAAAAGTAAATATTTTTTATTTCATTTAGATACATAATTATGTACTTGTGAAGAAGTTTGTGTTTTAATGTTGTATTTGTTTTTATCAAATTGTAATTTGTTTATATAAGTTACAGCCCTAAAGAAACTTATTTGATTATTTAAATTGCATGATGATATCCTGTTTGTTTTGATTTTCAAAATTCACTCTTTAATTTAAGCTCCTTCTCTTCTTTCTTCTTATTATTTATAATCAGTGATGTTAGAGCTTCAACAGTATCCATTGTTTGGTCATTAATTAGCACTATATCAAAAAATTGTTGATACTTTGCTACTTTACTAGCATCCTGAAAAAAAAATTAAAATAATGTTAAATAATTATTGGCTTACTTGTTTTACTCTACAAAATTGAAACAAAAAAGTATACAGAGTCTGACATGAAACTGTTTAAATGTTAATGTATGACGAACTATACATAACATTGAAAACATTATAATATAATTTACCCTTATATTAATTTTTCTAAGTGACTGCTGTTCTTTTCAATCCTCTTATGATTTCTACCAGCTGCAGATTAATAAAATTTATGACACAAGTTGACTACCAATATATCATCAAACTTACAGTGTACAAATTCTTTTTAATGGACCAAATCACAATTTCACAGCAAACAATCTTATCTTTCATTATAATTCTTATTGAATTGTATCTTTTATATCTTATTGAATAATTCTGAACTTCTTCACATTCTTCTCGGATGTCAATCTGATATGCGTAACTCTTTGGTTGTTTTCTAGCCGAGTTATATGGGGACTTAACATACTAGGCTCTGATCTATCAAATTTTGTAAGTACAAGTGTCAAATGTTTGTACAAAATTTTATAAAACCTGGACACAAAGTACAACTAAAGAGGAATGAGAGAATACATACAAGAATAAATTTCAACTTATTATGAAACTGAGTAAAGTAATACATTAAAAAATCAAGTAATGTTCAGATGTTAGGAGTTTATTGTACTCACAGCCCAAACGACTGCAATGTCTTGTTTTCACTAATCTTTTTTCCTTGTGTGATCTGGTGGTGCGGAGTAGAGCCCTATTTTTTATATTGATTTATTTAAACATTTCCCCCAATTAAAAACATTTTCAGGGATCCTTCTTTACTCCCACAAAAATATATATATATATATATATATATATATATATATATATATATATATATATATATATATATATATATAGAAAAATACTTAGAAATAAAAAATAATATCTTGGAGTGTGCTGAAGTCCCTGTAAATTCTCCCCTAATTACAGAAGTATGTGGTGAGCTTCATCAAATGCTTTGCTAAATACAGAATCATGCTGAACTTCCTCTGAATCCACTAATTGATTCCAAGACTATCTCAGTGTGTTAATCATCTATGAAGAAAGCTTTCTCTTCCAATTCCGTCTCTCTACTATGAATAAGAAAGCAATGTAATCTATATACTGAATTTAAACAAAGTAAAACAAAATATGTGACCTCTGAGTGTTAATTGTATATCACATTCAATCTTCCAAAATTCATACCAATGAGTTTCAAATCCTACTGCTTCATGTTATGTGTATTCAATGTAATCCAACATCGACAGCACGGTCCATCTTGTAGAGTTTCGTAATCATAAGTATAATAAGCTTCTTGCTGCTAAAAATAATGTTGATCCATTTTACAACTCGGCTCAAGACATTTGGTCAGATCTTGTTTCACCTGGCTAGCTTTGATGTAGTTGCATTCAATGATTACATGTTTAATTGTTTCCTCAGCACTATTGCATCTTTCACATATTGGAGATTCAGTTAGATGAAACCAATCTAAATATTGTTGTGTTCATTGACTACTGACCAGATCTAATTCTAGCTGTGAATATCTGATTTTTTTTTTTTTTTTTTTTTTTTTTTTTCAGGCCCTTTTATACTGGAAGATCATTTGGTTCTCTCTGTAGAGACCTTTGCTATTTAAAGAAGATTTCCACCTTTCCATCCAAAGTTTCCTGAAGATTCTTCTACCAGTTGTCATCATATCAATCTTCTCTGGCTTGGGTCCAACTTGATGTGATCAAAGGCAGTTTATTTGACGTCTAATTAATGGTACCACTTCATTTGCTATATTACTGTGATTCGGGATCCACTGAAAGCTTATATTTTTTATTTGTACTGTGAAGTAGTCATTTATTTCCTTAAATAGCAGAAAAAGTATGAAGGTTTTTTAGGTAGAAATTGTAAAGGTTATTTTGTGTCAGTTAAAATGGATATGTTTCCATAAGGTAGATCTGAGCAATATCTGAAGTGCTGTAAGTATATGTAGCCATTAAATTCAGTTTCAAGACTAGATGAAGACAAAAATATGATAAGATATTGCAAATTTAGATCTAGTATATAGATCCCAGAACTTGAGTGGTAATTGTCGGTTTTCAATGAGCTGTTGGTGTAGATGTAAAGGAAATCATGGAATTTGGATTGTATTACTTCCATAGAAGTTTGTCTTAATAGTTCGGTATTATCTTGTTTTGTTAATTGATCTGGAAGATCAGTGTTGATGTTAGGTCTGGTCTAAAACCATAGAGGGATTGCATATACTGGTGGATCCTTCAGATCTGTGCTAACAAGTTCCTTCATAAGAGCATTCAGGCAGGGAAAACCAAAAGGACTGTCTACATGCCGTTCTACTAGAACAAATTTGTCTCATAGAATGAATATATGGAAATGTTTTGTATTTCAGGAATTTTGTCAAGGTTTTTTTTTAACGAATAATGTCACTATTTCAATAATAACCTCAATCTGCATAGCACTGATGGAGGTAGTAATGAGACACTAAAGATAAGTTTTCACAGCAGAATTTTGAACTGTCTCTAGTTTTTTCAAGTATATCTGCTGCTCCAGTTCACATCTCGCTGCCATATTATTTTGGGTCTTATATATACTGGATATACAATTGTCTCATCATTTCTATGTCACCACCCGACGACTTCCAGCACACCATTTTCAGTAAGTTAAGTCTACTAAGTATCTGTTCCAGTGCAGTTTATACATGTCTCTCCCAGGAAGTTTTATATCCAGGGTTATGCCTAGTATTTGCTATTGTATCTCAATTTTGTGTTGTCCAAAGTTAGAATTGAACATACATTTTTGAGCTTATATTGTCTTGTAATATAGTATGTATATTTACTTTAAAGTTTTAAATCTTGAGGTGCCGCTAGTGCCCATAATCAAACCCTGTTCATGGCATTATGCATTATTTCCACTACATGTTCATTTATTGCTTAACCCATTGTGTTATGTTGTCTGAATAAATTGACAGGTTGATTTCCAATCTGAAACCTGATTTTAGATTGTGCAACATTATGTTAGAGTCAGACTCAACCCTGAACCCCATGGTATACTATTGTTGATAATGCAGCTTTCATATGTGTACCAGATTTATTTTTACCTTAAAAAAGTTCCAGACTTGCAAAAGTTTAGCTTGTATGCATCGGTTTTAATCTGCATCATTGCACACAGTATTATTAAAGCACTTGGCGAGATTCTATGACTACTACCATGAGAATAGTGCACTGCAATCCGCAAATACAATGGTTAAAATCAAGCGAGAACTATGCAGCAAACCACGTTGAGGAGTTAAATAAAATAGTAATATGACATAAATAATTTAAATACTTACTGGACAAAATCCAATCTTCAATACTGTCTCTTTATTAGGAATAGAATCACTCATTTTATGATCCTCTATTGAATCTCCAATCAAAATAATGTTATGCCTGTCATTTGTTACCTAAAAAATCCAATAAACCTGAGAGTTATTGTTATAATGATATAATTCTAAAAGTAATATTCTGGTGGCTTTTAAGTATTTTTTTCATTTTTAAGGTGATTATGATCACAAGGCTTTTCCCTTTAAAAAGAAAAAATACCTGTGTGTGTGTGTGTTTGTGTGTGTGTGTTTTGAAGAAACTAATTGCTTATTTGAGAAACAGAGTTTTATGAGGGAAAATATTATATTAAACGTAATAAGGATCAAATAACTTCAATTATTATTTTAAATCTTATCAACTATTTACATAGCAATATCATTATTATGCACTGAGATTTACTTTGTTTAATGAAAGTCAGATCCTCTAATCACTGCATTAGTTGCAATTCATGGGCGTGGCTTTGATTTCTGCATGACAGATGTCTTTCCTAATATTCCATTTTTTATATCTAATGTCGATGTTGTTTTTGATTTATAATAAATTTTGAGTGCCACCTAGGATGTTAAATTTCCGTTTAACACACTGGTAGTGTTCTTTTTATTTGATACACTTTAATATCCTTGATATGTAGGAATTATGAAGGTAGGCTCTTCGTATTCCTGAACGTTAGGCCTTTGTGCTCTTGCTTTTAAATTAAGATATCTATTTAAAATCATCGTGTTGTGTTCTAGCATTAATTTTCTTGGGCAGATTGGTTATTTTAGATTGATTTAGATATGGATTATGGAGGGAAATATTATCAGGAAACGATTTTTTTTTCCCAATCTGACACAGTTGATGTCCCTACACCGAGTTCTGCAGCAAGTTTATTTAAAGATTCGCCCCTAGTCTATACGATTCAATGCATCTAACTTTTGGGACATTGTAAGCACATTTCGTTTTCATTTCGTCGCCACTTCCACGCACAAACGCTAACACACGAATATAATACTATTAACCGTATCCGATCAAAAATGTAAAGAAACTAAACACTGCACAGCACTATAATGGTAATGATGTATTCCGGTCGCTAGCACGTGACAGACTACCTGCCGGCGTAGACAATAGACAAGGTCACTGGTCACAGTCGTGCCACGTCGGGGTAGGGGGATGTTGGCGCGGAGGTTATTGCTCCTCCACTTTCTCTTCCCAACGCATCAACAACCCGCCCTACTACCTCAAGGCGACACTGTAGTGATCAGGAAACACGTTTTTATCAACATTAAATATTTTATTTTTTGTTCCGGATCGATCCGGATAATCTGGACATCCGGTTGAACGAGGTAGTACTGTAATTTGAATAAGAATTCTATCTTAGTAAAATAGAATCTTCGATACGTGTGACCGAAGTAATGCCAGCGAATATTTCACCACGTGTGGACAATGGCGGAGTTTTTTATCTAGAAGCGGACATCTCAGCGATCTTCAACGAACAAATTATCTTTCAACAAAGGACTGGCTCAATTATTGTCATTGAGCCGTCCTAAAGCCATTTCATCAATTCTATCATCGCCATCGTAAAGAAAAACGGAGAGATGTCCCCCATTTGAGACATGTTCGAAATATTAAATGGTCCCTATAAAATAAATAAAATCATTGGAAAATCAACCTATTACATCAGTGACCTAGTAGAAACACATATTAAAGACCGTATCACATAAAAGCTTTAAACAAGTACAAATACATACATAACGTCTCATATATAGGTCAATGCCCTTAGTCAGCTGATATCCCCCTTTCAATAGTTCAACCGTTAATTCAACACATCTAATAGTAAAGTAAGTCATAGTTCTTCCCTCAATGAATAAACTATAATTAGAGACGCAAGAATCAGGATTTAGGAAATAAAAAGGAAGGACGATTAAGCTAGAGGCACTTGCTCCAGACCACAAGGAAGGAGAGTCTGTAGAGAATCTTAATAGAGAACAGACCTCAGTTTAAGATACTCTTGCTATTACATCCCTAACACAGTCTCAACCCACTAGAGTTACGTGTGTATATATTCGAATAAACAAGAGTTAAATCATACATTCACTTGCTTTATCTTGGAGCGTCCAAGAGAAGTCATGCCACCTGCCATTGCGGCATCCTGACAACATACAAACACGCAACCTTGGGCATAAGGATCTTCTCGATCCATCAGTGAACCAGAACCAGCACCGGGGAACCCGCCACATCTGATGTTAGCAGTGGGATTGAGTGGGATTTGATGATAGATGTTTAGGAATCATGATTCACCAATAAATAACTTAAAGTAGATTTTTATTAATTTTCCCTTAAAACAAAAATTTAAGTTTTGAGGAAACTATGTTGATTTAGAGTGTTGAAATGTTTACTTTTTTAAGAGTGATTATAGACAGAACAATTAAATGGCAATAGTAAATAAGTAAAGAATGTTAATAAAGTGAAAATATTTTGATACATTAACGATATGTATTACTAAAAAAATAAAAGTATGCCAATTTAAAAACTTGTAACTGTTTCAGAAGTTCCTTCTTACCTACATATTCAACATCAACCTTCTATAGCTAATTTTGTGAAGCGTGGCTATTGTTAGAAATCATTACCTTAATTGGGAAATGTCAGAAAGCGGTAAACTATTCAATTTTCTTTTAAAATAAATACTGCATATAATGTTGCAAAGCAATAAACAACTAAAATCAATATCTCTTCCTTCTCTTTCTCCACAAAATAGCCGAGATCATCAGTAAACAAAGCAAATTTGTTTTTAATATAAATACCATTACACTAACAGCTGAAGAGTCATAAACAATGACAGCGAGTTTGTTTAGTAAATAATAAATTCATGTTTATCATGACAGTATATTTACTGGAGATAATTAAAGCCTTCCGTAAAATAAAAATTATAACTAAGTTAGACAAACTAGATGTATTAAGTAACATTCTTACTGGAAAAAACAACTTGTCCTTATTGTAAGTACTAACAAAAGGTTCATTAAATCCTTGAATTATATCATTGTCTAAATGTAAGAAGTTAGCCACAGTATTATAGTGGTGTATCCCGTGTTGTTGTAAATGAAGTTGTATTATATCTCCAATTCCTGATGAACAGATAATTAATGGGATATCATGGAAAGCTAGAGTCTCTATGAAGGCTGCACAGCCATCCCTGAAAAAAAATTAGTACTAAGTTTAAATAACAACTTAAAAATGGTCCACAAACTTTCTAACTCATAAAAATGGACAAAAAAAACAAAGTAATGTATAAAAGTAACCATTAACATTTTTTAAAAATATAGTTTTTAAGTTTTAATATTTTCAAAACAAAATACTGCCATATTCCTTAATTTCAACTATGCACTCATTATCTTTTAGTTGTTTATGTAGTTTGTGACAATGTCACTAAATTCGGAACTGGAAGTTTAAGCAGCGACCGTTTTGCTATACAATACTGAACACACGATCGGAACTTGGTCTATTTTTAACTTAACCTAAAAAATAGGTGTTTAAGAAAAATGAATTAAATTTTATCTGTATGAAAATGGTAATTTTAAAACAAACAAAATTTTGTAGTAGTCAGTAAGTCTTTTAAGTAATGTATATGTTATTGCTAGGTCAAACCATTATTAGGATTAAGATTTTTTAGTAAAATTTATAGTAAATAAAGAAGATTTTTGTTTGTTAAAGAAGAAATAGTCAGTTTTTTATAAAATATAATGTGCTTAAAGATTTTGTTTGTTAAAGAGATAGTTTTTTTAATAATATAATATGGTTATATCAAGTTTTTGTTGGATAGACAATTGGAGAAAGATTATTTGTAAAAGTTTGTTGAGTATTTAATGAAGAAAACTTGTATGGTATTTGAATTAAGGAAGAAGTCTACGAGGTTTTTAGAAATAAAAAGTTTTAAGGTTCTGAAGGAGTATTCGACAATATTTTTGAGGTTAAGTTTTTTAATGATTTTATGCAACGATATTATTTGTTATTCTAAGATGATATATTAATGATTTTATATGAAGATATTTTTAAATGTTACAATGATATGAAGATTAAGACGAAATAAAATGTGATAATATTACTTTATGATACTACGATGATATATCTAAGATTTACGATATATATTTACAATGATTTTTAGATTTTAAGAGTTTTTATGAAGTTTTTTAATGAATATTTTAACACATTGGGTGTGGCGGTTCCACCAGTGACTCCCTGGCACCAACAGCTAAGAGCAATGGATCCACTGGTGGGGTTCGCACCTTGTTTTGTTGTAAGCCTCAGTGTGGCACAGTCACTTGAGATAGAAGGTTGAATTCTTGTCTTATTCTGCTTTAGATCTGCATGCTTGGCCAAACAGTTAGTTCGTGTTTTTTGGCAAAGCGGCGGGTTTCACCAGTGACTCCTATATGCAACGTGTATTTTTACTTACAGTGATACTTTGAACTAGTATTTTTGTGTATTTATTTATTATTTTTATTAATAAAAGCTGGACCATCTGGAGTACAGATTGGTGTTGAAGTACAACATTATAAATATCTGGAGAGTGATGTCGACGACGAAAACGATACTGTGCAACGTGTAGTGGATGATGATGATTCAAATGACGACACTGAGAACCTTTTGGCTAGTGATAATGAAAATCCTGACAAATATACTGAGGCTCCTACTTGGACCATAACCACTTTGGGCATGAGGACTATTCAATTCATGAGAACTGATATATTGTTAGTGCCTATTCCAGGTGAAGGAAATTCAATTGACTGGTTCAATCTTGCGTTGGATGTAGTTTTTATTAACAAAATTTGTAGGTGAACAAATGAATATTCATTTGAAGTCTTGTTTAAGCCATCTATTACTCCAAAATCATTAATAATTAAATGGAAAGATTTAACCGTTCCAGAGCTAAAGATTTTTATTGCTTGTTTTTACATATTGACAACATCCGTTTGAATAAACTGCTTGACTATTAGAAGAAAGAATGGCTATTCTATTTTAAATGTTTTCAAAAATGTATGGCTAGGGACAGGTTTCTCAATATAATATGTTGTCTGTACTTTAGTAGTGTGTAAAAGATAACATAAACAATAGTATAAATATATTATAAAATAAATGCAGGTTAGATTCAAAGCAGGGGAAATGCATGAAAAATAAGATGTCTCAGTTGCTCGGTTTAGTAAAAAGGCTTAATTCAAGAAGTTTAGATAAGCATGAAATCAGCAGTACAGCTATGTAATATAAGCAGTATGGTCATAAGCACTTGCAAGCTATGTTTCATAAAGAAGTGGGTGTTCGGTAACTGTTTGACGCTTAGAGTTGTGGCTTGACAAAACAAAAGGTGACAGTCTGCAGCTGCAAAGAGTGTTGACTTATATCAACAATTCGTAACACTAAAAGTGCTACGAGTCGTAATATAAGACTCATTTCCCCTTCTGTGAATGGCTAGAGTCGTAATATGCGACTCATTTACACTCGTCCAGTGCATACTAAATATCTTTACTATTACCCGTTTAAGATATTTCTAGTTTGGTACTAATCGAAAGTGGACATTTCACACTTCATTTTAATTATAAAATCAATGATCATAGATTTAATTTTAGAGATAATATACTTGCTGAAAGTTTTGTAACCATAACTGTAGTTGTCTCTCAACTGATACTCCATTCTTGTTGTTGAAACTGTGTAGCCTACACAGTTTTGTTTTATCTTTAGTGCTGTGTTTTCAAATAACCTAAAAACTATTTTATAATGTATGATCGTTATAAATCAAGTGATATTTTAAATTTTAGAAAAACACATTTCTGATTGTGAAAGTGATATTTCGGCTGTGAACTATCATGCGAATGTGTCATTTGACCATTTTTCTTCTGAAGCAACGATGACTATATTCCTGATGTTGAAGAACTGAATTCTGAAAGTGACACTGAATCTGACACTAAAAATAATGAATGTGTTCGATCGAAATGGATTTGAGTTTATCCACCATAACCTGAGATAGATATCTGTGAAAAGTTTGAGGTGAGAAATCCTGGAATAAGAAACTGTCCACCCAGAAACAATCGGCTTATAGATTATTTTTATTTGTTTGTTTATCTTACCAATATTATTTGGAATTTATTTGTAAAGGAAACAAATAACTACTGTACAGTACAACCTCGTTTATCCGGACTAATTGGGACCGGAAGTGATCCGGTTAATCAAAAATCCGGATAGTCCAAAATTATAGAAAGATAAATAAAACAAAATATAAAATGATAACTTACCATTTATAATTTCCTTTTGGTCGTGAAAAAACACAATATTTACACAGTCATTCAATTTACACAATACACGAAATTACACAATGTACTGTAAATCACGAAAAACATTTTATTTACACACCTGAAATATTTACACATGCTTTTAATTTTCACAGGGTTTAGTTGTTATTTACAAAAAAGTCATTTATCTTCCTCTGTTTTAATTTGGTGTGACGTTTATTTAAAGATTTGCCTCTGTCTATACGATTCAATGCGTCTAACTTTTGGGCCATTGTAAGCACATTGCGTTTTCATTTCATCGCCATTTCCACGCACAAACGCTAACACACGAATATAATACTATTAACCGTATCCGATCAAAAATGTAAAGAAACTAAACACTGCACAGCACGATATGGTAATGATGTATTCCGGTCGCTAGCTCGTACCCGCCAGCGTAGACAATAGACAAGGTCACTGTCGTGCCGCATCGGGGTAGGGGGATGGTGACGCAGAGGTCATTGCTCCTCCACTTTCTCTTCCCAGTGCATCAACAACCCGCCCTACTACCTCAAGGCCACACTGTAGTGTTGAGGAAATCACTTTTTTATCAACATTAATGTAATAGCAGATATTTCTTGTTGAAACTCCATATTCAAGGATAAAATAAAGCAAAAGCTTAAAGTTTCAAAATATTATAAATATTATTAAAAATATTATTAAAATATTTTGAAACTTTAAGCTTTTGCTTTATTTTATCCTTGATTAAATTTTTTATTTTTTGTTCCGGATATATCCGGATAATCCGAGCATCCGGTTGAACGAGGTCCGGATAAACGAGGTAGTACTGTATGCCCATAAACAAATTAAGAAAAAAGAAATTCAGGAGAAATGAAAACATTTTCCAGACTTCAAAAATGGGTTGATTGTTCAGTTTCAGATATATAAAAATTCATTGGTATTGTTATCAATATGGGTCTAATCCAAAAACAAAATATAAAAGATTTTTGGAAAAACTACCAAACCAGCACTAACTCCATTTTTTCCATCAACCATGTCATTACATCGATTTCAGCCAATCAGTTCAATGATCCACATCAGGTCTGTAAAATCATTCGCAAGGGAATAGCCAAAGTTATGACCCCTGGAATAAAGTCAGATTTTGTTTAGGTTATTTGAATAATTATTTCAAAAGCCATTTTGTTCCTTCTCAGAACTTAACAATAGAAGAGTGTCTCATTGGTATAAAAATTAGATGTATTTTTTTATACAGTATATGCCAAAAAAGACATGCAAGATTCAGAATAAAAAAAAAATGTCTTTGCGACAGTAACAGTAGTTTTATTTTCAATATTTCGCTATACAATGGTATGGATTTTTTACAGGACGGAGATGATCCTTTTACATAAAAAGTTATAATGTACCAAATGAGAAATTGCAAGTTATTGGATAAAGGGTATCATGTTTTTACCAATAACTTTTATACCAAGTTGCCACTTGCCCATGAACCGTATGAAAGAAAAACCATTTTCACAGGGATTGTGGACAGAAATTCAATAGATCTCTCAAAAAATGTGTTAAATGAAAAACTTGGAGTTGAAAAAAGCATCTACTATAGACAGAATAATATAATTTTATTTGGTTACAAACAAAAGAAAAATCGTAACCCCCATGTACTTGCTTATAACTGGTTGCCATGCCGAAGATAAATTAATAAGGAGCAGGAGTGGTCTACAGGCAGTCAAATCAAATTTAATCCATAAGTACAACCTAAACATGGATGGTGGAGACAATAGTGACAAGTATGTCTATCATTATTCTTGTACTAGAAATACCCATAGATACTGGTAAAGATTTTTTATAACTTGCTTGATGTTGTATTTCTACGAGGGGGAAACCAAAAGTAACGGGAATCGGGCTGGTGAGGAGGGGGTGAGCTGTAATACACATCTTTTTTGAATTTTTGAATATTAGTAATGGAAATAAAAGGGGCAACGTAATTGGTAAATGAAAAATAAATGCGGTAACGTGATTGGTTCTAAAAAATGGGAGAGGGGTAATGTCAATTGAGTTAAAGCTTATAGCAATATTAAAAAATGGGTACATAAATCACAATAGATATCCAGAAATATGTGTTTTAAAGATAATAATGTTTAGATTTAAGATAGAATTAGTATTTGAATGAAATTTTGTCTATGTAAAGTGAAAATATTAGTTGTCAAGCAAAATGGGGTAGAGATTATGTCTCCGTGAAAAGACGTATGTGAACCATGGGTTCGCATCCAGCGTGCAACAAGTTTTCCGCCTACTTCCACGGCAGTTATATTTATATATAAAAATATAAATTGTATAATTTTAAATATTAAGATATTTTAATATTTTCATATAAATGAATCTAAATATTTTTTAGACAAATGATGTCTATCTTAATGATTCGAATTTAGCTTAGATAAATAAATCCAAGATAATTTTGAACATAAGACAAAATATGCATATGTAGTAATTGATTTAGCAAAATAGAGTCATTTATTAAAAATTTAAGTATCCTAAAGACAATGATAATATGATAAAAATCTAAAATTTTCAATTTAAGATAATTTCTAAAGATAAATATTTGTGTACATGTATAATTTAATGTTCTTAATAAACATGTTCAGTTTCAGAAAGATACAAAGAATTTCTCATTTACCTTAATACCATTTGGAGTACGCTTTTAAAAGGATCCACGACCCTGAACATATTTTAAAGTTAGATAAAAGTAAAATCTCAATTAGTATAATATGGTAAGCATAATGCTGCCTAGCGCCCAAAAAGAGCAACTTCTTCATTTTTTTATTATAAAAAATTAATTAAACTCAAATATAAAATATTAAATTACTTCAGGGCGTGGCCGGTCGGCCGGAGTGGGAGTCTCGAGTCATATTGCTACACGTCAGTCTGAGATGTTTGTTCACTGTGAGTGGATCAGTTTGTCTGTGAGAACTCTTTTTGTGAAAGACCTTTATCCGCTTCGGCAAAAATGTAAAATGGTCAATTGCCGGGAGCAACATGTGGCTGTGAAATTTTGTTTCCTGTTGGGGAAAACGCTCGCGGAAACTCTTGTAATGTTTAAAACAGCTTATGGGGAAGCTACTTTAAGTAAAACATGTTTCTAAGAGTGGTTTCAGAGTTTTAAAAATGGAGAAATGTCGATTGAAGACCAGCCTCGGTCTGGGCACCCTTCAACGCCAAGAACTGACGACAACGTTACGAAAATCAGCACTGGTTCGTGAAAAAAACAAAAAATGACTGAGGGAGAGCGTTCAAAGAAAAAGGGCGGATTTGTAGCGCACAGTGGATTGGTTCTTCCATCATGACAACGCACCTGCCTACACCGCCCTGTCTGTGAAGCAGTTTTTGACGAAAAACGGTATGGCACCAATTGCTCACCCCCCCCCCCTCCCCTATTCACCGGATCTCGCTCCCTGGGACTTTTTTGTTCCCCGGACTCAAAAGGGATATGAAAGGTAAATGTTTTGAGACTATGGAAGAGATGAAACAAAAATCGCTGGATGGACTAAAGAACATTCCATTAAGTGAATATCAACAATGTTTTGAACAATGGAAGAAAGGATTAGAGAAGTGCATTGCAGTCAATGGTAATTACTTTGAAGGCAACCAAAATTTGGTGTCAAAAATATTGAAAAATAAATTCCCATAAATAAATATAGTTTATGACCAAATTCCCGTTTTTTTGGGTCCCCCCCTCTAGATGCCCATATTTTGTATTGTAAAAACACATTAGTTTAAGAATTTATACTTTATGTAGGTTTGAAATTTTTGTTCGCTAGCTTGGATCGACCATATTAAATCAAACTTTATTTTTTTAAATAGAAAAGTGAACATGTGATACATGATTTTCGTGTAAAATTTAACACAGAAAACGATGGTGAAACAGTTTTTCAATATGCCTTCAATTTTGAGTTATAAGTATTCAAAGTTGCAATGATGGAAAAATCGTATTAGCAATAAAACGGAGTAAAATTCACAGTCGAAACTTTTCTATTATTATTGTTCCTGAAAAGTAGATCCAATAACAAACTTTAAAAAGTTGTAATAAAGTAATAATAAACAATAACTAATAGTTAATTACACAACTACAAATTAAATGTCAATTGTTATTTGCTTTAAATATAACAACATTTAATTTTAAATTAAAATAAATGTTTTCGATTATACATTACTAACACAATAAATTCTACAATAAATGTTCAAAGTGCTTCCTCTCTACAGATTGTCAATCTGCTAACCTCAAGTATTAACTACTTATTTCGCCCCTAAAATTAAGTTGTAGTGCTTCAAAATTGTGTCTTTTTCGTTATTGGATATATTCTGCAGGAAAAACACAATAGAAAAATTTCGAAGGTACGTTTTACCTTGTTTATTTGCTAACACGATTTTTCCGTCATTCCTACTTTGAATGCTTATAACTCAAAACACAAAAGTAATTATTGAAAAACTGCTTTCACCTTTGTTTTCCTTGTCAAATTTTACATGAAAACTGTGTATCACATATCCACTTTCCAATTTCAAAAAATAAAATTTGATTCAATATGGAGGATCAAGATGGCAGACAAAAATTTCAAACCTACATAAAGTATAAATTTTTAAACTATGTAGATCTGTATTTGTTTCTGCCTTCAAGTACATCTCAGTTTTGAAAACCACCTTGAAATCACAGATAAAAGTAGAGTGTTACAGAATGAAGCAAATAAATAAAAATTAAAACATTTTAATCATATTATTTAATTGAATCGGTTTTTTTTAACCTGTTGACGAGTGCGGCCGTTCCTGAACGTCCCAAATAGCCAACAGCTGGTTAGTAAGTATTTACAAGAAAATTGTTATCAAGGAGTAAGAAAAAAAAATTTGAAAATAGTTGTTTTATTGGTTACAAATGTATAATAATATAATAATATTGTGTTAAAAACTTGTAAGAATAAAAATTTACACTGATAAATGTACTTTAAAAAAAATTTGCACTGAAAAATCATTGTCACCCGTGTCGGTATAGCAGACATACACAGACAAAAACGTTTGATGGGCCGCTTTTTTTCAACGAATCAATTTAGTATAGCCTACATTATGGAAAATATAACATTTCTTTTCAATTTTCTTGGAAGCGTGTGTTGGTTTCGTTTGAGACGCGGCTAAATGTGTCAAAAGACTAGACAGAGGGGAATCTGTAAAAAAGCTTTGTAGTGTTTAATTTTTCATGTTTGATGTATAATATACGTAACATAATATAATGATACAAATCACTTATACTAGACAAGGAACATAGGCACAGATGTGTGTAGGGGGGAAACAACCGCGGAGAAGACGATGCCATCGCCTACATTTACGCATCAATCAATACGCATGGTGAATTCTCCTGAAACCACGCCCCCTGGAGTTGTCTGCCTTACAATTGTGAAAAACCCGATTTCATGTGTTCTTAATACTATTTCTTGTTTAATTGTGACAACACAATAAGCCATGACTAATTTGTTTTATGATAAATACTTTTATTGCTCAGACGTAACCTAAAATGTTCTGGAACGTCCATACTCATTTATGCAAACAGCACAGAGGACGTTCAAGAACGGCCATACTCGTTAATCGGTATTTCACTGTACTCTTCAACAGGTTAAAGGGCGTGTGAGCCATTTTTTGACATTTTAATATTTTTTTTGTGTTTTACATTCCTGAAGTATAGATCTTTCAGTTACTTTTAAAAGGGCATCTGTACAGTCATTGTTTCCATGGTAAAATCATACTTGAAATTTCTGGTTTCATTTAAAAGGGCGTGTGTGCTCCACATACGCCTTTCTAAAAAAAAATCTCTAGCTTAGAGTTGGTGTGATGTGCAGTCAGCTGTTGTTTTATTGACTTGGACATAACCTCCAAACTTCAGTGTTGTGTAGTTGATTCCTAGTGCATATGTGTGTTGTATTGGTTTAATTAGAGTTGTTAACTAAAAAAACTTACAATGGAAGAAGTGCCTTTCTAATGTCCCTTCATCATACAAGAAGCTAAGACTGTTTTGTGACAATTGTAGCCGACAAAATAAGAACCAGTGTCTCTCAAATATTGCCTTTTTTAACAGACAGTGGTAGGTTCGAAAAGGTAGAACAGTTTTTCCCGGTGCGTGGTCATAGTTTTTTGCCTTGTGGCCGAGATTTCGGCAACATATCCAGAGCCCTTCGTAAACATGATCAATTGTTCAATGTTTATGAAATTTCAGAGGTAATAATTTCAGAGTGCTGTGCCTGGAAAATTTGAAGTGGAAGAAGTAGATGGATCAGAGATCTTAGATTTTTTAAATTGGCACTCCCAACATTATAAAATAAACTGCATATCAGCTGAGACTAGAGGAAAGAAGTATCGACAGGATAAAAAAGTGCACTTTTTCATTAACAAACTCTTTCATTTTGTATATGAAAGCAAGGAAAAGGGCTATATTAAGGCTTTCACATCAGTCAATGGCCTTATTCACCACACATTTTTTATGGCCAAGACTGATGACACAGTACCACCTCCGCATGCGAAACCATATTAACAGGGAAATTGCCTCCGAAACAGGCTAAACTAGATGATCTCATCAAGCTAAGAAATTATATTCCCTATGAGTATGACATGTACTACCAAGACATATTTCAATAGCTAAGCAGTGACTTGCCAGGTCGGTGCCAAGGTGACAGTGACTTTGAAGACAAACTGTGAAGAAAAACTAACTCTGTATTGAATTTTTAGCTATTGTAAGCCATACCAATGTATTGTTTGACTTTATGTTGTATTTTATGTATTGTTTTATAGCAGTATTACTACTCTTTCACTTATTTTGAGTATTTACAAAATTATTTCAATAGTTAAATTGTTTAAATTTACTACTTATATTTCATTTCAACCCGTTTCAACTTGGTTTTTTTTAAAAGGGCGTACTTTTCAAATTTTAGACTACCCACGATTCCCACAAAAATTATAAAAAATTAAAATTTTACTGTTGAACAGGTAAAGGAAACAGTCTTTTACTGAAAATACCAACTGCAACAAAAAAAAGTTAATAATACAGCTTTTGGAAAGTTTTTTTTAGATTCCCGAAAATTTACTTTTTGTCACATACGCCCTTTTAAAAAAACCTGATTCAATTATAGAATACGGCCAGGAAGAATTATGTAATTTAAATACACATGTGTCCCACGAAGGTATATACGTTTTTAAACAAGCACCAAGTACATATGCGTCTATCAAATTGTAAGATTTCTTTCATAAATATTAGAAACATATCCAAAAGTGTACCAACAAATTTGTATGCTGATATCTCCAATAGAAATAAAATGAAGGCTGTTGATAGAAATGCAGTTTAAACAACAGCGCCTGCCGCCGGAAGACAAGATAACATAAAAGCTCCAAATGTTTAAACAGCTGGTTATTTTAAAACAAACGGCTGTTTCTTTTATTTCAGATCATAGCATTTTTGACAACTTTTATTGTGTACTTAAGGCAACAAACATAACCTAGGTTCTTCTAGCTTTTTGCCATGTTGTTTACGATAGAGCAGAAGGTTTTGTGCTGTGCTTGGTCTATTGCTTTTAATAATGACAAAGAAGCACAGAATATTTCAAGCTACGTATCCTATGATTGAACCTCCCTCAGTCATGACCAACACAAAGTGGAGGAAGCTCTTACATGAAACTGGTAGTGTAGAGAAAAAGTATCGCCGGCAGCCACCTGACATAGAAGTGGCCGAAATTGTGTGTGCTGCTATTGATGTCTCCTAGTAAACCCACATCAATTCGAAAAGTATCCTTACGCACTGGTGTGCCTAAGTCTACAGTAAATCGAATAATCAAGAAACATAGTGTGAAGTTTTACAAACCTCAGAGAGTACACGGTATTCTGAAGACAGAAGAATAGAATTTTGTTCCAAAGTGATTGAAAATTCCGAGAATATCAATGAGTGGTATCTTCGTTTGGTGTTTTCAGACTAGTCTACATTTTATCATATTATTTTGAAATTTGATATCAAATTAATCGGAAAATTGCAATGTAACACGTGTTATCATTTGTTTTTCTGAATTTCATGAAGGAGGAAAAGTTGCATATCGTTGCTGGAGTCACTAGTTATGATTCACTATCTCCGGCCGGTGGCTACTTAACGCGGTCATGTCGCACAATAGACGCCAAGAGTAGGCGATTAGTGCGGTCAACTGGATTTCCACCTCACTCTGACTTGAATTTTACTATAGTAGTCGGAAAGAATCATCGGTCAAGAAAACACCTTAGTTGCAAACTCAATAACATCTTAGAAAGAGAGTTTAAGTTTTTGTGGAGAAGTGTTTTGAACAAGTGAAAGTACCTATACTTGTACTAGGTACTAGATACTTGAAAGTACCTATCACATTTCATTGTACTAGGTACTAGTGCTTAGGTCTTACTGTGATTAATGGATGTAACAGATATATTTCAATATCGAAATTAGGTAATAACAAATAAATTATGCCTTAGATATCCCTAAACTATTTATTTTGAAAATTTCCTGTAGTAGAAAGTTTTAAAAAAAATTGTCAAGTTCTGACTAGTTAGTGGATCATACAAAACTGATACTCTCAAATGGTGTTTTAGGAAAAAGACTCTGTGCACACTTATAGATCCTGGCTCTTGGTTCCACAAGTCCTGTCTCTCTAATAGCTACTGCCCTAAAAAGTTAGATCTTCTACATTATGTTTTATATGAAGTCAAGAATTCAAGGCAGATGGTATTATTAAATTTACATCAGTTCTTAAAGACATACCTTAAAGGAGCATCAGCTTTGTTCAGTGCTTTCTCCAAGTCCCCTATTGAAATTTTAACACCCAAAATCAGCTGTTCATGATCATCAAACCATTGCTTTGATATTTCATGTTTCTCTTCATCGCTGTTTGCTTTATTTAAAAGTTCAACATATTTGTGAAGAAACTCATCCTTCTTGTAATGGTAAGTCGTATTTAAGACTGGGAGGAGTGAAAATATATCTGAAAATATTCATATAATATTACACATATTATCATATAAAGATTAACAAATTTATTAATATAAAACAATGTATTTGTCAGCACATGACATTCCAATATATGAGGTACCATATATTAGTTTTTACTAATACTACACTGAATTAAGAAACACAAACATAATACTTATGTGTTCCATTAAAATCAGGCATTAATATATAATGTGGCTTTATTTTGATTTTGGAGGATTTTGTGGCCCATGTACATTCAAACCCATGTTAAATATAAACCAAGAGCTTTAAAATATTATGAATTTCATAAAAAATAGACTCATAAATTTTCATTTGGACTTATCCCTATTTCCACTCCTTTTCTATAAGCAATTTTGATTAAAATCTAATCATTCCACAAATAACTCGCACCATGCTTCAAAATTTTGAGTCATTCTGACAACCCCTCCTTGAAATAATGCATACAATAATTGTCACCTTCACATAACTTCACACCAAACACTTGAGATTTTGTCCAAAATCTTAATCTTTCTGTAAGGGAAACCTATCCAACAACAAACTCGGCAAATCTGAGTCAATTAAACCAACAGTTATGGAGATAGTGTTTGACAAAAATATCATTTACTGAATTCCCAGAATGGCTCATCTATAGATCAAAACCCAACTCCCGTTAAAAAACATAAAACAGACAAATACTTTTCTTACTATGTAATGGAGATTAAATCTATGAATAATTATATTATTTACAAAAACTCATATGAGTGACAAAATGCACAGAATTATCCAAGTATTTCAGCCTAAGTCTGTATAGATCATCAAATCTGTCTCCATGATTTGAAAACATTTCATAAAATTTGAATAAAATCTATAATTAAATTTGTTTTTATGAAAAACATAAATTTAGAGAAACAATTGTGACACTGTACTAACACTTACAAATCTTTAGATTATTGCTTAATTTCTTACATGTGTGTTAGCTTAAAAATATTGGAAATTTAAAAAGTACAAATATTTTGTTAACACACATTTTAGAAATTTTTAAGTGAAATTTCAATATTTTTCCATTATGCATATAATAGTAAATTAGCTTCAAATTATTAGCAGTTACAGTACTATGCTGTAAGATCCGTAATATTTTATATGATAAACTAAATTGTTGGTTTATTAGCCATTATGTAAGTTTAGTTTCAATTACTTGTTAAAACAATAGAAAATAGAAACTCATAGATGCCTTTAAATTTGTATGTTCTAATAAAACATATTTACCATAACAATGCATTGTAGGGATGCCATCAACATTAGATTTCGTTAATGTCCAATCAAAATCAGCAATTACCTACAACAAAGCAGGAAACAGGTTTAATTTTATTTTTTAAGTTAACTCTGTTATCATTGCCTATAATAATAATGTCAGTAAAATGATTTGTTCAGTCATTAAGAAATAATAATAATATTGGTTACAGCATAATTACTGATGCATTATTATTAGCAAAATTTACTGATGAACAAAACATGAATATTTGAAATTAATAGACTGATGCAAGAAAAAGTGATTACAGTAATATATTCTATAGAAAGGTAGTAGTTTATGAGGTAAAATATGTTCTCAAATTCATCTACCAAGGTTATATCAAATAAGTTTTTTGTAGTCAATTCAGATTACAACAGTAGGTAAGTTACAACAGATTGTATGATTACCTGTGACCTGTGTTTGGTATTATCATTATGAATATTATTATTAACATCATTATTGTATTATGAATGCATGAGAATTAAATTTTCACCTATAAAAGAAACATAATTTTTTTTAATATGAATACGTACTATTAACTTTCATATATGAGCTAAGTTCCTCCTTACGTGAAAGAACCCCTATGTATCATCACATAGAGCCATTACTGAAAAGACCTTTTATTATGTATAATCTTAAGTTATTTTCTCCATATATTACGGTAGCCATATGAAGAATAAGAGAAGATCTTGACTTATTTGAGTACATAACATTCTTCTAACGTTATTTTGTTTGTTCTGCATGACCACTGCTAAATTCATAAAGTTCTGCAGTTTGCAATTCCTACATGGACAATCAAATTTCTACAAAAGTTTTTTTTTTTTTTAACAATTAGAGTTTTATAGTAGTTATGTTTTTCTGGGATCTATAGAAATTAGCACCATACACATTGGGACAGTGATACACATAAGTTACATATTTTTTTTTTTTTTTTTTTTTTTATTCAACTGTCAACTGAAATAAATGTTCTATACTTGTGGAAACTTCAATAACCAAATGAATGAAAATAAAATTTACTATAAATAAAACACTTTATTTGTGCAACTTTGTATAAGAAAAGAGTCTTTACCACCTGGTAGGCCAGTTCTCCTAACACTTTGATGACTCAATACTTGATGATTTTATACTTGTTTAGGGTTTCTTTATTTTCATATTCCTTAAAAAAAAAAATAATAATAATAATTTAAAAATTTAAAAAAAAAAGAAAAAGTATACAACATAATATCACACAATATACTACATTTTTTTAAATTTATAATTTTATAACACAATAAAAATTGAAATTCCAACAATAAAGTTGAATATATTCTAAAAATAATGATACCAAACATATATTATAATATTTTATTATTTATTATTATTGTAGTTAAACAAATGAAATAGAGAATATGGATACAAAGTCAGATTTATTATCTGCAGGGAACTAACTTACTAGGTTCACAATAGATTAAAAACAATTGTTAACATACACACTTTTTTATAATTGATTGGATGGGTGAAAATATGAAATGATTTTTATGATCTAGTTTATTTATTTAATTTTTTTTAGTTCAAAATATAAGTTCATTTACAAAATTTAGAAGAAGATTTATTTATATGCAATTTATTAATGTTCACAAGGGAATTAGCCTAATAGTTCACTCACCAACTTGTTTTTCGTTTTATACTTATCAAATGATTAAATATTTTATTCCTGTATTTTAATTTTTGTTTGGTCGTTCAAATTAACAATTGACAATATATAATTATACTTTAAAAATGGTTCGAACACGAATTATTAAACTGTCTGCGTTGGTACTCTAGTTCCAATTGATGATTTTTCAATGTTGTAGCCACCCTGCCTGCTTGAGTCCTTGTTATTATTTCTTCTTCTTCTTTTTTTTATAAATCACTTAACTTCACTGCACTGAACAGATCAGTTTCTTACACTAATTTAATGAAATGGCTTATGCTCTGAAATGGGCTACATGATGGATTTCTTTGCTCATAACTGTTTCGGATGATGTCAGGGTTTGAAATTTATGGTATGAGCCCTGAGGTGACTTTCATATGTTTATTTACAAAGGTGAATTTCAATATTGTTACAATAGTAACAAATATATATACTGGGTGTTCAAAAAGTCTGGAAACCCCTTAATATTTATTTTATTAATAAACGCAGAGCAATGAAACTCTAGGATTACATCCTCACTGTAGTTACCGACTTTTTGCTCATTTTAACTGTCTTTTTTCACTTTGGGGGGACGTCCTGTGGAGGAAGTCTAAAAAATCTTAAATGTAAGCATAGGTCGAATTATACCTCATTTTAAAGGTCTTTGTTAGATGAACACATTGCCGCAATCCCGACTGAAAAAGGACCATTCGTTTGGAAATGGCAGCCTTTTACAATTTGTTAACTTTACGTTGCGAAGATTAAGAGGCAGAAGTGAATACTCAACCGTATTGGTTATGTTAGTGTTTTAGCTATGAGAATTTCACAGCTGGAGTGTGGAAGGATAGGAAATATCAGTAATGGTCGATTTAATTGTTTAAAAAACGTTAAGAGTGCACAGATGTAATTGGGGACAATTATTATCATTATTAATAAAATTGAACAGACAGTATGTCAGTTGTTTATGTTTAAATTACTTACTTTGCAAGACAATAATTATAAAAAAATAAACAAACCTTGGAAGGTACTACAGAAGGTGCTCGAAGTGGTGTATTTGTGTAGCTGATTGGTCGCATTGGGTGCTGATTTTGGCCGTCCGGATCTTGACCGATCTGTTACAGAACCGCGCTGTACGGTCTTCAACACTGTTGATTTTTGAATAGGTGGCCAATTGGGGCAAGTTTCATTGAACAAGCGGCTTACCTCCTCATATGAACGAGTTCTATCCCCATAACCCCTCATCATCAGAATGGTTATTTGCTCTGTCTCACTAAGTGACATTGTAATCTAAACTAAAGCTTACTAAAAATTTGCCATTGAATTAGCATTAAAATCAAACAAACTTTAAGAGGCTGCCATTTCCAAACGAATGGTCCTTTTTCAGTCGGGATTGCGGCAATGTGTTCCTCTAACAAAGACCTTTAAAATGAGGTATAATTCGACCTATGCTTACATTTAAGATTTTTTAGACTTCCTCCACAGGACGTCCCCCCAAAGCGAAAAAAGACATTTAAAATGAACAAAAAGTCGGTAACTACAGTGAGGACGTAATCCTAGAGTTTCATTGTTCTGCGTTTATTTATAAAATTAATATTAAGGGGTTTCCAGACTTTTTGAACACCCGGTATATATATATAATCAATTATTTTAAATCAAACTTAAAGTAAAGGATAACTTGACACTAACAAATTATTTGGGTGAAACATAAATCTACATGGGTCAATATATAATATGATGAAGGATGAATTTACAATATTATGAATATTACAAAGAATTAATTTAGAAATTAAAAGTTTAATTGAATGGTCAGTTTATAGTCTTTCATTTCTTATAATATTTTATGTGCACAAGATGTTTTTGTTTGAAGCCTTAATTGATGTTGGCCACTTACCAAATTTGTTTTTATTATACTTACCAACTTTTCCTTTAACAATTTAATCTTGATGATGATTACTGTTCTTAGATGTCTTTGGTTTTATATTATAAGCTTATATTTTCTCTTTTGAAATTATTGATATATTGTTAAATACAACCTGTGGATTAAACAGAACATTTAACATCTAAAAGGTTGTGAACAAAAGTATATAAATTACATAAATTATTCAGTAGGATTTAAAATCTAACCCAAGGACTGTTAGAAATATGGCCAACATGGTTTCTTTTCCAAAACACTCCAGACTGAGAGATACGCCCACGAAGTCAAACTCTGAGAGATACGCCCACAAAAGTCAAACTAACTCTTGTTTGCTCAATAAAAATTCCATTGAAGTAATGTTCTGACATCAATAAATTTGTTGAATTCTAAATATGTAGACTAGATAATAAGATTTTAATTTTGGAGAAATTATTTGAGTATTCCCTTGTTTATTTAATATAATTCATGCTCATAAAATTCCATCATGCCATATCAAATATATTAGATACCAATGAAAAGAAAGAATATTAATAATTAAATAAAAACTCATTTCATCCCTCATTAACGCAATACATACACACACACACACATACAACAATAATGGAAGTGAAGGAATATTGTTTGAAAACTTCTGCGATGCCGAATCTGAACGCAAGACAAGCAGTTGTTGGCACACGCCAGAAGGGAAAGGACGATTCGTCAGCCTGAGTAGTTATTCCACAAAAAAAATCGTCATCACCAACAATAGTATCATATCAGTATATGTCAAGTTTCAATAAATAATAGTGTGACATTGAAAATAGTAATTTGTTGTTGATTTCCAGCTATTTAGAAGAAGAAAGCAGTGAATTCGACTATATTGGTAAGATCTATCCAGTATTATATCTGTAAGAATTATTCCCAAGCATTTACTTTTAACTGAAGCAGCTATAACTAAGCCAAGTTACTTTATTAAAGTGATAAATAGATTTAAAAAATTTAAAGTGAACTGTGAACAGAATTACATTCTCTCTCTCTCTCTCCCTCCCTCTCTCTCTCCCTCTGTCTCCCCCTCCTCAGTAAAAACATTACAAGTCCTATTGGTTCTTCAACAAGATCCGCTGAGAACATGTTAAGTATAGAGCTTTTTTCAAATCAGATTAATGAGTAATCCACGAAAGTCTTAAGATTGAATGCTAAAACCAAGAATCTTAACTATTGTATAGATTTGTAGTTGTGTTCCATTAAGAAATAACAAGATGGTTATGTCTATACTAACTAAATGTAAAACCTTCAGTTTTTGAAGCAGAAACTTAAATCCTGACAATCTTGACCATAGGTGAGATCAAATTGTAGTCTATTTATATAACTAATTGAACGGATTCTATCAGATGTGCTATACCTTGAGTAGCTACATATACACCAAAGTAATCAACAAACAAATAGAGAACAGCGGACAGGACACTGTATATTAGGGTAATACTGTCAATTGCAATACCAAACACAGTCATGCCAAGCACACTACTGTTAGGATTTAGAACAGTTTAGACCATTGTTTAGTTAGAATATAGATAAATAAGAATAATATAATGTTATATTAAAGTCAGAATGGAGATCAACTGCTACGAAAGACACAAATGTACAGTATCCTCAAGGTTGTGTAAGGTTGTATCCAGGAATGTGTGTAAGGTGGAGAGAAAAAGAGAGGCCCCCACACTTTGTTGCGTTTACTTTCAGCTGTAGAACCCCAATAAAAAATATTTAGTCCTCAAATGCTTCTGTGTAAACGTGTACTCTACTTTCGTTTCTTTTATCGGTGTAAATAAAAATAAAACGTTTACAAAAGTCTGTCACGAACTTATCACTTTAGGAATTAAATGTAGCTAAGCAGTAATTTGTGTACCTATTTTTCTTGGAATGGGGTGTACAGGAATAAATAGTCAGGCTAGGGAAGCAAGTAGAAGGGAGGACACGCCTCTTATACCAGACACAATCATAGTCTGAGGCTACTGTAACAGTAATTATGATGAAATTCTTACCTTGCAAAGGCAGTCAACATCACAAACATGAGGAAGCTATATAAGCTCTTGGACAAAAGGAGAACAAGGTCTTTGGATCACAGGAGAAATAGCTGCTGGAGGAGTGTTTTGAAGATAGCCATACTTGGCGAGTAAGATAAACCCTGATAGCTCGAGATAACAATGTTGAAAGAATTTTCCAAGAAAGCTGAACAAATCATTGTGTATTTAGTGCTTGAATTGTTTAATACAAAAATAAATAGTAGAATCATAATAGTTGGAATCATTCTGGATTTATATTTCATATTATAGTTGATTGTATGCATTATAAGATCAGAGGAGAAATAAGATCAAAATTGTGACAAAAAAAATATATACAGTATTGGAACTGTTTAAATAATTAACTTCAACACTGAACCACTGTTTTAATTTGTATACCTGAAGAACCCATGCCTAAAAAGAGCATTCCCTAACACTACCCTAAGGAACACCATTCTCTAAAAGAAAACGATATGACAAATTAGCTCCAATACACACTCTGATATATATGTTGCTAAGGAAGTTTTGTATAAATGCTAGAAGATTGCCAATTTATACCACAAGATTTTAATATATTCAAAATTCCTCTCCACTAAGCCCTTTTCTAATATCTTTGTAACGTTCACAATTTTGAGATCTTTATATCAGGATATATTTGATTGGGAGAAATGGAATAGTTGCAAGTAACCTGATTAATCAATAAACGTAATGAAATCGTAAAATATATTATTGCATGGATTATTTGCGTTCAAAGACTAAAAACTATAATTCAGGAATTGAATGTAGACAGACAGATGAGATTTCATAGTTGTTAACCCTTTGACGAGTGCGGCCGTTCCTGAACGTCCCAAATAGCCAAAAGCTGGTTAGTAAGTATTTACAAGAAAATTGTTGTCAAGGAGTAAGAAAAAAAAATTTGAAAATAGTTGTTTTATTGGTTACAAATGTATAATAATATAATAATATTGTGTTAAAAACTTGTAAGAATAAAAATTTACACTGATAAATGTACTTTAAAAAAAATTTGCACTGAAAAATCATTGTCACCCGTCGGTATAGCAGACATACATAGACAAAAACGTTTGATGGGCCGCTTTTTTTTCCACGAATCAATTTAGTATAGCCTACATTATGGAAAATATAACATTTCTTTTCAGTTTTCTTGGAAGCGTGTGTTGGTTTCGTTTGCTGATAACGGTATCCCATTGTCGGCGGCATAAAAACACCGTGGCATTGTCACCCGTCGGTATAGCAGACATACACAGACAAAAACGTTTGATGGGCCGCTTTTTTTCCACGAATCAATTTAGTATAGCCTACATTATGGAAAATATACCATTTCTTTTAAATTTTCTTGGAATCGTGTGTTGGTTTCGTTTGAGACGCGGCTAAATGTGTCAAAAGACTAGACAGAGGGGAATCTGTAAAAAAGCTTTGTAGTGTTTAATTTTTCATGTTTGATGTATAATATACGTAACATAATATAATGATACAAATCACTTATACTAGACAAGGAACATAGGCACAGGTGTGTGTAGGGGGGAAACAACCGCGGAGAAGACGATGCCATCGCCTACATTTACGCGCCAATCAATACGCATGGTGAATTCTCCTGAAACCACGCCCCCTGGAGTTGTCCTGCCTTACAATTGTGAAAAACCCGATTTCATCTGTTCTTAATACTATTTCTTGTTGAATTGTGACAACACAATAAGCCATGACTAATTTGTTTTATGATAAATACTTTTATTGCTCAGACGTTACCTAAAAAGTTCCGGAACGTCCATACTCATTTACGCAAACAGCACAGAGAACGTTCAAGAACGGCCGTACTCGTTAATCGGTATTTTCATGTACTCTTCAAAGGGTTAAACTTACAGGATTATGTATGTGTGTGATTTTAAAACAATTGGGGAAAATTTATAACAAATGTTAGTTTAAGATTTCAAAATTGTAATAATTTTAATAAAATTAAGTAATTTGGTATGTCTAATGAAATTAAGAAAAATTTATAGTTTGTAAAATAAATGGAAATAGTTTTGTCAGAAATCAGAGTGCACGGTATTAAACAATAAGAAAACCGATGGAAGGAAAGCGTGTGGTGAGGAGATGCATAATCCTAAATATCAAAAAATATGGACTACTAGCGAATAGGTCTCCGAGAAGAGTAGTTCTGTTTTAAGAACGCTCAAACTCCATTATAACCTGATCGCTTGATCTTCCAGAGCAATAATCGATGCCAATTGTGTAACTCAGTACTGAAAATAGTTTTTTTAACTTTGAACTTTAATATGAAGCTAAGACTAATAGCTTTATTAATAAAATAAAGAAAATCATGTAAAATGTAATAAAAAGACTTTTGTAAAGAAAACAGTTATAATAACTTAAATAGGAAAACTATTGTTCCAAAGAGTTTGAGTAAAAATTAACTTTCAGTTAGAACGTCATGAGTAGTTGGAGACATTTTCTATTAGTGAATTAAATAAGAAAAAGAACTTTATGAACTCTTACTTCAAATTTAAACATTATGTATACTTTTAATATAAAATATATTTGTCATCTTGTTCTATAATTTGTTTATTAAAAAATGTACGTATTTCAAGAGGAGTTAAGCAAACCACTTAATCAAAATATGTATGTTTAATATATATACCTATATATAAATTTTTTGTTAATAAATGTATGTATTTCAGAGATATTTTACACTCTCTTCAAGAGTAATAATTTTAATAATTTTTATTTATTTATTTATTTATTTATTTTTCTGTAATAAAGCATTACAAAATGGCGCCCAACTTTATCAAATAAACATTAAAAAATAACCTCACTCGAAAATTTTGAATTATTTCATATTGTAGAAAAGACGCAATACTTTATATACAAACAAATGAGTAATAAATAGAATCTAAAGCTGTACGAATGAAGGCCAGGAATGTACTACTCTGGCAACTCCAGAAATAACGTCTACTAAGTACCTTTGTATTGTAATAATCAGTTTGGTAGTTGACTTATGTATATTAATTTTATTCTGCATTCTGCATTCTGCATATTTTAAAAAGTTTTCTTATTTTTTTAGTGTTGCTAATTGGAATAAGCAAATGCAAAATTATAATCTTAAATTGCTGAATGTATTTTACTTGTGGCCAGTAAATTCTCATTTCACCCTTCATTAAAATTTATTTTTTGCCAGTTTGAGTCATAGAGATTTAGTGCAGACAAGGTCATTGTTAAATTTAGAATGTTAATCTCTGTTATTACTGTTTTATCTGACTTTGTGCCTTATCATTTATTACAAATTATACAACTTATGTTAAGAGCACTATTTTGATAAGGGCAGGTTGAAGGCCATCTTACTGTTTTATTTAAATTATAGTTCAGGTTTAATGTTTTACAAGTAATATAACTTTCTAAGTAGCAATAGAATTCATATTAATTTTAATTATAATACACAGTTCTAAATAAGGTACACAAACTTCGATCATTCTTCCTCGTACGTACAAACACAAAACTAAGCTAAAAAAAGTATTTTTCACAATTTCAAAAAATCTGAATTAACAACTGTTATTAACAAAAATTTTAAATATGAATGCTGTCATATAAAGTTCAACTATGTTAAAATTTGCAATAATAATTTCAAATAAAATATGTTAAAACATGAATTCTAAACAAATTTACCAAGCCAAGCTTTAAATAAAGTTACAGTTTGAGAGTAATTTGGAAAATTAAATTTAGGGAGAATCAACAACTCTTGAAAAATTGGTAGTTACCAGTAAAAATTAAACTTGTTTGTTTCTTCTTGTGGAGACAACTTCCATGAAAGAATTTCAAAGTAGATCTTAATTATAAAAATATACCATATTATTTCAAAAATAATAATATATTACACATAATATTTGCTTCCTAAGTTCAACTACCTGCAACTTTGTTTTTCCATCCTCGACAAGCTTGGACACTTTTGCAAGAACAGCCTCTTGATTTCCAATAAATACTTTGGCATTTTGTTCAAAAATCTTCAACTGTTAAAATGAAAACATATTTTGTAACTAACAGAACTAGGCAGAACTACCTTTAACTTACTATTATAATGCTTAGTAATATATTATTATGTTTTATTTTTTCTGACAAAAGGGAAATTAGCTGCAGTTATGTCCATTCATTAATAACATATAAAACATATCTATAGTTGGCCACCCGCTTTTCCAAAAACTTCTCAAAACACTCAACAATTTACTGCCAATTTCTGCCCAAATTTTAGATTTTGTGCCCTTAAAATCTCATAGATATTACCGATTTTTACAGTAAATGATTAAAGTATAAGTTGAAAATTTAAGTATACCACTAATTAAGTGCCTAACTTTACTACAAGTTTTAGTTTTATTTGCATTGAGATCGCTTAGATATTGCTGATTTTTACAAAGCTGCCAAGTTCCGCTGGAGTTATGCCATCCATAAATAAAAACAAGTATAAGTTGAAAATTTAAGTACCTATTAATACTTAGTATGCAGATTTCAATCTTCTATTATAAAATTGAAACTTTTGCCCCAGAAGAGCAAAAGCGTTTTCGGAACATATTCGAGCATGTGATAATCTGTAATTAAATATTTTGTAAACTTAAATATTTTGTAAAGTAAATATCTGTAAAATTATTGTAAACAAATAATGAGATGTGAAACAGATTAATTTACTTCGTTAATATTGAAAATAATTCCATTATTCAGTTATAATATTAACAACAGAATTTCAATGTCCAATTTATATTGCGATTTTCTTAAATATTGAACAATTTAGTTTGAAAAAACGTAAAAACCAAAAGAAGTATGTGTACTTTAAATTCCACTATTATTTCTTTATCAGTATGTCATGATAAAAAAAAAACCTCAACAAAAAATTAATAATACTTTCTTAATATTAATTTCATTAATGCCATATTGACAATATATATTGCTTATACCAACTTTATCTCTCTTAACAAAACCTATTTATTTAGTAATACGTTATTATTTAAGTTAATAAGGTTTTCTATGTAGCCCCTTTTGTCTTTCCATCTGTCTACTATATTTTGCTTCTTTTTCAAATTAAATTTATTCATCCTACACAATACTTCAAAAAGTAATAATACAACTAAAAATATATCACAATATTACTCTACTACTTACAATGATTTAACTTTAATTAATTTTTTTTTTTTTTTTTTTTTAATAACTAGTTTATTATCGATATTAACAATTATTGTCTATATATATATATATAATAATAATAATAATAATAATAATATATATATATATATAACAAAATTCAAATGACAAAATCACTACATTTGACAGAAAATAAATAATATATATAAAATATATGTAGTTCTAAGGCTATCAACAATGAATAGAAAGACAAAATCACCCTAGAATATTGTTTACAAGTTATATTAATCATTACTTTTTTATTAATTAAGTTCATCATTACTATATATTTAAGAAACTTTTAAAAAAAATATATATATATATAATATATATATATATATATATATAATTGCACTACTATCTCAAAATTTCGGGTTAGTGCTGGCTTTTTCCAATTTTTTATGGAAACATACAAAATTATTCATAAATTAACAAACTGGACTAAGTCCCAAAGAATGTAGTAGTGTATAAGTGAAAATGTCTATGTCAGGAGTTTGAAATTGGAATTCAATTGTTTATATCGAATTTAAATGTTATATTTATCAAGACTAACTCCTCTTATGATGTAGAAAGTCTTCCTGATTCAGACTAAGTAATCGTCTTTCTCAACTATACATAGATAGAATATGAAAATGGATTGATCTCACCAATAAGTTTTAAAATTTTTATTCACAGTTTTCTTTCATATTTCGCAGAAGGTAGAATAAAGCGAACTATGTAACTAAACCGCACTGTTTAAATATTCTTCTAGTTTTAATCTGAGATACTGTATGAGATGATTAGTTGGCTACATTTTTCAACTTTTTTTTTTTTTTTTAACATGAAGAAAAAATATATCTGATCTGGTCCAGCTGAAAATTCCAACAATCATAAATCTTGAAGCAATAATAAACCCAAGCTTCGAGTTGCCCGCCTTCTGAATAATGTTTTTTGTGTGTGTTTCTATTTGTATACCATAGTGTAATATTTGTCATAATTAATTATTAGTTATTCTTTTGGGTTTTTTAACCATTTAATTTTGAATAATATGACTCTAGGACAATAAATAAATTAAATTCTACTCATAAACAAACAAATAACTTCTTTATTACATTGAAATATTACTATCTAATTTACATATTTTAATTAATACAAATTGCATTGAAAATCCTACGTCACACCTATTAGAATTTCTTCTGCCAATTGGAACACAAGTTTCAAAAGTGAGCGTGTCTGTTGATTCGATAATCTAAGAAATCGTATAAAATCAGCCATGTTTATTTGGGACTTGGTTTTGTTTTTAATTTATACTGAATTACTCATGAATACTATATGTTTTTCCAAGCAAACTTTAGATATATTAGATTCCGTTCTATCCATTAAAAATATTAGTTTCTACCTTATAATTATCGCGATTCAGCGGTATCTTGTCTATGATTCTCATGCTAAAGTTTCTAAATGATATTATAAAATTTGGATATTTCTTTTCAGAGGTCAAATCATGGTTATTTGATAATTTTCTTACATGAACTGTTTAATTTAAAATAATTTTGAGGTGGGAAACATAGTCTTTACATGTCAGGAAATCATTTTAATTTCCAATTTTCTTTTGCATTTCTAGGCCTACTAGTTGATGGTTGTATATTAAATTGGAGTTGATTGTAATGTCCGCTAGATATTGTGTAAGTCGCTCCTCGTTTGAATGGCATTCCTTAAATATTAGTTCTTTATATATATATATATATATATATATATATATATATATATATTTAAATACGTTCTGAATTGTTTTAAATAAGAAACATTTCGAATTGTTTCAATATCCCTTTGGTAGCTTTCCCTGAAAATATTGAGTATTCATTGTTTTTGGGGAAATAAATATAACAATGAGAAATGTTATCGTTATGGATATTTGATTTTAACCTAGTGTAGTTGGACTTGCTTATGATGGGTTACGTCACACGGATATTTTGTTTACTCAGGTCGAGACCGTTGTGATAATCAGTTGTTCTTGACTTAATTGACACTTGAGTTGTTTGATGTATTTATATTTTTTGAAGGCAGTTATATGATATGGTCCTTTTTAGTGGTTGTCGTCTAAATGGCTAATATAATATGTTGATGTTCCTATCCTTTTGTAAATTTTATAAGGTCTACTAAATATTTCTGATAATTTATATGTTTCTCCTTCTTCTACAAGTTCGCCTATTTCAAAAGTGGTTGGTTAACCCTTTGCATTTAATTTGGCTGCCCTTTTTTTGTTTTTTGATGGTAGAAATGGTGGGGTAGGTCGGAATTGATAACGTATTGGTGGTGAAGGTTGTGGTTCTCGGTATTGTGGCTTACTTCTTGACTGAAGTGGTAAATGTGAAGGTTGATCTCTTCGAGTTCTCGCATGTAAACCTTTTAAATCTTCCCTTTGTTGTAAAAGTTCGAAATCTAAGATGCTTTCAACTCTTTGCACGCGTCTTGTAACTTGAATGAGCTCTTCAAAGTGGTTGGCTAAACACGTGGTGATTTCTTCTTCAGACAAAGGGGGTTGCATTGCTCTTAAAGTAATCACTCTCTCTGTAAAATACTCTGACCGGCTTAATTTCCCATTGAGTCGAAATTTCTCTACTTCCATTCTTTGTCTGATACCTCTTTGTATTGTACCTCATGACTCCCATATTTCTTTACGAAAACCTCCTAGAAGTCTTCCCAATGTCGAATATCATCCTTGACAAGTGTAAACCATCATGCTGCGTGTCCTTTTAAACATAACTCAATCGTATCTATAAGGTGGTTAACTAAATCTGTGATGTTGTTGGATTCGTCTTTCTCATAAAATTTTTTAATTCGTTGTAAATGTTCTGTTGAATTATGCTCTCGGCCATGAAATTTTGGTATATTGTTTTCAATGATGTTGTTTGGTGATCCTCCACATGTTACATAGATCTGCGGTTGGGTGCTTGTTTTATTGTCCCTGATGTTCTTCTCAAGGTTGTCTATCCTTTCGTTTTGTCCTGTTACCAAGTTATTAAGACGCTCAACATGCTGACCATGATACCTGTTAGTTTCTTGGGTTATCTGAATTTCCAAGCAACCTTTTGATATATTAGATTCCGTTCTATCCATTAAAAATATTAGTTTCTTCCAATAAATTCTTGTTCTCTTATAATTCTCACGATTCTGCGGTATCTTGTCTATGATTCTCATGCTAAAGTTTCTAAATGATATTATAAAATTTGGATATTTCTTTTCAGAGGTCAAATCATGGTTATTTGATAATTTTCTTACATGAACTGTTTAATTTAGAATAATTTCGAGGTGGGAAACATAGTCTTTACATGTCGGGAAATAATTTTAATTTCCAATTTTCATTTGCATTTCTAGGCCTACCAGTTGATGGTTGTATATTGAATGGGAGTTGATTGTAATGTCCGCTAGATATCGTGTAAGTCGCTCCTCGTTTGAATGGCATTCCTTAAATATCAGTTCTTTTTTTTTTTTAATACGTTCCGAAATTGTTTTAAATAAGAAACATTTCAAATTGTTTCACTATTTACAAAAAATACAGTTTCCAGAACAAAAACACATGGTAAAGGTAATATGTTACTAGACTGAAAAAGAAGCCTACATGACTTTCTTCTAGTTTGCCCAAAAATTATTCTAAGAGCTCGTTATTGCAACCTAAACAGAACACTACTGTTTGTTGAATTTCCCCAGAATATAATTCCATATGACAATATGGAATGGAAGTATACAAAATATACATTTTTTTAAACCTCCAAGGAGCCTACCCCCCCCCCCCCCCAGGGACCTTAGAATGAAACAGGCTTTGCTAAGTTTCTTTGAAGTTATTTCAATGTGACCCTTCCCGTTCAGATTTTCATCAATCTTTAGTGCCAGGAAGTTAGTGGAAGAGATCCCATTTAAACTAAAGTTAGAATTGTTTATATTTAGTAGATGACTTTGGCTGGAATGTTATACTACAAGTTTTCTGAAGATTTAGTCAGTCTATTCTGGAAAAAAAAAACAATAATTCAATTTCTGATATGCATTACCTAATTTAATTTGGAATTTATACTATTTATTAAAATGTTTGTATCATGAGCAAAAAGTACCAATCTCACACTCTTTTCTGATTATATAAATTAAGAACATCAAAGGCCCCAACACCGATCCTTGTGGAACACCAAACTCTACATTTCTGATACCAGAAGATTTTTCAACAATCCTACCACCAGCCACACCTTAAAATGATTGTAATAGACATCCTGGGCTGTTTAGGGAGAACTCTCATTATCATCAGGATAACACTAAGAAGAGAAATGACAATCAATGTAAACAACATCATCTCCCTTTGTCAGAAAGGAGTCCATTGCATGGGGGTGAAATTGTATAATCAGCTTTAAAGTAGCATGAAAGCAGAAACAAACTACGTAGTATTTAGAAGGAAAAGGAAATGCTTGTAAAAAAAATGGTTTATTCTATTGACAGCTTTCAAAACGAATGTTCAGAATAAAGGTTCTTTTTTTTATATTGTATTATGTTGTATTATTGCATTTAAATGTATTTTATTGTAGTAAGGATGAATGTCATGACACCTGCTATGGAAAGTTACCTATTTTTTTAACATTATATTTGTTGGGCCAAGATATTATAAATTATCATAATGTATGGTGGTATGTACCGTTTTGATATGTTGGTGTGTTTGATTTTTGTTAGTGCATTAAGATTTATTGTATTGTGATATGGATGAAGGATTTATGGATATATACTCTGCAATTTGTATATTTATCAACTGCAGAGTAAATAACTAAATATAAAATAGAACTCAATGAAAAATATTGTCAAAATCATAATATGTCAATACAACCTAACCTTCACAACCAATATTTTATGTTAACGACAAGTAAAGTAAGTAGGCTACTTGTCTTAGTTATTTATCAGTAAAAATTTTAATATTATATTTATAAAAGTTTGCTTTATTAAATGATTTTACCAGAGTGATTATGTTAGAAACTGTGATTTTACAATGTATTTGTTATCTACTGAAACAATTATTTTCTTGGTAATTTTTTAGCGTGACTGTATCAGTCTTTTTGGAGATTTTTTTTAATCATGGCTACCTTACTTATTAATAATAAAATAGGTTTTCAACACAGCTAACTTTTTAACCGAAAAATCACGATTTCAAAACTACAGAATTCAATCCATTTAAAGATTTCCGAAGACAAGCAACATTAAGCCCAGTTAGTACTTGGATCGGTGACCGCTTGGGAACACATGCACAATTTCTTCTTTTTTTTTTTTTCAAATTACACATAAGTCAGATTATAGCCAGATTACTTGACCTTGTAAGGTAAAAATTCGCCTACAAACCTATTTTAACAGGTAATTCATTTAATGGACCTTAATCCAGAAAAGTTAAAATAATGTTGTTTTTTTTCTGTGAAAAGTTAGCTTTGTGCTGAAAACTTATTTTATTATTATTAAATAAGGTATGTGGATCATGATTAAATAAAAGCCAAAAAGTCAAGTTGCAATCACAGTAAACAATTACCATTTTTATTTTATTTATCAGTAGCCTATATGGTGAATAAATTCATTGCACCCTTTTATCATACAGTTGTATGTACCAAATGCCTAGTTATGGGTTTAAAAAATGAAAATTTGAATACTGTGTTAAGTTATGAAATAAGAAAATAGGTTTGCGTCTTTTTTTACTTTCACATTTTTTGTTAATAATTTATAAGATTTTTCTAGAATTTAAAACTTAAATACCGTATATTTAAAGTAAAACTTAAATAAGTCAATATTAAGATTAGTTTAAAAAAATTGTCCAATTCGTTTACTACATACCTTATTTTGAAAATTTAAATAATATTTTCAAGCAGAATTCACTTTTTCACAAAAAAAAAATTGAAAAATACCTAGTTAACATACAAACAGACTATACCAAGTCTAGTGAATTGGGTAATTGTTGACTTAAAGGTGGCTCCTTATTTTCTGGATTTTTTTGTTTATTGTCTATAACATACCTTACTTCTCTTAAGAATTATTAAGAATAAATGATGTTTTCCTTGTGCAGATCACTATTTTTCAATGAAAAATCACAATCTAAAAACTATCAAATCCGACGTATTTATAGGTTAGACATAATGGCAGATGTTCACATTTACATCTCATATGTTACTAAAGATATTTCAATTTATAACCATCATCACAAATCATGTGATATGCTGTGAATCCTTCATATTAATAATCTAATTTGAAATTATTAACTTCAATAAACTTACTAAAGGTTTGGCCAGGTATTTATATATATATATATATAATTATATCGCAAAGTAAGCAAATTATTAACTTCAATAAACGTAAGAAAGGTAACCTGGACAAACCTGTTGTGATATGAAATAGCGATCTAGCGTAGTCATTGTGTAATGTGCATGCGTCAAACCATAAACCTATAAATAAGTAGGATTTGGTAGTTTTTAGATTGTGATTTTTCGTTGAAAAATAGTGATCTGCGCAAGGAAAACATTATTTATTCTCAAGAAGTAAGATATATAATAAACGATTTAAAAAATCCAGAATATAAGGTGCCACCTTTAAGTAAACATTTACCGTGAATTGTTACAACTGCAACTGAACTAACTGAAGACTGAAGTAATTACAGTTGGCGAGCTATCAGAGACAATATAATATACACTAGATATTACATAATAAAGTGAGTATCAAATAGTAGCTATTATCAATCAGACTTATTATATACATTAATGGTTGTATAAGTAACTACCTAACTATTTGTGACTTATTTGTTAAACCTAGTTTGTTAAAAATAATTCCGGTAGGCAAATGACAAAACATTCTATGGAAAAATACATTTTAATAACTATGAATTTGATTTATAATAAGCATGCAGCATACGATACATGAATCTTGATATTTACTAGGTGTTGCTTGTTTATAACAGTGGTTAAATTAAAATATAGTTAAAAACTATAGATTTAAGTCTTGTAACATTCAAAAATTATATTGATTTTCACTTTTAAAATGTATAACGATTAAATGTTTATTTTCGGTAAATAAATAGTGCCTTATATTCTTTAAAAAAAAAAAAGAAAAAAGCTTTTAGAGTCAACGTTATAAAAGTGAATTTCGAACTTGAGAATTCCCATTGGGATGTGTACAGTACATAACCTATGCATATGTGAATTTAGTACTTTTTTATTTCCAATTTTTCAGTTACAATTAATTGTTACAAAGTGAATTCCGCATTGCAATATTATTTTACACTTTACACTTATTCAAAATAAAGAATGTAGTAGGCGAATTTGTTTTTTTGTTTTTTTTGTTTTTTTTTTAATAATCTATACCGACTAAAATTTAACGTACTTGGTATTGGTAATCCATTTTAAAACTTGTACACTATCACTTTATTAAAAGATTCATATTTCTTTCAAATTTTCCATAGTAAACTAAATAGTAAATATTATACTTACTTACTTACACCAAGCTCTAAGCAGTATGTACATAGATTGAAGGTTACTTAGGTTACTAACAAAACAAAAAGCAAACGAACATCCCAACTTGGAACTAGAACTTGAAACATATTAGTTATTCCAAACACTATTTTAAATTTATGACTGGTGGTCCAATCAGAAGTTTTTAATTATATTTATATACGTTCTTTACACAAAGATAAGGTAATATTTAGTTATAAGGGTCGCCACGGATCTTGACGATGGTTTGGCAAGCGATGGGTTAGGTGAGGGGAGGAGTGCGGATACTCTCCTAAAAACATTCCTTTAAATCGTTTATCAATGTCTCAACTAATGTACGTGAACAAATTATGTATACCCGAGTTTACGATATCACACCTTCAAAACGGCCAGTTCAATTTTGACGAGTGACCTATCAAATTAAAGGAAATATTGTCAAATGTTATATTATGGAGGTTCAACTTTTTACATAACTTGTTATAATTTATATCTGGGAAAAAGTGGGAAAAAACAGTGATTATTCACAATTTTTGAGTTGTTCTCAACTTCAGACGATTATTACTAAATACCTATTAAACGTAACAGCTTCAAATTTCAATGGCGTATATGAGGGTGATTTACAAACATTTTTATCAGGTTTCATAATTTTAGCACTATTATTTGTAATTTTTCTTGTCAATTTTGTAAATCTTTGTTAACTTTGTTATCTTGCGCGTAAAATTCCCGTTCAAAGCAACGTTTTTACTATCAAGTATCAATGATCGTGTGAACGAAAAACATGGTGTCTAAAGACAGAAAGATAATAGTGATCTGTGATCAGAACAACGAGGTAAAAATGTTTAAGTAATATATATATATATATAGTTTAAAAGGAAGTAGGATTTAAATAAAAAGTTAAGATATATTTTTTTACTAAAGTATTTTATTTTATAATTGATAAAAACCATTTGTAATGAGAAGCGTTTATTCTGATGTGGTTGAATAGCATAGAACCGTGGTTCGCGACGACGCCGACTGCGGTGCGCGTAGAACTGAACATAGCGGTTATTTACATCGGAGTATTGAACAAACTAGAAGTTCTATCGAAAATATTTTCGAATACATTTTTAAGATCAACTAATTTGCTACAAATATCTTGCTGGAATATATATATATATATATATTTATATATATATTTATATATATATACATTTATATATATATAAATGTATATATATATAATATATACCAGATATATATTATTTCCAGAATAGACTGACTAAATCTTCAGAAAACTTGTAGTATATCATTCCAGCCAAAAATTCTGTCTGATCACAGATAATAAACATTACCGTCTCTCAGATGTAGTAGACCTACGTATTAGTTTTCAATTTTTTAGTGAAAAGTGAATTCCGCAATAATAGGCCTATATTATATATTATTTCAAAATAAGATGTGTAGTAAACGAATTGCAGAAATATTTTTAACTTGTCATAGCATCAACTTACCGAATAATTAGCGAAATTCGCTACTATTTAGTAGAAATTGTAGACCTATTGTATGCCACATCTTTAATTATTTAGTAGTATCAAAAAATATAATAAAGAAAAAAAATTGATGTCGGAAAGATTTGATATGACAGGACATAACGATATTATAGCATAAACTAGAATAGACCTCTTTGGATATTTAGCTGTTATATAAAATCCTATTTATATATATTATTCCAAAGTATTGATAATTCGTACCAAAGAATCATTTACATACTTTCCGTGTTTGGTTTGTTTCCAGTATGATGAAGGCAGTGGCTGCTTTTGTGTAAGGCATTGGGTGCGTTTAAGTTCTTTTTCCTGTTAAGTAAAATCCGTGGTGTTAAGTAAGTAAAGTTTTCTAACTTTTATCCTTTAATTATTTATACATCTTTGTGGTTTAATACGCTACGATATTACCATTTTATAATTTAAAGTATTTTTAGTAATATTCAATTAAATGATAAGAAAGATAATTTGCTATTGTTATTTTATGCCTACTTAGTCATGCCACATAACCTAAATATATCAATAGCCAAACATATTCTTTTGGGAATTAAAATAAATAATATATAAATGATTTGCACTACACTTTAAATTGGACTCTATTGGTAAAAGCAAATAAGTTGTAATTTAAGTTTTTCTTGTCAGTTTAGTTACTAACCCATTATTTTAATCCTTATAAGGCCAAGCAATAAAATAACATTTTATTCCAAAAGAACCAGTGATTTAGTACTTGTCTACCAAAAATGCCAGTTTTGATATCGGATGTACCTCATCCTTTGATTTTTCTATAATAAATTGAGAAAAAGTGTTTACCTTGTAATCAAATGAGTCACAATAAACATTTCAACACTCTGCGCAAGGCTTTTATTATTATAATAGGAAATAATACAGTTTTATTGGCTCAAATATGACACATTATATATCAATATTTTCAGGAAAACCCATAGAACAAAATGAAATAAAATTTAAACTTACCACTTTAAAACTAAGGTCTGCTTCAACTCATATCCGCAAAAAAAAATCTTTTGTCCATTTAGTGACAACGTAGGTAATAACTAAATTATGATAATCCAATTTCGAATATACACAAAATGTAGCAAATTTTGTTACAAAACTAGAAATGTAACATAAGTACCACTTTATTTTCTTCATAATGTCAACATCGTTGTAGACATTCATACATACTCAAATTTCAAATTCAGTAATTTCACGCACTGTGTGACACCTACATCCAACTTTTGCAAATTAGTGTGTTCTATTACTGTGTCTTTAGAAAGTATTGGCATTTAACCTTTGTATATCATGTACATATTTATTAAAATTAGTTATTATAAATATGTACCGTAATACACACATAAAAAAAAACGAACATTTTGATTCCTTCTTCGGAGTTACCGCATCTGTCTGCGACTTAGTATGAGTCACAGACAGCTTGCAGCTCCGGATTCCCCCTCTATCTCCCTACCTTGGCGGTACAGGCGGCGCTTGTCTGTATATCTGATCTCTCAGTATAGACTGAGTTGTCATTGAGAACAGAGCATTCGCGATGTCTAAACGAAAGGCTTTAAGTGTAGCAGATAAAATTAACATTTTAAAGAATGCCGAGCACGGCATACAGAAGAAATTTATAGCACAGAAGTATGAAATTCCTCCAAGCGCACTCTCAACAGTAATGAAAAATAGGGATGCAATTTTGAAGTTTCAGGAAGCTGGCGGAGAAGAAAGAAATTATGCAGTTTAATAATTTTCAACATTTTCCTTGTTATTGATCAGATTACTATTATATTAAAGACGTCTGATTATTACAATATAAAATACCGTGCGTGATAAAGGACACAGTGTTTGGACTCATTTTGTGAGAAATAATATTTAGAGTTTAGTAATTTGAGTAAAAATTAGGTAAAGTTAAAATCTTGAAAAAATTTATTTTGTAGCATAAGGGCTAAGCTGAGCCGCACGTGTGAATGTGTGTGTCGGCACTTTTCAACAGAAAATAAAAAAGTAAGCTAGTTCCAAGAATTGCAGAAAGTACATTTCCGTAGAATAGGATTTGTTTACTAGTTCCCACGATCCCCTCCCTAATATTAGTCGACTCGGTAAGTTAGTCGGCAAACTTTACAAAGAAATACAATAATCAGCTGCTTCTAAGAGTCGACTATTTTTTACAATTAATACATATAATACAAAAAATAACACAAGTTAAATACTGCAGTATTTCTGTTTTTTTTTAAACTAATATAAAACAAAATAATAATAAAAAAATAAATAAAAATTATAAAAAAAACAATTTCTTTATAACGAAATTTCTATTTAACGAACTTTCTTTGGAACCTTCAATTTCGTTATATGGAGGTCCTACTGAAGTTATACATATTAACATTGGCTTTCATTATTATTATTAGACTTTAACCTAACAGCTCTACATTTCCTTATTTTCTATGTGTTATTTAACAGTGAAGAATGCATTTTGGGACTTGAAATATTTATCAACACATAATATGATTTGATCCTTTGAATAAGTTTAATAAGTTTTTATAGAAAAATTGAAGGACTAGTTACAACCGATATTTACCATTTTGTCATGGTATTATACAAAAATTTGTAAGTAATCTAAAAAAAATAGTAAAGGTATACTGTTTACATTTACTTTATTCCAATAATTCTCACTACTTATTTAAATAAAAATAAAAGTAAATATGTAGTGTTCCTGTCCCTTTTCTCGCTAAATTTATGCAATTCGTGTTCTAAATGATTATCTTCTCCTCATTTAACAGGATATCTGGATTAAACAGATCGATTAGATTTTTAAAAGATGCTATCAAAATGTGAATAATATCGACTAAAAAATCAGTATCCAATAATTAATTGATTTAAATATTAACAATGGAAGCACAAATGGCTAGGGCGACTCGCCTGACAATTAATTGTACATCTTTGAGCGGACAAGGTTTAGGTTGTGTAGAGGAATGTAAGGACCTTTGTCTGAAGTCTTGCCATTTGTCTCTCACGCTATGCCACTGTGTGAGTTTGTCACATTGTCAGTACAGTACAGTACAGTAGTCACTCAATTTTTTGTCAGTGTTAAACTCGCTACTAGATTAGACAGTGTTTCTTATCATTTTGTTAAGAGTGTAGATTTTTAGTATAGTGTAGTGTGTGGAAATGGTGTCAAAATGGGGGGGAAAATGTTAAAGTAAGATGCCTTATATAAAATTGACAAACGAGAATCACTAAAAAAATTTGCTGCTGGACTAGTGGTAGGAACTTCAACAGTGTCTAATTGGAAGAAGAATTGCAAAGAAATTGAGAATTTTTATTTAAAAACTATAACAAAAACAGTTTGGAAGGCCGTGGAACAATTAAAAAGCAAAAATGAAACCTTGGATGATGTATTGTTCATGTGATAACGATACTTAGCAAAAACATGGTGTTCCAATTTCTGGTCCGATTTTAGAGTATAAATTAAAAAATTACTGGACACTACTACAGCTAGCCAGTAGTGGCTAAAACGTTGACAAACCTCCATGCATATACCAATAATTATCTGTGGCTGGTGAGAGCCTATCTAGTGATTCTGTAGTTTGTGAGCAATTCAAAAAGTATTCTAAAAATTATTTTGACCGAGGAGCTAATACGGACGAAACTAGACTTTTCTACCATATGATGGCTAACAAAATCGTAGCAGTTCATCAAAGATTGAGGGTTCAACCAAAGGTTACTGTTAGGATTCGTTCTATCCTAATTCCTAACATTACAAAAAAGCAAAGATTGCATAGCTTGTAGCAATGCATCAGGAAAATATAAATTGCCCCTTATGATAAAAGGGAAAAATTAAAAAAATTCTCGTGCTTTTAAAAATGTTAATCATGCTTTCATTACCTGTGATCTAACATAACCAAAAAAGTCTGTGAACAGCTTTGGGTTTTTTGACAATTTTGTTTGTAAATTGTTTTGATTTATATGGTTACTGAAGCATCAGATCATGTAACAGAAGGCACTTTGAAGAAGTCGTGGGAAAAATTATAGGCTGCTGTTTGTGAAATAATAACTGAAAGCATCCCTCGCACATCAAGTAGAATGATTTTTTCTAAATAACAGTTATTCTAATGTATACCACAATTGACGGATGCTCAGATGTTACATTACAACAACGACAGTAGTAATGGCACAATGAGATTAATCAGTGTGCATATCTACGAAGGAAGTTGGCAGAAGAGGGAGTCGGGTGGGTAACAATAGAAAGTGTGCAACCAGAGATAACACATGCAGATGCCACATCAACAGCTTTGTAATATCTTGGCTTATTTGGACCGACAGTTCGACACTACACAGACTAAACTTGGTGAAAATACTAGTATGCAATTGTGCTGAGTTTAAATGTTGCATCAAAGTGACGCAAAAAATGTGATCAAGATTTTGTAAAGCGAGATTGAAGTTTTTGTGTATTGTATAAATGTGTTGTTGTGATTGTGTTTTCCTATTGTTACCTATTTATTCGAAATTTTGATCTTCCGAACTGCTTCCGGTTCCAGTTTGTCTGGATAATCGAGGTGTACAGTATAGTTTTCATAATTTTTCTAAACTTATACAACCCAAATGCACCACTTAACCTATAGTTGTTCACTGTAACTAGGCCTATTAAGTAAGCATATTTTCTGATTTTTGGTTCATGGACAAATCCTGATGTACATCATTCAGGAAAAGATTGGAAATCACTGTGTTAAGATATTATGTTGTTATTTTAATCATGAGGTTAAAAGTCATTTCTAACCCACCAACCTTGCCAACAATTTTACCTGAACTTTAAAGTTATAAAATGTTGTTTCTTGTTAAATAAAGTAGGCCTATAGAATGGTATTTTTTATTTTATGTTTAATATAGTAATTTAAATATATAGCCTACTTCTAAGACATATTTTTGTTTTAATTTAAAATAAATAATTGATTTTCTTTTTGTCCACAGAATGTTGATGCCAAAAAAGAATCGTGTTTCAATCTATGAACACCTTTTTAAGGAAGGTGTCATGGTTGCCAAGAAAGATTTCCATGCACCTAAACATCCAGAGTTAGAATCAATTCCTAATCTGCAAGTCATCAAAGCTATGCAGGTAACATTACTTCTATGTATTTAATCACATTTGAATATCCCAATTCCCAATAAATAAAACGCCATAATTTTTTATTTATTAAAAATTGTTGATTATATCTTAAGAAATATTTGTGGAATATTTTCTATAAAAATAGCGCTAAATGGTCACACACAAAATTTCAGTTTTAATTAATACGTATAATTTAAAAAAAAAAGTAATATAGGGAGAGATTTTTGACAAATAATGTATTAAAAAATGTCCCTAACCCCACTTTGTTAATGTAAGGTATGCCATTATAAGTGATATTATCTTAGGTTCAAAATCTAATGCTTTAAGAAAAAGTACCAAAAAGAAGGAAGATAAAATATTTTATCTTGAAAAAAATTTAAAAAAAGAAAAAATAAATAAATGTTAAGTGATACCTTACGAAGCTAGGCTTGAATTAGTCTACTTTTAATCAATTGTTTTATTAATTATTCGTAGTTAATTGTTCAAGTTGTAATGGATTCAGAACCCTAATAATTTACAAAAACACTGATAAACAGTAAATAAATAAATAAACTATACTTCTTATAATATTAAACTCTGTAGACTTTTAATATTATTTGGTACCTTACTGGTAAAAGTTGGATGGAGAGTGCCAACATACTATGTTTAATGTGGCTCATAGGCCTATTACTTCCTTTGTTTTAACCTTTTGTGTAAATCAGTTCAAAATTCTGATTAAACCGTGGATTTTGTTTTACTCATAGTATGGGAACCATGGTACGTTTCATAACCACAGTACGGCACTGTTTGGCACAGCCTAGTTCACGGGACTATTAGTATCCTTGTATTTCTTCGGATCGTGGTCGAGTCACTCTTTTTCACCAAAAATATGTAGGTTAATGTTGGGTCGACTGGTATAGCTGATACCAAAAATGTGAGACTATACAAGTGTTACTTACACTGAAGGTTTGGAAACACTAGATGTTATGTCGAGCAACAAGTGGAAACTATGCCGATTGACTCAATACTGGTTAGAAGATGGTGTGATATCGCTGCTAAAACTAGGGTCTATTTTAAAACAAAAGACACTGAACAATTTTTCTTAATGTTCTTTTTTGCTTTATTTTAGTAGTGTTGGCATAAACAAGTATACACTGTACTACTATTTAAATCTTATTTTTACTCATTAAAAATGTATTTACACACATACCCTATATATTGTTCTTATTTACATATAATCCTAGTTTTTGCAATTCGAGGTGACCTCAACCTCAATTATCTTGAATTACCGGAACTGCTGTAATAGTAATTTGACCTAAATTATACAAATTACATAACTAAAGTAAAATGTAGCATTAAAAATTCAACAGCACCTAAACAATTTATCGCGTTTTTAAGGCTTTACGGTAGATTTATGAATCCAAGTTGGTATTATTTACACTACAATCCAAGCTAGATAGTGGCTAGCCTACTTTACTTTTACGTTGCCTTGAATTGAATCAAGCTAGTTGTTTAGAAATTCAATTTAAATATATAGGTAATTATCATAGTATGATTTAGTTTGATATTTAAATGAAAAAGAAGATATTGAATATAAATATTTAAGATAATAATATATTGTTTCAGAGTCTAAAATCTCGAGGGTATGTTAGTGAGCAGTTTGCCTGGAGGCACTTTTACTGGTACCTAACAAATGAAGGTATCAGATACATTAGAGAATATTTACATCTTCCCTCAGAAGTAAGTGTTATTTTTACAAAAATTCCTATGAAGTTTTTTTGCTTCTTTTAAATAATATAATGAAGTTTTCAATTTGCTGTTTATATAAAACTGAAATTTGTACTAGACTAGAAAATTTATAAAATTCTCGTTTTTCCATTTTACTAAATAATTTTTCCGCTTTACTAATTGCTTTGTGTTTCCCAACAATTAATTATCTTGCTTATAAAAACAGAAGGCCCAAAATTCGTTAGTATGGGGAAGATTAATCAGTTGTATTCTAAGAATATCAATATAGTATTTAAGTTTGAATTACCCAATAGGTTTTGAATAATTAATTATTTGGCCCACTGTATTCTTAAATGCAAAATAATCATATTTATATAACCCTTCTTTTCTCTTCTTCATAAATAATCAGACCTATGTCCGTGAATTATCAGTGACACAGTCTTTGTGAATGATGTTTAGATTTTACAGTACATACATTAGTATGGGTAAATACTGTATCCAATTTGCTTCATTCTGTTTTGTTCATATGACTGTAAAGTACCATATGAATCAATAATAAAATATTGATTCCAATAAACAGTAAACATAGTACAAATAAAAAGAAGTATTATCATATTTATCTACCATTAAAACAAAGAAAGAAACAACAGAAAGTATAAAAACCATAAATTTGCATTGTTTAGCTCAAAGTAGTTAGTATAGGTCTAAATTAGGCCTTAATAATAATCCGAATTAGAAATGGTTTGATCCACTCTATTCCAATATACAAAATCATCATCTCCATTCTCTATCTGTAATAATCAAGACCTATGTCTGTGATCTATCGGTTTATGACAAGATCTACTAATCATTTATTAATTATTACTTTAAGAGGTAAGTCTGTTAATGATACTCCCAATTTAAAGTTGATTAAAATTAGTCTCCAAATTTCATCTTCATGCTGTCGGTATACAGCTGAAATGCTAAATGAAAAACTGAGTACAAATGAATATTTTGATAAAGTGCTAAAAAATTTTGATTACAACTTATTAAAACATTATATACTAAATAATGGATATATTATGTTTAAGAAAAAATGTTAACTTATGATATTTCATGGATTAGTATACCAAGTTCATGCATGTAGCACTTACCATACACTCCAAGCTTTATCTTCAAAATAGTCCTAAATATTTCCAAAATTATCTATTTATGGATTATTTCGCAAATGGACTGTAGTTTCAACCAATTTATCTTTGAAATATTTGATCTTTAGTAAATTATACTACCAATAACAAAGCTCAAAATATATTTCCCCTTCTATCCACTTGTTCTACTTGTTTTTACAATTTTAAAACTAAAAAGCATTTTATCACATTGTATTGTATTGTATATTAGGGTTTACCAATGTACTCATACCTTTATTGCTATTATGACCCCCCCCCCTTCATTATTCCTGAGGTACTCGGTTTACAACATCCTTTCCAATTCCATAGCTACCGTAAACTGTATGTTCTGAATGGGATTTATAGGGAGTAGATCTTGCACTGCTAATTGGTATCTTTAAATACCTGTATCCATGGTATCTACATTATTACTCCTGTCTAGCTCATTACATTTTTGTAGGCATTCCCAAACCATTGCTGAACTGATTATTTGATTGGAGATCTCAACGATTTGATCAATCTAACAGAATTATGTTTTTCTTATTGGAATATCTGCCTAAAAGATGCTGCGGAATTTGGCCAGAGGTTTCGACTCAAGTTCTCCGGCTACAGTTCTTTTTTCAGTTTTGGACCCATCCATGTGAAAGCTGTGGTATCCTTTGCCAGAGAGTTGATGGATTCACTCACTTTTTGAACTCGGTACTGAGGATGTGATTCTCAAAGTTATACTTTCTTAGTATTGAATGTCTTAAGAGTTCCCAGCAGTCTGCAACTTCTTTCCTCATTGTTGGTGTGCCCTTTTCACAACTAGTGTAGGGATGCGAAGTGTAGATCTGCTGTGGGGCACGATCTTATTCCTCATTTATATGTGTTTTTGTGTGAATATCCAACACCATGCGTCGTATGCCAGAGAGTTGATGGATTCACTCACTTTTTGAACTCGGTACTGAGGAATTGATTCTTAAAATTATACTTTCTTAGTATTGAATGTCTTTAGAGTTCCCAGCAGTCTGCAACTTCTTTTCTCATCGTTGGTGTGCACATTTTCACAACTAGTGTAGAGATGCGAAGTGTAGAATCTGCTGTGGGGCACGATCTTATTCCTCATTTATGGAAATTAATGCCAGTCTTGCTTCTATGGAACATTAGTTTCAAACAGTATTTTATTTATTGCAGTAGGATAATTCTAAGTGGGCATTCTAAATGTGTTTTTGTGTGAATATCCAACACCATGCATCGTAAATGGACCCAAACTGGGGTACATATGCGGTTTGTGGGTTAAAATTTAAAACAATAAATCTTAATGCTTATAAAAGTATTTTTGTATTAATATTATTGGAATTATATGTAAATAGGGTTGCTTCAGTTTTTTGGAGAAGGATTATAGACTACTTTTATTTATTCCAAGTACATTCTTAGAACCCCTAAACTGTGAAAAGTAAGATTTAGTTATCGTTAGATATACTCAAGATGTCTGATTCTCAAAGTTAGCTTATTCAGTAAAATTAATTTTTTTTTTTTTAATTACAAATTTTAATAATTGTGAAAAACATAAGTGAACATTAAGGAAATAAATTTTTAAAAGAAAGAAGAAAGAGAGAGAAAAAGGGGAAAAAAGGAAAAAAAAAGAAAAGAAAAAATAGAATAAGCTAAAGAAATATAAGTTGAAATAGAATTATTTATTAATGACAAGATTTAACATTCAGGATTGAACAGATTTGTCTAGACATATTCAGACAAAGTGCTCATGAGCATATTTTTTAGTTATAATTTTATTTTTTAAGAAATGGTCAAAAAGCCTAATTAAGTGAATTTGTTAAGTACCTTATTAGCATTTTTTTCTTTAATTCACTTCATGAATGACAGATTTAAATTTAAAGACATTTTAAATTATTGACTTGCTTGAATATAGCAATGCTTATGTCAAGTCATTTTACAGTTAAATTTTACATTTTTAGAAAACATGGTTTGGAATGGGACAGTGGATCCGAGACTAACTTTAACATTAGTTCGATGTTAGATTTCACAAAAACCGGCCACAGTGATAAGAGTGAGAGAGATGGAGAACTATTGATCTTGGGCTTTACAGATATTTAAAGACTATTGCAAATAAATTACATAACTGCTTTACTTGGAAGAATGTTTTTCTAATTTTGCTTTGTTTACACATGAATGTAACACTCTGTTCAATGTAAATCCAGGGTTCTTCTATCAGCACGATTCTTAGTTCTAGTTTGGCAAACAACCTCGCCACAACGACAGCTGCCCTTATGGTGTGATCTGCATTCATCTGAACCACCTTGGTGCATGTTAACTCAATTGTACCTGTAATTGTTGCTGATCAGGTGGAGAACCATCCTCCTCCTCATATAGGAATGAATCTTCTTCTTCATCTCTGATGAGGTTGAGGCTGGATATGCCCAGGCTTCCTTATTCATCTTCCGTCATCCTTTTCTCAGGATATTCTATTTCCATCTCCTTGTCTGTGATCTTTGCCTAATAGGTGAGGATGTTTGAATTTGTTTCTTCTTCCGATCTCTCTCCCTCACCTTTCTTTTCTCATCTTTTTTAGGCCATGTATGATGATATTCCCACATCTGTAAAATATGGTGTACTCGTAATTTATTCTTTATGCTCCTCACTGATCTCTCATCAACACAAATGGTGAAGAGCCTTTAATGGCCCTTCTTCTTTGCTACCTAGTACTTTTTACAGATGAGTGAGTGTCCGACTCTTTACTGTTTAAGAATAAGATAGACAACGCTTATGCCTTTGCAATATCTTCTCCCACATAGTCACATCCTACCTCTTTCCATGAACTGAGCTGGATGGCTTTCTTCTTTAGCTAGTCTTCTGTCTGTATCATGGAGTTGAAGACCAACATAGAATGGGACTAACATTTTGATTCCATCATACTATATAATATGTTTGTGTATCACAAAAAACAAAGCACAAAAGTATTAGTGTCATTATTTTAATGACACAAAAGTATTAGTGTCATTATTAATATGGATAAATATTATCCTGTATTGGTAACACCGTCTCCAATTTGCTTCATGTTGATAATGTACAGCTGAAGTGCCGTATGAGACGAACATTAAAAGTTCTGTTGATTCTATAATACTACATAATAATGTGTTGTATCACTAAAAACAGAACACAAATGTAATAGTGTTATTATTATTATGAATAAAATTTATCCTGAATGAATTAACACCGTCTCCAATTTGCTTCATGTTGATAATATACAGCTGAAGTGCCGTACGAGACGAACATTAAAATATTCTGTTGATTCTATAATACTACATAATAATGTATTGTATCACTAAAAACAGAACACAAATGTAATAGTGTTATTATTATTATGAATAAAATTTATCCTGAATGAATTAACACCGTCTCCAATTTGCTTCATGTTGATAATATACAGCTGAAGTGCCGTACGAGACGAACATTAAAATATTCTGTTGATTCTATAATACTACATAATAATGTATTGTATCACTAAAAACAGAACACAGATGTATTAGTGTTATTATTATTATGAATAAAAATTATGCTGAATGAATTAACACCGTCTCCAATTTGCTTCATGTTGATAATATACAGTTGAAGTGCCGTACGAGACGAACATTAAAATATTCTGTTGATTACATAATACTACATAATAATGTGTTGTATCACTAAAAACAGATGACAAATGTATTAGTATTACTAATTAATAATAATAAAAATTTTGCTGTATATGTTAACATCATCTTCAATTTGCTTCATGTTGATAATATCCAGCTGAAATGCCGTACGAGAGAAACATTTAAATATTCTGTTGATTCCACAATACTATATAATAATGTATTGTATCACTAAAAACTGAGGTCAAATGTATTAGTATTATTATTATTAATAATAAAAAATTTGCTGTATAGGTTAACACCGTCTTCAATTTACTTTATGGTGTGATAATATACAGCTGAAGTGCTGTACGAGAGGAACATTTAAATATTCTGTTGATTCCACAATACTATATAATAATGTATTCTATCACTAAAACAGAGGATAATTGTATTAGTGTTATTATTATAAATAATAAAAATTATGCTGAATGAGTTAACACTGTCTCCAATTTGCTTCATGTTAATAATATACAGCAGAAGTGCTGTACGAGACGAACATTATAATATTCTGTTGATTTCACAATACTGCAAAATAATATGTATCAATAAAAACTGAGCACAAAAGCATTGGTATTATAATACAGTGTTTGGAACAGCACTACTGTGTTTCTGTAGGTTAGTTGTAGAAATAATTTATTTTACATAAATAACATTTTACAAAACCAGATGGTACTGGTGAAAAACAAGGGTCAATGTTATTAATCCAAAATACATGATTACATGATCACAATAATTATAAATCATTTTCATTATTTATTACACTAACCACAAACTTGTAAGTGAAAGAAAATACAATATTTCAATCTATTCTAATCTAGAACAAAAAAAGTCAGTGTGTAAACTATGAAAAAATAATTCAAAATTAATATCTCCAAGATTCCATTTATCAACTAAATCAAAGAAAAAAACTCCTAAGAGTTAGAAATTGTCATCCAGATATTCATGAACCGAGTAAAGCGGTCTTTGTGTTAAAATTATTTTAATGCGGGTTTTAAATTATTTTACATCTATGGGCAGTTTATTAAACAACTTAATACGATGTATATGTTTTTTTTTCAAAGATAGAAAGCCAATGTTTTGGGTAGTTTAAATAACTAAGGATTTACTTATTTCCTGTTGAAAAATAACTACTATAAATTAGTTCTTTACAGCACCAAATTATTAATATGATCCATAATTTGTTCGATTTGGTATTAATTTGATTTGTTAAATTTTAAAATCCTTTTGGAAAATTTAACAGATTGTGCCCGCTACACTTAAACGGCAATCACGAGCTGAAACCGCCCGACCTCGACCAACAGCACCACGTGGAGAAGGCAGGACAAGAACTGCTGAAGACAGAGATCAGTACAGAAAAGCCCCTGGAGCTGGTGGGGATAAGAAAGCTGATGTTGGTGCAGGCACAGGCGATTTGGAATTTGTAAGTATTTACAGTTTACCTATGTTTGTACCTACTTAAAATTGTTAATGTAATCAATTAATATGGTAAGTTTAATAATAAACCTATAAAAGAAAATAATAATCTCCACACTTGTCAAACGATTTTTCTTATTGGAGGAAAAACAGTTACATGGTTTTATAGAATATCTAAACCAAAAAATTAGCCAGTTCCTATATTGTGATTGTAATTTTAATAAATCTTACCATCCTTTCCACACCAACAAAACCATTCAAAAATCTTTTTGTCCAAAGTGTTGCAATAATTCAATTTTATATGAAAGTATTAAGTTATAGCCACAATTGTAAATTCATATTAATTAATATCATATTATACATTGATATCATTAGTTGAATAACCTGTACTTTTTGGAATAATTTGGCACAACCTTGTCGAAGATAATGGTAAAAACACATTGTATCCAGTCTGTGGGGATGTTTGACCTTATTTTATTATCTGGTATTTATAAAAAATCTCAACAAAATTTTGTTTTTTGTGCGAAGGATCAGGTGGTTTATATTATCATTACTTACTTCTTTGTACATGCGTTTAGTCTCAGACAGCGGCAATGTCACGATGCATTTTGTATATTTTATCAGTAATTAATTGTTAGTAGCATTTGGGGAAAAGGATTGTTAACATTGATAGTTGGTTGCTAATTTTCTTTGTAAAGTTCTTTAAGTTTTTTCTTAAGGTGGTTGTCAACTTCAGGATGATATGTTCCAAGTTCTCTGCAAACTGCTCACATCCAAAGCAAGCATAGGTGAAACAATAGGGGTACCCTGTGTGGCTGTGTCCCTTTCAGGAGCGAGAAATGAGTGTTTGGACATGTCTGTGCAGCTTCCTGTCTATTTGTAGGTCCTGTCTTATATTCTTGTTCAAACTGTCAATCCATTCTCTTACGAGGTTACTTCTTCCCTACTTGTAGCATTTTCTGAGAGTTGTTCTATTGCAATCGAATTCGGAAACTGAAGAAACTGAATGAAACTGAAGAGCCGTCTTTGTCACCTTGTCAGCTCTTTTATTGTCCAGTATGCTGCAATGTCCAGGAAGAAAGTGTATAATTTTTGTCTTTGCCAATTCCTGTAGCTTGTGTAATGTGGTGTTAAAAGGAAGATGGTTTGTAAGGTACAATAAACTACAGAGATATTTTAGAATGTATGATGATGTATATTTTTTATTTTATCGATCTCTGTACAGTTGAAGGGCGGCTAATATTGCCAGGAGCTAGTTTCTGAGCTTGACTTGCTAGATAAAAAGGTGTTTAAAATTCATATTCTGTTTACGAATGTAAACACCTGATTCCAATTGATAATTTGTTAGGTTGAGGGAGCTGTCTATATAGAAGTGCAGATAGTTCAGGTAATACAAAGTGATTGAAAAGTCAAGCACAGCAAATTAAATGTGTCCATAAATTACTACTTTTTTAAAATTATACCTATCGGCTACCACAAAATAGCACCACTGGAATTACCAACAAATCTAGGGGGCCATTGAAATATGCATATTTCATAAACATGTCGTTTTCCCAAGAGCAACAAGTTGTTCATAGTATTTTGCCAGTCATTCATGCATTGTTTGACAATAACCAGATTAATCGCCCGTTTTCATGTAGTCTGATCAGTTGCAAACAAGAAGAGAACTTGGGAGACCGGCCATTTTAACTGTTGCTAAACTGGCTGACATTAGAAAACGTGATGCTGTTTTTGCCTTCAAAAAGCTTGCAAAGACTTAACAACACATTCTCAGATTTTGTATGGTAGTGGTCTGAAAGCGATGAAATTAAAATTTCGTGCATATCATTTCGTAGTGTGCAGGAATTGAAAGAGGTAAAAAAAAGAAGGGGGGAAAAAAGCCACACACTCGATAAACTGAAGATGAACATCACAACGAAGATTAACAATATCAGTGTAGGCATTCGCTACAAACTTGGTAAAACGAGTTCATGCATATATTGATTAACAAGGCAGCCATTTTGAACCTATTTGGTATTAGCTTCTCAACTAGTTTGGTGTTTATCCAGGGAAATAATCCACAGGGGGATTATGGGTTAGGTGTGGAGGTTATGTTTTTGTTTAAGGTGTTTACTTCTGAATCTAAAGGACTGTTTGTCTGAGTTTGAACATGGGTTGTGGTGTTTGGAAAGATGGTGTTTGCACAGTGTAGTGTTCTTGAAGTACTTCAGCCAAATTTTCTCTTCAAAATGAATACATCCACAGGGCCAGTGGTAAAATATCAAATTCTATTCTGCAGCAAAAAGTCTTTATTTTTCAAAAATAATTCAAACATGGTGAGGAAGGTTTTACAGTAACCGTCGGTTGGTTAGATTGCTATAAAAAAAGATATGGAATGAGACAATTAACTGTCTGCAGAGTAAAGTTATCGGCGAACTCTCAAAACATCAATAATTTTAGGGGAAAAAAAATCCATAAATTAATTGATGATGAAAGACTAACAGGGAGAGCAGTTGTATAATTGCGACGAGAGTGGTTTGAATTTTAAGATGCTTCTTAAGAAATCATTTGCATCGCAAGAAGAAAAATCAGCACCTGGTTTCAAGATGATAAAACAGTAAGTTGTTATACTTGCCTGTAGTAATCTGTCTCAGGGTTAAGGTGTCCGCATCCCATAACCTGGATATAAGATATCCTAAGAATTTTTTCATAAAGTTTTACGCCTAAGATCTTTCTATTTGTGTTGTATTGTAGATCTTCCCTCTCTGTGGTAATCTTTGGACAAATTTTTTTTGAGTTTATGTCTTATGATGAATACTGCATATTTGGTTTTAGATTTTGGGATTCTAGATACCATTGAACTCTAATGTCAAATCCTTTTTGTATGATTTCTACAGTTGTATTCTTATTTTTGTTTCTGGTCCAGACTGTCATTTCATCAACATAGTTGGCAAGGTATCAACATAGTTGCCATCTGATAGTTTATATCAGATGGCAAGTGTGGTTCAAAGTCAAGAAGCATGATTTTAAAGAGATTTGCACTTAACATAGATATGTCTGCGGTATATGCCATTTTTTACTTTTGTGTAACATTTCACATTTTTGGGTCTCGAAATTTGTGTTATTACTTGATTTAATATATAGAGTGAGCGATATACAATGAAAGAGACTTGCATCATATCTAGCTATAGGATCGTATATTAAGATCCTCTATTGACTGATAGACAATGTTCCGGAATTGGTTAATGTTATAGAACCGTGTGTATGAATGGAATTTGTTAAATAATTGAATAGACATAATAATTGTGAACCTTTTTGCAAACTTTCTTCTTTAAAAAAAAATTCTAGTTATTTTTTTTAGAATTATGAAGACTAGTAAATCCCAAAATTTGTGTATTAAACTCAGTGCAGTGTTATACGCCAATATTATTTATCAGGTTCACCATAATTGGCCCAAAGATCCCACCAATAACAACATTTTGAAAACAAGCTCAGAGTACTTTTTGGGAGCACATTCGCTCATGATCATCTGGCGAGGGTAGTCCTTTTTGTGACTCTTTCGCCACCATGAGATCTTCTCATATAACCAGAACGGTTCTATGAAATTTTCCAGAGTAACACAAGAAATGACCTATTCATATGATAGACAGTTTTTTTCTTGATGTTTAATAAAATCAGTGGTTAGCGTTAGGGTTTAGACGCTTATGTTAAATTGTTATAACCTATGTTTCACTGATATATATTTTCTTAAAAAGAATTAATATGTATAAAATATAAAGAACTTAATGTCTGTTGATTTCAGTAACATATATACAATAAATGTTATATCAAACATTCTTGACTGTTTGTGTAGACTAATTAAAAATTACAAAAGTTGATTTGTAGTGGAATTTACGGGAAATAGCGGAGACTTTTTCGTACCAAAGTCGACCGCTTCCAACAGTGCCACAACACAAACTCTACAAGCTCTAAAAATAATTATATATAAAAATTTTAAATAGTTTAACTAATTTTTGTACTTACTGCTCACAGTCCGTTTTTCTTTCTTTTATTGGTTACATCGTTTCGCCTATTTTTCAGGCATTATCAAACCTAGATTTTTACTGGAATTCTTGCATTCGTTGATGTGCGTCCATTGTATAAATTAAAACGTATACACATCACATTCACAAATAACACGTAATACTTAAACACTGCTTTGAAACACATAAGTTCATGAACAAATCACTCGAGTTCACGTGTGTCCGCGTACGTGCCTGATTCAATACTGGTTTTTCTTCTTGTCAGTTCAATAGGTTTAGCTAGGCATTGGTTGGAGGGGATCTAACTGGATAATTCTGTCAAATATTGTATATGCTTGGAATAATGTTTTTTCATTTAATAATGTAGGGATTATCCAAAACCTTTACATCTGCAACTTTTTTTTTTCATTACACACATAAATTCTGTGAACCTTTTTGAAAAAAAAATGATATCTTACAAGTTGGGTTTTGCATAATATTACTTTTATTTATTTATTTAGAGTTTACACGGTCAGTTATAGGGTTAATGAGAATAATGTTAAGTCTACTTCTCAAAAATTTATTAAAATTGTAAACTGATGTTAACTAATTGAATCATTACTCAGTCTGTTTTCATTGAACCGTGTGTAGTCAGACCAAAAATAGCAGACTAACTAAATATGGCAACAACTGAAAGATCCAATAAATATTAATCCTGTAAAAAAGCTTTTGTAATATTTTTCATTAAAAAAAGATCTCTTTATTATTCTCTAACTTAGAATGAGAAGAAGGGTAGTTTATTACATACAGTCTTAAACATTCTTATAAATTATTATTTTATGTATTTAAAAGATAGCAATGTTAAGAAATTATTGTATATTAATTGATTAATCTGTATTCATTACAAGAATATGAATTTATTAAATTACTGAACACATTTTTATAAACAGCAGTGTTCTCCTCTTTAGAGTTGGTTATATAATGGGTGGATCTCTTCTCTTTTTCTCTTGTCGTTTTTTAGCCAGTTCTAATAATTGTCTCTCCAAAAAACAGTTCTAGAGTTATTATTAAAAAATAGAAATCATACCAAAATTTTCATTTAAAATAATTTTTTATTTTAATAAATTCATGAATTAAAAATTAGTTGATTACAGTAATGTTTAAGAACCATATACCATGTACATTTAATTAATATTATTTGTGATAATAAGTGAAGATATTTTATTTTTCAAAAATTGATTTAATTTTTATTATTTCAGCGTGGCGGTTATGGCAGAGGTCGGGGTGCAGGTCCTCCACCATTGTAATTTGTTTATATTCTTTTAATACAAATAAAAAATTTAAAAGGAATTAGATTGTTTCATTATAACATTATATATTATACTCTGATTTAAACTGTATGGAGATTAAGGAAATAGTAAAAACCTATTTATTTGCCTTTGAAATAATAACAACAGCTATTCAGTATTATTTAATGTGTCTACCATCTGGAAAGGAATGAAAAGTAAAATTATAATATATTGTGGAAACTGTTAGAAATATAATGCTTGGCAAAAAAAATAATATGTGTTTTGGATTATCTTCAAAAAGTAGTTAATAGTCAAAGTTATGTATTAATAAGTACAACACACATGTTCAATATATCTAAATAGATTTAAGGGCATCTATTTAGCTCTCTCATCGAGTCTTGTTATGGGGTTTCACAGTCAAAGTGAAAATATGTTAAATTAAAATACTCTACTGATGAATAGATGCAGTGAAAAGTTACTATATCTTCGTCCTGTACAATTTCAAAACAAAATCAACGATGACAAAGCTACATCGTTAATCACTAAACGTTTTTAACAAATGGTTTATATGGGGCTAGTTATTAGGATTGACTTATTACCCATAGTATTACCGCGTAATACTAGTACTTCTTTATACCAAATTTTGTGTTCCTACCTAATTTTGCGGCCACTTAATATACAAACGACAACTTTACTATGACAGATGGGCGGCAAGTTGAAAATCACTTTTTTTTGGTTATCTGAGACCATGAAACATGAAGATCAGTCAAAAAACTGGTTGATTTTTTGTAATTACTAAACTTGCCCTATACTTCATATACTGGGTATGAAAACATATACTGTAGATGGATTAGAAAGGATATTAAAATGAGGTATTGTGGAGTAAATAAAAGAAATATTGTCGATGATAAGAACCTACAGAATTTTAATTATATACTATTTGTGAAGGACTTTAAAGAAAAACTGCTATTCAACAAATCAGATAAGATTAAAATGATACATTGCCATATTTTTATTTGTATACATTATTTCATTTATGAATATATTTTGTGTATTTTTAAACTCCTGGAACCTAATGGATGAACTGATTATTATCATTTCCATCTAGAAGTAGGCCCTCTGTTATCTCTAAATCTTCCAGACGAGGCTTGTTCTTCATGAGCTTGTAGTTCTTCATCTATTAGTAGCTCAAAGTTGCCTAAACTTTCTTGTGAAGGTATTTTGTTCCATCTTGTGCTGTTAAAATAACAATATAATTTATATTCCAATATCGTGTTAGTTATTTCACTCAAATATTAAAAATTGTATAAATCAAATGCTGTTTAGGAATTTTCAAGCATTTTGATAATACCAGTTTCCAATAGTTATGTCAGAAACTTTACATTATCCATTTCATCTGTACTCAAATCTAGCATGTATGGTTTTAAATGGTAGTCAATGTTCATTTTCACTTTTTTACTGTTTAGCTTAAGCATCAGTATTTGTGGATTTACTAATAAGTTTCGTTTGAGTTCTTACATTGCTGAATTAATTAAAATCATCAGAACCAATTTTTCTGAAAATTCTAATGTTTTGGTCTTATCTAAAAGTCACTTAAAATAGGAATTTTTTTTTAACCCTTTGAGTGCCACAAGAAAATTTTCATAACTGGAAAATTCGGTAACACATCTAAAATGCACAGACTCACCCAAAAATGCCACAGGTATAAATGGTTTTTTGGAGATTTTTGTTATAATTGACACAGATTAAATTGTATACAAGATATCTTAACAAATTTAGTGTCAAAATGTTCAGTGTTACCTAGGCTACAATTATATTTGTAAATAAGTTGGATTCTATATGTAAAAAAAAATTATTTATTAAAAACCAAACTTTAGATAGCCTAATTTAGAAAAAAAAATTTTACATTTTTTTTTTACCTCAAAAACCAAAAATATTTTATATATGGGAAGTGTGCTATTTTCTATCTATATACTGTTTTCTATAAGTGACCAAATTTTTAAATTATTTGGTTGAAAACCAAACTCAAACAAAGAACTTTTATCTCAGAACTAACCTATCCCAACCTATCCTAGGCCTATTTTGTTTACCTGATGTACTAGGTTAATCTAAGTTTAAATCAATATCACTATCACTAAACTGATTGTCACTATCACTTTCTGGTTGATATAACGGGTCTAGATCACTGTCATCCCCAAATAAATGTAACAAATCATCTTCAGAGGCTAAAGAGTCATCGTCTGAATAACCTAAAAGTAATCTGTCTACTTCGCTACCTCTTAGATTTTCTTCCGCCATTTCAAAGCAATATATTATCCAAAATACTACTTTAAACTTGTAATAACTAAAATAATAACCTTCAACAAACAAATAATAAAATAACACGAACAACAAACTTCAAAAAAAAACTGATGACTGTAGCGAGAAAATAATATCAACACACAATAATATCAGTACCGTGCGTACACTTCTAACCTGCAAGTGAAAATGACAACAGCTGATTTTGTGCATCAGTAATTGTTGTCATCTGTTTAGTTAGCTAAAACAAAATTTTTTCCACCACTGAATATCACTGGATATACCACAAAGTATTTTAAAACACCGAAATACTATATAGCAGATTACAAATAAATTAATTAAACTACGAAATACGCAGTGGCGATGGATCGTCACCGTGGCATTTCTCGCACGGAAAAATGGTGACGATAGATCGTCATCGTGGCATTTCTCGCACGAAAAAATGGTGACGTTAGATCGTCACTGTGGCACCCAAAGGGTTAAATATGACCATGTAATCCTTTAAAAGTTTTATGGTTCAAAGTTCAAAGTTTTATGGTTACTTAGATCCAATCCAAAATTGTTGTTAAAAATGGAACATCAATGTTTGACGGGAGAATTATAGATCTCTATACTATATTTTTAATTATACACCAAACAACAATATAAAATAAATACCAGACAGATCAATAATGAAACATGAAACTATTTTGATGAAATTAGCGTTATTTTACAACAACATGTAAACTGTGTTCTCAATAATCGTTTCTTACTTTCAATGATAATGTTTTAAGTTATTTTAAACACATCTCTTTCTTGTAGATATTTTGGAACTCTTTCATTTGCCTCCCTGACGACCACTATACATTATATAAAGAAAAGACAATGGCTTAATAAAACCCTCACTAGTTCAATCTCTCTACAGTGGAATAATAGTGCAATTAATCCTTAGATGGTGCAATAAACACTGATTACTTTTGTTGCCTCTGATTCAAAATGTTGAGAAACAACATATAATCAAAATTTGTGCACAATATTAAATATGTTAATAAAACATAAAGTGGATTGAAATATAGCTAAAAATATGTAAACAATTCACATTTTTGTCTAGAGACTTGATCTTAAACAAGGAAATTTGTATTTCTTTTAAACAAAATATTTACATAAATTGTAAATTTGTATGTGAACATTTGTGCGTTCGATAAATTCATTACTGCTTATTTCACAATTGAAAATTATGTTATAAAATATCAATTGCCTATAGAAAACTGTAAAGGTTTGTTTAAGAAACTGTATACATTATTTAAAGACAAACTTACTCTGGCAATCCGTCCTGGGGTAGAACAATGTTTAAAATATTATTGATTAGTTTATACTTGAGAATACGATCGTTTACTGTAGTTGATGTAAGAGATGGCGCAGCATTTACCTAAACAAGCAATTAAATATATTAGTGAAAAAATGGTATGTCAGATAAAAAAGTTTCTGACAAATGTTATGCCAAATGTGCCTGAAATATTTATTTAATTTCTGTTATGCTAATAGTAACTTGCAAACGATTAGGAATTTATATATCCTATGTTTTGCATTGCCAGGCTAATAAGAAGAGTTCAGCTGTTCAGGGTGTCTGTAGTTATGGGAATAGCAAGTTTATTAATATACAAAAATGCCATTTTTGTACTTCTGAGTTTTTCTATTTATATTTATTTTCTAAGAAAAGTTGAAGCTTTTTTACTTTTTTAAGGGCTTAAAAACAAAATATCTGACTTTGTATGTCACAGTTAGGCTGCTATGTATCGCTTTGCTGACATGCCTGCCCTGCCTTAGCTATTGTGATTTTCAACTAGGTAATAAATTTTTTAAAGGATAGTTATCAAAACAACTTTTGATTTTGAGACTTATGTAGTTAATAGTTAGTCTAAGCCAACTAAAAACCAACTATAAAAATAATTTCAGTAATTGTTCCAATATTTGCAAAAATAGGGCAAAAATTATAACACATACATTTTTTTTTTTTTTAAACTTGTCACTAGAAACTTGTAGTTAGTTACTTACTATATCAGGTACTTATTTCATGATGGATCTAAATCCTACTATGTTGATGGCTTCAATAACTACTTAAGGAAATATCATAAATAAGTTTAGTATGAAAGTTATTTAATAATGTTAATTGTAAGATTGTATTGTTGAAGATTCACCTCAACCAGCCAAGGTTTAAGATTGTTATCAATTATAATATCATATCCATAACATTCAAAACAATGCCTATCATTGGCCATAATATAACTGACAGCTTTTAGTGAGTGTACAATCAGCCAAGAAATATTATCAAAAAGGCGTTGAGTAACTTCTTTGCCTCTTGTACTTTCTAGGTAGAGTTGTAGGTTCTGCACAGACATTTTGCCTCCATGCATGCTGTTATATTCACCCTGGAAAAAGCACAATAGAAAGTTAATTTTTGATGTGGCATTTTATTTTTGAAAACAATTTGTTACTGTAAATGTAATATACCAGTTGGCCTACGAAAGATATTGGTATTGGCTTGTGAACACTTGATTTTCCTTCATTCAACAAATTGTATTCAACTTTGACTCATAGAGCTTACAGTAGTATCTGCCAAAATTATAGCTTTTTAATTCATAATTTTCATATTATATAGAGGCAATGGTTTATTTTTTAATTCATATAATAATAAATTTAAAAATAATACCATTTTGAAACAGTTTAGTAAAAAAACAATAGTTTTGTCATAGAGGTATGAAATAAACATCATTAGAAGGGGGTCCAAGTATAAATAAACTGTGGTAATTTAATAATTAGAAATAGCAGTACAGTAGAACTCCAATTATCCGGATTAATTGTGACCGGACCCGGAGTTTAACCACAGACCTATATGTGAAAATTTTGAAAGGTATAAAATTCTACATGTTTTAATTGAATTGAAAGGGGGGACTACTTAAATTATGAGTATTGATATAAGAAAGAAAACATGTAAAGTTACTTTATCCATGTTCCTAATAATAATAATACATTTAAAAAAATAATAAATGTTAGTTTGTTGTCCTTTGATTAATTACTTTAGAGCGAGAATTTTCCTCAACTGTCTGTACTAACAAGTTTTTTTCCCAAATAGTTTTTTAACACACATTAAATTATATATGCATATCACAAGTTTGTTTTACTTAAAATTAGGAACATACTTACTATTGTTTAAAAGAAAAAGGTGTTTTTTTTTTTACTGAGAAAGCTCAATGGTTTTTCATTGAGAAAGGAATATAATATTTTCCTAATAAAATAGTTGAGAAAAATGATAATTGACTGATCCTAATAATTTTATAGAAAGAAGTAACTAAGTTGGTAGCCATGATGGGTGTTGTTGTCAATTGAACCAAGAGAGGATTAATTTTAACATCACTAACCAAACCCTTTCAAAAATTCATTACTTGAACTTTTACTTAACAAGAATTAAAAGTTTTGAAAAGGTATGAGAATGAGATTTTACAGACAACTAAGTAATAATAAAAGAGATGGTATTAGCAGTAAAACCCAGTGGCATATTTTCTAGGATAGCTGTGAAGCCCAAGTATTAAAGACAAAAAAATTAAAATACATTTCTATTATCCTACCATATTAAGTAAATATATTTGTCTTTATTTTAAATATAAAATTATAATTAAAACGTTATTTTGAATGTAACATTACTATTTTTTATATGAGTAACATTTATACATTGCAGAATTACAGCTCATATTTGACCGTAACTTGCTATACATGTCTTTGGACAAAAAAGGCGAAGTCCCATCTATTAACTGTGATGTTGCTATAGCAACAGTAAGTAAGGTGGGGGCTATGATATTTTAATACAGGAGATCTTCGCTCTTTGGATAGCTAGCTGCATAAAAGTATGTGTTTGTTATTAGTTATTAATTTGTGAGTCTAGTATTTGTTGGTGTCCTGTTCGGATCGCTGATGATTGTACGTTGTCACGTTGGTATAATTATAATTATTGGTTTACATTTTTTAATTTTAATATTACAATTAATTAATTATTTAATTTGGTAGTTTGTAAATTATATTATATTTTTTAAAAAGAATACTACATGATCAACTGACTGTACTTTATTGGAAAGTTGTTTTAATTAATAGACCTAAAAATTATAACAATATAAATATTAACTCACTTTCTTAATCACATCTGTTGAGTGTTAAAATCTCCCAGTCATTATTATTTTACTATCATTTTTCGTATAGTAGTGCCTCTTAACTATAGCTTATTACTTTTATCTTTGCATTTGGATCGAAAAAATATGTAATAAATTAAAATGAGTGATATAGTTAATGATTTATTAGAAAATATAACTGAAAAATATATACAAAATGAGATAGCCTGAATCTTCAGCATACAATACGCTACTGGTAAAACCATGTGATTTTAACATATGAAAGAACTTATACAAAGATATTTAAATCTGAATTTTGACATAGAATATGTTAATTTTTAACTGCCTTCAGTAAACATTGTTATCGTATTCAGTTACTCACCCCATGTTTCTGTACTGATACATTAGTTAGATGCACATACATATTATCCAATTCTTGTATACTGGTGTCATACTTGACAGTACAAAACCTGCAGAAACCCAACTTAAACAAGTATGCTTTGAGTGGTCGGAAAGATGTTACCAACACGTAGAGTCGTAAGTCAAATTTCTTTCCACCAATGAGAAGTGGGTTTTCTATATACCTACAACATTATATTTAGGGACATTCTTATAAATATAACTGTCAATAAATTAATGAATTACTTATTTACTCAACATTAGATTTGTTTCAATGACTATGTTGTCATTCACAAGTTCCACAAACTCTAAACGATCAATTCAGACTCATTGAGTTTGTGAATAATTGAGGAAGATGGAAAGAGTTCTCAATACATTTAAAGTGAATTCGAATAGATTGGTGTTGTTTTTTACAAACCATGTAAAAACTTCTGAGTGATTTAAAACTAACATATTTTGTGACATAATATTTAGTTACTATAAAGAGCACCAATAAGATTCAAAAATTCAATAAAGTTAGTCTTCATAACATGAAAACAAGTAACAAAATAGTAAAAAAAAAAAAAGAATATTTAGGGTTGAAATAGCATTGGGGAGATAAAACAGCCTTCAAAGATAAAAAAGTGTAATAGAACAAAACCTTTAGTTGTTTCTAAATTAACTTGTTTAGTTTTTTGTTCATATCTCAGTTAATTTTCATTCTATGTAAAAAGATATAATTTTATTGCTCTTTCAAGAAAAAAATTTATATCCTTTACATTGTTTCATAATGTTAGTGTTTTTTAGTTATTGTTAAAAATCTTTTGAAATGAATATCATTTTCAAACAATAGAATTCTTTTGCCCAATTATAGGGTTTCCAATATCTGTAATGTTGACCTTAACCACAAATTTTCCAATTAAAATTACAGGCAAATATTATTTTAAGGTGGTAATTTTGCTTGTTAATATGTCTCTCTCAAATCTCCGCCAAATCTTTAAAAAAAATACAGAGTATAAAATAAAGACTCCTAGCCCTTGAATACTTTAATAGCGTCAGGATCGGATGAGAACAAGAGTTGGTTAAGACAGACCTAATAAGAAAGTTGAAAAGGAGGGATCTAACCCAGGACTATATTTATAAAGAAAGGTCCAAATAGAGCTAGGAAACTCGGGTTTGCCAGACCCATACTCACTATAATTATGAAGGGCACTTTCTAGTTATGCCAATGGTAATTTGAATTGACTGCACTTCCATAATTATCCATCATAACCATGTTTTTGAAAAAAAGATACAATAAGAAAGAGATGACCAAGTTTGCTGCTAATTCCAGTACATATTAATAACAAGCAAATGGATATTAGTGACTGAAATTATTATGCAGATATGATGAAAATAAATATATAAACACATAGTTTAAATACCTATTATTAAATACTTGTAAAGGTGACTCAAAATAAATTTATGAAGTACAAATTGTATACAAAGTTTGACAGACATAGATGAAGTAAATTATAACAATAAAACTGATATATAAAGGACAAAGTACTTTTTTAAAAAGAATAATCATTGTTGGTTTTAAGGTGATAAACCATTGTGGTCATCATCACCTAAAGACGAATCATTGAAAAACAATGATAATGTTACCATATCCGAAAGCATATGTACATGTAATGTACTACTTGCCTGGAAATGACGTATGATTCTTTCACTAATGAAGGGTTGAATGGAGTCTTACTTTCTCGAGACCACCGCTTAAGTTTTGAGAGTTTATTGATAAGAAAGATACCAGCACCTTGAGATTTACCACATGGTTTCATAATCCAGGTACTCTGGGGATTCTTACGGTATTCTTCCACAAACATATTATAGTCTGAAATTAAACAGACAACTTTGTTACTACTTAATCACCATTTTGAAGGAGTAATGAAACACATAGTATTTTTACACATTTATCCTGACAGTATTCTGGGAAACCTTTGTCCTTACATGTACTTATAAGGGTAGCAATTTATGATGGTCCTAGAAAATGGTAACAAAATCTGTTACCCAAGGTCTATTTACTAAAGCCAAAGTTGCTAAAAATTTTTTTAAAGTTTCTTTTACCTGGGTCCAAAGTGTTTTAATGCTCTACTTGATGTTATTGAAAAATGCAGAATTGATCATTCTTTTAAGTTAAAATTAAAAATTGACTTTTAAACAAAAAATAGATCAAATTAATGCAAAATAGACCAATAAAAATAATGCAATAGATAAAATATCAAGTTTTTTTTCCATACTTTCCATTTAGTTTTTTTCAAGTTAGCTATGTCAACAACTTAAAACAGTTGATAAAATATCAGTTTAAAATCAAACCAGTTGCTAAAGTAAACTGTAGCTTAATAAACATTGTTAAAATTCAAATAGTACAAATCAATATGATTACATTTTGAAATAGCCGTGGATAAATATGTTTTGTGGTCTTTGGATACTTTTGGGACTGATCTGATTTTTAGTTATGATTATATTAGGTTATTAATTATATCATTACAATTTAGTAAGATGGTTTAGTTGTATATTAGGCTATATAGAGAATGTACTGGCACTTGCTGGAGTGTGATGAGATTCTGTGTCAATAAGCGACTGTTATTAATTTAGTAATATTTATTTATTCAGTCAACTAGCCATTGCTACATGAGAAAATGGTTAGACATTCCAAGTTATTAATTTTGTAAAATATGAAAGGCATAAATTACATTATTATCCCTTTTGTTGAAATAAGACATAATTGCTTTTTGAGTTTAAAATATTCAGCATTTCTCAAAGTTTTATGGTTACTTTGTTCATTAGTAATGAACTTCATGTACGGTAATGTAAAATTTTTTCACTGTTACACGAAAGGTTATGAATTGTTGATCTGACAATGTGATAAGTTTTAGATAGGACAGTTGAAGTTTTTCAGTTATCATATTTTTTTTTATAATGTCTCACTTTTATGATACAGATAAAGTAAAATGCTTACGTTTTTAGTTCGAGCCTGGCACAGTGTTTCTTATTTATTCAACCCAGAGTCAAGTGTGTAAACAAATTTTTGACAATTTTTATGAGACATATATCACATCACAGTATTTTTTTAAATTTTGGAATGAATTTGTTTGTAATTTTCAAATAGAAAAATTGAATATTGTACTTTAGCTTTTCAAAATGTGTTTGTGAGAAACCAAGAAAGAAAAATATTGGGTAGAAGAAAATTTGAAATTGGAGGTAAATCCAGGCTTCTTTTGAATTCTTGCAAAAATATTCTGTTTGTAATAAAAAAAGTAGTACTGTTTAAAATAACAGTGTTTAGTTAATTAAGATATTTTAGCAAAGATGTTTTAAGGAAATACTTTGAAACCATCTTTATTTTTCCTAAAACATATGTAAAAAAATCAACTTTTGATTTTAAAATTTATGGTGACAGAATAATATAAGATACTGTATTGAATATTTCATAGCTAATTTAGTAAAATCAGACATAAATTGTTACTAATAGAATAAAAGTTTCCACATAAATTGCTAAAAGAAACTTTTAATTTAACTATTTTGTGGCTAATAATCTTGTTCAAGCCATAGTGATTTGTTGAGTTGTAACAATGAAAATATTTAATCAGTATAGTGAAAATGTTGGTTATTACAGCAAAAAACTGTAAGCCTAAAATATCTTTTCACCATTTAATTAAAAATTAAATTTCTATTGTATAATTTACTATAGGTATGTAGGGAGAATGACATAATTTGGTGAAATCATTATAAAAATTACAACTCATGAAATGAACACACACGTATATATGTACAAAATAATATATTTTTTATTCTACCCAATGTATGTTAGTTCCATAATCTATAACTAACAACATACCTGCAGGAAGGACAAATGTTACAGGAATAAAATCTAGATGCAAATAACGTCCAGGTGTATCCCCTTTTTCAGCGATTGGATTCCCTTCTCTCTCTAATTCTTTGCGATAACGTTTAATATTTTTTACCAGTAGATCTTTACGTGATAGTTCATAGTGGTTGGGAAAATGATTTATCAACCTGAAGAAAACAATAATATGATATAAAATCACAAGTTAATGGTAAGTAGTGTTTCACAATTATGTCTTTAAGAAGTTTTACCTGGATATAATTTTTAAAAAATTAATACAAAATGTTATTTAGGGTGTGAGTGTGAATTTTTATATAGCATATGAATAATATAACTGATAAGAAATAGAAAATTTGCAACAAAAACATCTTCCAATTATTAAAATTTATTTAGCTAACAACAATATTTGTAAAAAGTTTGGTGAAAATTGTAAAACAATAATGGCATCTACAAAAGACTGTAATAGTGTACATTTTCAGTTTTGTAAGAAAAAAATTAGTTGTTAAAAAATTAAAAACCAATAAAAATAAAAATAGGGGATTTAGTATTAGTAAGAAATCATTTTTTATCATCAAATTTAGGAAGAGAAAATAAAAAAGGCATTTTTAGAAACAGTAGTTTTAGAACATGCAAATTTTGAGAAACCATTTTATTTAAATACAGATGCATTGGATATTGTGTTCAGAGCAGTTTTATATTAGTTGGACAGAACTGGAGATCATTCAGTCATAGCGTTTGCAAGCAGAAGTTAACATAACCGTTGAGATAAGATGTACAGTCATGGAAAAGGAATTGCTCAGTATAGTCTTTGCCTGCAAAAATTTAGAAATTATATCTTAGGAAATCAAACAACCATAAGATCAGATAATAAAGCATTCACTTTTTTAAGAAATTGTAAATTGACACATAGTAGGCTTAAGGTCATTATTTTTTTTTTGCAAAAATATAATTTAGAAATAGAATATTGTCCAGGAAAACAAAATATAGTTGCAGATGTTATTTCAAGAACCAATAATAAAGAAAATTGTTAAAATTAGAGATGACCATTTGATTAAAATATTACATGTACAAATTAATAGAAAAATGGTGTGGAGATTGGGTATCGATAGTCGAAAAATGTTTCGAAAAAGAAACAAAACATGGTAGACAACGTTAAAGGTCAGAGGACAGGTGGTGGGTTATAATTTGAATTAAGAAGAGTTATAACATTAACTATAACAGGTCAGATGATTATACTGTATACTTTAACGTAAGTGTCTAATAGAGTGATACATATATATTAGCGAACTAGAAGTGTTCAAAGGAAGTAAAATAATTAGGAATCTAAAAACGGACAATTCTTATTTCGATTTGAAGTATTTTTATTTATATGTCTATTATGAAGTTTATATGTATAAACAGTGTAAGTAAAGAAATAATTATATGAAATACATTTAATGAACACTATTAGAATCAATAAGAGTAGTTAGTAAATGTAAAGATTATAAAAAAAGTGAAGAAATATTCATTTTATTATAAAATGTTACATGTAGAGTATAAAAACTCATTCCTAAAGACAGGATTGTAGCCATATGAGAAAACAGTACGTCGATGTACCTAAAATGCTGTGGGATCCTTGGTGATTTCAAGTTTAAAGATGACCTACCAAAATATCTAAGTAACTACCAACATTTTGTTTCATAATTTTGGACAAAAAATGTGGATAGTTATTTATGTTTGAAGGATATAAACCTTCGTAGTCTTAAAAGGAAAATGTCAGAATAAGAAGTTAATTCAATAAAAAAGTATAAATGAGTATAACAGATTTTTGTAAAGTATATAGCTTGAGATAGAGTTTAATGTTAAAAAGACAAGTGGGAGTAAAATAATAATTTGTATTAATGAAATAATTAAAGATGGTAATTTTGAAAAATTTGTTTAAAGTAAAAAAGTTTTAAAATATTGAAATAAAAGGAAAAAATGAAATGTGTAAAGTTGTATTAATAAATGGAAAATAGAATTTTGAAAATTTTAAATAATAATAATGAAAAGTAAAAGAGTAGTATCACATATATTTGAAAATAATAGCGGGGAGTTTGAAGAGAAAAGAATCACATTAGAGCAGTGAGGAAGTTTCAAATTTCCCGTGAATTGCAATATAGATAGAATTCAATGAAAGGATTCAGAGACTAAGTTCAAAGCAAATCATGCATTGCCAATAGATGTGTGGGAAAGCAGATGGTTGATATGCATAGATAATGGTAATGAGTGACGGCAAAGGAAGATAATTTCCTACTAAGGTTTCCTGTAGAGATATTAAATGAATAAATGATGATGATCTAATAATCTTGGTATTTGTCAATATTTTAAAAGTTTAAAAAAAGAAAAAAATTTAGTATATGAATAATACTTATTACCATTGAAATATTTTTGTCATAGTGCAGCGCAAGTTTTTATGTATCTTCTGCATAAAACATTGCCACCTGTGTTATCAACCATGTGGTAACACGTTCTTTGACCTCATCATCATAGTTGAGTTTTGACCTCCAAAGAACGATTACAGGTGCAAAAAGAGATGTAAATCACTAGGGGCAAGGTAGTGGCTGTAAACTGGGGAGGGCGAGGGTGGTCAAACTGGTCCCACCCAAAATCTTGTTAAAGTTGTCATGTCACGTTCACAATGTGAGGTCGGGCATTGTCATGAATTAAAATAATATCTTTTGTGAGCATTCATCACAAAGTTTTAAAAAACGCAGCTTTACCGAAGCAATTTCATGAAGAAGTTATTGAAATTTGTGGAAATTCCATAGAAAGAGCAGAAATTGTAAAATAATAGTTTTCCTTAATCTTTCGGACCCATCTCATTGAATCACTCATTACATTTTCTCTGTAAACCTGGTAGATCTGCCAATGAATATCGACGGGTTTAGCAATGATGCTGTGGCAAGAAATACAAACAGAACTTACTTTCTGGACATACCTTGTATATATAGGTACATAAATTTTAAAGACTCAAAAAACATGTTTTTGGGCTTATTATCAGTTTAGTGCAAATATCACAATCTCAGTTCTAGGTTTTACCATAACAGTGTAATAGCTATAATTTTAATATTTATATATTTGCTACAAAAAATAATAATAAAACTTACTGGTTTTCATTCATCCTATAGCCACTGTCTACACTGAATAGGTTACGACAAGTATGCATACCAGCCCTGTATCAAACAAATACACTTGTTACATATTACACTTATTTAATCAATTATTTCTCATCGTAATGTTATATTTTAATACTGTGTAATTCAAAAATTAATTATAAGGTCTGATATTCTGGTCTTAATGACAATCTAAAAAAATACAATACTTCCTCAATAACATACTGAATATTCAGATCTTTGGAAGATTTAAAGCTGGAGTTGATAACGTTCCTTGAACCTGTCCTACCTAAGAATAAATAAATAATAATAATAACTTGTTTTTGTTAACATTTCACAAAGGTATAAAACAAATTAATAACTAAGAAATGGCATGTTTAAGCTAAGTCAGTCAAAATGAGTACACATGAACTGTGAAATGAAAAAGACAATTAAATACCATTGATCATTTAACCAACAAGTAGTTAACCATATTTTATGCGAATAATGAAAAATTTCTAGGTATAATATTATACGGTATATAAGTTAACCATTAAAAAAAAATACAAGACAAAATGTATTGGGTAATTGCAAGAAGATCCTAATTAATTATCAATATAATAAATTGCTATTATACAAGTAAGTGTTATAATATAATGTACTATACCCCAGTGTCGGTTAGGTTGTAGTGAAGGGTGTTACCAAGAAAACTAATATGGACCTTATACAGACATTCCAAAAACTAATAAAGACAATAATGAATGCACCTTGGTATATTAGAAATACACAATTCATCATCAGATTGTTCTCAGATAGGTTTAAAATGAAAAGTTAGTAAGTTTTTAACAACATTTTCATTAAAATCTACAAATTGTAAAAAATGGGAATATAAGATGTTTAAAATAATAATAATAATTAAAATCTAATTTAATATTACCAGTAAAAATTCCAGTCATCATCAGCACCTACATGAATCCAACCTCTTTTTTCAAAATTAGACAAAAGAACAGATTTATCTAAATCTGTACAATAAGCTATTCTCGATCGTTCCTTATCCAATGCATTATTTGCTATCCTAAACAAATACAAGTTATATTATTTATACATATTTAAATAATAAGGTATTTAAATTATTAAGCTTAGTAACTCTCTTAAACTAATTTATTATGATATTATCTAAATCCTAAGGCAATAAAGATCAAATATAATGTATAGGCCCTTATTTTCTGTCATGGAGTAGAGTTTATTTTTATTTGCTACTAAACATATTTTTAAACTGGGCATAAACATATTTGATTATTAATTTATTTGTGGTTGCACAAACTATATCTTTTGGAAACCATCAAGTTGTAAAAGAGTCAAGCTAATTATCCTTGTATTCTTCCAATTCATAAACAAAAAACTTTTAGATATTTACAAATATATAATATTGGTTAAAATTCAATATCAGCTCTATCAGGTTTGAAATTGCTTTGGGGCTAAATAACTTGCCTAAAACATTTTTAAATTTGATAAACAAAATGTGTAACTAGAATTAAAAATCTACAAAAAACTTCCACTTTAAAAATTTGTCTGTCCAACTCCAAATAGGATAAAAATACAAATTATTAAAGGAGCTGCACATATACATGAATCTATAAAGTATTTCATTTAACTACCTCATCCCATAAATTGGATGTAAACAAATGTAATAAAATTTCTAAGATTGAAAACTTGTTGATTAATGTACCTTTATTTGTTGATAAAAGTAGTTCTGTTTGCTTGTTGGTTGTTACAGCTATTTCATCTTCACTAGAGGGCATCAGGCGCAACACACCTAATACAAAACATGTTCAATCTACACATAAACTAACATATATAATTATATATATTAACATATATGGATTTAAAATTACATACTATTTTTATATTATTTATTAAAGTCGTTGCTCTTGATTTTGGCCATAACCATTAATTTCTAATGTTACTCGGCAACTTCCTTAAAACATGTTATAAAGAACACTTACCTCACAACAATAGTAGTAGTAGTAAAACCACCCCAGCAATTGCAGAACCAGGGGCAGAAAAAAGAAGAAAAATACTCTTGTTACAAGGAATTTGTACTCTAGATTAAATGATATCTTACAGCAATAAATCATTCTTACTTCAATTTAATTTGTATTATTTTGTAGTAAGAAAATTATTCTTGAAGCTAGTAAATTATTCTTACACCAATTAAAAATTCCATTAGAGTAAAAATTCAAGAAGGTAGTTTTTTCAGTGCATATATGTTATTCAAATAATGAATTATTATTTACTTAGTTTGAGTTTAAACCTAAAATATAGGTGAATGTTTTAATTATAATTTATTACATTTTTTAAAACAAATATAATAATATACTTAAGTAAATAACGTAAATTTTCTTGTCAATAGAAATGTTAATCTTCTGTTACATTTGAGATCAAATTGATTTATCAATTCCTCAATATTAACTTTTATACTACATTCAATAGCCAAAAGACCTAATGAAGAAAGTCTGTTCTGTCCAGTAGTGTTTCAGTAAAATTAATTGATGTCAGTAACTGTAAGTAGGAAAATGATGCATATTTCATAGAAATGGTATAATAGAGCTTGAAGAGTTCAAAAATGTAAGGACAAGCGTGTTTTAAACTATTTTCTACCACCAAGAATTAAGCTCTTTTTTATATTAGAAAGGGGGGAGGGCGTTACATGGTTCCAATAAGCTACTACGGCACCTGGGGTAAGTGCAAAATTGCTGCATGTGCGTTTCAAACTAATTTTGTTTTCATGAAATCAGTGTGGGCTATATGATAATTTGAAGGAGTAATTGAATAACAAAGTTTTTCCTCGCGTTTTAAGTTACCTCTTTTAGAAAAAAGGTAACTAATTAGTTATTTAAAAATCTAACAGAAATAATAGTTTCGGACAGATCTAACAAAATTTTCAAATAATCTGAAATTATAATATTAAAATAAAAAATTTAAAAAAACATATCTAATTCATACCTTAAAAAAAATTGAATCAACTTTGTTATTTGCGTTTTATCACAATCATGATGAGCACAGTTATATTGCTTTAAAAACGAATCCATCAATTTAAAAACTAAATTTTCACACCATGAGTTATTTACATTTTCAAGGTAGTCACAGATTTGTATAACAGTTTCAAGCCAAAAGATTCATTTAGAATTATTAAAAAAGTAGCTAGTTATTTTACTAAAGATTTCTATTGATATATTTTCATCATACAAAAATTAAAATAATTTTCAAGCGATACTTAAAAGTCCGGTAATAAAAGTTAATAAAGAGTTCATTAAAGCACTTGAATTGTCTATAAATAGTTCATAAAGTGGTCTTTTTAAAATTATGTTTTTATTTGAAAGAATGCAGATATCAGTATTATTATTAATCTGTAAAAACAATGTAAAAATAGTACACATATTAATCAAAGGAAGAACAATATAACATCCTGGAAGAATACAATATAAAGACGAGAAAAAGATCCAGGCTCTCTTCTAAATGAGAAACTACATTTTGCCCCTAATTCTATTTAAGATAGAATTTAAACAGTAGCTTCAGCAAACAAAACCAAAGATCCAGGGAGGATAGATTGATATCAGTTAAATCCTAGAAATATTAAAAATGAAAGAATGTAACTACAATCAAGAGCAACATTTTTAGTAAACAATATGGCAAATATGAAATTGATATGCAATTTTAAATGTGTTATTGTTAATATATATGTGTGTTAGTATAGGCTATGTATATTTTGTATTATATGTGTCTTGCGCTCTAATGGAAGTGAAACAGCTGTAACGACCAATAAGCAAACAAAACTACTTTGTTGATAAATAAAGGTATGTTAATCAATTTAACGCAGTTGTTCGAAAGGCTAAAAATATAAGTAAAAACTTGTTTTTAACATACAAATATGGGTAAACGATGGATTGTCTCCAAGTTTTGTTTTTTGAATAGAAAATTTAATTTTAAACACATTTTATTGTTCAAAATTTTCCATACTTTCAACAACGACGAAAATATTGGTAAAGAATATTTTAGGAGTATAAAACTATTAATGTCACCAATTAGTAAACATTTGTTTTTCAATGGAAGATTCAAAAGTACTTTAAATTTGGTTTTATATAATAATTTATTATAAAAATGTAATTTTTGCTAACAATTACACTTCCAAAATGATTAATACTGTTAGTACGGAAAATGATCAAAAATACAATATATTTGGAATTTAATTTTACATCAGGAAACATCATTTAAAATGCATCGTTTCTACTAAAAACAAAGTTATATCCAATCCCTCTCTGGAGAAAACCACGTTTTATCCAATTTTGATACAAAATTAGGCTAGTTACAAACAAATCCTTAAAAAGAGTCAATACATAATATTTTAATTAAATTTATGGGGTGATCTAGATATAAATATTGTGTTCTAGGATGCATATCAATGCAAGTTTTATGGTCCCGGAACCAGATATCATGTTTCAATATTATGAAAATTAGTTAATAAATAACACAAATAAGTTTATGTGTTTTGCAATTAATTGTCAAAAGGCAAACTAACTGCAATCAACATTTAAATAAAGTAAGGTTCATTTTTCTTTAAAATTACTTCTAAACTATAATTTCCTTACAGTTTAGTGTATTAATTTAGTTTAAAGATGACAATCACAGTAAGTCGAAACTTGTTGGTTAAATTATTTGGATTATTTTTTCAATAGGTCATTAACAATACAACCCTGGAGGCTACATTTAAATTATTTGGGTTAGTAATCTTCATAATACACAAAAATTTGCCTGCCAAAAACATCCCTCCCCCCTCTCAAAAAGGAACTTTTAGTTAGAACTTTACTATTTGAAAAAAATTTGATCAAATCGTTAAAGCTGATTTTTAGAAAACCAAGTTTTGTTTGTTTTTAAAACTGCTTCAATTATAAAAAAATTAGATTAAATTCGGTTAGGTATCTGTCTGCAGCTAGCAAATTGTTTTAATTTAGGCATATCTTATTTAAGTAGGCCTATATGTTTGGACTGGTATTTCTCAACTACCTGAAGTTTATTTATAAATGGAGCTTCCGGCTAATATGTTTTGAACTATGACTTGTGCAAGTTAAAGAGTAATGCACTTAATTTGCAATGGTACATTACACTTGATTTTTTTTAAAATGTATTGAATAGTTTTTTTAATTAGTAGCCTATATTTCCTTTAAATTATTGGTAAAAACGTAATAAAACTATCCTATCCTAGGCTAGGTAAGGGATTGACAAAATAGTGACGGACAAATAACAGAATGTAACTGAAAATTACTGGACAATTTCTTTTAAATACTGCATGTACTACTATTATAAAAATAGGTCCAGAAATAACTGGATTGCAGAGTTAGACAAACCAAACGTGCTCTATATACAAGTAAAAAGCTATTTTGAATGTTTGTTATAATAATATTTTCTACTGATGTCGGGGGACTTCTTCGACTCTTTAGATAGACCTATTTTCATTAAACGTGTAGGAATATTCTGTTAGGTTAAATAGCTTATAAAATATGCTGTAGAGTAGACTACATGTATTTACTAGACTATACATTAAAAAAAGTTCACTAATTACATAAATATAACTCTTTTTTACGTTTACCTTCCATATATTAACCCAGTATGCTGAGCTGAAGGCTTTTGTTTCTCTACGGGTGCAGGTCCCGCGGTCGCCATCTTCTTTCTGTAACCATAGAAATTGAATAACAATCGCCGAGTGCTTTAATATCGATTATACAGGTAGTCTACACGTGATGGGTATATTGTTTAAAATTATTAAGTTTTTACTTAATCAAAATATTTATTAACAAATGTTGTACAATACTATTAAAAATAATTCGAAATGAGTAGCTTATGTGTAGGCTACACACTATCTTGAAATTAATAGTCTACTAATATTTATCATATTTTATTAAATCTCTATAAGATGCAGTCCTAAAATTAGGAAAGCTATAAGTTACACATTTGCGTATTACAACTAAAAAATATGGACTAGGCCGAGATGAAACCAGCCAAACATCATTCGATTTCCCGCTACTAACAGTATTATCGGGACGCGAGAGTTGAATTGCGTCCGAGTCTATTCTGTAGGCTGTATAATGCGTTAAGCTAATCCACATGCGCATGAACACGCTGATGTAGTTTGAATTGCGTCCGAGTCCATTCTGTAGGCTGTATAATGCGTTAAGCTAATCCACATGCGCATGAAAACGCTGATGCAGTTTGAATTGCGTCCGAGTCCATTCTGTAGGCTGTATAATGCGTTAAGCTAATCCACATGCGCATGAAAACGCTGATGTAGTTTGAATTGCGTCCGAGTCCATTCTGTAGGCTGTATAATGCGTTAAGCTAATCCACATGCGCATGAACACGCTGATGTAGTTTGAATTGCGTCCGAGTTCATTCTGTAGGCTGTATAATGCGTTAAGCTAATCCACATGCGCATGAAAACGCTGATGTAGTTTAAATTGCGTCCGAGTTCATTCTGTAGGCTGTATATTGCGTTAAGCTAATCCACATGCGCATGAAAACGCTGATATAGTTTGTTGTAGTAGGCTATCTGTTATATTTATTTATCTTGTTATAATATTATAGAAAAAGATATTTATAGTGTCATTTATTGCTGTATTTTATTTACAATATAATTATGAATTGGTGAATTTACAGTTTTAGTTTGGTGTAGAGTAGGTTATTTGCTAATTTGATCTTAGTAAAATATTATAGAAAAAAAATACTTCGAATTTCATTTATTGTTGTATATATTTACAATGTATTTTTGAAAGTACTCAAAAACGGATTGTGTAATTATTTCATAACATTGATATAGCGGGTCGGAACCCAGTAGCTACTATTAATTACAAATGTATTGCACTAAAATGTAAAATAAGGTCAGCTAAGTACAAAACCATAATCTAAAACCACATTTCTATTTAAGTTTTTTAAGATTTTTTATCAAAATCGTTCGCTACATAAAAATATAGTACGAGTATGTTCGTCGTTCACCGATTAATGAACAATCATGATTTGAAAACGATAAGAAAAAACTCCGGACAATGGTGAATGGTGGTAAGTACCCGGTTAAACGATATAATTGCCAACTTTGAAATTTCAACTCTGACATTTCAACAACTCCGAAATCCATCGACCAAAATATTCGTTAGTGAATGAAATGTTATTGGATGTTGAAAGCTAGAAAGTGTAGGCTACTACTACAAGTAGGCCTATATCACTTGGGTAGGCTGATAGGGCTTGGTGTATTAGTTTTTTTCGTAAAAGTCTAAAAAGGAATACATATCTACAAATCGGGCATGTTGCACAATTAGACCACACGCGGAAGGGATTTATGAAATTGGTCAATCATTATAAACGATTAAAGATTTGAAGGATGCTTACTACTTTTCATATTTTTGTACACATTTTAGATAGTATGAAACGATAACATTTCAAGTTCCGTTTCAAAATTTTAAGCATGCTACCAATGAGTTTATACTTAAAGAAGACGTCTCAAAGCATACAATAATGTGAGGCTTCAACCACATGTCTGTGTGGTTCAATATGTATTCGGGTTCAAAATACGCTATGAGAGTTGACTCGAAGAATGCAATACAATATGCCTTGAAATTACTAGTAGTGAGCTAATTAGATGGTAACTAAAACCTAAAACTACAAATTCTGAACTTTAAAATCGAGTTGGTAATAGCCTACTAGTATAAAATCACGTAATGGAACTCAAACCTCAGATACCAGGGAGTTAAACAATACCATTACAAGCTTTTAATGATATAGTAAATTTCTTATTTGATAATGAGGCGATTTAATTTTAAAAAAAGCTGTTTTAGGTTGTGAATTAGTAAGCCGTTGTGAATTAGTTTTGAGGTTATAAACACATATTTGTATAAACACTGCAACACATCGAAACAGTTTTATTTTTTACGTCACATATTCCTCTGATAAGTTGTAAAACACATAAAAAATCACTTGACAATTATTAATATAAATCAATTATTACCCAATTTTAGGTTCTAGTGTTTTAAATATATTTGCTACAACTAAAAAATAATATTTAATCGCCTACATACTATTGAATAGGCAAACTGCTAAGTTTACCTTTGTGTCTTTTTATTACGTGCAGGTTTTTCTTCACGAACAGTTTCCCCGTCAATTATGTCGGTATCAGATTCCATGTTAAAATAGGTTAGCTTTTTACACTACTAAAATTTTAAAGTTATCATCGTGTATGTTTAGCAAAAATAAACCTTGATTACTGAGAGCAACTAAATTATATTTGAATATTCTATGAAGGCCCAAACATGGCCTGTATGATTTCATCTAAAATCAAGATTCAATGCTTCGGTTCAAGTAGGATAATATTCTTCAATTTTGTTGACTTTCTACTATACTTATAAAATATCCGCTTATAAGATGATAAAAAAAAATTTAATTTGTCATAGTTTAAGGTAGTTATTTTCTTAGTCTAAAATCGAAATTTTAATATCAGTAATCAAAGGGACAGATTTTATAACGTAATAGTACAGTAATAATTAATACTTTAAAAAATGAAATAATTAAAGTATCAAAAAACTACGGGAATGTATCTTAAAACACTTTCTTTTAAAGTAATCGACGAGTTCCGAATTCTCAGAAGAGTTGCTTTTTTTTTAAGTACCTAGAGGGGTAAAAAGGATGACAAATTGCTTTTTACGATTATCTCTTAAAGTATGAATTTTACGATTAAATGTTAAATAAAACTTTTAAAGATCATAAAATTAGTTACAATTTGGTTCTTTACTAGTTTTAATTCGATAAAAATTATCCAATTTGTGGCCTTTTATAATGTGGTGCTGAAACTACTTCAAGTTACACATATGGTTCATACGTGTTTTAATAAAATTGTTGATGTCTAAAGATTCTAAAAATACATATTTAAGATAACATGTTGCCTTTTTTGAGCCCTTATTGTAGTTTTACTATAAGAATTGACCAAGTTATGATTTAAAAGGAAAAAAATATAGGGCTACTACAAAAAATAAAATTCCTGAATTACAATATGATTTAGTCCAAATAACAGTTGAATATTAATGTTTCATTATTTTTTTATAAAAATGTTTATTTTGTTATTTGGCATTTGCATAAAATACTAAAAATAAAATAGATTTTTATATTTTATAACAATTTTTTTTTTTAATTTTGACAGGAAGTGGATATTTTTTTTTAACACAATCCATTAGTACCATGTTCAATTATGTGTATCTTTTATGCATTTCTCTGTTTTAAATTTCTCTGCTAAAAGGTTAATAATTGGAGAACACATATAGGCCTATGGTAAATGGTATGATGAGAGTAATATTAATATACGTCATCAAAAAAGAATGTTGGGATTTCAACTAAGTGCAACTCAAAAAGTATTAAAGATAATTCAATGATTTTACATTGACAATGTACGGGAAATAAAAGAAGTTTTTTTATACCTTAGTAAGTTTCAATGAGACATTCATTTGTTGCTTCTGCAGACATCAAATCTGTTGTCAGTTTCATGCCAAGAGCGTTGAATTATTTCTGGGGTTACCTACAGTCGTGATAGCATCAGAGACGCTATGCGAGAATATTATGTATGTTACTAAAAATTTGTTACTAAATGTTACTAAAAAACGCCGAGACAGCTTTTTGGGCGATAAAGCGTCTTTAAGGGTACCGATTTGAAAATTATTAGTTTTAAACAAATCAATTTAAATTACACAAAATGTTAAGTAAATTATGAAAAAATCAATGGTAACAACAGCCGAGATACCTTTCGCCCCCTTTTTTTGTCAAAAGCAGCCTTTAAGGATAATATTTTCAAAAAACCTTGAGTTTCTACAAATCCAGTCAAAATGTCAAATTAGACGGAAGTTCACGTGGATTACGAAAAAATAAATGTGTAGGCCTACAATTATCGAAGTAGCTTCTACCCCCTTTTTGGTCAAAAATTACCCTTTACAGGTACGATTTTTGAAACTCCTTGGTTTTTAACAAATCCAATTAAATAAAAAGTTAAACTATACGTATGTTTACAAAAAAAAGAAGAAAACGCCAACAAAGCCCAAGCTAACTTTCATAGTTTTTTTTCTAGTCATAAATCTTCCTCAGAGGAATTTGTTTAAATATGTGCTCTAAACCAACTCTTTCTTCAACTTAAATTGAAAGAAAGCAGAAGTAAAACCCCATCCTCTAACAGAATGGATACTAACTAGTAATCATAGAAAATATCTTATACAAATACCATTAGGTATTGGACTGTTAAACTACAGTTTTTCGAAGCAATAACTCTCTAATTATTTGCATGTTAATATCATTAATGATGTCTGGATGCAGTGAGAGGTGAAGAATGATTACGTCAGCATTTAGTAACGTAATGTGTTTTTTTGTTGTTATTTATATGCTTTATGTTAAATGGAATACGCTTGTTTGTTTATAATTAATGGCTTCTGGTTATAAAAAAGAGTAAAAACTTATTTGGTCATTGTCAGTGTTGCTTTTTTTGTAATCTAAGATAACTTTAGTACTTATAGTTAAACTGGATTTGCTAAAAATTACGGATTAAAAAAAAACTCTTAAAGGTTTAAGAAACGGTAAAAATACTTTTAACGATTTTCAGCATTGCTTTGTATAATGCCGTGAACTTCATTTATTTTTTGTTTGGTTGGAGTTTAAACAAAACCAAATTTTTCGAAAAACAGTACCCATAAAGACGTTATGAACCCAAAAAGGGGTAAAAGCTACTTTTAAAATTTCAGTGTTACTTTATACATAATCTACGTGAACTTTTGTTAAATTATATTTTTGGTTTGATTGGATTTGTCAAATCCAAGACATACGAAAATATGATTCTTTAAAGATGTTAAAATGGAAGAAAGCTACATCAGTGTTGCGTTTTTCATAATTTACGTAAAATTTAGAGTCAGAAAATATGTATTGCATTCTGTTCCATTGAGTGACAGAGGCGTTCTAGCTCTCTTAAAAGAGGGCGGTGGATAGACAGGTACAGGGCGCCGAATACCGAGGGGGGTGGGGTTTGAAAATTTTTGAATTAAAAGAAACCTAAAACACGATAATTTATAAACTAAGACCAGAGCACTGTGGTGACAATATATACAGATACACTTTCAAAAGTCCCTTACCACACTTGGGAATAAACAAAATAACAAAAAACAAATTTTTTTTGTCAAAAGTAAAATGTTTATTCCTATTGACCCTTATAGCTATTACAACAACAAAGTTGTCATCTTCAGAGGGAATCTTAACAAAGACTAAATTAAAACTATTTACAACTAAAGTGACCAGTTTCTCTACCCCACTCCTCTGGTGCATTGACCTATCAACAATAGGGTTGACAGTTCAAACACCTGTACTGTTACCTGGAATGGGGAAGGCCCAATCCTCTAACAAACAAAGATGTTTTAGAATTTACAATATAATCATCCCTAAACTAATTATCTTAACATATTAACTAAATAATAATAGTAGATACAAATTTTTTTATAATGATACATGAATAAAAACTATGCTAATCTATTATCATAACATATTAAACAAAAATACGAATAATACAAGCTATGTTACAAATTCTATTAACATATTAAATCAGAATATTAAAATGAGATACAAATATTTACTTTTACAAGAAGGGACTTTTGAAAGTGTATCTGCACGATAATTTAGTTTAAAAAGGGGCTATGTATATCTCATTTGAATTTGACCCTACCACGTTAAACTTATTTTCACAGCGCAGTCGGAATTTTTGACATAGTCCTCTGATTTCTCCAACTGACTACTGGTGTATTCCTTCCAGATTATAAATTGGATTAATTGCATTTATTCAAAATTGCAACTGTTTCAATTTCACTGAACAACCACCACTAGCTCCCTTCACTGATTTTAATTTTTAATTTAATTTCATTATATTTCGACTTTACTGGCATTCTTTTAGAAAACTTTGACTTTTTCAAAAATTTATTACAGAGTATCGATTTTAAAAATTGTTACTTTTTCCAGCGTGGATTCTGGCTAGTACATTTAAAGAAATTTTTTTTACTCCTCCTCATAGAAGATGAGTAGCCTTATTTAGAGCGTAAAAATTTCCAATTCTCGTACCAATTCTTTTCCCTGTATAGAACTTGAGAATATTCGGTTTTTCAGCTTTCTTAATGTCATTATTTCATCTTTTCTTTGTTCTAGTATGGTTTACTAATTAGTGGCTACGTTATTTAATCGTTTTCTTTCATTAAAACTCTTTATTAATTACTTTTTGTAATTATTCGTCGCTATCTTAGATCTGGTTTTAAGTTGGTAACACAGGTTCCTCTCTCTTTGATATCACCATCCAGTGGAGTTTGTCTCCTAGCAAAACGTAACTTGTATCTGCAAAATCTTCTATTGTTTTCCTCTAAAGTCTTCCAGCATTTTTTTCTTTTCAAGCTGTCTCACCTTGAGTGAGATTATTTTATAAGTCTTCGCTAGGGCTTGACGTACAACTTTGAACTACGTTTCTATGCCTTTCTACGCTTGCATAATCGTCGATCTAATTCTTATGTAGATCCTATTTTCTAACTTTGCCAATTTAACACATTTTTTTCACAAAACTCGCTAGTTTTGTAGCGTGCTGTATTTGAGTTCAGGAGTCACAACAGAATTTTTTTGTTATCGGAACACTCTTTTTTACATCTCCGCATTTCACATTTTGTTGTTATTAATTTGCCTCGGATTGACATAACATGTTTAATACTTGTTTTTAAGCTTTATTCTAGGATTTGTACTTCTTATGATTTTTAGCTGCCACACTAAGGTGAGAAAACCATATCCCACACATTAGTTATTAAAATTTATTTTATTCTTTAATTTACTTTAACCTTTTTTTCATTCAGCTAATTTTATAGTAAACAACTTTAAATTTCTTTTTTATTCCATTTTTATTAAGTTAGCAAAGTTGCACTTTGTCGTCAACATTTGTATTACTGTATTAACTTTTTCAAAAATTATTCAAACTAAATTAATCTTATTTTTCTTTATTCTTTTCAAAAATACTTTATTTTCCCAAAATCGGATTATTTTTGTAATTTTTTGAAATTTTATTGTTCCTCTACTTTGGCGTGTGTCAACTTATATGAAATACCCGCAACAGATATGAATTGCGTACAGTTTGTACTACAATTACACATCCTCTACCCTTGATATTTCATAAAATTTGTATTTTTACTTCACAAACTGATTCGCGATTTTGCCGTTTAGACAAGTCGGTGAATAGTGATGTCAGCACAATGCATAGTTCAGATTCGCTTACTTGTCCAAAACGGAAAATTTTGCTATAACTTTGTCAATTCCTTGCATTAGGATAGAATCTTTTGATTATTCGTTTTTTAACAAAACAAACATATTCAACCCCATACAATGAATTTCCGTTGTAGTACTTATTCAACATATTAGAATTGTTTAGTTTATAATATAAAAGTTTAAATAAAATTCAAAATAAAAAATACTTTATTCATCTTTTTTTATTTTTCTCAAATCCACACACATAACATGTGTGTGATATGGTTAAAATCTCTTAGAAGTATCTGTGTGATTTGTTCAGAATCTTTAAATAATTGGTGCCTACAAACTATAAGAAAAACAGTTGTACCATTGAAATTAGCATAAAATCAATAAAAGAAGTTGGCCCTCCCTCACAAGCTATGTGTAACATAGTAATGGCTATTACTTTATTTGTCACTAAAATATGAGAAAAAGTAAGTAGTGAAATATATTACAATTTTAATATTTTTGTTGTTAAAGCTTATTTTAAGATTATGCGTAAAACCATTTGTTGACATTAAGGCCTATGGAGATGTAGCAATGTTCTTAAAATGGAGGATAAGGTTAGAGGTATGCAATTTTAATAAAATATGTAATAAGAGGTATGAGTCACGAAAAAGGTTGGGAACCTCTGCAATAGAATATACAAACCAAAATTACCAAAAAGGTTGTATATATACAATAAAATCGTACAATAAAAATATACATACAATAAAATATACAATAAAAATATACAAACCAAAAAGGTAGTAATTTTATTAATTTAATGCTTAGTTTTAAAAGAAAAGTTTAATATTAAGTTTTAGTTTTTTATACCTGCTTAAATTTAAAACAAGAAATTATTAAATTTGCACTGAAAATATTAAAGGAAAAAATATCAATATAAATTTATTTCATAAAATAAATAAATCAAACAAATTTCAAACTCTTATACATGTATCTTCGGTTGTATGCAATGACAACTCCAGCAGAGTATACAAACAGTGACATAAAGAACAGAAAAACAAATCCCAAACCAAACATGGCAAAGTCTAGAAAACAAAATATCATTTTATGTTATAACTCGTACATTCCAAATAATCCAGAACAAAAATACATGCATAAAAATCTCTCCATGAATATTTACTGTTTATAGCAGATAGATGTCTGTATTATGTTATTTTTAATATAAATTTGCTGAGTAAATGTATATATTTTAGGATACCTTTGGTTTGTTTCTAATTTAAGTACACTTTCCTCGATCACATGATCCTGGGTTTGAAATCATTTGAAAGGTGTTTGTGTTTACTCACAAACTGCTCCTCAACAAAATAAAGATTATACATAACAAAACAAAAACAAACAAAATAGGAAATATTGTGATGGACCTATCAAAATAATAATTTACTTTAATAATCCTGGTGGTTAAAACAAAAAATAATATTTTTGTTAAATAAAATTTAGGTAAAAATATCACCCCCACAGTTTCTAAATTTTAAAATTGGCGCTCAAGGTGTGACAATTTGTAACAAAAGTGAACTCCCCTTATTTTTAAATTAAAACAAGTTCTAGGGTTAACCTATTTTCAGTTTCAAAGATTTTCGGTTTAGGCTTCTTTTCGGTGATTGTAATACTTGCTGCAACATTATCCATGCTTTTCATTTGTACAGACAGTAGTTGGGCGACCTGAATAACCCTTCCGCTGAGTCAAAACACTACTTGTTCTTCGAAATTGTTGAACAACACTAATAATTAATCACAGCATTAATAGGTGGGTTTTTGTGAAAATGTTCCTGAAAACGTAATGCAGTTTGTGAAAAACTTGGCCCACCCACACATCCAATTCCATATGAGCAAAAATAATGCTCTACGATAAAAGCTTTTCTGCAGTAGTTAGCACCATGTCAACAAAAACTAACCTCAAAGAAGAAAGAAATAATAATCACTAAGATGTGGGAACAATCAAAAATTGACAGCTGATTCAGTTTCAGTACTGTTTATTTTGGCGCATACCATACCTATTAAAATTAATAACTACTTTGTTAATGGCATGGGTGAATTAAGAAACAATATCACCAAACACACTATTACTGCAACACAGTTAATTTTAAACCACAAGATTTCCTCTAACTAAATTGAAATTGATTGGAATGACTTCCAACGATATTCTTAAATTAGATGGTGCTATGAAAAATATTATAAGTTAAACAAATCATTAAGCAGTCATCTCTCTGTAGGGCTGAGAGTCTATAATAAGATTATACATAGTATGGTATTTGTTCAAATCAAAATTGTTTAAATAGATTTCAGGCTTGAAACCCCTTGGAAGAGAAAAACCTTCAACAGGAGAATATTAAAATCTCAAAGAATGTGATCAACATTTTTAGTCTCTAAATGGTAGTGGGAATTCTTATTTAATTAGTTTTGAAGCAATTTTTTTGGCTCTGTTTTTGTCTTTTATGAGTTATGCTATTGTTAAAAAACAATAGAATTAATAAGTATTTCATTAATGTAATTATTATATTTTTATTATTTATTTTGTATATTGTACAATGTACTTAATAACAAACAAAAAAAGTTATGATTATAGTTAAACACTATAGTGAGTACAGGCTTGGGAACCCTAAGGTACCTTAGCTGGGGAATCAACACCTTTCTTTATGTAGTCTTGGGTTAGATCCCTCTCTTTCAAGTTTCCTATCAGGTCTCTCATGACCAACTCTTGTTCTATTCCGATTTTGACACTCTTGGAGTATTTAAGGGCTATGGATATTTTATGTTCTTTTCATCCTTTTTTTAAGGCAATGATGACTAAGAAGTTTTACACCTTTAAAGAAAAAGGAGAATATATAAAATATAATAATACACTTCATGCTGATTTAGGATAGTTTCAGTTAGGAATATAGTCTAAGTTCTTTTTGTTGTATGACAACAATTATTGCTTTAATGAATTGCTAGGTCAGAATATTGTTATTACGTACTAAAAATGGATTTAGAAAAATAATAATAATAAAATGAGGAAGAAATAGGGAGTTTTGATGTTAAAAAGGAATTTTATTTAAAAAAAAATTTTTGTAGTATATGCTACCTACAAAATTTTACAGTTAAATTCTAAGTTATTTGTTAAATGGAAAAACCAAGAAGAAAAAAAATTATTTGTGGAAAATTAATTAAGGTTGATGAATTAGTGAAAGAAATTATAATATCAAAATCGAGGAAAAGGTTTTAAAAGTTTTTTGTACAATAAATGATTAGTGGTATTACAAAGCTGGAGTGTTGGATTGATGTTTTTAAAAGAGGTTCTGCGATAAAAGAAGTTTCTGAGAATTTTTAAACGATTTTACAGTGAATTAAGGTATTCTGTAGATTTTACAGATTATCGGCGAATAGTGTTCTGCAATTTTTACGGTGAATAATGTTTTACAGCGATTCTACGAAATAAATGTTCTACGGTTATACAACAGATTAATTAGTACTCTACGATTCTATAAAAGAATAAAAAAGTTTTAAAATGAAGTGTGAAGATTACAGCGAAGTTGTAATATTTATAAAAGACCTAAATAAAATTATTCTAAGATGGAGAAATTATAGTTGATAGATTGAGTAAAGTTAGTTTAATGCCACAAATAATTTTTCTTGAAAAATAATTCTAATTAGTGAAGTTTGGTGAAAGAAAGAAATTTCGTGACCTAGCAATGATAAAAAAAAATAAATTAAAAGTGATATTAGTAACAGAAAATAGTTTTGAAAATTACAGTTTTTGATAAGTTAGTTTCCCTTGTAACAACTAAATTAAAAAGAAAGTTAGTTTTGTAATGCCTTATCTAGTTAAGTTGGGCGCCATTTGTAATTCTTTGATTACAAAAAATAAATAAAAATTTAATTTTAAAATTGATATCTCTAAAAGTGAATACTAATATCTAATGGGTCGTGAATTCTTTAGAGAAAGTGTACTAAATAGAATATTGGATAAAAATAAAGAAGTATTTTTTTTATTCTGAAATGCACATTATTTATTTAAAAAACATTTTGTTGCAAGAGAACATATTGAAACAAATATTACATATTAAACATATTAAAACATGACATTTGCTCAGTGACAGCAACCAGTGTGTTGGTCTGTTGTACAATAAAATTGATAATTAATACTTTTGTTACTGCTGATAGTTTCAAGGCTAAGTGACATGTTGGCAACCAAGGGTTTGTTTTCAGGACCACATTCTCCTGCTGATTCACGTCATGAAGATGGAGCGGATGTGAAGGAAAAATTGGCAAAGTGGCAGCAAATAATTGATATCATTGTATTTGTAATAATAATTAATTGTATTGCCCATGGTTTTTATTATGATGTATATTGGTATTGTATATTGTTGTATTTACTATTGGATACCATGTTAAACTAAATTAAATTTTCAGAACACTAGAAATATAGTTTGTTTTGAAAGTATAAGCACTAAAAATGTGACATAAGATGTTTTGATGTATGAAAATTGTTGCTAATTGTAAAAATTATTATTTTTATTTTTGAGATTATTTGGGTGAAGTTTATGTATGTTTATTTAGGTATAGTGGTGATGTATTTTTGTGTGTAGTTTGGTATATTTGGTTTGTTTCTATTTTTTACAAGTAAAGTGATATATTGTTTTTGTAAACATTGGGACGATGTTTCAAGGGACCCGGTGATGTTAGGAATTAGGATAGTTTTAGTTAGGAATATAGTCTAAGTTCTTTAAGAACCCAGTATGACAACAATTATTGTGACAGACCTGGATGAAATTGCTTACCTTGCAAGTAAGGGAGACGCCATTGATGCTAGAAACATATATAAACCCTTGGGTGGGAGAAAACTTGGTCAGTGGGCCAAGATTGATCAAGGAAAGTGCTGTAGGAATTTTTGAGGATAGCCAGATGGACTTGGCGAGTAAGAGCTTCCTGGGAGTATAATTCTTGAAGATAGCCAGACGGACTTGGCATGTATGAGCTACCTAGGAGTATTGAGACTTCAGACGAGCATCCATGAGTGGCAAGCAGGGTGAGCAAACTTCATGTATAAACCTTGTAATTATTTCAGAGACAAGTAATTTTAAAATATAACGTAGAATCAGATCTGTGAGTCACAACAATTAGATCCGTGAGTCATCCTGGATTAATAGTCCTAGTAATAAGGATATTGTAGTATTGTAATAAGATAGGAGATAGTCATTGTTAATAAAGTACTGAACCACTGATTTGATTATATTGAAAGTTAAAGAACTCAGGCAGTAAAAGGAACTTCCTAACAAATAGAAATTTGTTAGAGGAGCCATTCCTAACACTGTCCTTTATTTATAACAGAAGCAAACACAGTTACTCTTGGCTAGGTATGCACAGTAGTATGACATACCACACATTCCATTAACTCTGTAATAAAAGTTCTTCAGAGATTTTCCAAATAATGTCCACAATTTTCCTAATTCCTCTCTTGCAATTGTAACTTTTCCCATCTCAGACAGCAAAATCACATTATATGTATCTGTTTTTCCACTTAAAAATCCTAATTGTTGTCAAATTTTTACCAAGTTTGATGTATTATTGTTGGTATAATTTCTTACAATATTTCCCATCATTTGTGAATACATTGATATTTCGAGAGTATGGATCAACTCTCGCTATCACATGATAAACCTAGAAGATAAAAAGGACTAACATAGTCTAGGACTCGATAGAAACTAAAAATAGTAATGCAAGAAAGGCTGACTAAAGCTAGGACCGAGTAGTCAAAATAACTAGGACTACATAAAATCGTGAACAGGGAAACCAAAACTCAACAAACTACAGTTTAGCTACAAACATTCACATGTATTTTATCAAACAAGCCTTTGAGATGAAAATTTTGAAGAAGTCCTAAAACGAATCATTTCAAAGATATATGTCATATGGAATATGTCTTTTTTAAATAGAGATTTTATGAGAAGCAATGAAAATTAGCATTATCGTGTACTTTTTGTTGATAGCTTATACATATAATATAACTTTCCTCCTTTCTTTATATTTAGTTAATATTTAATCTGATTGATTTGCAATTAAGTTCAAATATTTGTCTGAAAAGCCAAACGTTGTTGTGCCAAAAGGTAATTCTACCAATGTTATTTTATTTTATTTTATTTTAATTATTATTTTGATTACCTGTCTTTATATCAGACGTCAAACAAGCTTCTGATTTATACTAATTATCCTGTTATTTGTTTAGTTCTTCCTAAATCTGCATAATATGAAAATATAAATAATACACCTGACACAATATATCACTTAAAGACAAACCTTAATTTATTGAATCAACATATCAAAGAATAATAAAAAATGTACATTTATTCAATTAGTGTCTAAATTTACTTCACTCATTCCTCAAGCATTCCTTAATGATATGTAAGATACAAAATTATCTTAACTAATTGTCCCTTTATATAATTTTGACTAATTAATTGTCCTTTCTTATGCTATACTCTATAACTAAACATCAAATTTCCACAATATGGCGTTATTTTGAATGAAATTAATCTGTTATATGAATTACTTTTATCTTTACCACAATTAATAATGCTTTATTAGCACACAAACAATTATTTCCTTTACAAAATGATTTTTATTAAAAAATTTTATATTAAATTTGTTAGTTATTAATTTATTTTCTAGCTCTATTTAATTATTTAATTAATTCTCTTATCTCTTTATACGGGTCGTTAGGTTCTTTTATGGCTCAATTAAAGTGAACTATTTTAGAAAGTGAATTTATAATTTTAAGTGAACAAGAATTAAAATAGTACTTATCGTTGGTACAGCCTTCCCATTGATCGACGAAAACACTCTCCACAACACAACACAATGATGGCTTTAGATTGACTTTAGATATATATAAAAAAAACCAAAACACCCACACACTATCTCCAACAACTTAATCCTGAAATTCGAACTGGTGCTCCTCCCCAAGTATCCACTGGCGATGAATTATATCCTCTAACTCTTCTCTCGACAACTCCTCCAAAATATATTTTACCTGCTCCAAATCTCAACAAAACTTTGAATAAAACTACTAAACTCTCTTTTCAACTTTGATTCACAACTAATTAATCTACTCGACGTATTGACACAGAGAACCCTGGTCTCGTGGTCAATATGACTCCGCTTTCTCTGGCCCACCGAATACTATCCGTGCCAGGACCTCTCCTCACAAATCCAGATTTTAGACTCCTCTACTTTTTTAAAATCTTCGACGCCAAAACTCTCCCTTCTTCCCAACACCCCCCCTCGCTTTCACTCCTCCGATTCGCTCGCTGATTTCTAGATTTCTCTCCAGATGTTGATCTTTTTTCTTAGTGGCTGTATTTTTAAAATTCGTTAGATTTCACCATGTGGCTTGTTTCTGATTGGCCGACCTATTTCCTTTTGTCGGTTTCTCATGTTTTTTTTTTTTTTTAGAAGTACCGTTATACTTTCTAGCGTGTCCCATTAGGTCTCTCACCCTGTAAATTTCTCCTTTTTTTATATATCCAGCTGCGCGACATAAAATCTCCCGTTAGATACCGTGACAAATTGTTTAATGTTAGCACGTGTACACTACAAGGTTAGTGAAACTGCCTCTTTTCTATTTGGCACGTTTTCTTTCCTAAATTGTTGTGCACAGATGTCCTTTTGATTTTTTTTTTTATAATTATTTTCTGTTACCAGATGCTACTAGTTGTCCTTTATATTTCTATCATTTAATTTAGTTTCCCCTTTATATCATAAGTTACATGTAATTACTCATTATTATAGAGATCGTTGTTATCCTTTGTTTTTTTTATTTTATTTTTTTGATAAAACGATATCGTTATAATAACTTATTATTTAAGATTAATTATTAACTTTAACAAATCTAAAACACTTACCAAATAAAGGATGACTGCCAATAGAAATAATTATTTCTTGCATTTGGACTTTGTTTACATAACATGTATAATTGCCTTTATCTATCAGTTTTGCACCCTCAAAATGCAATATATTGAAAGTGTCCACATACACTGTTGATGACAGAGAATTTGAAGAAGAAAATGTATTTGTTTTTATCACTTTACCATTTTTCCTCCAAACCACTACTGAGGAGAGATTTGTTCTGAAATATATTTACAGTTAACAATTAAAGATTACAGTTTCAATTATATATCAAAGATGAAGCGTAAATATGGAATAATCATCACATCTACTATCACAAGTTTCATGCTAATATTATGTTGAACATCCTTGTTGCTAATATTATGCTTGGGTGTACCGTCCTTGTTATGTAGCTCATGTATAAAAATCATATGTGTCTCCACTTGGCAGTTCCTCCTTAAAGAAGGAATTGCCAACCTAATAATAATATGTCTCAAATTAAAACAAAGAAATAAATACATTCAGTGTAACATTGGATAATGTGCTCAACGGTTTTAAACTATATTAAATACAGCTAAATGACAAGAAAAATAACATGCAATGTATTAAAAACTAATTGTACATTAACAGAACATTTTTAAATTTCTGGAGTAACATGAAACATTCAGTTATGAGATTCCACAAAACCCTATTATCAATGCATTAAGGGTCCATTTACATATTTGAGGTAAACGTCTAATGCCTGTTTAGGCAAAAGAGCCATGTGAGCAAATGCGAATAGGTTCTATCATATTTTACATTACTGAATTTATACAGGAGAATCTCCATTCTAGGCTCTGAAAATAACCTTTCCAATCCTTATTAACTTAGACCAATACACATTTATCAATTTATTTAGATCAAATTCTGGCCTTTTTGCAATAGGGAGAAATAAACCTTTAACTTCTTCAGTCCTGCAATCCTTTTGGGAGTTACAATTTGAGTTTATTGTTAAATATTGAACCAATACAAAGTATGGAATGAAAAATATAAGTTTTATTGAATTTTCTTATAATAGGTTCTCACATATGTGTACCTCAGGTTTTAACTCACAATTTCTTATATCCATATTAACCGTACACTACATGTATATTTTATAAACTAATAAGTATCAAGCTTAACCCAAAAGTAAAAAAAATGACATATTCAACTAAAAATTACTTAACAATAATAAGGATATTATTAATTTATTTAAATAGTGTTAATAATTATGAAATAATACAAATTATATAATAGTACGTATTGAATTACTTTGAATGGTATTTGATAAAACAATTGTTTTTCATTACACACAAATACAGTTTGAATTTTGCACACTTTACTCTAGACCTTGACTTACACCCTGGATACCTACCTTTTGATGCAAAGCTGTCATTTTTATATTGTGGTAGTGACCCATCCCATCAAATCTTACCTTTGCTACCGCTTGAGGTACCATCTTCCTACTATGTTTTGCTTGAGGTTCATCAATTCTATCATCTTCAGGTGATTCATCACTTATGCTTACCTGGAGAAGAAATTGTATCATTGGATAATGTCTTACTCCAGAAGCAGCATCGTCATAATTAATCAGACCTCGAGCAAGACGCATGCGGTAGGTAATCAATGGCAGATAATCTTTTTTATGTACACCAATCACCCTGCAACTCCTACGATACATAATCCAACAATTAACAATGACCAAATCTACCAAATGGTTATATACTCTAACAGTCCATTTCCTAGTGCGTACATCACTCCTGTAATGGGCTATTAACCTATCGCACAAATCAATTCCTCCCATACTTCTATTATAAGATTTCACAATTGCTGGCTGTTGAACATCAATTTTGGTTCTGACTTCCTTACACCACCTCTTGCAACTTGAGACGGGTTCAGATCCTACACAAGATGATAGAAGGTTAACACATTTATTGTCTTTCCATTGTATGAGACAAATTTTTCCATCTTTCCTTACAATTTCACACCATTCACCTCTTTTCAGAATTTTATAATTTTTTAACTTTAAACTTGCCCCACCAGTCTTGTTTGTATTCACTGTACCAGTAATAAAAATATTACTACCTAGCATGCACTCAACAAGTTTTACACTTGTGAAGAACCTATCTGTATAAATTACGTGTGCGCCAGTTTTAGGTATTGTTTCAAAAAGGAATTTCACTACAGATGCACCTAAGCTGATTGTTTTCAAATCAGTCTCATCTACAGTTCCCTTCCTAATATACATCAAAAAATATAATAGCAAACCAACCGGTGCAACCAAAAAAAAATTTTTCAAGCCCAAATGGTTAGGCTTAGATGGCACATATTGCCTGAAACGACATTTTCCAGTAAATGGAATCATTTGCTCATCCACTGCAAGATGGGTGGAACGATGTAACAGTAAACATTTCTTTCTCACTGCATCTATCAAAGGTCTTACTTTCCACAATTTATCTATTGGGTTGGGAAAGGTATTATCTGCAAAATGAATATTCTGCATTAGCTGAAAATATCTATCTCTGGGAATGCTGTCAGCAATGAGATCAATCCTTCTATGTGACTCCAGTACATTCAAGCTTGAGGTAGCTTGAAAGTCCCCCATTAGTATTTCTACCCTAGTATATTTTAACAATTCAGTTATGAATGTATTAATAGAATTAATTGTGATTTTGCTTTTGAACAGAGTGCAGATTAGTTTGTTCTACAAAACTATTTAAAAAGTCAAAATTGATATATTCAAAGAAAGCATCTAAAAGTCCTTTTGGTTCTTCTGAATCTACAGTTAGGTCAGTTATATCTGGTTCTTGAATATCCATTCTGAAAAAACAGAATTAAGAAGTTCAACTGTGTGATAAAAACTAATAACTACAGCACTACTCAGCACTAAAAGAAAATTCAAAATATTACTTACAATGACAGCTTCCATTTCATAGCCAGAGACTTGGTTGTCATCTCTCACATCATTAGCTGCAGAATTTACATCTGCATCTGCAGTGGTTGGGACTTGGTTGTCATCTCTAACATCATTAGCTGTAGAATTTACATCTGCATCTGCAGTGGTTGGGACTTGGTTGTCATCTCTCACATCATTAGCTGTAGAATTTACATCTGCATCTGCAGTGGTTGGGACTTGGTTATCATTTCTAACATCATTAGCTGCAGAGTTTACATCTACATCTGCAGTGGTTGGGACTTGGTTGTCATCTCTCATAATATTAGCTGCAAAATTTATATCTGCATCTGCAGTGGTTGGGACTTGGTTGTCATCTCTCACATCATTAGCTGTAGAATTTACATCTGCATCTGCAGTGGTTGGGACTTGGTTGTCATCTCTCACATCATTAGCTGTAGAATTTACATCTGCATCTGCAGTGGTTGGGACTTGGTTGTCATCTCTAACATCATTAGCTGCAGAGTTAAATTTGGTTCAAGTTGCCTGGGCTACTGGATGCTGGGTGTGCCCTATTACAGACTCTGCAATTCTTCATCCACGAAACGTATGGGTACTCAAAATTCACACGCCAAATCAGATATTAAATTTTTTATCATTCACCTTTGTCTGACGAGTCTGACAACGAATGTGTGGCATTGAATGCAAAGGAGGTGGCTATTCAATTACTTGAGTTGACAGTTCCTAAATTTTTTATGTTCATCAGTTCAGAGGAAAATCGAGATCTATCGAAGGTCTCTCCTGTCTTTATTAATAAAGCCATAATTGGCAGAGCAGGTCCTGTAACATCTATCAGAAAATTGAGCAATGGAACACTTTTAGTAGAAATAAACAGCGAAAAGCAAAGTTTGTTGCTACTAAAAATGAGTTCTTTCTTCAATCAGGGTTTTTCAGTGGAACCCGACTGATCCTTAAACTACTCAAAGGGAGTTGTTACATGAAAAAATCTAGCAAGTCATTATAAATGTCAAGTTTGGGACACGTGAGTTATTATTGTACCAAACCCGATGTATGGTGTCAATGTGGTTTGAATGGTGCAAGAATTATGCCAAATATCCAAATTGTGATGCCAAAATCCTACAAGATCATTAAATTGTTACATAGAAAGAGGAAAAGGGTATTTTGTGAATCATGTCGAAAGATAAAATATCCTTTAATGATGCCCGAAAGTTGTATAAAATTTCATAACCTGGAGTACCTGAAAATCATTTGCTACTGTAGTTGCAACTACAAATAAAATTATATCTTGTGCCAAACGTGATGAACTGACAAAGACAGTTAAAATACTAATGGAGCAAGTGGCTCAGTTATTGGCCGTTTTCTCAAAAAAAGATTCTTCTATGAGTAATTCATCTCCTCCGGATGTAACATTGTCTGGATTGTCTGGACTAGTTACATATGCCTCAAATCGTGCCACCTGTCACAAATAACAAGCCTTTGCCACCATAACCGGCAATTAAATGGCAGTTTTTGAAGAATAAATCTAGTACTTGTCCTCCTATAACTAAGGCCAAAATAAAAAAAAATTGGCTTCAAAATCTGAACCATTTAAAAATAATATATACTCAAAATTAGTATAGAGGTTCTCTCCAAATCAACTCTCCAAAAATAGCCATATGGAAATTTAACCTTAATGTACGAAAGTAACCGAATAATGTGTTATAGTGTACATATTCTAAGAAAACATAAAAGTAGTACAAAAAATTTGTATATCTTTCTTTACTCATGTTAAGCCATGTCAAGAAAATGGTTTATTGTGTAAATATAAAAAAATGTAATCAACATAAAATTACTGTTGTATATTTTATGATTGTTTCCTAAAAATATCACAAAACTTTAAAATACTCACTCAGGACAAATAAATGTAACAAAACTTCTTTCCAATAAATGATAAGTGTTATGGTACTTTGCACCTTTCCCCGACTTTCTTTGTTTACAAGGACCAATACAATCTTCAGTGATAAGAAAGTTAGGCACATTGCTTACAAGCTGGCTCAAATGTGGTAATCTCTCTTGCAACTGTAGAGAATGGCAAGACAGTTTCAATGAACTTAAGAGGTTATGTAAGTCTTCTGTCATGGTAGAATTGTGTAAAGGGTGAATCTAAAACGAAAATTCATCTCAACATAAGTATGTCACAATATGCTTATGATATTTTAAATTTTTTTTATAACGAAAATTTTTGTTTAGCATAACAAAAAACTCAAAATAGGCTCTAACAGTTTTGATATGGCTGAAAATGTTTCCGAGGATTCAAACAAAAATTATTGGTTACCTGTACTATTTCCCCAAAAATGTTGGTTCTGAAGTTATCGGTCAAAAAGAGAAAATGAACCACTCATATCATCTTAAAAATATTACGATATAATTCTTTAATTTTTATATTTAATACTTATTTTCAATAATTCTGCTTGGATATACATGCGGCAAATGGATACTTATTTAAGATTATTATTTTTTATTCAGGTGGGTAATAGAAGATCGTGGATCTTTTTTTTAAAACTTGGTGGGCACAACGGTCACAGCCCAGACCTATCGACTAAAACTAAATACCACTCAGTCAGCCAGCACGTGATGAGGGACTATAACTAATACTCTAAATAATCACTAAAATTTGATATAATATAATTAGCTTACTTATCAATATTATTGTACACTAGGGATTGACTCTAACAAAAATAGTGGTCCCGATGTAGACACTAGCCTAAGATGGCCGCCATTCTACACTGTACCGGCGATCGCGGAAAGCCAAATATTTGCATGCCATTTAACCCGGGGTCGACTGACCCTACCCAATTTGACTATTAAGCCATTATTTTTGGGGGGGGGGGTTTAAACTAGGAACAAAAAGGTAAATACAATGATGAATCGGCGTTAAAAGTGATACTTGCAGCCTTCCAACAGGTCCAGTTCCTTCCGAATGTGGTGCACAACTGGCTCATCTTTCGTGCGTGACCCGACTTCTGAGCTCGCAGGGTGGGGAAACATGCAAGGAATCATCCGCTGCACCTGCATTTGTGACACCGGGCAACTGGTAAGGCACCGAATGCGGACACGTGACTGCCACCCCAAGTGCAGGGGGAATTGTGGGGGGCAGATCACCACATACATAATTAGTTTGAATTCATTGTTCTGGGATTCCTAGCACTGTCTTAATTTCTGTTAGTATGTTTTCGATAAACTTTCTTTAGGTAATACCTAAGAGTATGAGATGGAGTATGTACCTTTTGAAAATGGAGTTCATTCGAAACAAATCAACAGAAGTTAGTGTGCTAGGAATGGAAGAAATTATTCAAATAAATCGTTTCATAAGGCTGAATATCTCAAAAATAGTAATAGAAGTTTTGATCAAATGTTAAGGTAAACAAGAAAAATCAATCTGCCAAACTGCAGATTAAAAAATTTAAACTTTTCAAGTAATTAGAAAATACCAAAAAAAAACAATGATAGCTATTAGATTATTCAAGTGTTTTCAAAATTATTTGCTACGGGTGAAGAGGAATTTAAAGGCAAACACCTAATTATATCACCACTGCTTATCTAACAAGAAGCAAAAAAATCCTAAAAGGAAAATAAATATCAATTATTATTAACTCTAAAATTAGCGTTTTAAGAGTAGTACAAGAGTAACTTTCGTTAAAACAGATCAACTTTAAACAATAAAAACAGTAACTTTTCTATTGAACAGATCAATTAATATGATTCAAGTCAAAAGAATTGTACTGAGTCAATTCCTTTTATTATTTGGAATAACAGGTCATTTTGAATAATAGGACATAGCAGCTTTTGAATATTTCCAATTTTCAATTATACTCTTTTCATGTCTGAAAGCTTTATCAGTCCTATGTGAGTGACAATTCTCAAAAACAAGACAATTGTTGAAGCATTGAAACAGACTTTCATAAATAAATGTTTTAAAACTTATTTTTCTATATGTAGGCTATGGTGTGTATTTAGTATTAACACACAATTTCAAACAACCAAATAATTAAGTGTGGTATACTACAAATCTATCATTGTTTAATTGTTAGAACATGTTATATTTATATACTAAATAAAATGTTATTTTGTTCTACTCATACTACTTTGTGTGATTTTATAGACTTAATAATATTTACTATGGTGTTTCTTTTAATCATCAAGATAATTGTTACTTTTTATTCATTTTAATATTTACTTTTATCCTAAACATTTTCTTGCGTTATTGTAACCAGATAGCCTATAATAATTAGGTTAAATATTAGTACAGTATTACATATCTATAAAAAACAGTCAGGAGTAGTTCTTTTAAATTTATTTATTTAGCTACATGTTTTGCTCCCATAGGCAGCATTGTCAAGCCCACTATAAACACTATATTATAGATTTCACATCACACACACACATATATATATATATATATATATATATATATATATATACAAAAACACATTTTAAACACATACCGGTACTGTGCACGTCAAGTCAATATAATAAAACTAATCAAATAAATTAATAATACATTTGATTGAGAGAAATGAAATTAATTATAGGTAGGTAACGTGAGTAATTCATAAATGTAATAAAATTGTAAAATGTTTTATTGCATGGATTATTTGTGTTCAAAGAATTATAATAAAAAGTTGAATGTAGACAGACAGGATTTCAGAATGTTTAAACTTATAGACTAAATATGTGTGTTATTTGGAAAATTTATAAAAAATTATTACTTTATAATTTTATAATTAAAATAATTATAACAAAATTGGTATGTTTAATGAAATTAAGAGAAAATTATGTTTTGTGAGGTGATGAGAAATAAAGTTGTCAGAAATGGAGTGTGAAGTAGAGACCAATGGAAAGATAGAGAGAAGTAGTGGGGGAATGCACAAGCCCTTCTACCAAGAACAAAGGAACTAAAAATATGAGGAAGAGAGATTTCGCCATTAGCAGTGTTGCACACAGTCTGTTCTATCATCAAGGCTGAACGCCTGAACATCTAGAGCAACGATCAGTTGCTCCATGAGCATATTCCATAGTTTGATACTGTTATTTAACTTTGAATCTAAAATTAAATTCAGTGCAAAGTTACGCCTTGGTATAGTGTAAAAAAGAACATTATAATTGGTAATTAGTTTAAATAATGGCGTTGTAACATAATGAAAGACATTGGCTAATTAATAGCTAACTGAATTGTATGAACTTTGATTTTGAATTTGATCGTTAAGAATACTTGTAACATGAACTATATGAACATTTAATTTGAATTTGATCGTTGTGAATACTTGTAACAAGAACTAATGTTTAATATTTATGATACTAATGTCCAATCATTTATCATGTTATTCACTGTATGTATTTAAAGAGAAAGTTAAGCAAATCGGCTTGACTAGATTTTGTATGTTTCAAATATAAATAGAACTTGTTAATAAATGTATGTTTTATTTCAGAGGTTTTCATGATCATTTATCATATCTAGTACATTTTCCCGTAATTCACGACCCAAGGTAAAAAAGTATAGAATTAACAAGTGTTTGTGCTTTTATCACAAAATGGCGCTCAATAAGTAACAGTAAATTCATCCCTAGTAATATAAAAAAAAATTTTATATATATATATATAAATTATTATAAATGTAATAATAACATATTTTCTTTATCAAATTTTTACAAAGCCAAAATAACAAACTCAAAAACTGTGAAAGAAAACTTCTTTTTTTTAACATAAGCAATATACACACCATTCTTTCTTAAACACTACCACCATTAACTTTGTATCATATTCACCCATCACTTCCATCACACACCTTTCATTAGTTTTTAAAATATCACATAATATCCTAATTGTTTAGATTAAGTTTTTATAGTTTTAAATTTATTTTTTTAAGGCAAAAACCCATTTCAGTCAGCATCACCTATTTTATAGTTTATTTTAAGTCATGCGCCCAAAAGTGTTGTAAAAATAGCCAAGGCAAAAGTTACGGAATATTCATTTTTTGAACCCTGAGATTAAGAGTAGGTTACCCATTTTGTAATTGAATAATTCTAAAATAAATAATTTTGTTAAAATAGATTTCACATTGTAAACTATAATTTTATAATCATTGCCACTGATCTGATTTCACTGGAATCTTGGTGAGTCAGTGGCCAAATTCCAAATCTCTCCAAATAAGCGCTTTAACAATTCAATTTCATTCGAGGTTTATACACAGGTGTACAAATATATCTCAACAAGTTCTAGAGCCCATGAAAACAAAAAATATATGATTCTGCGTATATATCTCATCACAAACAAAGTTATATAAACTATATTTCCTATTAGCTAGGATATTAGAAATATGAGCTTAGTTGTGCATTAACTCACCACATGATTAATTTTTGGTTTAATCCTACATTTAGCAATCCTCTCTCTAGTTTCTAGGCATCCATCACAAGGACCCCAATCCTCCCATTCGCTCATTACTTTCACAAACACTCCAGTAACATTTATGAGTTTCACAATCTCATTGTCAATAGATTTGGAAATATTTAAGTTCAATGGTGTAATTGTTTTGTTTATAAATGTATTCCATTTAGTCAACTCTCCCTTTATAATTTTAGTATGTTCTGAAACAACTAAAAATATATATCAAATATAATGTTACATGTTAGAAATGATATTAACTAAGGCATTACCACTGTACATAAATTGCCATAATGATTTTGTTTTTATTTACTAACTCAAAGAGATGTAGTTACATAATTGTAGTTCTTTTGTTTATGCATAATAATTTTAAAAATATAAACAATAATCACTTTTTAAAAAATATAACTTTATTGAAATAATTATAGTTTACTATAACAATCACTCACTTCTGCTTTTTAAATACAAAAATGTTTTATTGTTACAATCAATTTCTTTTAATTATTATAATAATTTTTCATAATTAATTTTAATTTAATTTTGGTTTGCTAAGGATGCACTTTTCTAAATACAGCAATAGTCTAATTCCTTAATCTAACCAATGAAAATACCTGAAATAAATCACAATGACAATTAAACATGTAATGTGCATGTTTTTTGAATTTTTGAATCAAGATAATGAATAGCGGTAAAATAAATGGGTTTACGTGATTGGTTTTAAAGAAGTGGAAAAAGGGGTACTGTCGAGCGAATGTAGACTTTATGGCTGTGTTTTAAGATGAAAGAATAAATCCAAGTAAATATCCAGAAATATGTTTGTACCGATAATATTGTTTAGATTTAAGATAGAATTAGTATTTGAATAAAATTTTGTCTATGTAAAGTGAAGATGTTAGTTACTAGGTAATTATAGAGACACGGTCTTAAATAAGGACAATAGAGACACATAAAAATGTGAAAATAATGTAAGTTTTTAATAAAGACATTGACGAATGTCATTTTTAGTGCGTGTGGTCTGTTACCGACAGTATAGCCGTGGACAGTGAACAGACCACACACACTAAAAATGTGCGAGCGTGTATTCGTTAATATTTGTGAACTAGTGTGCATAAGTGTTTTTACGTGTAATATGTGCTTTTAATTTTATAATGACGAAGGACAATAGTCCTTAACTTGAAAATGGCTGAATAGCCGAAACGGCCGTCGTTGGAAGTTTTAAATAAGACTATTGGACAGTAAGTTCAAAAAAGTTTACTTAAATATTATTTGATTATTACACTACATTTGATGTTGCCTACATACCATCGACAGAATATTGAAAATCAGTATCATCACCCTCTAACCCCTTACAAAAATACAAGCCTGCATCATCTTTGGTGATTTTCTGAACATAAAGGCAATGATCTAATGTCATGTAAATACGGTTAGAAGTTAAATTTGCTATCATCCCCAGTTTTACTTCATCTTGTATCGCTGTCCTATTAACATGTTTTGTTCTTAGCCATATTCTAGGTTCATTAACTCCATCTTCATCACTGTTAACATACATTTACAGATATTAAATATTGATGTTTTATATTTGTTATTGGACATTATTTTTATGCAAGTGAAACAATCAATACATCTTTATAGAGTGTGTCGAAAAGTTCCCAAACCTCAAAGTAACTTTTAAAACAAAAACAAAAACTAAGCATGTGGATGCCCTCATGGAATAGTTTTACTCTCTTTTATGATAAACCCTAACCATGGATGATCTGTGTTAGAGGGCTATATGCACAAAGGCTAATACAATGATATTTATACTTGGCATTAAAAGATTTTCAAGGAGTGATTCTGACATTGTTCATATTGCTCATAGATGGCTGAAGTAGTGGTTTGTGAGAATAGGAACAGAGTATATGAAGACAAAACTATTTCTCTTCTCCAGGAAACATTAAATAGATAGGTTATACATACCCAGGTTGCTGGATCAGAGGCCACAGATCACTAAAGTACCACAATTATTATTGGGACTTCAAAATTGTTTTTATTTATTTATTTTAACAAAGTAAATGACTTGTACAAAACTTTAAAAATATTTTTGCTCAGAACTTGATATAAATACTAACGTAATAAGGAATAAAGTATGACAAATCAAAGTACAAATTTAGAAACCGAAAAATATTATAATAAAATAAGGAACAATTAAAATATATGTGTAAAATATAGTTACATTGCTATACACAAGCGGCACGCCGTTCTGTATTCAAGGATGTGCTCGCAGCTAAGGTCTATAAGGAACTAATTCCCCACTATTGCGACTCCCCCACCACTCCTCACTGTCCTTAAAAGAACAAAGAAAGAATACATGTGACAATCACAGCTAGATCGCTCTAAATTTTTTGTTTATTTAAAAGTTGTGTTAAATTGCGGTACGGAGTACTGCTTAGCGTGTAATTAAGGGTTAAGGTAGTCGCACACACAGGCGCGTGGTACGCGCTGCCCTGTGGAAAGTTCTGCTAGTTCCGCTGGGGGGGGAAGTACATTGTAACGCCGTCTGATGCCACCGCACCGGCCGACACCCACTCTCAGCTGTTGATCGCCAAAGATGAGGGTGGTAGTGTAGTGTGTCTCATAAACAATATGAGTAGTTCAAAAGAAGAAGATTTGTTTTTATTTTGTTTGCTCGAATCTTAAGAGGAAGAGAAATGGCAAAGACAGATGTGGGTTCATCCAATCAATGCAAAAAGAGATACATATGGAGAATTCCATCATTTGTTTCCTGATTTATTGAAGGATCAGCGCAAGTTTTTTCAGTACTTCTGGATGTCTCCTGAAAAGTTTTATGAGCTCCTGAATATGATCAGACCTGTTATATCAGACCAGAACATTTATCTTTTAGACGATCGGTACTTCCCGAAGAACGATTGGCTGTGACTCTCAGGTAAGAATTACCTATTACGTAATTTAGTTATATAAAAGGGAAAAAGTAAGTGTCAGATTTCTGATACCGTTTATTTTCAATATTGGCATTTGTTTTAATTGTAATACTAGTAAATTAATCCAATATTACGGCTGTTAACTGAAGAAGCTTGTTTTATTTCCCTAGCTTAATTAAGTTGAAATTAATACTACACAAATTAGCTTTAACAAACATTTATTAAATTAATGGAATACTGTAGTAGCCTACAAAATCGTAAAAGACTACAATTATTATCAAAGGAAACAATATTGGTTACAATTTAGTTAGACTGTATTCTTGGCAGTGATTTAACATTGAATATAGATTTGATATCAAAAGTTTATTTATTTATTTAGAGCCGCGCCGCGCCGAACCTAGCGGAATTATTCCACTTTTTGGTACGAAACCAAAAAGATGTCAATTAAGTGAGACTTTTGGATTTTGAGTTTTTCAATGTACTGTTTCTTGGCTATAACTTTTTTATTTATTTTAGTTATTAAATTTATTTTTAAACATTTATATATTGTCAGGTTAGATGAATATTTAAAACTAAAAATATTTTTGATTTTTAACAAAATAAGGTTTGCATGTTAACGGCTTGTTACCAAATTTTCCTGTTTAGACATGAAGTAATTGATGCTGCCTTAAGGCAGCTGCCGATACTCATAGTATTGCATTGAACAAAACCTTGTACTTGTCCGTTCTACAATTCTTATAAATTGTATTATATGTAAAAATGTTTGAATTGTTTTTCCTTTTTTGATATTTTTTAGACGACAGTTTTATAAGAATCCATACTGTCTCAGTACATCACACGAACTCTGTTGTGCAAAAACAGCCTCAAATTCAAATATAAGGTTATATTAAACATATTATGGAACAATGAGTAAATATGCTACAATGTATAAAAAAAAATAGAGCACCAAGAGTATGTAAAGTATATATAAACAAAATGTGTATACCTGACCTTGCTGATGAGCAAAGTAGTTCAGGTCAGCAGAACATCAACTGAAACATTTTGTTTAACCAAATTTCAACATCTAGATGACATATAAAATATAATATTATACCACTTTCATAGGAAATAATTTTTTGTAAGACAATGGGGCTTTAATAGACTACGAAAATGGAAAGTTGTTCTAGACCAAACAGAAGTTGATGTGGAGGATACTTATCTGCAGGAATGAGGCCAAACAATTCCCCAAGATAACTTCATAGGAAAGATCCTCAAGTTTGCAGAGCATGTGGATCTATAGGATGATGTCTTAGGGGCACACATCATCTTCTGGGAGCACAATAAGTCTTATTGGCTGAAGTGTCTTAAGTGCAATAAGTCTTAATGGCTAGAGTAACAAGGACCGCCCGAAGTGAATTGAATTGAATTGAAGGAGCTTCTTATGACACTACATGAAGTTCATCTGCGGATTGATTGACATTACTAGACCTCTGATAGATTTGACAGTGAATGAAAATACAGATGGCAAGAAATTAACATAGACAAACGAACATCACCAACCATTTCCTGCAATGCGAGTAGACATGGAATAAGTAGAATTTTGTCTCAATATGTATACGATGGCAAACTAAGACCAGTCGCCTACTTAAGTAGATGCCTCAGAGATACAGAGGGGCGATGATTTGTATCAAAATTGAACTGCTGAATATCATTTAGGCCTACACAATGACTTATTTCAGGCAATATTTGTATGGTCACAGCTTTATTGTTTTTAATAACCACACCAGTTTACTGTATTGTATTATACAAATATCTGTCATTGCCAACTTAAGACAACTTTTAGACACTATTGGAATGCCTGCTTATTACCATTCAGATTGTGCAGATCATATATGTCACAATTAAAAGCTTTTTGGATTTCACGTGGTATTGCCACTGGTAGAACTACCCTACATAATTCACAATGCAATGGTTAAGCAAAATACTACAATGGTATAATATGGAAAACTAGGCTGAGATTTAGTTATTACAGACATCTTACAGAGCATCCGATCTCTGCTTTACACTAGCACAAATACTACTCTCCACGAACAAATGTTTGGTTTTTCAAGAAGATTCTGCAATGGATTGTCAAGGTCATGGTTTTTTATTCCTGAACCCATCTTACTGAAAAACTACAAACTCTAAATCTAAATATGAATCCTTGCTAGAGGAAATAGAACTCCTAGATCTCTACTAGACATCTTAGTCCTGTCCATTATGACAACACCATGATAACAGATAAACTTTAAATAAAAAAAAGGAATGGCCCAGACTACTGAGTGAGGTGCCAGTGAAAATAGAATACTTATGAATCAGATAGTTGGAACTATAGCTGACAAGTGAAAGCAGAATTTTATTTGTTGTGAACAACATCAACCCTCCCCCACTCCTATTCTTCAACATGGTTCATGGTTCAGAAAATCACTATACCATCTAAAAGATTTTTCTTATTGAAAGAGGAAGAGGAAGAGGGAAGAATGTGATACAAATTATTATTAACTGTTTTTAGTTAACAACATAATTATTATGATTGTTTGTTACACATTTAAATAATTTATTGTCAAATTTTCTATGCTTTATAAGTTACTAACTTTCTGTTTATTAAAGCCTTATTAATATTATGTTTTCAATACTGTATACTACACTAGGCCTGAAAACTACATTAGGTTAAAGACTAAAACTATATTAGGTCTAACTAGAATTATTATGAACCATATAAATACTCAATATATTTTGCCATTCATACCAATATATATAATGATAAACTTACCAATATCTGCATACTAAAATTGCAGTTTTCCCCAAATTAACATCTAACATTTCAAATTCATTAACTTGATCCACTGACATGAACCTATTTCTCTCTCTGCAAGGTCCTTTATATTCATTGGCATAAATAAGTATGATAGTGAAAAGTATCATGAATATACACATCATTCTTAAGTTTAGACAATTTTAGAATTGATATAAGATTCATTAAAATACCTAGACTTTGTTAATGTTTAGGAATGGCACTGGTTTATTAGTGGAAAAATTATAGTAAATTTAAAATTTAATATATTATGATTATTTTTACAAAGGAGTATTATTATATCCTTCAATCAAAAACAACAATCGTGTTTGGATATACATAACTTTAATAGTTAGGATAAAAACAATAATTACTGGTAACAACTATTAATAATTATTACAATTATTATAACATAAACTTGGAACGTATTTACTTTTCGATAATCAAAAGTTGTGTATGTATGTTTTTCGTCTTCTTTCCCCCCTAGGAAATTCAAATGAAGTAGTCACGACAAAAACATATTTTTTACTTAACGTTCAATATGAAATAAGTTTGTTGCTATACAATTAGCACTAAAGCAAAAGTATATTTACATTTTTGAAAATATATTATGTGGTATTATGATAAGTACAAATTAATAGTAATTAAATTATTATTTAATGTTTGTGACAATTTAAACATAGTTGTATTAGCAATATATTATATAAAATGTAGTTAAACGCAATATATACGCGCTGGAACTTCCACATCCGTTCTATAAATTACCCATAGTACAGCATAATAATTGTACCAACACAACTGTGAATTCAATGAAATAATTTAAAATGGAATTTAATATTATTCAGTTGTTCTTATCACATTGCATTGATAGTAGTGGTTTTATTAAGTTACTTTTGTCTATTTAGTGTCCGTTTTATTCCCAATTTGGACCAATTTTAAGGGGTCGTGGTAAATGTGTTTGCACCACTTCATAACCTTCCTTTCTTCAAAATGCAATCCTGAATAGAAGAGCGGTCGACTACGTCAACATGGCGGATGAACTTGAAAGTATGTATTTTTTTATATAAAACTAGGTTTTAGTAAGACTTCCAGTGTTTATAGCTCGTATTTGTATAATGCATTACTTGTGGTCATTTTCTGTAATTAGCAATTTACTCTAATTTGTTGAAATGTGTTCGAATTAATAGCCCTTGATAACATGGAAACCCTTGGTGTAGTTCAAATGGATTGGTTGCGAAATTTGAAAAATCAAATTCAATGCTGGGCGGGACCTTACCAAAATCAAATTTCAATATAGCACATACTTCGTTAGACCTTTAAAGAGTTATTTAGATATTATTTGTTTTCAAGGCTAATGATATATTTGTTCTAGGCCTAGGTTATGCTTTGCCATTGGTTATCATTTCAACCTCTTACCACTACTGAGCATATACGATCCATGTAGTGATAGGCCAACATAACCTATTTGCTTTATTATTATTTTTCATTGCCTAAACTAGCATTATATGTAGGCCTAGTTATTCAAAACCATACAACACAAATCAACCTTATGCCTTGGAATAATATATTTGTTTACAAATAAATGAAGTTTGAATTATGTTCGAAATGCCATGATTGCCTAGAACATAGGATCACTATAAAATAAGGCCTTACATAATATGTGATATAAAAATATGGCTATTAGACATTACAGGTTTCATTTATGTATTAAATATTTATTGGGATGGGGTTGGCATGGATAATTAGATAAAATATAAATTTATAATAATATAACTATAGGCCTACTGTACAATCAAAGTAAGTTACAAAACAAAATAATCACATAGTAATGACTCTCAAAATAAAGCTCTATTGCTTAGGATGCGGGGAAAAAACTCTTTAAATATATAATACATAGAAAAGTATTCATTGTTACTTATTCTAACTTTGAAAAGTAGGCTATTCATAAAGCAGGTTAGTGAAACAACACAAACCTTGATTTTCATGACCTATTACATGCTACCTATGTTGTATTCCTATCTTCTTATTATTTCTCTTTTGATGGTATGCTACTCCATTTGATGGTATGCTAATCCATTTGATGGTATGTTACTCCATTCTTGTTTTGAAAAATTTGATTATTTTTATAAAGCCTAGTTGAAAGTCCAAATCGTGAGTTCGAAGCTTATGTTACATTGTCAGTAACCTATACAAAATACAAAAGTTAATGTAAAATCAGACAACTTCCTTGATTTTAAAATAATAGGTCTCCAAATGTCAAATCTAAGCAAAAGATATCAACATAAATTAAAATAAATAAACATATGAAGTCTATTTAAAGGTCTGGAAAACCTAAGTCAGTGGTAGATTTTAGGTTGTATCAACATGGAACAAAGTAGGTTAGGTCAAGTATTATTTTTTATATTCAATAAGCTTAGACTTAATATACTTAAGAGACCCAATAGACTTGTCTAGTATTATGTTAATCAAAATCTATAATAGCCAAATACAAAATAATAATAATCCTTTTTTTCTTGAATAGTAAATTGAACGTGATTTAATGAAGAAGAAGATTAACAACTTTCTAGCTCATGACATGTTTAGGTTTTCTTACATTAGTTTTCCTTATCTTTTACTTGAGATGATGTAAGTTGATAAAAAATTGTAACTCCATTGAAAATAGTATTTTTTTAATTGTTTTAAGAAAAGCATTAGAGATGCTTTTCTAATATTATTAAAATATGTGTGAAATTTGTATAAATGAAAAAAGTAAAATTATGGAAGCCTAGGTATTAAAATAAATAAGGTAAAAGGAGCCCTAACTAATAAAATTCAATAGACAACTATCACAACTTGTTAGGCCTATAAATAAATTATCAAGATTAACAGAAGTAACAACATTATATGGTTGTAACAAATCAAATGTTTTTATTATAATTTTTAACATTTTTATATAGCCTTTTGTTTCCTTTGTGTTCTGACAAAGAACCAAAAGTTTCAGTTTAATAATTACATGTATCATGGTAAACACCCTGTGATTAGATTAAGGCTGTATATATAAATTTAATATGTTTTATATATATCAATATATAAAAAACCTACCTATAAAAAGGTAGGTATTTATTTAGTAAGGTGATGCCCTACCGATTATTTAAAAAAAATTGTCTAATTATTTTATTACATATCTTTTTTTGAAATTGTAATAGGGCCTATAATGTTATAACATGGAAATAAACTTTTATACTAAAAAAATTTAACAGTATGTTTTGAAAGTAACATTTTCAATTAATAATCATGCGTATGGGCTTCATCCATAACGTTAACATCCTGGTAGGCCTAAATGACAACGACACAAACAACATAGGCTAGTATAGAAATATAGACAAATATATTTTATAATTTAATGTTACAACAGTCGGTACATGATGGAATTCCATGATAGCTGTTTTGTGGAATTAAATAATTATCCCATTATTTTCAAATATATTTTAATAAAAATGAGTCATAAGACATATATAGACTAAATTCTCATGTGTCATACGATACATGAATCTTGATATTAGCTGACATTACCCTGTCAGTGGTTAAAATGTAGACCTAGTAATCTAGACTATAGATTAATAATACAGTAGTGTACGTTTTCAAAATTATGTTTCATTTCATTTTATGTTGAAATTTCACTGTTAAATAATTACTTTATTTTAAAATAACTTTTAAAGTTAATGTTTAGAAGTAATTTTTGAACGTACGAATTCCTTTTCTAAGTAGCCTACATGATGTGATAACCTATGGATACATGAATTTCGTAGCCTACTTTTCAATTTGTAATTTATCAGTGAAACAGTGAATTCTGTGTTTCCCACAAATTTTATAAAATAATCTTAACATCGACTTATCAAATAAATACCTTATTAAAAATAATTAACAGTATTATTAAGCCTAAGTTATTATTACCATAGGATTAGATAGCCTAAATAATGTAATAACTTAATTTGGATAACTTACAATTTTTGTGGAAAGCTCTAAATATTAGGCCCTATACAGCCTAATTCAATTAATACTAAAGTGAAAAGCTTAGTTAATTTAATACTTGAAAATTGAGCTTTATAGCCCTAACATTATTCTTTTAATATTGTTTTCTAATGATGCATTATTTAAGTGAAACAAATGTATTATTTGTAATGACAGTATTAAAAATATTTCTGTTTTGTGGCTATAATTCAAGAATTTTTTACTTCAAAGTAGTAAAAAAAATAAATTGCTTTTAGGGTAATTCTGAGCAATTACTTGGTCAACCCCAAACTTTTTCATATTTTACTACGGTCATAAGGATGTTCTCAGAAAGCAAGAAACATATAATTCAAGGCCCGCAAGGCCATCGTACAGGTTGCCGAGCGATAAGAAGGTTCAAAGTCACTTCAATAAACGTACGGAAGGTTTGGCCAGGTGGTTTTATATATATATATATATATATATATATATAACAACCTGGCCAAACCTTTCGTGACATATAATAATACAGCCCTACATATTTACAGCAAAGAAAACATTATTTATTATCGCAACAGAACACTGATCCAGTTGCGGCAGAATCGGATGAGGACGTTAGGGTTGACCAAGTAATTGCTCAGAATTACCGTTTTTAGATATTAATGTAGATAGTCCTAATATTGACTTTGATAATGATAAACTTTTAACTTAATAATAAAATGGATGGGAATAAAATTTTGTGCAGGCCTTAAACTATTTCCAGTATTACATTTTTAATTCAAATACTCAGTCTGTTTTTATATTATATAACCCATAATTGCCGATACTGATGGAATTATAATACATATCATAAAATTAATTATTTATGATTTGTATTCAAGAATTGACTTTTAACAAAAATCAATACTATTATACTTATGGTTTGTTCAGTTTCAGATGGTAAATATCTATTGTACATTATCATCGGAAAACAAGGGAATCTAGCTGTTATTAGGTTAAATACAGTTCTGATATTAATATTGTTATTACTGATAGAATTATGATGCATTTAACTAAATTTAATTATTTGTGCTTTGTTATTTAGGAATGGACTTTTACAAGAATCGATCTTATACTTATAACTAAAAAGCTTAACATTTAAATTAAATCATATCAAGACCTAACCTTTTTGTATACTTATAAGATTACTAAATAACTTAAGAATTTCATGGGCACCATTATGATACTTAACTAGATATAACCTACATATAGAGTGACTAAAACGTATAATTACAAATATATGAAGCAGTGTCGTCTTTCTATACTCATGTCTCGTAGCTGTGTATATATGAAAAAAAAGTTTCCACTTGTTTGAAAATGACAATGTTTGTGCTTATAAATAAAGTCCTCTAAAATATATGCTCCCTAAATGGCATTTATTTAATTAAGTGATATTGGTACTACTATCATTAAATTTAGTAAAATAATATAATATAGAATCAAAAACCACAACTTTCAATCCTAAAAAAAAATAAAATGGTGAACAATAATTTGAATTTAGTTTCAGAATTGATTTTGATATTTACCATAAGGTAATGAGTTATAATTAAATTATTTTCTAATAAATAAAAGAAAAACTGTTATCATCTTGTTGCAATAGTATTAAACTAAATTTATGTTACAATTATTTCTGAAGTTGTACCTCACCTTGTATTAAAATGTTTGCTAAACTTGTAATTTCAAACTCTGATCCCAAGAAAATTTGATATTTCCGCAGTTAAAAGATCTATTAGGGCCAAAGTAGCCAGTATAAGCTTAGGAATGAAAGCAAATTCATTATGGAGTATTTTCATAAATACAGTTTGGAGTCAATACACTCAGTGAGCAAAGCAAGGATTAGTATATGGATAGCTCTTCCATCATTGGGCATCAACTAAAGTACCCTATTCTAGCAATAAATTTATTGTAGGGGATAAATTTAATTCTAACAATAAATAAATTACCGGTACTAAATTACGAGCTAACAATGTATTAAGACTGAATTGTAAGGTAAAAATGTTTTAAGACTTAATTTTAATATAAAATATTGTAATACTTTCAGCTATTATCTTAAATTGTTTGTTTTCTTAATTCTTCTTTTTTGTTTAAGGTGCATCCGCAGAAGCACTTTTGTCGTTTAAAAATGGTGGCATTAAATACGATCAAGATATTGATATTAAAATGGAGACAGATGACGATATGGATCCAATAGCTGATGCTTTGGGTCTCCACAGAGTTGGAGAAGAATTTCCAAAAAGGTCTGTTCCAACGACACCTGGGCTTGTGCTGAATAGACGAGGGATGGTAAGTGTTATACACAAATGTTCTTTTTTTAAAATAAATATAATTTTTGTTAGGCCTACTCCAGGACCATAAAATGTTCATATCAATCATGCTCCATAGGCATAATTTATATATATATATATATATATATATATATATATATATATATATATATATAACAATGACACAAGTTTTTGACCACATTGGCAGTGCCAACTTTAACTATACGAGCTAATTTACCACTAAGCTAAGGAAGTCCACTTTTGGAATGCCAATTTTGGAATGTAACTTCATTCAAAATTTTTACTTTATTTTATTTTAATAATGTACTTGTGTCTTTACAAATTAATGAGTTATTATCACCTACTGGAAATATTAAGCACTCACTTTTGTCTGACCTAGGCGATAAAACTCGTTACAGAATATTTAGTCTTCTAAATATCCTGACTATTACTTTTTTTAATTAACCACTTCCAGTTATTAAATTTACTCTTCACAAGTAACATGCTCAGTAAAGTATTTATTATTTTGGTATGCTTTTTAAAAAACCTCTGAGCCGTGAGTATACTGGAACCTTATAACCTACCTTTTTATTTGTGCTTAGGAGAATATTATTACTAAATACAACTACAGTAGAACCCCTCAAACTCGACCCCCTTAAACTCGACATTCCGTCAAACTCGACAGGGCCAGTGACAAGGAGCATGGGATTTCCAAGGTCATTCACTGCATTGTTTTACGCCATGTGCGCCTGCCAGATGCCCGGAGGTTGAAGCTTGTTACTTTTGTTTATACAGCTGTGAGGGATGCTCCTATGTCTAGCCACTTTCTAATCCTACTGTATAGTAGAGGCCAAAGTTAAAGATAAAGGGTCCAGGTAGACCAGGACAGCCCTAAACATTTGTTGTCAAAACATTCATATTGTTGTGAACCCAAGCTCCTAACCACCTGGATGCTACCGGTCATTAGCACTGATTCCATTAAAGTAAGTGGCAAGTCTTTTGTCATAACAATTCAACGGAGCGTCGTAGAACTATGATTCAAGTTTTGTAATAAAGGTCTTAACCATGTGAGAAAAATGATCTGACTCTTAATTATATGCGATCAGCAGTTCAATTTATAGCATTTGTATTGGACTGTGTTTGGTATGGACATTCTTTTTCTTCGGCGACTTCGAGATGAAGCTGCCAGACGTCCAGTCGAAAATGAAAAACAAAGATCAATCAAAAGTTTTTTCAAACAATGCTAACTTTGCTCTAATGTTTTTTTTTTTTTTTATATATATATAAAATTGTTTTAATCTTTAAAAATATTTAATGGACTGTCTGTTTTTTACTGTAGACTTTACTGTAAATTTTATTACAGCATATTAGGATAGGTCTTTTTAGTTTACTAAACCTATTGTACAAGGCCAACACTTTTTAAATCTCATTAGACCGATCGATAAATTTAATTTTAATGTGTGATTGAACACACTATTTTTTTGTTGTCAGGCAGGGACTTTTTTGCAATAAACGTTTAATCATTGATAATCAATAAATGTACAGTTATTTAAAATAATTTTGAGTATTTGTTGTAAACCTAACCATTAAATACCAAAGTTCCCTAAAACTCGACAACCCCCAAACTCGACAACCTTAAAGTCCACATTGTGTCGAGTTTGAGGGGTTCTACTGTACTATCAATAATAGTAGTACCGGGTGGTTGATTTGACTTCCTCTTGTTTATACTTTCATGTCCTGTTGTATCGCCAAGTTATTTCCAGAATTCCTGCAGGAAGTTCTCTGTATACTCCATTTGGTACTTCAATGATTTTGAATACTTGTAGTGAATTTATGCGATGAATAATTGACTGTAGCGTTGTATCCTACCAATTAAGCTGTATTATAACATTAGATCATATAAAACTTCTGACATGCAGATTTATTCTCAAAGATACTATAATATTCTAAGAGTAAAATTATGACATTGAAAAGCGTAGATTAATAGCTCCGTTTGAAGAAATAATTTTGCTGAATCTTCATGTCAATGAATCCTTTTAGAGAGTAAGGGAAAAAAGCCTGTGGTTTGCGTTCCCATATCTTTTATCTCGTTTTGGCTAACATCAAGTGTGGCCTTCACAGCTAATATCACCAGATTACAACATGCCCGAAGTTTCCGCATACTTTACGCCTGGGAAAGTTTTTCAGTTATTTTTAACTAACTACATTTTTTAAATATGCAACATTTGCTAATTTGCATAATATCACTTTATTTTGGTATACTTATGTAGATTCCAAAAATATATTCAGTCGTGTTTTTTGAGTAATTTTGAAGTTTTCCTTTAACTTTAAACTTTAATTTTGCAACACCTAATTATTTTTACGATTTGGGATTTTTACGGTTAATAAATACAAATTTTAGTGCATCTTACCAAGAAAAACCCAAAATTCATAATTCCCTAAATCCTGGTAGAAGCATGATTTTTTTTTTGAAGTAGAGTAATTTTTCACTTCTCGACCGGTCCAAAGCCAGATGTAGTCACCGATAACAAGCATCTCGCCCCAACTTGTTCTCGAGAGCTCTACAACCGTGCTGAAACCCTTGTTGTTATAGAAAACTTGACTTTTATAAAATAAAAAATTTCCCAATCTTACGCGGGCCCAACCCGTTGAAATATATATAGGTATACAAATCAAATAATTTATGTTTTATATATCTCCATAAAAATTACATTTCCAGTGACAAATCGGTAGTCTAATTGAAACAGCTGTTGTTATTTTAGCATTTGAACTATTTGAACTGCTCCTTATTGTTGTAAAGTTTCCATAGGGTGTAGGGGTTATTTGGGGGGGGGAGGTTCATCATCATTAGGGGCAGTTATAAAATTAAGGGGGATTAACCGGGACAACTGGAGGTTAATAATGATATGTCATTCAGAGGTTGAATCATTTGCCCAAATAGTCAATCTCAGCTATGTCTCAACATCAGTATAATCAACAACACTAGCTAACTATGATAATCGCCAACACAAAAATAGCACTCAAACATTTTATATAACTACATACGACAAAATGAACGTCAAATGTGTTATGTGATTCAAGCCATTCCTTGGTTTATTTACGTAACTAATTAATTATTTCGTATAATCTGTGTTCTTGCTTTTTAATAAAGGCTCCTTGGAGTCACCAGACCCGTCTAAAAAGGAGCTTAGTCGACCATTTTCTGTTACAAGTATTGAAATTCACTATTTGTAAAGCCACATAAATTTCAAACCTTGAACTCACTCAAAACAGTCATGAACATAGTAATCCATTACATAGCCCACTTCATAGCATAAGCCATATCAATCATTTAGTTTTAAGAAACAAAATGTAGAGTTGTGAAGTTCAGTAAATAAAAATAAATAAGGGAAGAAGAAGAAATCATCAAAAAGATTCTAAGAATTCATCAAGAAGATTCTAGGGGGCTACAACAATGAAAAATGAGCAATTGGTGCTGGACCACCAACAATGACTGTTGAAAGCAGTTATATGTCCAAACTATTTTAAGTACAGTAGAACTTCAATTATCTGACCTTCGATTAACTGACTCCTTGGATTATCCGACCATCTGTCTGCACTACCGCATTTTACTCTTCTACATTCTACATCTTCTACATTTTTTGCCAGAATTCCTAACTCATTTTTAACTGATGAGTTTTGATTTTTAAATTTAGTTTTTGGGTAGATTTATTACATTCCAATTCTTTGTTAAATTTATTTTGGATCTTCTGTTAGTATTATCGAAGTCGCACTCTAACAAGGAAGAAAGTTCTTGGAGTTATTTTTTCCCCTGTCATTTTAAATATTTCGAAGTGTTTTAACCGTATACAATCATTTCTATAATTTTTAATTTTTCAAAACAGTAAACCGTATGTATTAATTTATAATGTTTTTACTGGTATCTACATGGTCATGGGTTGCTTAGGCTATGTTAGTGTTTTTCTCTTTTATGGTCTAGGTTTACACTTATTAACAATAGTTGATTTATACTTTCGAAAGATTGTGTATTAGTTTTTATTGTACATAAATAATGCCAAATATCCGAATAAACAGTTTAATAATATAAACAATCCATCATTATCAAATAACTTTAAAACCAGAATAGTTGTTTACATTGTTGAATAGCTTGATTTTCCAATACAAATTAAGTAATAAATGAATCTTGAAATTTAGAATGGATGTTGGATTAAAACACTCACAATCTCACTTAGCTATAAGTTGTATTTAAATAATAAATGTATTGATTTCAGCCACAACGTATCAGGAAGAAAAACCGATACTTCTTTGATGATAGCGTTATTACAGCTATACTACCAAGGTCAAAGAAATCTTCCATTGGGAAATCTCCAAATAAGAGATTACCCAAGGCTTTACGCCATATACAGCCATGCAAAACAGACCCCGATTGTGACAGTCCAGAAAGTGGACAAGGGAAACCAGAAAGGTATAAATTTTAAATAATAATTCATTACAACACAAGCTTAAATTAAAATAATTTGAATATATGTATTTTAATACTATACCAATCATTTTACGGTTAAGCCTAAAATAAGCACACATAAGGCTAATGTAAGGTGAAAGACCTTACATATATTTCTTAACATCCTACACATATAATGATTCCCATAGATGGATCTATAATTTTTCTGTTTTGTTTAAAAAATCGTTGTTTTAATAAGAATAGAGTTTTAATATAAAATTAATCACTTCTCTAAATCAATACATCAAGGTGAAATATTTTTTAATATTCTCAGTTTCTTGTGCTATATGTATAAATCAGCAACCTCAGTTGTTATTGATGCTGTATGCTTACTCGCATGCAAACCTCGGAAAAACAGATTAACATTTAAGAAGTGTCTTTTTAGCCTAAATTTTAAGTTTTTTTCATAAAAAAATAGAATTCAAAATCAGAATTATTTTATTTTCAATGTGTAATAAGTATAAGCCTAATTTAATGTTGCACATTGATATAAAGATTATTCATATTCATTGTTGATAGCCTTAGAACTACATATATTTTATTTTATATATATTATTTGTATCTGTCAAATGTAGTCTGAGGCAGTGAAACATGTAGCCACATAAAAGGTAAAATAAAAATACAGACTACATTTGACATGTAGTCAAACATTATTTGACTACATTTACATAAATTATATATATATATATATATATATATATATATATATATATATATATATATATATAATAAAGATTATCATTATCTACAATGAATCCAAGTGTCAAATATGTCTTAAATGAAAAATATTGTGAATTTTGTCTTCAGTTGTACCAAATATAATATTTGATATGCAATTTAGATTATTTCTGCAAGAAATATTCATAGATTTTCATATTATCACAAACATTTCAGATCTTTCAAATTAAATTAAATGTTACATCCAAATTTTTTTGTAAATTCAGTAAATTTGTAAAGTAATTATTTTAACATATTATGTAACCAATAAACCTCCATAAAATTTGGGTTTGAGACTCAGTCTAATAGTAATCAAGTTAAAGATTATTGTTAATTTTATAGAGTTTTGAAATTAAAATAAAGGAAGCCTATGATAAATTTGTTTTGTCCTTATTCCTTCTAATCTTTGTGTTTTAGTAATACATAAATAACAACAATATGTGATTCCTCCTGACAATTTTATTTCTAATATGAACTTAAGTTGGCAATACCATTGTTTACTTATAAGTAACTTGTGTGCCGCCAATGTTCCTGGATAAAATTAATCTAAAATGACTACAATGTGTTCTGAACCTAAAGTGTATCACATTTAAGTCTGCCAAACCTGAGCAAATGATCAGAGCATTGGAAAAATTAGCCACATAGCTGATACCTGAACAAAAATATCTTTTTGTTTATTATTTGAAAATCTGCTTGTTAGCGCTGGTATCAACCTTTATTTTCTGGTTAATACATTCAGCTAAAATTTTAATAATTGTAGTTTTTAGTTCAGATTTCTTTTCTTAAATTATAATACATTTGAACATTATTTTTCATAGCAACCTTCGGTTCTACATTCCTAAAAACAGCTACTATTTTAAAATTTATCAGTAGATTTTTGTTGTTAAAATTATTGTTCAATGATTTGTAATGCTGAGCCCAAGTACTAAATTTCATTTTTCAGACTTTTTTTCTTTATCTAGTACTAATTTAAAATGGTGCCTTCAACAACAATTTTTTTAAAAATCTGATTAGTTATGAGCATTTTTTAATCTTTAAAATGATGTGTCACATTAGTAATGTTTTTTCCAAAAATTATACCAATTCAAATTAAAAAAAAATTATTTAAAAAAAATTCAAGTGATAAGATTAATCAAATTCTACTGTACATTGAATGAGGTTGGGCAAATTTGAAATTTTTACTGTTGGTTTTTTAGGTTTCTTTATAGTTAAATAAAATAAATAATTAAAAAAATAAAATAACTATAACATATCCTTTTACAACTGCTAAATATGTTTTGTTTTTAAAATGATGAGGTAGACCAATATATATTATAGAGTTTGATATTTGATGTAGGTAAAAGAGTATTAAGGAATCGTTGGCCATCATTAATCATATATTTTTCTATTTTATATTCCTGCGTTCTATTCAAATTATTTGTTATGTACCTTAAGGAATCTAAAAAAACACCAATAAAATGTTTTTGGCTATCATGAAACCATAAGAGATATTATTAAACTGTAAAATCAAAAAAGTGACCAGTTTAACCAAGTTTTAAATTTTTGAAAAAATTAGATATAATATAATTTTATAAAAAGAAAAAATTGCCATGTGACACATCATTATAAGGTCAGTTAAAAAAAAAAAAAAAAAAAAAAAAAAAAAAAAAAAAAAAAAAAAAAAAAAATATCTTTATTATGGTACAGATGAACATAAAATCAAACATTCCAGATATTTAGCAGCCATTTTGAAATGATTGAGAGATTCAAAATGAAATTACCTTCATGTCAAAATGTTTGGTTTTCAAAGACCTCAAAAATGAGGTATATTAACCTGTTTTGATTTGAAAACCTTTATAAATGGACTTCTACCCCTCAGTATTTAACCCTTTAAGATGCTGAAAATCTAAAACAATATTTATTCTAAAATTCTTCATATGCAAAGTTAGTAAGGTAAAGGTATACATCAGGTTTCAGGTTCAATACATAAAGATTTGCTCATAATACATTTGATACAGGTGGTCTGAAATAATCGGTACAGGTGTATAAATATATACACTGATGCAAAAAGTATGCCAAATTAATACAGTGGGTAAGTTTGGATGACATTTCATAGACATGGGAAGCCTGAGTTTCCATTAGTTTTTCATCTTTATTTATGTAACCGTTTACAATACACTAAATTCAGTCATACCGTATTTTATACCTCACTGACTTCCTAAGGAAAATCTGTAATTTGTAGAATTTCATAACTCACCAGGACAGTGTCAATGACACAAGTAAAGATTGATTTAAATGACAACAAGTGGTTCCATACAAATTTTGGCAGACTTATAGTGAAATATGCTGTTTAAGCAATAAATATTAAACTAGCAATAATAATAATAATAATAATATTTATGATATTTTATTATAAGAGTTGTGAATGGTATTCTGTCAAGAACGAAGAGAGCGTACATTCGAAAGTCTGGGGAGAAGAAATCTTCAAACAACGGTCATCTCTCGAAGACTGACTCAAGTTGTGATGGTCAAGGAAAACAAGAAAGGTATTATACTGTCAGTTTTAAACATGTTACATATATATTAAATGTTGAGCTTGACTTATGAGAAAAAAACTATACAGTATAATAAACACACAGAACACAATTCTCATAAAAAAAAATATGCCTAAGTATCAGACGCGTTTCAACGACAAGGTCGTCCTCTTCAGTGATACACCAGCTACACCAACCAAACCACAACCACAAGTTGGTGTAGCTGGTGTATCACTGAAGAGGACGACCTTGTCGTTGAAACGCGTCTGATACTTAGGCGTATTTTTTTTATGAGAATTGTGTTCTGTGTGTTTATTATACTGTATGTTACATATACATATTACACCATATTATACTAAAAACTTTCAATTTAGCAAAATATTTCTTTGTCAAATTCTCTCCATTTTTCAGTCACACTAGTTAAGCCTATTTATAACATCGAAGGAAAAGTTTGGAGACTCATTGTGATGGTCCAATTAATTATTAGATGATAATTTTGTTTTCTCATTATTTAAACAAACTTTCTACATTCAACAAGTAAATGTAATAAAAAGGTCAATAATTCACTGAATAAACAGGACCTGAAAAATTAAGTTTGGTAGCAAATTTATTCTTACCTAAATTTATTCTTACCTACTCTGTTGTCACTGAGTATCATTTTATATACACAAATGGTTCAACATGAGTTGTTATAAACTGGAAAAAAATTGTTACTTTACGTGTTATCAAACATTTTGTTGTTAATTGTTAATTGTTAAAACTGGACTTAACAAGTGTCAACAATGGGCTCCTACAAAAAAAGTAATGAAAATGGCCAAATAAAAATTCAATTTCTATAGATAAAAAATAAATTAACTTGTTATATAAGTTTTACTTATGCCATCAAAATTTCCTAGAATGATTTAATAATGACCTCTAAAAGTTTAAGAAAGTGGAAAATTATTTATTAAAAGAAAAGAAAGTTTTGGGTTTATTTTGGATTTTTTAAGAATCCGGAAACCAGGTATGTACACACTAACGTCAAATTAAAAATACTTATATATTAAGACATTTATGGAAAGGAAATCATTCTGAAAGACAATTACCCTGCATCAGCTGTCTGAATTTGAACTGAGAATTTGTAAATTTGAGCCTCAGCAGATAAACATCTCATTGCCATTAACTTATGGACTTATTGTTTCAGTCCTGATAGAAGATTGGGTCAGAAGATAGGAATGCGACTGAGGAATCTACTGAAATTACCAAAGGCTCAGAAATGGGTGTGCTACGAGTGGTTTTACAGCAATATTGACAAGTGAGTTAAATCAAAATACAATAGAGTATAGTTTAAACAATAAACAATTGATGTGTTAATATTAGTTTATTTGTGTTTATCACAATCTATTTGTTAAATCTATACCTTTCTTGAAAATTAGAACTTCTACTTAGAGCATTTTATATCTGGGATTGTTTTTTTAATTTTTTTAAATTTTTTAAAATTTATTTATTAATAATTACAACTAAGTTTGCCTTATCAAGTAATTAACATTTCATATTAAAGAAAGCAGTGTTTGGAACACCATCCACTGATGGAGTCCTATATTCTGGGATTGTGATATGTCCATAGTAAGATTCTAACCACAAGTAGGCTCAGCTTTTACAATTCATTGTTTATGGTAATTTTTTTAGGAATAACTATTCACCTAATGGTTTTAAAAATGGTCCACAGTGTCATATTATGATGACAAGATTTTCTCTTTACAATAATAAATAAGAGCATTATTGCTCAAAATTGACTAGGGTTGATGCCTTGTGAAAACTGTGAAGAGCTGATCAAGACAGTTAAACTACTAACAGAGCAGATGGCAGAATTATTGGCCATTTTCTTCGAAAGTAATCCAGATAACATATATCATTCTAAAAAAACTCCTCCTTAAATTTATAACAAATCGATTTTAATTTTATCTCTTAATACCTGCAGCCCTTGTGGGAACTGTATTTACAGGATTCAATCCATTTTGGATTTGCAAGGAGACTAACTGCACCTATTGAGAGGAGTTTAGCGTCCTTCACAAAACCCGAGCTATACAGGGGTGAAACAATTAACACATCTTCTTCGAATATACACACACACACACATACAACACTTATATATGTTTTACATTTGGTAGAGGCACAAATCACATATCACAAGGGATACATATACACTGTACATTTATATGTAGGGAGTTTTTAACCGTGCAGAGCTGTAGTGTGTCTGGAAGTGCTTACCAGACCAAAGCGTGGAAAAGACTGATGTGAGTCTTCTCTGCCGAAGACATAGGCACGGTTTCTGTTCAGTAGCCAGCCAATTCGGTCCTTGGGTCAAAAAGTGCTCACACTGGGGGAGGTGTCGGGCCCCTCACTCTCCAGTTGTGGATCTAGATTGATGTCCAACCAGTCCATTTAAAGAGGATACTCTGAGTCCCAAAGTTCTGGGGTTCGAAAGTAATCCAAGGGTGTACCCGCTCCCAGACTTTCATCTGCAATTTACTAAATTTACTAGGAATCGGGATCGTGGTTTTTTAAAGGAAAGTGTACTTCACAGTAACAAAGAAACCACAAATTCAATTAAATACTCAATTTATAATATTCATTGAATATTCTCCCCATCTGAAATACATACATGAATATAATAGAATAATTTCCAACTATGGAAGTACTTCCTGAAAACAACATATACAAGTCTTAAAGGTAAATACATAAATTTAAAAGAAGTATAATAATAATACAAATAATGGAGTTCACAGTAGATGATGTGCTCCAAACTGTATCATCTAACTTACAACATTGTTTTTAACAATCCTTTGGCTGATTGATATGAATGCCATCAGAACTGAACTGCCCTGTTTGACATTAGAACTCTTCAACAATTTAGCAATTGTACTTTCTCTAGTGTATGAGTATGGTCCATGGCTTATTCATATACCAAATTTTAACTTTTCGCTGTCCTGGTTCATAAAATAAAATATTCATGATATAGTTTATCATCAGGAGTTTAGGTATATAACAAATGTATAGCCATGTAGTGAGAATAGTTTCACAGGTGGTTCTTAACTGAAAAATAAAGTCGGTTGTGCATATATTATTCATTAGGTTGGATGTGTATGTAAGAATTATTTGCAATTTCTAGAATTGTATGCTATTTTTAAAAGTCTTAATACCGGTACTGTCCTATCTGGTTTGCATCACTATCTTTTGTCTTCAGATTCCAAAAGTGTTTTACAGGCTTTCCAGGATATGTATTCTAAAATCTCTTGGTTTAGGATATTTTGTGTTGTATACATAGATTTCAGTTCTGGGATGTCGGAGTATTATTTTGTTGAGTACCTGGTCGAGTCACATGGCCGTCATGCAGCGTGTTATGACATCTGACTTTGTATCAACTGGTAAATTCATTTTGCAAAGGTAATGGGCGGAGGAATGGGTTCAATAAGCTGAGGGAAGTAAAGATACTCTCCATTTGCGAAGTAGTGGTTACTTATCTTCACATCGATTATTCCATTACTCATGGATTTCTAATGGAAGACGGGAATCCACCACAATGCCCAGTGAATCGGTAATATGACACATATTAAGAAGTGTGTCTAGGACATTGTTCTATTCAATTCAATACGGGGATGTTTGGGAACAATCCTAAGGTCCTTGATCGGGTGTAATCCTTTTTGCACTGCTTAAATGTTTTTGGTAAAATTTTAAATAGTTCCATTCGATTGTTGCAGAGCCCCTTTACAGACATGTAAAATTCATTTCTGTTTGGTTGTATATTAAATTTCATGATATTTTTATCATTGTTATCTTGTTATAGGTCCTTTTTACGGCTCTGTAATATTTTAATTGTTGTATCTTGTCATAGTTTATAAATATCGCCGTTAACTTTTTGCAGAGCCTCTTTTCAGCCTTATATGTTGTATATTAGGCATTATCAAAGTGAAAATTTTCAATGTTTTTAGTGTTGTTCAAATTTTATGTTTTTGTTTTTAGTTTTTAACTTTGATAGTAACCCCTTACATTCTATTTAAAATTAGTTTTGAGAGAGACTCCTGAGAGCCTGAGCAGCTATATTTATAGCCTGAAACTATCGTATTCTATTACCAATTTTTCCCTCACAGGAATAATACGATTGTTCCTTATTTTCCTATTTATGATGTAACTTTTGCGTTATTTTTAGTTCTAGTGCTCATAGATTGGTAATCTATGAGTTATTACCAATAGTTCAAGTCTTTTAATCATTTGTTTGAATTATTTTGATTTAATTAATTATTTTCATTACTGTAGCTGTCTGTTGGTATGATAGCTCCGCCTATCTCTACGTCACGAAGTCCTGGAGTTTGGAACTCTGCATCTCAAAACTTTCTACTGTAGAAATCCCTATTGTCTTTTCTTTAACAGTTTTCATGATTTAATTTTCACTTTTTCTTGATCAGCATTTTGTAGTCCTTCGCGTCAGCTTTCACGAGAATTTCGCGTGATGTTTGTCGGTCCGCCAGTTCACCCGCAATTCCTTACGTAACGATCGACGTAATTTTCAGTTTTTATTTTTCACACCTTTTGATTTACAGTTTTGATACTTCACCATTTTGTTGAGTTTCCGAAATAAATACACTGGCCGTAACGAAGATGCTATCTGACCTTCCCGTCTTACGTAATTTCACACTTTTTTGTTTAGGGGTTTAATAATTACTGATCACTCTGGGACTTACACATTCTTTAGCATACCGGTATATGATTTTAACTATGTTTCATTAATTTTCAAATTTTATCTTTATTCGTTTTCACACAAGGGTGTGAAAACCATATCCTTTCTATTTTATTCAATTTTTGATTTTTTACTTTAATTCCTTGTTAAACTTTAATCTTTCAACTAAACATATTCAACACATTTTCAAAATTTATATTTATTTAAGTTTTATTCAACTTTCAAATTATACCATTTCATCTAACTTTTGTAATATTGATTCTTTTCAAGAATTGTGCAAGAATCATTTATTCTTAGAATTCTTTATTGATTACAGAAATACCAAGGTTGATTAATTTTAAAATTTTTCATTTAAATTTGCTGTAGCGCATGTTAGTTTATATGAAATAATCGTAATAGATCTGTATTGCGTACAATTTATACTACAATTAAAATTGTATATCCTTTAACATTATTATTTTCATAGTTCATCAAATATGAATTTTTTATTCAAAATCTACCGACATACTGTCAAAACTAGTAGGCGAAAGTTGACTTTAGACCTAGCCATAGGTCAGTTTCACCGACTCGCCCTGAGCAGCAAAGTTGGTTGTGATTTAGCCAAACCTTGTATTAGGATTAAATTTTGATTTTTCTAATTTTTGACCAAAATATAATCCCATACAACGAATTTCCGTTGTAGTACATACATTATTGTTTTATATAATTATGATATTTTTAAAGCAATTGGTAGGTGCAACATGTGTTTTATATACTGGGTGTTTCCAAACTACATTCAAGAACCTCAGATTCCTTGAGTCAAAATAAATTTAAAAGTTTCAAGGAACATATGTCCATCTGTCCGCCATTTTTTTGTTTTTTACAAAAAACTTTTTGGAAAATGAACTACATATTAAGTCCAAATTTGGTATACATATTTTTTATGAGATCTTTTATTAATGTACCAAAAATCAGGACTTTGTGTTACATGTTTTCAAAATGTCGGGCGTTTATAATTTTTAATATCAAATATATAAAAAACTATTAACTTTACATACAATTTTAAACAGGTTACATAAAAAATATGTATACCAAATTTTGGACTTGTTGTCTAAATATTTCCATCCCGTGTAACTATTTTTGAAATTTATATTTATTTTTATAAAAAATATAAATTATTGCTACAAAAATATAAATGTACAAAAATTATACAAAAATTCCCAAACTGTAATTTAATACATTTTGAATAAAGCTATCATATTAACAAGAAACTGATAAATTATTATGTTTAACTATATTTAAAGAATATGATAACTATATTTACAGTTTTGAGAGATTAATGAAAACTCTGGTTTTGCCTATTTTTGCCCTGACACTGAGAGCCTGCTTATAAATGAGCTTGATACTTTTTTTTCCAGAGCACTGTTTGGAGGTGATAACGACTTTACAATATGTCTGAAAGAAACTTTCCCGCAACTCAAAACACGGACATTATCTCGTGTCGAATGGTGCAAGATGAGGAGATTAATGGGCAAACCCAGGCGATGTTCACAGGTTTGTCTTTATTTCTATGTTTCGTGTTGACATTATATTTTAAAATTCAGTGTTCAAAGTATTGCATATAAAATTTAAAAAAAATTATTTAGTCTAATAATGGTTTTCAAATCAGAGGAATACTTGCATATCAGCTGTGATGTTGTAAAGTTTCATACTTGAAAGTGGAAGATGAGTTGCAACTGTCTAAATATTAAAACTTGTTTACCATTTTTGGGATCCTCTTTATGTAGAGTAGGATAGAGCTGGTGACACATTTTAAAATCAAATTTTACTAGATAATGTAGTACGACAACTTAGAATTGACATCTTGGGGAAAATGACAGAGTCATCAAAATTTATATTGTTTTATACAAAATTCCATTTTGAAATAGTTTCTAATGTCAGTGTAATGTCCTACAGTCCAAAAATATGAACTGTAGAGCATGGTTGGCCATATTTTGAGGCATTTTTTATAACTAAATTCCCCCCCCCATAAGACCAAATCGTAATTTTTAGTTTTAACAATTTCAACTTTAACCATTTTAGTCCAAATTTGCCCTAAAATGCTGCTTTTGAAAGTGGAAATGAAGCAGTGGCAACACTTTTAGATGGTTGAATTCTTCATTGGATAAAATTGAAAATACAGTACATTACAAAAAATACTAATTTGTTATTCTGCATGTTAACCCTCAACCTGGTGGACAGCCCGGTTTTAACAAATAACCGGGTCGCGACATTAGTAATGGCTCACTTCACCTACTAAAAAACACGTATTTTGCCATTCAACGTTACGCCCACTTAAAATTGTCCCATCTCAATAAATAAAATACCGTTGGAAAGCTAATGTTCCATAGATGCATATCATGCAAAAAAATACCACAAAACGTTATAAATAATATTCCAAAAATTGGTAAAGTTCACGTATTTTTGTAGAGTAAAATCGTAAATTTCAACTCTGCGCCTTTTTGTATAACGCGGCTCCATTTTTTCTGATACGATTACAACTCTATTTATCTGTCATTTAAGTCAACTAAAACACTGTTCTATAGATCACATGTTTCTGTTTCTAACCGTAGATTACAAATTATTCTGCATCTAACAGATCCAGAGATATATGTATTTGAGCAGAGAACAAACCTGACGACACGTATTCATTTGGCATTCAATGCGCTTTACGAAAAGACGAAATTCATTTCTCTCTGTTTTTAAAATTATTTTTCTTTACAACTATGTTGTAGGGGAAATTCCATTCTATAAGTTGGTACCACTTGATATAGGCATTTGCTTACTAAGAATTTGTTGTTTTGAAGTCCAAACGTAGCAAATGTCTGACGTGAAAACTATAATATTTGGCGTGGCACATATTGGTTTTGGGATTAGATTTTTGTTATTTTGAAGGTTTGTGTATACAAATTGTATATAAATTGTGTATACAAGTTACAATATATGTGTTTTTATTTCTAAAGTTTGTTTTTGAGTGAATTTCGAGTGTGTATATGGAATAACCTATAAATAAAAATGGTAAGTTTAGGCTATATGCATATTTTCTTATATTTAGTGTTTTATATGATTATACAAGTGAATATGTGTGTTATTCTTTGTAAAGTATATTGTATTAGTAAAATCTAATGCTTTTGTTTTAGGCCTAGCTTTAGAAAGTTACTAATTACGCCAAAAAGGTTGACGTGTCACCCTAACCTTCAAGCATCAGAATACCAATTTTTGAAAAATCGTCATTTTTATTTAGAAAATGTAACATATTATTATTTTTTCTCCCTAAATATATTCACAAATATATTAGAAATCTCAAGGAATGGTTGAAAAAATTGCAAAAAAATGTATTAGTATGTTTTTGATCACCATTTCTGTGAAATTTCTGCTCCGTTACTCTTAGATTTTTTGGTATTTGACCAAAAAACTCCAAATTTGATACATCTAACTTTTTTTTTTTTTTTTCACTACACACCTACATTCTATGCACCTTTCTGGACATAATGATATATAGAAGTTCTGTATAAAATATATTTTACTATATTTAAAGTTTTTTTGGAAAAAATAAAGAGAAAATTCAGTTTTTACGTAAAATATTTTTTTACATTTTTAAAACGTAACAAATTTATATATATTTTTTTCCTAAATATATTCACAAATAATATACAAAAATTGTGTATATCTTAGAAATAGGTAGTAAACTATTGATTTTGGGTGATACAGATTTTTCTGAAAAAAAGTTATCATTTTTGACATCTAACATACTTACTCCAAAACCGTTTCAAAAAATTTTTTTTTATTACATAGATGAATTCTATGCATCTTTCTGAGAAAAATGATATCTTATAAGTTAGGTTTTGTATACAAATAATATATTTTATTAATTTTTAAACGAACGAAGAATTTTTAAGACAAATTAACATGCACCAGAGGGAGGGTTAAAAGGAAATAACGGTTCAAAAATCAATTGAAAAAGCCATAAGGAAACCACATATCATTTCATATTTCCCTCATGACTTGTGTTAAACTTTATACTTATAGCCTATTGTTGTGCAGTATTAAAATTAAGAATGAGACAATTTAGCTTACCGATTAATCGTAATCGATGATTATTACAATAATTGGTAATAGACAAGTCATACCTCTCTTATCGAGACTTCGCCAAAAAATAAAATGGATTGTTCAACTACATCATTATAACTCTTAATAGTGACAAGTTATTGAATTCAATGAAAAAAGACATAAAAAAATCATTAGAAACCAATTATTCGAAGTGCAAGTGGTGATTTATCTGTTGAAGATAACACAAACATGGAATTCCACCAAGAACCATCGGTCTCAACAGTAATGAAAATTTATCTGTTGGTTTAAATTTAAGAAAATCAATTTAGGTCTGGTTAAAAAAAAACTTACCTTACTTAGGAAACAAACAAAAATCATTAACTTTTCATGAAAACGGTAAACTACCAAGTGTAAATTAATGATACTTTATTTTATACGAAATATAAATACATAAAATAGTAAATAATTAAAAATATTGTAAAAGAGTAAAATTTTTGATTGAGAATGTAAGGAAAGTTTAATGAACAAAAAAAATCTGAAATCCTGAACATACCGTGTTTTAAAGACGCACTACTAAACGTGGACCGAATGGTTTTGTTATGAAAAAGTGTATGTTGTCACGTTATCTTAGACTAAACATTTATTTTAAGGATAAATAAATATGTGTCATCTATTCCCATTTTCTTCTATTTTATATGAAGTTATTTCTTGTAATTCTAAATCCATAATTTTACTCATCAATTATTTTATTTGTTGACAATATTTTTTGTTAAATTCTAATATTATACATTTAAATTTTATATATATCAAAATTTGTACTCAGTAATTTTACAATATCCGTGAATTTATTACCATTATTTAGGAAACCCATAGATTTTCCTTTTACTTGACTAAATTTATTGCTTTATTTTTTAATTTTACCTGAACTGAAAAATCTTTAATACAAATCCATAATTATTAGTACCTATGTAATAAAAAATGTAATTGTTAAGAAAATATGTGAGAGTTTGTATGAGTTTATTCCAAAGGAAGTTTTTATTTCTTTTTGTTCGATAGAGAGTGTCTATTTCTCGTAAATTTTAGCTACATCGCCTTTCCTTCTACTTATTGCCCATTTCAAAACAAAAGATTTAGCAGAAGCTCTAAATAAACAAGTGCTTGATAACAGCTTAAGCTCGATAAAAGCTTAATCTTGGTTTTATAAACTTGAACTTGTCAAAGGCTAGAGTTCAATAAAAGTTTTAGCTCAGTAAAAGCTCGACTCAATCTACCCAAGGAGCGACTCTAGCTCGAGTCGAATTAAAAACACCAGCCCGCACATTCCTAAATTAGGATGCAGCGATAATATTGATAACCACTTATGAATTTATCTGAAAAGTTATATTAAGATAGCATTGTATCTGAGAAAATCTTTTTGTAACAACAAAAATAGATATTAATAGTAGGGATGAGATGATTAGCTTACCGAATAATTGCTGATTCATACTTTTCTTACCAATTTGGGCTGACTCTCAAACCGCCTTCGACACGCATATGTGTCGATGAGCGATGTGCTATGTCTGTAATCAATACAAAACCATATTTTTTACAATTTAACATTTTGCCCACTAAGAATCATCCTACCGTAATAAGTAATATACTGTTGTAAAGCTAATGTTCCAAACATTCATATTCATGTAAAAAATATCATAAAACATTATAAATAATATTTAATTAATTGGCAAAGTTTGTGTATTTTGTGGCAAACGAGTAACGCACCAATTGCATAGTTGTGAAACACAAATTTATGTCATTTTTTGTCTTAATTTCACAAGTCCATATTTCTGTCTAACAAATCTACATTAATACTGTAGATAATATAAAAATGCCATGACTGTAACTATTTTTGTTCGAGAGATACAAACATAAAAAACATTTGTTGAAAAAAGTATTCAACACAATTTAACTACTGAGCAATAATCATAATTAGTAAGTCCTGAATCGTCTCATCTCTAATTAAAACCCAGCATTTATTTTTTAAATTGCAGGAAAGTCTCATGGTAAGTTACATAAAAGTAGAAGATTACTTGATATGTAGACATTTTATGTTTACTCTGTAGCAATTAGCTAAATGAATATAAGAAACTTGAATTTATACGATACATAGTAAATATACAAAAGGAAGTAGCATATATTCAAATTAATAAGAAAAGAAAAGTATATTTTGACACAATGAAAGAGACTATAAGTATAGAATTGTAAATAATACATGATCTATATCATGACGGAGAGGTCTACATTGTCAAAGATAAATTTTTAAGACGAATAATCATTTTTTATTTTACAGGCTTTTTTTGAAGAGGAAAGGCGAGAATTAGAACGTAAACGAGCTAAAATCAGACTCTTACAACAACGTAAAGGTAGTGACTTGTCCTGCGTTAAAGATTTACCACATGAAATACCTTTACAACTTGTCATTGGGTCGAAGGTAACAGCACGTTTAAGAAAGCCACAAGATGGGCTGTTCACTGGAAGTATTGATGCAGTAGATACGTCAAACAATACATACAGAATTACCTTTGAGAGACCAGGGTTAGGGACACATTCTATTCCTGATTATGAGGTCCTTGTAAGTACTAGACATTATTATGAATATAAATAAAATTATATCCAATTGTATTTATAATAAAAGAGATTATATTGTTTCTTTATAATTTTCCTTCATCATAAATTTTTAATGATTTTTATTTCATTAGATAAATTAAGCACCATCACTTAGATCTGAGTTTTATACATATATATTATGATAATTTCCAGGTTATCCTCACCTCAAGATATTTAGTTTTCATTTATTGTTTGATTATTTTGTTAAACATAAAAGAAAAATATACAAGGTCATCGAAAAGAATGCTGTGATTTAAAAACGTCATTGAAGTAAACCTTCTCAACCTACAGGAATAATTTCTTTGCTGTTATTTAACTGCATTTAGACAGTTTTTCTGATACATGACATAGAGCAACTGTGTGACTTTGACATGCACTGAACAAGATGAGCAGTGGCGCACCACCTCCGCTGAGTCGGCCATTACGATGTTTAGCGTGCAGCAGAAAGCACAATGTGTTATTTGGTTTGATGAGTTAAAATTCATGATTACTTACAAGACTCTCCAAAAGTGAGTGTGTGGTGTGGGTTATTTCATGACTCAGTTGTGGGTCCCTGCTTTTTCGCTGAAAGAATAATTACAGGGATATCTGGACATGCTAGAACAATTTGTGTTTCCTAAGCTCAAACAAATTGAACAACAAACTGGACAACGTGTCATTTTTATGCAAGATGGAGCTCCCCCTCACTATCACCTAGCTGTACGCAACGCCCTCAACAATAGATTTCCTAATGGTTGGATTAGCAGAGGTGCACCTATTCCATCCCCCCAGACCTTACCCCTTTGGATTTATTTTTCTGGGGGTACATTAAAAACATAGTTTATGCTGAGAAAATTCGTGATTTGTTACGTCTGTGGAAGTGCATCTCTGATGCTATCACGACTGTAACCCCAGAAATGATTCGATGCACTTAACATGAAACTGACTACAGATTAGATGTCTGCAGAGCAACAACTGAATGTCTCATTGAAACTTACTAAGGTATCAAAAAAACTTCTTTTTTTTCTGTACATTGTCAATGTAAAATTATTAAATTATCTTTAATACTTATTTAGTTTGTTATATTCGAATATTAATATAGATTCTATTTCGATATAAATTATTTTATTATCAATAAAGTTGATTACAGTCTTTTAGTTAGTTATCATAATAGCTTTGTCTTAAATGACTTCAATTGAAATTATAATTTTATATTATAAAAAAAAGTTAAATGGTGTAAGAGTTTTTAGATATACATATATATATATCTCGAGTAATTGTTATAACACACATATAAATGGAAAACACAAGCAATTATTGGAGTCCATATCTCTGGGAATTATTTTATCAACACAATAGTTCATATACATATCGTAGGGTATTATTACAACACAAATATCAATGGAAACACAATTAATTAGGCTATAGTCTACATCTCTGGAATTATTTTATACATATAATAGTTCATATCTCTTAATCTCGGGGTACTAGGTTAGTGCGGCTTTTACCAAGGAAATTAGGTATAATACCATTTAATATAAAGGACATAAAAGGAAAACAAAATGAGAGAATTAATTTTAGTTTTAGTACATGGAGAAAAATAAAAAAATGAGATGAATGAAGTTGACAATTTATAACTGTTCAAAACTGAATAAGCTAGGTTCAAGTTTGTTATATTTTTTTTATATAGATGTTCGTATTCAGTTTTATGCTTTTATTGATTCCACTTTCAACTTGTGAACACTAATAGTTATGAAAAAAGAACAGGCCACCTAGGGTTTATGATTTAAAAAAAATAACACAATGGAATGCAAATGGAAGGATCTCACCAGTTCATAGAATCTGTCTTGTCATCATCTTCATATCAGACCAACTTTAATATATATATATTAACATTCGAAATTTTCACTCAATATTATTTCTTCTTATTATTTTCATGATGTAGGAAATATATTTTTAATTTATGTAAATTTCTTCAAAATTATTGTAGTAGCAGAAACTTGGAATGCTTCTTATTTGCCTCCAATTTTTTAACTCTCTCCCATTTCACTCTCTCAATCATTGTTCGACCATGTACATAGAGGTTCGAATTTATATTTGTATTTCTTTGAAATGATAATGTAGGCTATATTTGGTTCACTAATGATATGAATATATGTTTCTAATTTATTAAATGAGAAGTTGTTAATAACTTCATTTATATTTATTTCTTCTAATTTTGTAAATTAGGTTGTTAAACTATATTAAGGATCCAAATAACTTCTTTTAAAATAATATGTTGTCTTAAAACTAATATACATATTTTGATTTTAATCTTAAATTTATCGTAAATTCCCGCATCTCAATTGTCTATGGAATCTATTTGAATCACGTGATTTAGTTGTCGGTGGGCGTGTCTTTTAAAATGTCTGTCATTTGATTTCTTTCGGCCGCCATTTTGACTATGACTTTCTGTCGTAATTTGAAAGATTTTACCTTTATTATTGATTCTAAATAAGGACTCAGGTGACGTTTTATATTCAGGGATATATGGATTATATCTAGGCCTGGTTTGTTTGGTCTCGAGGCTTTCTGTATTTCTACAATCGGCGAAATACTGACACTGTATTTCAAACTGGCAATTTATTTGATTGACTTTGTCGTCTTGATAAAAGCAGATTATTTTTATTTCCATATCTCTGCCTTTGAGTTGTTAATTTTTACGGGTAGATCGAATATTTAGGCTTAATTTTTATATAGGTCTTCCTAGGTTTAAAATTTGGTAAGTTACGTTAATTAATTATTGTCCGGTCGAAAATCTTGAATTTGACATTGTTTTGGATTGGTGTTTCGCATTCTTGCCGCTAGGCGCGTGTATGTCGTCGTTTGAAATGAATGGAATTAATATAAATTTGCATGATAAATTATTTATTGACAACATCTTTTTCGAGTTGTTACAATATCCCCTGGGTTACTTTTCCTGAAAATATTAACTATTTGAGATTTTCAGGGAACAAATTTACAACGAGAAACTATGTTGTATCCCAATACCACCTGTCTATTCCATTATTTCAGGGCAATGAAATCAATCAGCTATTCTTGTACTATTTACACACTTAGTAGTTAGTTGTATGACATTGTAGTATACTTGTATTTCTTGAGGGAAGACACATGGTATGGTCCCTTTATGTTATCGCCTTGTAAATCGCTAATATAATATGTAGACACTCCTTTAATCTGGTTAATTCGGTATGGTCCACTAAATATTTCAAACAGTTTATATGTTTCTCCTTCTACAGCATTTGACAGTGGGTAATTTTTTATTAAAACTAATTCTCCTAATTCAAAAGTGGTATGTTTATTTTTGGCATTTAATCTGCTGGCTCTCTTTTCTTGTTTATTTTGTAATCTTCGCCTGGTCATAAATAATTTGATTTCAATGGGTATATCTAAATATACTAAGTTGGTTATGTATGGTTCCCAGAATCTCACATCTCTTTTCCCTAACTGGAGTTCATTTGGTGTGAAGCCTGTGGTGTCATTGTGGACTTCATTTAACATGGTGTTAATGTCGGATATGCATCTAGCCCAGTTTTTGTGGTTCTGAGAGCAATATGTTCTTAAACATCTTTTAATTTCCCTTATGGGTCGTTCTGCCATGTTTGTTTGTGGGTGGTAGTAGGGGTTGAAAATAGGTTCTATGGAATGTTCTGTTAATGTTTTAAGCCATGATTTACTCCTGAATTGTGTTCCATTATCACTTTGAAGTCGGATGGGGGTGCCATAAATAGGGAAATGTAAATTGAAAAGTTTATTTAATATCGTTTTTGTAGTTGCAGCTCTCATGGGGTACAATTTGACAAACTTTGTGAAATTATCCAAAACAATCAGTATATATTTAACTCTACCTGTGCTGGTGGGTAGTGGTCCAATAATATCTACAGCTATTTGGTGATTTTTCCCAATACATGTTATGCCTTTAGCTGGGCCAACTGAAGGATGTGGATTACATTTACACTTCTGACATGAATCGCAAACAGAGAGGGTGATTCTGATTCGACGCCCCATATTTTTAAATATGAAACATTCTTTAAGGATGTCTAGACATTTTTTGGCTCCACAATGGAGGTAATAGTGGTGGCATTCCCATATCAGCCTATCAATGATTTGTTCAGGGACTACTATAAGCCATTGTTGGTTAAGTTGTTTATACAGAGTGTCTTCGTATATTTTATAAGTTTTCTTGATTTTTGATTTGGAAAGGTGGTGTTGATCTGTGTTTAGGATGTGTATGATGTGTGATAAGTTTGGATCCAGTTTCTGAAGGTGTGAAATGTGTTGAAGTTCTGTTTGTAAATCTTGGTCTTGTATTCTGTTTATGTAGGCCATCATAAGTGGTGGTTGTTCATTAATGGGTGTTGTTGATTGGTGGTTAGGGATTCGACTTAAGGTATCTGCAGTACAGTTTTCACTACCCTTGCAGTGCAAAATTTTGAAATTGTAGTCTTGTATGGCCAAAATCCATCTTGTTAAACGTGAATTAAGAAGTTTGCAGGTCTTGAGGAAAGTTAGAGCATGGTTGTCTGTTATGATGGTTATGTCTGTACCATATATTATGTATCTGGTTTTTTGCAGACAGTATACTATGGCAAGCAATTCCTTTTCTGTTGTGGTGAATCTTCTCTCTGCCTGTTGCAAGGCTCTGGACAGGAAAATGATAGCGCGTTTTTCTCCCTGTTCATTATATTGATATAGGTGTCCACCTATAGCAAAATCTGAAGCGTCTGTTTGTAGGTAGAATGGTTTATATGGGTCTGGATGGTGTAAAGTTTGCGTTTCTAAGAAAAGTTGTTTAATTTTTTGAAAAGTTTGTTCATCTGTAGGTGTCCAATGGAATTTATAATTTTTAGAAGTGAGTCGAAGAAGTGGTTGTATGTGTTCAGAGAATTTGTCTAGAAATTTATTATAGTAGTTAATGCATCCTAAGAATCCTTTTAGCTGTTTCCTTGTTTTAGGTGAAGGAAAATCTAGTATGGGTTTAACCTTGCTATTATCCATTTGCAATCCTGTGGCGGTCATGGTGTAGCCTAAAAATGGTACTGATGTTCTGCAAAATAATGATTTGCTGAATTTAATAGTCATGTTTGCTTCCTTTAGTTTTTGAAAAATATGAGTTAGATGTGCAAGATGGCTAGGAAAATCTTGTGATAATACACAGATGTCATCAATGTATACAAGTGTGAAATCTTCAATGCTGTCTTCGAAAACTTTCTCTAATGCTCTTACTAGGGCTGCTTGAGAAGTTGAAATACCAAATGGGGTGACTGTATACTGATATGTCCTTCCTCTAAATTGAAATGCTGTGTATTTTCGTGATTCGGGTGCTAAGGGTATCTGCCAATACGATGCTGTGAGATCGATGGTACTTAACCATTTACTGTTTCTCCCTTTTGCAAGTAATTCGTTTATGCTTCGATTCTGTTCGAAATCAGGCATAGTAATTTCATTTGCCCTTCTGGCATCTAAACATAATCTTAATTCTCCACTCTTTTTGACAACTGGTATTATGGGATTGATGAACTGACTATAAGATGACTCGATGACATTAATGTTTAGCATTCTGTTTATCTCCTGGGCTACTGCCTCCTGGTGAATTAGAGGGACAGGGTATGATTGTCCTCTGAAAATCTTATCTTCTCTAACCTCTATTCGGTGTGTATACTTGTTGCATAGGCCTGGGGTGTCTAAAAAAATGTCCTTGTATTTTAAAATTAATTCTTTTAGTTGTTGCTTTTGTTGTGGTTCCAAAATTTCATTTTCATTCAAATTTATATCAATCTCCTCTTCTCTTAAATAATCTTCTCTATTAATTTCGGATCGTTCTAGAATGTTATCATATTTTAATCTGTTATTTATACTTGTATCACTGTAATTATATTTGTTATTATTATTATTATTATTTATATTTATATTCTTTGTAATGTGACATAAAATTCCTTCTTTATTAACCTCTTCAAACTTCAATACGATATTCTTATCGTTGGCCCTTAATTGTAGCATCTTTGTTTTGAAGTTGATTTCCATCTCATTTTTACTTATCCAATCCATTCCTATAATTATATCTCTTATTAGATTTGGCACTATTAGTGTGTGTATCCAAATCTCTTCTCCTCCTACTCTCACTTTAAACATGACTATTCTAGATACTCTACGAGTTTTTGATCCGACGGCTGTGGTTATTTGAATGTTCGTAGTGGGGAGTTCTTCATATTTCCCAATATTTTGTTTATTCCCCTGGAACCATTGTTCTGATAAACAAGAAATATTTGAACCAGTATCTATCAAAGCAGTGAGGCATATATTGCCAATTGAAATCATAATCTCCGGACATCTAATAAGGTTTGTTGTGTGTTTTATGGTTGATCCATGTTCTTCTTCATTTAACAAGAAGTTTCGGTCGCAAAACATATTGCTGATTAAGATATGATTGTTGGTGGGAATTATTTTTTTCTGTAGTAGCGTTGTTGGCCTATCTATTCCGAGGTCGTTTGATGGCACAGTGTTAATGTCATTGAGAGTCACCTTATGATGGGGTTGGATGATATGATGACTCATTTGGCCGGGGACACTTACTGCGCTCTGCAGTTTTCCTGCCGGGGAACTTCCTGTGATGTGCTTGCCTCCGGGTGGTTGATGGGTGATCGATTCTCTGCTATGGCGTGGCAGACGTTGATCTGTTCGGGAGTTGGGTAGGACTGGTTTCGAGGTCCTGTCAGTCGTGGTGGGTTGGTCTGGTGGTCTGATCGGTTGATTGGATGGTTGCTTCTATTCGGTGAAGGTTGAAAATGTTGTTGTGGTCGAGATCTATGTTGTTGGTATTGATTTAGTGGAGGTCTATAATTATATTGGTGCGTAGGTGGAGATCGATTGTGTTGAAAATGGTTTTTATTTAATGCCGCTGGTCGAAACTGGAAAGAATTGTTTATGTACGGTTTCTGCTCCCTAGGAGTGAATCTTGGTCTCGGTGGAAATGATGTAGCTTGCTGTTGGTCTCGTCTGGTCCGGGTGTGCGCATCCTTCAAATCTTCTCTTTGTAAGAGCAACTCAAACTCCAAAATGGTCTCAATTTTTTGGACTCTGCAAGCGTCCTGCACTAGCTCTTCAAAATGTTCAGCCATACATGTAATGATTTCATTTTCTGTTAAAGGTGGTTGTATAGCCCTTAATGTGATCACTCTTTCGGTGAAATACTCTGAACGACTCAGTTTTCCGTTATGTTGATATTTATCTACATCCAATCTTTGTTTTATGGCTCGTTGAACCTCCCTACTCCAATACTTCTTCTCAAAAGCTGCTTGGAAGTCTTCCCAGTTCTGCAGGTCCTGTTTAATAAGAGTAAACCACCTGGCAGCATGGCTTTCTAGACATAACTCTAATGTGTCCACGAGCAGGTTGATCGGATCGGTGTTATTATTGGTGATGGTCCTTCGTTCGTAGAATTTCTGTATTCTACGCAGGTGTTCTGTGGGGTTGTGTTCCCTACCATGGAACTTCGGCGCTTGATTGTCACTGTTATTCGACCCTCCACATGTTACGTATATTTGCTGTGCTGTGGCGGTGGTCTTATGACTCCTTATTTCCTTTTCTAGACCTTCCATTCGGTTGCTGTTGTTGGTCACTATACCCTCTAGTTGATTGATGTTCTTCTCCTGCTCTTTATTGATCTCTTTAATTCGCTCAATATCTTCCAGCACAATTGTATTTCGGGACTGGCATTCCTCTCGAACCTCCTGCGCTTTTCGCTCCAAGTTTTGTTGAATCTCCTCCTTGTTCCTTTGGTTAGTAATCGCCAAGTGTTTCTCTAGAGATCTGTGCCGTTCTTCCGTTTCTAGGATGAGTTTTTCTTGTGCAGCTTGGTGGTGTAATTGTAAACGCTGCCACAGTCTTTCTTCTACGCTCTCTATCTGAGTCCGGACGTCTTCTCGGATGCTCTCTATTTTTCTATCTTGCACGTCAAAACGTTGACTTATATCCTTTTTTATTTCACCCTTATTATTTTCTAGACTTTGGTTTATTTCCCCTTTTAGTTGACCTATATCCCTTTTTAGTTCACCCTTATTATTTTCTAAACTCTTATTTAGTTGACTAAAAAGTTGCTCTAACGTCATCGGTGGTGTTGGCTGTTCTTGTTCCGCATTTTTGTCGCTTGTTATTTCGTGATCCATATGTGTTCCGGGGTTCTCGCCTAACTCGAATTCTTCTTCTTCCATTTCGCTGATCGGTTTATCATAGTCAGGGATCCGCGACCCTTCCAGCGGAATGCCCTCAATGTCCATATTGTCACTCGCGACCACGTCTTCTTTACGACGGGACCATGACATATCCGGTAGGTCTTCGTATTCGCTAGCCTTTGGTGTCAATGTAATTTTCTTTCTAAGATTATATTTCGACTGTTGATCCATCTTAATATTTACGAATAATATTTTGATACACAAAATACAACACAAAATATCTATCTTAAAACTAACATAAAATCTTAATTTGTTAGTCTAAAAGAAGTTATTTGGGAAAGGGAAAATTTCCTTGACAAAAGCCAACACGTTGGTCGCCATTTTGTTCTATTCGAATATTAATATAGATTCTATTTCGATATAAATTATTTTATTATCAATAAAGTTGATTACAGTCTTTTAGTTAGTTATCATAAAAGCTTTGTCTTAAATGACTTCAATTGAAATTATAATTTTATATTATAAAAAAAAGTTAAATGGTGTAAGAGTTTTTAGATATACATATATATATATCTCGAGTAATTGTTATAACACACATATAAATGGAAAACACAAGCAATTATTGGAGTCCATATCTCTGGGAATTATTTTATCAACACAATAGTTCATATACATATCGTAGGGTATTATTACAACACAAATATCAATGGAAACACAATTAATTAGGCTATAGTCTACATCTCTGGAATTATTTTATACATATAATAGTTCATATCTCTTAATCTCGGGGTACTAGGTTAGTGCGGCTTTTACCAAGGAAATTAGGTATAATACCATTTAATATAAAGGACATAAAAGGAAAACAAAATGAGAGAATTAATTTTAGTTTTAGTACATGGAGAAAAATAAAAAAATGAGATGAATGAAGTTGACAATTTATAACTGTTCAAAACTGAATAAGCTAGGTTCAAGTTTGTTATATTTTTTTTATATAGATGTTCGTATTCAGTTTTATGCTTTTATTGATTCCACTTTCAACTTGTGAACACTAATAGTTATGAAAAAAGAACAGGCCACCTGGGGTTTATGATTTAAAAAAAATAACACAATGGAATGCAAATGGAAGGATCTCACCAGTTCATAGAATCTGTCTTGTCATCATCTTCATATCAGACCAACTTTAATATATATATTAACATTCGAAATTTTCACTCAATATTATTTCTTCTTATTATTTTCATGATGTAGGAAATATATTTTTAATTTATGTAAATTTCTTCAAAATTATTGTAGTAGCAGAAACTTGGAATGCTTCTTATTTGCCTCCAATTTTTTAACTCTCTCCCATTTCACTCTCTCAATCATTGTTCGACCATGTACATAGAGGTTCGAATTTATATTTGTATTTCTTTGAAATGATAATGTAGGCTATATTTGGTTCACTAATGATATGAATATATGTTTCTAATTTATTAAATGAGAAGTTGTTAATAACTTCATTTATATTTATTTCTTCTAATTTTGTAAATTAGGTTGTTAAACTATATTAAGGATCCAAATAACTTCTTTTAAAATAATATGTTGTCTTAAAACTAATATACATATTTTGATTTTAATCTTAAATTTATCGTAAATTCCCGCATCTCAATTGTCTATGGAATCTATTTGAATCACGTGATTTAGTTGTCGGTGGGCGTGTCTTTTAAAATGTCTGTCATTTGATTTCTTTCGGCCGCCATTTTGACTATGACTTTCTGTCGTAATTTGAAAGATTTTACCTTTATTATTGATTCTAAATAAGGACTCAGGTGACGTTTTATATTCAGGGATATATGGATTATATCTAGGCCTGGTTTGTTTGGTCTCGAGGCTTTCTGTATTTCTACAATCGGCGAAATACTGACACTGTATTTCAAACTGGCAATTTATTTGATTGACTTTGTCGTCTTGATAAAAGCAGATTATTTTTATTTCCATATCTCTGCCTTTGAGTTGTTAATTTTTACGGGTAGATCGAATATTTAGGCTTAATTTTTATATAGGTCTTCCTAGGTTTAAAATTTGGTAAGTTACGTTAATTAATTATTGTCCGGTCGAAAATCTTGAATTTGACATTGTTTTGGATTGGTGTTTCGCATTCTTGCCGCTAGGCGCGTGTATGTCGTCGTTTGAAATGAATGGAATTAATATAAATTTGCATGATAAATTATTTATTGACAACATCTTTTCGAGTTGTTACAAGTTGCACTTAGTTAAAATCCCGGCATTCTTTTTCGATTACCCTGTATTATAAACAAACAAAATGTAAATATCATTAATTGCAATATAAATAAATTAATTATTGCACTGTACTGTATTAGACCTCTCACATGTCTTTGCAGTTGTAGTAGGAGTTTGTAGACATAGTAACCTTGAAAGGAATCAACTCGTATGAAGCAACGTTGCTAAATCTCTGCCGGCTGTGTTGGATTGTAATACCTAAAACTTTAACTTTAATTTGGATACCAAGAAATGGTTATATTAAGATTTGAAATATGAAAATAAATTTTCTTTAAATAAAGTCTTAATATTAAAAAGTGCCAATTTAAGATTTTTAGATTCAAATCAATTTGCAAATACAACCCCCTCTCTCTTTTTTATATATTTACAGGATTTGCCCTTGTCAGTGGAAGACATTCAATATTAAAACTTTAACGGAAGAAAAGATATATTTAGCTTCAACAACGTAATAACTTGAATACTTTAGTGTAATTAAAGACTTTTTTCTTTTTTTTTTAAATCATTTATCTGTAACTATTTTTGCTTGTGAGATACAAACACAAGAAGTATTTGTTGGAAAAAGTATTTAAAAAAAAAATTATTGTAAAATTCTCGACATCTACAAAGCTACTTTACTTATATAGCTTAAATAAAACCAAAAAAAATAAAATAATGCTGTGTACGACAGCATTATGAATATTGTAGGTAGTCTCACACAGCTTTTGAGGAGGCATTAGTAATGTAACTTGTTTAAGGCCAAAACTCTCCCCCTTACATATATGACAACATCATTTAAGTTTTATATTTATTCCCAGCAAAGATAAGTGAGCCCTACTATAAGTGAATTCATGCAGGTTATCAATTCCATAGCCAATCAAATAATGCATTAGTAGCAAAGTTTTAGTTGGATCAATCAAATTTGGCAATAAACTAAGTAATGCTATTTGTTAAATATGTTTATTTATTCAACTTTGCTAAACAGAAAGTCAATTCAAATTTACTAAATAATTTTTTCCAGAAAGAATATTATCAAAATGCTACTTTTTTTTATGTTTCACATGTTCACTGAATGTTGAAATGGGATTGAAAGGGTTTCAAAACTATTATAGAGATAAATCCATATATTTAATAACAGTTATTGTCAAAAAAGGTCAAATTAAAAATGTTGGTTAGGGGGCTGCACTACTCCCTTTTCTTTCGTAAAGAATATACGAATAAAAACTAGTAACATTTGAGGCAATTACTCAACCCTTCCTGTATTATATCTACAGTTTAGTCAAATGATGTCCGTTTCAGTCAAATGAACCTCCGGATACCATAGCTCTAACTACGCTATCATCAGGATACAGACCTGCCAGATCTCAAACATCAAGAACATCAACTACTTCAGTTACATCTTCACCTAGCAACCCTCATGTTCCTCACTTAGTTCCTCGAGTTGTGGATCCGATGTTGTCAGTCGCTCCACCAAAAAGGATAATGCCTGCTGATGGTACCTTGGGTGGCTTCCCTATTAAAGTGTTGGAGAAAATTGTAAGTAAAGCTTTTTAATTCAGTTTAAATATAAGTAACATACCTTTTTTTGAAATGACATCAATTCCTATTCCTGTTTTCTTCACGGATAACTGGTTTCGATCTCTCTATTCAGATCATTATCAAATTCAATAACACAGTGAGTTCTGTTTGACTGAACGTTGTCAAGATATTTTACACAACACTTGACACAAACACATCACAAAACATTTAAAACATGGAAGGTCTTGATGTCGTTCACGTGTTTATTGGTAGAGGACATGTCCTACACTGTGTGCTTGAAGGTTGGGATTGTCCTAGACCTTGTTCAGTGCATTCCCTCCTCCTTTTGTTGTCACATCTGTTTATCCTACGTATTTAGTTAAAATGTTAAAAGTGGGGTTCGAGTTAAAATTTTGTTTATCATTTAAGACGTTATCGAATGTGTTTTTTAAGGCTTTGTATATTTCAAATTCTTCAAGTATGTCCATTCTGCAACTTTTATGGCATATATGTAAAATATCCATATTTTCTTCAATGCTATTAAAATTGTGGTTCTTATCAATGATATGTTGGCCAAAGCTGGATTTTTGTAGTAGGAGTCTGACTTTTGGGACATCTCCATGAAATCTTGTCATGAATGAATGTCCCGTCTATCCGATTTATTAATCATTGCAAGTGGAAAATTTAGGTTTATTTAAACCAATTAAATTGAATTTTATTTGTAGTTTTTTTTTTTTTTTAAATTTAGAAGTAGTGCTTCTAAATATGTAGATAAAGAACATATAAAAGATAGGTGAAATTTTAAGGATGTATATGTATTGCAATCATAAGGTCTATTTTTCTAGAGTAGAGGTAAAATCTAGAGACGCCCTCAATGTCTGACTAAGATGTTTGTAGTATTGTTTACATAAAAAAAGTAAAAATTGAAAATAATTTAGTGATGTAATGGAAAAAAACTGAAGTAAACCTAAATGAGTGCCTAGAACACCATTACAAATACAAACCGCCCAACACTTGGTGATTCTCTACAATCCAAAAGATAGCATACTTTTGGATGTAATTGAGGTATGTTTGGATCAAAATTATTTTCAATTTAAAGATAAATTTTATGTTCAATGTGATGGTTTGGCTATGGGGTCCCCATTGTCACCACTGTTGGCAGAAATTTTTATGGACAATTTTGAAAACAAAATAATTAACAATAACCCATTTAAATCAGTTATTATTTATTGGTATCATTATGTTGATGATGTAATTTGTCTCTTTGATGGCTATAACCGCCAACTTCAATTATTTTATAAGTACCTGAACTCAATTGACGATGCGATACAATTTACCATGGAAGTTGGAGAACAAGATCAAATTAATTTCTTAGACAAATAATATAAAAATTGAAAATGGTAAACACAACTTTAGTGTTTTTAGAAAACAAACTTTCACAGATAACATTATCCATGCATCATCTCGGCACCCTTTAAATCATAAATTGGCAGCTTTCCATTGTATGTTGTATCGCCTCATCAAAGTTCCAATGTCTGACTCTGATTTCAATAAAGAACTAAGTTGCATTAAACAAATAGCTGTTAATAATGAATATGACGTAAATATTATTAATAAAATGCTAAAGAAAAAACTTAAGATGAATGCAAGGCAACTTATTTTTCCAACTTCAGTTAAAATTAGTGCTAAATGGCGGAAAGTTAACTATCTAGGAAATGTTAGCCAAAAAGTTGGAAATATTTTAAATAGGGAAACAGAGTGTAGGCTGGCATTTTATTGCAGTAATAGTTTAGGTAAGATTTTAAATAATTCTAAAGATAAAATTAACAAAATGTTGAGAAGTGGTGTATATAAGATAACTTGCAAAATATGTCATTCATGTTATGTAGGTCAAACAGGACGTAATTTTAAATCTAGATTAAGTGAACATGAAAGAAGTTAGCGGTTAGGATATGAAGATTCCAGTTTTTCAAATCATTTAAGAATACATCAAGTGTCTGATTTTAATTCGAGTGTAGATTTTAAAATATTACATTTTGATAATAAAGGTAGGAAATTGAATGCTTTGGAGAGCTTAGAAATTAAAAGAATAAGATACTGTAATCCTAATTTTAGTTTTAAATGACCAGTTAGATTTGTATAACTCTCCATTGGTAAAACCTTTAAAAGTCATTTGTACTTAAAACAATCAACTGGTTTTCCCAATATGTATTGTTCCAATTATGTATTGTTCCTATGGTCATTGCCCAGGCCGTATTTCCTCAACCTTCCATTCATTGTATCCTAACTTCCACCCTCTAGTTTTAAGGTTTTCTGTTGTTTTTTTCTTCAGTCTGTAATACAGCCTCGTCACAATGCCTTAGCAGGCGAAACCATTGGCCGGCTAGACTAATAAAAAGTGGATATTACAAAATAAAATAAAAAATTGTTTATTATCTTTAAACATGAACTAAGTTATAAATTACTAAGCAACAAAGATCAATTAACTATATTAACTGCAAAATAAAATTACACGTAACTAACTAAACAAAAATGTTGTAAAAATCTTAAAATTAAATTAGACTAGTAATTGGAAAAATAATAAATTTGAGACTCACCAATGATGTCCACAATTTCCACAAACCATACTTACACTATTGTACAAAACCAATTCATAAGGCCGAAATAAAATATATAATAGGAATATATAATTTCAATATAGAAAAAAAAAATATTGTGTGCATATTAAAATATATTTGGGAAAAATGAATTTTCTGACATGTGCTCTTGTCAAACTTAAACAGGATACATCCATGCCGGGGCTTAGTAAAAACCTGTTAGTGGGCTTGAAAAAATTTAACAAGTGGGCATTGGTAGACAGGAATATGGAAAACAAAGTGGAGCTTAACTGTATCTGTTACCAACTGCTGTGTTTTTTGCTTTTTGTGGGAACAGCACCACTTAATATCCAAGAGGGGGGGGGGGGGTTATACTTTAACCTAACAAAGGCTAAACCTTGGAAAATGTGATTGCTCTTACCTTTTGTGGTCATAAATCACTCATCTCCATCAGACCAATAACCAGTCTAGGTAGCCATCTCTTAATGGACATTCATTTAATTATAAAAATCAACTGTACACAACTGCGAATGTAATGAAGGTGGTCTAAAGTTCATAGCCTATTACAACTGTGGTACCCTCATCACATTGGGGCATGATGAGTTGCCTATCACTGGACTATCAGGCGTGATTGTTATTTCTGATGGTTGGGGGAGGGGGACACCCCCTCCATACCAGTTGAGTTCCGCACATTCCGAACTTGACCCCCCGCAGAGTGTGTGTTACCTTGGATCTGTTGTGTTCACAGTGTGTGGTTGGGTTAATAATTTGTGGGCTAATACTAAAATTGTGACTGTCTAGGTCATTGCAAATATGGTCCGACGGCCCAGAACAGTTTGGCCCCGATGTGTACCTTCTAACTTAAGTAATTAACTTTTGTTCGCGTCCAAAATTAAGTGAAATGGTTGAATAGGTTGTCATTTCCGGCCTTGTGTAATGTTAACATTAGTATAGTATAAAGGTGACATAAATCCTAAATTAGCATACATATTATATTAGAATAATCATATAATAATAGATAATTAGGACTCGTCAATAATGGCTGTCAGGTGAGACAAATCTAAGATGTGTAGGCATAAACCTTCCTGTTAGCACAAGGGTCAAGAATTCTTGATCGAAGATCCATGGTTCTAAATAATTATAAATGGTAGCTTAATTCTCCCCCCCCCCCCCAAGGGCACTATTCCATATTCCAGATGTACCCACTACATCGCACAACACACTTGGGATATATAAATATAACTACTGCCATGGGTCATATTATTTAGGCCTACCCGAGAATCTTGGGAACGCAATTTCCCGAAAACTTACTGTGACATAATAATTCTGAAAAACTTCGCTAGAAATAAACTGTATAAATTCAGGTTACTCAACAGAAGTCATGTTGAGCTGTTCCGCTATATCTTTTTTCTTCCAATTCTACCTTTGTTTGTCTGTGGACTATTCTTCAGCTGTGCCACTGCCATCACAATCGAAGCAAACAACCCTAAAGAAATTGTAATCAAGATTCTGATGGATAACCAGTGATTTCATCAAAATACAAAACATTAACTTATTTAGATTATTTCTTTACAATAAAAAAAATTAAAAGACCCTGATCCCTGTAACTATGATGTGCTATAATATATGATGTTTGGTATAATATATGATGTTTATATATTGGTTTCTTCTAAACCAATAATTCAGGAATATTATGTATCCAGGAGCTATAAATCCTTGTTTCTTCTGTATATTATTTAGGCATTAATATTTTAAAAGAAGAATGATATGTCATTATAGGTTAGGGTTTTAAGACATTATATTGTAGTAAGATTACACTCTTGGGTTAAAATAAAGAGTAACATGAACCGTACTTGATTATGGAAGGTGTAAAGGTTGAGGTCGAGATAGTGTTACTTCTAAATCATAATGTCGATAGTTGTTGCTAGTTTATTTAAAGAGCTTGATATACCTATGGTCTTTTGATGTAGCTTGGTCGTTTTAGGAGGATGTTTGGGGTTGCGGGAAGGTGAGAGATATACTTGTGTTACGGAGGAATTGACCAGGAGGGTCGAGAAGGTTAGGTATGGAAAATAGTGGTGCTATGTAAGGCACTCTGCCAAAAAAAGGTGGGTAACCTAGAGAACAGCGTATAGGAGGAGCTCTGGGATCACTGGGTTAGATATTGGTGAGAATGACAGGCCGAATAGGTATGTAGATCGGCTTAAGGTGACTATATGGAATCTCTCTGGAGATCCGTTTGTGCGAGGGTCCTGTCTTAAACCGCTGAATGTGATAGGCGGGCGTCTGCTCACGTCCTCATCATTGTGTCTCTCGACGGGCAACTCATCACTCTTTGTTGGTCTTGGGCATCTAAAGACCTAACCACTACCGCCAGAGTTATGGCTCTTACCATTTCCTTTTCAGGAGACGATAAGGTTGCTCGTAGTGCTGCCAGTGCTAAGGTTTCCCCTTTTTATTTCCCTGTCAGGAGGCTCTCGTGGAGTCTTCTTCGTCTGTTGGGCAGTGATCCCTTGAGGAAGGTAGAGATGTAAGCAGGATGAGGTCTTCAATAAGAAGGTAGACGTGTATTGGTTCTACCGAGGGTCTGTGGTAAGGTCCCTCAACACTTGTCAGCAGCATGTGTGTACTAGAGTGATCTCCCGGAGAAGAATTGGTGTTGTTGGTTATTCTCCTGGTAGGTTGTAAGGAGTGTAGTGGTGGTGTGCTTGGAGAGAAGGCTATTGTCACTGTTAGCTATCTGAGGAGAAGTTACTTGTACGTTTTCGTATTTATACAAATTTCACCTTATTGTTCTTCGAGAACAATGATCTGGCCTTTGTATTCATACTGTGGTTGTGCGGACCAATCAGGACTGTGATTGGTCCATAGGTTTTTGACGGTGCTCCATTGTAGTGTAGTCACGATTTTCACAAGCGTCGAATTCTTTGATAATTTTTAATAAACCCCTAAATTAACTAATATTAAAATAAACTGAATAAAGCTATTATTAAATATTGACAAGGTAATTATATTTAAACCCACAAATAATGGTATTTGGATCAAATACAATACAACACTTCACTCTAAATAATCATGTAAGACACTCCTCACTCCTGCAGTTTAAACAAGACAACCAATATTGCACACATTAAAAAAAAACCCATTTACACTTACAACATCAGAAACATGAATTTATTTGAAGATTGAAATTGAAACTGAAACTGAAGTTATAACGTAGCACAAGAAAGGCACTCCACTAGCCATAAGACTAGTAAGAGAGGCTTGTAATTTTAATACACTATGTACATGTTTTATTAGTATGTGATACTCTTATTAAGAGAGTATGTAACCTTGAATATGTGCCATTATTTTGATGTCAATATAATTTTTATTTTAGGTAAGACTTAACAAAATCCTCAACATCAAGCGGATAAGAATCAACAGGATACGTGAATTAAACACAGAAGCTGAACGTAAGAAGTCCTTTGGTGAACCAATAACGGAAGAGTTTCAAAAACGTTATGCAAACAAAGTGATCGAACTGGAGCATTTAAACAAACATTTACGGGAAATCTTAGCAACTGTACAGCAACACTGTCAAGAGGTAAGTAAGAGGATTATTGGGAACTCTTGTTTCTATAGTAGGCTTACAATTTGGTGTCCAATAATCAAGTATGATAAAATAATAGCTTGATATTGACATTAGTTCTCATCTCTAAGTAACTAAGTTAACCTGATCAGAGTTGTTTTTGTTTGCTAAGCTTTATTAGAATTCAGAACTAGTTTAGGATTGGTTCACCACTCTTATTTCTAGAACATTTGGTCTATTTTGTTATATTTGTCCAATTAAAATTTTAAGATTTGTATATTTTGCTTTAATTTCAAATTATTATGTTTTATATAATAGTTTATTAGGAAAGTATAGTACTATTGGAATAAAATGGAACACTTTAGGTGCAGCATAATTAAACAAATGTATTTTTATTCTAATAATTTGGAAAATTTGTTGTTTACTGCGACAAAGTTTAAAAACATTACTAAAAAATCCCTTTTCTCTGATCGTTTATAAAACATTTTATGAACTTTATAAACATAAATGGTAGACTTTTAAAATTTTTATATAGAAGATAGAAAGTTTCTTAATGATTTTCTAACATCATTTGAACTATTTTATTTTACAAAGAAAAACTGTTACAGATTTTCGTTCAGTACTAAAAGTATCTGTATTAAAAATCCAGAATCTTAATATTGTTTATACTGATGACTGATGGTACTTGATAGAATTCCATGTTATACAAATAAACACACACAAATTCTTTTGTTAAATTATACAATTTATTGATCTAGCTGTACTCAATTAGTACTCATTAGTACTTATGTACTCATTAGTCATTTGTGACACGTTAGAAGATTCCAAGCCAAACAATACCTAACTCTGTAAGTATTGATTGTTTATGTTCTGGTTTCTGTTGAATGGACTGAGAATATTTGTCTACTGCCTTCTAACTCAACTTTTAATCTAACTTAACCTTAGACCTAGAAGTTCATTTTGAAAAAATTCATAAATAGTAATTTTATGTAAAACCTAACTTGTAAGACATCATTTTTCTCTGAAATGTACATAGAATTTATCTTTATCGTTAAAAAAATATTATATCTGTTACGGTTTTGGAGTAAGTATGTTAGAAATCAAAAATGAAGTTAACATTTTATAGATTTTTCTAGATTTTTTTTTAACAATCGTGCCTCCTGGGTGATGCTAAATGAGTAACAGCGTTGGTACAACTGACATCCCAAGACAACAACAACAACAACAACTTAATAAAATACACTCTAGAAACACTAACACACGTATTATAACTTGTATAAACAAATTATAATAAATAAACCACTCTATAAAACAATAAATTCACAAGATTCACAAAATACATTGAAGGACCGATGCCTACTTGCAACCAACAAGACGAGAAAGTGCCAAGTCAGGAGTTTTCCGTTTAGGAAGGATGTTCCATTGCCATTGAAAATTTGCGCCTATAGAATTTATATATTTATACAACTTGTAGATCTAAACTTCTTCTTCACAGTAGTATAAAAACTGAATGATTATATTAAGATCGAAATCTTCAAAGTTGGCTAAACACTCACAAAAAGTAAAATAACACTCACAGAGGAGTAAATTTCTGAAGTACTTTGTAGAATGGATATATTTCGTAAACTATATAACTTATGATAATTTCGAATTCGTAGTTCGAAAGAGAAAGAAAAATACTATATCTTCAACTTGTGGTATTTGGACAAGAATTATCTTTTTGAAAAATTAATGATCCATGAGTACACATTTTTTTATATAAGGCCGTTACGTCAGGTGTATCGATTTCACGGAATATTAGAAAACTTTATAGAATTCTTGAATTTTAATCTTTTGTGAGAAGAATTTTGGTATACATGTTTGTGAAAGATTGAAACAATGATATATTATACATTTTGATAAAATAATATTTAATAGGATAAAAGTTAAATTGAAAAAATGTGATTTTTAGCTTGTGTTCTTGATTTTGTTTAATTTTTATATATTAAAAACTGTAACAGATAAAAAGATTTGGAAAGCATTGATCGAAAGAGGAAGATGTGATCTATAGAACAGTGTTATGGTAGATTTGTGAAAATTAGAAAAAGAATATAGAGTTATTTTTGTTTCACAACTCTGCAGTTATTTCTTTGCTCTTACGCATCATAATATGCAAACTTTACCAATTAATGAAATATTATTTATAATGTTTTATGGTGTTTTTTGGTTGCATGATTATGTATCTGTGGAACATTAGCTTTCCAACGGTATTTTTTTTTCTTTTTCAATATGACGATTTTTTCAAAATGTTGAATTGCAAAAACCGTGTTTTTGGGTCTATAAACTAAGCCTCTGATCGATCCGTCGACAAGTCCAAAAGCGGTTTGAAGGTTAAGGAGCTTAGGGTGTGTCCAGAGGAACACCGTTGTGGTCTTCATAATATCCACTGACCAATTAGTATTATCACCTAACAGATGAAATGTTGCTATGATTTCTTCCAACAAACGCTTTGTTGCTTCGTTACTCTGGAATTCAGGCAGGATGGAAGCAGGAATCTATCGACTATCCAAGAGCCTCTGATCTAGTCCTTTACACTTGGTGTACAAGAATGATGGAGCTATCCTCCCTTGTGGAGACTGTTGTCATCTGAATGACAGAACATTACCAGACCGATATGGAGTTCCCAACCTTCACGATTACACTAATCAGCTACATGACAACAAGATCTATTCAGCCCTAGACATTGACCAAGCCTATAGCCACATCCCATTAGCACCCGAAGACATCACGAAGACGCCATTTCGCCTCTTCAAATTCCAGCGGATATCTTTTGGACTCCGAAACGCAGCCCAGACCTTCCAGAGATTCATATATCATTCCATTCGTTTTCAACTACCTGGACGTCATCTTCATAGTAAGCAAAGATCCCACTGAATATGAAGCCCATATGCAAGAAGTGTTTGACGCTTCAACAACAATGGTCTAATGCTGAAGCTCAGCAAGTGTGTCTTAGGTCAATCGTACGTTCAATTCCTAGGATACCATGTCTCGTTTGATGGAATATCTCCTTTGGAAGAAAAAGTTCGAACCATTACTGTTATGGCAAAACCGGAAACAGTAATAGACCTGAGATACTTTTTAGGGATGGTAAACTTTTACAGAAAGTGCCTACTTCACGCTGGCCATGTGCAGCAAGCATTGAACAAATATCTTCATGGTTCAAAAACGAATGACTACACTCCACTAATATGGACAGACTTAGCAGTACAAGCTTACAAAGCTACAAAACTATCACTGGCAAGCACATCAAGTCTAGCACACCTGTGCACAAAGGACAGTTATTTCTAGCCTGCTACGCAACTAACACTGGAATGGGAGCCGCTCTGAAGCAACAGGAAGGGAGCAAAATCCAGCCGCTCTGATTTTTCTCAAAGAGTTTCACCGTCACACAAACAAACTACAGCACTTACAAAGAGTTGCTAGCCATCTTTGAGGCCATAAGACACTTCCGTCCACATAGATGGAGGGGAAATCTGCCTTCCCTCACATGCTCCTGGCAGGCTAGCACATCTTTGATCTCCCCCCTCTGAATCGTTGAACAATAAATGAATTAAGTTTATTCATATATCTATCTATTTATGTAAAAGAAAATTTCGTAATGTAATTGTTAATACGTTTTGTGTTATTCTGTATTTTGTAAGGCCTCGCCTATTAATGTATTGGATTATATCTTGTATACTAAATAACCTTTTTATTTTTTAAATTTAAAGTACACGGTTTTTTACTGCACAAAGTGTTTAATTATGTACCTTGACTCATTTCATAGGTAATTTGATTTAATCTAGATTTTCATTAATTCGGACAACTTAGAGCCCCAAATAGTAAAGATGAATTAGGTTCTACTGTATTTTTATCACATGCAACTGGCGTACAAAACAACCATTCATATATGATGGAATTTTGTTCTTGATATATGTATACCAATGATTGAGACAGTTGAGGCTTACTTAAAGCCGGTGTAGACCTACGGATTACAGCTATGGGGTTGTACAAAGAAGTCTAACATAAAAAACATACAAACCTTTCAAAATAAGGTGCTCTGATGTATTATTGATGCACCATGGTATATAAGATAGAGATACAGTTAGAGAAGAAATAAAAAAACAGGCAAGGAAGCACAGACAACGCATTGAACAACATGAGCATCCAGAGATACGCAGATTGATCGATACAACTGGTTTAATTAGAAGACTGAGACGAATAATACCATTGGACTTAATGGACTTTAGACATTAAGGGAGTAATGGACCAATGGGTTATTTTCCCTCAAAGTGTATATATTATTAAATGTAAATTACTAGATGGGTATTTGTACTCGGTTGTAATAAAAAAATAATAAATTTTAAAATATAAATAAGAAAAATCCAGAATAACTCTGTTGTGACTCACAGATCTGATTCTTCGTTATATTTTATAATGACATCTCTCTGAAATAATTACAAGTTTTATATACAAAGTTTTTGCACACCCTGCTTGCCACTCTTATGGATGCTCCTTCGAAATCTCAATTCTTCTAAAAAGCTCTTACTCGCCAAGTCCATCTGGCTATCTTCAAGAATTCCTGCAGCACCTTCCCTTGATCAATCTTGACCTACTGATCAAGTTTCCTCCCACCTAAGGGTTTATACATCATTGTAGCATCAATGATGTCTGTCTGTCTTGCTTGCAAGGTGAGCAATTTCATCATTTTTCCATGTCTGTCACAATAATTATTTTCATTCTGGGTTCTTAAAAAGAACTTAGACTATATTCCTAACTAAAACCATCGTAATTCCTAACAGTACTTAAATAACTTTCCACTAATGAATTTATTTCAGTAGAACTACCTACGGTAGTCCTATTGTATTATGAGTACATTTAGTAATACTTTTTAATAATAATAATATAATTAAACATGTATAACATTTACAATAAAAATGTTACATTAAATATAACAAATGTTGTACTTTTTATTAATTGTATATAAATCAGACTCACCTAGAATCTGAACTGTGGTAGTATTATAATGGCTTTGCATCAACTTTATTAGAACCTTTTCCCATAATCTCTAATTAATAGGTTTGTCTCCAGTTATCTTTAGATCAGTTTTTTTATTCAATCTACTTTACATATTGCTTATTTCTTAAAATTTGTTTTATAATACTATGTTATATTTTTTTAATTACAGTACCACTTGGTTAACTCTGAGTAACTGGGACCGGAACCAATTCTAGTTAATGAAAATCCGGGTTAGTCGGAGAATGTGGAAAAATCAAAAATTGATAATTAGAGGAAATTATCGTTATATTGAACAATGCAGGTCTCTAACATATTTTCAGGTGTAAAATATGAAATAACAGATTTAAACTCACGTAAAGTAAAGTCTACTTCATGGGAAAGTACTGTACATGTAACTTGTTAGTTTCTTCTGGGCCAGATTCGTGCACCACTTGTGACCCGCACGATCACGCATCCTTTTTAGCAGAAGTTCCGCTGGTTATGTCTTCATTTGCTGCTGAAGTAAAGCACCAGCTGCTTCAAGTGGGTCTCTGCGTCTGTTTGAGTCATTATTGCCAGCTGCTCTTCCATATCCTTGTCTGTCTCTTCACTGTAATTTAAATTATTTGTTTAACAAGATTTAAAAATATCCTCGTCAGTTAGCGTGCCGTAATCTCTGTCATTGTTTACTACTGACCATTTGTTTACATCATTGACATTAACATCAGAATAACCATCAATGTTTTCAAACATGTTCTTTAATTTTTGGAGCTGGATTTCTTCAGATTCGTTTCCTGTGTCACTTGTTTTGTCACTCACATCCTCAATCCTGTTCTCTGAACAGTCACAATTACTGGGCCATAACTTCTTCCAAGATTTTATCAGGGTGTGACGTCAGGACCTCTATTACACCATATTTACTGTTGTCTTCTATAAGCTGGCCTAACATTTGCCATTGGTAGGCTCTCTTGATGTTCTCCAGATGTATTAGCGCATTATAAACCAATAGGACAGCTTTTATAGACAAACCGCACACTTTTAAATGTTATATTGCACCAGGCACAAATACTTCAAAAAACCTATCTTTAAAAATGGCACTGTCCATCCATGCACTTTTTTGAGATCGATACAAAATCGGTAATGACACACGATTTATATTTTTTAGTGCTCAGGGATTTTTTTATTTCTCAATTTTTAATTCCCCTTTTAGAATGGAAAATTTGTGCTTGCCTAATGTATTGCTCCAAACTATTAAAGTTAGGCGATCTTTGCTCTTTTTGTAACCTTTTGCAGATCCGTCTGTTTTCATGGCCAAAGTTTTACTTAGTAACATTGGATAGAATAAACAAGTCTCATCGTCATTGTAGATATGATCTGCGGTCAAATTTTCTTTTTCAATGAAATTTTTAATCTCTATTTGAAAGTTTTCACATGCATTAATGTTGCCAGACAAACTTTTGTCCAGTGGTAGATAGTTGGTATATACAGTGTCGTTTCTTCCACCTATCCAACCCACCTTGACTGGAAGTGAAATTAGGATCTCCATCTGGCAACTGTTTATATGAGCTGATGGCTTTTTGTTGGGCCTGACACTATTAAACTGCATTCTCTTTTTATACTTCATCTAGTGTTTCATGTTTAGCATATTTAGTTTTACAATGATTATCTAAATTGTCTTTTGTTAAAATTTTGAAAGAAAACTTTTCAATAATTTTCCTATTTTTCTTGCAGTCTTACTTCTTAAGGATTCACCTTCAATTCTACCCAATGCTTCCAGTTTTCTTTCAGTTGTTACAACAATTTTTTTCCGTTTAGTTTACCACTGAAAACAATCCAGTAAATACACAGCAACAGTTCTTAAAAAAAAAAAAAAAAAATGGAACAAAACCGTCAACAATTCGTAAATAAATTTAACAAATTCGCACAATAACAAAAGACAGTCTCTCAAAGAATAACTGATAATGAAAGGAGATGGCAAATATGTGGTATTACTGTTATTTAAGACAGGCCTACCTGGCATTGTCAGAATTAGATTGACCCCGGACTGATGACATTTTTATGTGGCCACTATGTTCCCCTCACCAACCTTCCACTGACCTCTTCTTCTAATCCATAGGCGGTATGAGGCATATAAAGCTTCTACCCAGAGCTAGTCTCTTCAGGAAATCATACTTGCTTTTTGATGGTAGTCCACGTGATCCAACTTCTCTGCGAAGAACTGTGTAATGAAACCTTTCAATCAAGCAGCCATTTACAAATCAAAATATTTATTCATTTTGTAAAGACGTTGCGGAGGGATGTTAGTTTCCCAGGGTACTGTGACCTTCACCATGATGAGTTGTATTCTGCTCAGGGAATAAGCTGTTATGTCAGGGAAAAAATATTAAAGCAATTTCCTCTGGGAATTGGTAGTGATTAATTTACGCAATCTACTAAAATCTTCCAATCCAAAGCCGGCCAGGATCGAATTCTTGAAGTTTTTCTTCCCTCTCTAACAATATTGATTAGAGTTTGCAATAATAGATTTTGATTACATGCCTTTTTTGTAATTGCTATTCCTAAACTTAGGTCATCTATGACCACTGACAGAACTTTATCATGTCTATAGATAAATCTCCCTTCCAAAGCTTTTTTATTGTGAAGACGCTTTGGACGCATTGCAGAGTGATATAAACTCTTTGGATCTTGATCACATTTGTTAGATTTATACTCTTTCACTTTTAAGTGATAGAACACTGTTGTCTGTTGTCCATTAAAAAATAAAAATACTATTGTCAAAGAGTAAAATTATCAATTGATTTATTACTTTAAATCAAATATGTAGCACACATACTTTTTTTTATCTCACAAAAGATAGACTGCTAGATGATATCACTTCAAGTTAATGTGACAGATTAGCCTAGAAGCCTAAAAGAATAGTATTAAGCCTAGAAGAAATATATATGACTTGGAAGATCTAATGGATCTTGAACTGGTGTTTGTATTTCTTTATTTTCAGGTATGCACTGCAGCACTTTCTATTTGCAATTTAGACACATTTTAGTTTCCCATAGTAGCAAAACATAGGTACAATTCATGACCGACTTTATAGTACAATTCTCATGTTAGTTGTTTGATCATAATTTTTAAAAACAACTTACTAAATAACTGGAGAAATCAATTTTTTTGTTTCAGACATTATTAACCCTGGAACTGGCTATCGTCAAAGCTTTGTTACATACTTGCATTTCTGTAGTGGCTATCGACAAAGTAAGATAACTTTTTTTACAATTCAAGATTTCACAGACTAAAAGTCGTCCTTTCGCAATAATATATCTGTATTTCATCTCTAGCAATAAACGTGTCAACAGTTGTCGAAGCAGAAAGCAAAATTATTTCATATTTGTCTCTTACACATTTCTGTTACACTACTCTGAAGGTAATCTATTTTATATCATTTTTCTTTCCTTTTCAATGGTCTCTTCCAATTTATCGTCACTCACATAGTTAGTGAAATAGTAGCATTTTAAAATGTCATGTCAAAATGAATAGCCCCCTTGCCTTTTGCGATAATCAGACTTTATGTCAAATAACGATTAGTAGTAATTATATTTCTCTGATGATTTATATATTGTTGGAAAGATGAAGTTTAGAACTGTCCTGTGGTATATTAGATATCTCTATGGTGTAAATATTTTGTTTATACTGTACCTTCAAAGTTGGGCTTCCCAGACTTGTTCATTTTGCCATTGTCAGAGATGGACATTTTGTATGCTAGGAATGCTGGCACTGAGCTAAATTAATTGTGTTTCAGGTTATGTTATGTTGATATAGATTTATCTTCACAACTACATTCTATAACTAGTGTAAGTGTTTGAATAGTCTCTAAAAAAAATTCCTCCTACTTTATAGAAAATTGTTGGTGATTTTTTTTTTTGAAATTTTTGTGATGTTAAAGACCAATTTTCTCATCCTTTATTACCTGTCTCTAAAGTATATGATCTAGAAAATTTATAAATTCACAGTTCAATTCTATGTATTTTTCTGTAAATAAGGGTATTTACAATTTGGGTTTTGAATAAAATAATTTTTTTTTGGTGAATTTTTCAAAATAGGCCTAACTTTTGAGCTATTTTTTACTTTTTTCAGATTAAAAAAATTTCGAACACAAGAACTCACATAAATTACGTTTATTTAATCAAACGCTTTTCAACGACAAAGTCACCATCCTCAGTGATACATGAGCTACAATAATAAAATTATAACTAAACTAGCACTACACCAACCCCCGTATTTATACAAAACTAAAGAGGCGTGGCCTAAACCTACTTTCTAATATTAAGGCGTTAACAATGGCCTAGCGTCAATCTAAATAACTAAAGTTAACATCTAATTAATACAATATTCTTAACTAATATTATATCTAACACTACATTTTATATTTTACTTTAATATAGAATTTTGAATCGGGCCTAATTCATTTTTTTTTTTTTTTTTTTTTTTTGGAAGGAAAAATGGAAAAATCTTTATGACTTTGTCCGGGGACTGAAGGTGGTGGGCGGCCTCCCTACCCCGGTAAAACCAAACCTTCCATCCTCTTCTTCCTTCTCTGCGGGATCATCTTGCGACATTACTTCGCAGAGAAGAATTAAATACCACACAGGGTCATCCACCATCCCATCGACCGGTTGGTCGAACACCGAAACTGGAGCTCTATCTCAGCTCACCTTAGCTTATATCCTCGTTTGCCCATAATTCTAAGAATGAACCTCTCTACTGCCTTCCATTTTTCCTCATCCTCTATCATAATTTCTGTCATGTTATTCGGGGAAATAGGTGAACAAAGCTGTGTTGAAAGCTCTTCCCTTTCCTGACTCCCCCCGCTGCAGTAAAAGATCGCATGTTCTGCCGTGTCTTCTTCCGCTCCGCAATCAAGACAGCTGGGATCTTCTGATCTTCTAAATCTATGTAGGTATGCCCGGAAGCTTCCATGCCCTGTTAATGCTTGAGTTAAGAAAAAGCTCGTTTCGCCATGTCCTCTGTTCATCCATTTTTTTATATTAGGGATCAGCCTGTAAGTCCAGCGACCAGAATCCTCATTGTCCCATCTTTCCTGCCACCTCCTAAGCAATCTGTCTCTTGCACCTCTTTTTATTTGAGACCCTGTTCTTTCTCCATTTCCTTCCTCATCATACGTTTCTCTCCTTTCCTCCGCCAGCAAGTCGATAGGGGGTATTAATTCATTATTAACAGTTATATTATGGTACTGGTTAATATAAAAAGTTTCTCACGCATCATCTATTGTGTTTAATTTAGTGACATTTTTCAACAATTCATAGTTTCCTCTAAAGAATGTTTAGCCTTGGCTGATTTATCAGGCCTATTATATTTGAAATGGGCAAAGTGTTATTTGCTTTTATCCTGACATTTCGTTTTGTTTGCTCTATATATTTTTTCTGACATATTTCACAATTTATACAATAAATTCCTGATTTATCTTGTTCTTTAATTTTATCTTTTGGATTTCCTAAAATTTTACAAATATTATTCTCGCCTGACATTGCTACATTTAAATTTGCATATTTTCTTAATGATTTTTTACAATATTTGACATTGGAGGAGCAAATGCAGTTTTAACCCACCATTGTCGAGGCATTCTGCCCACAAGAGTACTTCTCGATTCCTTAATTTTTTTAAAAATACGCTTTCTTTATTATATTATCTATTATTTCTTTTTGATAACCATTTAAAAATTGTAGCATCATAAATATATTGAAGTTCTTTTTCGTAATATTCTTTAGGCAGAGGTAAGTTTATTAACCTGTGAACCATAGAATTGAAAGCAGCTCTTTTATGTGCGGATGAATGGTGTGAATCCTTAGTTATATATCTATCTGTATGTTTACGCTTTCTATAAACCCTAAACGATAAATTATTACTTTTTCTAAACACATTTATATCCAAAAATGGAGGATTATTATCTTTTTCAACTTCTGTTGTAAACTTTATAGTTGGGTAAAATCTATTGATAATATCACAAAACTCTTATTTTTGAGATTTTCATTTTCTTCAAACCTGCAAAAATGTTATCTACATACCTCATCCACACTCTTGGAAAATATTTTAAAGAACTTTTAACACTTATTTCAAACGAACTCATAAAAAAATTAGCAATGAAACTCGATAAGGGGTTTCCCATAGCAGTACCTTCATTTTGAATGAAAAACTTATTATTAAACTGGAAACAATTTTGACATATGCACAAATTTATAAGTAATAAGTATTCACTCACTTCACTATCACTTAAATTGCTTTTAGATAACCACTCTTTATCATTTTTATAGTTTCAGCAATTGGAACACTTGGATACAGAGACACAACATCAAACGAAACTAAGTATTCACTAGGGCTCAATTCAATATTTTGCACTATTTTCACAAACTCTTAAGTGTTCTTCACAGCAAATGTAGTCAATACTTGGAGATGTGACACTAACCATTTTGAAATTAGATAAGTCGGCGAGTTAATTCCTGACAATATAGGATTCTTTATGGATTTTAGGCAAACAATATAGCCTTGGTAAAGATGGGTTCAAAACATGGAGGATGGTGACTTTGTCGTTGAAACGCGTTTGAGATAAATGTAATTTTTTTTGAGATTTTTTTTTTTTTTTTTTTTTTTTTTTTTTTTTTTTTTTTTTTTTATCTCACAAGTCAAGCTCAATATCTATTTATACTTTTTTCATAAAAGTGTTTTTTTATATTTTTTGAAAAATGTTTGTATGGTGTATTTATAAGCATTTTTGTGACATTTCAGCTTCGGTTACTGCACTTTTTTTATTACAGAAATACTAACTACAGAATTTTTACTTCTAAATAGATGAATTTTATGCTCCCTTTTGAGTAAAATTATATATAACAAGTTGGGTTTTTGATAATATTACTTTTCTTTTTCAAAATAAGCCTAAATTTGACTTACATTTCATTTTTTTTATAATAATTGATTTTTCAAAATGTATCTTTCCAAAAATGATATTTTTTTTACCAACTTTTACTCACAAATAAATTCTAACATCTGTTAATTCTTCATCTGAATTACTACTATGATAATTTGATACTTGTAAATTTATTATAATTAAGAAAGTGTGATATAAATTTTTAGGCTATGTTGTTGATGCCAGTAAATAATTTGGAGAAAAATTTTGTGAACACTAAAAATACAATAAATAAAATTTAAACGCTTAATTATTTAAATATAAACACTATGTAAAATCACATGAAATATTAACCTAATAATATTTTGCAACTCCAATTAAATCAGAAAGACCATGAAATAAATTAGTAGAACAAAAAGTCACAAACCAAACTTTAATCTACAATTAATTATAATTATTTAATTAGCTGATTTTGGGATATTAAGTTTAATGGTGGATTAAATAATTAAATAACTGTTATAGAAACCTATTTAAAAAAAAAAAAAATTATTTAGTGACAATTTTTAATTATTGTTATTATCTATTTCTATTTATTTAATTACTGTTCCCCTATTTAAAAAAATATATTTGATCTTCGAACATATACCATGATTCATTTACATAACTCCTAAACTGGCATTTTTGGAGAGATAATGACCAATATGTTTGTATGGGTCTTATAAGCAACATTTCAAACAAAATATGATTAAAAGAGTTAAAATCGATTTTGAAAATTGAGGAGGGAAAACGACTTCAAGATACAACCAAAATTAACCACACGTAATTTGATCAAAATCATATGAAATTTGTGGAGTAGAAGACACACTCGCATGAAGTCTTTTACTGTACAAATGACAAACATTAATTAAAAACTCAAACATATATTTTTAATAAAAATCTCAACCTTTACTTTTATCACCAATCACAAAACTTTCTGTCTAATTTGAACATATGGGAAAGTAGATTAGTAAAAATGAATAAAACATGGTGATGAACTTAGTTAGCTTATACCAACATACGAATTTATTTTCTAAATCCTATTCTAAAACTTTCCTTTCCGAAATTAATTGAAAGGAGCTATATATTAATTGAAGAGAATAATTATTTATCAGGCTTTTTTTAGTTTAATTTTCGGATTAAAATTTTGTTAGAAAACATAGAATTTAACTTGTATACTACAATTTTTCTTGTAAACAAAACTATACATTCATTAATTAATCCAACTGATTTTACACATATAAACTCAATCCTTTAACTAATAGAAGAGGTAAATAAATAAAATAAGACTGTCTCCTACTAACTCCATCACCACAATATAAGAAAGATATCCTACAGACCAGTGATTGAGAGTCTACACAGATCGATTAGTGGATGAAAGAACAGACCGGTAGCAGGAATCTACTCAACCCACATCTCTCATCACTTCATCGTAGGCTTGAAGAGAACAAATTTGTATGCAGAGATTAAAGCCACTATCATAATGAACAACCCATACAAATACGAAATATTGTTATACTGATAGATTTGAAGGCAGCAATACAATATAACTGCTTATACCACAGCTTCCAACAGTCATTTCAAAGAAACACAGCACATGATAAAAATCCTACATAACCTAAATAAAAACCTTCTACTGCATTGGATAATCTCTCATGTTGGAATATCAGGAAATGAAGCTGCATACATCCTAACAAAGTGGGTACACACACTCCTTCCCCAACCACACAATACAACTGATGTAAAATGCATAGTAAAAGCCTTCCTTATCAGAGTAAAGGAACCAGTTAAACAAAAATATGACAGATAAAAAAAAAATGGGATAATATACACACAAAGTGGGAGAAAAACAAAATCAAACCCAGAAGAATCAACCCCATTGTTCCGACTGACTACTGGACAAAACTACCTTCCTACTCATCTGCAGAATCAGAGTCCACTCCCCTGTTTTTGAATAAAAATTGATTTTTCAAAACTTAATTTTCCAAAAACTTTTTTGTTTACCAACCTTTACCCACAAATAAATTCCAAAACTTTTGAATATATGGTGAAAAAGAAAACTTTTTGATTCCTGACATACTAATTACAAATTTTACTTCCAAATATTTTTATTCATTTCATTGATAAATTTTATGTACCTCTAAAAAAATGATATATAACAAGTTGGGTTATGGGAAATATTACTATAATTTTTAAACAAACGATCAATAAAGGAACAAAAAAGGGCTGGCACTTTAGGAATTTCTAATGGCCCGATCTAGGGTTAACATTTCTTTTTTTTTTTTAATCGAAATGAATTTAGGATTATCAAACTAGAAACCAAACGTCTTACCCACTTTTCAATATTTTACCAATTTTAATTTGGTTTGTACTATTTTTGTTTTATCGGCAAAACATTATGTAAATATTTGATCAAATATTGTGTAGCCAATTTTCCGTTCTAGTTCAGATTTATTTATGAAATCACCCAAATTGATTTAGTTATTTTGTAAATAATAAATAATTCTCATCCACTGAGAATTACACTTAACTTTAAAAGAAATGAGAACAAAATAAATTGTCTAATACTTGTCATCATTTAATAATCAATAGACTAATCACACTATGAAATCAATCGGTACACGTGTGTGTATATATTATAACAAAGACACACTTGACTTTTTAATGCAAATGACCTTTATTGTTACAATCTCTTTCTTTTCTATTATTATAATATTTTACAATTAATTTAAATTTAATTTAGATTTTTTAAGGATGCACTTATCTAAATACAGCAATAGTCAAATACCTTAATTTAACAAATGAAATAACTGCAATATTTCTTAACCTAAACAAATGAAAATACCTGAAATAAATCACAATGACAATTAAACACAATCTAATAAGATTATACAATGCTTTCTTAACAATAAAAGAAACAAAGAGTGTATCAAAATGGTTATTGGTCTGAATTATTTATAATGAATTTAATTTTACTGTAATTTCTTTTATTTAATTAATTTTAGTAATTATGTGCCCAATTTAATTAATTTACTTCTCTGGCCTGCTTGTTTTACTTAAAGATTGATTTAAAATAAAATAAAATCTCTCTCGTTTGTGTGGTTCTTTGATGACTATAATTTTAACTTTAGTTACTAAATCAAAATGTTGTTGGGGGTTAATTATTTATACAAATTTTTACAGTCTACTTATCGAATTTGAAGTCCTTTCACAATCCGAAGTGTGGTTGTTTGGCAGTTGTTCCAGCGGATATGCTTGATGTTGATTTGGCGTCCAATAATCTTCTTTGTCCTCGCAAAGCTGGTAATCTGGTCTGGCTGATTTCTTACAGAATCGCTCTTCTTATCTTCGACCCTGATATTTCATCTATTAACTTTTCACTGTTTGACGTATTTCTTTTACTTTATTAAATTGTTCGATGTATTTCTTTTAGTTTTTTATTAACTCACTTCTCGACGTATTTTTTTTTAATTCAACACTTCAATTTCGACATATTTCTTTAATTTAATATTCTTCACGATTACTTTCAAATGTTTACCAATTTACTAGAAGATTTTACAATTTATTATAAATGTTTTAACAAAACTTTATGAAGAACAATTATCTAGTAGAACAACCCTGTACCAAAAACTTCGCAGAACAAACTCGTTTATTTCTCTCAGACCTATATTTATAGTTTCCTCGTTTTCAACAGTCACACCACAGCTTTATTTTTCATTGGTGGAATTCAAAGTTTACTGGAATTTAGAAAGTAACGCTTCCTTCCCTATTGGTTAATTTAAACTTTATCCGTTGGCCTCTCCTTACTCACGTATCTCTAAATGAGTTTCTTGCCTTTAAACCCTTAAGTTTTTTTTTTTTGTTTTTTAAAGTTTGGGCTTGTCCATGAGCTGTCAACTCTTTTGTTTCTTGTTAAATTGATGACTTGCCATTCACTGACCCTAGCCAGCACCTTTTCGTTACAATATATATATATATATATATATATATATATATATATATATATATATATATATCTATATATCTATATATATATATATATATATATATATATATATATATATATATATAAGCTAAGTACCATAATAATGAATACAATCTGTATGTACTCCTTTTACAAAATAAAATTGTTTTTTTCTAAATAAAAATGTATACAATTTGTAATTTACATAAAGAATATACATATCTTTATATATATATATATATATATATATATGTATATATATATATATGTATATATATATGTATATATATATATATATATATATGTGTATATATATATATATATATATATATATATATATATATATATGTCAGAATTGATTAAGAATATTTTCAAACAGGAAAATTAGGAGAGCATACTGCATGTTGCAACGTAACTCGTCTTTCCTCTTTTATAATAATTCTTTTTAACCTTACTCTTTGTCCCTTTCCTCTACTATCTATGTTATGTTTTGCAAGAATAAGACTTTATCTTCAACTTTACAAGAAAAATCAATTCTTAATGATTGTTTAAGAAATTAAAAATTTTTATTAAATTTTTTTTAACCCTTTGAAGAAGAGTATGAGTTTAACCAGCAAAGAAGTAGTAACATACCAGTACGTCATTTTTTAGTTCGGCCGAAAGGATTAACGACATATCGGTACGTTTTTTGATGCAACATTAATCAGCTGTTGTTTTATTAATATTGATAATATGCTCGGTGGTGTGGGCAGTAACTACCCCAGTCCTAACATGTGATAGTTTTTCACAAATGTAGTAAAACATATGTTTATTGTTTGGCAGGAATATTATTGGCATTAAAACATTCTTTCTCTGCTTAACAATACAAGCTAACCTACAGTGAATGTTTTTGTTTCTTTACACGTACTTTTAGTAGTTTGAGTTTGATAAAACTAAAGGTGGTCCCACCATTGAACCAACTGAATTTGAAGGTAAAGAAATTGATTTATTTCATCAATTATTTAATTACGATCTAGTTTCTCACATCACAGAAGAAACAAATAAATATGCACATCTGCATGTAACTGATAATACCTATCTGAGTTTTCAAAGGTAAAGTGTTGGGTACCCATTGAAAACAAAATGCTTACAAGTTTTATTGGTCCAATGACCCCCTTATTAGAAACTCCCATTTTCAGTAAAGTTTTTAGCCAAGACAGATTCTTGCTCCTTTTGAGAATGGTTCATTTGGATGACAATTCATTTACACATGGAGGTGACAAACTCTATAAAATGTGCATTGTTATTGCAACGCTCAGAAGAAATTTTCTTCCAGTTATTTTCCAGATAAAAACCTAACGATAGATGAAAGCCTAATGCTTTGAAAGGGACGATTTGGTTTCAAGCAGTTTGTACTTGGTAAGCGTAAATGCTTTGAAAACAAAACCTTTGTCTTGTGTGACAGTGCCACAGGTATTGCTTTAGATTTCCTAATCTACACAGGGAAGGGGACTGACTATAACTCTGAATATGAGGATTCACAATCGTCAGCCAAAGTGGTTCCGACTCTTATACAGCCCTATCTTGGAAATCATCATGTACTTTTCGTTGACAACTGGTATCAAGCCCTGCATTGTTTGAATGGTTCATGACCATGACACCGGTCCCTGTTGCACGGTCAGATCTAACCGCAAAAGATTACTGTGTTTGCAAAAAAAAAAATATGAAAAAAGGTAATTGTGCAGTCCGAAGTAATGAAAAATAGCTTATAGTGAAATGGTGTGACCGAAGAAATGTTACAATGATTTCCTCTGTACTGTAATGACCCGAAATTTGAATTTATAAATAAATTTATCCAGGGTACCATATCATAAATCACCATACCCTGAATTCACCCTTTTGAAAATAAATTGCTATATAATTTTTAAAAGTTATATCAAAATTACCATAGACGTTAGTTCAATCATATCACATTCATAATCAATCATAAATTGTAAATACCCTCCTGATCAAAATAAATATGTATAAAAAACAGTGATATCCTTGGTTTTTCACACATTGTTGAAGTCTGAGATGAAATCCACTCATGACGTTTTGTAGCAAATGCAACGGAATGTTGTTAATTTCCTGCCGAATTCGCTCCTTCAGGTCTTCTTTTGTTCTTGGTGGATTTTCCTGGAAGACTTTTTGGGTTATTTTCGGACCAATATCGGAAGTTCTGCTTGTTCACGTAGCCACTAAGGTGAAAGTGGGCTTCATCACTCATCCATAAGTTGTGCACTCTTTCTTCATTTCTTCCAAAAACATTAAGCATTGTTTGGCAAAAGCGTATGCAATTATTGTAATCATTGGGTTTTAGGGCTTGCACTATCTATATTTTGTATGGATAATAGTTTAGGTGATTCTTCAAAATCCGTCTCATCGATCGATTGCTGAGACCAAGTTCTGCGTTGTGCCGTCTCACTGATTTTCGCGAAATTCGTCCTAATGCTTTGCGCACACGATCAATGTTCTCTGGAGTCCGGATTGTTTTTTCACTACCACCTCTTTTCTTTGTCGTGCTAGCAGTGGCTTCAAAGTTATTCATCCAAAGGAGGATAGCTTTCCTTGATGTCACGGGAGCCCGTGGCGGTTTACTGAACTCACGACGGAAAGCGCGCTGAGCACAAACCACACTATCCGCGTTTTTGTAATATGCCTTTACAGCAAACGCACGTTGTGCACTCGTCCAATGCTCCATGGCTACTGAAATTTCCACTTGTCTAGACGCTCAAGGTCATTTCCTCCTACTCTTATAACCTCCACCTCCGTCAGCTGGAGTCGTGCTGTTTCACTGCTTCACCCTGTATTTTGTATAGTCAGAACACTTGAAAGTTCCTTTATTAGTTTTGTATTTTTTTGTTCAAGGGACACTGTATAACAACCCATCAATTTCTTAGAATTAAGTAAACAAGATCTGTTCACATATATCCACCGACTTTTATTTAATTAATTTAATTATAGTATTGAAGCGTGAAATGAAGGAAACTACAAAACGAGGACATATAAAGCTGAAACCTAATGTAGTGGTTGATTACTGCAAAGACATGGGTCCAGTTGATCGTTCAGATATGATTATATCGTTCAATGACTCCACCCGAAAAACAATTAAGTGATACTGAAAACTATTTTTTCCATTTTTTGGACATCACCATATTGAACCCCTTCTTCATTTGGATTGATGAATGTATCAACAAAGAAGGTCCTTTATTTTTCAATTTCAGGATAAAACTTATCAGACAGATTTTTGAAACCCACCATACGCCAAAAGAAAAAAGACCTGTACAAAGATACACAGTACGAGTGTCTAGACTGTAATGTTATCCTCTGTGTTTTGAAATATTACATGCAAAGAAAAACTTTAAAAAATTTAGTTTTTGTCTTTTTGTATCATTTCAGACCAAAAATAACTCTATGTATTAAAGGTATTGATTTTGTAACTAAATATATCTGTTTTTATCAAAATTTGATTTTTTTTTACTCAATGTAATTTTTATATATATATATATATATATATATATATATATAAACTATACTCATATAACCTATGAGTAGGTTACTCACAGTACCTACTCATAGTATACTGGTGACGTACCGATATGTCATTACTCCTGAACGGGTTAATTCGAGTATACTAGCTCTACTTTGTCTATCTGATAAAACTCCCTCTCCGGGAGTGTTGTTTGAAAAACCAATTTGCAAAATCTTTACTTATCATTTAAAGTATGACCACATATATTTTAACACATAACTAAAATCTATTGATATTACACATAGAACACGTTGGATTATATTTATGAAACAAACAAATAAAATCAAAAACCAAAGCGTTTTATTTATTTATTTTAAACTTTTTAAATTTAAAATTCAACATTAAACAAGTGATAAAATCTTTTTATATCTCAGTATGATATATAAATCTTGTTTTTCCACTTTCGAGGAATTCTTTACTTTCTAAACAAACACAATCTGAATTACATGAAAATATTTACATTTAATATTTTATACCATTTATATTATCTTTTATTTTTGACCAAAGAAGCTTAAATATATATAAATAACAAATTGACTATTTAATTTACGTTTCCCAAATTCATTTAATCTGTTGTTTTATGTATTCAATATTTAGCGAACATTCTTTTTTATATTAAGAGTGGTACTTTGGTTATAGATATTAAAGTTGACTTCGGTTCCTGAATGGTGGTCTGGAGAAACTGGTTGACTGTTTATTCAACCTGATAACCTCAAAATGTTCAAGCTAAGTCGTGAATCAACAATCTTAAAGTTTGTTTAGAAATCGGTTGAGAAGTTTCTGAAGGTTTACTGCTTTAGAGATTGCTCCCATGTCGAATTTCCAAGATTTACTTTTGAAGTTCAATTTTATTTGATCTTAACTGAAGTTTATTTTATTATTATTATTTGTAGTCTTTTAAATTGAACCAATGTTTATTTATTTATTCTTCACAATTAAAATTTATTTTAATTCTTATCCATCTTCCTATTTCCAATTCTTCATTATATTAAAACTGTCCAAAATTATCTGAATTTACTTCATCTCTTGATTTAGTTTGAATTTTAATTTGATATTATTACGTTGCAACTATTTGACTGCATTATACTTATTATCCAGTAATTCTGCTCTGGAGAAGATTCTAGAAGTTGTTCACTGAACGAAAGAAATAACAAGAGTTATCCTAATTTTTCACTTCTCTTTTTTATAATTATCAATTCTTAATGTTTTGTAGAGTATTGTTGGCTATGCACTAGGTTCCTCCCAGTTGTGGTAGGGACTCTTTCCTCTGAGTTTTTCATGTAGAATCTTGAAGGTAGAATTAATTATGCAAATTTTCTTAAATTTGGCATATCTTTGTTTTGATGTGGAATTTGGGAATTCCAAAAGTGTTGTGCTCTTGTGTAGGCCTTGTAGAATCTATTTAAAGTCGAATTGTTGTTGCCCGACCATAACTTTCCAAGTTATTCTTTTTTTAATGTTTTCGTATTTTTTTTTTGACCATATTCTTGTAGTGGTGCTTAACACCATCGTTTACCCCTTCAATCTCGGGTGCAGTAGATCTTGGGGTTCTGTGGCATTGCGGGTTGCCGCATACCAGGTTACTAATTAGCATGCTAGTTAGCATGCGCCAAAGTAGTTCAAGAAAACATAGTTATCGTGCACAAGACAATGAGATCGGACCAGCACACACTTCCATCCTTTACATTTAGTATTTAGATTAAGTTTCTTGTTAGTAATTTGTCCTGATATACTTCAGCCAAATAATGGCACATTAGGCCGGATTGGGATTGAGATGGGGGTCTTACGGTGTGCTACAAACTGTCATAACCTTGACAAAATGTAATATGTGACTAGTCGGCAATTTTGGCCCAGTTAGCTATATGAGAACCACTAAGTTATTAGAGTCAACTCCCTAACAAATATTATAGTATAGTATAATAATAATAGCATGCAAACGCGCATCAATGCTGGCTAACTGAGTTTGTCGAATTCCGTAGGTCCCGGTTCAGACTTACACTGACTTCTTGGAAGAAAATGAATAAAATAGGCAAATAAAACTCATTAAATAAATATTAATAAAGAATTGTTAAGACAATACATTTTCAGTTTGACAATACTTAATTATTTCCAATTGTGAAATAAATTAAAATTATATTACACTGATTATGAACGCATTTCTGTTAACTTCAGTGACTTATTAGACAAAAGCTTATTTACACTCATACTATAAAAAATTTTATACTATATAAAATGGCCAGAGAGGGAGTCTCGAGTCACATTGCTACACGTCAGTATGTGATGTTTGTGTGATCTTCTGTGAGTGGATCTGTTCGTTCGTGAGAACTTTTTTGTGAAAGACCTTTTTCTGTTTCGGAGAAAATATAAAATGGCTGACTGTCGGGAGCAACGTGTGACTGTGAAATTTTGTTTCCTGTTGGGGAAAACGCACGCGGAAACTCTTGTAATGCTTAAACAGCTTATGGGGAAGCTACTTTAAGTAAAACACGTGTCTATGAGTGGTTTCAGCGTATTAAAAATGGAGAAATATCGACTGAAGACCAGCCTCGTTCTGGACACCCTTCAATGTCAAGAACTGACGACAGCGTTGAGAAAATGAACACTCTGGTTCGTGAAGACCGTCTTTGAACCATTGATCTGGGTTGACTTGGAGTTCAATCCAAGGATTTGTGCATGAGAAGAGTTGTAGCCAAACTTGTTCCATGCCTTCTGACAGACGAGCAAAGGGAGCGCCGACTTCATGCCTGATTCGACCTGCAAAATCAGCTGCAAGACGACCCAGAATTTTAAGGTCATAACTGGTGATGAATCATGGTGCTATGGATATGACCCTGAATCAAAACAGCAATCGAGCCAGTGGAAGACAGCTCAGTCTCCTCATTTAAAAAAATGCCGCATAATGAAGTCAAACATCAATACAATGCTCATTTGTTCATTGATTGCCAAGGTGTTGTGCATTCAGAATTTGTTCCTCCAGGCCAAACGGTTAACCGTCATTTCTACTTGAAGGTTTTGAAGAGACTGAGGGAGAGCATTCGAAGAAAAAGGGCGGATTTTTGGTGCACAGGTGATTGGTTCTTCCATCATGACAACGCACCTGCCCACACCTCCCTGTCTGTGAAGCAGTTTTTGGTGAAAAACGGTATGACACTGATTGCCACCCCCCCCCCCCCCTATTCACCGGATCTCACTTCCTGCGACTTTTTTTTTGTTCCCCTGACTCAAAAGGGATATGAAAAGTAAACGTTTTGAGAGTCTGGAAGAGGTGAAACAAAAATCGCTGGATGGACGAAAGAACATTCCATTAAGTGAATATCAACAATGTTTTGAACAATGGAAAAATCAATTAGAGAAGTGCATTGCAGTCAATGGTAATTACTTTGAAGGTGACCAAAATTTGGTGTAAAAATATTGAAAAATAAAGGAGTTATGACCAAATTCCTGGTTTTTGTGACACCACATGTGTTCATATTGATCTCTCTGATCCATATCATGTGTTTGGCCAATATCTAACAAGCTACTTTGTTTTTTAAAATAATTTTTTAAATATTGTTGTTAACTAGTGTATAATATGTATTTCACAGATGGCACCACAGGCAAGCATAGCAGCCATGTTAACTCCAACACATATTCGTGACCAGAGTCTTGTCGATGCTAAGGAGATGGTCACGAAATACAACGAAAATGTTAAGGACGAGAAAGTATTGGATCTAGTCACTGACTTAACTGCACTTATGCTTCAAGTCAAGGTAAGATTTTGATTCCTTCCTATATATATAATTTGATGTTGAAAAAATGAAAATACCAAAGAAAAATGTAATCCTATTTTTATTACAATCATCTGTTCACCAACAAGTAGATGAGAGTTATATTCGTTTCTTTAAATAGAGGTGTCACTGAAATGGATTTAGTGCTTCCTCATCCAGTGTCATTTTACTTTGGGTTACCAGCTAAAGCTTGAGTGTAGTATAATAAACATAACTAGATTATTAAAACAGTCTTAATTTTCGTTTCCTGTTTTTGTGATTTGGAGATTCTTTGTTTTCCTTATTGTGAAATTTGCCACAGTGCTTCTTGTGTATTTTTTTATATTTTTTATATTACGGCAGCATAAAAAGTTGATATAATGTTTTGAGAACCAAGGAACTTATTTTGGACTATTTTCGGAATGATCTTTAAGACATTTTTGTCAAATATTATCTCAAGAATGGCTAGTCCAATTAAACTTTTAAAAAATACCTAAGATGCTTAAAGGGATTTGTCTCTTATTATTTTCAAATAAAGCCAGGCCAGTTATTTGGTTCAATGTGTAAGTTTGATTGTTAATTGTAACTACCTTAACTAGTGTTTTACATGTTCATATCACTGGATTCAGACTGTCAAACTGAACAAAATTAACCTAATCAGGTCATTGTAAGACAATAGATAAAATATTTGTCCTTCTGAAATTGTTTTAAATCGTCATCATTTGGAAACAAATTGAAGGAATTTATATCATTGACCATAGGATATTTATCGTTAGTTTCACAGCTATATGAAATGGCGATAAACTGACAGATGCCATGTGTTTTTTAATCTGCAAATTGTGATTCCACCACATAAAATTTTGATTCAAGAAGTGGTGATTTTTATTTTATTAATAGGTTTATTAACATGGAAAACCACCCAGTACTAACTATAAATAGTTTAATAAATTTTTTTTTTTCATTCAGAATGAAGAAGCAATTAAATGTATCTTTATTATCATCACAGTGATACTAAAACAGATGAATTTATAAAAATCTACACTTCCTTTTTTTCTTTTTCACTTTTCTCCATATATATAGCTATAGATATGGATAAATAAATAGATAGATAAAATAAAACAAACAACATTTTTTTGTAACTTCTACAATTTATTGTGAGTCTTGCCGACCATGGTTTCGCCAATAACGGCAACAATACAGCCTGTCTGTATTGTTGCCTCGTCAATGCCGTTATTGGCGAAACCATGGTCGGCAAGACTCACAATAAATTGTAGAAGTTACAAAAAAATTTTGTTTGTTTTATTTTAAACATGGATTTCTACCAAGTACCATCGGTCAATAGTATCAATAGTATAAATAGATAGATAAAAATTAATCTTAATAAAAGTTGACAGTGAAATTTAATTGAAGTTTATATTAGTCAAAAATCGTCTAAATCTATATCTCGCATTAATCTATAAAATAAATTTTCTGTCTGAAAAAAAGAAAAAATATTTGTTTACAATAAATAATAACCATAGTTCATAAATTCTAGAATTATTTTATTTACACTATAATTTTTGTGTATGTACAAAATTTAACAATGGTATACTATATTTATACATTTAAATTTAAAATTATCTGGGAGTATACTGTTAGGTTAATTTGTTCAAACTCACCTATTTCTATAAACTCTTCTCTGTTTGGTTTTTGATCATTAATAATTGTCAATAGAAATAATTCAGATCATTTTTAAAAACTGTATATAATTAAAATATATTGGATATGAAATAATAAATCATGCAGCACATCAAAAACAATTTAGTTAAAACAAAAATATTACTTATTGATTTAAATATCTTTTCTGGAATAAAACTTAAGTCAAATTATTATATGACAAGAACTTGAAATAAATATTTTAACTTTTTCAGAGTTTATCAGACACGGAAAGAAGTAGTTACGAAGTGGAAGTGTTGAACACCTCAATGGAACAGATTCGTATGAAACTAAGTCCTGCGAATCAACGAGTGTTTGAGAACTGTGTTGAAGTACATATGAAACACATACAGACTGGTTTGGGAGGGCAAATGGGACCGTTGAACACATTCACCATGCATAAAACATAACACGAATATTAAACCTTGTTTATCCATTCCTTTTGGGGGATTTTGTAAGTATTGTAGATGATTCAAATCAATTGTATTGTGGGATTTTAGTAGTCTTTCTTTGTTGAAATCATTGTGTTTATTAAGATATGCAAATTTATATTATATAGTGTTCATAGAATCAAGTGAAGTATATTTGTTCAAATAAGAGTTGTGTGAAGATCAAAATTCTACCTAAACCTAAGTTATCCAGTTCAAATTAGAAATTTTTGACTTAAAAAAGCTGTTTTATTTGAATATCAAACTCAGGAAATTAAAATATAGTACAATAGAGTATTATAATGTTGCAGATTTATTTTAATAAACTGATCTCTGCTGTCGAGCAGTATATAGAAAACTTGGAGAGTTCTCGTATTTCCAAAAGGTTCATTTTGGTTTCTACATTATAATCTGAGCTTGATTTGGATTTGTTTTTAAAATGTTGGTTTTGTTCAAATTGAAATTTTGAAGTTCGCACACCTCTAGTTTAGACTCAAAAGCTCAAATATTTAAGCGCAGATTTTTGTTATTTTATTTTAAGCAAGAGAAATCAATTATATGTATCTCAAGGATCATTGTATGTATATGTGTTGTACCATTATTGATTAAGTTATTATTTGTATATAAATTTTTATTTAAATTGAATTCAAATATAGTTTTTAATATGGAATATTAACTTTTGCCTTCTATTAAAGCTTTTAAATTTTTATTCCCATTTATATTTTTTATTCTTTTTGCATAAAAGATGTTTTGGCTGTTTTAATAATCAATAAATTAACTTGAAATTTAAAATTATCCTCATAATATGTTGAAGGTAAATTTAATAAAATGTTGAGAACAAAATATATTATCAAAACTCTTCTCAATTATTCATCCTTTTTTCAACCCAGTTTAGTTAAGGTTTTAAAATCATATTTAAAAATCAGTTTTAAAATCTATTTGTTCCATTAAGAGTGAAATAAATTGATTAAAAGCTTTGATATTAATATAATTTTACAACCCCTTATATATATATATATATATATATATATTTATTTTTTAATAAGGAGAAAACTGGAGTTTGGTCAGCATTACCTTAACAATGAAATGCAAGTTACCCCTAAATGTAAAAACTAAATAACAATTGTATATAAATATTAACATCTCATAACAATAGTAAAACTAGTTAATAAATTAAATATCTAATCAAATTTAACAGAAAACTAAAACAACTTATATATATATATATATATATATATATATATATATATATTTGAAAATGTTTATAGTGTAAACAAACTATTTTTTGGGATTCAGTGTAAATTCACCTGTCCTCTCAAAATTTTTAAGTGTGAACCTCATTCGAGTGATAACTCATCTTAAAGATAAAAGAAGAACAATGGCGAAAACTAGACCTCGCTATCTTCACCTTTTCTGAAATGGTGACTGGTCAAGTAAACAAAAAAGCCAACTTAACTTCAGATTTGTATTTGTGAAAAATAATTAGGTGACACAACGTTCACCAATTTTTTTAGTGTATTTTGATGAGATTTAGTCAGATAAATTAGTATTTTATCCAGTTTTACAAAACAACTAGAGTAACTTTTATTTTAGATTTTATCTAAGCTTTTTCTACAACAATCGTTCAAAGTGTCTTCCTCCACAGATTGATAATGTGCCTATGTGAAATAGTAATTATCCATAATATTATAAAGTGTTTCCATCGATATTGACAGTGTTTCTTCTGTGATTTGATTTATTAATTCTTGCATACTTTATTGCTTAGTTTTAAAAACCCTGGCTTTAAAATGGCTCCAAACATAATATTTGAGTCAAGTCAAGTCTGGGGACCTGGCCGCCCACTCTATTGCTCTTCATCTGTCTATCCATCGCCACAGGAAAATGTTGTTCAGGAAATCCTCCACGTTCAAACCAAAATGAGGCGGCACATTATGATTAGCCACTTCCTAATTAGCAGAAATTATTTGATTGACCCATAGATCGTGATATAAGATTTGTGTCAAGTACCTTCCAATAAACAATGATCCTTTTAACTGATCTTCGACAATACCAGCCCAGACATTAACTTTTTCTGGATATTGTGTATGGTCTTCCCTTGTCCAATGCGGGTTTTCATCAGCCCAATATCTACAGTTATGGCAAATTCTACTGTCGGAAAAAGTCTGTAATTTTCTTCTGTCCTTCTTCTTACTGTCCTCTCTGAAAAATAAATTTTTTCTGTAGTCGTGTGAAGAAGCTGAGCTGCTTTGAGTATGTTGGCTGACGCTTCCCTGAAGCAGTAAAATCGATACAAGTGTTTTTGCAGCTGCTAGAGCTTCTTGCACTGTAGGGCAGACGACATCTTCTTCTTCCTCAACACTGACCTCTGCTTCCATGTTTTGTATTTCCTCTATAATTTCGACATCACTTAATATTTGAAATGTCTCTATGTGGTTGTCCACTGATGCATATGCATCAAGGTTTTCAAAATCACCTTATCCTACATTAAGATTTTTAATGCGTTCATCATCTGATGTGTTTTGCTTTATGAAAACACTTTGAGATTGTCATTGGAGTTACATTTCTCCAGGCATTATCTAAGAATACAATTGCATCCAAGACAGTTATGTTCACTGGACAGTTTTAATTTACATTGGAACATGTAAAGTCAACACCAGACGATTTTTCGAACACTGTTGCTTTCACTTTAGAAGCGGTCCACTCCCAGGAATATCGGAACTGCAACATTGTTTGAACCATTTCGGCAATGCTGCATCCATATCAGTCTGATCACATTTCTTAACGTTTTTTCTTTCTTCCTTAAAACCTGTAAGAATTTTGTCCTGGTTTTTTTTTTTTTTTTTTTTTTTTTTTTTTTAAATTGAACCAACAGTTGAATTCACTAGCCCAAACTCACGGCACACATCTGCTATTTTACGTCCACTCTCATATGCTCTTATTATTCACATTTTGTCTTTAATAGGGAGAACCTCTCTTTTTACACTATAACTCGCCATAATTAAGTTGGTTATGTTATTCAAAACTGCGATGAAATTTATAAGAAGAAACAAATGACACTACTGTACACTTAGACAAAAACACAAAAGGAACGATACCCAAGCTTACTCGTACTAAGATGTGATTGTACTGTGGTGTTGCAAATGTCACTGACCTAGACTTGCAGCTACCATCTGACCTGCTTGTAGGAGGGATAGAAGGGATGGGGCGGGGAGAGACATCCATTCCAAAAATACTTTACAGTTGTTTTATGATTAACGAAACAATGCTGCGGTGTTCTGTCGACCGCTTTCTACAGTCCTACAGCTTTTATGTGCCCCACAATGCTTAACACAAGTTAAATACATTTTATAACAAATCAAGAGTAAATCAATTAAGGTTTTTAAATGTCTTTATAATTGAGGAGTTCATATTTATTGATTATATAACCGGGTGTTTTATAATATTAATGGATACAGTTGGCCGGGACTTGTTAACAAATGATGATACATCCGTGTTGACGATACAGCCTAGGCCGTAATAACCAAATTCCACTCTAATATAAAATAACCCCTAGTCCTCGAATACTGTAATAGCATCAGGGTCAGAAAAGAACAAGAGTTGGTCAAGAAAGACTGGAAAGGAAAAATATTAAAATATATATTATATAATCTAGGCCTATATTACGTAATTTTAATGTAATAGCAGATATTTCTTGTTGAAACTCCATATTCCAGGATAATATAAAGCAATAAAGCTTAAAGTTTCAAAATATTTTAATAATATAAATGAGCTACAATTGTTTCGCTTTGCGGCATCATCGAGCAACTGAAGCTCATTTATATTATTAAAATATTTTGAAACTTTAAGCTTTATTGCTTTATTTTATCCTATATTTCGTATTTAAAAAACTAATTTACTAAATGTGAAGAAGGAGCCAAAGTTCCCTGATTCATTAAAAACTAAAACATGTAATAATATTAATAAAAGGAGTTGATTGACTTTATATAAAATGCTCCACGTTGGGCGTCAATTGTAACTATATGAAAATCGGGGAAGATGAATTTATTGAAATGCTTATTGATTAAAGTTGGGCGCCATTTTGTAATGCTTTGATTACAAATAAAAATAAAATGTTATTATTTAAAATTTTATAACTCTAAAAAAGAATACTAATATCTCATGGGTCGTAAATTCTTTTGAAAAAGTGTACTGAATAGAACATCAGATGAAAAAATAGAAGTCTTTTTATCTGAAATGCACATAATTTTTTATTAAATCAAATAATTAAAATATAAAATCAAATTCCTGTAAATATTGTTTTACATTAATACATCCTATACAAATATTCTATTTTATTCAAAGATCATCAAAAAAAAAAAAATTAAATTTAATTGAATTTAAACTTTAGTTACAACTTGTTATCTAAAAATGAATTTAATAATGCTTCTCATAAAAAAAAAAAAAAAAAAATTTATATTATTCTTGTACTAGCATGAAAGTATATAATTATTCAATGAAAAGAAATAAAACTTAAATAATTAAACTCTTAGAAGCTTTTACATCCTAACATTACTTTTAGAATACAATACATTACGTCTTATTATTATAAGACATCAAATAACAAGTTCAAAATTCTAATACTAAACAAATTTATAAATTATTAAAAAATCACATTTTATTTTATATAATAATAGTTTATACGTGCTTTACCAAACAATGTTTGTTTAAAAGAAACTTTTTATTTGAAATCACTTCCTTTCTTCGTTGCAGCTGCGTGATGTTTCATCAAAATCACTCCAACCGTTCTTGAAAGTTAATATCTTCAGTTCATATTTCTTATTTAACAAAAACACATCAATTGTTCATATTATAAAAAAGAATATTAAAATGTTCAAAATGTTCTATTCTAGATAAAACACAAATAAACTTAGTCTTAGTATCCCTACTTTCAGGATTACATAACTTTTGCTAAAATACGCAAAATTAATCATTCAAACAGTTTCACTCTAAACGTTTATATATGATTGAAGCTTTATTATATTATTTATTTAATGAAACCGTTCACCCTTGTTATAAAAAACACTTTTGATATACACTGTCTTTGTTCTTTATCAGACACGTTTACATAAACGATACGCTTTGACTTTTTAAGTTCTTTTCAGTCCAAATATTCAGTTTCCTAACACACACGTAACTGAATTGTTACTACATAAGATTTTTTTTTAGTAAAACATTTTATTATTGATGAAGAAAACACTTTTCTTAGTAGTTTTTCTTTGTCCAAAAGTGGACATGGCCGCCCCGGCCGTCGTCGTCTCACTTCGAATGTTTATTCCAGACTAAATAATTTCTCAACCGTAACTGATTCACAATAGTTCATAACAATATATGTTTATTAACTAATAATTATTTAATAAAACACCTTTTCTTTGTACTTCCACTTTACTTTTGCGAACATTATAATGTACCAAATCCCATCTTAAAATTATCATACAAAAACAATCATAGCCTACCATTAGTAAGTCATACCTAACCTATTGTAAACAAATGTTCAGATGAATTTAGCCAAATAATTATAAAAATTGTTACCAAAACTTTAGAAAATATAAATTTACCAAAAAGTAGAAACCAACAAATGTAGTAAACATGTTATAGTTATGCGTGCTCTCGCCTTGAAGATTCAATCTAGACTAAACCAACTGCGGTTGGGCGGCAAAAATCCAATCCCTCTTCTTTGTGTACAAAATGATTATACTGCACTTTTTTAATTACAAAGTTTATAATTGTTTTAATTATTAAAATACATACAATAAATTTCTCTGATCATTTGTCATTACTCACTTTACTTTCCTAGGCGTCTAAGCGTATACTCCATTCTATTTAAGATCAAAGATTATATTCCATCCTATGTAAGATCAAAGAACTTCCCATTATATTTAAAATCAAATTACTAAAAATGTACACTATTACAAACATGTGGACAGAAACTAGAACTCAGAATATAACAGAGAAATAAATGACTGCACAAAAATAGATAGCAATTGATATGTAAAAGTTAGACCTTTTAAATATTAACTAACAATGTGCCATGACCAGCAAGAACGGTTAATATGAACCATCTTGCAAGACCAAAACTTCTAAATATAAATGCTCTGTCAATTTTAAATGTTATAACGGAAGAAGTGCTTTAAAAAACAAAATTAAATGAAATCCTATATTGTGTCATAACTGATTATTTTGGTATCAATAGTTACAAATATTGTAATGATCATAAATTAATATTGTGTATATTTAAAACATTAAAATGTGTAGTGTTAGCATATAAACTGAAAATATCCCATCTAATAAATTTTACGCTTTTCACTGATGTATATAGAGAGGGAAATGTTAAAATAGTATGCATCTGAAATTTTCTTGAATAACACTGAGTACAAGAAAGTGTTTTGAACTATGTTTGTGTAATCTTTTTTTAGCACAGGAATTGTTGAACTGGTTTGTTTAAAATGTGTACCTCAATGTTTTTGACTTCCTGATTATGCAATTAGTATGATAGTTACATTTCGTATTCACAGTTGTTGGTTTGTTGTAATTATTTAGATTAAGTGTTCAAACGAAATATAACTATCATAGGCCTACTAACTGTAAAAATACAATATATATATATATATATATATATATATATATATATATATATTTTAATGCCATACACATTTTTAATAACGTTTCTAATAATTTTAAAAGTGAAATTTGTTGGTGTCATTAGTTTTGCCTTAAAAACCCATTTAATTTAATATATCACGTGTTTATTATTTATTTATTTATTTTTTTTATTATGGTGCCCAAAAGTATCACACTTTTAAGAGACAGGTAAAATTCAGTTCAACATCGAATGCTTCTCTCAATTATTGTAGCAAACATTTTTAAAAGTGTTTAGTGTTCTGATTTCACATATTTAGCAATTTTAGGAAAGATGCAGTTTCAATTTGAAAATTTTGAGTACCTCCAAAATTCATCCCTTTAGGGTGATTCCAAACTATCACATAAGAAACTTCAGGTGACCTAGTTAACATTCCCAAAAGGGTTTGGTTCTATTTAAGTTTATATAAAAGTTAGGTAGCTTTACTGACACACTGTATAGAAATTGTGTGGGTTGTCTAGCCATCACAATCTAGTAGTGGTGACTAGAGAAAAAGAAACAAAATACTTACATAACTAAAATTAAATAGTCTGTCTAAAATATTACATTACAATTTCATGTATTTTTACCATGACACCTGTTCTGTTCACTTATAACATAAAACAAATGTAAGAAACCCTACTTAAACTACATATACAAAAAATAAACATATAAATCTCTTATAAATACACACATCCCCATCTATAATGAAATATGCCTAGAAAATTTATTAAGGAAGATAAAAAAACAAAACATAATATTATTTTCTGTATATATAGTACAGGGTTATCATAAAAGAATGGTGGGTTTTTGAACATGATTTAAATGAAAACAGAATTACTTACAGCTGATGTTGTTTATTTATCTAAATCGTCTTCTGAAACAGTTATTATATATAACTAATAACTTTCGATATGTGCGCCATTAGTCACTTGGCAAATGTCCAATTGATAATCAAGTTCTGCCCAAACGTTAGTTAACATGTCTTTGTTAACATTGTCATTGCTTCATTAATCCTGTTCTTTAAATAATTTAGGTCACTTTTTTTCTCGATAAACAATGTTTTTGATGTATCCCCACAAGAAGAAATACGCAGGTTTGGAGGCCAGCTTATAGGTCCTTGCCGGCCTATCCATCGATGTCCAAACTTTTATTCAAAGTGTCTGTGACAAATGCACTAAAGTGTGAGAGTGCACCATCTTGTTGGAAATGAAGTTGTTGAATGTTTTCGAGCTCATCCAGCTGAGGAAAACAATAATTGATTAACATATCGACACAATTCCATTAATTGTCTTTTGAGCCAAGAAGAAAGGCCCTATCCTATCAGCCGATTTTTCATCACACCACACCAAACATTAACTAAAGGCGAGTCGCGTATTTTCTCAAAAATTGTATGTTGGTTTTCAGATCCTTATATGCGTGAATTGTGCCTTTTAACAGACCCATTGATATGGAATGTAGCTTCGTCTGAAAAAAATATATCATCTAAAAATGATTGGTTTTCATCAATCTTGTTCAACATTTCAACAGCGAAATTAAAACATTTTGCACCATCATAAGGTTTCAATTCCTGCAATAGATGGATTTTATATGCATGTAATTTCAGTCTTTTGTGTAAAACTTTGTGGATTGATGTTTTTGGAATACCTAACTCTATGCTTCATCAAGGTATTGACTTCTTAGGAATTCTGATTGCAGATTCTCTAATAAGTTCAACTTTTTCGTCTGATACACTTGGCCTGCCAGATGATTTCTGCTTTTGAACCAATGTCGTATGTTATTTTCATGTGGTGGATTTTTTCTGTATTCACGTCGAAATGTACGTTGCACTGAAATAACAGACTTGAAGTCAGCCAGCAACAAAACACACTTTTGTTTTTCTTAATTAGAGAACATAATCCACACAGAATGCTTCAGTAAACACAAAACACACTACCACAACTAATTTTGAGGTTACAATAGCTGTTAATAAACTTTTGGGTTATAGACTATCAACAATACCAATACAACACCACAAAATTTCTGTACTGTCTTCGTATGAATTAATGAAACCCCACCATTATTTTATGATAACCCTGTATATAATATTATGTTTTTGTTGTGGCAATTAATTTAAAATGTTGATGATATGATTTATATTTATTGTTCTTACTAACCAATCTTTGCAGTTTCATAAAACAATTTTAAAGATTTATTATTTTAAACATTTTCTGGGGCCTTTTATCTACTTACATGCATCAAAGAATGACTCAGTATAGTAAATAAGGTCAGGCTCATTATTTACCCCTTCGTTTGAAAAAATATTTTAAAACTTTACAAATAAATAAATGTTTAACCTGTTGATTAGTGGGTTTTCCATTTAGCTCAATACCCCAAATTAATGAGTTTTTTAATGTTATTTATTTTATTTTATTTTTTGTAATTTTCTTTTATATTGTTTTTATTATATAAAAATAAAAGGTAAAAGAATTGGTTTTAATTATTTATAATAACATATTTTCAAATATTTGTCCCCAAAACTGCCTTACCTAATCTACCCGCCAAAACATGTACAGGTACCTTTTATAAAAATAGTTTACTCTTCTGTATCTTTATTTTATTATACTGAACATTACAAAAATGAATTATACAGTGGATTACAAAAATAGTTAAATAAAATATGAATACAAATTACTTGGTCAAAAATTCCTCTTCGTGTGGTATACATTAAAACACTCCGGCAGACAGAGTGGCATATCACAGTCGTTGCACATCCAGTGAGTATCTTGTCTCTTTTGAGGGCCAACGGTTGAGTATTTGCACACATGGCAAGGTCTTCTGGGTTTTTTCTTTTTTCAGTGGGACGTAACATGTCTGGAAAATGTCTGGCTATCAAACGAAGGGGCATATCCTGATTCATGGCTTTCCTTCCACCTGCAGGTGAAGCTCTCATAGGTGAAAATTCTTCTAATAGTTACCTTATCAAATTGATCCTGAATTGTCCAAGTTTTATGGTTTTTCCTGTTTTCATTTTATAAATAATATATGCATTGTAAACAGTCATATCAACTAAGTGGTAAAAGAGCTTTTTGTACCATTTGCAATATTTGTGTGCACTATCAGTGAACGAAATCTGCGTATCAGATTTGTCGATCAATCCCATGTTCTTGTTGAAGTCAAGCACACTTACCGGCTTCCCTATAGGCAGATAAGTAGCATAATTGACCATTCCACTATTGTTCTGTTCATTAGTGTGTGTTGAGGACAACATATTGACATCCTCCCTATCAACCCTTTTTTAACTAACAAGCAAGTAGTATGTGTTGCACTATATTCTCCAGATTTTAATTTGGGAAACTTTGCCATATCTTTCCTGTCTGTTCTGACTATAGCTACTGCTCCAATTTGGTTGTCATGCAAATATTGAAATAAGTAAGGGCTCCTACCAATTATCGACATATATTGAGTGCCCAATACCCAAATACGGCACTGTTAGAGTTGTTACAACAGATCCAGAAATGGCTAAATTTTCCTTTATTTCAATAGTTGTCTCTTTCTCTGTGTATATAACCATATCAACAAAAAACCCTGTTTTACAATCGCACAAAATAAATAATTGACTCCAAACCTGTGCCATTTTTTCGACATAAACTGTTTGCATGATAGTCTGCCCTTCCACTGTAACAGACTTTCATCAATACACAGGTTTTTGAAAGTAATCAACACATTTGAATTTCATTCTCAGAGTATGTAAAACAGTAGAAATTTTTGCTAACATTTCTCCTTTGATGCTGGCTTTATTGTTATCAAAGTGTAACATTCTCAATAAATTCAAAACCTATCTTGAGACCATATTCTACAAAAAAAAATCAAAGTAGAAAGTAGAGGGTCAGTACTCCAGTAATCTAAAATCCTGTTTTTTTTTTTTTTTTTTTTTTTTTTAATGTAAGGCATAAGCATTAGTGACTAAAATAGTTTAAATTTCAGATTCATTAGTATTATGCCATTTTTGTAATATACATTTTTCTTTCAAAACCAAGTTACTTAAATACTGATTGTAATATCTATTCGTTTCTTTTACGATATGAGACACAAGATCCTTGTCAAATAAAATTTTAAAACAGTCACTTTCCTTGGCCTAGGTTTAAATCATTATTTATTCCTGGCTTATTCTCATCAAACTGAAATAATTTGGGTTGAAACTCACAGAATTCCGTGCTATTGTGCCATTCATAAAGGTTTGTGGTACTACAAATACGTTATTTTCTTCGTCACTTTCAGGTTCTTCCATAATAACATTGTCATTGTCATTTACAAAAACACTGGTAGGCCTACACTCGCCTACGTTATCAACATCACTCGGATCCGAATGCATATTTGTAGCAACATCGTTCATTATTCCCTGAAATTCATTTCAGATTCCTCACTCCCGGAATCCATAATATATTCCCAAATGTCAACAATGCTAATATTTTTACGATTAGCCATTATACAATCGAAAGAAAAAACAACAAAAACCAAATACGTTTGCAAACACAAGTTACGCAATGACTATGTTAGAAACGGCAAGGCAATGTATTGTCTGGTAGGGAATGCTCGTGTACCCTATCAGAATTAACTAGAACTAAAATAGATCTTATATTGCAGCTAACAGGTTGCAGAATACAACTACCCAACTATTAGTTCAGCCGCTAAGGTTGCTGCCTTCCTATATAAATACAAATATCAAACCGCATATGTTGCGTTGTTACTATTATTGGCGCATGGGAAGGCTGACTCAGCACATGTGGCGTTACTAACCAACAGGTTAAGGGGTAAAATTTTCAAAAAGTGGGTTCTTCTTTACTTTAACTAAAATTATTTGTATACAAAATTTCTGCATGGTTACTAGAGGTTTCAAGGTTGTTGCATTTACTTCTCCCCATCATTCAGTTCATATTATAGCTGAAAATGTAATAAGTCAAAATACAAGTTACGTATAACAAATTTTCCTCAGAAAATAAAAGTATCAGATATTTTGTCTGATTTTCTATCCAAATAATCATGTAGTTTACTTTCTTTGTTTTTTCAATAGCTTGGCAAGAACAGGACTTAGGACTTGTGCATAACAGTCATGATGAATAAAATTTCCTTTGCATTCAAGATCTCTTAAATAAAATTTTATGTGTTTAGTCTTCTCCGTGTTAACACTCGAACAAAATCATCCTGTAGAACCACCGATCTCTGAGACCAGTTGACGATTTTTTAGATAGATTAATTCATAATTAATTATAACATAGGCCTATTATAGTTGTATGTCTATAGACCCCTATATAAAATAAATTATACACAACAGTAGAAAGTTGGAACTGAAGACCTAACATATTGTTATTAGAAACATACTAAACATTTGAAAATTTTTACCAAAAAAAAAGTATCACAAAGAATTATAAGCATTGAATACGGATTATAAATTGAATATTAATAAAGAATAATATGGATGTCCAAAACATTTCTATCTTTACTCGGTTGGTTGCCAAGGAGAAAAAGTGGGGCCAGTGGGATACTCGGTTGGGGCCTTTGATATCTGGGAGACCACCTTTAATGAAGTACTGGAATCCTGATGTTTCATGTTTGCTCTCGGCTGCTCCATTCATAACCAGGTCCAGGATCATTTCTCATAGTTCTACTATAAAAATAATCTGGGTTGTTTACATTAGCTCGCACAGGAGTAGCAATGATTTCTTCAGAGAGTACATTATTCAAAACGTCATGATGTAGAATCTGAAGTGTCTTCATCATCTCCATTACCTTGACAATAGGGCTCATTAGGAATAACGAAATCCGAATCTTCATCTAAGTTATCTATCATCCTATTTTCATCACTAATGTCATGGTCATTGTCTACTAAAAACAGGATTGTACCTTTGTACAGAATCAGAACGTTTTGTTTTTATATTACTACGAATTATACTTGATTGTTCAAGATCCATTTCCCAGAAAAAAATGTCACAATTACTGTGTCAGTGAAAAAGGTTTAACCTCACTTAGTCCTAACAATTTAATCTATCACTTTTTTACAGTTATCTGAACCACCAGTCAGTGCGAAAGGGGGAGGAAAATTGCAGAGAGAAGCAACCATAACTGTAACCTGTAACGAACATTACAAAATTAAAATTATCTCCTCACATACCGATGGTTTGTTTAGAGTGTTAACAACCACCCTATTGTTCCAACAGGAATCCTTTAACCTATTAAACAGTAACAGCACCAGTCATGTCACTGTACCAAGAGTCTACACACAGTAATGACATCAAAGTCACGGTTTTTTTACTGAACTCAAAGCAACTTTTTTACTGATGGAACGAGAATGCTGTGGATCGCCTTGTTTACAGTGCTACACTACTCTTTTTTGTAATAGTCAGCGCTTGGTTGCTGTAATCTATGCCACTGGCAGCTGTGTTCACTCCAAGATCAATGTAGATGAGTAGATATAGTTTGTTTATGGTTTCATTGTTCTTTAGATTGCTATTTACTGTAAGTTTGGTGATTGCAGAATGGAATGGTGAGAACATTTATAAAGTGATGAAATAGAAGAAATTATTATGAATCTAGAAAGTGAGAACAAAAGTGATTGTGAATTTGATGTCATTGATTGTGTCAGGTAGTAAGAATATATTTAATAGACTCAGTAATCAATTAAAGTAACGTATATATGAAATCAAAAATGAATCAATAAGCAAGATACCTTAGTAACCTAACAGCTGACAAAAATACAGATTACTCTCTCTGGAAGGTGACTAAAAGAATAAAAAGACCAAAGATCCAAGAGCCACCACTGAAAAAGCCAGGTGGCAATTGGGAGAAAACCCACAAGCAGAAAGCTGACTTTTATGCGAATCACTTGGAAAACATATTTAAACCATTGTCTCTGAGTACAATTGAGGTAGACACAACACTTATTAATATAGTTGATGAAGAGGAAATTCCGCCAATATCCCTTAAAGAGCTTAATAAATTTATCAGGTCAAATCTTAGTGCAAAAAAGCCCCAGGCTATGACCTTATTACTGGACAGGTTTTGAAAGAACTTGATGAGTTAGCCCTTATCAAGCTGTAGTACATAATATATGCCTGTTTCAAGTTAAGATATGTACCTGCGCATTGGAAAGATTGCGGAAGTGATTGTTATTTTGAAGCAAGGGAAACCAACTACAGAGGTGACATCGTATCGGCCTATATCGTTGTTGCCCATTACGTAAAAAATATTAGAGAGATTAGGAAATTAATACCATCCCATCAATTTGGCTTTAGAAATAAATAATCTACAATAGACTAGATCCATCTTATTACTAATATGATTGAAAAAGCATTTGAGGAGTCGATAGAGGCATTCGATAGAGTCTGGCATGAGGGTCTGTAGTTTAAATTACACAGAGATTTGCCAGTTGAGTATTATAGTATTCTCAAATCTTATTTAGAAAAAAAGATATTTTCGTGTCCGGCATGGTCAGGAATATTCAGAGTTGAAAACTTGAAAACCATAAAGGCAGGAGTACCGCAGGGGAGCGTTCTCGGACCCATACTCTACCTACTGTACACCAGAGATATCTCATGCAGAGTGACGTCAATTATAGCTACATTTGCTGATGACACTGCATTAATAACAGTTGGGGATGATATCGATAGTGCTACACATAAACTGTAAACTTTGTTAAATGAAGAGAGTAACTGGACCAAACTAGTAGTGGGTATTAACGCTAACAATGGTCAATGTCAACACCAGTTAGCGTTGAGCGTGATTAACTGTTGACAAAAACCGCTAACGTTGATGACGTTGAACCATTAGCAGATGATCAACTAGGTGATCACTGAACTAAAATGGTAAACAGAAGTTTTGTTTTCTTCCCAAATGAAAATATTTACACTATTACAGTTACTAACTAACACTTTCCTTTCGCCCATTATTTATTTACACTGTTTATGTCCAATAAAAAATTAACAATAACTTTGGAAAGTTGAACCAGAATAATAATGTAAGCACAAACCTAACCTAAATATTTACACAGTTGACAGCTTTTATCAGCTAAAAAAACTAAAGTTATTTACACCACGCTATTTCCGTATTATTCAGTCGTCATTTTATACAGTTTTAGATTGAGTAAAAAACAAACTGTAAAATTGTAGGCTACAGCAGAAATATACGTTGATGAATAAACGTTAACATTGATTGATTAGCTTCAGTTGCTCAACTAAACTAACAGACGACTGAAAGGAGTACATGTAGCTGGGTGCACCCGCATCGAGTTGGGCCGCTGGCGCTAACAGCTGATGCGTCGCCCGCAAGCAGTTGAAATTGTTGCATATGACTTTTTTTAGGTACTAACAACTCGGCTCAGTGCAATGTCTTGAACACAAGCAACCTCTTATTACACTAACAAAATGTTATTATCTAGTAGATCAAATGCTTTTAAAAAATCTAAACACTTCAATGGCTTTTTCATATTAATAGTAGACTAAATGCTGGACATAAAATCAACAATCACTTCTTCCTTATTCCGACCTATGTAAAACCATCATTGACAGATAAGCATCAGTCTGAGTAGACATTTTATCTATGTATTCTAATATTGATATCTCTTATCACTACAATATTTGAAGTTAGATTGCTTTAAAAATCATCCGAATTCGTTAACAAAATCACTCAGAAAATTTTTGCAAGCTATACAAATTTAACATTATTGAAGAAAAGAAAGAAATTATTGCATAATCACTCTGCACTTCAAAAGTCCCCACAAAAAATATCTGGAGCAGTTAATTTATATTGGTGTTCCAATAAAATTATATATTTATTTATATTGGTGGCCAAGCAATATCACGATTACATGAAATTAAGTGACCTGGAAACATCTTCCGTAACATGTCCATAGTAACATGCCATGTGAAAGTAGCACATGTTAGTGATGTGTGAGTTCGAATTAAAATACTCGGTGATTCCGAGTATCAAAATCCTCGGAAGAGTCCGAATATTAAAATCCTCGGTTTCGTATTAAAATACTCGGACAAAATCCTCGTAACTAGGAACAAAGAGGTAATGTGAGAGTACTGCGAGTATCCTCGGACAACGATATTCGTTAGTGTTGTGTCAATTCCAAACAAAATACTCGGTGTTTCTACTTTGGTTACATTAGTTTCTAAGCTGATTTTTCACTACACATTAATTAAACATTACGATTTTGAGTTATAATGATTTAGATTCGGTAACAAGTTCAATTTAAAATAACAATAGTATTCATTTATTTTATTTCCACATTAACAAAAAGTAAATTAAATTATTATTTAATTGTTATTACTTAAATTTAAATAAATATTTATAGGTTACCATCTTTATAAAAAATATAGTAAATTAACTTATTTAAATAATAACTAAATTATTAATGTTGGTAATAATTGTACTTACGTTTAATTTTTGAATTTGTGTCGAGGCAGGATAACATTTAATTACGTATTACAAGTGTCAATCACATATTGTTTAAAAAAATTAATACTTGGTGGATCAGTCTAACAGATAGAAATATAACTCCTAAATGGGCAAATCAGATGGCAAAAAACTGTTTATTTTTAGATAATTTTAAATCGAAATTCACGAGCAAAATTAAACGTAGAGCTCTGTTCTTTAAGTTCAACAATCCTACATAGCGTCTAGTTGAACATTATGGATTTTAAATTGTCTAACACTCTCATACGTCTGAAGTACTAACATTTTTCTTCGTTCCTTTATAAGCACTTTAAACACTGGCAATTAATTGAAATTTTATAAACCAATTTAAAACTCACTGCAAAACATTAAGTGAACAGTGTTTCGATACATATTGACTGTTTCGTTGTATACTGTTACAACATGTTTCATGTCAACACAAACCCGTCTCCTTCACTCAATCTATCATTCAACAGCAGTGCTTTCAAATTTGTCAAAACCTATTGCCGCACCCGTTATATTATATATATATATATATATATAATTTCCTGAAAGTGCAATTATATAATCTTATTACAGTTTAATCTCCAAAATGTTGCATTTATTTGTTGCCCAAACTTTGGGTATTCCACCCAAAAATAAAAGAAAGTGTTGCTTCTTTTATTATATGGAAGGCAATAAGAAAAGTAGAAATGTGAAGAGCTTGTGAGATTGTTCTGAAAGCAAACTTATAATAACAACTCTTTTTCAAATATTCCCAAGATTAAGATATACCATTGAATTTATATCTAGGAGAAGAAATCCCATAGAATAGTAGTTTTTGAGCTCAGTTCAGAATGTATTAATGTGGGAGAAGTTGGACCATACAATTCTGTATGTTGTTCTTGAAGTTACCAGATATTGCTCCTTAGTTGACAACACTAGAGTCTCTAATTTCAAACCATATCATAGAGATGATTTATCTATTTTCTATATAAAATCAAATCAATGGTCACACAATCTCTTGCATTATTTAATTTTTTTTCAAATTTTGTTGTTTGAAGTTTTGGTTGTAACGAGAAGGAATAAAACTATTTATTTGAATATGGGTTTTATACTCAATTGTCCTCAAATCATAAGGACTACCATGAGATTATTATTATTAACAGGACATTTATTCAACAGTACCTATTAAATAATTCAACTAACATTTCTGTATCTTTTTAAGTTACAAGAGCCAGGAAAGTATTGTCATTGTTGTTCTGTAATTGTAGTTAAATTTGATTTGTACTTAAGATTTGTAAATAATTTGAATTTTTTTAAAATTCAAACTGACAATAAAAGGCAAGTAAGCTTTTTTAGGAAAAAATAAATAGGTTTCATGTTTTAACCATTTAGGTCTCAATAATTTTGCTTTAATTTAAACCACAAAATCTCCATAAGAAAAAGTATCCTGATCACTAATACTATAAATACACTTCTGTTTAAATTTGTTGTTTTGAGAGAAAGAATTTGTGTTCAGAATAAGTACATTTTTTTGTTTAACCATGTATAATTTAACTTCCAAAAATTTCTCCTCCTCTGACTTTTAGAGGTTACCTTAGTGGATATTAACAAACCATAATATATCACATGTTGTTGTTAATTACTGTAATAGTTTAAGAACATATGTTCATTTGATAAATGGAACATAATGAAAATGATGTTAATTGCAAAAATAATCAATTTTTAGATGGGTTATTAATAAAATAGTATTAAAACTCAAGGTAAAATTACATCCATTTATTATGAGTTTTTTTAATCCTTTATTTGATCAAGTTCGAATTTATAAACCATAGTTTTAATAAAAAAGATATTTGTGTGTGTTATTATTAGTTTATTTTTATTTTTTATTGTGATAAATCTAATTAAATCAATTAGGTATTTTAAAGTTTTTTATATGATTTATTTATACCAGGCTAATTTCTTTTCAAGATAAGTAGTATGATTGTTATATTGTAAATAAATCACTATATTAAAGTTCTCAAGAAATTTTTCCTATCAATTTTTATTATATATTACAATTAATTGTAAATTAATTTTATTATTTTAAAATTGTTCATTTCTAGACACTTAATAAAATTGTTTTGTATATTAAAACTGTTGGTATTTTATATACAGGGTGAGACAGACCACCCGTACACAATGTATAGTGGCTAAACTAAATGAAGTAAATCCTTTGTAACAACGGAAACTCCCCTATTCTACCCCAAAGAATTTGGAGAAATTATTTTGAAATCTCCCAAACGTGCCAAAAGGATGGTTTTTGGGGGTGGGGGTAGTTTTGGAAAATTTTCAAGTGTAACAGTAGGTCTTTTCAAAAAAAATCTCAATTTTTCTATAAAAACCATTAGAAGGTTCCGAAGTAAAGCCAAGATTCTATAAGCATCAAGGAACTCTAATAAACGCACATCTCCCTTCGAACGCTTAATGTTAATTTCAAAGGACCTCTACCATCAACATCAAAGAACTGATACCTCCTTACAATTGTGTATGAAATACCCATTTTCCTATTTGCTTTTATGTGAAGATATAACTACTTTAACTGTCATTGCCAAAATTGAAATAACTTTTTGCCATATTTGGAATGCATGCTTATATCTATTCAGATGATGACTTATTATTTATGCCACAAGAATTAAAAGTATTTTTGATTTCATATGGTATTGTCACCAATAGAACGCTACACCAATATAATATGGAAAACTACTAAATTAGCCCTGATTACAAAAGGATTGCCCACCACAAGCTGGAATTTAGTGAAATTGCTTTACACAGTATCTCGTCTCTTCTTTGCACTACCATGAACGAATGTTAGGTTTTTCGAGAAGATTCAGCAACAGATTGACAACACCATGTTGGCTTTTTTTCACCTGGACCCATCTTACTGATAAACTACAACCGTAAATCTGAATATGATCCCTTGGTAGAGGAAGTAGAACTCCTAGAAGAAATCCTGAATGCAATATTTCCAAACAGATATGAAATAGCATATTAGAAAACAGAGAAAACATGTTTCACTTTGAAATTAATTTACCTATTACACTTATAGAATAAATAAATAAAATAATAAAACAATGGAACTTTACTTGAATTAAATTTATTTCAGCATCTCAATTAAATTTAATTCAATTGTGTCAAAATTTAATACAGCTAATTTTTATATTGTTCTAGTGTTTTTAAAAGATCATCTGCTTCATCTGAAGTTTTAACACGTAAAAGTACAGTTGTTGGTGGTGGGTTTGCATCAGGTGTAGGAAGACAGACCAGCATCACGTTGTTTTTACCCATTCGTTTTGTAGGAATGCTATTTGATAGCAGTACATTTACTAAAATATTTCCGAGAACAGTATCAGCACGAACCAGCAGCTGATATTTTTCTTCACCAACCTTCTTCACATACAATGTCCCTACACCACGATCAGCATAACTTGAATCTTTCTTTACGAAAACTTTACACCTGAAACAAATAAAGTACTAAACAACACATATGCATCTTAAAACATTCATCTATCTTTTATTAACCCTCCAACTGTGGAGCGACCCAGACTCGGGTCGTTCGGTGACACATGGTTTAATCTAACTACTCAAAAAGACGTATTTTGCAATTCAATATTTCGCCCACTTAGAATCGTCCTATCGCAATAAATAAAAATACCTTTGCAATAAATAAAATACCGTTGGAAAGCTAATGTTCCGTAGATACATAATCATGGGAAAAAAATACCACAAAACAATATAAATAATATTCCAAAATTGCTGAAATTTGCATATTTTTTTTACGTAACGTCAAAGAATTGCGCTGAGCGGTTGTAAACAAAACTAATGTAATTTTTCTCTAATATTCCCAATTCGATATTTCTGTCAAACAGATCGAACATAACACTGTTCGATAGATCACATCTTTCTCTTTCAATCTGTGCTTTTCAAATCCTTCTATCTGTTATAGTTTTCATTATATAAAAATTAAACAAAATCAAGAATTTTAACTCATTTTTACACGCTAAAAATTACATTTTTTCAATTCAACTTTTATCCTAGCAGATATTATATTATCAAAATGTATTATATATCATTGTAAAGGTAATGTTTCAATCTTTCATAACCAAGTTTAGAAAATTTTTTGTCGCCAACAGTTGAAAAACAGTATTTGACTCAAGTAGACGTTCATTCTGCTAGGTTCGTCTCAGTCGAGGTTTTTTATAAATTCTAACCTCTGTGTTCATATGATTTTACGAAATGGTAAAACTTGTCCAAATGTTACAAGTTGACAATATTATATAGTATTTTTCTTTCTCTTTCGAACTATGAAGTCGAAATTATCCTAACTTATAATAGGTTATGAGTTATATCCATTCTACGAAATGATCCTCTGAATTTCCTGACCGGTTTGTGCTATGCAGTGCCTAGACAGATTTGAAGATTTCGATCTTCACTTTTATAGAATCTTTCCGTTTTTGGTATTACTGTCAAGAGGAAGTTTCTATGTATAATTTGGTGTGAAACATATTTATAGAATCAATATTACCAAGGCTGTGAAACAAAGAAAACCGGATATATTTCGTGTCTCTATTTTTATTTCCAAGTGGAACGTCTACCTTGAAGCGTTGTAAGTAAATTTTGTTTCGTATAATTGTGAATTTATACAGTGTTTTGAAACTTTTTTTATTATATTTTGTTTATACAAAGTATAATAAATGTGTTAGTGTTTGTCGATTGTTTTTTTTTTTTAGTGGATTTTCATATTATCAGTGTTATATTGAAGCCTAGCCTTCACTAACTGGTAAACCTAACTTCACCACATGGGCTGTGAAGTTAGGTTTTTACGAACTGTTTTATATCTTATAATTTGATTATACAAATTAAAATAAAAGTTTTAGGGTTGCTAGAGTGTATTTTTTTTATTCATTATTCATATTGTAGGTTTTATTTCATAGGCCTAGGCTATTTCTGAACAACGAATCATGTGGTTTGTAATGTTAGATTCTTATGAAGCGATTTATAAACTTATAAATATCAGTGTTTTTTTTTGAGTGATTATTCATATAATCGGTGTTTTTTCTAGCTCTACAATAAATGTGAAAAATTGAACTTCAATTAAAAATAATGGCATCCAGGAATTTACCCATGTCTGACAACTTGGACGATAATTGCGGACCCCGAGTTGTCAGACCTCGAAGGTCATTTCGATGACGTATCCACTTCTCCCCCAAGGGCATACCATGAGATGAGGTCTCATATTTTTGAAGACGATCTGACTGCAGGGGAAGACTTCCCTGGAGGCAGTGAATCTGATCAAAGTTCAGAAGACTCAGCTCATGACATGTCTTTTGAGGATGATGTCGCCCGAGTTACTGGTGTGGGAGACTCAACTAACGAATTAGACTTTCTTGGCTTTGATCAGCCAGAAATTGTTTTACAGCCTCTTACACAAACACAAATTGATACTAGTCTTCCTGGACCATCACACACTACACCTGCTCGTCTTACAACACAAACAAAAAAACATAAAGTCTCAAAAACACAAACACCTGTGGTTTCGTGGGTAAGAGCATATCCTCCAGAAGTGGAGAAGGAAATAGTATCTAAATTCAAAGTAGAAAATGTAGGGCCTCGAAATGTTCCGTGTAGTTCAAATCCAATTTCATTTCTTTATCTATTTATGTCACATGCTATGTGGGTTCTTATGGTCGAAGAGACCAATAAGTTTGCACAAGCAGTGTTACATCAACGGCGAGATTCTGGTAATTTAAGACCACGTTCTAGAATCAATGAGTGGGTTGATGTAACCGTAACCGAGATGAAGAAATTCTGGGGATTGTTAATCAACATGGGGCTTGCACCAAGGAATAATCTAGAAGATTATTGGTCAGGTTTTGAATCGCAAACTATAGCTTTTAATCCTAAACATGTCTCTCCAACGCTTTGAACTGATTATGTCAATGTTTCATTTATCACCCATCGAAGATCCGGGACGGAATGAACCAGGGCATGACCCCTGGAATAAAGTCTGGTCCTTCATGATGCATTCAAGACATATTTTGTTCCAAGCCAACAGTATGTATTGATGAAAGTATGATCGGCATGAAAAACCATTGTGCTTTTATTCAATACATGCCTAATAAGAGACACTCTCGTTTCGGAATCAAGAAGTTGCGACTCGAAAACTTCTTATGTTCTTATGCCAAAAGATGCCAAAAAAATTTGTGCAGTGTGTTGTGGGAGAAAAGATGGCGACATGAGGTCTCGTTTCTGGTGTCCAGGGTGTAACATCGGTGTACACCAGAAATGTTACATGAACCTCAAACATTACTGGAGGACTAAGCGAATAAGTGCTACAACAGCAAGCCTTCTTGCCAGTAATGTTGGTTCGTGATGTTCCGGACAGCTGCAGTGCTACAGGATATCTGGATGCCATTGTAAACGTAAGTACACAAAATTTATTTTATTTCACCTTATTACATTATATTATTCATATATTTGGTTTTATATTATCATTTACATGTTGTATGTAAGAATCTTTGAAAAATAACCTAACCTTGTCTTTCCACTTTTTATATAAACATAGATATTTCCTTATAAAAATTGTATAAATTGATATAGACCAACATTTATTCACAACTATATTGCAAAACTTTTGTATATTTTGAAAAAATTCTAAAATTATTTTTTATATGGTTTATATACCTATTTCTGTGGAATTTTGCCTCGGTTACAGGGTAAATTTGTTGATTCCGTACATAATTACTCCAAAATGTTTCCATCTAAAAATTTTTGCGTTACACATATAAAATCTATGTATCTTTGTGAGAACATAGGTGATAAAAACTTGATAGGCCCTACAATTATAATGTACATGGATTTCATTAAAGTTGTATTGTGAGTGTGTAATTTAGCAATAAAATAAGGGTTTTTTTTTTAAAAATACGAAAATGATTTTCTGATCAAACCTCCTTTTAAAACCCAAAGGTGTTAACAGAACACACTGGATGCCGAAAAAAATGCTGGTTTAAGAGTTAACGGAAAAATGTTTATATGAATCAAGAACATTGTCTTTGAAGGTTGAAACAAAAATTGGATCAATAAAATTATAACATAACCTAACCTTATTTACCTTACCTACATTAAAAAAAAAGAAATTTGGATTATTTGTTGATTTTATGAATAATAAATATTTCACATTGATTGTGAATATGACCAACATAAACATTAGGAGGGAGTGTCTGTAATAATTTAATAATCTGACATTGCCATATTAAAACAATAATTTCAAATTGTTATTGCAGGTTAATGCCACTAGCACATTGCATAACAAAATAAAGGTAGATATTGGCACAACAAATATGCATGAAGCTTAACATGTAAGCCTATACAGGAAGGGAACTTGTGATAAGGAAGAGATTTTGAGCTTTAAATAAGAGTGTAAATATAGTAACTCCTTTTTTATTATGTAAATTATATTACTTTTATATTATCATTTTGTCAATATGTACTTTTACTACGAACAAAACCTCAAGAATCGGTAATGGTAGTAGTAGTCTCGAATTGTATTAACACTTTGAAGCCTAAGCCCGAGTATACATCGGGCTGCACTAAATAATTCTATACAATCGAGATGTCGGCATATAATCGGGTTTCGGCACTTATGGTTAGCTAATTGGTTATTTATCTTTGCATGACTTTGATTTTCGAATAGTCTGTGCTGTTGATATGGACTAAATATAAATATTATAAAGCTGATGCTAGGCAACGTAACACGTCTATGAGGAACGTAGCAGACGTTTGTTTAGTTCAAAGTTAGTGACTGAGTAATCAAGATTTGTTATGTTTGTTTGTTGTTTTTTCTTGAATACTAAATACTTTTTGAGTTATGGTAGTGCCCAGAATGTTCAGTACCCCTTTGTGTACCTGATTGTTTCAAACTGTATCATACAAAGGCCAATTATGTTTAGTGAAGTGCTGTGTAGCTATTTTTGTTTGTGTGTGTATTTTACCCTTTTTCAAGACTAAGGAGTGTTGACTGTGAGTAATATCTATTTACATGTGTGTGTATATATATATATATATATATATATATATATATATATATATATATATATATATAAAAGGTAATTTCTTTAGTTTTAAAATGATATATAATAAGACATAATATATGATAAATATAACAAATACCACAATTTTTTAAAAACATGTCCAAAACCCCCAGGCACAGTAGGAAAGCAGCGCGTTAGAGAGTTAGGTTTCAAAGTGTTAACAAACGGTAAAAAACATTGCACAAACTTTCTCACTCACTGATCCCCAAAACCAAATAAAAACCACCCAAAATATCAGTAAAAATTGAAAATAAAACATTGACACTGTCATTGAAAAAATATTTAGATATTAAATAGGGTTTAAACATGCCTTGATTCTATTGTAAACGTGTTCTCAGCGAAAATTGTATTTGATTAAAATCAAGCTTTTAATAGTGACCAAGGTTCTTTTTTTCACCAATTAATCTTGAACCATTTCTTTTTCCATTGAGACTTTGCACATGGAATTAGGCCTTTAATCATCACATAGCATTTAAAGAAGCAAAAAAGGCCTACCACTTTAGGAATTTCTAATGACCTCTTATAGGGTTAAATTTGATTGGAATCGGTAGATCCGATTTAAAAAAAAAACATTGTTTATATAACAACCTCATAGTCGATTTAGTTGTTTCTACTAAAATCAACATTTGTTGCCGAGATGGCAACCAAACCTTTTTGTTTGGGTTCTTGGAGGCTACATTTGAGCAAAATTAAATCAAAATTGCTAGAGCCGATTTTGAGAAAAATCAAATTAATTTTTCTTATAGCTACCAAAAATTAAGTTTAATAAAAAAAAAGACAATAATGGCCGAAATATCAGTCCTTGTACTTGGCATACTAGTAGATATCTCTCCCCTTAAATATTAAACAACGTGCATGAGAACAGAAACTGAATTTTGGTACCATTTCCATACACGACACAATTGTTCCGGCCGACCATGGCCAATGCAAGCACCGATTTACTCAAATGTTAGATATAAATCACCTGAGTTTACTATTATTTTGTTAATAATAAATTTATATTTAAAAATATTTCGAGTTTCAATGCAGCAAAAACATAACTACATTGTTGTTTGAAGAACAAGGCATAGAAGTTTATTTTTACATTCAATGTATGTGTACCATATGGTGAAAGAGACTTTTTTTACCACTAATTTTGCAACAGAATTTTAGTTACAAAAAAGTTTTGAAATTAAAAATTAGATATATATTTTGTTGAAAAATATTGTCTTCAGTGTACAATTTGTCTTCCTTTAAAAAAAGTAAGTTTTGTTTTTATAGCTCCTTAAATAAAAATACTTTGAAATATAACTTGTATAAAGCTCAATGACGAATAATCAACAACAAAATTTAACTTCTCATAACTTTTATTTCCGGACTTATGAGTGATGTAGTGAAGAACTGTATTTTCAAACTTTGGAGAGGTGAGGGGGGAAAGCCCAAGGATTAGAAGCGGGGACTTTTGAGAAAATACAAGTCTCATAAGAGTTTATCACCTGTAAAAAATCCAGCTTTCCACCAAATAGTTGTGACAACTGATGTTTTTTGGTTTTTATCGATTGAGCTATTATTGAACCATTCTATTTCTGTGATAAGTGGTGAATTTATGTTACATTATTGTGTATATAAAAAATTTGCTTTTTACTTAATTCAATTTATTAACACAGTAATCAAACAAACTACATGAAATGTATTTTATAACATAAATTTAAAGGATTAGGCCAAATATATATTCTAGTGTTGCAGTAATTACATTCAAAATAATACAAATGTTTTAAATTTTAATATTGATTTTAAGTTAAGTATATATATATTTCTAAAGCATCAAATTGGTTTTACCGTTTTGAGAACAAAGCACCTTCTTCTTTAATGGGTTTGAAGTCATCCTTAGGAGGTTCGTCAGATTCTTCAACTTGATCTCCTGGGTCATTAGAGGACTGAACAGCTGTTACATTAGCGAATGTAAATGGCTGTGAACTAAAACATAGAACTCATTTTCAATATTTTCATATTAAGAATCATAAATTACAGATAATATTGTTTTATATATTGGCATTAATGTTATTTTCCCCTCCTACTTGTATATGATCAAAGTCATGCAACCTACTTTAAAAATATTTGTTATTAGGATGTATAGAAAGATGTACATATTAATTATAGTACAATAAGTGTAATGCACCTTATTTGTCATACTAAAATTTCCTAAAACATTTCCCAATTCAAATCTAACAGTTCAGCTTGACAAGAGTATGTGAATAGTTTCTTTGTTGTTTATGATGATCCACAAACAAATTTCATTTGTTTTAAACCCTAAAATATAAAACACTTGGTCCAAAATATCAAACAAGGCCATCTTAGTACAGAAAAAATTATTTAACCCATTCGTATAAACTGATGGCAAATCACTGTTGCACTCCCTGTTGATATTCTGTGAAGTAACGGTAATTCACTGTCCTGCAGTATAACATAATATAACCAAATTTGTTCGAAAAATCGATGCAGAATTCTATTATTTAAACTGTGTAACCAAAATAACAAGTCTATAAACTTGTTGACATGTTAGATGAAAGAATGACATGTTAACGGTTTCCTTTTCTTTTTTTTAATTCATAAAAAATAGTAATATTTTCCAAAACCCAACTTATAAGACATTATTTATCCCAGAAAGGTGCATAGAATTTATCTGTGTAATTAAAAACAAAAATTATATGTTGGAACGGACAACTATTTTTTTTATTTAACTCTGTCTTTATGTTACCCTGTTTTCAAAAATGAGTTCCAGACACCTACTCTTATAGTATTGGGAAATTTATATTGTTTCATAGGAGTTTTAGCGTTCTCATTTGCTGTGAATACACAACTCTACCAATTAATAAAATATTATTTATAATGTTTTATGGTATTTTTTTTTTTTTTTTTTTTTTTTTTTTTTTTTTTTTTTTTTTTTTTACATTAATATGCATCTTTGGAACATTAGCTTTACAACGGTATTAAATTTATTCTGGTAGGATGATTCAAATTGGCCGAATGTTGAATTGCAAAAATCATGTTTTTATTTCAATAAACGACACTGCCCGTCGTAAGTTCCAAAATGTGGTTTGAGAGTTAACCCCATCCCAATAATTTTTTTTACTGCGAATGAGGTGACTAGCGATTCGTCACTAAGACACAACCTTTTGGCTATTTGAATTTGGGTGCTTTGGATATGCTCTTAGCCGGCAAACGGGAAGCAAGAGTATTCTACGCAGTGCAGTCCAATACTAGGTATCGTTAAGTGTGGTCAATTATTAAGTGAGTGCCCCAGTTATTTATGACAATGATATCCTCCCAAATGGTTGGGTAAGTTTACCGCACAGGTCTTTGAACCCGAAAGTGAATCGATGCTAAGGCTATGCTGACATGTACAATAAATTCATATACAGTGCAACCTCGTTAAGTTGGCCCCCTTTAAGTCGGATCTCCAGGTAACCCGGACCAGTTTGCAATATAAATATAAATTTTTTTTTGGTAGCGCTATTACTTTATTTAAGCGCATAATCGTAAAGTATTGCATGATGATCGTGTTTCCGTTGAGTTCACGCAACCGAGTTTGTTTGCCGTGACTGTACATCTGATGCCTAACTGTAGCGTTGAAGAACCAGAAGTCATCAGTCACGCAGAAGCACCACCTCACTTGGATGAATTGATGGTGTATTTTGAGCATCAGAACAAGACTACAACGGCCGAGCTTGTCATGTTGAAATGGATGCACGAACGTGCGGCACGTAAACATTACTCAAAGCTGACACAACAGAAACTTACAAGCTTATTCTCCAAAAAGTAGACATACCTGTACAGTCCACAGATGTGTTTGTTGTTTTATTGTGATGAGTAAATATTTTTAAAGTGTTTTTCTCCGTAATAAAGGTAATTATTGTAAGTACAGTATATATTTATATTCATTTTTTTGTGTTTTCTGCTCTTTCTCCGGCTAACACGGATTTTCGTTGTCGGATTGGCTGCGGTCCCGGCTGGTCCGACTTAACGATATTCTACTGTAATAGCCATAAAAAAAATGAATAAATACAAAGTGCATGTGAGTAATTTAACCAAAATTAGACAAGTGAGTCATAAAGCCGCAATCAAGTAATTGACTATATATTATCGGACTGTTTTCATTACATCCAATAACTAACAAAATTATTATTATTATCTAACCGTAATTATTAGTTGTAAGCTCATCCAAAGCTGGTTTGCTGTGTCAGTAATTTTAGAGTGATATTTCAGACAATGGCTACTCGTTTATCACCGCCCAGTTTAGCCTGTCCACTGCGATATCGGTAACTCAATATTACAACGCAATAATTTAGTTTAAAAAATTATATTATTTTATTTTATTTTTACTTATGTACTGTTAATTTTTCAGGTAAATGTAATTTAAGTTATTTGTTTTAGGTTACATTATTATACTAGTTACCTAGAATTTATTATGTTAGGTTGTAGATAATATATATTACCTAGGTTCAGTGATATAAACAAAAATTTTCTTTATTTATATCGTTATTCAACAAGAAACAAATTTTGAGGATATTACAATATCTGGTTTTAATGGTGTGTAACTATGGTTTTGAAAATATTAGGATGTAACAACTCGAAAACGATGTTGTTAATAATTATTTTATTATGCAAATTTAATAATTCCATTCAGTTCAAACAACGACATACAAGTGCTTAGCGGCAAGAATGCGAAATTCCAATCCAAAACAACGCCAAATTTTAAGATTTTCGACCCGACAATAATTAATTAATATAAGTTACCAAATTTTAAACCTCGGAAGACCTATATCAAAATTAAGTCTAAATATTCGATCTACCCATAAAAATTAACAACTCAAAGGCAGAGACAAGGAAATAAAAAATAATCTGCTTATATCAAGACGAAAAAGTCAACCAAAGAAATTGCCAGTTTTGAAATATAGTGTCAGTCTTTCACTGATTGTAGAAATACAGACAGCCTAGAGGCAAAACAAACCATGCCTATATATAAACCATATATCTCTGAACATAAAACGTCACCTGAGTTCTTATTTAGAATTAATAATAAAGGTAGAATCTTTCAAATTACGACCGAAAGTCTGAACAAGATGGCGGCTGGAAGAAATACAACTGACAAGATTTCAAAAGGTTAACGCCCACTAAGGCTAGACCGATCCCGACTGGAGAAATGTACATCAAAATGTTAGTGCGGGAATCTTTCACATAGGTATATGAAAACAATTATATACAGTTTATTAGAATAAGATTATTTTGCTTTAAGAGAAGTTATTTAGTCCCATGTAATAATTAAAAAATTTCAATTAATAAATTAGATTCAGTAAATATCAATGTAAACTATTAACAGTTTCTTTTTAATAAACTAGGGTCATAACACCATTTCATACATCCCCCCCCCCCCCAAACAACAAGACATAGAAATATGAACTTTTAAAAGAATCTCTTTGTGCATCAATTTGGACTAAACAATTAAAGAAGGCAATTGTTGAGTAAGCCTAAAATAGTTCAGACGTTGTCCTGCTTTGCTCCATTTATAAAGAATTTTATTTTGAAAAAATACTAAGAAGAGCATCCAGATTGTGTGAAATAGAGGCAGCAACAATCAAGTGATATAGTAAAAATGTTTTTTTTTTTTACGTGATCTATCAGAAAATGGATGTTATAACCAATATTAAAAGTGCTACTAGATACTGGTGAGATCAATCCTTTTACATCAATGCATTGTTCAGCCATTTTTTCTATCTCATATAATTTAAAAACAACTGAAGCCCGAGTGGCAATTTCACAACATTTAAATACAAGATTAACTATATTTTATGTGTGTACCAATTGCTAAAGTGAGAACTGAAACATTATAGCCCCCTATCATTTTTTGTAAACTAGTTTTTCTTTTTCTTGATCATTTAAACTGTTTCAAAGAATGTACAAGATTGCATATTATAGATTATTCAGGTAAATAATAACTTACCCAATATAAGACAAATACATTTAATAAAAAGCTTTAAACTTATATCTTTTAAATGCAAACAAATATTTCAATATTTATTATTTCATATACCCTACAAGCAATCTAGGAAATCTAGGTAGCTTAGATAATGTTGCAATTTCAAATAAACAGTATTAACTATAATAGGAAGCATATTTGCAAATGAATTTTTCAATTTTCATAAGTTTGGTCAAGTCCAAAATTATGATTTAAAATTATTCTGTTCAGTTCAAAAATCTATTTTGTGTTGTTTGTTTGTTTGTGTGTGTGTGTGTGTGTGTGTGCATGTGTGCGCGCAAACATATACATTTCAATAATTAAGTGGTTCATAGAAAATCTTAAAAGTTATAAATAGATTCAGATTTTCTCAGTGAGTACGAAATGTTTGTTTGGATTTAATAAATAGATATTAAATTTTATATTTAAAATATCATTTCACTTAAAATTTAGTTTGAATAAACCATTTTCAGTTGGCATACCTTTAAATAACCAATTAGCTTGAATTTTAAAACTCAAACCTACCTGCCACCAAATGAGAAAGGTTTCGGCTGATTTGGTACTTGACTATCTCCAGACTTATCTGCTGTGTTTGTAAGTTTTGTTGTGAATGGGTTTACCATCAATGATGCAGGATCAGGTTTTTTCAACAGGACAGATTGTGACAACGGCACTGCCTTAACGTTACTAAATATTGAAGATTGTAATGAAGAAGTACTACCACTCATCAAACTCTCATTTTTAATTTTCTCCTGAGGAAACATTTCTCTATCAGATTCTCTCTCTTGTGCAGCTTTAAAAATTAAAAGAGGACTTTTGCCTTCATTTTTACCATCTTTTGTTTCTGGTAAAGTTCTCTTGTCTTTGATATCTTTTAAATACCTAAAACAGATCAATTTACTGTAATGACAACTAAGAACTAATTTATTTCTAGTTTCTAGCCCACTATGTTAAATATTGGTATATGTAAAAATGGAATCAGCTTTGTTTATTAAAAATCACCAAAAATTTTGTTTAATATGTTAAAAAACCGATTTACATTAAAAAAGATTCTTTTTTTTTTTAAATTAAAAATCTTCCAAATTAAAATCTTCTTAATATGGAGTTTGTACTAAACTTAGCACACTTATTAATATTAAATTATACTATTATACCATTAATTATACCATTAATACTATTTAATATTTAATGAAGGTTACACCATTTTAAAATTAGAAGATTATTTCCCATTACATAATGTCAATTGCAAATTATATGCAAAATAGCCTACCAATTTATTAAAAAAATCTTGGTAAATGAAAATGGAAAATAAGATAGTTAAACCCTAATCTTCAAAAACAGAATTGTAATTTAAGAATTACTGGTGCAAAATATTATTCAACTATTATGATTAGGGTGCAAATAACTTCCACTCTTTTTCCTGAAAGAAAAAATTGATGGTCACCATCTTATAATTTAATTTAGGCTTATATTAGACTGTTCATCACAGAGAAAAGGTGAACCAAGTTTCATTAAAATCTGTAAATAATAAATTTTTAAATAATTTTGGCTACCGTATGAAATTTTAGTTCTAGTCTATCAAGAAAACAATTGCTGTAAGATATAAAATATGAAATTTATTAGAAAATAAATTATATTTATTTTATACAACCACTTAAAATTGTATAGAGAAACAAATTATGTACAATTTTTATCTCACTAAACTGAAATTGCATATTTTCCCATTTAATGTATGGTAATCACATGTAAGATGGTTAGAACATATAATCTGCATACACAATAGAATGCAAAAAAGCATGTTGGATAACCAACTATAGGTTATTAAGAAATGAGGCCGAACAAGGCTGCAGGATGTTGATGAGGACATGAGTCAAGCATGGAAAGAACTTGCAGTGGATCAAAGGGAGTTAAAAATAACAGTAGCAAAGGAATAAAAAATGTTTAACTATCGGTTATCTGGAGCACACCAAAGATATCCTCACTAGCAGACTTCGAATTTTATAAAACCCTCTAACAAGTTTACCATCTAGTCTTGATAAGTTACTAGGACATGTTGTGCGTTATATAATTGGATGTGATTATATGTATATTCCGAGGGTATTTCTCGATGAAGAAAACATTAATAATGGTCAGATTATAGCAAGTTCATGGAAAAATGAAGGTGAAAATAGTTGGGAAACAAATCCTGGAGTTGGATGCCTCACAACGTGTAAGATTTATCAGATACAAATTGTGTTGGTACTTTGTTAGAGAAGGTGCAATTCCATGGCAGGACCGAATAGCTTACATAATTTACTTCAATGTAGAATTAGGAGTCCTAAGCAATAATTGAATTATAATATGTTTGTAAAAAAACTAACAATAATAAACGTACTTACAAAAAAATTATCTTGTGTTGGTCTTTAATTTATCTTCAAAAAATGTAGACATTTATCCGTTACTTTTAACCACATAACATGTGGAACATATAAAAAGTGTTGCTACTTTATTGATTCTATGACACAAGTGAAGCAAGTTTATATACCTCATAACGTTTAAATACCATTTAAAGTAATAAGTTTTTTTTAAATCCAAGACGATGTCAACAGTTGATTTATTAATAATTAACTAATTGGCATTTTTGGGGACGAATATTTTTATTTTGGTTAGGATTTCAATTGTGAATGAGTGCGTGAGAAAGTTTGTTCAATATTTATGCACCGTTTATTTTAAACTGTGATAAGAAAATATAAAACTTAGATATACTAGAATCAAAATTAGCTATTTGAGCAAATGTTTATGACTTACCTTTCATAATCATTAAATACAGGAGTTAGAATACATAATGGATTCTTCTCAACATGTAGTGTGATCCATGCACTTACTTTCTTATTAAGTGAAATCATATTTGAAACATACTGTTGTTCTGAACTATTGGTTGTAATGTCTTTTTCTATATTTTGTGTACTATTTGGAATGTTTGCTTTTGATGTTAAGTTAAAAACATTGGAAAGGTTAGCTTTTTCATCTGCTCCATTTGTTGCAGGCGTTGAATTGGTCGTCGTCAAATCAAACAATGGCTTACTGCTTGGAGTATGTGGTTTAAATCCAGTGAAACTCGAAAACGGAGATGTTGCCTAAAATCAAAGAAAAAAAAGAAGTTAAATGACATCACTAACTGATATGAAACAAATATAATATCTAATGAAAATAAATTTACCCGTCACTGTTTAATTGAAAGTAATTAGTATGTCCCCCCCCCATCATGTTCTGTCTGAAGTAAATTAATAAATCCTTTCCTTTTACTTTTAATTGCCTATACATAATATATAAAAACAATAAAGTTGAATCCAACATAATGTGTATTGGAGTCAATCTTGTGTCAATATTGCAAATTAACTTGTAGAGAGAGTTGTTGGATTATAATAAAGAATATTATGTTCTATTAATGAATTAAATTGCAGACCAAAATAAGACTAACCAACAACTAAATGCTCAATACAGCATGAGGTTTTAAGTAATTAATTTTTTTTTTTTAATGTTGATTTACTTTCTTAATAATTATTGCAGGTTAGTATTATTTTTGTGTAGTTTTAATATTATATGAGTGGTGTTGTTTATTATTATTTTATTTTAATCACTGTGATGATCATAAAAAACACTTCACTTTCACCAACAAGGCAATGTTTCAATTGAATCCACATTGGGGCCGAGATGATAGCATAACACCAAGACCTACTCTCAAGAAGCACTCGCAAGAAGGCCTCGCAAGAAGCACATTGGGGCTGGTTCAAATGCTTGTTTTATTACTTTTATTGCATACGTATTACATAGTTTAGAGAATATTATGTGATAGGTAAACAATCATGCAAGAGTTTTTCACTGAAAAAACCATTTTCTATTCCTCTGAACACTTACAAAATGTAATTAAGAATGTCAGTCTGTTTTATCTGTATAGTTGCTGCACCCCACACAAGTGACCTGATTTTTGTCAATTTATATAATATGGATTATTATCAAAATTTGGAGATAACAGCTGCCAAAAAATATACAAAATAACAAAATTTTCTTGAAAATGGCTCGAACAATATCGATCAAATTTTACTAAAATTTAGCCTTTAAGAATTATATAAATGGTATAGTTTTTCACCTCGCAAAAATACCAATTTGTGAGTTATCAATAAAGAACCAACAATTAATTGTACATGTGGTTATTATAAAAACTTGATTTTTATAAATGTTAGAATTTTACTGTTAGGATTTTGTTATTTGCCCATCAAAGGAAAACATGTTTTTAAAAGATTTAAAACCAAGACTTAAAATTTTCAATTAGTAAAACTAATTTTTGTGTTTGTAAAGTGAATTTTACTGTTTACTTTAAAATTTAAATGTAAAGTAATCAAAAAGATGCAATTTTTATTGCCTTAATTATTTTTAATGCCTAGGTTTAGCCTACACTTTCTCAATCAATCAATTATATGAATGATTCGCTATTTTGTGTGTGAAGCATCATTTTTAATGGACACTCTGTGGTCTGGATGTTCCTAAATCCGGCCTACCGGCGGCCACATTAAGCTAGACTAGCAAGATTGTACTGTATTAAAATTATAGATCTCTTATATATAAACAAGCTATATAATAACAAACAAGATAATAATTAAATATTCAAGTCTAAAGTAAAATATAAATAGTAAATTTATTTAGAAGATTTATGATGCTAAAATTATAGAATTTAAAATTTAAGCTATAGGGGTAATATCAATTTTCTCAAAGACATACTTTTCAATAGATTATATAATAATATTTTATAAGGTCACTCACTCCAATTTTGAGTCCTGCAAAGTTAATAAATTAATATGGCTTGATATTGGCTTTCCCTTTTGGATTTAGGTTAAGCTTTATCAGGTTACAATATAGCCTATAATTTGTAAAATAGTTCTTGAAATATCTTATTTATCATTGGCACTCTGTTTAAACAGTTTTTTTTTTTTTACCACTTCCCATATATTTAATTAAACATTGTTAAAATATTTCTTGTTTGAAGAGCTTCATATACAACCTTCCTATATGGAATTTAAAAATGGGAGTTGTTTAAACTTTCTTAGTCCATTTCTTGTATAAATCAATAAATATTAATAATAATAGTCATCTACATTTTCATATCCATAGATTTTCAGGTTCAAGTACCATTGTAAAGATTTTATAAGTTTAATTTTACTGTACTGTATTTTTAAATGTCTTTATCTTATAGAGATTCTGCTTTTGCTTCTATTACTTTAAACATTTAAAATTTATCATTTCTGTATAATTTTATCAGTTTTGTTATCAGATGATTCATTCATCTTCTCCTACTAGTCGAATCACAATGACTGTCTCTTGACCTAATCTAATATCTTATCTAGTTGTTCACTGTTTATATTGTATTCAATTTTATGTTCTAAACAATATGTTACATGCCTAAAGTCCTTATCTTGTCCCAATTTCACCATAAATCACCTTCCTTTGGTGATTGTTTTCATTTAATTTATAGTGATTAATTTCCTATATTACTGAATTTTCATTTTTCCAACTAATAACATCCTATTCCAAATCGTATGATTTTTGAGTTAACTTAAAATCTCCTGAAGTTTTTATTTAGAAATAAAAATAAAGTGAAATGTGTGAAAACACCCAGAAAAAAATCGTTTTTTTAGCCCGGTCAGGTACAAAAAAACTTAAGGTGAATGGGTTAAACAATGAAAAAAATATACTCCAAGACTGATGAACAGTCAAAAGTATGTTGACACTAAACTTGTTCCACTGCAGCGCATGTACCCTACATAATCCACAAACATCCTTTAAATTGTTTAGGGAAATATGTTAATTCATTGCAGCGTCGCTGTTAACAAGGCAATTTATTTTTCCTTTTGAATCTTAATATGTATGTTGTATATATATATATATATATATATATATATATATATATATATATATATATATATATATTTGTTTTGTATTTAATATTTCTGTGTAAAATTTGATTTTTACAATACCATCTGTTTTATAGTGTTTGTTATCTTGTAAAATAAAATGTTATGTGACAATACAATAAACTTAATTAATCAAATGTTTGTAATATTTCAATCATATAGGGTCATCATTTCAAATGCGCATGAACACACCTATCCACCTTACGAACAAATTAAAATAAATAAACTGTACAAATTTGTTATTAAATTAGAAATAATTATAAAACTTCAAGCAGGTTTGTTTGAAACTAATCTTAGAGACTAAAATCTTACAATCTCTTAGAAAGACAATACAGTATATTACAATAGAACTCACTGAACCTATTGAAGTGTTACTTCTACGCTTTGCTGTTTTAATTTTTCTTTTCAACATTACATCATTCGATGCTGGTTTGAATGTTCCTGCTTGTTCTTCCTCATATTCATCATCCCAATTATCATGATTTAGTTCCATTGTTGCTCCTCTCTTTGTCATAACTAAAACAAAAAATTAAAATATTATAGGCATAAAATATTATTAAAAAATTAAATGGACGTAATAGCAAATTCAAATCATAATTTTTATAATAAGGAATATCTTATACATTTCATTTATGATAGAGAAACAATCTGTATTGAAAATACTTTTAAAATGGAATTTAAACTTGATGATATAGCTAGAACAATGAAAATATAAAATCCAGGATTAGAGTTCTTAAAACCATTAAATTGACAATTTCGTGGAGCCTTTAATATAATTTCCAACAAAAGAAAAGCCATGCTACCAATAACCAAAGAAAGTAGAAAATTTAAAGAAAATTTGAATCACTTTAAAGGTGATTTAAGGAAAGCAAATGTTGAAAACCTCTTCTTAAATTTTAAATGGATAAAAAACCTCTGATCTCACCCTCGTCTGCAATAGCAGTTTAAACATGAATCCTACAATAGCAATCCATTAATCTAAAATGCTGCCTGAAACTTTGGAAGTAAGTTGTCTTATCTACTGCATTTAGAAAAGCTACTGTAATTAAAGGAACATTTCATACTTGAATTTAAAAAAAAAAACAGTTGGGTAAATTTCTGCTTAAAGCACATAATTCAGTACAGCATTTTAAAAGTGGCTTCATACCCAAATTGTGATGCTAAAAAAAGGTCATAATTATTATTTTTAAACGATATTTTATTTCAACTTTGAATACATAAATAAAGACTCAACCGAAGTATTTTGTCAATCACAGTATGAAACAATTCGAATGGGTTGCAGATAATTTAAATCTAAAATATACATTTCAAGGAATCTTGAAATTAAAATAAATGACCGCCCCGACATCTAGCGGCAGTCACGAACATTGTACTACTAAATAATTACCCAGTTTCAAATGATTCTAGACATTCAGTCAGAAAAGCTTAAAGTAAAAATATTTCCCGACATAATATCATACTAATTCCCATATCAAATCTAATCTCAATAAATTCATCCACCTAGGAAAATTAAAACATAAAACTGTAAAGTAAAGCTAGAATCATAATTTCAAAATCAGCTTAGAAAAACTTTCTACCAAATTTAAATCAGGCCTACAACAGTATTTCAAATATTACAAAATACTCGGAAAACTATAGGGAAAAAGAGTTATACTATTAGATCATTCAGAATTTCCAGCATCATAAATGTATTGTACGAAAAATCCATACGTATCTCAATAATTAAATAAACCACTTCTTTATAGTATATCAATGGTGGTCAGCCAGGACGTCTTCCCAGAGTACGAGCTGCCATGAGTCCACATATACTACTACGAGAATACTACGGCAGCGAGCACTCTGATTGGTTATAATAAATTTCTTTGATGATGATGTAATTATTTTGCCAAATGAGCCATTAGACCTACTGTTATATAAACTAGATAATTATATAAATAACTATTAAGAGAAGTTATTTAACCAGTCTTAACTTAAATAAAAATTCATTTTAAAAGTTGTATATTCCAACATATATGATCAATTCATTTTCATAGAAGAATAATCATTTTATAAATTCACCTCAAATACACACAAACGTAAGTTCATGTCTACAAGAAGAAATTCGAAGTTTCCTAAACGGCAATTTGTGTATATCCAATTGAGATTGTTGAGGAAGGCCCACAAGCGAACAGACATGTTTCGAAAAGGAGAAACAAAAATCCAAAAACAGTCAACTATTTCTCAACATCCAACATACTACTCAACTCTAAGAAACTACAAACAATGCGGTTTCAAAAAAGTAGTGATTTTTTTTTAAGATTGGTATAAACACTAAAGAAACTATTAAGCAAAATTAAAATTGCTAATTTTGGTGAGATCCTTCTATTTTGTCATATGTACTTTCTAGCCATTTTCTATTTGAGCATTTTGTTTCATTAAAGCACTAAAACCCACAAAGACTAAAGTAAAGCCAACATAATTTTGCTGAGTAATTAAACTTTTAAAACTAGCTAATAACTTTGAAAATCAAATTTGTGATTTCATTCATAATTCACCCTTGCATTTCATCCTATATTGAAGGAACAATAAATAACTATTGAAAAATTATTTACTTTGCTAATTGAATTTAATCTTAATAATATCATTTCTTTATATATTTATATATGTGTTTTGCTCATCTCCCAACTTGGGAAAAGTCGGCACCATCCCTACCCCTGTTTTTGAGATTCTATGCTAATAATATGAAATAGACAAGCTTGTGACTATTCCTGAGCAGCCGAGGACTAATATAGATGATTATTTTCTTTGTATATGTATGTAGATCCACCTTTAATATATTTTAACTGTAAAATAGTAACTAAGAGATCTACAGGAACATTCTGGCATTTGGCCTAATTTGATTGTGTTAGATAATTGTGATTTTTCTTTTTCTTCTCATGTGTGTATAAGACTTTCAAAGACTTGAATATTTTGAATAACTGTCTATTTTTAATATAACCATTATTATTATCCATTTCATTTATTTGTGATTATGTTTAATTGAATCTCACAAAACTTAAAGTCGTTAATGTGTCATCAAATTTATTATTATTTTTTTATTTTATTATTTTTTTTTTTTAGAGTTCTTTCTCATTATGTATTAATATATTCTGATGAATTTTATACTTAAAAGAAATAAATATTTCTGATAATTTATGAAAAAAATGTTAATGTGTATAATTACAATGTTGACAAATTTCATTGCACTTTTTACAATACAGGCGGCCTACCGTAGTGACTGTCTCGCCCATATAAAGATAAGCCTGCACAATCGTCAGCGCCAAATTCAGTTCTAATTTATTCGTCAGTTTATTGAAACAGTGTTTAATAAAATATTTATTTTGTATTATTGCTACAGGATAAACAACTATTGAAAATAGAATATTGTTAATTTGTTTTTAAAATTTGTTAAACTAAAAACTTACTTATAAAAAATGAATACTTTTATGTTTGAGGTAAAAATGACTAGTGGAATGTTAGTGAAAAGCCCCTGAAGGACGTCAACCTCTACCACCATCTCAGGGGACACTCATTTTTTAAGGGAAAGAGGTTACCAGAGGCCTAGGTCATATAAACCTGTGGTACGGAGAAACCCAGTATACCATTCTACTTCAATCACTGTACTGAAGTTCTTCGGCTAGGTCTGATTCGCTTTCACTGCTGTCATCTTGTAAATTTATGACCATCCTTTCTTCCATTTCTTCTACAATGTTGTCCAATCTCTATCTCTTCTTTTTTGTCTTTCACTTGTTCAATACACTTTTTCCAATCTTCCTCAGTCACTTTTTTGTGACAGCAACGGGTACAAGGGAAGATTAGGGAAGAGAAAGTTGTTCACAGAACTACTACTGTGAATTATCTCCAGCAACACCCGCCGTATACGTGATTTCTCTTTTCCTTATTGGCCCCAACCCTCAACGAGAGCCATTGTAAGGCGGTGCTTTAGTCTAGACTCTCGATGAACGAATTATAGTATTCTACTACGATATTTTAACAAATTTTATAATTGTTTTGTTACTATTATATTATCAGTATGTACATGAAATTACAAGAAAAATAAATCCAAACTCTACCATATTACTGCAAAGTAAGGAATAACTACAATTATTATTAAAACATATAATTATATAATGACGAATATACATATTTTGTAAACATCTTTAATAAATAGCGAGTTACTGGAACATTATTTAGGACTAATATACCATATAACATTGTACCCAAACGAGTTATTGCATCTTCAACAATGTTACATAATCCACCAAAATATCCACATCTTCCTCGGTTGGTCACATACATGCCGATAATATAATCGTAACAAAACCTACACAAAAAGCAAAAACTTTTACTGCTGCCTTAGGGAGTCTCAAGTCTGCAAAAAACAAGCTTAAAAAAGTTTCGAAACGTAGAGATATAGTTTTTTTATATTAATAAAAAAATATTCCTTAATTTGCCGTAATATGGTAGAGCTTGGACTTATTTTTCTTGTTATTTCATGTACATGCTGATAATATAATTGTAACAAAACAATTCTAATATTTGTAATAAATTGTAGTAGCATAGGCCAAACATGCTAAATTATGCCATTTATCTGGAAACTGGACTAGATAAACTGTATTTGTATACAATTTAGCTACATTTTAAATATTTGTTTGGAGTGTTAGCTATGCCGGAAGACAGGTTGCCAAAAATTTTGGCCAAAAAAATAGTGAATTCTAATACCTATTTCATGGTTTAAAGAATGAAAAAATTTAGGGTCTAAGTACGAAGTGGGGGTAAAGAAAATAATTAGAAAATGTGGGTTAAAAATAACCATAATTTAAAAAATAATCAGTTAAAATATTTATTCAATTAAATCAGTTTGGAACAGAGGGTACAGGTTTTACTAGTAGCAAAAAATGGGAAATACCATAAAATTTACTCCATTCTAGTTTTTAACCTAGGGGGAAAACACTATTTTAATAGTAATACTGTAAAAATAAATATAAGTTGTATGAAATAAAATGGACATTCAAGTGTTGAGCTGAATTAATTCATCTAAATTTTAAACTGTAGGTTGAAGGAAGAAATTATCTATGTTCGTTGTGTAATAGGGGTGAATGAAGATGTTTACCATTTTGTGGCAGAATGATAGGTACTGGTTCAATATAGACAATCTTATCTGGGTAAAGAAAGATTATCGCTGTCAGAGTTCAAGAAATTTATAAATGGTCACGATTGGGATGTATTGTGTAAATATCTTAAACAAGCATGGCATTACAGATGGACATTAATAAAAGAATTTAACTTTTGAAAATACTTTTAGTTTATCCTAATCTTTGTGATTAATAATTTAATTTAGGGTACTGATTTTTGATTAAATTTATATTTATGTTTGTATTGATGATTTTTATTTGTCTAAGTAAGAGTGAGTTTATAGTTCTGTTTCTATTAAAATGATTGTTGTTTGCCAAAGTAATGAATGAATGTAAATAAATTTGGGATGTTTGAGTTAGTTTTACTTCAGGTTGTGGTTCTTTAAATGAGTTTTGCCAACCTGGAAGACGGCTATCAAGCCATGCTAGACTGTATGTTATAAAATGTAATTCTGAAGAAGTGTAAATAAATCCTATATTATTATTATTATTATTAGTAGTAGTAGTAGTAGTAGTAGTAGTAGTAGCATAGGGTACTAGGCGACTTGGTATGAGTGAAAGGTAGCTTGCCCAGCCATTGTCTGGCAGTCCGTTCCTGCATGTGTGAGAGCAAAGGGTCTACTAAACTAATACACGCCATTCGAGACTGGCCAGACTGTAAGTACATATGCTAAACACAAAAAAAGAACTTTAGAAAATGTCTACATAATATAATTTTGTTCAAAAAATTTATTGGTTTTTAATAATTACAATAATTTTAAAAACAGACGTCAAGATTAAATATGACTCTTTCCACAGTTTATTTTAGATACAGTACTGATTAAAAGTAATTAGCATACGAAAATTTTAAAAATAGGTTATAAATAAAAATTTGGTAAAGTTATGCCAAAATATACTACATTTGATGTCATGGTTTATCATGAGTGGAGAGCATAATTAATTTCTATAGTTATAACAAATACCAAATAAACTTTAATGCTAGCAAGAAAAACTGCATAATAGGAATATGACAAACATATATGCAACAGGTACCCTGCACCTTATAGAAAGATCTAAACATTTAAGACTAGTATATTATATTATACTAATACCATTTAAACATACATAATCTAACAGCAAAGTTAGAAGGCTCTTTCACTGAACAGGGTATTATTGGAAAATCTAGCAGTTATGATTTAAGAAAAGAGGGGGGAGGTTTTGAGTCTGGATGCACTTGCGACAGACCTAAGAGAGCTGAGTCTGTCCAAAACTGTGTGTAGGGGCAAACCTCCGTGTTCTTGCTATTACCCCCTAACTATTTTAGCTCGAGTTAGCATGTGTAATAATAAAAATGGGTTAATAAAGAAAGGTTCAATATTTTTAAATGGTTTACTTTTATTTCTCACCCGAGCTTATCTCGAGGGATTTACACAGTCTCGACATCCTGTAAATGTCCGAACACAAAGCAATGAATGCAAAGGACCTCGACAGACACGCCACTGCCCTGGAACTCAAATAAGTCGAAGCCAGTAGAGAGGTTCCGTCACACATAACCTAATCACTGTAACCTACTCTCTACATAATCTGCACACGCCTCTTCTAAAACTTGTCAAATATGGTATAAATGTTAAATATATATAGAATGTTTCATGAAAGTATGAGCCACGACTACTACATACAAAATATATAAGCTATTATACAAGTTCTGATAGATGTATAAAAATGTATAGACATAGCTATTCAGATCTCCTAAGTTTGTACAGGCTTAATCGGTTAATGATAAGAATATTGTTCCCTCCTATTTCCTATTAAAATCAATGTTTTTATGCTTGTAGATATACTAAATGTTGAGGGAAACATGTTTAGAAGGTTAAATTAGGACAAGTTAAGTTTAGCTTAGACTATGTTAAATGTGAGATACTCCATAAATAGATTAGATTATGTTATATATTCCACACGCATGAAAGGGTAAATTAACCTCACTTTGTCGACCTTGAACTTGTGAATTTTTTATTTATATGCTCACGAGCTATATTTTTTAATGTTTTCTTATTTAGTGAATTGTGCTCTTTGACTAGGGTATAAACATGTCAAATCAAAACAGGGTAGCCTATAAACCACTTCAGAATTTGATGAAATTTGGTATGCATGTAGACCTCATAGAGATTAAGAAAATTACAGATTATTTTGTCAAATATCTCAAATGGTTTAGAAATTTCGGCTAAGATTTCAAAAAATGGCGAAAAACTCATGTTTGACACATATTGAAATCACCAAAGCTGCTCTCCTAATTGAGCTATAGATATAGGAGTGTTGTTATTTTACTCAATTTTTCATGCAGTTTTCAACGATATACAGTACAACATATATTTTCAAAAAGTATTTTGGAAACAAAATCATTAGGTCTATTTTAAATTTCATTTTGACAAAAAGTGCATAAAAAAAATTCCTATAAATTTGAGTGTTTTATAAAATAGATATTAAAACAGATTTTATTGCTATATTAAATTATGAATACACTTTACATTAAATCTTTAACACTCACATCTTTAGCAAATTTTATGTAAAAATTGATCATTATAGAGCTTATGAAATTGTGGCTTCTTCAGGTGTTTTTACATAAATCCTTCCAGTAGGAGTTGTAGAATCAACTTTATATAAATCTTATAGAAAATGTCAACTATCGTCAGTGGGTGTCTGTTGATCATTGCAATATTGAAACTTTACAGATATCTAATGAACATTTTATAATTTTTTTTTTTTGTGACAAACTGACTCTCTTAAAAACAAACATGATTTTATTGTAAAACCATCCGTCCTCATTCATTAATGACACAAAGGAAAATGTAATGGTCAGAGTTTGTAGTAATCTTAGAAATTTAATTAATTTTTGTAGGCCTCTAATCTGTTTTAATATATACCGTAGGCCTCAAGACCTGTGAGTTTTATAAAACACTTTTTTTAAAATTATTCTAGAACTATGAACCACTTTGAAATTCCGAGACTCACTCACCAAAGGTTTAAAGTATAAGATTTTTTTTTGCACTTTTTGAAAAAATGAAATTTAAAATTTTGATTTGTGTTTCCAAAAAAACTTTTTGAAAAGGTATGTTGTACTGTATATCATTGAAAACTGCTTGAAAAACTGAGTAAAATAACACCACTCCCATCTCTCTAGCTCAATTAAAAGAGCAGCTTTGGTGATTTCAAAATATCTCAGGTGTGCCTTTTTGGCATTTTTTTGAAAACATTACATAGCCGTAATTTCTAAACCATTTGATATAATTGGAAGAAAAAATTATATGTTTATTAATTTACATGAGGACTACACCTACATACCAAATTTCATCAAATTCTGAGATGGTCAGATAGAATTTTAAATTTTACTGTAGATTGATACTGAATGACCCACTACCTGTATGTAAAACAATTGGGTGTTTCTGATAATGATGTTCTTAACAATTACTGCTTAATCATGATCTCACAACTGACTTCAATTGAAATAACAATTCGCTGTCTTTTATTGTATGAACATACATCAGAACTAGACCTAAAAATTAGGCCTATCTGACCACCTCTAAAGCTTGTAGTTTCAATTAACAAAATCACCACATTAATTGACAAAACATTAATTTCTGACTAAATAACCAAATATTTAAAAACTATCTGAAATCGTTAATTTCAATCATGCAGGAAACTGTACATTTTTAAGCATGTAATTCTAGACCTAGTCTTCACTTTACATACATTTTAACTGTAGGCCTATAAAGATATCATTACAATGCAACTTAAACATATTTAAATCTTAAGCTTCAGAAATTACATAACAGTCCCAAACCACATAAAACATGCAATTATTTATTTTCTAAGGCCTTTCAAAAACATATAAAACCTAACCTACAAAATTAATTAAAGACAGGTTGTTTAGCCTTCTTCCATAGAAGTTAGCCGATGGACTTACCTTGGTTTTTCGTATATATTTTTATACAAAAATAGAAACAGCGCCAATAAAATATACTAGAGGAATGTTGTGTTAATAAAACAGACTATACTAAATTCAAATGAATAAATATGTACAATGATTTACAAGACGGATAATGGACACACGGCCACAGAGGTAAATTAATCATTTCAAACCAACAAACGCTAACATCACTATGTGTTTTTAAAATTAAAGAATTTTGACTACAGTATTCTCTTAATTAATTATCCACTTACAATTCTCATTCTTCCAAATCCCAATAGTTTTTGTATCTTATTTATTACATTTTTTTTGATATTTTATTATTATACGTCATAATTTCTTATCGTGCAACGTGTAATATAATTGTAGTTTCTGAAATTAAAAAAAAAAGTCATTATCGTTATATATTAATGCATATACATTATACAAGTTTATTCTAGAGTGCTACAAAGGTTGTAAAAAGTAAATGTTTACTCTTTCTAGCTTAAATCTCAAATTTCAACACTGAAACAAGGTTGATGGCATTAATTGTTTATTATATATATTGAATGATGTAAAACTGCTGTTATATTGTTATATACATTCATAATCTTATATAGTAGCCAATGACTAATCCAGATTATTCATCCCGCCCCGGCTATTTTAAAACTTCTACCCTTATCGATTTTTTACTTTTACTTCTTGGATATAATAAAAACATTATGTGAATAAGTAAAAGGAGAACTATGTTGTTTAAATTTATAAGTGATATTATTTTAATGATGAATTGTTAGATGTTTAGATATTTGAAATTTTTAGTAAAATTTGACTAAACAAACGATATTGACTGATCCGAAGTTCGCTGTTTGAATACTAGAATGCGCCCATTTAATTTGCAAGGACTTACAAGAACATACGGCCGCAACTTGTTAAAGTGGAGGGGGTGAAATTTGTTTTCTTCACTTGGTGATCCGTAGTTGTTCATGTATTTTGCTTCCAGTTTAGAAGTAAGTTGAAAAACAATATAATTTTTAAAAATGATGGAACTATCAAAACCATTGCAAGACGAGATATTCAAAATCCAAAACGACCTTAAAGCAGCTATTCAAAATCATCAGGTAGGTTGTTGGGCTGTTAACAAAAGTTCGACTGTTTTTATTTTTTATTTTCCTGAAGCTGGAGATTAGAGCACAGGCGCAGTTTATAAACAACTGAAGTTTTACTTTATTAATGGCCTTTTCATTGATTTTAAACTTCGTGGTTTAAGAACAAAGTATGTAAAGTTTACTCCTAACTTTCAAATGTTTTTTAACCTTTATTTCTTTTTTCCTAAAATGTGTTTGCTAACTTACCCACTTTATTGCAGGTTGTCTTTTAGAACATATGCTTTCCGACAGTAATAGCAAAGTACTGTGTGTACTCGTACCATTTTTCTAGTGTGAAATACGATATGTTGATAGATTTAGGCTATTTACATAATACTTTAAGTAGTAAATGAACTTATATATAAGGAAAGTGAAATTTGTACATGAAGTTAATAAAGTCAAGTACTCAAAAGTTTAGGGAACTTCTATATCAATTCAATATAGGTATTTCCTTAGATAAATTTAAGATTTCTTTAAACAAGTTTATTTTTTATTTAGATATACCAGGTTAAGATTATTTTTTACCAGTACTTATTTTATAAATAATGTTGTATAGTATTTATTTTAAACTTTCAATGTAGTAAAATTAATTTAAGAAGAAAAATAACTTTTTTCTAGGTTATCTACATATATAGATTATTTTCTGCTTTTTAGGTATATATTGTTATTCTTAATCTTAACTCATGTTTTAAAAAATATATATTTAAATATACATTTTAAGACTTACCTAGCCTTAACCATACAATACAAGGTTACTTTAATTAATATTGTTTAACAATTAATGAAAGATTAACATATCATAGGGTAACATGGGATATCAAAAATTTGCAGAGAGGAGAGTTAAGGATATCAATAAGCAAAATGTTGATTTAGAAACACATTTTGTATTAAGTATATACAGTTACTTTAATTGTTGATGTTATTTGTCTGACTTAACAGAAATGTAGATTCTTTGTTTCTTTTAAACATATACTAACCAATACATATTTTTAGTATAAACTAAGCCTTGTGTTATGATATACCATGAAATAAATTTGTGATAGAAAAAGTAATTTTTTTCGTAAATTATCCTTATTACACATTTAAAAAAAAAAGTTTCGATCGAAAACTTAACCTATCTTGTAAAGTTGCTATTGATTTTGATTTCCTAATAGCTATCTAAATGCAATGCAATTCTATCTATTTTACCACTTTTTTATATTAAGTTATTATAAAAACTATCTATAGGCTTATAGGCTATAATATAGCTGGACTGTTAAATATTAAATATTGTTATGTGCAAATAGTTATTGATCTAATTAAGTTGGTGTATTTTGATTTACTAAATAGTTATCTAAATGTAATGTGATTCCATTTATTTTGCCACTATTATATTATTAAAAAACTTTATAATGTCACAGACTATTAAATTAATCTTAAACATTATTTGCAAAGAATAAGATTACCTAATTAGGTGAGTCACAACTGTAAATGTCCAATCTAATAGTCGAGATGATAAATATTTTTATTAGGCAAATGATTCAAAATTTTAATTGTGATAATTTTGATAGAATAAGAAAGAAAAGTTAAAATTACTTTTATTATGTCATTACATGTTAATGTTATGGGTTATGAGTCTCTTACTAAATGGTAAGTTCGCTATAGCCTACTAAATATGTTAAAGTTGTTTTTTCACAAACTTAAACAATCAATTTAAGTTGGTAAACTTGCATATTTTCCTTTAGTACATTGCCTACATTTAATTCAATAATATTACATTTTGTAGGCTGCCATCCTTTTTGTAGTTTTAAAAATGGACTTACGATCCTGGAAATATTTTTATAGAATTAAAAATGTTACACGCTTTGTAAGTTCTTTTCCTGTATAAATTCTCCTTACATTAATGAAAGTTATAATAGGAGAAATATGTTTGTGAAAAAAATATGTATTCATAATAATTATCACCTTGTTTAAATGCCTTGTACAATAGCAGCTTTTTTCTTTGTAAAATTACAAATTTGATATTGATTTCTTCGTTTTATATCTGGCTCAGTACGTTGTTTTCACAGGATAGAATCAATTAACTTCACATCCAAGAATCTCACACACTGTTCCAAAGCTGACTATGGCAAGTGAGCTGACTGGGATATGATCATTCAGTAGGCCTAGAGATAATAATGAGTCTAAAACTAGGAAATAAACTTTAATCTTCATTTTTTCACAGGATCATCCATGGTTTTATCTATCAAAAGTGTTTATGAGGTATTTTTGATTTCGTAAGTTGGGACTTATAAGACATTGTGCTGATCAGGAAATGTTATTATATTAAACTTAGGCTATAAGTTTGTCCCACTCTTTTTCATGTCTTAGTATCTCCAGTTTCGACAGTCTGTGAGATAACTGCGGCTATTATGTGCGAAATCAACCGATGTTGATTCAAGAAAAAAAATTTAAGGTTAACCCAATGTGCAGGGCACAAATATTTTCATAATCTGACATACTCTTGATCAGCATTTCACTGACACTTAGAATCATTGTCATATTTCTTATAATTAATAAATTTCCTTGAGTCTCTTTGATAGTTTTTAAGGATGTTAGAATAGATGTGTAATAGTTCTCGGCCATCTTTAAGTCTACGTCACAATTTTCCCATTTGGTTTCTGATTTTTTATCTTTTTAAGAGAAGCTCTGGTATAGGGATTACACATAGCTAGCAATGAGAATAGTTTCACCAGAATTTTCCTTCTGAGACATCCTTTTTTCTGAATGCTAAACACATTTCTTCACCTAAATATTGAAAGCAATTAATTATCACAAACAACACTTCTCTGTTGTGATAGAGAAGTTTGTCAGATTCTTTAGCCAGCAAGAATCTATTCATTTTTACAACAGGATTCTAGCAACTTGGAAAGAGAAATGCTATTTTGACTGTTCATGCTCACCTTGATGGTCATCTAACTGGAGAGTCTACCAGTTATAACCTATATTGTTCTTTCTTCTAACAGAGCAAATAGAGTGCAGTGAAGGCAAAACAGAATTCAACTTTAGGGCAGATCATCAGTGCTTATGGATGGTCGGATCAATAGTGGGAACTCATGACCCCTGCCCATTTACTGCACTGCCCTTTGATCTATAAGCTCACAATCATAATTTAACTATATAATTATCTCATGTATTTTCATTTTTAGTGCCCTGAAATATAATGAAAACAAAGAAATATGAATTCTTTTAATATGAAAGAAAGCATTCTTTTTAGTTTTTTTTTTTAATGTTTGCTTTATTCATACATTTATTTATTTTCATAAACATTCCAACTTGGCTGGATTTTGAATGCGCTCTGCCCTTACGCATGTGCACGTTGCTAGGTTATGGCAATCAACATCGTACCAAAAAAAAAAAAATATATATATATATAATTCTTTATATTAAAACCAACGGTAAAAAAAGAGAAGTACTTATTATGCTTCTTCTCTTTCGATTTGACGAAAGTATACGAGGCACGCTGAACGGTACTGAGTCAATACGTATGTACGACCTGTATCTGCATGCTAAGCTCGTAAACTGGTAAAAAAGTGAAGCAAAGGGGGCAGGTCTTCAGTTCTCATCACAGGGTCAGATCTTCTGACATATTAACATATTTTGTTGCAGACTACCAGGGCCAGTTTTTCAAATTCCAAAACAAAATCGATTACTAGTTGTACAGGTAGAGACTTTTATGCCAGTTTGTTAAAACAATCAAAAAGATGTGCAATTGCTTTAGACTTTACTAATAGGTTAGTTTTTACACAAACACATTAAAAATTTCCAATAATGTTCAATTAGTTTATTGGGGTATGAGGACTCAAGATCCTTGTATATTATCCTAAGGTTATTGTACAGCCCAAGGACATACTAGCTAGCCGAGCTGATACCTCTGCTTTCAACGAGGGTCAGGAGCTTCCATTGAAGTCATCACTCGGTTTTAGAGCCCCAAATGGCTCTTCTTTTAGCCTCAAACCTCTCCCATTCCAGGATGATGTGACTATCAGTCTCATTAGACTGTTTACATAGTGTACAAGCGATATCACTATGCCTGGTATATATGGACCTTTTAGGAGTTCATTCGATAGGAAAGAGTAGAAACAGGTAGAATGTATCTACCTAGTCATGATAGTCATGTAGATGAGTTATGCTGACTAAGAAAGGCTCCCAGAATAAGAAGAAGAAGAGAGCTGGATAGGCCTATTTGGTTTGGATAGGCTGTTTGATAGTCCAATCGGACGGTGGGATTGCCAACCCCTACACTGAGTCCATTATTGTTGGATTTAAATTTGTAATAATAATATACAAAATAAATATACAAAATATATAATATTATACAAAAATAATAATATACAAAATAAATAAAATCATTATAATATACCCGGATTCTCAATGATCTTCCTGTAGGTACTCCTATGTAGATCCAGCTAAATATGTTAATGTAATACGACAACTTCACTATTCTCAAGCAAAATAAATGTTCAGTTAAAACACATGTTAAATAAGTCCATATTAAATTAATAAAAATTGAACAAAACTTTACAAAAATAATTGATGAAAATTTATAAAGCAATTATAAAAATGTATTCATAAATTTAAGTTTAACTTGGAATATTACTTGTAACATAATTTGACCCATAATTCTTTCTTTGCTTAATCTACTTAGAGTAGGTTAGGTTTCTTTATAATTTGTCACATTAAACTAAAATAATCTACGCCAATGTTCCATTTATTAAAAAAAGTTAAAAATAATGTTAACTAGGTGCTAATATTAAAAATAAATATCGTTAAAAGTAGATTCCTATAAAAAGACATCAGATATAACTAAACCTCAAGATGAACATCATCAAAACTTGTATATCTAATTGGTGCAAGCCGATAAAATGTTGGTGTAATGTAGAGTAAACCAACATACAACCCATATGTTAAAGAAAAAGTATCTTAAACAAGTGTTTGTGAAAATAAAATTAACAGCAACGAAGATTACCAATCCTCTGATTTTTAAAACATTTAGAAATGCTATAGCCTATTTTGTTAAAACTGTAATTCGTTTGTAATTCTTACAACAAATTATTAGTGAGAAATAATAAGACAACTTTTAAAGTAGGACTTTTTATTAACCGAACTTGAAAACTGACAATGTGTTATAATAATGGGCAATGGCACAATCATCACAACCCTATGATGTGCAGTTACCACTGTATTTTCATCTTACAGAAATATATGAACTAGGAAAAACCCTTAACCACAAAATAACAACTACACAAAACTGTATAATGCGTTTAGGCCTGTATTACCTTATGTACATTTCGATAGCTCTAGCAGAGTTATCGAAATGTACATAAGGTAATATAAACACATTATACAGTTTTGCATAGTTGTGTTATTTTGTGGTTAGGGGTTTTTCCTTGTTCATATATAATCACCACAGTGCTCTAGTGATTTATTTATTACAGAAATATAATTATAAATTTAGAAGCCAAATAAATGAAACCTGTTAAACAACAAATAAGTGATTGACTAAGCATTCTATGACCTGTGCAACACAGTAAATTGAAATTGTACTGAGTTCAATCACTTAAAAGTTATTTCATTTCTACTTGTGTATTGGTTGCTACGTTTACATCTAAAATATGATTTTTGGACACAATAGATATTTAACATTAACAACAGGTTAGGTTCTTTTGGTTATTCAAAAGTTTTGGGGAAAAGAATTATAGTTACAGTTGTCATTACTCAGTATTGTTAAAATTTCAAAAATAATTATAGGAATACCTTTTAGTCTTAGTCTAGCCTACACAAAATTACATCTAGCCAAGATCTTTTTAAAATTGTATTTGTTTTTATGAATTATTACATATTTTGATATTTCTGGAAAAAAAATTTTATATAGAATATTGTAGAATTTTTTTTTTAATCAGTGAGATGCTGTCTGAAGGTACTATTTCCATAAAAAAACTTGTTACATCTAAAACATAATTATATGTAGACAGTACACATTTACATAAATCGGTCTTAGAAACTAAATAGTCGAGATTGAAGATGACAACCAGCATTCAATAAAATACATGGTAGATGCTTAATTTTCCATATATATTTTTTTACATTGTTTAGAATTGTTTTCATCGATTTTTTACCCTTTAGACCCTCTAAATATAAATACAAAATATTTCAACAAAATTTTCAGTAAAAAAGTGTTTTTTAAGTAATACTAAGATTTCATATAAAACATGATAGAAAGTGCAAATATAACCTGATAATGTACAATAATTTTATAATTTGTCCAAGTCAGAAGTACGGTATATTAGGAAGTTCAGTGAACAAACCTTTGTATACAATTGTAAATGTTTAATTTAAATAAAAATATTGATTTCTTAATATCAGAAATTTAGAGACCCACATAAAAATATAATACTAATTTTCATTTTCCTTTTTTTTTTCCCCTTTTTCTTTTTCTTCTTTTTTTTTACAGTATGCTCCAATGGCTAAACATTGAAAATATAGGGTGTTCAAATATAGAACAAGATACCTTTTAGAACTTTTACTAGACCAGATATATAAATATGACTACTAGAACAAAATTACCAAGTTAAATTTAAGCTGCTTAATTGAAATCCTTTATTGGATAATGAACACTTCATGACAGGTTTCATAATTTAATAATTCTCTGTTTTAATACACTATTTCATTGTTGCAGGTATTAGTTCTGCGCCAAAAAGCAAACCCAGTGGTGAGTTCATGTTTTCTTATTATAATAGATTCTTGTTCTCATTAGTTTTTCTGGCATGAGAGAAGCCTACAAAGAGCTGTTGTGGCAGTGTCTGTCATAACTGTAATATGCACTTAAGTACCTTGGACCTTATGGTTTTTGTGAGGACACTTTAAAAAAAAAGAAAGTAAATGAAGCATACCTTACATAAAAATAACAGTTAATTAATTGTTTATATGACTGGGAAGGAAAATTACTTTGAATAGTTTGTCACTAATTAGTTTATTTATGTAGGCTTTCATGAACGCTATTGGTCAAAGTTTATTACCTAAAAGATTTACAGATTTATTTTGAACATTGTCCTCTTCCAAAGCCTTTCTGTTATTAAACAAAGTTTATTTTTTATGTTTTGTCTTACTGAGAAAAATAGAAAATAATGTTTTATCTAAAACTAAGATACAAACTGTATCGATTCTGAATGGAGTTATTTCATTATACATATTTACAAAAGTAGTATCATCCATATAAACTATGAATTCTGCCTTTGTCATTTATCAACATTATTATAATCATAATTAAAAACAGAATAGGGCTTAAAAGCATCCCCTGTGGTACCACAGATTTTACATTGAAAACAGTTGATCACACACCTCTAACCTCAACTATTTTATTTATCTGAGTGGATCAAAACAAAACTAAAAGATTTAAACTAATCACCATGTATATTATAGTATCTCAGATTACTAATGAGTAAATTTGTTTTTATAATAAAACAAACTTGCTCAGATTATATAAGATAGTCTCAAGTGTTCAAGAATCTTTATGACCATTTCAATTTAATCTACACCGTACATGGTGTGAATACAATATCTGTATACAGGCTACACCACCTCTATACAATATATAAATTCAGAATTTTTGTGGGATATAATGATCAGTATTTTTTGTTTAGGGTTTGATTGGTCTGGCAGGGCTGTGAAAAAGTTAGTTTGTTTATGGCTTATTTATTGCATTAATAAAACTTTAACTTTGAGACCTCTTTAGAGATTATCAATATTTCCCAAGGCTATTTTATTATTTAAAGTTAACAATGAACAGAGTTTAAAACACCAAAAAAGTTATATAATAAGATATTTGAATGTTGTAACATTCGGAAATTCAGCCGACATGGTGTTGCATTTTGTTATGAAACACAATACATCAACAGATAAATAAATTATAAGTTGTGCAGAAATTGCACTTTATATAAATAGTTGTTGATAGTTTGTAAGCCCATGTTATCTAAATATGTATCTTACATGCAATTATATGAATTGGAATTCTAGTTAGTGTATTATGATGTGAGCTATACAACATCCCATTTATTGTGGATATTTGTTATAATATACTTTGTGTCACAAAAGATGTTTTACCAAGGGGAAATGACTCAATCAATTAATTCGTCAATGAAATGAACATAATGCTTCCTTATTTTATAATTGCATACTAAATTATAATATATTTTTTTCTAAAATTATGACCATTTACAGTTTGTTTTGGTTTAATTTGTAGATAAATTAAATTTTATTGTGATACCCTCTTTAATCAATGTAGACAAATACTGTCCGAGACAATTAAGAAATATTACTTTACCTTTTTGTACTTTTGCGAAAGGCATATTTAAATTACAAGATCTATCCATCAGTCAATATTATTATTTCCATGAAAGATAAGATGTGTCAACTCGGCTACATTAAAGTGATAATCATTAAGATAGCAATTTATTTTTCATTTAATTTATTTGTCTATATACAATTTTACAAATGCATGGCATAATCATAATAAATAACAATAACCTAAATATGTTTATAAAATACAAATATACATAAACAAATAATTACAAGACGAAAGCTAATCATCATAATGAAAATACGTAGACTAACGTACCGAGACAAAAAACTCAGGAATTTATATAAACAGCTATCAATCTTTTATTTTTGGCTATATGGGAGACCAATGTACTTTTAGAGAGTCATAAAAACAAAACCTTAAATTACACCTATGCACTTTTAGTATCATGATCATGTAGAATGGATTGCTCCTCAATACCATTGATGGTTGTTTCCTAAATAACACACAGAAAAATATATCTAAAGTTCAACTCTTAAACAAAATAACATCGGCAAACCATACAAGGCCTAGAAACTAAAAATAATAGTTGTTATGGCCAGCAAATGATTTCCCAATCAGAAGTGTACTTTAACCCTTTTAGTGCCAGGAAAAATTCCACAGTCCCTCCCAAGAATGCCGTGATTTTCCCCTCTAGTACTACGAAGAATGCCAGGCCTTTTGTATATATTTTGCAGTGTTTTACTAAAACATTTATAAAAACTGCAAATACTAACATTTTATCTTAATTTTTGTTTTGTTTTGTACAAAATTAAATTTCCTACCTAAGAAATATAAAAATTACCCTTTTTGAAATGTATTATATTTTTTATAACTAAAAACACAAAGTTGTACTCACCAAATATATATTTTTTTGAGTTTTACATAAAATTAAATTTTTGAAAAAAAAAAAAATTCTTGAAAAATGTTATGTACCGTAACTTGATAAAACCACTAAAACTGTACACACACAAACAAAATGTAGCTTCCTAGTAAAAAAACTAATAAAGTTATAAATTTTTTTGTGTCAACCTTTATTTTTTACTTTTGTGTTGTTTTTATGTGGGCCTAACTTTATGTACTACTATACAAATTCATAATATAGTTACTGTACTAATATTACTCAAGTGAGTCAAAACACACAAAAATAAAATTACTTTATAAGAAAAATTAATAATAATAAAAATATAAAGATTATTATTATTACTTTATAATAATCTTCCATCAGATTCATCAATTAGAAAACCATCACTCAACTCTAGTAACACGTGCTGAACTGTATTCTCACTTAGCAGAGATCGCGATCGCTTCATATTTGATTTTACTTTTATAATTAGAATGAAAAATAATCTTTCTAACCTCATCAAAACAATCAACAATGAATTCACTCACCATCAAAACAAAACAATTTGCTGCACGAAAACGATCAGCTGTTGACATTACTACAACGCAATAACCATAGAGTTATTTGTCAACAGCTCTATTATGAGTCAACAGCTGGTTATTAGAAAGATACTACTATATATAACAAATACCTTTTTCTTATTCTTCAGTTCTTTCCTCTTTGTTTCCATAACAACAAAATTGTAATACACAAAAAAATAACTCCGACGTTGGCATCCTTCGTCAGTTACCGTGAAGTCCGTATATACGGACGTTGGCATTCTTCGGCAGTTTTCAAAAAGTCCGTATATACGGACGTTGGCACTAAAAGGGTTAAAACTTACTGGTGTTTTACATGTTCCATTACAAATAAGAAACATTTGCCAAATTAGTGCCAAAATATTTATTCTGTATATCAATAATAGTAGGATTTATTGGTATAAACAACAAAAATGTAATTGTCATGTTGACAACGACAAATTTTAAGGCGTATTTAAACAAAGAATCATTAAAATAAAGAAATCGGTTGGTTAGAGTAGTTTAATTATATTAATTGTTGATTTCAGTTTTGTTGTTGCCTTGGACTAGTGGTTAAAGCATTGGACTTGCACAATAACGGTTTCAAAACCTTGCCTCACCCCCCTTTTTTTTTTTTTTTTTTTTACTACCACACTTTGTTTTGTACTTACAATTAATTATTAGAAGAAGAAGAGTTACCAACATTAACAACGTTTCGGGAAAATGTACAGGAAATTATTTTCCAGCAAATGGTTGTCCAGCGCATGGTACTAGAGCTGTACTTGAAATATTAAATAATACATTCAGGGAATGGATTAGTAATCGAGGTACAATACTTTGGCCTGCTAGATCTCCTGATTATGTCCACCATGATTTTTTTCCCCCATGGGTTACTTTAAAAAATAACCTGTATAAAAAAAAAATAGAACATTAAAGAATTGAAGGAAGCATTAAGGAATGAATGTCACAAAATAAACGCTCGACATCTATCTAATGTCCGCAATGAATTCTACAACAGATTGCATTATAGTCAGGAATGAAATGGTAAATTATTTGAATATCTTTTATAAGACTGTAATAATATAATTGTTTCTTTAAAATTTACTTGAGGCCTATTATTTAAAAAAAAAAAAAAAAAAAAAAAAAAAAATAGGACTTGATTATTAATAATTATGATATTGTATATAACACCAATTTCAATCGAAAGAACTTACAATTAATGAAATAACAATTCATCATGTGATTTCCCTATAGTTCAAGTTCTGTGGGACACCCGGTATACAAATCTATATACAAATCAAACTTAGGTCTCCAGTATGTTTCATATCAAAATCAAACAATAATTAAAAAGGACTCTAAATTTTAGGTTATTTTTATTCCCTTCAGCCTTATAAATGATTTTGACCAAAATATAACCATTCTATTGGATGTGTATCTCACAAAATAACAAAATGCTGAGTCTTTCAGATCACCTGTTCTTAAGATTGTGTGTGTGTATGTATGTGTGTGAGTGTGTGTGTGTGAACGTGTGTGCGTTTGTGTGTGTCACTTTTTGTTCACTCTTATTTTCTCTATTAAATTTTACACCATATGATAAAAAATCAAATCATTTAATAGAATTCATCACACCATATTTTAATTTTTTGTCAATCAGACAACCTGTCCCCTTTTATAATCTATATAAAAATTGTTCCAGGTAGAAAGACATAATTCTGAAGGTGGTTTAAATGTGTTTTAGAGGCTTGAACTATTAGAAACGCGATACAAAAATTTTTAGCTTTTTTTTAGTGTTTTTTTTTTTTACATTGAACTTAAAAATAATAACAAACTGTTATAATTTGCAATAATTTTATTTATTCTACTTGCTAAGATTAACAAAGAAATAAGGATTTATCTTTTTATTTTACACAACAAATTTACATGGAACCGTAAATCATTGCTTATTTCCAATTTCAATGCAGAAAATCAAACTTAAAATGCATAAAAAAATAATAATAATAATAAATGAAAAAATAAATAATTAGAATTTTATTATGGATTTTAGTAGAATACAAATACTTACGTTCACAATTGGTACTGTAGAGAGGTAAGCTCTAATTGTAAATTCAGAGATGACAACACAATCTTCATAGAAATATAATTCCACATGATTTCAAAGATTACATGCATCCACTAGAAGACATCAAAACCTGCTATCAAAAAATAATCAGAATTTTAATTTAACAGAGAGAGGCAATATTTTTGTCACATATCTGATTAAAGTATTGGATAAATTGTAATAATATTCATCTTAAATTTTGTATATTGTGATGGGCAGGAAGTATTCCCCCCTACTGTAAACTTCTAGAAGCACTGACCTCGTCTGATCTGGATCAATGCCAAGAAAGTTTGTGTATAACAACTTTAGTCATTTAAGTCATCTTGTAGAAAATAAAATGTTTGTTATTGAATGTTATAGTTCTTTTATTTAGTGAATAAAAAATCTATCCTATTATAAAAGGAAAACTAATTAACTTTTTTCTTTTTTTTTCAATTAAGAAAACCTCACTTTGATAGTATATAAAAGAAAGTTGAATGTTCTTATTTTAACAAAAAGTTTATAAAAGTAAACTAAAAGAAAAAGTGTTTAACTTTTACAAGAACAGTTCCAACAGTATGAAGAGGACAAAAAATTATTAGTATTATTATTACCAAAATGTCTAACATTTCTTTTGGCTCGGTTTACTCTAGCCTATCTTGTCCAATAACTCTTATTTATTCGCAATTAAAATGACACTACACATAAATACAATAACAAATTATTAATTTATTTCACATATTGTACTGTGTTTTCATCTGTACCTGTAAAAATCCACCACTACTATAAGCTTGTTTACTTAATTTTAGCATTCCTAACGTTTCTTATAAGGTGAAACAAATATTTTCAATGTTGTGGGTATTTTAAATACTGCTTTTAATTATTAACATGCACTATCTTTTTTTAATGTAATAAGAAGGTATGTGATAGAAAAGTAATAAATATTTATTTTGTTATAGGACCTTGACATTAAGACACGGTTAACTGAATTGCAAAAACATATTAGGTCTTTAGGAGAGACACAGGTAAATTGAAAAATATAGAAGACAATAATATTAAAGTATATTATTAGTAACAATAATTTATTTGTTATAGTAAATAGATTGTGATAATACAGTGCATAACTTGTATTGGATTATGTGTTACAATTTGTGTGTGTTACAAACAACCTATAAAAGGTAGGCCTGTTTATCTATTTAATGCAACAAAAAAATCACTATATCCTATGAAAATTACTTATGATTTACATTTAACTATAAAAAGATAATTCTTTTCTATATATCTCCTCTTTTAACTTGTTTATATAAATAGGAGTTTGTAAGTCAGAAAGATTTGTTTCTTCCTTGTTTAAAGTCATAAAACCTCTTGTTCATCATTGCCTTAAAAAAAAAAAGATAAAAAAGAGTATAAAACAAAGACTCTTAAGCTGTGAAGAATACTCTAATAGTATCAGGGTCGGAAACAACAAGAATTTGTCAAGAGAGACCTAAAGAGAGGGATATAATTCAAAACCAAGTTAGTCTTGGTGGTGAATGTGTTGTGATAATTTATGGAGAAATTTGTTGTAATAATTTATACATCCTAGGAAACCCTTCAACTGTTTTCTAGATTTAGGCGTTGGAAAATTTAAAATTGGTTGCATTTTATCCTAGTCCATGTGTAAGGTGAAATTCTCAACACTGTCTTCAAAAACTTGGTCCATAGTTCTTATCAAAGCGGCTTGAGTCGTAGATATCCCAAATGGTTACTTTATATTGATAAGTCTTCTCTCTGAATTGAAACGCAGTATACTTACTCGATTTTGGAGCAAGGGGTACCTGCCAGTAAGAGGCGGTTAAATCTATGGTACTTAAATATTTACAATTTTTCCCTTTTGCAAGTAATTCGTTGATACTTCTGTTTTGTTGATAGTCTGGGATCATTATCATTTGCTATATTTCTTGATTACAGGAATAAAATGGTTGATAAAGGGACTGTGCGACGGCTCAATGACATTAATCCTTAATATCCTCTGTATATCTTGTGTCACGGCTTTTTGATGTCCGGATTAATGAGACAGGATAGGTTTGTCCTTTAAATATCTTGTCTTCTCTCACTTCAATGTGGTGTATATATTTATTAAAAAGTCCGGGATCTCTGAGAAAATAGATTATAAGTTAAAAAGTAGTGCCCTAAATTGATGTTTTGGTTCTGGTTCAAATATTTTATTCTCCTCCAAAATGCTGTTTAAAGTATCTCTTTAAAATTATTATTATTATTTTCTATCATGTTTATTTCTCTATCTGTATGACAATCGGATTCTTCCTTCTTATTATTTATTATATCACTATTTCTATTATTATTTTTAGTTATATAACATAAAATCCTTTAATTATTAACATCCTCAAATATCATATCGTCTTTATTGTGGTTTATTTGTGATTCTATAACATTAGTCCCAAAATTTATTCTCATCTCTGTATAACTAATCATTCCTATAAGTATAGTGAGAGTTCTAATTAAATTAGGTACAATTAGTGTATGTAACCATATTTCTTCATTTTTTATTTTTATATTAAAATGACAATTTGGGATACTTAACGTGTTTTTGATCCAACAGCAGTGGTTATTTGTGTTGGTAGTTCATAGTTCCCTATACGTTTTTTATTTTCTTGGAACCAAATTTCGGATAAGCATGAAACATTTGACCCTGTGTCAATGAGGGTGTTTATGTCTTGTTTTCCTATAGACACTTTTATTTCTGGACATTGAATAATTGTTTAGTTTTGTTTTGTCACATTATCCTGGTCATCTTCAGATAACAGAAATTCTCTGAATTAGCAAAACATGTTACTAATTATTATAAAATCATCTTCTGATATTTCATAAATTTTGTTAAAAATTATTGGTCTATTTGCTTTGAGGTCATTATGTGGCATAGAGTTAATGTCATTGAGTGTCCATTCATGGGAGGTTATGTCCCTAGTACACCCATGACCTGTGATATTTCTGTGCTCAGCAGTTTCTCGGCTGAGACACAGTATTTGTCGGCTTTGGTTCGAGTCTGTTCGTTGGTAACATTAATTTGTTCCAATATTGGGTATGTCTGATTTCTGGGTCCTGTCAATCTCTTCTGATTTCCTCGTAATCGTTGAGGTGTTAAAGGAGGTGAAGGGCAATATTGTATTGGTGGATTTGGTTGGTAGGATCTATTTACATTTTTATTAAAGTTCGTCGCTCCTTAGGGAAATATTGGATATTTCCTTGATTCTGTGGCGGTGGTTTTGGACAGTACTGGAAATGTTGAGGCTGTTGAAATGGAAATGGTGCTGGGGGTGAAGGTTGTAGCTTTATATGGGGTCTATTTCGCTATTGATGTGATGGACTTGAAAGTTGGTTTCTTCGCACTCTTGCATTCGAATCTTTTAAATCCTCCCTCTGCAACCCGATGTTTTCTATCCTTTGGACTCTTTATGCATCTTGGATTAACTCCTCAAAATGGTCTGCCAAATAAATTATGATTTCATCTTTGGAAAGGGATGGTTGCATTGCTCATAGTGTGATTACTCTCTCCATGAAGTACTCTGATTGGCTGAGTTTACCATTAGGTCTAAATTCTTCTGCTTCCATTCTTTGTTTAATTCCTCGTTGTACCTTGCGGTTCCAATATTTCCGTTCGAAGGTCTCCCCAGTTTCAAAGGTCTTTTTTGACTAAACTAAACCATCTTGTGTGTGTCCTAAACATAACTCAATGGTGTCGATAAGATGGCGGACTAGATCTGTGGTGTCATTTTTGTTTGTCCTTTTCCCATAGAACTTGTAGATTTGCCGTAGATGTTCCGTTGGGTTATGTTCTCGCCCATGGAATTTTGGAATATTGTTGTCTGCAATGCCATTGGGTAGTCCTCCTCACGTCGTGTAGATCTATTGGGGTTGTACGTTGGATTTTTCAGATTTCATGTCTTTTTCTACGTTTTTTAAACATCCATTTTGATCCGCCATTACATTTTTGAGTTCCTTGATGTGCTGACCATGCCCCACATTTGTTTCTTGAATTCTTCTGATGTTCTTCGTCAATTATAAGGATGCATTCAGTGCTTAGGTGCTTCTGTTGTTCTTCCAGCAGATGGTCCTTCTGTATGACAAGCTGTTCTCGAATATCCTCGATTTGGAATCTCCAGTCTAAGACAAACCTCTTCTTTTGTTTGCTGATTAATGTTCATGCATTCTTTTTGTATGTGGGTATGTTACTCCTGAATTTCGCTTAACAATTATTTGTTCTGAAGGGTCTTATTATGTTCTTCAAATTGTCTCCACAATACCTCTTCCTTTATCTCTATCTGGGTTTTCACATCTTCCCTTATGTCTTCTAGGTGTTTGGTGACAGTCTGAAATTTTTTATCCTGTTCATTGAAACATTGGTCTAATTTGCGGTATCAGGAATCCGCGACCCCTGTCTCGTTTCACCTTTTAAATTGTGTGAATGTTTAGTGACCACATCTTTGCTTCGTCAGGACAAGTGTATATGTCAGGCAAGTCTTCCGATTCCTAGACTGTCTGAGTAAGAGATATCTGCTTCCTTAGATTGTTGACAGCTCATGGACAAGCCCATACTTCTAAAAAAAAGTGAAAGGTTTAAAGGCAAAGAACTCATTTAGAGATACGTTAGAGTAAGAAGAGGTCAACGAACAGAGTTTAAATTAACCAATAGAAGAAAGCGTCACTTCAAAATTCAAGTAAACTTTGAATCCCACCAATGAAAAGATAGCAAAGTATACAACGGAAATTCGTTGTATGGGATTATATCCTATACAATTTAATCCTAATACAAGGTTTGGCTGAATTGTAACCAACTTTGCTGCTCAGGGCGAGTAGGTGAAACTGGCCTATGGCTAGGTCTAAAGTCAACTTTCGCCTACTCGTTTTGACAGTAAAATCGTATGTCGGTAGATTTTGAATAAAAAATTCATATTTGATGAATTATGAAAATATGAAATAATAATGTTAAAGGATGTGCAATTGTAGTACAAGTTGTACGCAATACAGATCTATTACGGTTATTTAATATAAACTAACATGCGCTACAGCAAGTTTAAATGAAGAATTAAATTTTTTCAAAATTAATCACATTCAAAAAACCTTAATGTTTCTGTAATAAATAAAAAATTATAAGAATAAAAGGTTCTTGCATAATTGTTGAAAAAAATGATATTTAAAAAGTTAGATTAAATGGTATAATTTGAAAGTTGAATAAAACTTAAATAAACATAAATTTTGGAAATGTGTTGTATAGGTGTTGTTAGAAGATTAAAGTTTAATAAGGAGTTAAAGTAAAAATCAAAATTTGAATAAAATAGGAAGGCTATGGTTTTCACATCCTTGCGTGAAAATGAATAAAGTAAAATTTAAAAATTAATGAAACATAGTTAAAATCATATATGCTAAAGAATATGTAAGTCCCAGAGTAATCAGTAAATAATAAACCCCTAAAAAAGATAGTGTGAAGTTGAGTGTGAAATTACGTAAGACAGGAAGGTCAGACAGCATCTTCGTTACGACCAGTGTATTTATTTCGGAAACTCAACAAAATGGTGAAGATTCAAAACTGTAAATCAAAAGGTGTGAAAAATAAAAATTGAAAATTATGTTGATCGTTGCATAAGGAATTGTGGGAGAACGGGTGGACCGACAAACATCACGCGACAAAGCTGACGCGAAGAACTACAAAATGTCGACCAAGAAAAAGTGAAAATTATCTCAGGAAAACCGTTAGAAGAGTTTAAAGAAAAGACAATAGAGATTTCTACAGTAGCAAGTTTTGAGCTGCAGAGTTCCATACTCCAGGACTTCGTGACATAGAGGTGGGAGGAGCTATTGTACCAACAGGCAGCTACAGTAACGAAAATGATTAATTAAATTAAAATAATTCAAAAAAAGGATTAAAGGACTTGAACAATTGTTAATAACTCATAAATAAATAGCATAAGCACTACAAATAAAAAATAACGCAAAGGTAACGTCATAAATAGGAAAATAAGGAACTATCGTATTATTCCCAAAAAGGGAAAAAATTGGTAGTAGAATACGATAGTTTCAAGCGTAAGTTTATACAGCTGCTCTGGCTCTCAGGAGTCGTTCACATAAATAATTTTTTTACTAGAATGTAAGGGGTTACTATGCCCGACAGGACTCTGAAAAATAAATTTTTACAAGGCGATAAGGGGTTACTATGCCTGACAGAACAGCGAATCTAAGTAATTAAGTAGAATATAATTAAAATTCATAATTAGAAAATTTGTTTGGAAAATGTTAAAGAGTCAGTGCTAAAACAAAAGTATTTAAATGAAAATAAAATCAAAAGTTTAGAAAGTGAAATGTGGAATTAGTGAGTCATCAGTGATTTCCGTAAAAAGTGCTTTGTTTAATTTATCAATGTAAATTAAAATTAACATACAATTGCAAAGATTAAAATTCAAAACTAAAATTAAAATATATTTTGAATAATGTCTTCAATAGTTCATTATTATTATTATTATTTTTATTTGATACACATTATGTTATGATGTTTAACCATTGAAATCTTTATAAATTTATAAATGTTCATCATTTAAACTACATAAGAAAATTAGCTATATCATAAAAGAAATTTATAAGTTTTAATAAAATCTCAATAATGGTTGTTGATATTCTTATATCTAACTCACTGGATTATAACAATTGTCTTTACACATAGGATGATATGGAGAGCATTATGTCTTATCTAACGGTAGGTCAGGGCCGACTTTTCCCAAGTGGGTGTTGGAAAAAAACAAGAACATAAAATTAATTAATTAGAATGTCTCGACTAGGTCCCAAATAATCAATAAAGAAATACAAAGTCAAAATTATTACTTAAAAGATGGAATGATATGAATATTGTTCTAATATTGTTCACAGTTCAAATTAACTTATTATTTGTCTTTAAAACACTTTAAAATAGTTATTTGACTCAATTATGGCCTCACAGGCTGAAAGTTTATATTTGAGAATTATTGTTTTTGAATTAGGTACCTATTAAAATGAAATCTATTATTGGATTAGTCACACTACTATTGTTCAAATTCACTTCTTTTTTTCTCTTTCAATTCAATGCATATCGACTAGCTATTGTATCACTCTTGAATATACAGTAATGTTTGCACAGTCTTGAGGTAATATTATTTAAACTAGATTGATGGATTCATCGGTTATTTTCGGATTTAAAACTCCGTGAGCATCCTTTCCCTCTAGATGCCTGCCAACAATTTTCTTTTACCAAAATCGGCGTCTTGGAAGTTTTAAATCTCCCGCCTTCTATATATATTGTGTGCAGGGGCGTATGTATGTGTTCCTTTTCTCATATTCAAAATTTAAAATGTAAAGGTCATTTATAGTTTTCCCACGACCATATTATTCACATGAATAGTTTAGTATATTATCTGTGTTAGTATTTAGTTGGATACATTGGACTGTTGACACTCTGTTTTCAATATTTCTTCTCTCTCTCTCTCTCTCTCTCTCTCTCTCTCTCTCTCTTTTCTCTCTCTCTCTTTCTCTCTCTCTCTCTCTCTCTCTCTCTCTCTCTCTCTCTTTCTCTCTCTCTCTTTCTCTCTCTCTCTCTCTCTCTCTCTTTTCTCTCTCTCTCTCTCTCTCTCTCTCTCTCTCTCTCTCTCTCTCTCTCTCTCTCTCTCTCTCTCTCTCTCTCTCTCTCTCTCTCCCCCCTCCCCTTCTCTGTCCCTCCCCTTCTCCACCCCTCCCTCTCCCTCTACCTCTTTCTTCCTCTCCATCTCTGTCTCTCTGTCTGTCCGATTGATGTGTTTGATTGTGTTCAACTTTGTGTATGTTGATTGGAGAGATGAAATGATTTATTTTATATAATGAAATTCTATGAACACAAATATCTTAAATTAAATAGTGAATAATCAAATCTTTCTACAGGCATATCTAAAGACAATTATGATGTCAGCCATTTTTCATGATATAACTTGTGCTTAATTTTGAGTCCTACTGAATTATTTACATATTTTATAAACTTTTGTTCACAACTTTTTAAATGTTAAATGTTCTGTTTAATACCTGGGTAGTATTCGTTTCTTTAATTTAAATTTCGTTCCTAGTAATTTAATTTCTTTAATCTTCTTCTGTCTCGAATTTGATTTAGTCTGCTATCTTTAAAATTAGATATTGTTTTCGAATGCTCATGTCATGTCGATTTTATATTTTACCAGACAGGTTGAATAATTTAGAATAGTTCTGATATGGATTATATGGAAAGATATAAGGAAATAATTTTATTTAACTATATTAAGATGGAAAGTTAAGATTTTCCGTAAATTTAGTGTACTAAGTTGGAGTCTTGCATATTTGCCGCTAGGTCCCGTATGTGTCGATATTCCAATTCAATTCCTTGATTTTTTTAATACGCATACAGTATTTTATTTTGAAACCACTCAAATTGTACACTACTCTTACCCCCATTTAGAACAAAATTGTCATATAAACGTTGTTCTTTTTGTCGAACAATTACAGAACTGAGTGGCACTCTTTTCTGAAATTGATCTTCAATGCTTTTTCAGTTTTTTTAATGTTCGTGTGACAAACGGACATAACTTTCGCTGCTTGAAATGTTCCTTCTTTTATACTTTTGTATATGTTTTCTTCACTTTTTTTATGTAACGGACTGTTGATTCATTTACAACATTTTGGACTGAAGCTATGCTTTCACCAGGTTGAAATCTATCTAGACGGCCAATTTTTTTAACCAAAGGCATAAATTGTTAGTGCCTTTTCTTTTCATTTGGCAATTTAGAAGACATTTTTTGAAAATAAAAATAAAAATTTATAAAAATATAAATGAAAAAATTAACAAACAAAAATTAGATGGTTATGTGATAAAAATAAGTTCCTCAGCATTAAAACTTGAAAACTCTCAATACTAACTCAAAGTAAATTAAATTATATTTGTTTGTAATGAAATTATATGGATAAAAATGTTAAAAAAAAAAAATAATAAAAGAACAAAACTTTGAAATTTTTACACTAAAAAAATGATAATTCTAAACAAAACAGCTCTCAACTAAGACTTGAAAACACGCACTACTAATTCAACGCCTTGATCAGTACTATCTTTCCAAGGTCAGCTGAAGGATTTTGCCTGAACAGAGGTAAAATGGGGTAAGTGTGCCATAGCCAGTCACATGATGCCTTCTACCGGGTGTTCCACTAAAACATGAATACCGAACTCGCGAACAGCGAAGGACAACTGTATATACATTGTCCTCAGTCATAAAATTAGGCTGAATTGGGTGTTGAAACTAAAAGGCCATGAAAACATTAATAATTAATAGCGAGCTTTTTAAAAAAAATTGAATCCATTCTGAGAATAAAAGGAAAAAGATTTTAATTTCAACTGAATAAGAACTGATAAGTACCGGTATGTCATATGTGCAAATGAGGTAATATACATGATTTGGCGAGTTATAACAAATAAATAAATCTACCTTAAACCTAAAATTATCAGCATAAAGAGTTCAGCCTATTTTAACTTTAAAAGTCATATATAATTTGAAGTTGGATAACTTATAACTTCAAAATTTCCAAACAAATAACAATAGTGAATTTCTAATTATCCATTGATTAATTATTTATAATATTATAACGTTTAGGTTGACTTGACAAAATATAGATTTATTTATTTTGCTGATATTATATATAAGATCATTTAAGATTAGATTAAATTAAGTGGAGAGGTTATGTGGTTTGTTCCGGCACCAGGCACCAGGCACCACAATGCTTGGTTTATTCTGCAACTATGTTTTCTAATTTTAGCCTAGTAGATTAGTCCCCTTTCAAGTTTCAGTAGTCCACTCACTAGGTCATCCAAAAAGAGTTCACCAAGAGTTTGTAAACCAAAAACCCCACATCTCTTATTGGCAAGAGCCTCACAATAGAAGATTATATGCCCTGCAGTCTCCTCTCCCGTTCCGTATAGTCTACATAGTTTTGCCATAGTATGCTCCAATCCTGTGCAAGTTTACCCTCAGACCACAGTGTCCCTGTCAATTGTTTGAGTTACCTTCTACCCAAGGTTAATAGTAACTTGTTGTGGGAGTGTCCCTTAAGGCCATCCCATCTTGGCCAGACACGTAGGTATTCCTACTGCCTCTCAGGTCCCACCAACTCTGACAATAATAATAACAATAATTGAACCAATGTAGCCAATGAAAAGTTAATGAGATCATTTAATTATAATTTTTTTATTATTTGATCTTGATCTGTTGTTTGGTTTTCTCCTTTTTTCAAAATTTGCTGGAGTTACTGGAGTCACTAATTTGTTTTAATGATATTCACTTAAAAGTGTTAGCAATCTTCTTCACTAAATATCCTGTTTTGATCTTCCTGTGATTACTGAAGTATTCTTAAGAGATACTTTTATTTTAATATTGGTTTTGATCTCATCTTTGATCTAATTTTATTTAATTAAATTGTTTAATTTAATTATGGATTAAATTGTTTAATATCCATAATTTACATTTCGGATATTATGGTGATTATTTGAAATAGTAATATCTATGTTGGTTTTTGTTTATCAATGAATTATTTTCAATTTTTTATTTCAATCTTAAATATAATATTAAATTTAAAAATTATGTGTCATTATACAGTACTCGTTCAGGATCTGAAAAATAATATTATGTTATGAAAGGGTTGACATACTTCAAAATTATAATTTTCTGTCAACTGTTCATAATAGCGGATATTTAAAGTTGTTGTTAACCAACTGTTTCTAAATAAAATGTATGACTTTTTTTCTTTGTTTTATTTTCTAAATTCACTCCTAAGTTTGTCAATTTCCTCCCAGATTGTACATATATGAAAGTTTGTTTATGCTATAATAATTTTAGTAAATTTTTAATGATTTTTTTTTTTTTGTATTATTATTTACTATGATGCAAGTACCCAGTATTATTCATTTTTCATTTATTTGTTCACAGAAAATTCTTGTTACTAGAGTGCGTAATGAATTAGATGCGAAAAAATCATTACGTATTAATAATAATATTAATTCAGAAAGGAATGATTACACCAAACTAAAAAAATCAAGCCATAAAGATAGATCTTTACTAAAGTCTAATACAGAGCACGTAAATAGATCTCTCTTAAAACATAGGTCTATAGCTGTAGATAAAGGCAGATTAGGCCCACAGAAGAATGGGGAACACAATAAAGAAAGTCCTATCTTCAAAAGTAACATTGAATCACATAATAAGGATCGATCTCTACTTATGCAGAATGTTGATTACGGGCGATCATTACTTAAGGCAAAATCAGACCGTAAAGAGAAGCGATATTCACCAAATAAAGTTAAAGAAGAATCTATCATTCAGGATAGTTCAAGTGAAGAGAATAAGACTCCATGTTCTTCCCCGAAAAATCTTGGTGGTGAGTTTTTAGTCTTATAACTCATTTTTAAAGTTTTTTTTTTCTTACAAGAGAAAAGATTTTGATATCAGGTTCTTAGCCCCATACAGAATACAAGTTATTATTATCATTTTTGTACAATATTTTGCAACAAAATCATGTGTTGCAATTATTTAGATAGTAATTTGTTGATTTTGCTCTGCCAGACAAAATGGTGGGGTAATCAATTGTTTCCGTGAGTAGGCCTATACGATAAAAAAATATAATATGTAGCTTTTAACCTTCTGTTTTGCTAAATGATGTCAAAAGCAGATTAATAAATACAGCACAGATAAATGTGAACAGTTTCTTCACTGGTTTGGATTCTTTTCTCCATGTTTTGAAGCTGCTAATGAAAGTGTATTTGTATCCATATTTCAATTAATGACATACTCATTTGAAATATGGATACAACTACACTTTCATTAGCATCTCCAAAACATGAAGAAAAGACTCCAAACCCGTGAAGAAACTGTTCACTTTTTATGTTCACTGTCTGGCAGAGCAAAATCAACAAATTATTTTCTAAATAATTGCAACACATGATTTTGTTGCAAAACAGTGTACAAAAATGATAATAATAACTTGTATTATGTATGGGGTTAAGAATCCGATATCAAAATCTTTTCGTCAGAGCTGAAATCAAGCAATTGCAATAAATGTTTAAATCTTATAGATGTTAACTAAATTTGAATTCTAAAACCAGAATATTTTAGTAATGAAGTTTGAGTACATCTCTAGTATTTATATCAATAGGCAATAAATTGTAATTATACTTGTGGAAAATGCTTTATTTACAAACCCTAAACATTAGTGTATGGTGTGACTTGTGATATCTTGCCAATATACAGTGAGCTCTATCTTATTTCAAATAACTGAATGGTGACATAATTTGTGTGACTATTGAAATGAATTTAAAGATATTGTTTGTTACAAGATGGAGTTACCTATTGAACATATTATGTACCAACTATCTATGTATAGAAACTATTATTGGCCTAATGACTAAATAACAAATCTACACTACAAGGAATAACAAGACTATAAGGAGTGTTGCAAGTGATAATCCTACATCTACAGACTTTGTAAAAGCTATTAAGTGTGAGAAACATATACAATTTTTATTTTAAATTATACTTGTATCTTAGAAGCACAATGGTAGTGGTACATGGAAACCATAAACAGCTTTGCAGTTTTATAATTATTCAAACACATTTTAAAAATTTATATATATATATATATATATATATATATATATATATAAATAAATGTAAATATATATATATATATATATATTTACCATTATACACTTACAACTATACTTACGGATGTTTCTAGCTGATAAACTGTTACAAATTTATTAGTTTATTTTGAATTTATGTTTACATCATTGTTTTTACTTCCGTGCAATGCCAGGATAATCGGTCTCTAATGAAATATAAAACAATATCCACAGCTTTTAAGTAGATATCCTCAGTCTACTGGAAACTACAAACATAGTTATTAACCTGAAATGATAATCAATTTTTACTAAATTTTAAAAACTGTGTTTTCTTATTTTTAAATCGTAGAGTAAATAGTTTGCTGTGCAAGACTTGGTGAGTCGTAGTTTGTAAATAATTAGGGTTTGTGAATGGTCCATCATTTTATAATTTTACAAATTCTACTATGGTAAAAAATACCGCTTGAAAAGTAAAAATATTTTGATGGAATATATAATTATTCTTGATTGTAAGGTTTTCTTTAAAATATTCATTTTTTGTGAGTTTCTCGAATCCGTTATACAGTAGAACCCCTCTAATCCGTCACCTTCGGGACTGGGGGCATGGTCGGAACGCAAAATAGGTCAGATTATCCGAAAAAAGCTATTATTTATTACATATTATATAAAGAGACTTTTTTACAGTGAAATAAGTGATATATAAACTTAAAAAAGTCATAAGTCAAAGTTTACAGTAACGTGTTTACGTTTTCCTCCTGACATGTTGAAAAACAAACAACTGTACATACAATGAGTCTAGCAGTACTATGACAAATCAATAGAAACAACACGAGAGATGACACAGCACTGAAGCGGGCAAGCAATAACAAACTGTAAACAATAGTGCGTGACAGGCCGTGAGTCATCAACTTTTCGGCATAAGCTCGCAAGCTCGAGTACAGTCGGATTAACCGGAGCGACGGACCAGCCAAGGGTGGATTAGAGGGGTTCTACTGTAAGTACTTTTTATAGGACTTTTTGGGTACTCTGCTGTAGATTAAACGATTGAAGCTGATTTAATTTTCAATTTGTTTTTATATATTGTAAATAAGCCCATATAATGTTTCTGTATTGGAGTACTTTAAGGGACCTTTCTAAAGAAAACACAATCTTATATTTATTTATTAACCTATTATTATTATTATTTTAATTATCGCTAACAAATTTGATTATATTTCCCAGGTGTTATCCTTTAGATTTAAGATAAAATATGTGGCATAACCCAAAATTCAAATGACCAAATTAAAAAACCTCCCCAACCAAAATAAACCTTCCATTATACCTTTTAACCCTCCAAGAGCCAATGCTAATTACACTTTTGGCTGAGCTATTTTTAGTGCATTTTTATTACTTTTTTAAAATTCACAAAATATAATTTAATCCGAAACTCAATTTGTTAAACTACATTTAATTCAGAAAGATGTATAGAATGCATATATTTTATAAAAAAAAAGTTTTAATGTAAAATTTGTGGAGTCAGTATGTCAGGAATCAAAAAGTCGCTGTTATCCGAGCTAAAATTTCTACAAAACCCCTATTTATTTCATAACAATACATTTTTGTAATTTTCCCCATAAATGTAAAAAAAGTTTAATCATTTAGTTGTCAATAAGGTATGTAATTACTTACTCCTTGGTACTATAAACCAATTACAGGTCTTTGATTCTTGAAGAGTTTTGTTATATTTCACAATCTTTAACAACAGTCTACCATTATTGGATGTTCAGAAATCTAGGAACACACACCATCCACCCTTCTCCTCTCTTGCCATTCAACTCCAGTTAGAATCATTTAGGGACGATACAGTCATTTTTATATATAATTAATTGTGAAATTGATGCTGATGTACTATATAGGGAGACGGAACATAGTGAAAAATAATATTTCCAACCTCATGGGGAAACTGGAAATATTTATCTCAAAAACATTTTCCTCTCTGTAAATAAAGAAATCCAGTAAAAAAAATGAAATGGTTTTACATCTATATTGCAGAATCACCAAGAAAATCAGCTGTTAAACATGAATCGAATCAAGATTTAGATTCAAATTGGGATTTAGAAGAAGAAGAAGAAGCCATCCCTGCTAAAAGAAGTAAAGCTACTTTGCAAGCAACCCCTCGTCCTTCTTCTCCGGTTCAGCCTTATAAGTCTCACAAAATTTCAGAGTAAGTATGTTTGTTTGTGGAAAAGAGTTTATTAGGAAACATTCTAAGTAAAGCCTTTTTGTATACAAAGCCTTTTACATCAATTTGTTTTATATATTTTCATAAATTACTGGATTCCAATACAGTTTTGTATAATTACTGAGTTACATTAAATGATGAGTAGTTACATAATCAATGCTTATAAAATTAACATTTTTCCTCTATTTAAACAACACTGGATCAGGTGACTCAAGTTTTAGACCACAATGAATTCCTTAGCAATAAATTGACTAGAACTATTAAAATGTAATACAGTAAGTGTTTTGTAAATGTAGAAGAGTAGGAGTTTTTATGAAAATTATGATGATTAATATTAAATAGTGTAAAATATTATAACACAAATGAAACAGTAATTGTATAATTTTTGTTTGTACATTGTAAAAGTTTTGAAAATAACTAAATTATAAAACCCTGCCCTCTCTGCCCATTTATACCTGTGTTCAATGGTCAGCATATTTCTGTCTTATTTTATAAATTAACGTTAAAGAAACTCTACACTTGCAATTTGCACACAAAAATTTCTCCTTTCTTCAAATTTGAGACAAAATTATTTTTAAAAACCCCTAAAAATTAGGGAAAATATTGATTTACTTTCAACTGATATAAATTACATGGGGAACAAGGTAGTATAATCAAGAATTACTGACACAGTTATAGTTTCTGTTAGCAATGGAAAAAAAAAAAAAAAAAAAAAAAAAAAAAAAAAAAAAAAAAAAAAAAACTAGAAAATTACTCTGATATTTATTCAGATTCTCAGTAGTCATTGAAATAGCAAGTTTCATCAAAATAGGCAAAATACAGATATACAAATTTTATTCATTTTCTCTCTCCCCCTCCTCACCCCTATACATTTCTTATGAGAATAAAATAATTTTAGAAGGTCATAATAATCAACTTTTTGCAAACATTTTTGAGAGTTTTTTTTAAAGTTATAAATAATAATAATCAGGCTTTGTAGTGCACAATTAGACCAATGAAGAAAATGATTACTGAAAAGTTTAAAAAATTGGTATATTTTAAAATTTAATTTTGCTGATTCTCTTCAAATTACGAGAAACAAGAACATAAGTTGTGATATTATTTGGTAAAACTATTTCAAAATCCTAAAATGGAAAAATGCTATTTTATTTATTTATTTTGTGCTTATTTTTTATAAAAATTGCATGATATTATTGAGATCTATAACCAAAATTTACCACAAACTTCTTTTATTTTACGTTTTATATACTGCAGGCCTAAAATTATTTTATTTGAACTGTTGGGGCATAGTGTTTACTTTCTCACATGTAAGCATAATAGAGATAATTATGTGATAGGTCAGGACATTCATATCCAGTATTTTTCTGATATATTCTTTTGAGGTTCCTTGAGTCCCCAAAAAGTGATGTTTGGAATGCTCTCTATCTGTTGTTTGTCTTTGTATGGCTTTGCAGTACACTACAGCCCAAATATGAATGTATTTTAATCAAATTTGATATGTGGGCATATTTTAGCCATATTTCAGGACTTCTTCCACTTTTTTTTTATAACTAAGAATTTGGGGGTAGCTGCCATAAGAACAGAAACACATAATTACGATTTAGGGCTATAAAGATTTTGATCAACATTCGAACAAGTGTATTCTCGAAGGAACCAAATAGAACATATTGTTCGGCATCTCTCCAAAAATGCCGGTTCGTGAGTTATTGGTAAAACAACAAAATCGGCCATGGTGGTTCTTATAAAAAAACGTAATAACTCTAAATCAACTCTATAGATTTTTCTCAAATTTTATTGAAATATGAAGTTTATGATCCAAATCCAAGTACAAAATGCAAGTAAATAAATATTATGGTTCAGGAATAATTGGCAAAAAGCAAAAATAAACCTGTGACTGATGTCATTAAAAACTCTTTATCAAATATAATATCCACTAAGGATGTATTTATTCATGGCACATTCAAGTTTAGGCCCTATTTAATTATATAAATATTTTTAGTGACAAATAGTTTTTGTTGGTTTTTATTTGCTATTTGTTAATTCGTTCATTTTTCTTGCACCGTTTATTGGATTATATTTGTATTACAAAATTTACATACTTGTGCACCTTAACTTTAAATTATTTATTAACTTTCTGTTATTGTTAGTATAATGTATTAGTGATATCCATTGATAATGTTTTTAAGTCTATAATAGTACTTTAGTGATATTGAATATTCAATCTTGTTTATTATTCTACAGAAGTTCAATTGTTTATACCATTCATGGGACTTTTTTTAAAATAAAATTGTTGATTAGTTATAAAGAAAGGTATATTTGTTCACACTAATTACAAGATTCAAACCAACTTTTATAGTTTATTATTATGTCAAGAAAAGCAAAGTATCAACTTGTATAAGTATAAGAGTACTAATCAAAATTACATAAATTGTTTTGATTGTTGAATTTTAATCAAACTTGTTGTTTACTGTTCAATGCCATATAACTTTAAACTTTAATAAGAACTTTATTATAAGAACTGAATACTATAATAACAGGAATTGTTATTAGTAAACTATACTTTTATGTAATTTAATTTGTTATTGTATTGCAATTCATTTACCTACATCTTATTTCTTGGTTCAGGCATCTAGAGTCAGGTGACACCAATTGCCTTAAGTCTGTGGTATGCCACTGCAACGAATGTCCATCTGTTCTTGTTCCTTGGTATATTGTCAAGTTGCAACTCCCCGCCAACCAATACTCTCAATAATTCCACAGCAGGGTTTGTATATAGGCATCTAAACCGTATATGTTCAGGTGTTTCATCTTCCGATTGATAAATCACACAATGCTATTTATTTATTTTGTAAATATAACATAGATTGGAAATAACATTTACTTTCAAAAAATCAAAATAATTATGTAATAATCAATGGATTATCACACAATAAAAACGTAATGAATACACATGCTTAAATTTTTCAATAAATATATTTGGTACCTTCAAAAGGATAGAATTATTAATATAACATTTCTAACAATTTAAAGTTAATAATCTTCATTATAAAAAGTTTTGATTATTTATCCACATTAGCTGTGCAGTAAGAAAACCTGACTGGGAGTGTACATGGGGTCAGAAAACATCCACCCTCAGGAAGTATCACAGGATAATTGATTCTTGATAGTTTTTTTCATGATTTTATATCAAAAGAATATAACATTCAAAACAATGTCTTACACTTTATAAAAATGTCTGTGTATTGCTTATGGAAATGTAAATATGGGTAGTCTTATGTTTTTAGGAAGGGTACGATTACCATTAATTAAAATACTCCCTTTCTCTAAAGAAAAAAAAACTGGGAAGATCTAAGATAGATACTAAGCCAAACAGAGATGTCATTCCAAAATCTACAATTTTCGGCTTCGGGGTAACAGGGGGAAGAGGATCGCCGGCTCTTTCTTGTATTCAACATTAAAAATGTATTATTTCATAATGTTTTGAGAAAAATTAAATTGTGAATAAATTGCAAAGTTTTTGTAGTCATAAAAGATGAATAATATTGAAATAGAAGAAACATGTTCAAGGTCCTTTAGTTTTCCTACTACCATATTATTCTCATGAATAGTTTTAAAATCTCTCTCTTTCTCTCTCTCGCTGTGTGTGTATGTTTCTTTGAAACATCTTTCTTATAGAATTATATGATAAAGTGATATTAAAATAAGGAATAAGATTGAAGATGAGAATAGAGAGCATAGTGTATATTTATTTTTTAAATACTTTTTTTTTGTCTGGGATAACGAGACTATAGACACTTTATTCACAACAAAACACATTGTTTATATTTAGTTGTGTGTCTTTAAAATACACAGTTGGTTCAGGATTTCAGAATGGTTTTGTTAATTATGTAGCAAACGTCCCTATATTTGTTCTTAATTCATAATTTTTATCTTTTATAATATTTCTAATTATTTCCTGTTATATATTTATATTTCTTATAAAATAATATACCATAATTTACACTTGGTAATTTAATGTTCTTACGTAAAATCTTAATGTTAACTCGGACTGATTTCCTTTTATTTAACCAAATAGATAAATCACCACTCACAGACTCCGAATGATTTGTTTCGAATGAAATATTTTCAAATGATTAATGATATAACTTAATAATTCAATCTTATTTTCTTAAGTAAAACTTCTGCTTAGTGTTTGTATTCCTTGTGTAAAATCATTAATATCTATTTTCTGCCTATAAATATTATGTTTCCTCACCTTTCCCCATGACACTGCGTTATGGGAGTTATTAGGTTCCTGGATACACCTTTTTCTTTTTGTTGCATAACTTCTAACAATAGTTTAAAGTTTCTATTATTTAATACCGTATAAAAATGTTAAATAATAAAAATCAATCCTCTTATTGATTGATTATTAGTTCAATCATGTTGTTTTATGATATGCTTTCATTAACATAGTCCCCACAGTAACCAATAAGACAGTATTAATGACTGAATAAACTATGTGAATTATAAATTTTCTTAAAATCTAACACAATGCAAATAAATTAAATTTTTCTTTAAATTATAATTTTGAGATCAAATTTTCTTTGTTTGTCTGTTGTTTAAATAAAAGTATTCAGTTCAGTTATGGGTTTTAACATTAAGTTGTCACATTTGAATTGGACAAGTGAAAAGCAGCTTCCTTCTTTTCTCCTGGTAACTTCCGTTGATATACACACGTTAATAAAAGCTTGTTTTTATCTCATGAGAAGAGTGACCAAAGATCCGTTCCCGTATGATATCAATTTTGACTATTTTTTCTTATTTTATTAATTCAAGTTATATTGAGCGTTCGTTGCAGTATTATTCCATCATTTGTGCCTTGTTCAAAAACCGAGCCAGGCTCGTAAAAGCAGGCAGGCCAGCTTGCAAAACCAATGCTAAATTTTTAAGAACTACCCAGGCTTATAAATCAAGTTATGCTTGGAAAATTGTGTCAGGCTCAGAAAATTAACCCAAGCTCGTAAAATCAAGCCAGACTCCCACATCTCTACTCTTGGATATAATATCCTTGGACTGATTTTAGTCTAGTGGATCATCTGTGTATATTTTCAGAAATGTCTGGTACTTGGTGTTTATCATTTCAAGAGTTCCGTCATTTCAAGAGTTTCATATCTGAGAGCCTCTGCCACATCAGCTTTTGTTAATTTATTTGGAAGGTTCAACTCTACCTCCACAGCTACAATCTCCCAATTATAGTTTGGAATAACGAGTGAGGATGGGTTCTAGATCATCCTTCATGTTCTGGGACGACATTGTCGTCCTGTTGGAAATGATTGTTTAATTTAAAACTTTTTTTTTTGTACTAATAAAATCATTATACAAATTAAAATACCAGTTTGGAAAAAAAATTATAAGCATTAAACTAAATAAATAAATATCAATAAATACATATGAGAAAGCTGCAAGTCTAGTAAACAGATTAATTTTAATATCGTTTGTAATGAGGTAGTTAATCTAATAACTCAGAAATTGCAGCAAAACAGTCGAGTGAGAAGTGACTACGCTGAGAAGCGACTAAGGATAGCTCTGTTGGTAGAGCATTGACGAGTAAAGCCAAAGGTTCTGGGTTCAATTCCCAATCTAGGTTATATATTTTTCACTTGAACTAATTATTTTTATTTTAAAATATTGTAAAGTGCTTGTATTAAGATTGATTCGTGAAATATTTTAATTTATGTAGCAGGTTCAGCTTTGTTAACCCTCCAGCTGGTGCATGTTAATGGGTCTTAAAAATTCTTCGTTCGTTTAAAAATTAATAAAATATATTATTTGTATACAAAACCTAACTTATAAGATATCATTTTTCTCAGAAAGATGCATAGAATTCATCTATGTAATAAAAAAAAATTTTTTTGAAACGGTTTTGGAGTAAGTATGTTAGATGTCAAAAATGATATTAACTTATTTTCAGAAATATCTGTATCACCCAAAATCAATAGCTTTCTACCTTTTTCTAAGATATACAAAAGTGTTGTGTAATATTTTTGAATATATTTAGGAAAAAAAATTTTAAAAAAATTTATATTTTAAAAATTAAAAAAAATATTTTACGAAAAAACTGAATTTTCACTTTATTTTTTCCAAAAAACATTAAAAATAGTAAAATATATTTTATACAGAACTTCTATATATCATTATGTCCAGAAAGGTGCATAGAATTTAGTTGTGTAGTGCAAAAAAATGTTACATGCATCACATTTGGAGTTTTTTGGTCAAATACCAAAAAATCGAGAGTAACGGAGAGTAAAATTTCACAGAAATCGGTACATAAACCATATTAAAAATTTTTTATGATTTTTTTAAAATATTGATACAGATTTGTAATATATTTGTGGATAAAAGTTGCTAAAAAGAAAAATAAATTTTGAAAATTTTCATTAGACTAGGTACATTTTTACGTAAAATGTGAATATTGACTAACTATATTCAAACAGTAACCAAAAATATAATTTTTATTCTAAACCAAAGTTTTTATTACCTATGTTCCCACAAATATACATAGATTTTATGTGTGCAATGCAAAAAAAATTATATGGAAACATTTTAGAGTTAATTACGGATGGAATCAACAAATTTACCCTGTAACCGAGGCAAAATTCCACAGAAATAGGTATATAAACCATATTACAAATTTTTTATGATTTTTTTTAAATATTGATACAGATTTGTAATATATTTGTGGATAAAAGTTGCTAAAAAGAAAAATCAATTTTGAAAATTTTTATTAGACATGGGTCATTTATGATAAAAATCTACCTTCACAATAGCCTAGATGTTGAGGTTAGGGCTGTGAAAAAAAAAACCAAAAATATGAAATATCACTAATAAATACACTCTACAAACATTGACACATTTATTATAAGTTGTATATACATTTATATATTATGTATATACATATTATAATAAATAAATGGTTTCTTGAAACTAAAAGTTCCAATAGCAAATCTAGAACTAGGCCTGACTAGTATTAGATTTGGCTAGACTAGGCCGAAAATATAAATTATCACTCATAACTACACTCTACAAACATTGACACATTTATTTTAAGTTGTATAAACAAATTATAATAAAAAAATCACTTCATGAAACTTATATTCACTATAAAAACACAAAGCAATTGCACTTTGAAATTTCCACATCGGCAAAAATCTTGCGAGATCGAAGTAACAAATTTGAGGTTATTCTACGTTTTATAAAGTACCACAGCCTTTGTATTTTTTCTTGTACAGATGTGTTTCAAATACAAGGTTAAATATTGAAACCTCCTCTTTACAGTTATATCAAAAACGACAAGATTGTATAAAAATAAAGATCGGATTCTTCAAGACTGTCTAGACATTGAATATCGCAAACCGGTCTGAAAGTTCAGGGGATCATTTCCTAGAATGGATATAAATCGTAAACTATATAACTTAGGATGATTTCGTCTTCATAGTTCGAAAGAGGAAGAAAAATACTATATAATATTGTCAACTTGTAACATTTAGACAAGTTTTACCATTTCGAAAAAATATATGAACATATAGGTGATATTTTCTATATAAAACTCGCCGCGAGAAACTGTCGCAATCTAGCGCTAACAAGGTAAACTTCAGTCTTGTCTTATATCTTTACTACACGGTACATAAAATTTTCTAAACTTGGTTATGAAAGATTGAAAGATAACCTTTTCATTGGTATAAAATACATTTCGATAATATAATATCTACTAGGATAAAAGTTGAATTGTAAAAAATGTAATTTTTAGCGTGTAAAATAGCGTTAAAATTCTTGATTTGGTTTAATTTTTATATAATAAAAACTATACTAGTTGGAAACATTTGAAAAAGACAGTTTTGAAGAGAAAGACGCGATCTATCAAGCAGTGTTAGGTTATATTTGACTGACAGTAATTTGGAAATAAGAAAAATAGGCAAACAGGAAGAATGTTTTGTTTAAAACTTGTTGACGTAAAACTTTGACGTTTCGCATGAAAACTATGCGAACTTCGCCAATTTTTGGAATATTATTAATATCGTTTTGTGGTATTTTTTTTTGCATGATATGCATCTATGGAACATTAGCTTTCCAACGGTATTTTATTTATTGCGATGGGACAATTTTAAGTGGGCGTAACGTTGAATGGCAAAATATGTGTTTTTTAGTTGGTGAATAGAGCCGTGACTAACGAAGCGACCACTTTTAAGGCAAAAAGGGGTCGATCACCAGTTGGAGGGTTAACTTGTGAGATGTTTTAAAATTATATTAAACTTTAAGACAATTTCTCACAAATACACAGTAGTTATAATTTGATTATTGTAGCTCATCCATCATTGATGATGACAAAATTGTCATGAAACATGAAAAATTCTATTCAAGTTTTATTTTTATTTTTAAAGTGTTCAACTTAATAAAATTAAGTTCTATAAATCTTACTTTCAAACGAATAATTCATGAAATTGAACCTGTTTCAGTTCAGTTAGTAATTCTTCTGAAGAATCTGTAGATAATGTTTTCTCTACGCCGTACACAGACAACAAGGAAAATTTTATGCTTTCATTAGGTGAGTTTTATTTTATTTGATCTGTGCCAATACAGAATGTTCATAAAAAGAACTTTAATTTATTAAACAACAATGATTGATAAGGTAAATTATATTTTAAAGTTTTGTCTTAGTAAACGACAACCACCAACATTAAACATGTTCCATTGTTTAAATGAAAAAGCTACAAGTAGCATTTCAGCTCTTCCATATGAAATACAATATGTTGTTATTAATATAAGCAAATGAAGTAGAGATTCTAGTATTCCAATCTTCATATTTGTAATTTAAAATGGAACGAGATCTACCCAGACAATTCTATCGAATTTTGAACTCTTATTGATACTTCAGAATTAAACATGAAGATGGTAATTCTTAAGTGTAGAAAATATGTGCTGGAAATCCTCAAGGAAGTGTACAAGGGTCAGTTGTATATCTTGCATACATTCGAGATATACCAAAATGTGAAGGATCAGTTATAGCAACATTCACTGTGACGATGTGTGTAACTTTTTTCTACTTGGTGAATTTAAAGTTTTTTTATTTTTACAATTTTTGAATTTACTAAATTTTGAATTTCTCTATTATTTAAACTTATTAGGCGGCCAATCTGTGAAGAAGCACAGACACTTAATGATTTTTTTCGGCATTGTGGATTCTTTTAGAAAAATGTACTTATAATCACAAACACATTACGTATTTCCTTGTAAATACCAGCTTTAATATTGTGGTATTAAAAATATTCCTGGAATACATACATATCATAATTTGTTATCAATCACTTATAAACTAACATAAAACTCAAGTATTTAGTTTTATGGAGGCGCCCCTGACATACATACATGTACAGGGGAAAAAAACTATTATTCCTTACAACTAACAAATGCATGGTTCTAGTTATACAATGTCTTGATACTAAAATTATTTACTTATTATAAAAAGTTTACAATTAATTGTTATTTAATTTAGCTTATTTTCAAATATTTATAATTTTTCAGTCATACAAATCATTTACTCACGATTCTATAACATTAACCAATTTAGGAACACTGTCTGTCAGTCTATATGAGGCTTCGAATATATGATTGCAATACGAGAAATGACGCAAGTTTCCCGACGTCATATCTCGCTTACGTCATATATCGAACCAAGTACTAACCCAACTTTGAGATCCGAAAATGTGAAATGTTACATGTGGCAATAATGGGCCTAAGTGTAAGAGAGTTATATCTTTTCTAAACTCTCGTGAAGCATCTTATACTTTTTGATGTTACTTTATTTTGAGGTAGGATACTTTCAAGTTTTGTTATTTGATTAATAAACATAGCTGTTACGTTATTCTAATGAACATGTATATTTCTGTATAGCTTTGTCTGTTGTGTATTAATTATCAGAAGCTTTTTTAAAAATTGAAATGTGTAATTGAATTCAAGTGACAGTATCAAGGCATCAACAACATGATTGCAAGCAGTCATAGGCAAAGTCAATATTTGGTCAAGGAAATGTTGAATTAAATGAGACAATCAACTCGATCAATTTTACTAATAGAAAAGTAGTTCCAATTCCAATGTTGATAAATTTGCCAATATGTTATTTTCGAGAACATTTTGTCAAGGTATATCCTGGTGTGAAGGTAAAGTTTACAATGGCGTATTTCAGAGGAGTATGAAATCTATAAAGCTCACAAAATCAACAAAACTCATTTTACTACTTTTTCCATCTAATATACTTTACAACAGTCTAATCAATAAACCAGAAATGTATAATCGGATCACTGATCACCGGAAAAAATGATAGTAACATACATACAACTTCAGTGCTGCTCAAATCTCCATGACGTGCATGTCTCACTGCCGTACTTGTTATATGTTATGTGTTCTTTAACCCTCCAAGTGGCAATGTTAATTGTCTTGAAAATTCTTCGTTTGTTAAAAAATTAATTAAATATATTATTTCTATACAAAACCTAACTTATAAGATATCATTTTTCTCAGAAAGATGCATAGAATCCATCTATGCAATAAAAAAAAAAATTTTTGAAACGGTTTTGGAGTAAGTATGTTACATGTCAAAAACGAAGTTACCAATTTTCAGGAAAAACCTGTATATTCCAAAATCAATAGCTTACTACCTTTTTCTAAGATATACAAAAGTTTTGTGTAATATTTTTGAACATATTTAGGGGGAAAAAAAAAAAAATTTGTTATATTATCAAAAAAACAAAAAATAGTTTACGAAAAAATGTAAAATGATCATTTTCTTTTCAAAAAATCACTAAAAATAGTATTATTTATCTTATACAAAAGTTCTATATCTCATTATGTTCAGAAAGGTGCATAGAATGTAGGTGTGTAGTGCAAAAAAATGTTACATGTATCACATTTGGATTTTTTTAGTCAAATATCAAAAAATCGAAGAGTAACGAAGCAGAAATTTCACAAAAATGGTAATGAATAACATACTAATAGATTTTTAGGATTTTTTTCAACCATTTCTTGAGATTTGTCATATATTTGTGAATATATTTAGGGGGAAAAAATAATAATATGTTACATTTTCTAAATAAAAATACCGATTTTCCCTAAAAAGGTAACTTTTACAAGTGAGGTTAGGTTTGTAACCTCCACAATTTAGACTCACTAGTACCAATTTGAAGATAGATCAAAGACAAAACTTATAGATTTAACTAAGAAAATATATACTTTACAAAGAATAACACACATATTCACTTTTATAATCATATAAAACACTATATATAAGACAATTTGCATATAGCCTAAACTTACGTTTACCGGCCTAGGTTATCGCAAATAAGAACGTTCAAAAACCAAACTATCACTCAAAAACATAAGCTTTAGATATAAAAACTTGTAACTTGTATACACAATTTATATACAATTTGTATACACAAACCTTCAAAATAACAAAAATCTAATCCCAAAACCAATATGTGCTACGCCTAATATTATAGTATTTACGTCACAGATTTGCTACATTTCGAGATAATAAACAAGCCTCTTAGTAAGTTTTTGCCCTATGTCGAGTGGTACCAACTTATAGAATGGAATTTCCCCTACAACTTAGTGCAAAGAAATATAAGAAATATATAATTAGAAACCAAAGAGAAATGCAAACCTAATGCCAACCAAATTTCGTCTCGTCAAGTTTGTTCTACGTTCAAGTAGGAATATCTCTGGATCTATGAGACGCAGAAAAATTTGTAATCTATGGTTGGAAAGAGAAACATATGATCTATAGAACAGTGTTTTAGTTGACTTCAATGACAGATAAATAGGAGTTGGAATTACATCGGGAAAAATGGCGTCGCGCTAACGATTAGGCGCAGAGTTCAAATCTACGATTTTACGCATCAAAAATATGCGAACTTCACCAATTTTTGGAATATTATTTATAACGTTTTGTGGTATTTTTTTTGCATGATTATGCATCTACGGAACATTAGCTTTCCAACGGTATTTTATTTATTGCGATCGGATAATTTTAAGTGGGCGTAACGTTGAATGGCAAAATACGTGATTAAAAGTTAGTGAAATCACTTCGGAGCACGTTGGCGACCTACTGTAGGTCGCCGTGCCACTTGGAGGGTTAAACAACCTCCAGTCGGAGTGAACTGTGTTGTTTTTGTTTGATATATATTTTTTTCTATTCCTTTTATTACATTGAGACAAACAAAACATGATTTAGATTGAGGAAAAGAGAGGGAAAAAAAATAAAGCTCCCTTTAACAACAAACTAAACAAAACAAATAAATTGACATATGACATAATAATACATTACCTAAAGTTAAAATACACAAAAATGAGAAGAAAAAAAACAAAAACAATATTACTTCTAAATACTAAAAAGAAAAAAACTTAAGATAAACAAAAACAAAAATATACGGAATGAAATAATGCAGCCTCCATGGGTCTGCCCGTTTTGAGGCTGCATATTTCTTAAGTAAAAAGAGAAAAAAGAAAAAAAACAGAGGTCGAGAAACCATTGGGAGCAGTTAAACTATTAATAAATTAAAATTTAATTTAATATTTATTACAAATATTATAACTTGTTAAATAATAATTTGTTCTATGATAATTATGCCCATCTATTTGCATCTCATAAATATAAAGTGGTTAAAAGTTATACATACGTCACGTACAAACACTCACATACCATAATAGTCCATACACATTCTCTCTCATACCCATATATACACATCCCTAGCTCTAAGTTTAACATGATAAAAAGAAATAGTACAACAATAAACAAAATTATTATTAAGAGGAAAAAACACTTCCACACCCCCATCAGATCTCTTATACTCATTATCCATGCATCCAAACAAAATTAGAATAGTAATGTATTCCTATACCATAATCTCCAACAGACCTTCAACACAATCCATCCCCAAAAGCCAGTTTTTCAAAATAATGAAATATTTATTCAGGTTTGTGCAGGCTTTAATATTTTCTGGAAGTTGGATATATATTCTAGGTGCGACTACAGAGTAAAATTTTGAATAGATTGTCAATTTTGCTCTGGGTACGAAAACTTTGTTACTATATTATGTTGTCTTCTTATTTAGACATAACTGATAAATTTTGCTTCTTGCAAAATTACTTTACATTTTAACATTTCCTTACTATATACTAATCTATACTCATTTTACTTTTGATCTCAAGTCTTCAAATGTTGTTATACTTATTTTTTCTAAATCTATTATTTCTTGCTTAATTTCTTTCTGAGAGTATAAGTTTTCTTCCCTTATCTCTACCTTCTGCCTGGTCATGTTTATCACATGTTTTCTTACGAAAATATTCAAAACCTTTATTGGTTTCTTTAATTTGAATATTAACTCTTTGAATTTGGTATCCATTTTATTATTTTATTCTAAACTATTTTGTTTATTAGACATTTTCATTTGCTCAAATTTAATATCTATTTTATTAAATCTAGTATTTAGAAAGTCCAATACATCAATTAAACTCAACTCTAGTTCTTTATTCCCAATATTTTGAACTTCATCATCAGTTTTAGCAAGTATGTAAGCTTGGGACATTCTCCAACCAGTAATTAGTAAAAAACATAATTTATAACAATAATAAATATGAATTAATAATAAGATGCTAGAAATAATAAGTCATATAAAATGTATTTAAACAATCAAATGAACTAAATAAAACCTAATGATTACTTATAAACAATTAAAAACTTGATAAGTGAAAGCGTAAATTCAAAATGTGCGCGTGAGAGGACATAGACTGTAACCTTCAAAGAATACAGACGTTGCAAAAGTCCGTGTTGTTAGGAAGTTGGACCCTGTAATAATATTTCCCATGAGCCTTAGCGGGAGCGTCTTCTCAAGGAAGCGTGGCTTCGTCAGTCTTGTTAGTTCCACCTTGATGAACAGTCGCGTTAACCGACGGCTGGGCAGATTCAATTTCAGCAACAAAAATGGAGGACTTTAAGTAATTGTGATGTGGGTTACGATGTGGCAAGAAGGTTGATAGAATGTAGAGTGATTTGGACTGGTACTACGTGAGTAGAGTGAAATTAAGAGAAAAAGTAATCATTAGGGAATGAGTGTTATTATGAACAGAAATATAAAACTTTCAATTTTGTTGTAGCACATGTTAGAATACTTTGTAAACAATCATATATAAAATTTAGATCTTAAGTTAATAACCTAATGAGGTTCAGTGTTGTTTTTGTTTGTTTTTATAATAAAAAGGAGATTTCATTGCTTTTAAGATGACTGGCTAAATTCATTGTGTAGACCATTATCACGTTCATGGAAACAATTGCTAAGTACGACCAGAATGCAACCCTACCTTAGGTAAAGTAATAAATAGTAAATTGACTAATAGTTTTGTAAGAACGCAGACTTACAAAATAAAATAACTTGATTTTAAATTAAAAGCTCTTAAAGCACAAATTAAATTAACTCCTCTTACAAATGACGCCCGAACATAGGGTTAGCTCTTAAAGCACAAATTGAATTAATTAATTAATACTTGATAACCAAAAATTAAATAGATAAATTACAAATTAAATTAACTCCTCTTACAAGTATTAGGCCTACGACCTCTTTATCTTCCTTGATTTTATTAATTACTAAAAAATATATTTTTTTACAATAAATATACAATTTAAAATTAGAATTATTTTAAATTATTACTCTTATTTAAAAACAAATTGATAGTTTTATCCTATTTAAACCTAACCTCACAACCACTTGTCAGTTTTAAGAATCTGACAAACACACTTTTATTTTCTTCAATTATCTAGGAATATTAAAAAATAATTGCTTCTACCTTTTTTCTAAGACTGTTTATAATTTACTTTTAGTTCAAATAAAATGGCTGGACTATTTATTTTTTGTACCTAAAAAGGAATTTCAAATACTTGGTGGGAATAGTCTTGTTTATCATTTGGTAAGTTTGACTTTTTATTTTATAACAAAATCAACTAAATTTATGGACTTCATGAACTTCTTAGCTGCTAGCTAAGAAGTGAGTCTTCTTCTCATAACTTGTATGGTTATTCCCACTTTATTCCACTAGTTTTCTGATTGGATTACTTTTCAAACCAATTCTGCTTTATACATTCCGGCGTTTTATAATGAACTTTTTATTACACATGGTTAAAAGAAGACTTAATTATTTTTACAAAATTCCTAGTCATTGTCTTTTGCTAACATAATTATTTCTTCTTTGGTTTGAATCTATAACGTTGGTTTACATGTTCAAAGGTGTTTTGTTGTCTGATCATGGTATGATAGTACCGAAACAGCTGTGACAGAGGAAATATCCAAAATTGACTGCTTGATGTAAGTACTAATATAGAAATAATTACCAAAGCAGTCGCAAGGCATTATGGAAATTACAAATTAATATGTAACCAGAATCAACCACTCCTATAATCTCTGATGATTTTTATGAATGATGATCTCACTCAACCGAACTGAACCTTGATCTACAGAAAATGTGAAATGTTACAAACTCCAAGTGCGAAGTTTTCTAAACGAAAATTTGCCAAACCGTTAGGTTGGTAGTCGGCTAATGACTTATCGCTTTTTAGCTGGCCTCTACCGTCACCAGATTTACTTGTGATTTTTTCTTGTAGAAGTACATTAAGGAGGCTGTTTATGTACTACCACTACCAAATGACCTAAAAGAGTGTGAGGTGAGTTTGACTACAGCTGTATTTGTGCTACTGGCAAAGGACATATGGGACATCTAGATAAACTTTAGACATTTCTAAGCAAGTTATCAAAATTTCAGAGTTGTACAAATTGAGCTATTAAAATATCCTTGTTTTAATTACATATTTTCTTATTGAATCAAGTTATGTTTAACCTTATATTAGTTTCACAAATTTTGTGAAGAAAATAATCCAATCTTCCAATCAGCTACTCTAGAATACACTAGTCCTGTATACTTCATATAAAGAAATTACATTGTTTAATCCATTGGTAGGAATATAAGCTTCCTGTCTGGGATCTTAAACTTTAAATAAATCAGTGGTTCAGTTATCTAATTAATGGTTTTTTATTCTTTAATACATTTAAAATATTTCTCTTATATATTAATAACAAATATTTCAATCTTAATTTCTAAGATTCCAGAATGACTATTGCAACTGATAGACTTGATTCTACATTCATGATTATATCGACTTGACTCTGAATAATTACAAATTTCTTTGTATACAAAGTTTGCTCACCCTTCCTTCAACTTTTGTACTTCAACCTTAATACTCGGAGACTCTTCTTCGCCAGGTACGTTTGCTTATCATCCAAAACTCCTACAGTCGTCCACTTGATCGAATGATCCCTCTCCCCACCATTTCAGCATTTATATCCTATTGTCAAATCGACATTCCCTACACTTACAAGGTAAGCTATTTCATAATTTTTTCAAGTCTATCACAATAATTGTTGTTACTATGGGTTCTTAGAAAAAACTTGGTCTATATTCTCAACTAAAACTATCCTTAATACCTAACACCACCAACTAGAAATTTCTCATGAACAATGTCTAACGTAGTGGAGTGGTATCTTACTGGAATATAATCTTACTGGTTGTAACAAAAGGTGAGCTAAGTTTTCAAACAATTTGTTGAAATTATTGTCTATCTTGATTTGTTCATTAAAGAAAAATGTGATTATCATTCTGTCATTACACTTGTAACTCAAATTAACTTTTGGGCTGTCTGACATGTCACTGGTGAAACACAGGTTTTATAAGTCTCTGATTCTGAAGTTGTGTTATTGACCTTATCTGAGGGACAGTACCTTCATCAGGAAAAAACACTATCAAGAAAATTGTTCATAAATTTAGGTGACATACCTTTTTTAAAATGACATCAGTTCCTATTTCTGTTTTTTCATGGATAACTGGTTTCAATCTCTCTATTCAGATCATTATCAAATCCAATAATACACTAAGGTTCCGTTCAACTGAACTTCTTTAAGATATTTTACATAACTCTTGATACAAAGACAAAAACACATCACAAAACATTTAAAATATGGAAAGTCTTGACGTCCTTCATATGTGTATTGGTAATGATCTGAATAGAGATATCGTAACCGGTCATCCATGAAGGAAACAGGAATAGGAATTGATGTCATTTCAAAAAAGTTACTTTATCTAAATTTATACTCATTCCGGAGGCTAAACACCAAAACTGAAGAAAATTGTTGCTATATATTAGACAAGGGCCGTCGTTTTGCAAGCATAGATGAGATTAAAAGCATATCACTGTTAAACGCTATCCTACAGATCATGTTCAGAAGTGTTTCGGGGATTGGAAGAAGTGCTGGCATAGGTGTATAATATCTAATGGAGACTACTTTGAAAGGGATAACATTGATGTAGACGAATAAATAAAATTATTTCTAAAAAACAAAAATTCCCCTTATTTTTTCAACACACCTCGTACTAAGAAAAATTTAACATACTTCATAACCGTAAGTTATGTTTAATTTAAAAGATGTTTCATAAATGTGTACTCGTATCTTGCCCTCTGAAGGTGTAAAGGTGTTTCCATTCTTCCCAACTCTGCCGAATTTAGCAGGAGACTCCCGATTTTTATCCGTTCTCCCTCGCTCCCGATAAAATCTTATTATCTCTTCTGCTTTTTACAAAAAGCTAATATGTTAAGATAAATTAATTTGAATCATTTTAATTTTTTTTTTTAATGATTTTTTTTTCTTTTTGTCGAAGAATGACGAAAACTTTAAATAGAAGTTTGAAAGTAGACTTTGTCACATATTGGTGAAAATCACTAAAAAAAAGAGTTTGGTCAATTGACAGACTGACTTGATCTGTGTTTTTCACTACATGTGAGATACATATTGTTTAGAACAGGGAATATCTATGATGACTTAAATATCGATAATATCTGTGACTGAAAATACAGATTCAAGACAGTCTTGAGATATTGTTTTGTCACAGATTGATCCACTATACTCTATAGTTACATAAGGCTAAAGCCTACTTCTACAAAATGGTTTTTTCCTTGTGTATAATGTAAAAGTGTTTTGTGGTTATTAGTGAATTATACTTTAACATAATTTGTTTGTGAGCTGTAAAATGTTATTTCACTTATGTTATTAAAATGCCACCAAAATATACTTCTTTTCAGAAGAGTTATATAGAAGAATTTCCTAGTATTATCACTTCTAGAAAGTCAGATAAATTCGGATTTTGTATCAATTGCTGGTGTGATTTTTCTATTTCTCACGGTGCAGGGGAGACGTTTTTAAACGAAAATACACCAGGATTTAGTTAAATGTATTGCTAAGATCAAAAAACTTCATGTTGATAAACCTTCAAACGATAACAAAGTTATTTGCCGAATGTCTTTTCGTTGCATTTTTATTAGAACATAATCTTCCCATTGCTTCCTCTGATCATGCTGTGTCATTATTTTGCTAGATGTTTACGGACAGTGAAATTGTGACAAAATTTGGAAGTGTAAGTAAAAACCACTCCAATTATTAGTGAATTTTATAATATAGAAAAAAGTAAATTATTGCCCTTTAATAAATTCTCCATTTTCTATTTCAACTGATGGAATTAATAATATACACTCTAAACATTACTCAGTGAATGTTACCTACTTTAATAGAGACACTTGTAGAGTAGAGTCCAAATTACTGTCTGTGTCTTCTTTGAATGGTGATTCAACCGGAGAAAATGTTTTAAATTTACAGTACAACCTCGTTTATCCGGACTAATTGGGACCGGAAGTGATCCGGTTAATCGAAAATCCGGATAATCCGAAATTATAGAAAGATAAATAAAACAAAATATAAAATGATAACTCACCATTTATAAGTCATGAAAAAACACAATATTTACACAGTCATTCAATTTACACAATACACGAAATTACACAATGTACTGTAAATGACGAAAAACATTTTATTTACACACCTGAAATATTTACACATGCTTTTAATTTACACAGGGTTTAGTTGTTATTTACAAAAAAGTCATTTATCTTCCTCTGTTTTAATTTGGTGTGACGTTTCAATGCGGCCCTGTCTATACGATTCAATGCGTCTAACTTTTGGGCCATTGTAAGCACATTACGTTTTCGTTTCGTCGCCATTTCCCCGCACAAATGCTAACACACGAATATAAATAAATAGCAGTAACAACGCCCACCTCTAAATACTATGCCGATTCTCATTCACGTCCTCGATACTCCCGACTGGAGATGTGATGTGCCAACTGCCAAAAAAAAAAGAACGGGGTTCCCAAAGCTAGCGGCACCGCTTTAAGATGTGACAAAATGTTCACATTTACTGATTTACACCCTTGAGTCTTAGCAACCCGACAACAATAAAGTTGTAAAAATGACATGATGGTTTATGATGCGTTGTAAACATGCACCTGGTTTGTATTTATTTTATACTGTCATGCCGCATCGGGGTAGGGGGATGGTGACGCAGAGGTCATTGCTCCTCCACTTTCTCTTCCCAGTGCATCAACAACCCGCCCTAATACCTCGAGGCGACACTGTAGTGTTGAGGAAATCACGTTTTTATCATCATTAATGTAATAGCAGATACTTCTTGTTGAAACTCCATATTCAAGGATAAAATAAAGCAAAAGCTTAAAGTTTCAAAATATTATAAATATTATTTAAAATATTATTCAAAATACAGTTTAATAAACAACTGTTAATCAAAATGAATTTGTTAAAAGGAAACTGAAGCCTGCAAATAAACTGGAGTTTGATTTTATTAATCTAGGCCTAGAAAATTCTTAAAGTCAAACTCAACAAACCTTTCACGAGAAAAATGCTTATATTTCTGGCTTCCAAATTCAATAAAGCTTTATCGTTATTTTTGTTAACTACAATAAAGTGTTTTTAGACCCCTAATATTGTGATTTTCAAAGTTCTCGACCACACGGACATGTATCAAATTCTATATTAATAATTGATACTTTAAAGGATTTACTGTCAAAATTTGTAAAGCCAGATGTTTTTAAAAACAGCAAAATCACTTCTTGAAGTTGATTATCATCGAACAAGTAATCGAAAAAGTAATTGTGACATATTTATTGTTGTCTCATTTTCTAAACTGGTTGATAAATTGTCACAAGAAGAAAAGATTATGTTTTTTTTGATTCTGTAAGGCAATATTTTCTTACTGTTTGTGACAACATAATTATTCACAAATTTCCTATTGATAGTGATATTCTTAAACAAGGTGAAGTGGCACAAATTAAAAATTTCCCTATTTTATTAAAATTGGAAGGTGATGATGTTGATACTGTTATTGATTTACTGCAGACTCAGTTTTGTTCCCTTCAACTTGATGAATTGGATACAAATCAAATTGACAACAGAGGTATTGATGAAATATGGCATTACATTTTAACAGTTAAATCCACACTTCAGGGAAGTTAAAGTATGACAGGTTAAGTTAGGGCAAAAAAAATCCTTCAGAACTTTCAGATTTAAACATTGGTAGGTATGTGTTTTTTTTTTTTATTTTGCCATGAATATTACAGTTATAACAAATGTTTTGTTAGCATTTACTGGGTGTGTTTGACAATGTCAAGTTAATTAGTTTGTATTGTCAGTATCAATATACATGTATTCATGTGTACCTTTAATTTAAAATTCTTTTTTTTACTAGAGGAACTATTGTAGTTGTTGGAGGGAAGATGTATTTTGCATCTTGGACTATTGCATGGAAAAGAACCTTGGGGAAGGTTAGGATGTTTAGATGTGTTGGGATCCAGAAGCTTGGGGTGATCTAACATGCATTTCAGATTTGTGGACTGTTTAAAAGAACTCTGGGGGGTTCTGTGAGAAGATTTTCGATATGGTTGGAAGCTTGTAGTATTTTGAACCGTTCCTTCAGTTTGTTTTTAATCTCTGTAGTCCTGATTGCTAATCGGTGACCAGAGAGATGGACAAGTTATCTTTTTTTCTTAGGTGTAATATCTGTGTTTTCTATACCCTCTTCCTAAAATAATGCTATCTGTGATGATAACCACTCTCCCACAGCATTTTTTACATTGTCATAGAATTGGCCGACGAAGGATTGCTTCAGATGTAGAAACAAGTGTTAGTCACTCAGCACCAGATCTAGTCTATAACAATTAATATGTAGTAATAAATTACCTCATTTGTTCCGTCATGTGACTTTATTTGTCTTGTTCTCAAGACGCGTTTCGGAGTCGGGACTCCATCTTCAGTTGTATCTCTGTAGTAGAGGTCGTCAAAACATTAAAACATTTACGAAGACATAAATATATAATATTACACACACACAAAATGCACATACACATGTATACATAGTTACTGACATAATGTTTATAGTGCGCACTGCTGTACGGTCCGCGAACTACTGATTGCTGCGGTGGGTCAATGGTTGAGAATACTTAATTATTTATTTATTGATGGCTTTATCAGTCTATTTTATTTTAGCGCTGTTTCATATAATGAGTTGGACTGGAAAGATAATTTTTCATTTAGTATGTTGTCAGGTGACTGTTTAAAAGCCTTATATATTTCAAACTCTTCAATTGCATTCATAATTCGTCCCTTTTTTTGGATGTGGAGTGGTGTCATGTTTGTTTTAAAATCAGTGTATGAGCGATTGTTGTCGACTAAATGTTGCGCAAAGTTTGATCTATAGGCATATAAATTGTTTTTAGATAAATGTTCCTTATAGCGCTCCATGAATGTTCTGCCTGTTTGTCCGATATAGAAGCAATCACAGTCGTTGCAATCTAGCCTATATACACCTGATTTTTTATCTGTATGTATGTTAGTGTTTCTACGTAATATCTTTTGTATGTTGTTATTAGTGCGGTGTGTGACGACGATGCTGTGTTTATTGAATGCATTTTTTAGAATTGTAGGTAGTATATTGGTGTAGTTAGTGGCAACGAATTTCCTTTTGTCCGTTCTATTCTGTATAATATTATGTTTCTTATTCAGTATTGTTTTCTTATGTTTCCTTATTAATTGGTCAGTTATTTGGCCATTGAATCCATTTGCCCAAGCAATATGTTTAATAATGTTTATTTCTTCTATGAAATCTTTATTGTTGAGTGGTATGGATAAGAGTCGATGTACGAAACTGTTGTATGCTGCCATTTTTTGTTGGTATGGATGGTATGACAGCATGTATTGTTATGTCCATTGTGGTTACTTTTCTAAATATTTTGTATTGAAATTTATCAGATGTTTTAGTTACAGTCACATCAAGAATATTTCAGTTTCCATGATGAATTGTAATTTGGGGTTAACCCTAGAAGCGGTGTATGTTAATTTTCTTCGTTTGTTTAAAAATTAATTAAATATATTATTTGTATACAAAACCTAACTTATAAGATATCATTTTTCTCAGAAAGATGCATAGAATCCATCTATGTAATAAAAAAAAAAATTTTTGAAACGGTTTTGGAGTAAGTATGTTACATGTCAAAAACGAAGTTACCAATTTTCAGGAAAAACCTGTATATTCCAAAATCAATAGCTTACTACCTTTTTCTAAGATATACAAAAGTTTTGTGTAATATTTTTGAATATATTTAGAGGGAAAAAAAAATTTGTTATATTATCAAAAAAAACAAAAAATAGTTTACGAAAAAAGGTAAAATGGTCATTTTTTTTCCAAAAAATCACTAAAAATAGTAATATATGTCTTATACAAAAGTTCTATATCTCATTATGTTCAGAAAGGTGCATAGAATGTAGGTGTGTAGAGAAAAAAAATGTTAGATGTATCACATTTGGTGTTTTTTGGTCAAATACCAAAAAATCGAAGAGTAACGGAGCAGAAATTTCACAGAAATGGTAATGAATAACATACTAATAGATTTTTAGGATTTTTTCAACCATTTCTTGAGATTTGTCATATATTTGTGAATATATTTAGGGGGAAAAAATAATAATATGTTACATTTTCTAAATAAAAATACCGATTTTCCCTAAAAAGGTAACTTTTACAAGTGAGGTTAGGTTTGTAACCTCCACAATTTAGCTTCACTAGTAACAATCTGAAGATAGGCCAAAGACAAAATCAATATATTTTACTAAGAAAATATATACTTTACAAAGAATAACACACATATTCACTTTTATAATCATATAAAACACTAAATATAAGAAAATATGCATATAGGCTACACTTACAATATTGGCCTAGGTTATCCCAAATATGAACCGTTCAAAAACTAAACTATCACTGAAAAACATAAGCTTTAGATATAAAAACACATATATTGTAACTTGTATACACAATTTATATACAATTTGTATACACAAACCTTCAAAATAACAAAAATCTAATCCCAAAACCAATATTTGCCACGCCAAATATTAGTGTTCACGTCAGACATTTTCTACGTTTGGACGTTGGACTTCACTTCAAAACAACAAATTGTAAGTAAGCAATATCTCAACTCAAGTGGTACCAACTTATAGAATGGAATTTCCCCTACAACTTAGTGTAAAGAAAAATAATTTTAAAACCAAAGAGAAACGAATACGTGTATTCCTAACACTGCCAACTGTATTTCGTCTCGTCAAGTTTGTTCTGCGTTCAAGTAGGAATATCTCTGGATCTATGAGACGCAGAAAAATTTGTAATCTACGGTTGGAAAGAGAAACATGTGATCTATAGAACAGTGTTTTAGTTGAAATAAATGACAGAAAAATAGAGTTGTATTTTTACCGGGGAAAATGGCGTCGCGCTAACGAATAGGCGCAGAGTTCAAATCTACGATTTTACGCATCAAAAATATGCGAACTTCACCAATTTTTGGAATATTATTTATAACGTTTTGTGGTATTTTTTTTTGCATGATTATGCATCTACGGAACATTAGCTTTCCAACGGTATTTTATTTATTGCGATCGGACAATTTTAAGTGGGCGTAACGTTGAATTGCAAAATACGTGTTTTATAAACGGTGCCTAAGTTATTGGACCAGGCCTGGGTCCGATCTGGGTCCGTTAACCGTTGCAGGGTTAATAGAGTTCAAATATGTTTTGAGTTTTTCGGTTTGTCTAGTCGTTCCGTTGAATACGATGAAGGTAGTCTAGTCTATTCTATTTTTCCGTCTAGTCTATAAAGTAGACTCTTACTATTACCAGCCAAATTTTGTGATCAGGTCTTATGTGTAACTAGTGACTTGCGGTCAAGCGTTGTCATAATTCTTTCATTTTTTGTTATACATGTTGCTTACTAGAGATGAGACGATTAGCTTACCGATTAATCATAATCATAATAATTATTATAATAATTGGGAATTACGATTAATTGTGGATTCATACCTCTTTTGCCGATTCGGGAATAACGATTAGAGCTTAACACAATTTTTTTTTCCTTTAAACCTTTTGGTCATCGTCATATAAAAAAAGAAGATAAATAAATATCCCTCCCCTTTGATATTACTCATTAAGCTGGAAAAGGGTTATCTAGGTAGTGTTGTGATAATGAGACATATTTAAATATAACATATCATAATTAACGGTTATGATTTTACCTATATTCTTTTATCACATTATTATATATCTTTCTTTCATTAGCTAAAGATGTTATACATGGATAGTTTAATGTGAGCTCTCCCTCCAAAATCCACACTTTTGTACACATTTTTTGTTATATTGTTTCTCAACTAACACCATCTTAAAACGGTGTTTTTAATTACATAACTTAACTTACATAATTTAATTAATTGTTATCAATTTAAAGAATATTACACTAATTATGAAGGGGGGAAATCCGTCAATCAAAGCTGCACAATTAATTAACACACATTTTATATTTTCCCATGGCAAAAAAAACTCCTAACAAAATATTAAAACACAATGCGTTTCCAGTTTGACTATTTCCGATTGTGAAATAAATTTAAATAATATTATACTGATTATGAAATCAGTTCCGATTATTTCAGTCAAGGAGTCTTATCAAAAACCAAACAATTTATACTCATTATACTATAAAATATAAATACATTACTTTTTATTACGCACACATGGGAAAGTAATGTCTTTAAATGCCAATTTTTTAAAGGTGAGATGTACCTGTCTGGCTGAAAGGAAATAAGTTTAAGGTAAATAAGTTTAAGGACAACAAGTCCCCCCCTTCCTCCATTTCCTAAGTTTTCTCTTTCACTCTAAATAACAGAACACCGAAGCCTATCTTTTGATAAGTGTCAAACACGTACATGGCGCATATAGTTGTAATGCTTTTTTCCAATTTGTAAAATCAATCCATGTTGTTTTATGATAATAAAATGTTCATAAGTGGATAAAACATATTTTTTTCTCTGGATCTCAATATTTATGTTTGTTATACAACTTGTCGAGCTAAATTTTCAATATTTGTTTTGATACTTTGTGTAGGTTACTATGTTAGTCATCGATAATTGTAAATGAATACAATTTTTTACTTTATTCCTTATTCTACAAACATTATGTTATGGTTTAATACTAAGTTTGAAAACATTTAATGAAGTCTAATCATGCGTAATCACTAACCACTGATTATTGAAAATAGTTTATTTAATATAGTTAAAGTAGTTTGAGTCTGTATTATAAATTATTACTTTTATTATTCTTACTTTATTCCTCATTCCACAAAACCAACACTGTAAAATGATTTAATCGTCAATTATCGTAATCTGTAATCACTGATTATTAAAAATAATCGTAATTTTTTTTCTCACATCGTCATGAACTACCTCACCCATTTTTTCACTATTCTATCACTCATTGTATTTTCACTAATCTACCAATTAATTTTTGCACGTTTTCCAGGTTCAACTACTCTCTCATTTTAACTAATAAAGTATTATTTTAGTTTTTACTGGGATAAAGTTGAGTTATTATAATAATTTCCAACTTTTATTTTGTATGGAAATAAATATTTCTATGTAAAATGTAATGCTGACAAAAAGTTTAGTATATTTTAATGTAAAACTAACCTAAATAATCAAATACTATGTAACAACCCAATGATTACATGCCATTATAAATGTAAATGAATGTGTTTTTATAGTTTAAATCAAGGGATTTATTCACTGTTATAGGTCTGATAACAAATGAAAACATGTTAAAACTTAAATCTAAGAAGACTGAAAGAAGAAGAAGAAGAAGAAAATGCAGTGCTCAACATCATTGGTATTCAAGTTTATGGGATCTGACTGTAGTGAGTTTTCATTTCATTCAGACACTAATGTAGTTCTAGCTTGAACTTACCACTTAACCTTAAGTGAAATATTGATAGCTGTGTTCAAACAAATGTGTTAACTTGATAGCTTTCTTCTGCCAGACAGTTTTTTGATGTTTCGTAATGCATATGTTCATAAATTGAAAACTATGGAATGTTTTATATAGTTTTACTCAATGAAATCTAAATAACATTGAGAAAACCCACAATTTTTTTATCCTGGAAAGCAAAAAAAGAGTTTTTGAAAAATTGTGTTTCTTTGATATAACACAACTTCCACAGATATTATGAAAATTATATACAAAAGGATCACAATTGTTCGATTCACAAGGGTCCTTGAAAACGATCATATACTAACTTATGCACTTCAGTGCCTGGCAGTTGTCTTATTATGATTTGAAAGGTTAATGTTCCGTTATTTCTTTCTAAAATTAACGTTCTAGGATATTGATTTAGTTTCTTGTATTCAAGAAGCTTAATTTGTATTCTTTTAAAGGTGTAAATTTGGATTTCTGATGACATGGTGCTACCCCCCCCCCCCCGAATTAATCTCTGATCCTCTCAGCCACCACACATAATCATGCAACAGACACAGAAGCATGCAACCTTTTATTACTTTTTGAACTATAGTGAAGTATGAAATTATGGATGTGCGAGTCCTCAAAGTTTCGAGTCGAGCTGAGTTCTACAACTCTAAAATCATCGAGCCTGACTTGATTTTTTGAACCCAACTCAATTTTGAAAGCTAGACATGATTTTATGACCTTGATATGATTTCAAGATCCGGACTCGATTTTACAAACTCAGGATGATTTTCCAAACAGACTTTGTTTTTACGAGCTTGGTTTGGTTTTTGAACCATGCCCAAACTGATGTTATAATACTGCAGCGAAAGCTCAATATAACGTGAACTGATGACATGATAAAAAATCTGTCATAATTGATTTAGAATGTGAAATGAAAGTATATATTATTTATCTTTAGTTTCAATTCTCATGAGATAAAACAAGTTTTTATTAACTCGTGTAAATTAGATGAAGTTACCAGGAGAAAGGAAGTAAGCTGCCTTAGTAGTGCCTTTCTTGTGCACTTCAAATGTGAACTTATGTCATCACACATCATTGAAGACATACGAAAATGAAAATGTTCCTGTTTTAATAGTTTTATTAATAAATGATGAAAATCCGATTTATAAATTATAACTTAAAGAATGATTGAATTATTTGCACAATTTTTGTTAAATTTCAAGAATATTGTGAAATGTTATAATTCTCATTGTTTATTCAGTAGTACATGTCATTAATACTGTGAAATTGATTACTACAGAGCATATATTAACCCCTCAACATGTAATTTAGTAAGGAATTAATGTACTACTTATTTTTACAGTTTGTAACTAATTAAAAATGTGCACTTATTAAAGAAGTCGTAAACAGTTTGTCACTGCTGTTTTAATTTGTGTAATCAAATTTTATTTGAATTTATGGCAAGGATATTGCTTTTTTTCTAGAGAAGGGAAAATCCTCATGAACCTTTGTACCCAGGGTCTGGCTCTGGGTTGTGCCTGAATCCTACTGGTTAAAACCCCTTCTTTCCTTCTAGTGACTGAAGATGTTGTTACCCTTACCTCAAGACTGCCAATAGGCATTTTTACTACTTCCGCATCGCAGAAATCACACTTGTTGTTGTTGCTTATTTTAAATCATTTTAGATGTGATTTAAAACAATTGAGCCCTGTAAAAGCCTGTTTGAGGTAGAAGTTTACCTCTCCATGCTCACTAATTATCCAATTCTAAATATTTGTAACCAGTCGGTATGTCCATCTGCCTGTCATCTCTTCATCTCAACTCTCCTGCCGTGTAATTATGAGAGTGTCTCTGGCTTTCTGATGGGCTGTCTTTTTAGCCCTACGATCTTGCTTGTTATAGTCATGCACATTGAGGTAGACTTCAGCATACAGTGCCAATAGATCCGCTGATAGTATTCTAGCTAACAACAGCACAGCACTTTCCGAAACGGCTCTGTATGTTGATATAATTCCTAAGGCTGCATACCTCTGTACTGAAGCCAGTTTTTTCCTCTTGGAGATCTTTGTCAAGGTTTTTGCCATAATAGGTAATGCGTAACAGCATCTTGGAATACGTTACACATACCAGCAGTCTTTTCTTCTTTTCCGAAGGCCTCTCTAACTAACTTGTCTCCTGTACAGATTGCTTTTTCTGCCACCTTGTTGATGTGAACTTCAAACTTCAATTTATAGTCCAGTTCCATTCCCAAGTATGTTAGATTTTTTCTCCACCTTATTTCCTTGCCTTCCATTAAGATTTTTGGCCTTATAAATCTTCATTTATCCGTGACCAATACAGCTTCTATTTTCTCTACTGCTATTTTCAGGTGCCTTTGGTCAAGTAATCTTTTAACACAGTCCAGGCTCTTATTTCTAGAATGCATGGTTTCTCTGCCCCGCAAACCATTATACCATCATCCCCAAACCGTTAGAACAACCCAAACATTTGTTAGAATCCCTTTTTCGTTTAGCTTGCATGTATTTTACCTCTTCTCAGATCTCCCAATCTGCCTCGATATTTTTCAGAATGAAAGTTTTGTTGTCTGTGTTACCTGTGCTTTTTACTTTATTGGTGTATTGTTTCTTATAATGGAGATAAGGCTGCTCTTTTGCTATTGGAAGATATTGATTTCCTTTGTTTAGGCGATTTCATAGCATTTCCTTAATTCCTTTCTGCTGGCTTAACAACTTTTTTTTACTGGCCATTGTGACTTGCTTGCTAGGCAATTGTCTCAAGGTCATCTGACGGGAGTTTCCTTTTTTCAGTTACTGCAGCATAGACATGCTTCAAAATGTCTACCATTTCCAAAGCTTTTTAAAAATTCTCTTTTACTGGCTGAGGAGTATATTTTTTTCAATTTTTCTTTATCTATTATTCTAAGGCTCTCATCCAATCTATGCATTGCAAACGCGCTTGCGTACACAGACTGCCCGAAGTTTTTTCTTTTATTCCCATAATTAAATCCTGGAATTATTCTCTCAGGACTTCGACTTCTTACTTTGATGTTCCATGAGATCTATAATGTATATGGCCGTGACATCATTGTATTTCCCCTGTTAGCCTTTGAGTTATGACACCTTTTGTATTTGTAAAATCTATTATTCTTTCTTTAATTAATTTCCACAGTAATTATTTTTACTTTGAGCTGAGAGCTTACAAATTTATAAAACATATTATTCTTTACTATACTTTCAAGTTTTAAAATCATTTTCTTTTCACTAGTACCTTTGAGAATTTTCTCACCTTTTCAATTTAAAAAAACTTTAATTAAGCTTTTCATTTTTATTTAACCATTTTCTTCCTTTAAAAACCCTACTTTTATCTAACTTTTTGTACTTTCATTTTTTAGCATTTTCACCCATTATCATTATTTCTTAACTTTCTTCATATACTTTGAAAATGTCAACAAATTTCAAATTCGAGCCAATTTGAAATTTTCATAACACTTAAGTGAGATTATTTCTCCGATTCGAGATATGAATGACCATAATGTACACTTCCTTGTATATCATTTTAGTCGCCCACATTCCCGAAATCGTATTTTCTAAATTTTCTTCATTCCTACAAAATCACATTATTCTTTTATTAGAGTTCGATTTCCGTTCTGTACAAGCCCAAGGTCAGGTGACGTCACGACAGATAACATGCTCTTGGTTCAGACCTGTGCATTCAAAGCTTCACCCGTTCAGATTTTATTGCAGTTTTGAATAATAATTTTGTTAATAAATTAGCAAACTTAATACTGTTTTTCCTTGCGCCGGCATCTGTCCGTCGCAATATATTACATATCAACAAAATGTGTGTGTGTTTATATATATATATATATATATATATATATATATATGTATACCTTATGGCTTATCTTGGAAAGTGGTCTCTGGTAATATATATTAATTGAAACCAGGACATAGGGAGTTTCCTAGACTTTATTGTGAAGCGAGATACAAGATGGTGTGAGCCAAAAGGTGCCATTGGAAGAAGAAGAAGTATATATATTGAAATAAGATGAGAAATACAATAAATATTTTATTGTTTTGATTTAGTCTTCTTTCAGGTTATAGAAAAAATATATGAGGTATATAAATTTTAGTTCAAACCCAAAAATCAAATTTTGGAGTGTCAGTCAAAATTGTAATATGTGTCAAAAGTTTGCTTCTTTAGACCTATAAAGACAGAAGTATGTTTTTTTAAATTTTCATTAGTTTAAAGTTTAAAAAGGTGAGGGACTTTTAGCTACACTTGGTATATTGAATTAATTTTGATTATATTTAAATCATATATAATTATTTTATTATGAATGATTATACCAGTATATTAGAATTACTTAATATAAATTGTAAATCGATATGCCCACCTATAGTTCCAAATACTTACCACATTCAAGTTATATTCATTAAATAATATATATTAATGCAATAAAACCAATTATAATCATTACAACAAATATTCTTCGTGATCACTATGAAAATTGACTTAGTGCTTTTAGTAAGTTGTATTAAATTATAACATTGGTATTTGTTAACATTTGCTGAAGTGTTAGTTGGATTAAGAAAATAAATAAATATAGTATAGACCTAGAATCAGACCAATTAATATTTTATTTTAATTTTGAATTGATTTAGTGTAAACATTTCAAGAAATGCAGACCAACAATTCCTTAAATTTTTTACATACAATTTTTGACAAAATTTGTTTTGAATTTTTAGCTGCAAAAAAGAAATCACAATAAATATCTTTCTGAGTCTCGTCCATCTCCAGCACGTGATATGAAAATGGAAGAATATGATGACATAAATAAAGATGATGATTCTCAGGACAGTATTGATTCAATAAGCAACAAACCTCGTGTATGCTTCATTTGTAGGAAAAGTGGTAAGTAGTGTGTTCAAAATATAAAAAAAGCATGTTAAATAGAATTTTGGTAAAATGAACTCAAGTTTGAAACATTGTGTGAAGGGAAATACAGTAAAATCTTATCCGACGTAAATGAGTTGCCGGTATGTTGGATAAACGAAAACGTCCGATATTACGGTAAAAATTTAAAAACATCCTGTGTAAACTTAAATGATGGTTAATTTTGTGTATAGGAACTAAATACACATATTTTTTTGATTTCTTAATTTTATGTTTAATTTGACAAGTGTGATTAATTGCTAATATGAAAATATTTAACATTTCTACAAATATACAAAATTTTATTGCTCAGTTGGTATAGTATTATTTTTCACTCTCTGTATAGTATTTATGCAGCTTTTGACTCTCCTTCATAGTGTGTTTCCAAAATTTAATATTGAGGTTTTAAATTTGGAACAGATAAAGTGCTTATTGTTTTTGTTAACAATTTTGTACAACAGCTCCACCAACAAGGGCAAGATTTAGAGTATTAAGATTTTCTCTGTTTGTTTAGTATAATGTCTACATGTAAACACTGTTTAATTGTTTAAAGTGATTTTGGGAGGCTCGGAGTACTTACACTTCCATGTATATACATACTTGAATTGTTGCTATTTTTAAAGTTAAGTGCGATCATATCCAGAATATGAATATACATGATTACAGCACCAGACAAGTTTGTAATTATCGTGCTAGACAGCACAGGTTAAATGTGTACAGTAAACTTCCCTCACAAGCAGGTGCTAAATTGATGTATAAGGTCCCTCTAAGCATAAAAAGTTTGCAAAATTATACATCTTTTAAAAACAGCTTTAGACAACTATTGTTGTCTGGATCTTTTTACTCTACGAAGGAGTTTCTGCATTGGATCTCTGTTTTGTAGATGGGTGTGATTTCCTACTGAGTATCCTTGTCATTTATGTAATTTTTATTGTATTTATTTCTTAATGTATTGTAAAAATTGTATTTAATTACTAATGTTTTTTATAATGTTTGGATTGTTTTAGATATTTTATTGTTCATATTTAAAAGTAGAAAAGGATTTGAGATATTTTATAAATTAATGTTAAATTACTTTGTTCCTATAAATGTTATATTGTTTTTATAATAGGATTTTTTTTTAAATCAATCTATTGATTGTTTATAATCTCTTGTGTAATGTAATTTAATGATTTGTCTTATGCAATGTATATTGTCAGGAGGACTAAATAAAATGAAATGAAATTTCAAATTTGTAAGTATATCGGAATATTATTCAGCTTTGTATTATACTAGTATTTCTTTGTAGGTGATGTGCCTTTAGTTGACTGCAATTCTTGTCCCATAACATTTCATACGAGTTGTACAACTGATGCTATTCCTGGTCTATGCCCGACATGTAGTCAGGTAGGAGGTAATGCAGAAATAGCGAGTTCAAACTCAGTGTCTAGTACAGAAGTCGTTGCAAGATATATAAAGAAAATTGACTCTAATTATGCAGGTTAGTCTGTTGTTTCATATAGCTGGAAGTGTATTTTGTAAACATTAATAAATTGATTACATTCTCCGTAAACATTAAAAATTGTATATTGAATTGTTATAATAATTACAGAATAAGATTATTATTTTACATTGCTTTTGTGTGGAAATAAGTGACCCCTCGTTGAACCAGTAATCTTGATGGTGCATGTGGGTGGTTCTGAGTTAGATCATCTTGATTGTGATGGTGATATTCCCAACATCTTGGAAAGTGGCTATCTAGGATTGGTTAGAATTACACTGACAGTAACTTGGTTTGATGATCACACATCAACTAACTATTGGTGTTTGTTATTGTAGACTTGTCGGTTCCCATTTTAGGACTGAGACTCCATATTTTGAAAGCAATCTCCGGCATTCTGTATTTGCAATTAGTTTCTTCATATTTTAACACAATTTGGCTTTTAACAATAAATACCATTAAAATATTTGTTTCTTAAGTAAACACTTCATATTTATTTTTTGTAGCTCTAGTTATTGTAAGAAATAGTGTAAACTCAAGGTCAACCACTTACTATTGTATGGATTCGTTTGTAATCATGTCTATTTGTAGAAAGAGAAAGTCGATAGGCTATTTTTAGCATTTGAACTGCGATCTGTACACAAAAAAAATACAGGAAACCTACTACAGTAGATTCTCATAAAACCGGACTATTGTGGCGGACGGCTGGTCCGGATTCCGAAAAATCCGGATTTCCCGGAGTCAGAGATAAGTCGGCCGCGGGGCCGATATGAGCGGTGATAAGCCGCACATGCAATCGCTACCGGCCCATGCCAATATCCAACGACACTTGTTACACTCTGACACATTAACTAATGGTACTGTTACTGTAATGTACATAATACAGTACTGGACTGCAATTAAGTAAAACACAGGGTAGGGCGTGTCAATTACCTCAGCCACACGGAAACTTCCACTGCTCGTGAATCATTACAAAATACGTCATTCATGCAATGCGGAAGATCGCGTGAAAATTGAAGGCGCTAAAGTGGCAAATTGTTATTAAAAAATTTTACTGTCCGGTCCGGATTTTCTTGATCCTAATTTATAAGCGTCTCCTTTATACAGTTTCAATTACAAAATGTGTTTTCCTCTTAAAGTTTTGGTATATTGGAAGTTTAACTATAGTAGGACAAAATGTTGTGTTTTCTGGTTAAACTCAGCAGAAGTAAATTTTCATTTGATCTAAACCTTGTAAAATTATTATAACATAACTTATTTTCTCTTTGTTTTATATTTTCCTTTGTAATACCTTTATTGAACAGGTTTTTGCTATATCTCAAATAATTACTCGGAACAACATTTATCTTTAAATAAAATGAATTTATTAGTGCATTTACGATTGAATAAAAGTATCATAATTTTATAAATTGGTATTCTTAATTATTACCATTCATTCTCCAAACATTCTTTAACCTAATTTAATTTCTAGTATAAATGACAATAATTAATATTAACCTTTTGAATCCCAGGTTTAGCAGAGCCAGGCATTCCCCTCAGCCAGAAAATTTTTTTTGCTAATATGCAGACTATTTTTTAAAAATTTGTACAAAATCTAAAAATGAAATAAACAATAATATATGTATGTATTTTGTTCAGAAAGAACAGAAGCTGAAAATAGTATAAAAAATAAAATATAAAAATTGTTTATTCATATTACTTGAGGTTTCATCCAAATCAACATTAGGATTTATTCCACTATTGGAATTATCAAACTCAAACAGCTGAGGGGAAAAATCTTTATTATGAACCCAAGGAACGGTTATTTTAGGTTTTTTCTACCTCCTTTTACTAAGCCTACTGTCATTATTTTCATCAACAATAATATTGGGGGCATCACTACAGTCCTAACTCTAATCCCAGGGATGGAATCTTTGGTAGCTCATTTGAAGTGCAAAACTTAATAATTAATAATGAAATGATTAATAAAATTTACTTATCAAATTTGTGTATCTCCACCTTTAAGCTGGTAGAATGGCTCGGCCATAAACAAAACTTCACAAACTAACTAACTTCACTTGTTCTGTCCATTAAGGGAAGTTTCACTGTAGTAATTTTCAAAATTGGGGCCAATAAAACAAGTTTTTCATAAATATATATTTATTTATGACAAAAATAATTGTGTACAACACTAAAGGGAATTAAACAAAAAGTGATTACTATATAAGATTATTCAATATTTGTTCATTAACTATTATTATGTAATGTTTTAAAAACTATGTTTTCATATTACAATGTTTATAATCAAATATATTTAGATTTTGTTTTTGTTCAAACAGAAAGATTAACAGAAAAACAACGATTGTTAAAGAAAAACACATCTCTGAAGGAAGAATTGGTAGAGTTGGAAGAAAAAGCAAAGGACTTGAGTGTTTCATTGGTAGTAAGTAAACTGTCTCTTGTTGTTAATTAACGTTTATGGTTTTTACTCGAACCTTAGAATTTTTCATTATTTTTGCTGCTCTCTCTCTCTTCCACAATAGCCTGCTTATACAAAGTATGGACATTAAGAATAAAAATTCTACTAAAAGTCGGTTTTGATCACAATTATGGAAAAATATCTGTTAATAATTATCACTGTTTCTGACAGCCATATTTCACATATTAAAATATTCAGTGTTTAGCAATTGTTTCTTCTTGTTTTGAAGTGTGTTTGTGTTCGTTTAAAAGTTTCTTTTTTTTATACATAACCAAATTACAATTATATTATTATTAAGTTTTATGAGTCATATTTGTTTTGTTTTTTTGTTAAACACACAATTACACTTATCAAATACTGTCAGTCCAGTTTATTATTATTATTATACATTTTTTTTAATTTTTTTATTTTATTTATTTTTTTTAATGAGAATTCTACCTCATGATTATTATAGCAAGACATCTGGCAGCTTCCCCTACCACTCTTTTTTACAATACTAATACTTGTGTCTAAAAAAAATACTATATTGCTTAGATTTGTAAAAATTATGTATTGTTGTTGACAGTTTTAAAATTAGATAATTTTGTATTTTTTGTTGTGCACCATTATTTACTTTAAATTTGATCTTGTATTTGTTAATATTATATATAATTAACATATGTGCTTTTCTAATAATATCGCTACGGATACAAAATAGGTTTTGTCTTGTGAGAGGTTGTTACGGAACAGACTTCTTATTATAATTGAATATTCTGCCTCGTTGCAAAATTGTATAATATGTACAGAAGAGATTAGGCCTAAAAAATATCTAATTGAATTTTATTTCATTAGTAGATATGTAAGGTTAGATTTAGTTTATAAGCAAGACCCTCCGATAATGATAACCATGTTATCGAAATGTACATCAGGGCATTAAGTGGAAATAATTAATAAAGAACAATTAATCAGATAATTGTGTTTTATTAAGTTTCTAGTGATTGTGGTTAGGGGCAAATTTGAATTATTACACCTTTATATTGGTTAGTTCTAAAAAAGAGTCCTTTTCACTAAAATTCGCTGTTTTTCCCTTACACGAATTTTGACCACATTTCAACTGGGCTTCATCCTTCATACCACCCCACTGTCACAATATCGCCAACGTGAACCCTTTGACTTTCTCAAATTTATTATTTCACCCAATATTATTTTTGAAACTTCATTTTTTCCAAAGTGGCTCATATGTATTCCATGTTTTGTAAAATAATTTCTGTCCAAGGGTACAACCACAAACTCAACCCATGACAAACATTTTATACGTTTCTTAATTTTTTGGTTTGTCTTTTCCACCTCACTGTTTACACAAGAAAAATTTGCTAAGTTATGCCTATGTGGTATCCCCATAATTAATGCTTTAGTATGTCTTAGCTCTGGAAGAATGTTTGATAGGGTCCTAATACAATCTCCTGCCTCATTTTTTGCCACATTATTAATTTTGTTCCTGTCCATTTCAGTTTTCGAGATTGACCATTAGTTAAAATAAAATGAAATTGCTATATTAAAATTATTGTAAATACTTTATAATTTTGACATCTCAACATATGGCAATTAAGAGTACAAAAACGGGTATTAATTTTTTTTTAAATTGTATTTATATATAACTAATTCGGTAGAAAGATAAGTTGTTTAAAATACGGTAGAGCAAGACGAAACAAATTAGTCAATCGACTATAATAACTTCTCATAATAATTATTAGTCTAGTAATAATACACTCTAAATGTAATATTACACACCAAAGAAGAAACTTCATTTTTTAACAATTCTAAGACATTGTCAATGATCAGCTGACAAACACAAACTGATTTGATTATTCAGCTGGCTGGAATACTGTCACACAACAGAAAGAGGGCAATATTTATTACATTGAGACATAATATAAACAAAAGTTGTTTAATAATTAATGCATTGTTTTCAAATAAATTTATTCAATATTGTCCATATAAAAATGAGAAATATGTGTATTTACCATTACATTCGTTAGACAACAAATTAATTTTTTTGGAAATCCAAACTTTATCTTTTTTTTCTTAGAGATATGTTTAAAATTATATACTATACAAAGGGTGTTATCATTTAAAATATTTGAGTTTACACCTGGGCCAACAACCAAGAAGGGGTTGAAATTTTGTTTCTCATCAAGAGGTAAGGTAGTTAACCAATAAGTTATCCTACAATATAATAAAAGTTCCAGTATTAACAGTTTTAAAAGTATTTAAAGTTGATGAGAGGTTTCCATATTTTTTACTCACTCATATACATATGTAATACTTCTTAACATCTCCCTATAATGTGTATTAAACAGCCATTTATTACAGACTATATTACTCTTTCTACACTGAATACCCTATACAGCTTGGTCACTGCTTTGTTAAATCTTATTGTCATTTAACCCATATATAAAGTCGTTTAGTAAGTTTGTATCAGTAGAAAATGTAATTAGATTTGTTAAATAAACCAAATTTGTGCATGAAAAACTTCATTTACTTTATTCAGCAAGACTTGATGTTCTGCTTAGAACTTACACCATCTACCTGCTTCGTAATCCTAACTCTTTCTTCAGAAGTCAACAAGCATAAAAAAAGAATTTTAGGAGAACATCATCTATTCTATCATTTTGATTTTGTAAATCGTTACCAAAATGTAGACAAAACAAACAAAAAACAACTGGTGGGGTTTCTATCAACATAACAAATTATTTTAATCTAATCTTTTCATAAATGAAGATATTTATTTTCTTAAGGTTTACATTTTTCAATTAAGAAATGTAGAATTAATTAGACTATTAATGTACAAATTTTAAACACAATAAATGTCTGTGTTGTAGAATCATGTAACTACCGTGAGCCAGTTAACAGCCAGTGAAGAAAAAGTTCGCAGTGCAATAAAAAAAGTTATTGATTTTGTAACTGCAATACAAAAACCTGAACTTACAACATCTTCAACCGACTCATGACCAAGTCCTTGGATAGCCATCACAGCACCAGCACAAACCAATGTATAAACCTTCTACGATTTAAAGTAATTACATTTACAACAAACATTTATTTATGTTATAACTGATCTACATTTTTTGTCATCTTATTTATTATAATAATGGTTTAATGTTTTTTAATATTTATTTTATCAAAAGCCCTGATTTTGATATTAATTCTAAATAATAACTGTCTACGTTATGAATAATAACTATAACACTCTTCTTTACAAGTTCATAAAATTCTCATGTTTTTATTTAAATTATTAGATAATAAAAATAGTAAAGCACATAACTGCATTATTCCATTTATACGAGGTTTGTTCAAAAAGTAAAGGGAATTTTGTAATTTTGCGGGTTGTATTAGTCCGATTTTTTCGTTGTTGTGTTGGTAAACATGTCTGAAAAGTATATGTACATTGTTAATAGTCATATAGGATATTTAGTCTGTTGTCAGCTATCAAATAGGTTAAATGTGTTTTGGTACGATCGGCGATTATTTATTATTTTTATAAACGGATCAGAGAATTTGCATCAAATTTTGTTATTAAAATGGAATAAAGTGCCGCAATGTTTTAGAAATGTTAAATATTGCTTTTGGCGACTCTGCCATGAGTAAAGCAAAGGTTTACGAGTGGTATAAGCATTTCCAAGAAGGCTGTGAAGACGTTGAAGATGACGAGCGCCCTGGACGCCCTAGCACATCAAAAACCGATGAAAACATGGAAAAAGTGAAAGAAATGATTATAAACAATCGCCGAATCACAATCAGAGAAGTTGTTAAATCCACTTCTTAAAGATCCTTTATCACTTGATATTATTATAATATTTACTTTTTTCTATCTGTAAATTTATTCTAGATTGGTTTAACTGTTAAGCTGCAGTTTGGTTCATCTTTCCCATGTAAGATATGGTGAACTACTATAAACCAACAATTAACTCTAAGAACTACTTTTTTTCTATAATTCTGCACTATTTTTCTTCCATACTTAATCTTTATAGTTTATTTCTTCTTATCCATTTTTTAAAATATTTTTTTTATAGTTTTGCACTTCGAAATTTTTTGTATTAATTAAACGCAACACTTTTAAATACCTTCACTTTACCTCATTTATACTTATTTCCTAATTCATTTTATTACAATTTTTGTTTTATTCTATGTAAATTTACTTAAATCCAAATATTTGTTTAATCAAATTCTTCACATTTAAAGAGAGTTTGTATTTACCGCTATAAGGTTTATCTAGTTTCAAACATGGCAGCTCTATAGTCAGCTGTTCAATTAGTACATCTAATTTAGGCTTTGCATAATCTCCCGTACAAAACAACTTTCACTTAATAAAATTTCCGTACAATTATATTTATATTTTAAGTTCCTACATCTTACAATTAATTTATTCTCTTTTTTAACATCAATTTCATTTATTTACTTAATTTCAACGGACAACTTCTCTGAACTGAATTACAATAAATGCTAATCTTTGAGATGGACTCTTTTAAATTAGTACAATATTTTGATTATGATTTCATATAGAATTTACTATTATTCTTATTGTTTTCCTTTATTTTTTCTGTTTATAATGCTTATCCTGTATAACAATCCTAGGCCTAACTGCATTTCTAGGCTAAACCTTTCTAGCTCATTGTTTTGTTAATAAGGTTATATTTCTAAATATTCATGATTTATGGTATATTAGCACCATATTTTATGGTATTTCTATTAATATGGTTTAATTGGACATTTGCCATCATTTGTGTATATTGAAAATTAATACACAACTTTTCAAAAGTATAATTTAACTCTCGTTTTACTTTGTTAGAAAAGTTAAGAGAATGGTATGCCTAGCCAATCTCAAATGAAGTTTCTCTAAAAAACGATTTTTTTTGTGGTTATAGATTTAGTTGTAGTTTCCAACAAGCCCCTAGGCTCGGCTATGTTTCACACTTGATAAGAAGAGTTGATTTATTCTCTCAAAACATTGTGTGTCCGAATAAACCATATTAATAATATAAAACTAACTGTTTCATAATTTTATATAGACCTATTATACAATATGTTCTGTTGATTAAAGATAATATTTTAAGTAGTTGAACATATTTTAGCTTGACATGTGATTAACACATGTGCGGACCATGGAATACCTCCACCACCAACTAATTCTTTGACTCGCTGTACAGGATGCAATTTGTAGAAACAATCATTTTAAAGTTCATGCCATCGGCTAAGGTGGAGATATTTAATTTAAGTCCAGTTTTAAGTTGCACACCAGGGCAATGATGATGATCAAAAAAGCTTTTTTGCTTTAAACCATAAAATCTATAGAGTTGTAAGCATGGGACACTCTCCAACCAGTAATTAATAAAATATAATTAAACATTCAACATTAATAATAAATATAAACTAATAATAGACATAATAAGCATTGTATAATAATAAGTATTGTAAAGTGTATTTGAACAATCTTCTAATGAACGATAATAACCTAGTGATTACTAATAAACTATAAAATTCAAATTGTGCGCGTGAAGTCATATGGACTTGTAACCTTCAAATAAAACAGATGATAACTTCTAAGTTAATGCAGCGTAAGGTGAAAGCAATTCGAAAGTCGAACCCCATGAAACGGAAAACGAGAATATTTCCCAGGAGCCTCAGCGTTAGCGTCTTTCTAAGCAACAAGAAGCGTGCCTTAGTCAGTCTTCGTTAGGATGTAGGACAAGTCTTGTCTTCACCAGGATTCAACACAGACCAGTTTTGTTCAGGAGTTAGCATGGAGTAGCCTTTGTTAAAAAATGGCTGAACGGTTTTAGATACGATAAGATGGTGCATGCGAAGTAGTCGTGAATTAAAGGAGAATAATAAAGTATGGACTGACAGGCATGAGTAAAGTGAAGAACATTAGAAATTAGTAATCATTAGATCAATTAAAATAAGAAGGAATGGTGAAGAACTCTAAATTTGAACTTTATATATGTTTGATGATTTTACATTTTTTAGTAATGAATATTAGATTTTAATAATTCTCCTGTTGAGAAATATAATAATATCTTTGTTTTCCATGACAATAAAAAGGAGATTTCTTGTTTTTTCAAATATGTTTGGCTAGATTATTTGTGTTTACCATGTGCCATGTTGTAGGAGTAATTGCTAAGTACGAAAGATAGACACCCTACCCTTCAGGTGAAATAGTATAATAAATTTAATGTTAAGTTTGTAAGAACGCAGACTTACAAACCAAAGTTACTTGATTTAATTAAAAAACATAAAGAATTAACTAAGCTGCTCTTACAAATGGCGCCCGAACATAGGGTTAGCTCATAAAATATAATTTCAACACACTTCTCTTACAGAGTTTCAGATTAAAATTGTTTATTCAAACACTGTTTAATTTATAGGACTACTTGTAACGTGATTACTATAAAAATAGATGAATTTCCTATTATTTCATCAAATTTCAAATCAAATGATGTTTCTTTACCTAATTTTTCCCTGCTACCTATTTTTATGTTAATACTTCTTGAAGTATCGTTTAATAATAGTTATAATTTAGGTTATTCATATGTTTCAGGTTTAAAGAGTCTCCAATCAGGCCTGCCCTTCTTATTATGTTTTTACATTATATTCTTCTTGTATACATGTAAATATATTTTCGTACTATACTATTATGTTGTGTTCATCAAATTTCTCTTTACCAATTATATTGTTAAACCCAATTATTAAAACATATCTGTGTAATATTTTAGTTTTTGTTAGATATAAATTAGTTATATATTGTAGATTATTGTTATATATTGTGTAATTTGAAGTTTCATGTTTCTAATGAAATTATCTATTAGATGTTTCTTTTATGAAATTTTTGTTTATTTAAAAATTTTAAAATGACTACTTGTTTTGTGTTATATGTGTACATATTTTATAAACGTGCCAAAACCTTGCTGGGGATTTGTTTTATAGTTAACTTTGTTAATTTTGTAGAATGAAAAAATGTGTGTTTTGTTTAAATATACTAGCAATACTGATATTTAAAATTTAATGTGTTAGATCATGAATATAATTAATTCTTTGTTATGAATTATGAAAGGAAATCTATAAAATTTTAAAAATTCAATTGAATAAACTCATTTATATTATTTTGACCTTACAGTTTTATTTCATCATTATAATGTTATGTTTAAAAATCAATACACACAGAGTGTGCAGAATGTAGAGCCTTTTAGATGTTGCTGGAATCAACCGTGGAATAATTTGAGAAATGCAGTTTTAGTGTTATAATAAATAATATGTATGTAGAGAAAAATGACAGTGTAGTTGCTATGGTAGATATATGGAAGTGAGTAGTCAAAATTAGATTAGACTGGGTGATGGTCTGTCTTAATATATGTAAAATATTCTGAAAATCTTTTCCTATTTTCAAGACTAAGCACTTTCATATAAATTTTCATTCTTCTCACATAAAATCTCTAAGGAGGAACACGTTAGAATGTGTAGAAAATGATTTTATTACTTTCTTTTAAAACAATAATTTTTACATTTAAAGAATAAGATCTTTAATTTGAAACCCCAACACGTATTCCTAAAGTAAAAATTCCATTTTTTTTTCTCCACGTTTCTTTCTATTTTTTACTTGTGTCCTTATTTTACCAAAACATAGATTGGATTTTTCAAAATAACAGACTGTATAATATACAAAACAGCAGTGAAGTATGTTATTACTGATTTCATTTAAAGTACATTACTCTTCCTAATATTCTGAGTTGAATAGTAAATTTGTTAGATGAAAAATATCTTTACCTTTATATTTTACGTCATAATTATCTTGACGATTTGCACCAATTTGTCTATTTTGTGTTTTACTTAATGAGAAGAATTGATATTGAAAACTATTTCATAATAAATAAAACAAACACAAATATTTTGTAAAATTCTTAACATAACATTTAACATGAATTTCTACCAAATAGCATCAGTCATTAGCATTTATTATATAACTATTTCATACTCTTATATATATGTTAACATTCCCAGTAACATACAAGTACTTTTGAAAATAGCTCTTATTTTTTCCCCTCTAACAACAGTAGAATATTTAAAAAAAAATTTTAAACAATAATAAACAGGATTATTTATAAGAAATAACACAACTCTAATTACTTTTGTTTAAATAAGAAAAACAAATTCTTCTGTTTGAAAAGTTTCCCAAAAAATTCACCATGCTATCAGAGAATGAACCAAACAAAAAAAACTACTCTTTACCGTATTATAACCAGCAATTTGACATTTATTTGTTCTCAACAAGCTGCAATATTACAATTCACCTTCATCCTCTCATTGACTCTGTATGCTTCTGCTAAATGATCTATATAAATTTTAAGGAAGTTTATTGAATGAATCAGTCTTATTTTATGATTCTCTTTTTAGTGATATTCCAATCGATTGCCTTTTAAGCTCTAAGTTTGGTTTGGTTTCTTATGCAGACAATTTTCCCAATATTTATTTTATAGTTCAATTTATTGTGTAAGAACCAATCGTTTAGCAATGTACAGCTGTATTTGTTGTTTACTAAAGTTTTATATAAATTTTTGCTATAGCAATGATATCTGTATATACCCAGTATTAACATGTTGCTAATCATGTATTATAAGTATAAATCATATTGACTTATCACAATAAATCAAAATAATGGATTCCAGCAATGAATTCGTCGATGCACCTTATTTAATTTAAAGAGTTATTTACCATATATACGAGGTGTGGCAATTAAATAACCAAACTGGTTCTGCAAACGGCGAGCATGCCACGGCTGGTTTTAACATGTCTGTGCCTGTTGATGCTTCCCCCACCCTAAGCTCTATGGGCTAAGTTGTACATTGTTTAATCTCACTGTAGCAATCGCCCATTCAAGTCCTTTCACTAGCATTTGATCAGAAAAAATTAAGTGTTCAGATGGAGCAATAAGTAAACATCAAGTTTCTTGTGAAACTGCTGCAAAAGCTCTTGCCATGTTAAAGGAAGTGAATGTTTATCATGCACACATGTTTTTAAGGGGTTTAAAAGTTTATGGTGGAATGTGAAACAACCGAAGTTAATCCACACCCTGGACGACCCTTAACAACAAAAAAGGACAACAACAACCAGAAAATTGGTACATTGATACGTGAAAATTATTGTCTGAGTGTCCTAGCTCTTGCTAAAATCTCTGGAATTAACAAAGAATGTATTCTTCAGAATCATTGAACATGCAGAAAGTTTGTGCAAAAATGGTGCCAAAACTTGTCACTCCAGAGCAAAAAGAATCGAGAATGAACATTTGTGCTGACCTTTTGAATAACATTGTCAATGATATAGAATTGTTAGAGTGATTATTTGTAATGAATCATGGTTTTTTTGCCCCATGATCCTGAAACAAAGCGGCAATCTATGCATTGGAAGAACCTGAGTTCACCATGGAAAAATAAGCAAAGCAAAATTCAAGGATATGATTTTTTTTTTCAAGCATGGAATTTTTTTTATGTTCATTGGGTCCCTGAAGATCAGATGGTCAATCTACATTATTATGTCGAGGTTCTGACAGTCCTTTGGGAACGAGTGAGACAATGAAGACCCAATTTGTGGAAGAGCAACTCCTGGATCCTTCACCAAGACAATGTCTGCCCATTCCTGTGTTGTACTTGTGTCCGACCTGGCTCACTGTGACTTTTGTATTTCCTAAGGTCAAATTGGAGCTTAAGGTGACAAGATTTGACAGTGTGGAAACTATACTGAGGTTCTCAATAAGCTGACAGAACCGTTTCCAGCACTGCTTTGAATAGTGGAAAATTGTATGCATTGTTCTAGGAATCGGTATGAAGAGTATATTGAAGGGGATAAACTTTGTAATGTATTTGGTGATCAATAAAATGTTTTGTAACATCAGTCTGGTTATTTAATTGCCACACCCTCATATATCATGTTACATTGTTCAAATTCCCACTAATTGAGAACGATTTTGGAGTTTTTACTCAAACCACTTGTGAGGTTTGACATCTTGACCCAAAATAATATGATCGGACAGTTCATCATGGTATAAAATAATATACTTTTAAGTGGCCAAAAATACCTAAGAGGAGAATTCCTTCTTCTTAAAACTTCTTATAAATATTATTTATGAAGCACTATATTGATATTGGCTTATGTGATCTAAATCATTATATTCATCTGAAAAAAGTTTAAACTAATTAAAGATGATACTAAAAGTGCTTTAACTTTTGACACCTTTAATAGATTACAAAATACTTTTGACATTGGTTTTGTTATAATAATGTGCCAAATTATACTTAGCAACTTTTACAGTTTAGGTATTGATAATTGTTTCATTATTGGTTTTAGTTAAACTAAGTTCTTTACAAGTTCTTTAAAATTATATTTAATAATAGTCAACAGATGGTTGTGCCTCATTATAACTGTACAAATAACAATGATATTTAGTAGGCTAGTGGAAATGATGCTGAAATTGGTATTTGTATTCTTACTTACTGGTAAATTTTATCCCTCTCTAGTTTTCATTATTCCTCAGTTTAAATGTATAATCTCTTCCATTATTTTAATCTCTTTTCTCTCTAGATCCAATCTAAGCAGTGGTGGCTCAGATGAACGAATGTTCACCAATATTTTAAGTTGTTCTAAAAGTATTGTAATTTCAAATGTTAATCTCTAAGCCTGAAAATAGTTTAATCAAACAAAGATAAGAGAACTAAGAACTAAAACAGTCAACTTTAAGAAATTTTCTAAGCATATTATTTGTCATCTGATGTCATAAAACATGGCCTATAATAAGGGTAGTTTACAATAGTAATGGACGGTCATGTCTGCTAGTAATATTTTTTCGGCTACCTTGATTTTTTTTTTTTAAAATGCCAGTTGCATGGAAGGATATTAGAATACCAGCCAGCTATTAAATGTTAGTTACAGCCACTATGTTAGTGTGATTAATTGGTATGATTATGTGAGTTAAAAATAATAAAATAATGGATGCAAGAATATCACAATTCTTATTGTTAATTTATTTATAAAAATGTAATTTTGTCCCTGGAAAAGATGATCATATATATGAGTTAAATTGTGTTGTATAAACTATCCTCTGTATAATGTTAGTATAATAGTTTATTAAACAAGATAATCCAGGAAACTTTTATCTTATTAATTTAATATTAGACATTTATTAAGCACAAAAATTATATAAAACTGCATCAAATCTATTAAAAAAACTGGGCTATTTAAAACAGCTAGCAATAGATGTCGTAGATGTTGATATGTGTATTTACTCTTTTCCTTACCTTCGTACTGGTGGTTATTTGGCAATCATCCAGTTTACTTTTGAACACAGTGTTTTTATTGTAAAAACCTACTGTAGAATGATTGTGTGTCAATCAAAGATCTCGCCATACCCTTCAAAAATTGTTACCAGGCTTTCTTGGACGAAAAAAAATATTAAAGAGTATGTACAGTTGGCGGAGGGACTCCGTGGATGGGGTTACGAAGTGACTTTGGATATCTTTGTTGTAGGAGCTCTCTGTGCATGGGATAAGGAAAATTAAGGAGTCATCTAGAAATGTCATAGACACCTTATGGTGCCAGACACAATTCGATAGTCATGGGACTCGTGTAACCGGCCACCAACATGCAACATATATCTGGCCAGTGGTGATTGCCTTTGACTCTAGATGATTTTTCTTTTGATTAGTTTTACAATTTTGTTCACTTTTGTGATATGGAGATTCTAATGTCTACTTGGATGAGATATATTTCACTTTTGCTTTCATTATTGTTTAATTGTTTATTAATACTATTTATTATTTAAAGTGAAAAAAATCTTGTGATGAAATAATATCTATAACAAATTTTTACTTATGAATAATTTTTTTTTTAAATTCTAAGTCTAAAATTATTAAAAATGAAAAACTAGAGATTAGTTAACAATATCACTTTAAACAGTTATTTATTAATTATTATAATACAAAATCATATTTGAAATATTTTTAATTAGTCTTTGATCTTTAGTAATTACAATTGAAATAAATGTTCAATTCAAATGCCTCTAGGCTTAGCTCAGTCTATATAGTAAATTTATATTTAGAAATATATTTTAATTAGTCCAATTAATCTCGGGATAGGCACTCGGCTGGGATGATTGTATTATTTTATTTTTAAAAACGCATATATAAATTGTAGTGAAAGTTTATTAAATTTTGAAAAAAAAAAATTTTAATATTCAAGTTCTTATAATGGTTATTTAATAGTTCTAGGCCTTTAATAAGGTTCCTTTTAAATTGATAAAAAAAAGAAAACGTTTAACTGTTATTAGACAGAATATACCAAGTTCTGTATTAGCACTACTTTTATTCACTGTATAAAAATCAAAACAAAAACACTTATTAATTATAAAAAAAACTTTGGAGGTGGGATTTTTGGCTTCTTGCTATGTCGACTGCTACAATGTTAATAATAATTTTCATATCTAAGCGGGTTTTTGCTTCGTTGCGGAGGGATCTCTTCTCTGCATCGTTTGTTGATGTGCCGATCGTCTTCCGCTGTTGTATATAGTCCTGGTATTTTATACCTTTTCTGGATATTAGGCAATTTTTGATTATACTGATATACTTTTAAATTCATATTGTTTATAATAATTCAATTTATGAGTTAATTAGTTGTTATTTAAATGGTTAAATTTTGTTTCTAATCGCGATTACAAATATCAGCTGGGCGTATATTTACTAATTCATTCGATAGAGGCTTTGGCTTTTTTATTTTACCCTAATTTTATTTCTTCTTATTTATTAGTTTATAATGCTTAGTCTCAGATGTTATTTGTACTGTTATAATGCCCTTCAAACTGATTTTTGATGAGGGTACTGAGTCTAAAATCATTTTGTGAAGTACAAATAACATCTTTTCTTTAACTATAAACATGTAACAATGAACTAACTTAAACTTGTTAATAATAAAATGACTTAAAACTAATAACAATTCTTCATCTTACATGGTTAATAATATCATTTTAATTCACTTTTATGGCTGTTAATCGGGGTGGGGGTTTATATGTAGTTCTTAAGATTATAGTTTTTTTTTTTTTTTTTTTATATAGGGAACATTGTCTTGATGTAGGGTCTTTACTGGGTTTCATATACACTGGGACATTGGGGTAGGTTCTCATGATTTGTAGTTTGTACTTTGCACTTGGTGGGATGGGGTTGGGACTTATGTATAGTTCAATAAGATTGTAGTCTTTTGGTTGGGGCACACACATATAAAATTCAACAAGAAATATCTGCTATTACATTAAAGTTTACATATAAAATTGTTTTCACTTCACTTGGGCTATATTGTTTCTTGGTTTGGGTTTTATAATATATGTGAATTATTTGGAGTTTCTTTAATACATTAAGCAACATTTATCATGTTTAATATATGTTGGGTGGCTGTTATGTTATGGTTTGTGCATAGGTATATTTATATTTCGTCGTCTTTCTGTTCGGGTATAGGTTGATGATATGGCTTTAATAATGATACGTGGTAGGGACCATAAATTTTCTGGTGATCGTCGACTAAGGTGTAGGTGGATTTTCCAATTCTTTTATGTATTTTCAACGGTCCGACATAGATGGTAAAGAGTTTGGCAGTTTCTCCGTAGCATAAGCTTGATTGTGGGAACGATTTTAGTAATACTAATTCATCCTCCTTAAAAGTTGTAATTTTGTGGGATGAGTTGAATTTTGCAGCACGTTTGTCTTGGATATTTCGAATTTTGGTTTTAGTTATTTCTAATTTTTGCTGAAGGGGAATCTGTTTTTTAAAAGGGCTTTGGATTACTTCTGTCCAAAATCGTTTGTCGGTTATGTTTAGCTGTAGTTCGTTTGGGGTAAAGCTGGTCGTCTCATGTCGGACTTCATTTAGGAAATCGTTTATAGTTTGTATGTAGCTTGACCAATTTTTGTGGTTGTTAGAGCAATATGTCCTTAAACAACGTTTGATCTCTCTAATTGGACGCTCTGCCATGTTGGACATCGGATGGTGGACTGGGTTTAAGATATGTTTGATGTTATTTTCTCTTAATTTGTTGGTCCATATATTGCTCTTGAATTGGGTTCCGTGATCTGACAAAATTTTGATTGGTTTTCCGCAAGTTGGTATGTAATCATTAAACATTCTGTCTGTTATGGCTTGTGATGTGGCTCTTTTTAGGTTATATAATTTGACAAATTTCGTGAAGGTGTCCAGAATTATAAAAATATATTGCACGCCTCCTTTGCTTCTCGGGAGCGGTCCTATTAAATCTGTGGCTAGTAGGTCGCCTTTTCTGCTGTTTTTGACTCCACTGGTCTCGCCGTATAAAGGATGGTTATTGTACTTGCATTTCTGACAGGTGTCGCAGGTTATTAGTAATTTTTTAATACATCTGGCCATATCCTTAAATATAAAATCTTCCTGGAGTATGGTTAGGCATTTTTTCGCACCGCAGTGTAAGTAATACTGGTGGCATTCCCAAATTAAATTATTTATCAGTTTTCTTGGTACTACGATTAGCCATGACTCGTTGTGTTTTTGATATAGGGTATCGTTGTGTATCTTGAATCGTTGATTTTGTGTGCTATTTTCATCTTTGTTATAATTTTGTGCTTTTAAATAATTTTGTTTTAGGTCTAAATCGTTTCGTTGTAGTTGGGGAAGGTTCTTAAGATTTTCTAAAAGTTCGAAATTATATTGTCTGTTTAGATTTGCCACTATTAGTTCTGAGGGGTTGTTTATGGGACTCTCTATGTTTTCGTCTGTTCTTATTCTGCTGAGGAGATCAGCTAAAGTATTGTCTGCTCCTTTGCAATGTATAATTTCGAAATGGTAATCTTGTAAGGCAAGGATCCACCGTGTTAGTCTTGCGTTTAATAATTTGCATGTTTTCAAAAAGGTTAACGCTTTGTGATCTGTGATGACTGTAAGTTTTGCGTTCAGAATGTAGTGTCGTACCTTTTGTATACAGTATACTACGGCCAATAGTTCCTTTTCTGTAGTAGTGTACTTGAGTTCGCATTTCTTTAGAGTCTTGGATATAAATAGTATAGCCCTTTTATTGTTGTCCTTATCAATTTGGAATAAATGTCCTCCTATGGCAACATCGGAGCTGTCGGTCTGTAGGTAGTACGGTTGGTCGGGTATGGGATGGCTTAAGACATTGGTTTGTAAAAATAATTTTTTAATCTCTTGAAAGGTTTGTTCTTCCTTATGGGTCCAGTTAAATTTCACCTTTTTGGATGTTAATTTCATCAAAGGTTGCACTGTTTTTGCATATTTGTCAACAAATTTATTGTAATAATTGATGCCCCCTAGGAAGCGTTTTAGTTCTTTCCTAGTGGTTGGGGAGGGAAACTTTTGGAAACACTTTATTTTTTCTAAGTCGGGTTCTAAACCTTTTGTCGTCAAATAATACCCTAGGAACGGTACTTTGTCCCTACAAAAGATGGATTTAGACAAGTTGACGGTCATGTTTGCATCCTTTAGCTTTTCGAAAACCTTTTCTAAGTGTTGGAGGTGTGTTGTGAAGTTTGGGGAAGCAATGCATATATCGTCTATATATACTAACGAAAAGTTCTCGATACTATTTCTGAACACTCGGTCTAAAGCTCTCACAAGCGCGGCTTGTGATGTTGATAGGCCGAAAGGGGTGACAATATACTGGTAGACTCTACCTCGGAACTGGAATGCTGTATAAGGCCTGGAATCGGGTTCTAGTTGGACTTGCCAGTACGAGGATGTTAGATCTAGTGTCGTCAGCCATTTAGAGTCGGTCGCTTTGGCCAATAACTCGTTTACACTCCTGTTGCATTCGTAGTCGGGCGTTATTAGGGAGTTTATTCTTCTCATGTCTAGACATACCCTTAAGTTGCCAGTTTTCTTCTTCACTATGATTATAGGGTTGATGAATGTGCTGTTGGACGGTTCTATTATATTGTTTTCAAGCATATCGTTTATCTCCTGCTCGACTGCGCTTTGCAGGTTTATAGGGATGGGATAGCTCTGGGCTCTATAATTGTCTGGTCGTTCTACGTGGATATGGTGTTGGTATTTGTTGCATCTCCCTGGTTTGTCGGAGAATATTTCTTTGTACCTGCATACTAAATTGGCCATTTGTATTTGTTGATCATAATTTAAATTTTCATTTGCCTTAAACATATCTATTATTTCACTGAGTTGATTATTTTCATTTTTATAATTACTTATTGGAGTTTCAATATTATTTTCATACTTTATATCATCGTAGCATACCATTCTGCATTTTGTTCCTTCGTTTTCTTCACAGTCTAACTTCAATTGCAATATTTCGCTCTTTGTGTTAATTATTTTAATTGTATTGTCGTCGAAGTTTAAATCCATCTTCATATTACTTATCGTGTCTATCCCAAAAATACATTCTTTAATCAAATATGGTACAATCACACACTGTACATCGAACTCGAATTGTTTTATTTCTGCTTTTAGCATAACTACTTGTGAAATTCGTTTAGATTTATTATTTAAGGCGGTTGTTATGAAAGTATTGCTGACAGGTAATTGTTCAAAATGGCCTAATTTATTTTTATTATTTATGAACCATGTCTCTGATAAACAAGTAATGTTGCTACCTGTATCGAGGAGGGTATTGGTGTTAATTCCATTTAGTTTCACGTTGATGACCGGACATTTGTAAATTGTAGGTGGCTCGTTATTTCCGTCGTCTTCTTCTTGTAGGAGGAATTCTCCATTACAATATAAATTCGATATAATAACTTCGTCTTTGTGTTGCTGTCCTTCTTCGGTTTCTGGCCTATTTCCGATTTTACGTTTAATTTCTTGCACTGGAGTGGTTGGTGGATTGCTGAAGTCCCCTTCTTCTTCGTGTAGCCATAGACTTCATTTTGTTTTTGACCTAAACCAGTGCGTTGGCGTTTAACGCGGTCTGATTAGGGTCGATTTCGGGTTCAGAAGCAGGTTTGGTTAGTGTGGGTGGCCTGGTAGTGGTGGCGATCATCTGGCAGACCTTTTGTTGTTCCCTTGTTGGATATACTGTTTCTCGCTGCTGTTGGTATGCTGGTCGGCTTTGTTGATGGAAGTTTGTTGGTATAGGACCTGGTTGTCTGTCGTAAGTAATCCTAGGTGTGTATCTGGTGTTGTTGTACATGTGTTGTCCATTGTGGTATGCAGGTCTTTGGGTTGGCTGTTCTCCAGCTTGATTTCGGTAAGGGCGGTTTCTGTAATTTTGAGGGGTGTCGTTCTGCAGTGTATTCTGGTAGGATGGGCCTCGGTTGTTGTATTGATTGTTGTTGTTGCGTTGGAATAATTGGTGTTGTCGAGCTGTCGTTGTAGTACTTGCTCCTTCTCTGGGATTGGCGGTGTTTCTGCGGCGTATCTCAGCGTTTGCTTCCTCGGTATCTTCCCGCTGTAATAAGTCTGCGAATTCCTTTATTGAGGTTATATTTTGCACTCGTTGGGCATCCTGAATCCTTCTATCGAAGTGTTCCACAAGCGTCGCTATAATATCTTCCTCTGGAGGCTGGGGAATCATAGACTTCATAGTTAAGACTCGTTCGATAAAATATTCACTTCTAGTGAGTTTGCCTCCTGGTCGGTATTGTTCGTACTCGAGTTTCTGTCGTGATCCTTTTTGGATGTCCCTGTTCCAGAACTTAGCAAGGAATTCGTCGCTAAACTGCTGGAAATTTGAAATGTCGTTCTTTATCAGCTGCCACCATCGGCTCGCACTTCCCTCTAGGCTGTTCTCAATAATATCGAAGAGGCAGTCCTGTTGATCGCCGGGCTGTCCTATTTTCCGGGTTGTTAGGCGTTCGTAGTATCTGTTTAACCTGTATAAATAATCATTCGGGTTTGATTGTCTTCCATTGAATTTAGGTAATATGGGGTTAATTGAATTGCTAATATCGTGTCCGGTAGCTCCACAGGTTACAGTTATTGGTGGTAGGCTGTTATTATTATTGTTATTTTTAGGGATTTCTGCTATTAAATTTTGTACTTCTTGGATTACGTTATTTTTGTTGGCCTCGATTCTTTGATTTATCAAAATTTCCTGTCTGGTTAGAGATTCGTCTAAAAGTTGGCTATTGATAGTGGTGTCTAATTTAGTTTTCAATTCATTTATTTTCTGGCTATTATTGTGGATAGTTTGCTTAATATCGACCAGTTTTTCAGTAAATTTGTCTTCGACATGGCTGATTTGTATGGCTATACCTTCTTTTAGTCGTTCAATTTCGGATTGAACCTCTTGAAAATTTTGTTTTAAGTTTTGTTGAATTTCGGTTTGAGCTAATTTTAATTTCTCTTCTAAATTTTGGCCTAAACTTAGTTGCATTTTGTCTATCAAAGAAGTTATTTGTTCTAATAGGTTAGGTGTGGTAGTGCTTTGTGTTTCCATTTGTAGGTGGTGGTCTATATTTGTAGGGTCTACACTAATTTCGGTTTCCCTATCTATCGGCTCAGTTGTCTCAATGGGGTTTGGTTGTCTAAGGATGGCTAATTGACTTTCCCTAGCCTTCTCGGTTTGTGTAATGTTAGGCCTCAAGTTATAGATTTGTTGTTGTTCTTCAGAAGGATTCATTTTATTTAAATTGTAGGTAAGTATCAGTTATTCTAGTTATTAGAAGGCTAATATTACAAGTAGGCCTATAGCTTATTTGAAATTAGGTTAATCTAACAAACATAAATTTAGATCCTTAAAATTAAAATATATCACTTATAAATCTAGACTTTGATTGAGCCTAACTTAAATATATAATTAGGTTAACTAAGTTTTTCGGTTAATATGCTAGTTAGTGCCAAGCTGATATGTGTAATTTCATAATACAATCATGCCAATCACATTGCGCGCCAATTTTATAACAAATTTTTACTTATGAATAATTTTTTTTTTAAATTCTAAGTCTAAAATTATTAAAAATGAAAAACTAGAGATTAGTTAACAATATCACTTTAAACAGTTATTTATTAATTATTATAATACAAAATCATATTTGAAATATTTTTAATTAGTCTTTGATCTTTAGTAATTACAATTGAAATAAATGTTCAATTCAAATGCCTCTAGGCTTAGCTCAGTCTATATAGTAAATTTATATTTAGAAATATATTTTAATTAGTCCAATTAATCTCGGGATAGGCACTCGGCTGGGATGATTGTATTATTTTATTTTTAAAAACGCATATATAAATTGTAGTGAAAGTTTATTAAATTTTGAAAAAAAAAAATTTTAATATTCAAGTTCTTATAATGGTTATTTAATAGTTCTAGGCCTTTAATAAGGTTCCTTTTAAATTGATAAAAAAAAGAAAACGTTTAACTGTTATTAGACAGAATATACCAAGTTCTGTATTAGCACTACTTTTATTCACTGTATAAAAATCAAAACAAAAACACTTATTAATTATAAAAAAAACTTTGGAGGTGGGATTTTTGGCTTCTTGCTATGTCGACTGCTACAATGTTAATAATAATTTTCATATCTAAGCGGGTTTTTGCTTCGTTGCGGAGGGATCTCTTCTCTGCATCGTTTGTTGATGTGCCGATCGTCTTCCGCTGTTGTATATAGTCCTGGTATTTTATACCTTTTCTGGATATTAGGCAATTTTTGATTATACTGATATACTTTTAAATTCATATTGTTTATAATAATTCAATTTATGAGTTAATTAGTTGTTATTTAAATGGTTAAATTTTGTTTCTAATCGCGATTACAAATATCAGCTGGGCGTATATTTACTAATTCATTCGATAGAGGCTTTGGCTTTTTTATTTTACCCTAATTTTATTTCTTCTTATTTATTAGTTTATAATGCTTAGTCTCAGATGTTTTTTGTACTGTTATATATCTTTCAAGAAATTGCCCAAAACTTATGTCAAACACACTTCTCAGAACATTTGAAAAGATGAAGCGACATATGGAGTTATTTTGAATGCAGGAGGAAAACATTTACTTTAAATGAGTTATTTTGGTTTTTTCAATGTTTCTTTATAGATTTATTTAAGTTTTATGTAATTTCTGAACAGTAAAAATGTTTACTATCCAACAAAAAAGGTAAAGATGTTCCACCAGTACAAGAAAAAGTGAACAAATAAATATAAACAACACATCACCATAACAACCGCAATAATTAGATCTATTACCAGCTGTTTGAATCCCCAGAGTTTTTTTGTAAATTTCATACAGTTTTCTAATTAAAGATTTTCATACCAGTGTGGAGCTACTTTTACCTAATTGCAAGGTTTTGTTTTCATTATATTTCAATTATATTAAATGTGAAGAAATTACAGAAAATGTGACATTTATCATTTTCTTCAGAATAAAATGTGAATTTATAAAATATATATATAAATAATAAATATATATATAATAAATTCTATACTGTTTTATTTATTGCATCAATAAAAATAATTTTAAAACTTTTTTACCCTCTGTGTGTTATCATATTTTATACACAAATAATTGTTACTAAGTAACAAACACTATTGGAGTATAACCTGCTTGTTTTAGGCCTAAATATTGTAAAACTTTTTGTAAATTAATTTAAAAAAATAATATAAAATTATGCAAATAAATTACGCCAACATAAATCAATAAAATTAAAAAATTAAAATATTATTTTTTCATAAACACACAACGATCACTCATACAGCGCTAGGCACAAAAACAATAAGGTGTGACTCGAGCAAAAATCAGCTGATTTATTTTTATCCATTAGGTACAGAAGTTAACACATGCTTAGAATAATAAATCAATAGTTTAACAAATAATAAATCAATAATAATTAACAAATAATTTCAAACAGAGAAATCAATAGTGTTGTCCTTTGGCAGAAAATGAATAAGTTCAACCTTTATAATATCAAATATGTATTGGAAATTACGACCTCTATACTACAGAAAGGACACAAGAAATCGGAAATTCCAACGGTCCACATTTGGAGGGTTAAAAAATTTCAAATTTAACATTGTAGCCAACGGATTAGTAAATTTATGAATAAGTAAATGAATTAACTTATCGGTACGTCAACTAATCCTTCCGTTGATTTACAGATTACTGCAGTTTCGGGCTTCGTGAGTCCATCTTCAGATCGTATAAAGTATTTAGTTTATATTAAATCGTTCCATATGGAGCTTGTCAATAGAATATACACAGTACATACATAATAACACAAAACATGACATGACACTATTACACACATTTAATGTTCATACGATCACAAAATGAAAATAATTATATATCGGTCGGTATGTATTCCCTGGCGAATCGATCGCGACTGGATATTTAATCGATTGCCCAAGTTTTTACATCTGTCAAACTTGGCGCCCTTTCAAAAAACGTTTCAAGGAACAAAGGGAAAACCCAAGATATCGAAATATGCTACCTATTTGACTATGCAGTAATTTGACACCAATTTTGGCTGACTGTATTTAAAATATTTAATTAGATGAGGTACATAGTATCTTAACTCAGATCCAGATATACTCATTATAAGTCCATAGACATTATAAATGGTTAGGGACATATGTTCTAATTATTGGGCCATGAACAATCACTGAATGAACCTATGCTACAATCTTTGCATACATTATACAAATAACTACATAGGATAATTTGATGTTTGAGTTCATTTTATAAGGTTTAGTTGTATGGATATGACAAAGAATTATGTACTATGTAAGAATACAATACCCGAAGTTTAAAAAATATCATTTTTAAAGCCTTAGTAAAAAGTCAAGGTTGTCATGTTTTATTATGTTTTTTATTAAAATATAAGTATGTTATATTATGTTGTAAAACGTATTTTACCTATGTTCTAAAAAATAGTATCATACCTTATTTTTAGAATATAAGTCATATGCATTCAATACAAGTTATATGAATTATTTTTGTTTTAATAATAAGAGAAACAACATTATTTTTACAGTGGAGAATTTGTAGGAATCAATAATTAACCTGATGTAATAAATCTGTTTAAGAGTTATATTAAAGAAAGGAAATAATCCACATGTCTACAGTTCAGATTTGGTTATTTTATTATTTTTAGCTAATTAAACGCAAGTTTTGACATAGTAAAATTAAATATACTATGAATTATTCATGTCTTAAGAATAGGGTATACTATTTTGTTATCATGCTCTAATGAATAATTTTTTAAATATAATATTTGTTAAAGATTCAATACTGTTAATATCAATTATTCTTTAACTAAGTAGGAAATCCACACATCATCAGTTATTCAGTAAGACATTTTAATATATAATAACAAAGAAACTGTAATTTTTCACAATAAAACAATTTATAAGTATTAACTGTTTTCTAAAGGTTACCTTCTTGTCATACAAAGTTTACTGTTTTCTAAAGGTTATCTTCTTGTCATACAGAGTTTACAATTTCCTTAAGTATTAACTGTTTTCTAAAGGTTACCTGGTAATTCTGCACAATTACTTGGTCAACCCCAATTTTTTTCATATTTTACTACGGTCATAAGGATGTTCTCAGAAAACAAGAAACATATAATTTAAGGCCCGCAAGGCCATCTGCCGAGCGATAAGAAGGTTCAAAGTCCACGCGATAACAGTGGCTTGCGGGAGACGCGTGGAAGGCCAGTTGTGACAGTACCGTTATATAATTATATATAATGACAGGTTTGGCCAGGTAGCTATATATATAGGCCTATATATATAGCTACCTGGCCAAACCTGTCATTATAGGCCTGTAGAGATGTATGTGAAACTAAAAAAAATAGAAATTACCTCAGTAATCGCCGGGTTCAACGTCCTCATCCAGATGGCAACAAAACGACAAATAGTTTGCTGTGACAAATTATGACTCTCAAACCACGTATTTTTATACTGCGACACGTATTTTTTACACTGAATTTTGACCTTTTTTTTACTACTATTCACTGACTCGATTCTATTCCAACAGTTAAACGCGTGTTTTTCTTCATTTAACGTCATCGACCCGCCACATGTTGGACACACTTTGGTACGTTGCAAAACGCCGTGTTCGTACAAAAAACGTGTTAATTTTTCCTGATCTTCACTTAAAACCGTGAAACTAAGTACCGTGTTCTCACACCCGTCACATAAAAGAGGATTATCGGAGGAACCACTAGCCATAACGATACTGTCACAACTGGCTTTCCGCGCTACTGCTGCAAGCCACTGTTATCGCATGGACTTTGAACCTTCTTATCGCTCGGCAGATGGCCTTGCGGGCCTTGAATTATATGTTTCTTGCTTTCTGAGAACGTCCTTATGATCGTAGTAAAATATGAAAAAATTTGGGGTTGACCAAGTAATTGTGCAGAATTACCGGTTACCTTCTTGTCATACAAAGTTTACTGTTTTCTAAAGGTTATCTTCTTGTCATACAGAGTTTACAATTTCCTTAAGATTATCTTCTTGTCCTATCAAGTTCATTGTTTTCAAAAGGTTGCCTTCTTATCCTACAGAGTTTATTGTTTTCTTAAGGTTACATTCTTGTCCTACAAAGTTTATTCTTTTCGAAAAGTTACCTTCTTGTCCTACTAATTTTTAAAGGTCATTTTCTTGTCACGCAAAGATTACTGTTTTCTAAAGGTTATCTTCTTATCATATGTAGTTTACAATTTCCTAAAGGTTATCTTCATGTCTTTTATAAATTTTATTGTTTTCAAAAGATTATCTTTTTGTCCTACAAAATTTATTGTTTTAAAAAGGTTGCTTTCTTGTTCTACAGAGTTTATTGTGTTTGAAAGGTTACCTTCTTAACCTAAAATGTTTATTATTTTTAAAAAAGTACCTTCTTGTCCTCAAGAGTTTGTTTTTAATTGGTTATCTGCTTGTTATATTGTTTTCTAAAAGTTACATTCATGTCGTATGGAGTTTATTGTTTTCTAAAGTTTACTGTCTTGTCCTACAGAGTTTATTATTTTCTAAATGTTGTCTTTTTGTCCTACATTTTTTTTTTTTTTTGTTACACAGAGTTTATGGTTTTCTATAGGTTATCTTCTTGTCCTAAGTAGTTTATTGTTATTTAAATGTTATTTTCTTGTAATACAGATTTTTGTTTTGTTTTCTAGAAGTTATCTTCTTGTCCTACATAGTTTAATAAATTTAAAAAAGTTTAGAATTGAAAAAGAAAGAACAAAATTCCAAAAAATCTCATTGGCAGAGTAGGAAAATAGGAATGCATTGGACAAATAAACCGATAGAAGAGAAATGGAAATTAATAAGGGATTTTAATTACAAAGCTACTAGTGAAAGATAGAGGAAAAAGAGACCAGAAAGTAATGTTGACTTGTTTAATGAGGAATGTAGAGTGTAGATTGAGAGGAAGAACATGGCCCAGTAGAAGGTATTACAAAAATTTACAAGACAAAATCATGAAAGTTATACTTTCCTACAAAGCTAAGGTAAAAAGGATGTGTCGAAAAGACCAGAAAAGGATGATGAATAGGAAAATTGAGATTTCGAACAGCAGAAAATTTTATAAAGCAGTGAGTTGATTCGAAAAAGTGTATCAGTCAAGTTTAAGCAAATGTAAAGACAAAAATGGAAAGTTAATTGAAGGTGAGGAGACAATGGTAAGAAAAATGTATAATTTTTTATGCTTCTAAACATTGAAAATAGTGCTGAGCATGCCAGTGTTGAGAAGGATGAGAAGTAGAGACGGGGGCACTGACAAAAGTGGTGGGGGATGACCTTGTGACTTAAGCTCTGCCCTTGCCTCGCCCCTCCCTATGTCCCGCCCTCCTCCTCTTGCCCCTCCCCATCCGCCTATTTGTGGCGTAATTTAGAGACGCCATTTTTGGACGCCTATTTGTGCCGTAATTTGGAGACGCCATTTTGTTGCTCATTTCTCTGTTACCGTTGTCGTCGTCACACGTGACGTCAGACACTTAACTTTTTTTTTTCCTAGTGGGAATCGAACCTGTGAAGTTCGAATTTGAATGCAGACACACAACCGACTGAGGTATCATGCATAGTATTACTCGTTGTACATTTAATGTAGTATATAAGTCACCATGTTTGTTGTTGAAATTTGTTGTCGACAACGCCGTCGTTTACATTTTAGGGAACCAGAGAGCACATTGGCTTGATTATTACGTATATTTATTTTAGAAGCCGCCTGTTGTTGAATTTTGTTACCGTCGGTATCGTTTAAGTTTTAGGGAACCAGAGTTCACCACCACTACATTGGCTTGATTATTACGTATATTTAATGTAGAAGCCACCTGTTGTCGAATTTAATCGGTATCGTTTACATTTTACAGAACCAGAGTGCACCACATTGGTTTGATATCCACCATGAATGGAAAGTACAGTACACTTAATAATGTTACACACAAATGCAATGTGATGGAGGTTGGGTACGTACTCCGTACCGAGTTTTTCGCGCGTGCGCGAAAAACTTGCGTACAACTTACGGTACGGGTCTAGCTTGTACCTCTAGGTTAAGGTTGCTCTGAGGTGATGTATGTAAGGTAATAACACAACAAATTTATATATACTCAGTGGTGTCCACAGCCAGCATAGCACCGTTACAGTGGTTCCTCCGTTGGCTACTAGGGCGTAGCACCCTTCAATACCCAACGTTTGTACTTCTGTGACAACTTGACTCACACGTCTAGAGCGTAGACAAACCTAAGTTTACCACAGCCTACTTGTGTTTATGTATCAGTGTTAAACCTAAAACCTATGAATAAAGATAGTTAACCTAACCCAACTCTAACTATGTGTATTGTATGAAAATTTTATGTTCCTACTTTTGTCTAATGTCGAGTGTTCCAAATTTCAACCCATTGCTGGAGGGGGTTGTCGGTAATAGTTCCAACATTTGCAGCTAGTGGCGTAAAGAAGTATTTTTAGTCAGAAGCTACCCAACCATCATAGTTCTTACTCAACCTCCAACCTCCACAAAAGTAACCGGTGCTTACATCCGGTTCAGTATTTGGGCCTGTCCAATCCTTGACACGGTGCCAAGTATTACACGAGACTCTGTGTTTAAGGTGTGTGTGTGTGTGTTAGTTTTATTGTGAACGATGTTTCATACTGTTTTTGCAACCTATTTACCAACCAAATTATGATGTAAGGAACCTATTTACCAACCAAAATATCATGTTAGCAACCGATTTACCTACCCATAGATACCATTACCAACCAAAATATACTTTTAGCAACCAATGTACCAACTAAAATATCATGGATTAAGACCGATTTACCAACCCAAACATCCGAATAGCAACCAATTTACCAACCAAATATCATGTTAGTAACCAATAATCTCCGGAATTTGTCTGCATCCACTTTTGCAAATACAGGCCTGTATTTGCTTCCCCCTCTCCCGCTGCACTCTATTAATATAAAATGCCAGAATGTTTTTAACTACTTCTGTGAGAACAATTGACGTGTAAAGAGCTATGTAACCAATTTACATTGTTTCATCCCAAAGTAGGGAGACTAAAAAATTTCATACTCTAAGGACTAATATTCAGTTTAAATTTAATCCACCACCCGAGAATGTCACGGAAATTGACTGGATAAAAAGAGGCTTTGAATGTTTGGGGGACAAGATGAAAAATGGAACAACTGATGGTGATCTGTTGGGATTTACGTTTACTAGTCTCAATTTTAAAGCAAAGGAGACGGGATACGTTGCTTTTCATAAGGCTTCCGACATCTCCGCGGATCTTTTATGGACATATTTTGGCGGATTAATTCAAAGCAACGGTGAGGCGGGAACGAGCAGCAATAATTTTGAGGTTACGTGCACCAGAGTATCTCTACGAAATAAATAGTGCCACAAAGCCTTAAACACACTCATTTACATAATGGATGTAAGGTGAACCATTGCGGCGGAGCTCCACAAGCCCGTGCGAAGAAATTTCAAAACACGAGGTGTGACGCTAAAAGGAGTTATTGACCTTTATCAAGCGAATTTAGTGGAAATGGTTCCATATGCTAAGGAAAACCAAGGCTACAATTATATACTGACTATGATAAATTGTCTGACAAAACTAGCTATTGCGTTACCACTAAAGACAAAGTCAGCTCTAGACGTATCTATAGCATTAGAACCGATGTTGAAAAAACACCGGATGAATCATTTTCAGACTGATCAGGGGAAGGAGTTTTTCAATACGCACGTGAAGAGATTAATGAAAAAATATAATATAAATCACTACGTCACTTTTTCAGACAAGAAAGCGTCCATGGTGGAGCGTCTGAACCGTACTTTGAAATATATAATGTGGCGTGAACTTACGGCATGCGGTAGTTACGAGTGGTTGGAGCTACTGAAAAACGTAGTAAAGACATACAATAGCACTGTGCACAGTACTATCGGCATGAAACCCGCTCAAGTATTGAAAAAGCACGAGAAATTGTTACTGGACAAAATATCACGCAAGAGTACAAAATCTGTGGCACGATTTAAAGTGGACGACAAAGTTAGAATATTGAAATTTAAAAAGACTTGCTAAAGGATATCTACCCAATTGGACAAACGAAGTGTTTACCGTGTACGCTGTTGTACCGACCAATCCTGTAACGTACATTCTACAAGACTCGAAAGGTGACATTCTGAAAGGAGGATTATATGCTGAAGAATTAAACAAGTCAAAAATAGGCAATGTATATCTTGTTGAAAAAGTACTACGTAAAAAGGTTAACAAAGTACTAGTGCAGTGGTTAGGGTTTGACAAGGAACACGATAGTTGGATTGATAAAACCAAGCTTGTTGTTTAGGCATTCTATTTAATAGGAAGCGCTGTTAGTTTTGAGCAGCATAATGCGTTTAAAAAGCACAGCGGATAAGCTACGTGTAACAAACTTTGACATTGTTGCAGGAGCCGGATCACCAATGCACCGTCAAGCTCTTTATTACCAAACACAGTTCGATCTATAGTATGCGGCCCATCAAACAGTGGTAAGACTAATGTGCTATTTAATCTGCTCTTCAATCCAAACGGACTGAAATTTGCCAACGTCTACGTATTTTCTAAATCACTCCAGCAGCCAAAGTACTTGTTTTTGGAAACTATACTGGGAAATACCAAAGAAATTCGTTATTACACATTCACTGACAACAAAAATGTCATCGATCCTAGTGAAGCAGAGCCAAATTCGATAATAATTTTTGATGACATAGCTTGCGAGAAACACGACAATATACGTAACTATTTCACCATGGAACGTCACAATAATATAGATTCGTTCTACTTAGGACAGACGTACAGCAGGATTCCCAAACAGTTGATTCGAGACAATGCCAATCTCTTAGTCCTTTTCAAGCAGGACGATCTCAATTTACGACACATTTACAATGATCACGTAAACACTGATAAGGTGTTTAGTGCTTTTAAAAACAGTTGTGCATCCGCGTGGAAAGATAAACATGGATTCGTGGTAATAGATAAGGACAGAGAATGGAAGATTTAGAATTGGATTTCTTGAATAGTAACAGATTTTTTAGGAGAGGGAAAGGTACAAAAGGCTTGATACTTGCAAAAAACGTTATTCTACAAGATGTGTGAGAAGAGAGAGCATCTATCGCTGGAGTTAGCCAGATTGCGCAAGGCTATAAAGAAAAAGTACAGGCAGTTGAGGTACGGAGAGGCCGAAGAGGAACGAATGTATACTAAGAAATACACACCATTAATTAAAGAGTTGCGGAAGAGTGGAGTGTTTTTGCCGAAACAAGAAATTAAATCCTAAGAAGAGTGGAATAGAAAGACGGAAAGAGCGGATGCCGATGAGTAGAGCAGCGAGAGTGAGGTAGAGAGAAATGAAGAGTGGACAGCTGGGGAAGTACCGGCTACTCCCAGGGTTGATTTTATGGATACCGAAATAATTGCAGAGACTCCTGAACAACCGCAGCCCAGTGTAAGGGAAGTATTGTCCACACTTGTAGGGCAAAGTGAATCTGAAAAATGGGTAAACAGTACTTTCACCCATTCGCTGGCACGAAAATATATGCTCAAAATGATGAAAGATTCTGCCAGTAATCGAAATATAGATCACAGTTACGGACCGAAAATCGGAGACGAGTCTATCATGATTGGTAACAAGACACTTCAGTTGTCAGACGATGGTGAAATTATAATTGACGGAGTACACTATAAAGGGACCCCCGGATTGTACGAGTTGGTGTTTAAGCGTCTACCCGATAATGAAATATATACCAAGGCCAATTTACAAGCTTATAAAGATATCTGCTTGAGAACCAGTGCACACAAAAGATTATACGATCCGAACGGACAAGTTAATCGTAACAAATCTTTAAAATATAAAAACATTATAGAGAAGTTATTCCCTTCTAAAACAGTTAGCGGTAGAGGTTATTCATACTGGGACGATCCGAATAAGTTGTGTGATAGAATGAGCCATTTGTTGGCATCTCATGATGCAGGTCATACGGGCCATGCAAACAAGATAGCTTCTATTATTGAAGAACTAAAAGAAGCTGGAATTATAAAAGGCGCGGGAAATGCAAAAATTAGAACATTAATACGATGAGTGTCGACAAGTTTGGACGTTATAAGACTAGCGGCTCCACTAAGAGTGGAAAAAAAGGTCCTAAAGGTGTAGGGTTTAACCTTACACCCGAGGGAGACTATGATATAGGAGGTAAATTGTTACAGAATGTAGCTACTGCACGCTCCGAAAACGATGCGGTCACCCTTAACCAATTAGAAACAAAGAGTTCAATGTTTGATGACAAGAGGAAATGATATGACGCAGGCTGGAGACCTATTGGTGGTTTAGCTAAACCAAAGGACAATGATGATGCTGTGACAAAAGAATATCTCAAATCGTTAATTCCAGTTAAACTTGATAGTGGCTATGACTTTAAAAATTATCGACTACAGGATATTGGTACTCCGCTAGACGACGGCGATGGTTTAAACTTGAAACATGCTAGAGTGTACTTTATTGTGAAAAATTCGCGCAATAAATTTGACGCTCAAAAAAGCTATATATGCAACGTAAAAACCCCAATACACACGGAAGACACAGCCAACAAATACTATGTGGACAACAAAGTAATGCCGTTGAACAGTAACGATTGGAATTGTGGCGGTAGAAAACTGACCAATATAAAGGATGGCACAAGCAGCTTTGATGCAATCCTCTTTCAACAGCATGAAGAAGTGATGTCGTTGGTTATAGATCGTGCTCTAATCAAAGATAATACAAAAGACTGCTTTGATGCCTCTTCAAAACGTATTTGTAATATTGCCGACAGTGTTACGGATAGTAGAGCAACTGAAGCTGAATCATTAAAAGCATGCAGTAAGAGAGTGAACACATTAGACAACAAATGGTGAAGGGAATTAATTGATTTCGCACATACGATTAAAAAGCAATATAGTAAAGTCGATACTCCTAAAGAAACATTTAGCCATTGGCGTATGATGTGGAGCGACGACACTGAACAACCTCAACCATAAATATGTTGCACCCATGAACATTTATTCAGTATAGAAATGGCAAAGAAACTAACAACATCAAAAAGAGTTACCACTAGGAAGGGCAGTGGTCGCATTTCTGGAATTTTAAGTGTCGGTGATAAGGTTTTAAACAAGGCTATAGATCTATTGCCTGTAGAACTCCATTTACCCTCTTAAAATTATTGTGGTCCGGGTACAAAACTTGCCAAGAGGTTAGCTCGTGGTGATAAAGAAGTCAATCCTTTAGACGAAGCGTGTAAAGAGCACGATATAGAGTACAGCAAATACAGTGATTCAGGGCATCGTAGAGAAGCGGACAAAATTTTAGCAGAACGGGCTTGGAGCCAAGTCAAATCAAGTAACGCGTCTATGGGTGAACGGGCGGCAGCGTGGGCTGTAACAACGGCTATGAAAGCGAAAACCAAACTGGGAGGTGGAGTAAGAAAGTCGAAATGTCCCTTGTTGGGTGGAGGTTTGTATCTCAAACCGTATCAAAAAGACAGTGGTTTGTATCTCAAGCCATATGCAAAAGGCAGGGGGCTGTATCTGAAATCGTATCCAAAAGGCAGTGGTTTATATCTTAAACCGTATCCAAAAGGCAGATGACTGGAAGGCAATAGTTTGAAAACTACCAGGAAGAAGATCAGTAAAAAAAAAAGTTTGATTGATTCATTACCAAACAGACCGTTAACAAATATTGATTTAGAAAAATATGCCATTAAACTAAGGATATCGTATTTCAGAGGTGTTTATTTGAGGGATAATCTTCCCTCGACGGGACCGTTGAAAAACGAATCAGCTATTGTAAACCTCGATAGTAGCACGGGTGAAGGTGCACATTGGGTGTGTTATAAAAAGTGCGGTGAAAATGTAGAGTATTATGACAGTATCGGAAATCTTAGACCTCCACTCGAACTGACTAGATATTTTGGTTCCAACGCTAATATTCACTATAATTACAAGCGACATCAAAGTGACACTTCAGTCGTCTGTGGACATTTGTGCTTAAAGTTTCTACTATCATGAGTATTGTTTTAAACGGAAATAGTTCTACACTTTGGTGTGATTTCTTTCCACCGATTAATCTAACCGATGGAGAGTGGGAAATCGGCCTCATTGATCTTGCTGTGTACAATTCCATTCCCAATATCGAAGAAAGGAATTAATAATGAATTGTATCTCGGTAAAGATAAAAACGATAATAATTATGAACTGACTGTTAAAATACCAACAGGTTCGTACGAAATTGAGGATATTGAAAAATATATCAAATCACAGCTTAAACCGGAGATTGCATTTTCGCTCTAGCCGAACAATAACACACTTAAAGCGGAACTTAAGTGTTCAAAGACTATTCATTTTCAAGACGGATCTATGGGAAAATTACTCGGATTCGAGAATGAGGATTTATCAGCCAACCGAAAACATTATTATAACATTGACGGGGAATGAGCTGCCCGTCAATATTATAAAGGTGAATGTTATTGGAGTTGCATGCAATATTGTAACTGGGTCATTTCAAAATGGAAAAGAGTCCCACAATATACATGAGTTTTACCCAAAAGTGGCTCCGGGGTACAAGATTGTCGAAATACCGACGACTGTAATATATTTACCCGTCAACGTGAAAACCATTCATAACATCACTGTAAGCCTTAGAGATCAGAAATACCTATAAATTTCAGAGAAGAATCAGTTTCTGTTCGATTGCATTTACGTAGAAATGGGTCTTGTATTTAATGGACAACGTTATAAGAACAGTATCAGTGTATGTTCAAACTCCACAGAGTTAACAGCTAGAAATATTCGTTTTCTCTCAGCTTTGGGATTTAAAGTGAAAAATGGATCTACTGGCAATAGATAGTGCAGCAGAATACAATGACGTCATCAGTGGTCTTGAATATCATTCGCACAGACCTTATGCGTCGTCAACGTACGGTAATAACGATGAAATTCGTATTCCCATAAATCAACAGGACGTGATCACAGCACCGTTTGGAAGTATATTGTTTATAAAAAGAACACTGAGCGGTACAAAAGCGGACGGCGGAGCTGTAACAGTGAAATTGGTCAACAATGCCGTAGCCTTTCTATTTGACGATATTAAATACGAATTTGCCGGTAGCAAAGTGGACCGTACGAGAAATGTCGGAATTTCCAGTACCCTTAAAAATCTATTGTTGCGAGAGAGTGAAAAGAATAAATTCAGTAACGCAGAATGGTTGGGGGCCGATGTGATGGCTACTGTTTCAATCTTTTCCCTCTCTGTACCATTGAAGCTGTTGATGGGCTTTTTCGAAAACTACCAACGGATTGTAATGAACGTAAAACAGAAACTAGTGCTGTTACGTTCGGCCTCCGATTTGAACGCTGTATACAGTGATAATGCTGCAAACGTTAAACTGAACATAACTAGTATACACTGGAGAGTGCCTTATGTGACAGTTTCAGATTCACTCCGATTGAATCTTTTGAAAATGATCGAAAGAGACGAATCTGTCCATGTTCTGTTTCGTAGTTGGGAGTTACACGAGTATCCAATAGTGCCGCAAACAAATCAGATTTTGTGGACAATTAAAACCGCTAATCAGCTGGAAAACCCACAGTACGTTATTCTAGCCTTTCAAACAGTTAGAAAAAATAAGATCAAAAAGGATGCCACTCTGACATGTGCGGCCTTTCAAATTTAAAACTCTATCTAAATTCACAGTATTTTCCTTACGATAATATTAACGGCGATATTTCCACAATGTACGAGATGTACCATAGTTTCCAAGAATCATATTATACGCACAAGTCCTTGCTCAGTCTAGATTTACAATCTTTTACAAAATCTCCTCTCTTTGTAATCGATTGTTCCAAACAGAACGATTCTATTAAATCAGGTCCCGTGGATGTCAGACTAGAAATAGAAACTGCTGCTAATATACCTGCAAATACTACAGCCTATTGTCTGATTTTACACGACTCGCATATTGTGTACAATCTCCTTACAGGCACAGTGAAAAAGGTTGTGGAATAGATGCGCACGCACAAACTGTATAGGTATAATAGTATCGATACACTGGGAGCCGATCATTCGCGGACGAGACATCATGTGCACCACATATCCAGGAATTGTTCACGCTTTCCTCAGGCTCGTGCCTAAGGATAGGTTATCCGATTTAGATGACATAATTGACGAGGATAATATCTATACATTCGATTGTCATCCGATCGGCAAAGTGTTGAACGAAGCATTCATCAAAAATGGTCTGCTCCGCAACAAAAGTAAGTTTCAAGTCGATGAGGCACAAATATCGAGACACGTCTATGCAGCGTTAAAGAATAGGCTTTCTTCGGGTGAAATTGGTGATTCTGCAGATTCGGTATACGTTTTAGTGGGTGCTGTAAGAGTGGTTTTTCGCGGTCACTATTGTGACTTTTGTGAAGATGACGAGATTGATGACGTGATATACTATCAGATTTTGACGACGAACCGCGATTACATGAGTTTCCTCTTGTACAAATCGATCCGGAATTTGACGACGATTTACCTAAAATTACACAAACATTTCAAGAAAAAATGTTACGTGGGAGTGAAAGTGGTAGTAGTGAGAGACCAGTGTGCTCACAGTTTAGTCGAGACCATGGAGCCGAGCAAGATGGACGTGGAGCAATCTCCTACCAAGCATCAGGTACCACCTAACCTTCCTTTGGGAATATTTCTTAAATCTGTTCATTTCATAAACACCGAGTGCACTAAATTCATAGCAACCGGTTTATTTCAGCATACAGGTTTCGGTCTCGGACTTTTAGTGCAAGCTGGTAGAAAATTTGTTTTCTTCAATCACCTTATACTTGAAGAATTATCACTTCATTTAAAATCTATAACGGTCGCTATCAGCGATAAGAGAACATGTAAATTCAATCTGACTATCGGTGACGTAATAGTACGCAATCTTTTCGGAAAACATTACGTTCAATTGTACGATGGGCAACATTGTATGACCTTGAACGCTGACGAATGGTAGCTACTAGAGGATAGTATGCCGCTCGTGTCCAGACGTGTCGCCGAATTGTTTTATATCGAGGATGAGTTGCGCTCATACATCACTGAGATTGTGGCCAGAACGAGCTCGTATCTAGCACTCTCCCCGAATCGGACAAATTATACGACGAAGTGAGTTTGTTTAAAAAACATGCAAGCGGCAGTAGTTGAATTTCACGTGTTTCAAGATAACAATAATAAGTATATCGTCAAAGAATTGGCTATTGTCAGTGATCATTTTCACAGTATCACAGTGTTCAAACCGCCTTACAATTTTTCCCTGCTTAATGATAAATCGCAAAGATCGACTCGTTGGTTACAATCTCATTTTCACTGTATCAGATGGGATGTAGGAGGTGTACCTTACAACGAGGACACGACACGCACTTTGTGCAAGCCTTTTGCAACACTTTTCACCAAAGGGTTGGAAAAGGCTCAATTTCTGAGTTAATTCCATCCTCGCGTGATAGAGTGGCCTCAGGGGGAGACATTTTCCCATTGTGGAGACCTTAAATGCTTATTACCACAACATAATAGTAGCGTAGATAGTAAATGTGCACTAAAAAGCGCAAAATGTTTTTACAATTTACTCCTTGCCTAAATTGATGTCCTAATGACGCGGGGATGGTATGAAGATACCTGACTGGCATCTGTGTGTGTGTGTGTGTGTGTTACCCTCTGTTGTGGACCTAACAAGCCCGCAAGGTTGTATGGAGGTCCCTGGAGCGGAGTTGATTCCCCCGTAAACCTGTTTGAAAGTCACTGGTGCAGTCGAAAGACTTGATAAACCTTGAATGAGACACAATTGGGTACGGGGTAAAACGTAAAACAATAAAAAAAATTTTTAAATAATAAAAAAGTAAAAAATATATATAACAAAGATAAAATGGGGACCACAATTTTGTAATGGAGTGGTGGTCACAGGGAATAGCGATGGATTGGAGCTATTCCCACAAGGGGGTAAGCCTTCTGCTTGCCCCCGGCTTGTAATGTGGGCACGAGGTACGTATGTATCACGTGATGGTTCCAACCCCGTGAAAACTCAGAGGACAAGTCTTGTTTCAGTATCGAGCGAAGACGCCAGCAAAGAACCTGTGGACGGATTGTATTACTCTAGTAGATGTATATCACTACGAATACTCTACGTACACGGCACGGCTGGGTACCTATTCAAATTGGAAACACCCCTTGTCATCAGCCAAATTGTCCGAAGCTGGATTATTTTATCGAGACTATGAAGTTTGTGTATACTGTTATGCTTGTGGATTTATATGTGGCTTTAGAACATATTCGCAAAATGGAGCAATCTTCGACGACAGCGATCAAAAAGAATAATACCGATTCTACGCACGATACTTTGTCGTGTAAAATTTGTTACGAAAGAGATATAGAGGTTGCTTGTTTACCTTGCGGACATTTACTAACCTGTTACACTTGTTCGCTAAATTTAGAACATTGTGGCATGTGTAGAGAACCGATAGCCTGTAATGTGCGTATCTATTTTACATAATAGACAATATGTTTTGAGGACCACAGTAATGGATTGGTGGTCACAGGGAATAGCGATGCTGCCGGTGGGTAGTTGACTCTTGTCAACTCTTCCTACAATTTGAATAAAAGTATCCATTGTGTTTATTCTCATGTACGAAATATAGAATTTTCAGAGATATAGAATACTGTTACGAAGATATTGTACAATATTTAAAATTGTGTAATAAATATCGTACGATATTTAAAATTGTGGGGTCCACTCGTTCCGGAAGAGACTGCTTGCGGACAGACAAAATCGTCATTTATAATAAATATTTTATAGTACTCTTTAATATGAATGTAACTTTTATAAACTTATTGTAATACTTTTTTTAATATATAGAGAGAAAATAAATTATTAAAACATCTACACGTTTTCATATTATTTACCATTCATCTGGCTGACAAATTGGTTGATGGGGAGAAGGTACGGGCTAGAGGCAACCGGATGTAAGTACCGGTTACTTTTGTAGTAGGTACGATGTTTATTTTGGGTAGGTACTATGATTATTTGGAGGTTGAGTAAGAACAACTATGATGGTTGGGTAGCTTTTGCACGCCACTAGCTGCGATTGTTGGAACTATTACCGACACCCCCCTCCAGCAATGGGTTGAAATTTGGAACACTCGACATTAGACAAAAGTAGGAACATAAAATTTTCATACAATACACATAGTTAGAGTTGGGTTAGTTTAACTATCTTTATTCATAGGTTTTAGGTGTAACACTGATACATAAACACAAGTAGGCTATGGTAAACTTAGGTTTGTCTACGCTCTAGACGTGTGAGTCAACTTGTCATACAAGTACAAACGTTGGGTATTGACCGGTGCTACGCCCTAGTAGCCAATAGAGGAACCTCTGTACCGGTGCTATGCTGGCTGTGGACACTACTATGTATATATGGATTTGTTGTGTTATTACCTTACACACATCACCTCAGAGCAACCTTAACCTAGAGGAACAAGCTAGACCCGTACCGTAAGGTGTATGCGAGGCTTTTGCGCACGCGAAAAACTCAGTACGCCTTATGGTACGGAGTACGTACCCGACCTCCATCACATTGCGTTTGTGTTTAACATTACTAAGTTTACTGTCCTTCCCATTCATGGTGGATATCAAACCAATGTGGTGCACTCTGGTTCCGTAAAATGTAAATGATACCGATGAAATTCGACAACAGGTGGCTTCTACATTAACTATACGTAACTAATCAAGCCAATGTGGTGGTGGTGAACTCTGGTTTCCTAAAATGTAAACAATACCGACGATAACAAAATACAACAACAGGCGGCTTCTAAAATAAATATACGTAATAATCAAGCCAATGTGGTGGTGCTCTCTGATTCCCTAAAATGTAAACGACGGCGTTGTCGGTAACAAATTTCAACAACAAACATGGCGACTTATATACTACATTAAATGTACAACGAGTAATACTATGCAAGATAGCTCAGTCGGTAGTATGTCTGCCTTCAAATCCGAACTTCACAGGTTCGAATACCACTAGGAAAAAAAAAGTTAAGTGTCTGACGTCACGGTGTGTGACGACAACAACGGTAGCAGAACAAGAACAACAAAATGGCGTCTCCAAATTACGTCACAAATAGGCGTCCAAAAGTGGTGGATAGGGAGGGGGCAAGGGGCGGGGCTTAAGTAATGTGGTCATCCCCCACCACTTTTGTCCTAAAGTGCCCCCATCTCTACTATGAGAAACATCTCACATGGGACCAACCGATAATAAAAAAACCGACAAAAGAATTAGAAATGGTATTTGGTAACTTAAAAAGCAATAAGGTCCTAGGACTAGGGGTTGTAGATAAATTATACCAAATTAGTTAAAAAAGTTCATTAAAATTATAGTCCTCATGTACGAGATGGTATGGAATAGTAAACAAATGCCTAATGAGTGTAAAGTAGCTTTGATATCCCATATATTAAAAAAAAAAGTGATAAAGAATAATTCTCCAACTACAAGGGAATAAATCAACTCAAAGCCCTGTACAAGATCTTCTCCAAAATATTAAAATGGCTTGAAGTCTATCCTGAGGGAATTTTTCAATAGTGCTACTAGTGTTTGATAAGGGTCCAAATATTCACAATCCATCAGTCAATGGAAAAATGCTATGAATTTAATATGGACTTGCATCTGTTTTCTATAGACTACAAACAAGCTTTTGACAGTGTGAACAAAAAAATTAATAATCAAAAATTAAATCCCGCTTAAATTAATAAATGTATATTAAAATGATATTGAATGATACTTTCTCGCGAATGGTGTGGTTGGGAACTATGTGAAAAAAAAACCATTTACAGTTCTGTCCAGTGTTTACTTAGGGGGTGCATTGTCTGTGACATTTAATATTGCTCTACATAAAATTCCAATTTTACATTGTCGTTTCGGATCCAATGAAGTTTGGCACCATAGTAAACTAGACTTGGTATGTATATGCGGATGTTTTGTTAATAGTTGCCACAGATGAAGCTGCTCTAAAATAATTCTTACAAATTATAACTGGTCAAGGATATAATGTAGGTCTTGTAATAAATGAAAACAAAATACATGAAAATGTTTGCAGGTCCGAACAGAATAATCCCTTCATGATCTCAACTTTGAAAGTGTTTCAAACTTTACTTATCTTGGGTCATGCTTAAGCAAAAAATTATTCCTTTTTTATGACATATTAGTAATGAGTTTGTTTGTTTGGGTTGGGTAAGTACTATAAATGGTTGTTATTTTGTCCTCACTTCGTAAATTATTTGTTTTTACAGTATATTAATGTTGTGTTTGGTTTGGGTAAGTACTATAATGGGAAGGATGGATTCCTTCTGCTCAAGTTAAGTGAGTACTATAATAATTAAAATAATTTTTGGTTCGGTAGGTACTAGGATGGTTAAAATAATTTTGGGCTGGGTACGTAGTATGATGTTAAATAATAATACTTATGGGTTGGGCAAGCACTATGATATGTGATCATGTTCAGATTATGGGGATAAACAATTATAGCACTAGGTTTATAATTGACTTGCGACTATCATGCCAGTTTTGAAGGTTTGAAAAATTGGCTATCAAATTGAAAACAAGACTACAATAGAAAAAAATGATTGAATAAGGGATAAAAAATTATGTTAGCCTTTTCAACTGTTGAGACTTTAGAAATGGATGTCCAGCCACTCTGATTTCTATGGATTTGGTCTTGATTGTGCTGACTGAATCAAAAAGTTATATTATAATTTTCATTATAGTCTAAAAATGTATACAAAAAACAAGAGAAAAATGTTTAACAACATGTATCTTTTTAAAGAATTTATTTTCTTTCAAAATATATTGTTAGTCCATATTCCTCTAGACTGATGATTTCAATTTGCTATTTAATTTTAAATTCCTTTCTTTTTGGAAAGTTTTCCGTCACTAGTTCTTAAATTAAATTACTTCATTGTTTATTATAGAGAATATCTTCACATTGCCTTAATTCTTCTCAATGGCTCTAATACTAATGACAAGAGAAATATTAAACAACACATAGATTTACAAAAATTATTGGATTTATTTACATACAATGTGCTGTTTGTACTAAATTACATTCAATATAAAATAACAAGCTGGAGTTTTGTTCGTATACACCATTTAAACAATTCACTTTATTTGTGTAGTTTATGGAGCTCATGTGCCCTTTATAACAAGATTTTTCCACCAGAACCTTTCATGACGTTCTATACAGAAATGAACACTATTGCCATCACCATACCTGTAAAAGAAAAACAATTTAAAATTATTTGATTTTTTTAAAGCACATGAAAACAACATGTAACAACTTTCCAAATAAAAAATTTTTAAATCTATTATCACACCTTTCAATTATTAAAGAAAGTTCGTTTTCCTTCACTTTCAGAATTTTGTATCCTTTTAACCTTCTCTTAAAAAATAATTAAATAATCACTTTTCAATTACCTGTAAACAGAATTTGTATACTAGAAAAGGTCCTATATACCTTCAAAATATTGGGTGTCCTATATAAAACATATACCAATGATTATGTTTCATAAAATATGAGTTACTACAGGAAATTCTCACGGGAATCCACTTGATCAAACATTTGGCGGTATAATTATCCCAGTAGCCACTATATGACCAATGTTCTAAGTTAATTACAAAGATGAAAATTCACCAAAGAAATTTTTATAACACATGAAACTTGCACAAGTACATAATCGATCAATGTAGTACAAGGATATTTTTCCTGTAAGAACCTAAAGAGACCAGATTCTAATGTTTTGTTTTAAAGCTAAAATCCATCGTGGTTATCACGAAACAAAAATGAGCTAAAATGCCCCTCATTATAAAACTAACAAATAGAAATAAAACAAAAAATAGCATAAAATTTTAACAAAATTAACAACACTAAAACTAATTAATAATCTTAAACTTTCTTATACAAGTGAATAAACAAGAATATAACATGTTGCATAGGGGTATAAAGGGGCCCTACAATGAGTTAACAATGACAAACTATGATGAATTCTTTAAACATCAATATAAAATATTACAGGGCTGTAAAAGGGCTTTACAGCGAGTTAAACTTTAATAAAACTGAATAAACAACAAAATAGAATATTGCAAAGCTGTATAACAATCAGAAATCCATAAGTAATGGCACATATGGATGTATACCACAGGGTAGATGGTATCTTAGACTTCTCTCAGCTTATTGAAAGCTATATTTACCCATTTTCCCTCCCATGGACTATGCAAAAAGAATTTAACTGTTGATACAAAGTCAGATCCCATAATAGTGTGTTACTTGTACCTTCTTTTGTGTTTCCAGTAATTCCCCAATTCCCAGGTACCTCCACAGCTAAATGATACCTCGATGTCCCATAGCTAAAGCTTATGTATGCAACACAGAATAGCCTCAACCAAAGGATAGCCTGTAAAGCATTTATGGAATAAGAACACATGGCGGAAATCAGATGGAACGGTATTAGGGCCTTTCAAATTAGCAAAGAGTTGGACAGTAAAAACACTAGAAACTTGAGGGTAATCTATACAAATAAGTCCGAAAAAACTTGCATAACTGACTTTTTGTTCAGTTTAGAACCAACTGTGAAAATAATTTCACTAGATGTGTTATCAGTTATATACTTAAACTCCTGACAATATACTACATGAGACGTGTTGTGCTTTATGAATCTGAACAAAACAAATCAAAATTTGGCTTTTAAATAAGCCATGGAGGAATAAAACAAGGAAGATATATTGGAGGAAGTAAAAGTGTCAAATTGTCGAGAAACCATAGAATCCTAATGCCAAATGAGGTAGTGAGGCTCTCAAGATATTTGTACTGTTCAACCAAAGGATTATTAAACACAATATCGTAAGCTGGAGGATATGTTTTGGAATGCAGACTACTAATATAAGGTATTTAACATTATATGCTGCAAGTGTTTCTAAAACTGGGCTCGAACGAAATGTTCCAGAAACAAGACAAAAGGCAGTAAATCTAATCAAGCTTCGTAATAGCTAATGGATGAGTACTTTCTTATGGATGAGTAGTCAGTGATTGAACAAGAGAGTTATAAAATTGTAACATTCAAGTTTTATCGGCTCCCTACCAAGAAGATATTAAGAATTTTAATAAAGCATTTTTTCAAATCAGATAAGTGAAGAATCCAAGAAAGTCTGTGAAAAAAATCATAGGCCTAAAAATTTAACCAGTAGTGGCAGTAATCAAGAGTAGTAGTTTTGTGTTTCATTAATATAATAAAACAAGGGCTGGTGGTTGGTTCTGTCTACAGTGACTGAAAGCTGTGTTTTTGAAGAAGAAAACTTTAATCCTGTCAATCTTGACCACGTCAAGTGGTCAAATACATAGCAAAATCGTTACCATATAGAAAACAGTTGTCAGGGAACTACAAATATATGTATGATTTTAAAGCTGTTTCAGTTTAGGCTTTATTAGCCTATGGCTAGACTCAATGATTTTTCTTGTTACAGCCTGAGTAGTAAACTTTTTTAGTTCATTTTTTGATTATTTTTTTTTTATATTGTAAATCATTGATGACCCTATATTGTAATCATGCATGATACAGTTTCTGTTTTCGCCTTTATCAAGATGCTTAACAATGTCCAGCAAAACTCAATTGTAAGAGTCCTATGTTTTGTGTTTATTACTTGTACCAATGGAACTACTCAGCTTAAAAGAACATCATAGTGTATAGTTAAAATGGAAAAGTACGACTAGATTAAAAACACTACTATAAAGTAAACTAAAATTAAATAAGAAATAATATAACAGAAAACAACAGAGTACAGTAATCCACTAGAGAAACGATGTTGCTAAGCAATTCTAGACGGTCAAAAGACTGAAATAATGGCAACTAGCAATCATGGTCAAAGCATGCCTGATACCATGTTTAATGAGCAGGCCGAACCACGAGATGCTGGATGAAATACTATATAGTAAAGTTTTTGAAAAGCTGTATTTAATATCCTTTTTCATGGGCAGTATGGCTTTCAAAAGTAAGTAAACGGTAGATGCTATTGTAGATCTAACAGAATTTGCATTGAAAGGTCTTGACAAGAAAATTAAATTGTGAGTAACTTGGTATTGGAGGGTTACATTTGATGTGGCGTCATTCAAATTTAGTAGAACATAATGGGTTACTGATGCAGAAAGGCTGTCAAACCTGGCAGTGTTAAAACCAGTGGTCCCCCAGAGATCAGCTATTGGTCAGATTTTATTTTTAATACAGTGTACTCCCGATTATCTGTGAGCGGTTGATCCGCGAAGCGAATTATCTGAAAGTCTTGCAGAAAATATAAGTAAACAAATTTTACGGCTTTCTTTAGCTGTACGGATAACAACCAGTAAAACTACAATAACGAAGTTGTTCAGTAAAGCTAAGCTTACGGTCTATAGTCTTGAGCAACTGACGGACGAAGAAATAGCAGACAAAGCAAGAGGGGGGCGAACAAAGAGCAAAGAATAAGTGAAAAGTAAGAAGGAATGTACGTGCATGCGCGATTGACACATGAAGTGGCTTTGAAACACAAGACGCAACACTGATCCAGTATTTACAGTATAGGAAAAAGACGATGACATACAGTTAGCTGAAAAACTAATGCTATGAAAAGTTCAGTCAAGAATCAAGAGACTGTGTTTTCTCAGTAAGAAACAAATAAACAATGTTTGATTTTTTTTGAAAAACCATCAGGTAATTAAAATTGCAGTACTGTACTAGCGTAGCATAATGTGTTTCTTGTATTTTTATTTTGTTTTACTACAAAAACTTCTTGTTTATTACACTTTTTTATTTCATGTAAAATAAACATTAAAATGTTTTTAATTTATAGGTTTGTACTATGTATTATGTGTTTTATGTACACTATATTAAAGTCCTTTTATGTACAAACTATTTTTTTATTACATATTTTCTCTTTATTTTTAGCATTCCTGCATATTACAGTCTCTGCGATTTTCACTATCCGCAATGACTGTGCCACCCAATTTAGCGAATAATCAGGAGTACAGTGTATATATAAATAAATGATATTTCAACAAATAAATAGCTGTGTGATTAAACTAATCCAATTTGTTGATGATACAACATTCACTTAAAAAAAAAAAAAAAAAAACTTAATGGAAATTCTTGAGCAAGAAGCATTCTTATATCTGAATGCCACTGATCAGAATTTATCTAAATTTAATTTATCAATTAATTCCGATAAAACTAAATTTATGTATTTCAATACTAATCAGGTATCAAGTGTCTTGCTGGCTGAGAAAAAACTCGAAGAAGTAAATTTAGTAAAATTCTTGGGCCTTGGAACAATAAAATCACTTGGAATGAGCATATTGGCAAATCATCAGAATTAAAACAATATTACATTAAAAAAAAAACTCAAACACAAGATCTCAAAAAATTACGTTTATTTAATCAAACGCATTTCACGTTGCCATCCTCAGTGATACATGAGCTACAATACCAAAACAATAACTAAACTAGCTATATTTATATAAAACTAAAGAGGCATGGCCTAAACCCAGTTTCTAATATTAAGGTGTTAACAAGTGCCTTATGTCATTCTAAATAACTTAAAGTTAACATCTAACTAATACATATTCTTAACTAATCTTTTATCTAACACTACATTTTATATTTTAATTTAATATAGAATTTTGTATCGTGCCTAATTCAATATTTATAGTTATATTACAGTACTTGTTAATATAAAAAGTTTCCCATGAATCTATTGTGTTTAATTTTTCAACAACAAAGAGTTTTCTATTTTGAAATAATGTTTTTCCTTCAACAAACAAGTTTGATTAAATAAAAGTAATTTTTGTGAGATCGTGTGTTCGAATTTTTTTTCTATCTAATATTATCTAACAAGTCAAGTTCATTATTTATTTATAAAACAATATAGCAAAAGTTCAATTCTGCTAATAGCCTATTATGGACTAATTAATATATTCACATCCGAGTTATGGAACTGTAATCTGGGGAAATTCTGATGTACAGAACCTGAGAAAATGTTTGCTCTACCAAAAAATGGTATCAGAATTCTAGTTGCATTAGCAGTACTCCAATATTGTAGGAATCCTTTAGGGATTTTGGTATTCTTATATTTTCACGTATTTATACACCGTGATGTTATCCTATATTTTAAATTTAAGTGTATTCAAACTAAGGACATACACAACTACAGCAATTAGAAAAGCTTGTAATTGTAGGCCTAAACAGCACACTTCCATCACAAGTAGGTGCTTTATTTATCAATAAGCTTCCTGACAAAATTAAAGGTATCCAGAATCACAAGTTATTTAAAAACAGCTTCAGGCATCTATTGAAGTCTGGAGTTTTTATTCTGTGAAAGAGTTTATACACCATGGTTTTATTGACGGGCCAAATTACAGTGATTACTGAATGGAGGCGGGTTCCTTTAAGATAAATACATATTCTAATTGTTGTATTTGTATTATAAGCTATGGTTTATATACTGTTAAGTTACTGTGTTTTTTCTAATTAAATTTTATTGTGGGATTGGTTAAGTTTTACTGAGTGTGAATGTTATATCTTATTGATTATGATAAATGAGCAAACAAAGTCCAAACTGATTTAAAAAAAGTTTTATTTTTTAAAAAAAGTTATCATTGGAATAGAATTATATATATATATATATATATATATATATATATATATATATATATAAAAGTTTGTGTCTGGTACACTTGTATTGATATGTTATAAGTATTTTAATATGATAATTGTATTATGAAGTAAAAATGAAGATTGTGACTTCTCCTACACATGTGAATGATCACAGAAGATAAAAAAATATATAAACAGAAGGCGACTCTAGCGACATAACCAGAAATTATGTGACAAGAGAATGGAGAATTATTGTATTAACTTATTAACTTAGGGATGAATTAAATATTTCAATATTTGGGAATAGTTAGTTGAATACAAAAAATTAAAAGTAAACTTGTATTTATTTTAGACATTACAATACCTTCATTGTTAATAAATTTGAAGACTAAAACACTTCTATCATATATTATACTGTTAGCAATTTTGGCCAAATATTTGCCACACTGTCACATGTTAACAACTCATGGAACATTGGCCATTCATCAAGTCGAAAAACTATTATATCTTTAATTTTGCTTTCTTTCTGCGTCCATTCATTAAGGAATTGAACAAAAACAAGCTATTTCAGGTTTTGGTTTTACACAACAACAACATAGACTCCTTTTGCCTTCAGATTAAAGCCTATCTGAAATTTATTCTAATCATGTTAAATATTCTTTCTCATGTTTTGGGTCTAACCAGATAACACAAGCATAAATAAACAGCATTTTCTTTAATTATGCACAATCGTGTCACCATATATCTATGTTTAATAATTACTATGGTGGTAATCTCTAAAACTGGGAATGCATGGTCCAATGTTTCCAATTAACTAGTAAAACAACTCTCAATCTACATTAAAATCAATCTACAGTGTATCCTATACATTAAAACAAAAATTGTACGAGTTTAAAAAATATAACATTAAATGAAATGTACATAGAATGGTTTGTGGTACATCCCTTTTTACGGCACTTGTATGTAAAAATTTTTAAATAATAAAAATGGTTTGATATAAATATTCGGTGTAAAAATGATAGGCTATAAATCGATTATATGCAAAGTCTGTAATAAATACAATTACTCTCTTTAAACTGACTTTGTAAATTTAATAATACTATCTAATTTTCCTTAAACCTCAAAAGTTTATGCACATTAGGCCTCATATTTTGTTAAGATGAATAATTTTCAGCTCTCTGATAAACAAAAAATACAAATATATTTTTAACTGCTTCACGGTCGAGTTTTTTTGTAAAAATATTCATTTTCTGGCCATATTATATCGTTGAATTCTGTACCTTACAACAAATATTTAGCAGTACCGTACTACTGTTAAAATATTTTGTTTTGAAATTTTGACTAATAAAAATTGTCAGTTATTTAGTTAAATTTGTATTTTCTGTAAATTGTAGTACCATAATAATTAGATTAATTACATACAATCTAAAAGAGATTTTTGATATAAATATTTTTTTTAAATTTTAAGATAACTTTAAAGCTTTTATGTCGTTAACCTTTGTTTGGGTACTGATTATCCCAAAATAACTCGTGGAAATTATACTGAGTTCAGTTGTAAATAATCATCATAGCTACATTCACAACTATATGTTATAAAATAAATAACAAAACTCTTTAGAATGCACAATCTAAGAATGCACGTGTATAGTGACGCAAACACTAAGAGACAGGGAGACAGTGATGCCAACGTTACATAGTGAATAACATTAGAAAATTATTAACAGGTGACCGATAAGTGCTGCGACCAAGAAGAGAAACATGGAACTATGCTTGAACACAATATTTTGGTCCAATCCAAATGAGAATGCCTATTTCAATATTACCCATAATAACTCGGGTTAGTTCATTTTTGGACCTGATTCATCTTCAAGCTTTTTACATACAGATACACACAAATTTTCTTCCTCTTATTTGATTTATTTAATCATAACAACATAACATTCATAGTACAGACATTACAATATTTGTTAATGAACAAGTTGCTTGTCAGAATGTCCATAAACTCAAAAACACTACAGTTAAATACAAACAAAAGCACAAAATGTATTGGAATAATCACAACTTAAATGTCATTTAAGAATTGAGATAGATTAGAGTATTCCTTTTCAATTACCATTTTCTGAACAATATCCTTAAACTTTGTAAATATCAACATCTTAAAGTGATTTGGCAATCTATTGTAGAACTTTAAACCCATCAGTATATGAATGGGATAAGAGTTGATCTCTAAACCTTTTGTTTATGGGCAAAAACAAGACATTTAATATACATTGAGGGAAGTGTTAAAATCTTTAATTCTATAAATACAGATTTACAAAATTTATTATGACTTAAAAACATCATGGTTCAAATATATATAATCCCAAAAATGGACAATACCTTTGATGAATTTCCCCATAATTCTATGCCATACTGCAATAAAGAGCAAAATCAAGAACAATTAACCTAATTTTTAAGTCCATAATGTCTTTTAAAATACATATTTGTAAGCAAATTGAACTTAATTTCTTGCTTATTTTTTATATGTGTATACTCCTTATTACATTGTGATTAATATTGTTAACATTCATTAAACTGCCATTAAACAGTATGTCTCTGACAAATTGGTTTTTATTGTGTTGTTAATGGAACTAAATTGATATAAACATTGAACCAATATTTTTGTTCTAATAATAAATTTGTGATTGCTAGTTTTAGATAAATATTATTAGTATATCTCAGAACTATCGAGGTGTAGTCTGTATATGGTACAACCTTAGAATGATTAATATTTATAGGTAAATCATATAATATGTAGATAATGAACAACAAGGGACCCAACATTGATCCTTGTGGTACTCCATTTTTAATTTCATTCCAGTCTGATATGTACTTGTTATACCTTTTGTTTAAAACAATTCTTTGTTTCTTATCTGTTAAGTATGATTTAAACCAGTTTAAGATTACTCCAGTACAATTTTTAAGAAAGTTTTTAAAGTAAGATCTGGTGATTAACACAATCAAAGGTCTTGGATAGGTCACTTATAGTACTCTGTGACCTACCCAGAGCTTCCACAATATGCTTTGTCAACTCCACAACTGCATCAACAGTACTATGTCTTGATCGAAATTCATGTTGATTTTTACAAATGATCCCCTTAGTATTAAGAAAATTACTCAACTGCTCGTAAGCAGTTTTTTTTTTTTTTTCAAAAAAGGTTTGATAAACTTTGTAAAACTAATTACGGGTTTATAGTTGTCTGGATCCTCTTTATTACTCTTTTGTGAAGGAGTATTATATTTTGATATTTTAGTTGACTTAAAAAAATCCCTTCAAGAAAACACCGATTTATTATAAGACTGAAATGTACTGCAGTTTTTAAAAAAATAATATGCACAGGGATTTTATCCCACTCAATTGATTTTTTAATTTTTTAGATTAGCTATTAATTTATTTACTTTATTTGATGTAATTGGATTGAATTCAAATGCATTATTTAACTCTCCCCTATATTAAAAAATGTCTTTACAGACTCTAATAAACAAGACAAGTTATTCAATTCATAGCTTGCATTAAAAAACTTTTCATTCATTTACAAGCAATTTCATTTCCAGCAATAATTTATTTTTCGTCGAACTTTAACTTCTCAAAATTACCATTATCAACCCTTTACAACCCCAGTGTTTATCTATTTTTTTAGCTACACCTCAGATCTTTAAAAAAAACCTTCTTTTACATTTTTTTATATTCTAAAAACTGGTGATAACTAAATGAAGTATTCTTTATCCGTACTAGACATACAAATTCCATGAATACCCAATTTTTGCTCAAAAATTGAGAAGTGTTAAGTGTTTTATTTTGAAGAGATTTCTTCGAAAGTAATGTTAAAAAATAGTTTTGAATGATGAGAAAAATGTTTAATTTATTTATGTTTTTACTTTATTATACTCCCAATTTATTTCTTTAATAGACCGGGGGAATGATCCATGCTTGATTTTGTAAAGCATCTAATTTTAAACGATTTTTTATATACATTTTTAGAATTTTCAAAAAATGAAATCAGTAAAGCTCTGCGATCAGATATAACAAATTCAACATTTATGAGGTAGCTTTGGCATACAAGATTATTTGAAATAATATTGTCTATGCAGGTTTTTGAACCATTTGTTACCCTTGTTGGCAAATAACAAATAATATCTAACCCACATACCACTAATAAGTTTAAAAATATTATTTTCTAACACTATTTCTACATGTATCTAGATTATCAATCTTGAAATCAGAGGCAACCTAAATCTTTTTGGCTTTTGATTTTTTTTTTTTCCAATAGCCTAAACAATATTTCCTGCTTATACAAGAAAAGATATACATTATTTATATCTGTATTATGATATAGAAACTATAAGAAACCTCATTTTTATCAGAAAATTCTATACAACTAATTTCAAACACAAAGTCTTCTTTTAGATTATTTATCAAATCATCTCGTAATTTATATTATAGGTTATTTCTTATAAAAATACAAGAACCCACTTATACACCTTTTTCACGCTAATAGAAAGCTGCTAACTCATAATTTATTAAAAAATTGTATAAAATATATATCATTTCCTTTCATGTTTATATGGAATGGGATAAGTAAATAGTTGATTTAAAGATAATTTCCCCAGTCCCGTCACTTTAAATAAGATTGTAATAATCAATATCAAGACAGTTCAGATACAGATTACAGCTGACAAAGATTCTAAGATAATTATTTTCACTACTTGAAATAAGAATGTAATAAATTTATAATGGCTGTTTAATTCAATCCACTTGGACAAACACAATAATAACAATATACAAATTTTTTATTGTATGCTAATATCAAATTTAGTGCAGATTAAAAAAATAATAAATTAATAACCAAAATTGTTGTGACGAAAAGAAATTTATTAACTATTCAGTTACAACAAAGAGTTATTACGTACGATACCACATACTCATATTTTCTGGCAAATTACAAATAGTATGATGTGCTGGTCCTGCAACAATTCCTGCTGTAATTTGTCCTATAGATGAAGCTACTGTTATGAATGCCAGTGAAAATTTACGTTTATCAGGGTCTACTTCAGTATACAAACTGAAAAAAACTGTAGTATACATATAAGCAGCAAATTGTCCTTCTAAGAATATAAAGCACAAGAGAAATGAAAAATGTGGGATAATGGAATAAATTGCTGCTAGAGTTAAGAAGGCTGCATTCATCCCTTGTAAAAATGGCAAGCACCAAATTGATTTGACAGTAATAAAATGACACGAATTTTTAACAAGAAAATCAGAAAAATTATAAGTTATTACATACCAGTAATATTGTTCATTATTGGTTAAGGTAAAGTTCTTGAAGTATAATAGTTGATACAAACACTGACTAATATAAAAATCAAATAAATTAAGAAGACCAGCTGTAATTAGATATGGATACAGATGAGGAATATAAAAAATGTTGCGAGTAAAGACTCTTTTTACATTGTGTAAATATTTAAATATATACTTTTGTTTGTAAATTTTATTGAAAATTATAACAGATGTACGAGAAATATGCCTACTGTTTTGGATGCAACTGCTGGTAACAGAAATATTCAACATACCCCAAAATGTACCTGCCATTATAACTGGAATAATAAAAAGTGTATACAACATGGTTGAATAACTGATTGTTAGTGTTACTAAACATAGGTAAAATAATGACCCAAATAATCCAGCACCACCAGTTCCTGACACCCATGATTTTAATAAACTAATATTGTTAAATGTTGATACATACATTAACAAAGTAGATTTGCTTAAACCAGTTGATACAGCAGCAAATGCAACACCTAAATAGAAATCAGAGGGAGAAGTTGAGGAAGCAGCTATAAAAATTCCAAATAAGGATAAAAACACAACTAACACCATTCGCAAATGCACAGACATAGGAGAAAAAGGAGAAATTATTTCAGTTATAAGTTCAGGTATAACACTTATTACGAGGAAAGAACCTATTGATTCTTTGTTACAATCCCTTTTTACGATATTATTATTTTTGTTAGTGTCATTTTTTTTATTTTTTAGAGGATCGAAAAGATTATCTTTATTGCGTACATACATGGTATTATCTAGAAGATCAGGACCTGCAGTTGCCAAAAAACTATACCAAAATTGAGAACATAGTCCTAAAATCCAAAAAGCAACAATATTATAAGGACAACACAGATTATCAGATTCCGAACTTTCATCACTATTTTCTTCAACACTTATCCTTCTGCCAGCTATCATTCTTGGTTGTTCCACTTTTAACATTAAGCTTGATGTTGTTGTCTCATGTTCCTCCTTTGGTGTTTCAAAATTTATTTCTTTATGACCTTTTGACATTTTCTTTTCTTTAGGATACTTGTACTTTATTTTGAGATTCAGTCTGTGAGAAAATTATTTAAAGTTTTAGTCTGATCCAATAAATTAGTTAACTTTATAAAATTAAAACCAAATATAAAAAATGAATAAAAACTAAAGTTATATTTTACCAAATTATCATTATTATTTGGATAATAATAATAATGAGCTGGAATTTGTTAGAAATTCTGAATATGATTTTGCATTATAACATAAAACATATAAAACCATAACCAGCCATTCATCTTCATAGAATCATCAATATTTACTATAAACAATTTCATTCCATTAGAGTCCCTAAGAACAGGTTTTGTTTTGGTTTTTAATTATACACATAAAATATATTCAACGTAACTAAATATTTGGAATTATCTGTTATATAAACTCTTTCCCTCCCTCCCAAAAACAACTATGGTGTTAATATAAAAGTCTAATTTATCAAAATCTGTTCTACTGATTCACTCAAATTAAAAAAAAGTATGAAGATTAAGTTTCACAATTTTACAAGTAATTTCACAAGCAGCTCTGATTTTCTTTATGTTGTCAGTTATTTAAAAAAAAAATTTTTTTTTTGTGATTTAGGGCAAAAAATCATTTCAGTCATTATCGCCTTCAAAAAAATGGGCACGAAGATACTCCACCTTAAAAAATTACAACTAAAACAATAAAAAAACTAAATAAGAAACGAAAATAAACAACATAAGACATAATTGTATACGGCTGTAAAATAGCTCTGCAACAAGTTAACAATAATTACAAAGAATGGTAACTTACAATTAACAACAATGAAAACAAATATTACAGGGCCCTCCGAGTTATGAAAGATAAAATTTTAATAAAAAAAATAAAAAACTTACTTATACAACACAACATATTACACAGCTGTAAAGAGGCTCTGCAATAATCAAATAAAAAATTTGCTTTTAAATTTTACGAAAAATTTTCAGACTACGCAAAAAGCACAATACCCGATCAAGGATCTGAGCATTATCCCCCAACATCGCCTGATTGGAATTTGGTAGGGCAAAAGTTTGTCACACACCTCTTAACATAACACACTCATGAGGATATGCGTGATAACACACTTTGACAAAATGAGCATTGTGGGGGATTCCCCTGTTCCCTCAGAAATCCATAAGTGATCATGGAATGACCGATACGAACACGGGTAACCACCACTTCCTCTCAACGACTGGCACGGATGAATGAATTCCACAGGGGGACAGTACCTTTTACTTCCCTCAGCTTATAGGACTCTGAATTTGTCCACTCTTCTTCCCATTTCCTATGCAAAATAATTTTAACTGTCGATACAAAGTCAGATACCATAAGATGCTGTGTGACTGATATCTGACTTGTAGCTTCCTTTGCCGCTTCGTCAGCTTTTGTGTTCCCAAAATTCCGCAATGCCCAAGTATCCAGCAAAATGATACGCTGATGTCCCGTAGCTGAAGTCTGTGTATGGAATACAAGATATCTTCAACAAAGGGATTCTTAGAATAAATATCCAAGATAGACTATTAAGCACTTTTAGACTTGAAACACAAAAGATAGTGACGGAAACCATATGGAACGGTATTAGGCCTATCAAAATAGCAGAATTCGGCAGAAAATACACTATAAGCTGAGGGTATAATCCATACATATACGTCCGACCGGATGAGTAATATGCGCAACCGACTTTACTGTCCAGTTTAGAACCATCTGTAAAAATAATTTCATTAGATAGGTATTCATCAAGTTAGTATATAATGAAACTCCTGACGATATACTACATCAGGAGTATTGTGCCTGATGAACCTGAACAGTGAAAAATCAAAAGTTGGCATTTGAATGAGCCATGGAGGAATAAAATATGGAGTACAATCTTTTTTTGAGGAAGTACAAGGCCCAAATTGTTAAGGATTCTAAATATTCTAAGGCCATAGGTTGCCGACACTATATCTATCATCAAAGGAATTTTTTAAAACAATGTCGTAAGCCAGATGATACGGTTTGGAGCGCAGACTACATATATATGTTATTTATAATTGCTGTCTTCATCAAGTAAGAGATGGTTAACAGTCTCAGTAAGTTAGAAAGTGGGCTCGAACGAAATGCTCTAGAAACAATATGCAGTGAAGAGTTATGTATCGAATTAAGCTTCTTAATGGCTGATGGTCTTGTGTATGAGTAGACTATAGAGCCATAATCAAGCCGTAATCGAACAACAGCACAGTAAAATTGTAGAATACAGGTCCTTTCGTTTCCCCACCGTGAAATGCTGAGAACATGTAACATGTCAAGTATTTGATTGCAACATGTTTTCAGATTAGATAGATGTGGAATCTAATCTAAGAAAGTCTATGATAAGCCTAAAAATTTAGCAGTGTTAGTAGTTTGAAGTTGTATTCCATCAAGAAATAATAAAGGTTGATGGTTCAGTTTTCTACGACTAAAACCAATATAATGCGTTTTGGAACCAGAGAACTTGAATCCTGTCAATCTTGACCAAGATTGTAGTCTATTAATTACAAGTTGAAGGGCTCTTTCAGCAGCTGCCATAGCTCGAGTAGCTACATATATAGCAAAATCATCAACAAATAAAGAACAGCGGACAGGGAACTGCACATTAGTGGTAATGCTGTTGATTGCCACAGCAAACAGGATCACGCTCAGCACACTACCCTGAGGAACACCATTCTCTAAGTGATAACGATCAGACAACATAGTTCCAACACACACTCTGAAATATCTGTTGCTAAGGAAGTTCTTTATAAAACCATTTATTACCCAAGGATTTCAAAGTATTCTGAATACCTCTTCGTCAAGCCATATCATAGGACTTTTCCAAGTCAAAAAACATTGCAACCAGTGACAGACACAAGAAAAAGGCATTTTCTATGGCAGACACTAGAGAAACCAACTGATCAGTAGATGATCGACCTTGTCTAAAGCCACATTAGTCATAACTAAGCAGACAGTTACTTTCGAGGTACCAAACAAGGTGCCGATTGACCATTCTCTCCACCAGCTTGCAAAGCACACCAGTGAGAGAAATGAGACGGTAATTTCCGGGCTCATTTTTACTTTACCTGGTTTGAGAAGAGGAATTACTGTAGCCTCCAACCAAGCAACGGGAAAGCAATGCTCCACAAATATACGATTGTATATTTAAAGAAGTGTTCTCTTCCGCGAAGTTGGGAGGTGTTTAATCATAGAACCAACTATGTTGTCAGGGCCTGTAGCGGAATCCTGTCCCAACAACATAGCAGACTCTCATTTCTGTAAGGAAAATGGGGTATTTAATGGTGATACTTCCAACAGACTTCTATTTTGTAGAGGCTTGGCGGTTACAACCATTGTTGTACTGGCCTTGCCTCCATTACTTTTGTTTTGAATTTTAAAAAAGGACAATGATTTAGTCAGAACAGACACTGACTGTGATTTTTGTTTTGTTAGCTGTTCAGTTATATATAGCTGTTATTGGTGGTAATTTGGTGTTTATTAGTGCAGAAGGAGAGGATTTTGTTTGTATGCAATGGGTTTTCTTGATTTATCAAGAAGGTCGACTTTGGAATAAGATGGGATGTTAAGTGATGTACAGCTTTGGACTGCTATTAATTGCTTAATCTGATTTCCAAGCATACGAACCATCTCACCTAGTTCCTTAGACGATGAACATGTATTTGAGACTGAGGAAGATGTTCCATACGATTTTCCTATGGAAGGAGGTAAAGCAGTTCTTTGTCCGCACACTTTCCTAGCTTCAGGAGGAATGTTTTTTCTTTTAGCAACAATTTTCAAAAATCGCCTTCTCGATTTGATATTTCGGGCATTTTGGTGAATGTGCGGGATGATCACTGCCGCAATTTGCACACTTTGCCTCAATTTTACACCCCTTACTTTTGTGGCCATTTACACCACACTGTCTATAAACTTCCTGTTTAAAGCAAGTGGTGCTAATTTTTCTCACCATTTTCTGTACGGAATATTCGTTCCATATTGATAACATTCTGTTCAGCGAGCTCTTTCTTTATTTCCTCCATGCTCACATTTAAGAGGTCATGTCAAGAAATAACGTCTCTAGAGGAATTTAAACTCTTATTAAGGTTAACAGACACATTAACAACCTCAAAAAAGGACTTAAATTTAACAGAGAGTGACTCTGTCAGAGTCCGACTGTATTAATAAAGTCCCATTCTGAAGTTTCCTAATGGAACCAACATTCCATGCAGCATTAGTTACACCTTTGTTAATAACAAGGGTGAGATCTTAGACAGATCTGACTCTTCAGCAGCGTTATGTACAATAAGGAATCTGGGAGCAGGCTCTTAATTTTGTCCAAATTTCTTCTCTTAAAATCATTACAGACAGACTCTTCGGATGTCTCAGATAGTTGTCTCTTTTCACTTCCCAGCTTGACGGTTTTAATGATAGAGACCATAAAAAGGTTAACCAGCGCATCATGTTAAACTGTTGCAGATGAGACTCTGGGCCAAACCCAAACCCCAGAACTCTGGACCTCAGAGTATCCTATTTGACCAGGTTGGATGGGCAACAGTCCACACTCGCAACTGGAGAGGGAGGATCCGACACCTCCCCCATAATGAACACTTCCTGACCAAGGACCGAAGTGGCTGGCTACTGAACAGAAACCACGCATACATCTTTGGCAGAGCAAGCTCACATCAACTTACCACATTCAAAGGTTATCACGCTTTGGTCTGGTAAGCACTCCCAGACGTGTTATGGCTCTGCACGGTCAAAAAAACTAATCCCGAAGTACGAATGTAGAGTGTTTATGTATCCCCATGAATAGTGTAGTGTAACAGCCTCTACGAATTGTAAAATATGTACGATTGTTGTATGTGTGTGAAAATTCGGAGATGTTTTATTTGTACCACCCCTGTATAGCTCGAGTTCCGCGAGGGATGCTAAACCCTTCTCAATATGTGCAGCTAGTCTGCATCCCTCTGTAGGAGTCATTAGTTGTTAATTCCAATCAATAATTTTACATATACCTGAGATATTGGAGCTTTAGACAAATATTTATCTAAAATATAGCCTTGCTATCATAGTAATTTTGTTGTAGTATGTTTGAATTTTTGTCTCATCTGTTTTTGTGTATTTTACAAATACAACAATAACTTACATACAATTTTATAGTAAATTAAAATTTTTGTCCTCTCTATTTTTGTATGTTTTACAAATTCAACAATAACAAAAATTTTGAAATAGATCACGTCACTGTTAAAATACTTATGTCGAAGTGTGGTAAGCGTAGAAAGTAAAAATCAGACTTTTTGTAAATATAAACTTATTTGATTATTATGTAGTCATAAAATATAATTTTTTTCGTTCATATTATTATGATAATTTCTAAAATATTTGATGAATGGTTTGAATCAATCCTCTTATCTAATTTTTTTGAAAGAAGTACCTAGTAAACTATTTGTTTATTTTGAAAGATTATAAAATGAAATACAATTTCCTCTATGAAGTATAATTTAGATTTCAATAATCTGTGTTTTGAAAAGTATGATACTCCATAAATAAATACAATACTTTGTTGGAATATATAAGAAAGTTTCTATAAGTAAATCCAACTTCTAAATGTAACTGATATTTATTTATATTGCATGACTTCGGAATCCAAAAAAAGTGATTTTAAACATATTATTGCATTTGTTTTTTCTCTTAATTTTCATATTTTATGTCTGAAACCACCACAACCAAGTGAAAGGGATCTCGCTGTAAAATGCTGATATCTGTATATATACCCAACATTTATAAGGAGTTAATCTAACTGCTCCTTTAGACACCCTTTCTACTCTTATTACTTTTAAAAATTATAATTACAGTACTCTGAAGCCTCAAAATAGGTTTCCCCTTGAGGGTGCAGAAATTGATTCAATTCAAAATAAGTATATCAGGTCCTATTGCTTTAATAGTGTTGTTAATTATAGGGTGGTTTTTGTGTGAGTGTGTATATATATACAAGGAGTATAAAAGTAAGTGTGAATATATGTGAGTATGTATGAGTGAGAATGTATGTATGAGGAATGTTCAGAAAGCAACTTCCATTTGACTGTAAATAAAACAGGTACAGAAATTGTATTATATACATCTTAAAATTACAGCTTTCAACTATTTTTCTACATTATCACTATTTAAATGTAGGCATTTATCATTAGCGATGGACCAGTTTGGAAATTCCTTCTTCATAAAATTCTGCTGTCTGGGATTTTCCCAGCTTGTCAAAGCATTTGAAATTCTTGGTCATCGCAAAGTGTTGGGACTCAAACCAGTGATTTTCATCTAATCACCGTGAGCCCAATTCGGACTATGGCAGATGATCAAAAACATCCCATTTGAATTGATGCAACAGATCTTTTGTTTGTCGAGCAGTATGAGGGTGAGTATTGTCGTGACAAAACAGGAGTCCAGAAGTAGTCAAAGCGTGGCATTTGTTCTGAATAACCCTTTTTTATAGATACACAATAGACATTAGAGTTGATGGTCGTTCCACATTCCATACACTTCACAAGCAACACCCTTTTTTGCATCACGAAACACGTTAGCCATAATCTTCCTGTCATATAAAGTTTGCCGAGTTTTTGTAGTATGCTTAGTGAAGTGGTATGGTCCCATACTATCGACTGTTGTTTTGCCTCTGTATTTACATAAGGGACCCAAAGCCCATTGCCAGTCACAATTCTGTTGAAAAAATTTTCTCCTACCGCATTGTAACAGGGTATCTTGCATGCCCATTTAGATGAATTTTAAATTCAGAAAAATTCAATAACATATTTGAAAATTGTGGCCATTTTAAATACTTTTTTGCTCATACTTTTTAATTAGTTCAACTTGCACAAAGTTTTAACCAAAAGTCTCTTAAAAAACAAAATAATAATAATGTTATCTTAAAAAATTCAAATGTTAAAGTTAAGCCTGCAAGGACAAATTTAACATTAGACAGCTAAGGCCAAGGTCTACTCAGTTCTAGTGGATATTGAACTATATACAAGGTGATTACATATCAAAGGGACTATTGTATCTTGTAAACTATTGATTTTTATTTATTTATAAGCCATTAAGCCTGATATACAAGCAATAGGAAGGAATCATCAGTATATGCACATCAAAGATCTAAAATTACAATAACAATAGCAACAACCTTATACAATAACATCAGTTGCAATATCTTAATATAACACTATTAATAAAATATGAAATTAACATTTCTTTGGGCTTTAAACAATTCCACCAAAAATCTTTCAGCCACCAAAGAATCAACTATATGAGTAGCCTTTCTTTATATGAGAATATTTAAATTCCTCTTGCTAAATTCTAATAAAATGCACAATGGATTTTCAATAAACCATTTTTATAATTTTGTTTTACAAATCTTAAGAGCCAGATCTTTAAGTTTAGGTGTTTAAAAAGCCTTCATCCTAAATGTAATAATTATTCGAAGACATATTAAGTCTACAGTATAAATGAAAAAAAAATCAAAATGTTAAACCCAAATTTGCTACGACAAATTTAACATTTGACAGTTAAAGCCAATACAATTTCAAGGGCCACTAGGACAGAGTCGCCAACACAATGGAATCAATTATAGTATGTGTATATGTAGGGTGTCCCAGAATAAAACCGACATAGGTCCGGGAATGCTTCATTATCCATCTATCCGGTCATTTTGTGTTTTTTCGAATTGAAATTTGGTGAACACATTTTACTAGTATACCAAGAATCAAAACCTTATCTTAAAAATTGTCGAAATAGTGGCCGTTTGAAATTTTTTAATATTGAATCTCTCAAAACTTTACTCTCAAAATAACTTTACAAAATGTAACAGAAAATTTAGAAGATAAAGTTTTTGTTTTTAATACACTTATAAAAAGTTACATAACAAATGTGTATACCAAATTTTAACTGAATAAATATCTACTTCCAAAGTTGTTTTTAAAAAAATACAAAATGATGGATTGTCTTGAAATGAAGCAATTTCAGACATATGTTTATATGAACTTTATTCATTGTTATGGTCCTGTGAAGTACGTTGGTTTCATCCTGATATATTTTATATACAGAGTGGCTGGTAATGAGGGTTAAATCATTTTTGTGTGTAAACTTTTTGGTGCTGCTGACAAAACAGTGCATATTTGAATGTTTTTACTCCAACATCTTCGAATAATAAATATTTTTTGAATTTTATCAAAAATTAATACTTGTGCAAATAAACTTGAAATTTGTTAACTACGCAACATTATGCTAATTGTAACACTATTCTCAGAATGTACATAAAGTTTCCAACAAGAATGATTCAAAATTTGAGTCGGAAGCTCAAAATTGCACCTAAATCATGTGGTGTTTCTTAACCACTGTTTGCCCCTTCAATCATATGTGCAACTTATTTTAGGGTTCTACGGCATTGCAGGTTGGTGCATACCATGTTACAGAGGCCAATCATCTGTAATCCTAACCTGGCTAGTCTTTCCCCCCACTCTGAAAGTTGGTGAGCACCGCCAGTTGTGCAATACTGAGCATGGACCGGATCAGAGCACTTCAATTTATATAAGTAATTAGTTTAGGTTTATTCTTTAGTAATTTTACCCATGCACTCCACCTATAAAATGGCACACTAGGCCAAATTAGAATGGGTCATTCGAGCCCAGGATTTTTCGCTGTGCATTTTTCCAGTAAAAAATCGGTGATGATTATATCATCTATACAAGGATTGTCATAATCGCATCAATATATTAAACATGCCTAATTGGCCATTTTGGCCCAACTAGCCATGTACAGACCACTATTTTCCCCTCATTAAAATTATATAAGTAGGGAAGTTAATTGTAATTTAAACATTAATAATGTAATTGCTCATCGGTGATAGCTGGATTGAACTTGTCTATTGAATAGTTCCCGGTCCTGGCTGACACTCACGGTTTTGAACAAATTTTAAAAGATCCACGTCAACTCACCCACCTAAACCACTCTCTGCCGACTTTTCATCACATATGGTAGCAGGGTAGAGTGTGAATTTTGGGTTCGAGACGGTAGTGTACTCGCATAGGAAATCTTAGACAGATTTGACAATCAGGCCGAATGGCTATAAATCTCATTTCTGGTCTTGTATAATTAAATTCTAATATCTCTAAATCATATACCTTAAATTTTTCTTTAACTGATTAATTAATATATATAGAATTTATTTATTAAATCAACCCTATTTCAAAATTTAGTAAATACAGTATTTTCAATTTATTTTTTTTTGTCCTTCCAAATTCATAATCAGTAGTGGTCTTACACTTTGAAACAGTATATTTCTTCCCCCCCCCCTTAATATAGGCCTACAAACTACATAAATACACATATTTACATTAAATATTAGTTAATAAATTTTTTCAAGTTAAATCGATGACCTATACCATTTTGTGTTTTATAACATCGATATTCAACCATATCTTAAAATTTAACCAAACAACGATTCTACTTGGGTAAGTTTCCCCTCTTCATTTTTCAAGAATGCAATTTTTCTCCTCTCTTTCTTCCTACGAACATCTATCTGCTCTCACGTTAAATTATAATGGTTTAAAATTACATTCTCTAATTAACATTTAACGAAGTATTAATATACAAATTTCAATATATTCTGTATCATTCTCTTCTCTATCTGTGTGTAGGTATGTGTAAGTGAATAAGTTTAGTATTAATTAATAAGAGTTTATATAACTTACACACACCTACACATAGACATAACAGAATGTGGACTTCAATGTTCCCACATTTCCATCCTTCCACTGGCCCCTAAACTCTTCAACATTTTAGTGTTTATATTGACTATAAGTAGTTTGGTTCTTTCACAGTCCAACACATGGAAATTATTAAATTTTTGGAAATTAATGATATTTCCCGTTTTTTATTTTTATTTTTGGGCCCCCAAATTTTACCCCTAGACTAATGTGATATAAATAAATGGTAACAAAAATTAATATTTCGGCTCAATAACATCGTCAGGTAATTATTAAAATCCAATTTGTGCCTAAACTATGCATTCTGCCGACTTTTTCCAAGACATATAAATTATTTAATATGATGTGTAAATACCATGAAACATTGTATATTTAAAAAAATTAATAAAATCAAAATTGATATTTCATCAAAATCTACTGTGAAATGAGTTCCGTACAGCAATTATTGTGTCGCCAATATTTATTATAAACAGTTTAGCTTGCTTAAATACACTTTAATGGTTTAAATTAAGGGTATTTATTTTATAACAAAAAAGAATATACGTAGAGTCGCATATCATTTGGAGAAACTTAAACATCAGTGTAATATTTAAAGTAGTTATTATTTATTGAAAAATGTTCTGTACATAGATATAATGAGTTTAAAAGACATTACCTAATGTATCAAAAACATATAAGTCTGTTTAGAAATTTCTGAAAATACTACTATTATGTTATGAAAGTAATTTCATACTACTTGAATTCAAGTTTCTATTTCCAAGGATTTGGGCTGAACGTTAAAGATTCACCTAGGATATTTGTGTTGTTTACATACAGGATGGATGAAAAGAAACTTACACCCTCTCTCTTAGATATTAGTCAATAATTTACTAGAGAGAAACCCAGATTGTCAATACAAGCATTTTTAGAACTGCACCATTTTTTGCCTAGATCAGTTCATTAAAACCCGATTTCAGAAACCCCTCCAATAATATATCTAGTTTAAATTTGGCATACACATATATTATGTAACTTTTTACATGTCTCTCAAAATCAAAAACTTTATTTTGTATAGTTTAAAAATGGCAGCCGTTAAAAATTGATAATGTTAAATAACTTGAAAACCATTAGTTTTACAAAAAAATTACGAGATAAAATAAATTCTTTTTTAAAGACGAACAAAGTATTAAAAATATATATATTAAGCTTAATCCACTGACCTAGACATACAAAACTGTTCCTACACTTCCCAAGGGATTTATTTGTCTTACATTTGTCATGTGTTTGAGAGAGAAATATACCATATGTAGTATATGTGGTCCTGCTTATACTCATGTTTAGTTTGTGATTAGTTATTTAATTTGAGATTTCATTTTACAAGGTTGGTAGATTTTTTATTTTAGCATAGATACTATGATCTTGTGTTGTTTTTGACATCACACGTTTCTGTTTTGGTTACGTTGGTTGGTTGTGAGAATTGTGTCATATTTTAATGAGTTTTTTGTGTTTATAGTTGGGGTTTGTAAATAAATTGTTATTACCCAACAATTGATCCCTAATGGAACAAGGTTGTTTGTGAAGAAACTTATGAAACACGTAATTGAAGCAATTGTAATGACAGATCATTCAAAAGGAGAAGATGTGTTTATTCTAAGAATACCTATAATTCCAAGTGATTTGCAATTTAAGCTCTAAATTCAGAGGGCTTAAATTACCAATAAGCATTTGTTTTGATATGAGTATTATTAATAAGGTACAGTGCCAATTCACGGATACAGTTGGAATAGACCTGACCACTATGTTTTTTTTCCCACAGGTAACTAACTATATGTTGCAAAGTCAAGAGGTGGTAACCCTCAAAAACTGTGCATACTGGCACCAGAAAACAAGAATAAGAAAATAAGATAAAAAATGTAGAATATCCAGAGGTATTACAATGACAATTAAAGGCTGGAATAATGTCTTAAAATATTATATTTATTTGTGTACATTCATTCATAAAGTTATTTATAAGGAAATAAACTTTTGTATTATCTAAAAGGATGTTTATTTATTTAATTAGAAATTTAAGTAAGCAAGTATATTAAGTATTAGTCCCGGGTGACAATGGGATCAACAGCTAGTATAAAATATAATGTTATAATGTATACATAATGATATATATGTTTTCTTGTGGAGAATTAACTGCTCTATCCAAATAATATATTAATGATATTTTATCCACAATAAAGTGGATTAATTGTAAAAAAAAAAAAAATACCATTATATTTATAAAAAATAAAACAAAACATTAAAAAAATATTTCCTATGTTTTTGGTCATTTTAATTGCTACTGCAGGAATAAGATTTTTTTAAATGGCCAATGGGTTAAAGGAAAGATAATATAGTTGTTGACAATATATATATATATATATATATATATATATATATATATATATATATATTGGTAGTTGTATACAACAACCAAGATTGACCTAAAACCAAAATTAGTTTTGAATTCTGATAATTAAAAAACAAAACTAAATACATTTCCTAGATATCATTAAAAATTCAATAGTGACCCTAAAACAATTTCGAGAATACTATACTATGTTAATGAAAATGTTTAAGTTTATGGAAAATCTAAAGTTGACAACAATGTGTGCGTGCATGTGTGTGTGCGTGTGTGTGTGTGTGTGTGTGCCTGCACACACTTGTTTTTCATTTAAGTTTTTTTTTTTTAATAAGTTTGATATGGCATTCAAATCAAGAATATGTATATATTGTTTTCATTTACAGTTTTAGTAATGAAAATAGCTGGGTTACAAACTGGAATATGAATGTAGATTTCCAAACATAAGAATATCTCATCATGAAACATTTTTCTTCGTTTTCAATAGCATATTAACTAATGGGTCTTTTCATATGGATGCTTGTTCCATTCAACATCCTGAAGAACAGCCTGCACCTAAACAAAAAAATATCATTCAAATGATACTGCGTAGTCCTCAACTCAGCACCAGATGAATTTTAAAATCGAACAGGCACATCTTGTACAACACTGTGTTCATCACTGTGTACAACACTGGAAAATTTGTATCTAATATTTGCAAACTGTTCAAAATCTTTTACCTAGTGACAGTGAGTTAAGATAAAATTTTTGTCGATGCTAAGAAAAAAATTTAAATATTGTTAATTGCATTTTATTCAACGATCAATTTATATTTACAAGAAACGGAATGCAAATTTTGAAACAGGTGGTCACGTGAAAATCCAAATGCAATAGGAGCAGTTAATTGAACCATTTATTTTTTCATGCCTTTATGGTATTGTGTACAAAAGAAGTACCTTTTGAAAACAGGCAGGAAATGTTATTCCGTCACGACAGTGCATCACCTCATTATTTACAAGATGTTAGACACAATTTAAATTTAAGTTGTACAGGCAGATGAATTGGTCGAAAAGGAGCAATTAAATGGTCTCCTAGAGTTCCATGATTTAAATTCCCTAGACTATCGCTTTTGGGGGTCATTTAAAGGAACTTCTTTACCAAGATAAAGTTAATTCCAGAGATGAATTAACACTTTAACCGTATCATGAATTTTAATTCACTAACAGTATCATCCGGTCTCTCAGACCGGACATTTTTTTCTCCATTATAGTTATTTTTTTACTTGAATCACAAGATTTATTTCAATTTAGCGTACATGTATGTATGAATTAAAATTTGCCATTACAGTGCTTTAAATTTTTTTAATTTGTACCGTTTTGTAAATAATCTGTCTAGTATAAGGACATGGAGGGGAAAAAAATGTTTTCGACAAAAAACACTATTTGTTTATTTATTTTCAAAACAATTTCTAGCCCTTCTTGCCGAGCCGGGAAGTGGTCCTCTCAAAATGTTGTGTAGAAGCGTTCGTTTTTATTTGTTTTCTTCTCTTTCGCAGCAAATACTGTCATCTTTACCCCAAAAGAATTCAGACTCCCTCTCCAGAAGTACACAATTTTCAACAATATAATGCATATCATTTTCATCCTCTATTCAGGGTTCGTCATTTAAACTACTCCCGTCACTAGTTTCCCTGTCAGCATCAGAAACCAAATAATCAGGATCTTGATCCGAATCATTCATGTCTTCGTCACTTTCTTCCTCTACGTTGTTGTAAAGGAGTTGCAAAATATGATCATTGAAGTCAGCGTCATTCACTCATATATCCTGGGAATGAGCTATGTCAACACAAAATAGATAGGGAACCCAAAAACAAAAACTATGTGCAATAATATTTACACTGGTAGATACACCCACAAAATTTCAATCGTAATGCGTATCATCCGGTATCGCAGACCGGGACTTGCCAGATACTAAACGTATCGTCCGGTAAAACACTGGTACACGCGGAACAATAGGTCAAGGCCAACTGAAGGCTAAAAATAACCATTGGCCAGAAGCTACTTGTGGGAGAAATCAATCGAACTATATGGTGTGCCAATTTTGTAGAGCCAAAATTCCCGTCCGGTCTCAGAGAAGGGAGACGGGAGACGGGAGACGGTGATACGGTTAAAGTGGTAATTAACAGATTTTCAAATGCATTTGTGAATATCTTAAGAACGACCGAACACTATTGTAGAAGCTTCCTTTGATGTTATATGTCACTCTAGCCTAGATTTTGTATAAACTAACAAAGAGAACATTTTGAACAGTACTTTTCAATATGTTTTGAATTTATAATAATGTCTTATATTTTTGGTCCTGTTTCTTTATTAGTAAAATGTTTAAAACATTTACTTATTTCTATTGGGTTTATTTACATCAATTTGCTCAAAATTAAATTCTGTACACACTAAAATACTGAACTGTAATATTTTTAATTTCTCTTTTTAATCAGAATTCAAAACAAATTTTGATTCTAGGTTAATCTTGGTTTACCAAGAAAATCAACTACCAAGATTTTAATTTCAATTTTGTTGTTTATAACTCTGTTATCCTTTAAGCTAATTAACAAATAATACAAACATTTTGTTTGTCGTTAAAAAAGAAAATATTTTGTTTCTTGTAATTTTTTGTAAAGTTAAAGTTTTGTGTTATTCGATATTAACAATGGTTTAATAGCCGTCATTTTGAAACTATACAAAATAAAGTTTTTTATTTGGTTCACTTGTAAAAGTTATATAATAAATGTATATGGCAAATTTAAATTCAATATGTTATTTAGTTCCAAAGTTGCTATGTTTAAAAAAATACAAAATGGTGGATTCTCTAGAAATGAAGAGTTTTCGAACCAATAAATATATGAACATAGGCACTACTGGTATAAATTATTGGATCATATGAAAAACTTTAAATGAAAGATCTTCGTTAAATTTTCATGGGATTTAAAAATCTGTTTTGCAAACTTTCAAAATGACCACTATTTTCCTTGCAGATAACTTTAAAATTCCTTAAGGATACTCCATTTTTTATGGTGTTTTCAGATTGTACATCAAATTTTAAGACATTTTTTATTCTTGGGTAATTTTTGGTAAACCCATTTGTTTTAAAGTTAAAGGCACTTGAATTCTCAAAAAATTTTCTTTGGTGCATTTTTGAGAGGCGATTTTCTATACTTTACATTTTTGCAGTAAAATAAAAATTGAATTAGGCATAGTCTAGGAAGTGTAAATACCAATGCAAGACTAAAATTAAAATATCTAATTGTGGAATAGATAAAACTAACTCAAATCTACTACGGACAATTATAAGCAGGTTATTAATCTGTTCCATAATTAGTTTTTTTTTTATTTCAGTCCTGCATTGATATCCACTTATTATTGTTATATTGAAAAATGGTAGCCAATTTCTAATTTTGCAAAGTGGGTTTTTAAATTCTATGAAAACGTAATGAAGATCTTCAATTTAAAGGATTCCATACCAATAAAGCCCATAATAAAATTATCACTGTGTGTGTGTGTGTGTGTGTGTGTAACAAAGGCCACCAGTATATATTAGTTTGTTTTTTAAAAGGCTGTATATCTATAAATAGATATCATGATGACATGGGCTCACCAACTTTTTAGACTCTTGTAGGAGTCATGGCCACAACAGTTTCAATTCTTTTACTTGATATAAATATGCATATAACAGTATTGTTGCAGCGAAAATAACATGTAAAAATATTAAAAATTTCATCAAATTAATAAACAATTAACAACCAAATTTGTAGTAACTATAAATTTAATAACTCAATTGTAAACAACAACAATATTAAATGTAACATAACAAAACTCAATGTCTAGTCCATACAGACAAAGTTTCTGGTAAACCACAAATAAAGTCATGTGCTGGTTGTGAAATAAGTGCTGCAGCACATATTCCTAGATTTTCAGCAATTGTTACAAATCCCATTGAAAATCTACGTCTCTCAGGTTCCACCTGATTATATAAAGTGTAAAAAATTGTAAGATATGTGTAACCACCCATTAATCCTTCCCAAAATATAAAACATAAAACAAATGTAAAATGTGGGATAAGTAAATAAATTGCTGCAAATGTTAGAAAAGTAGCATTTACTCCCTGTAAAAGTGGAAAGCACCACATTGATTGAACGGTAATAAAACTAAGAGAATTTTTTACAAGAAAAGCTCCAACTTGATAAGTTACTTGATACCAACGATATTGTTGACGAGGGGTTAAGGTAAAATTCTTAAAGTAAATTAGTTCATGTAAAGTCTGATTAATATAATATTCAAAAAAATACACAAGAGATAGTGCTATAATAAATGGATACAGATGAGGAATGTAAGCAATGTTCAAGAAAAAGTTGTTTTTTTTCCCAGGACGAGAAACACGATTTATAGGATTAATACTTGTTTTATGACTGCAGAAAATAGGACGATTCAATATGCCCCAAAATGCAACTGCCGTTAGAACTGGGATAAAAGTAAGTGTATATAATATAGTTGAAGAAGTAAATCCTAATGCCACCATACACACATACCCTAATGACCCAAATAATCCAGAGAATCCAAAGGCAGATGAAACTGTTAAAACTAATTTGCGATTGTCATATATTGACAAATATGATAAAAGAGTAGCTTCGGCTAATCCATTTGAAAAAGATGTAACTCCAATACCTATATAAAAAATAAGAGGATGTGTTGATGATGCACATGTAATGATTCCAAAAAAGGAACAGGAAACAATAAATACCATTCGAAAATTCAAATAAAAGGGTGAAAATGTTGCAATTATTTGTGCAATAATTTCTGGTCCAACATTTATCAATAGTAAAACACCTGTTGAGTGTACATTACACTTCCTTTTATAATGAACATCAGAGAGTTGTTCAGCATTATCAGGGGTTATGGAATCAGCTTGACTTTGTAAACTCATGTTACTGTCTACGAGGTCATGAGCTGCACTCAATAAAACATTATATCCAAAATGACAACAAAAACCTAAAATCCAAAAGCCAATACACTCTTTCGTAGTAGTCGGGTTCTCCGATTCCTGACTTAAATCATCAGAATTTTCTTCAACAGTTTCTTGTCTTGAAGATAATTTTCTTGATTTATTTACTTGTAACTCTAAATTTGACTTTCTTGACTTACGCTTCTCACTTGGTACTTTAATATTTACTTCACTGTTATTTTTAGACATTTTCTCTTCTAGTAGGACACTTGAACTATATTTTGAGATTCAGTCTGTGAGAAAATTATTTCATGTTTTATTAATGGGATCACACTTAACAAAGAGCTTAATTGTAGTAAAATAAAAACAAAAATGTATAAATAATAATAATAATTTTTCTAGATGCTTGCCATAATGACGTTTAAACTATGTAGAAAAAGAACAGAATTCTGCAGATAAGTTTAAATTATGACATTGAAAATATAAGATCATATAGGTGTCTCAATGCAAAATTATATTAAACTATGGAATAAGTTAAAATAATATTTAAAAACTTTTAATTTTGCCTTAACTTTCTGAGCTAGTGTTGGTGACATAACCTTAACATACTAGTTTTGTTTTGCTTTATGTTGTTTACTCCATAGTTTGTTACCTTTTTATATGGCATGTACTAGTTATTTTTATACGGGTTTATCCCTGATGATGCTCTTAAAAATTGTACTCAGTTATGAATTGAAACTTGAAGGAAACCTGTGTAAGGATATCCATTATCTTATCTTGTTCAAAGTTTAATTTCCGCACCTTATAAGTTTGGTGGATGTGTCCATTTGATAAACTATTTAAATTTTGTGATTTTTTATTTGACTCTTAACATTTTTATATTTATAAGTGATTGTATCTTTGTTTCCTTTTAATTAAGACAAATTGCTGTGTTTGTTTAATGTAAATTTGAATAAAACAAATTAAAGTAAATTGTCATAACTGTAAGGTGCTTTTCAAGGAAGTGTCATAAAAATAAGGAAACTAGACCTGGAAAATTTTGTAGCTGAAAGAAAATATATGAAGATGTACACATTGAACAAATGAAAGAAAGAGAAGCAAGACGCTTAAATTAGCCATGAAAAGTTGGAAGATAAGTCTGGATGACACCATGAAGGCAATCCAAGAAATGCAGGTAGAATAGAAAAAAGAGTGGGTTACATTTAATACATCAATAGGTGCTAAATTCAAAATTAGATGAGAACATGGAAACTTTGAAAGTAGAGACATTTAAGGTAAAAGAGTATTTTAATAGATGGAGGAGCTTAAAGTAAAAATAAGTCCTTAAAGTAACAAGTAGCCATTTTGGAAGCTATACTAATAGATGATGAACATACTCAAGAAGTATCTGTGTGGAAATCCAACGTCTCCCAGAAGAGGCAAACAAAAATCCAAATGATGTGGTAAAGAAAGTAGCTATGGGTATAAAAGGATAATTTAATGATAAATGATCCATAGTCTTAATAAAAAACCAATGATGGTTCTAGCAGGAATAATTGTGAAGTTTGTAGAAGAATAGACAAAGAAGAGTTTTTCCTCTATCAATGAGTACAACGTGAATTGTCCACATGTCACACAGGGGTGCCAACCAACATATACCAGTCTGTATTAAACAATCACTGTGTCCCGCTAGAAAGAGGTTGTTTACTTTGGCTTGTGATAGAAAGAAGAACATGTAATGCAAGTACTTGTGGATTCATCAAGAGAAAATATTAATGAGAAAAGAAGACAGTGCACCCTGTGGTATGTCTCACTTGCAAGGAGGATTTAAGACAACTATAAATATATTTGTTAAATTCTTTAATTCATATTATTACTTGTATGTTGTATGTATGTATGTATGTATGAAGATATTGTTTGTGAGTGTATAGAAGTGTTTGGAGATGTTTCTGTATAGAAGTTGGTGAATGGTTATAAGCCTGAATATGGGACTGTTTTAACTGTAAGTATTGTTAGTGAATGAGTGCTGGGAAATGTATGTTTGAATGTCAGATAGAATGAATGAACACAACATACAATAATGTATGTTTGTATGTATATATTTTGATAAGTGTATAAGGTGATAGTGTAATGGGATTATTGAATTATCCTATATGAATTTATTTGTTACTATGCTATTTACGTAGGATTTCAGCGATTATGTATTAAGTAGTGATTTTGTTATAATACATCAAAATAAATGTAGTATATGGAAAGCAAATTTGACATACTTAAGAAAAAAATTTGTCCCTGGATACTCGTAGTTACAGAAATATGGATAAATGATCTTGATAAAATTCTGATTTCTGTAATATTTTCTATTTGTAATAATGATTATAGAATGGGTGGAGTATTAATTCAACAAAAAACTAATTCAAATTAATTTACCCACATTTCATAATTATTTTGATTTAAATGCTGTATATAGATATCTTAGGAGGAGAAAAGAAGACTGTGTAGCTTTAATTAAAAAATATTATCAGCAAAATTTTCAAATTAAAGTTAGGAATAATCATATTTTTATTTGAGATATTAATATTGATATTTTGTGTACAAGCACAGTGGTAGAATCTATAAGACTATTTTGCCCAGTCAAGGGCAATCTTTAATTAATGAGTCTAGCAGGGTTTTTAATTTATCTGCTAATTGTTTGGATCATATTTTTGTTAGACTAAAGGAAAAGAATAAAATGCACATAAAAGCAGTATACTGTTACAGATAACAGTTCATAAGCAACACTAGTGTTATTTGTGTAAATAAAATCAGCATTGACCTATTATACTGTTGACATAGAAGGTAAAATTTAAACAACTTAAGCTAGATTTAATTCTTACTTACAGTTAATGTCTTGTTATTTTGCCAATGCTTATCGAATAATATCTAGAATGTAGGAAGGAAGGAGGTTGGAAGGAAACCTAATTGAAAAACAAACAAAAAACAAATAAAGAATAACCAAACTTGATCTTGTAGTTAGTGACAAAATAAAGAAAACAACAATCAATTTCTACAAGGGATTGAAAGTGAAGAGTTGTAAATAAAATAAATATTTGTTTCTAGGGATACACCTTGACTACTGATTGTGTTACAATCCCATTTTCTGTTCGTACACGTATGACATGAACTATATTGTCTTGGCTAAGAAGTATTTCTTCAATTTTACAAAAGGCCACTCAAAAAATGGTATATTAGTTTCTTTTAAAAGAACTATGTCCCCAATATGACAGTTTAATGCAGCTGTAGTCCATTTCATATATTGCTGAAGTGTATTTAGATATTTGTTGCTCTAGACTGCCAAAATATTAAAGCAATTTGATTACCTAAATTCCAATATGAGCTTATGAGAACCACATCTACCCTTGTCTATGAAGGAAAACGGTGGAACTCCAACAACAGAGGTGAGCAAGCTTTGTGTGTAATTTGTGTGTCATATAAATTTCGTATATACATCAGCCTATATGAAGAGAGATTGTTTGAATTTAATTAACTTCTGGTAGCTACATTGTTTTCAGCCTTCATTGAAGACAAGAAGTCAAAAAATTATAATTAATTTTAAGAGATTGAATCACCAATTGCATTCAAAACGTAATAAAGTGTACTAATAGAGACAAGAAAGGAATATATTAAAAGGTTGTAGTTAACTGAATCATATATAACCATATTGTTATTTATTGTACCCCAATCAACCTATTTTTAACAAATGGTGCATTGGTCATGTTTTTAGTTTTTACTAAAAATTTACTTTGTAAATATATTTTTTATTTTTTTTTTAGTGTTACTAAACATTTATTTATTTTCCAACTCGTGTTTTTAGTTTTGACTACTAAAATTTGTTACTTTGTGAAGAGGAAATGTTTTTATAATTCGTGTTTTTAGCTGTTACAAAAAAAAAACCAGTTTTTCAGTTGTTTAAATAGTTCTTGGAGATATTATGTAGACATTTTCTGGTTTGTATTTCTTAAAATTATTTTAGAGGCAAAGGGGAAAAGTTAATAATATATATACAAAAAGGAGTTTTTCTTATAGATAAATAATAGAATTCTTTTATACGGTATGCATCAAAATAAACAGTACTGAAACTGAATCAGATGTAGCTGCCTTCTCGATCAGCTGTGTTAACTTTTGATTGTTGCCATGCCTTTGTGATTATTATTTCTTTCTTATTTGAGGTTAGTTTTTGCTGACAAGGTGCTAACTACTGCAGAGAAAGCTTTTATCGTAGAGCATTATTTTTGGTCATATGGAATTGGACGTGCGGGAAGACCAAATTTGTCACACACGGCATTACGTTGTCAGAAACATTTTCACAAAAACCTACCTAGTAATGTTGTTGTAATGTTACTGTTGTTCAAAAATTTCGAAGAACAGGTAGTGTTTTGATGCAGCGGAAGGGCTATTCAGGTCGCCCAACTAATGTCTGCACAAATGAAAACCACGGAAGTATGTTGCCAGCAAGTGTTACAGTCACCGAAAAGAAACCTAAACCGAACATCTTTGAAGCTGAATATAAACAATACATCGTTGAGAAGAATGTTTAAAAACAATGATGGTTTTCCATACAAGATACAAACTGAGCAATCTTTGAACTGTATAAACAAAACAGTCAGAGTTCAGTATGGTTTTAAAGAGGCTACAGCATAGTAAGTGTATAACCATTTGGTGCGCTGTGTCAGGGAGAGGCATAATTGGTCCATACTTTGTTGAAGACAATAATAGAAATCCTCTTACTGTAAATTAGGACCGATATATGGTCATTCTTGATAGTTTTATGGGAGACCTCAGGAGATTTTGTCGTGCCTGAAACCTGTCTTTTGTTCACAAAGGTTCCAGCAAGATAGCGCAACCAGCCACACTGCCTTAACCAACATTGCTTTCCTTCAAGAAACTTTTGGAAACCGCCTCATCTCCCTTAGAACAAACTTTCCTTACCCAGCCTACGTCTGGAGAATATTGAAGGAGAAAACTTTCCGTGAAGACCCACCAGCTACCATAGTCCAACTCCAGGATAAAATAACCATGTGTATAAGAAGCATGAAACCCCTCTTCATCAAAATGATGCAAAAACAGTACGAGTGTTGCCTAAACTGAATGGAGGTCATGTTGAACATTTTATTACCCAACGGATTTATCTTCCTTTTACTTGTATATGTTGATAAAACTATGTAAATAAAATCTTACAATTTCAGTCCTGTTTATTTTGGTCTATACTGTATTTGTATTTATTGATATATTAATGGCTTGGCTTTGGAAGGTGCTTTAATTACATACCATTATTTTTTTATTGTACTTTTCGATTTGTAGTCAATTTTAAATTTCATTTAGCACTAAGTAATTTTGTGATATGAATTTTTATTATTATAAGCCTTCATGATAAACCTTCAACGCAGTCGAGAAACGATGGCTTATTTCCTCAAACTTTTATGTCTCTCGGAAATACACATATTAAGATTTTATTGAAGTTTGTGCATGTTCCTAATTGATTGAGTAACTGGGACACATGAATAGAGGTTAAATCAAAAGCTATTCATTATTTGTTTATAAACTGACGATATAGCAAGTGTGTATAAAAAATGATGATACGAATCTCATATAGTATTCCATTATTAGTCACGATTAGATTTTTTTTTGCATGAAACATGAACTTTAAATCGGTTACGTCAATGAATTTAACGTTAACAGAAATTAAGTCTTTAAATAAGGAAGAAGCGACTAAAATTTTACTAAAAATTTAAATATACACATTCCAGAACAGGAAGATTTAGACGGTTAAATTTGAGATTGATTAAACTTAGGTTGGATTCGAGTATGAACTTGAGTGATATTTCAAAAGATTATCAAAATTGGTTAATGCAACAACAAGTTGTGCAAGACACAAAGCACATATCTTTCTGGGAACCTAACACATTTACAACACAGTAGAGTTCATACAGGGATAGAAGAGAACAATTTACATTAGTGGAAGCATAGGGAAGCTAAATTCCTCCAAAAATTTCAGCACGAACGAACAACTGGCATTTTTTTGACTGCCTGGTAAATATCATGGCACATCAGGTGATGATATTTTGAGCTATATCACTCGGCTTGAGTGAATTGCGTTGGTGAATCGCTGGTTTAACAACAAAAAAAAGTTGTGTACTTTCCAGTGTACCTGAATATAAGGCATGAGATATTCACAAAAATTGTGAAAGGAAGTAGAGAAAATATTTGGGCGGAATTTAACAAACTTATTCCATATTTTTTACGCCAGAGAGGTTATTATACAATTAGACAACAATGCCGGAACAGAAACTTTGTGGCTACATACTACAAAAAATAGCAATGTTGAATAATTCGACTTTGGTTACGTTAGAAGCTGATATTCAGGCTTATGACTAGGCACATTACCTCAAGAGTGAACGTTTATATATAAGTTTCTCTTTTAATATGTTTGAGAATCCATATTGATGATATGGAAGAGAAAATGAACAAGGTATTGGAGATGAGAGACGATTTGAAAATTTTCAGACATATACATGAAAATAGGGGCAATTGGTGCAGGGATAATCGATACCATAAGTGGAGAGGAGACAAGGGGTCAAGTAAGTGACAAACATGAAGGATACAGAAGCGCAAAGGACGTGTATAGAGAGACAAACAAAGAGTTCAGTTTCAGAAGACAAAATGTTGGGAATATGGAAAATATGATCACTTTGTTAGTGATTGTAGAGGCAGGATCTCAAAAAACTAATTAGGCTAAGAGTGCATGAAATGTACTTTGATGTGCCTAAGCAGCCTCAGGGACAGCCCCCTGTTATGTTAATAACGGAAATGAAATATGACCATAAGAACATATGATAACACACCATTCAGTAACGGAAACAGCAGACATATATAATTTTTGAAATTTTTTTGTAACATTAGAAGAAAATAGTTACATGTGACAATGAGATTCGACTAAACAAGGAATATTGTCTAGAGCATCTTAAAAGAATTCCTTACAATACAACGGTTTAAGGGACAATGATCAGCATTATCTAAAATGAATGACACTACACTGCACTACCAATTTTAACCTTGAAAGACATTAGACATGGGGTAAATTTTTATAATTTAAAGTTACTTAATAGACATCACCCACCTTATACGTTGAAGAAAATTGAACATCCACAGGAAATTGTAGTCAAATATATTAAATCTATTCTTTGAAGGACACCTTCACATCATACACACAACACAAAATTCTGTACACAACAATTACACACACACACACACACGCACGCACGCACGCACACACACACACACACACCATTTTGAGAAGAAACAAAACACTACACATCCTCAGGTGTTAGTCCTACCAGGGTTCACGGACGATTTTAGTCTCAACCTCTCTGAGCGCCTAACACTGGCCAACTGAGAAGGGATCGGACATTGATCATTTAAAGGTTCAATCTCCACCAAGTTCATGTTGCTATTTTGGAATTATGTGAATCAAAAAGGCTATGAACTTCATTTTTTATTAGGGACAAATAAATTGAACTTATAATGAAACTTGACTGCGAAATGCAGTTTTATTTTACCATCATTATGGCTGTCTCTTTAAAAATCCTTTTTCTCCAATCAGTCTCTTTTAATAGCGTAGAGCCCTTATCCCAAAGAATGATAGATAGAAGTCAGAATCAGCAGAGCGTCAATGGTCAGTTGTCAGCAGTCAGAATTGGCACAGAGTTGCTGAAAGGAATCAGTCAGAATCATTTGGTTCTGCAGGAGAACGCTTCAGGAGAACCAGGTCTATGAAGGAACACAGTGGACAAAAGTGAGCAAGATTCGTGTATATTTTGTGTCTCATATAAACTTCGTATAGATCAGTCTATATGAAGAGAGCTTGATTGGATTTAATTAACATCTCGTTATAACATTATTTTCGTTCTGGATTAAAGATAAGTAGTAAAACAATTATAAATCATTTTAATTGATTGAATCACCGATTGCATTTAAACGTAATAAAATTGTACTAATAGAGACAAGAAAGGATTATATTAAAACCATAAAATTAAATTGTTATTTAATGAACCATGATCAGCCTATTTATAATACTGAGTATTTTGAAATGGTAAAGAAACTGCATAACTTCCCTTGTAATTATGACTATAACCTTTCTCAAATATTTCCTCTCATTGAGTATAAAGAAGATGGATATGTGGAGTAATATGAATATTCTCGACTCCCCAAAATCTGGTTAACAGATGATCTATTAAAGAAGATAAACTTGTTACAAAAGATGTAGTAATTCATGTTAGATAATATGTAGTAATAATTGCAATAAGTATCAATTCAAAGATACTATTGTACAGTATTGGATATTCCTTTGGAACAAGATAGCGAGTTTCATCAAAAATGTATTCATATAAGTCTGCGTCTAACACCAGTAGTTTATCTCATCAGCCAGGAAAATTTTTGGTTCATTTAATTCTGACTTAATGGTTGAATATTAATGGTTTAATCTGATGGTCTTGAATATTAGGTTTTAATCGATTGGCAGGTAGTGGTATGGGTATTTTTGCAAGAAGTATCACATTAAATTGAAGATGTTTGTCATTGTAATGTGTTTTAAAAGACACTGCATCATGTCGTTATTAGTAATAAGATAAGTGGTTTCCTAATCCCATTATAGGAATGGTGGCTTCATGATGTTTTAAGGATAATTTTTTTTCACAGTGCTTGGTGATATTTGAGAACCAGAATTGATTAGGGCTATCATATAGCGAAACCCACCAAATAATCCTCAATAAAAATAGATGTGTCCAGTATTTGGACGAAAGTGCAATTGAAAGATGTTGACTTAATTTCCAGAAATCATTGAAGGTTTGACTATTTCTTTGTTATTGTTGAAGGATGATAAATGAATACCTTGGTTATCTAAATATGATGTCTTTGACTGTATTTATAACAGCAGCCTTTAGAAGGACACTAAATGGACATATGCTTTATGTTTAAGCAGATGTAGCAAACTTGTTGAGCTATGATCCAATCCCTACATTTCTGTGATTGACAGCAAAATGAAGGATACCGATAGATTGATATAACATGTGATCCTGCTTACACAACTCACAATTTAAATTGGCTTTTAAAAGATCTTGGTGCTGGATATGTTAAAATTCTCTTTGCTATTTCATATTTATTATTCTGATTTGTATTTGGGTTTTTTAATAGTAGGTGTCAAAGCTGGAAAAGTTATTCCACAGCACAGCACTGATGTGACAGAAAATTTATAATTTGTTATAAAGTAAGGAATGGATAATCCACTACAAATTGTTGAAATCATGTATCATTCCAGAGTCTAGTTTGTTAAGCAAGATGTGTAGAAAAATGAAATCTCATAGGTAATTTATTTTTAAACTTTTTAAAATATTGAAATCATTAAAGTTGTCCAAGAGACATCGCAAACAAGTAGGTGATCCCGAATTTATAAGTTGAGACGCTGTAAGTAATCTTAAATAATTAGTCACTAATTAACATGGATTATTGTTAAGTTCATAAAGCTTTCCCAATAATTGTTGGAATAATTTTTTGGAGTTAGAAGAAGGGTTTGCATTAGCTCCAATGGTGCTTCAGATTCACAACATGATAATACATACTGAAACCAATCATTAATCTGTAAGGTCTACGTTATTATGTATCAATGTTTTGTAGGAATTACAAAAGGCCAAAATCTACTGGATGGTCAAAGTAAATTCAGTTTTGGAATGTGAACTTTAAACCCTATATTGACGTTTGGGGGATTATTTAAAGTTGAGCAATTACTAAATTGCACATAGACCATTTCCATTTCATGAAATTACCCTTAAATTAAAAAATGACGGGGATGAGATGACCACAGATGGGCTAAAATAGTATAACACATTGATGTGATCAGTAAGTATACGAGGTGCAACCTTGGCTGTCTCTTAGTTCCAAATGACTACATATGGTTGAACGAAGAGTTTGAATGCAAAGTTGTGAAAACATCAGTTTGAGAGAGTTTGTTTGATGGTACTAAATAAGGCATTGTTATCTGTTATCACTTGTAAACACTACCTTGGTACAATGTAGAAAAATTCATTCTAATTGATGTAAACAATTGTTGTGGGTTATAAACTGTAAACAATAGGTACACAAATTAAAAACGTTGAATTTGATTAATTCAAAACAAGTTAATGAATCAGCATAAATTGAAAAATGCAAACAATAAGTTTAATCAATGTAAACAAAACAATTGTTGTCGGTTACAAAATGTAAATAGTAGATTGACAAAAAACTACAATGTAAATATGTTGAATTTGATTAATTCGAAGCAAGTTGACAAATTAACTTAAATTGAACAATGTAAATGATAAGTTAATTGAAGTACACAACACAATTGTTGTGAGTTACAAATTGTAAACAATATATTGACAGTGATACACAGTAGATACATTGAATTCTAAGCAAGTTGATGAATTAACATAAACTGGAAAATGTAAATAATTAGTTTAATTAAATTAAAATGACTTACTGTCACAATAGTCAATAGTGATTTTTCTCTTTACTAAGACCGTTTCGGCTATTCATCCATTATCAAGTTATGTTGAATCAATTTATACACGAACATTCCCGTAAAGAAACCATATCAATTCTAACTAAATTGCTAAAAGATAATAAGCGCATGGAAGAACATAAAGTCTACGAATTATTCAATTTTATGAGAACATATTCAATAAAATTATTTCCAATTCAGCTATGAATATTACAACCAGAACAACGGTTTAGTTGTGGGATGTACATTATCTAGCATTATGACAGAAGTATTCCTCAATCATATTGGAAACAATAACATAATATAGGAAAGAAACAAATACCTCAATAATATTGGATATTATCACAGATACTTTGATGAGATACTGATTATATATCAAGGTACAATAAGACAGATCAACACATTCACCATATATCTAAATAACCTACAACCAAGTCTGAAATTCACAACCAAAATAGAAATATATTAATAGTATTAATTATCTTGTCCTTATTATAACAATAGTAAATATACAAAACACCAGTTCAAGATATACAGAAAAGCCATTCAAACTAGTGATGTGTGAGTTCGAACTAAAATACTCGGTGATTCCGAGTATCAAAATCCTCGGAAGAGTCCGAATATTAAAATACTCGGACAAAATCCTCGTAACTAGGAACAAGGAGGAGGTAATGTGCGAGACTGCGAGTATCCTCGGTGTGCGAGTATCCTCGGTGTGCGAGTATCCTCGGTCAACGATATTCGTTAGTGTTGTGTCAATTCCAAACAAAATACTCAGTGTTTCTACTTTGGTTACATTAGTTTCTAAGCTGATTTTTCTCTACACATTAATTAAACATTTCGATTTTGAGTTATAATGATTTAGATTCGGTAACAAGTTCAATTTAAAATAACAATAGTATTAATTTATTTCCACATTAACAAAAAGTTAATTAAATTATTATTTAATTGTTATTACTTATATTTAAATAAATATTTATAGGTTACCATCTTTATAAAAAAATATAGTAAATTAACTTATTTTAAATAATAACTAAATTATTAATGTTGATAATAATTGTACTTACATTTAATTACTGAATTTGTGTCGAGGCAGGATAACATTTAATTACGTACCTATTACAAGTGTCAATCACATATTGTTTAAAAAAAAAAATACTTGGTTGATCAGTCTAACAGATAGAAATATAACACACACACATAATGCGCATAATCATTCTGCGCAGATACTCGATGTCGAACTAATAATACGAGTATTGAAATCATTCGAAGCCGAGTATTGCGAGTATCTATTTCACCCGAGTATCAACATCGCTAATTCAAACAGATCACACAATCCATGCTACATCTAATCATCTGACATCTCACAAACTAGCAGCATATAAAGCTTCATATACAAACTAAGGAATTCAGCTGTGACACACACACAGATCTACAGGACGAATTTAATATATTAAAACATATTGCCATCAGAAATGGATACAGCTCATCTATCATCGACAAACTGTATTAAAACGAAATAATGTAAACAAAAATTGCATTGTATTAATTTTAACAATGAATTGGATCACACTACAGTGCATATACATTTCAATAACAGGATTACTCTACTGCATATAAAAAGGAACAATTTATATGTCTTGCGTAAAAGGGGAATACACTACTACAGATTTGAGAGTATGAGACAAATCTATGAACTATGATGTTCTGATTGTTCAAAAAATATATATAGAACAAACTGCAAGGTCCTTTACAAAAGACAAAAAAAAGGCCATATCATCTACATTACAATGGGCCAATCCCACAAAAATCAATTCTTAGTTTACCTAAAAAATTATCCAAGCAAACTACAACTACTGCATGATCTTAACGACAAATCACTTCATCACTGTCAAAAGTGAAAAATTAATAAACGGATGAACAATTCGAAATATATAAAAATTTCAAAAATGACAAACTCATTACTTAAATGAAAAGCTCTTTTGATTCCATGGTACTATATGATGCAATAATAGCAAATATAGATAAGAACCACTCCCACCCAACAACAGTAGTGACAGTAAGAGCCGAGACAGTGGACCTACTATGTGTATAATGTAAAATAAAACCAAGTTTTAAGTGTTTGTGTCAGTGTTATGTACTGCATTTTTTTAAAATTTATAACTTATGACAATGGACAAAGTCCAGCATAACTTGAAAATGGCTGAATAGTCGAAACGGATATAGTGAAGAAAAAAATCACTATTGACTGTTATGACAATTAATCATTTTAATTTAATTATTTTCAATAGTTAGATTGGCAAAAAAAACTGTATGAATGAGCTTAATTGATATAATTAACAAAAATCTTTAAATTTTATCCAATGGTAGATTGATGGATGTACTCCATCTTCCTTCTGGCATTCTAGTATTGTTTGACATTGCTGTTTCCTACCTCTTCTTCATCCTTACTTAATTCAGGATGTAACAAGAAATGTTCTCCATTCGTAACAGAATTCTCATCGCCACAAATAGCGTCTAGGGTAGTGTATAGAATCATAATTTATTCTTTATAAGTCTGCAGCCACACAATCATGGCTGGTGATAATCTTGCATTAGCATTGTTTTGGGTTTTTCATCCCAGAAGTCCTCAATTCTTTCCCAATTCTTGCCTGATGTTAATCTTCTAACTTACGATAGCCACTTATTTTGTGTCTGATGTTTTATTGATTGTTTAGCTGATACATTTGATAATGCCTTTGTTGGTTTAAGTCTCAGATTTCTCATTTCTTGCTATGCCTACAATGAGCATGCTGCTCCCTCTAGATCTGGGCTGAGTGATCCATCTGTATATATTTTGAACCACTGGTCTGATGGATATTTGTTTTATAGTTCCCAGTGCAAGTTATTTAAGCAGTTCAGGAGGAGTCTCATATTTCCTTACTTCATCTATCAAGGAGAGGTTAGAATTGCAGAACATGTAGTCTAATGAATTGTTTGTGGACGTAATAGTGTTACTTTTAATGGAACTCCTGCAACGAGAAAAATGTAGTCGATTTCAAAAAGTAAACGATTGGTTAGCAGTATTATAACATAGATTGATTGAAATTGAGAAGTGTGTTATAAGTTGGTAATATAATTTATAAAATGTATCACAATTATTTTGTAAACAAATAGTTTGCTGTAAATTCTAACAAAACAAGCAAAGTTAGAATTAAGTAACAAATTATATTCCCTAGTAAATTTCACAAAACAAAAATATATTTGTAACAGCTGTTTCGCAGTTAAGCATCATCAAACAACTAAGAACTAAAATTTACAAAACAACTGCGAAACAGCTGTTACAAATATATTTGTTTTGTGGAATTTACTAGGGAGTATTATTTGTTACCTTATGGAATTTCACCAAGAACCAACTGTGGTCACACTCAACATAATAAAGTTAGAATTATTAATGTATTGGTGAAATTATGATTTTATTGTTTATTCGTATTCTTATTTAATTTTGAACAGGTCAAAATAACAATGACTTATTTTTGGTTGACATTAGGAGTGACTCAACTGTTAGGAAGGCAGGCTTTTAGAGATAAGAACTTCCTTGTTTGTACAGTCAGTAGAATAATAAGTTATACCTTATGACACAGTTAATTAATTTGATCTAACTTGTCTAATGCATGATGTACTTTGGCAGTGAATTTTACATGACGTTTTATGAAAATAGATAGCAACTTTAAACTGATAAATACTTTTATTAATCATATACATTACCTCAATCTCAATTAATATAAAGGGATTTGAATTAATGGTTTCATACATAATTAATATGACAGAAACAGAGACAACTAGGTAATATTGTCTTTAAATTAGATAATGGAAGAGAAGTCACACACCCGAGTTTAATTTAATTTAATACTCATTTTCTTGGAGCTATGGAGAATTTTTTTTTTTAAGGAGGGGATTACATTTGCTATCATAAAGGACACATGTGTTCTTTGGTGTGTAGGACTTGTGGTTCATCAAGTTTACTCACTAAACCATAACCTCCTTTATCCAAGAATGTTTAGTGTTGCATGCAGAGCTACCTGACAGCTTTCATTACCACATTTGACAATCCTTCATTCCAAGGATCATCTTTTATTTTATGTTGGTTCACTTTACTCTTCTATGGATCTTATTTGGAGTCTAAGAGCTTCTTTGTAGTTCATTTGCTTGTTTAGTATTCTTCACCTATTTAACCAAGTCCTCAATAATCTTCCATAGTTCCTCCGAAACGAGTATGCTTTACCATGTTGGCTGTGGTAATTTTTCTCCAATGTCCTTACACATTTTTCCTGGTCATCTTTCCATAGCTCGAAATTGAATAATATATGCATTGCATCATCATTCTGTTTCATACAATAATCACATGCAGCATCATCTTTGATTTTACAATGGATCATATCGCTAATAAAATATCTATGTCCATCAATTCGTATTATCTGCATAGTGGCTGTAGGTGTCACTCCGTGGCAAACTCTAAAGTATAAATTTCTTTTTAAAAGCCTTAAGAATAATCAAAGTAACATTTATTAAAGACTCAACAGCCATCAGACCAGTGGTTCAAAATATATACAGATGGATCACTCAGCCCAGATCTAGAAGGAGCAGCAATGTCTCAAATAGACATAGCAAGGATTGAGAAAGATGACACTTCAACCAACAATGGCATTATCAAATGTATCAGCTAAACAATCAATAAAAAGTCAGACACAAAAGAAATGGCTATCAGAAGTTAGAAGATTAACATCTGTTAAGAAGTTAAATTTAGTTAGGAATATAGTCTAAGTTCTTTTTAAGTAGCTAGAGAAACAAAAATGATTGTGACAGACCTGAAAAACTGATGAAATTGCTAACCTTGCAAGTAGGAAGGATGTAATTAAGGTGACCGTTGTATATAAACGCTAAGCTGAGAGAACACGAGGTCAATTGATCATAACAACTGCTGGAGGTTTGAGTTTCTGAGGGGGTCGGAACTTCATACAAGAATCTGTGAGAGTTGCAAGAAGGGTGAACAAACTTTATGTGTAAGAAAAAATTGTAATTATTCAGAGTCAATTTATTAAATTATTAACGTAGAATCAGGTCAATACTTTCCCAACATCATAGCTAACCTTACCAATGTAGTTTATTCTACGCCAATTAGTTACTATATTATTAGAATCATCTGTTGGGAATATAAGTAATTTCGCATTGTTTTTTTTTTTTAAATTAGTTTTTAACATTTTTTTCAATATGGTTAACATCATGTCTATTATTTATAGCAATTTGCTTAATACAAGTTAATTCTTTGCGAAAGTCATTATTAGCCATAGGAATGTTAATAAGACGATGCAACATACTATGGAAGGTTGCCAATTTATGATTAAATGTATGTTGTGATGAAGAATGTATAATATTGTCAGTAAACGTAGGTTTCTTAAAAATATTGAATTTATGCTAACCATTTTAAATTTTTATGGTGAGGTCTAGAAAATTTATTCGATTTTGTTGCCCTAGTTCCATCGTATTGCCTTATTAATAGAATTTAAATATTTAAACAATAATTGAAAGCTGGCGGACAGATCCTTCAAATAAACATAAAACATCATCTACATATCTATACCAATACTAGACATTAGACTTAAACGGGTTATTACTATCTAAGACTGTCGATTCAAAATTGTCCATAAAAATCTCAGCTAGCAATGGAGATAAGGGAGACCCCAAATCATCGATTTGAGCAAAAACTTTATGAAATTGAAAATAATTTTGATCAAGACATACCTTAAGATTCATCAACTCTATTGATGTACAATGTTCCACTTTAGTCTTATCCAATAATGATTCTACACTATGCAAACAGTCTTTAACAGGAATACTTGTAAATAAACTTTTAACGTCAAACAATACAATTTTTGCGTTAAGAGGTACTGTAGTATCTTTAATCTTATTTACTAATTCTAAAGAATTTTTAATCCAAATTTTGGTACAAACTGTGAAATATTCTTAAAAAACGTATTGGTAAATTTAGCCAGATTATATGAAGGGGACAATACAAAAGAAAACTACTGGACGGATAGGAATATCAGATTTGTGTAATTTCATTAAAACATATAATCTGGGAACCTTACTATTCATTACAGTCAAAGAATTTAAATGAGAAGAACCAAAAATTCACTTGTTATGAGTTAAAGTCGATTTTACAAATTTACTTCTTTTTTTTTGTTGAGCCTTTTTTTAACGTCAGGGTTAAAAGAGAAAAAACAAGATGGTTGATAGGAAAGATGAAAGAGAGGGATTTAACCCAAGACAACATGAACAAAGGTGTAGATTAAGGTGGGGTTCTCGGGTCCACCACAACCTACACCTCACTATGTATGAGCCCCTGAGGGGTGAGAATAGTTCAAAGCAGTGATGATAGAGAGGAGTGTTTCACACCCTTTTATAAATACTATTAGGTTTCGCAAAAATGTGATAAGAGAAAAAAGAAAAAAGAAAAAGATAAAACACTCTAGCTACTATAAGGAAAGTTTTTAATGAGTTTGTGGCTAAATGCAAAGCTTAATACATGATTGAAGAATACACCACAATTGATGAAATGTTGGAAGGTTTCAGAGGAAATGTAAATTTAGGCAATATATCAGCAACAAATCTGATGGATTAAAGATTTATGATTTGGTTGATGCAAGGACATTTTGCACACCAAATATGGAAGTCTACACCAGAAAACAAACCACAGGCGACTTACCATGTAGACAATAATGTAAGCAGTGTCGTAAAAAGAATTATTCAGGGTATTGATAAAACGGGAAGAAATGTGATAATTGACAAGCTTATTCAAATCAATACCACTCGCTACATGCCAATCATAGAATGACCAGTCATTACTATCAGGAAAAATAAACCCCAGCTTCCTCGATTTCTATATATAAAAGACACAAACTAGGATCTAGTTTGTTTGGATTTCCTATAAGTGGAAGAAAAATTGTTTTAGTGTCATATGTTCCTAAGAGATAAAAAATAGTATATTTCATCACTAGGACCAAAAACGAAGCTTTTCAATACAAGCTCAAATTTAATGAGCGAGGATCGAAAAGCTTCTTTTGGTCCTAGTGATCAACTATATTTTTCGTTATAGTGCAAACAATATAAGAAAACAATTTCACAAAAACTAAAATGTTATAAACCTATTTACTTTCATATCGATGGTAACAGCTGTTTTAATGTTTATTTACTATCAAGAGCATCGGTTGTTTTTATAGATGCTTTACAATCGTTAATTAATTCGTATAAACTAAGTAACAGCTGATGACTTCGACTTCAGCTGATGTTTTTAAGTCCTAGGACTAAAAAGAACAACTTTAGCATCTCAATGCATGTATTGAAAACAGATATTTTTGAAGCAGTATGATGAAAATATATTACTAACATTGACCTATGCATACTGATGACACAATCAATCCTGAAACTGTTGATAAAAATATGCCTAAAGTAATAACATTTTATAATTTGACTAAAGATGGTGTTGGTGTAGACTGGTTCTACTAACTTGTTTTGCGTTAAATACTTAAATGTTACACCAAAGAAAACTGGGTGATATGAAAAACTTTACTGTACAAAATTTTGTCAAACAATAATATTATTTAATAGCAAAAGTTTATCTATTTACACAAATTTACACACTAATTTCTTGAATTAATTAGGGAAAAACAAGTTTTAACATAATTTTATTTCTATTTAAAAACTGTACAATGGTCTTAACAATAATTATAATATCACATGAAAGAAGAATCCCCCGACTGTGAGTTGGAATAAATCATTGACTCATTACTGAATCAAGTTGTTCAAGTTTTGAAGGTATCATAGTTTCCTTGGTTTTAAATCACCATCACTACTTTACATTTTAGATATATAACTCTCAATTTTGTCTGTATCTAGTGCAGGATCTATCTTAAATGATAAAAACCATTTGAAGGAGCTTCCACTTATGACTTGATAAAATTTTTATCTGCCAGTAAGAAACAGATAATTCAGTGCACTATATAACACTAGTAGTGAAATATGAGATTTACTGAAGATGCCTTCAAAAACATTGTGTTTTATGTTTGTAATTTTGTTGTATAGATACGTATTTGTGTATTAATGCACTGTATTATGTCAAATATTAAGTCAGAAACATGTATTGTAAATAATAAAAAAAAATAATTATTGCTGGTGATAAATAAAGATAAATATTATTATCACTCTTAACTAAAAATCGTTTACTCATTACCAAATTACAAAATAAATCCAACTTACCAATAACATTATCTTTCTAATCAATCTTCGAGGGAGTTTTAGGTGGTGATGCCATTGAATATGCTCTGTAGATGTACAATCCCAAAGCTACATGTAAAGCGATAACTGCAGCAATTGCTGAATACACGTTACTTGTGACTGGGGAAGACTGTAAAATAGCTAGAACAAGAAATTTAAAACAATTCATCTAAATGATTAAGTTTAAAGTAATCAAAAGGTAATCTATCAAGGTAAAACATTATCTATTACAGAGTAGAAAGTGAACATTTTTTAAGGGTTCTGGAGGAGTGCAAGGTATGTGGATGTGTAAGCTATACCCTCTCCCATACGAGTGTCAACCTCACTTTCACTTGTTACTTGTACAACCTGTGATTGTGACGAGGCCCTGGCGACAGAATGTCCATAGGTATAAGTGGACAATTTACCCTTCTCCTATTTAATTCCTTCTTACAACCAGAAAAACTTAGCATACCTAATCTTTAGCTAGTGTTTCACTGTTTTTACTTTCCTCTCTCTCTTCTGCTTCTGTCCTAAGATGCTCTGTGCACATGCTGACATTCATTTATTCTTGACTCCAACTATCTTCACAATCAGCCTACTATCTCAATCCAAGGTGGAAGAGCATATGCCAATAGATGTGTGGTCAGAGGAAAGTCTGATAGTAAATATGCGAACTCTGGATACTAGGACTATGTATGGGTGTACATTTACTTTCCTTGTTACTTGTGGTACTTTTATGGAATCCAAAAAACCAGAAAAAGTAGATGACCTTGGGGAGTTGACAAAAGACAACTCAAGGCAAGATGAAGGCGGAGGAAATAGGAGATGAGACAACCCCTGTGGAATCTAATCTTCAAACTCTGCACCAGGACTTAGCCACTCAGGGAGTGCTGAATTATCCTGCTGTAGGGAGAGTTAGGGATGAAGTTGAACATCTCAACATTACCAAGAAATGACTCTCAGGAAAAAGCATAATAAAAACCTTGCTATGATGCCAAGATGGCAAAGAGTAAGGATTTCTAGAACAAAGGCTTATCCACCAAGGATATCCTAAAAGCATAGAAGATGGCAATAGATGGCAAGTTTTTAAGAGGACAGAGAAGGAAGGATGAATCCAAGGAAGGATGAAGGTGATTCAAGTAAATCTTCATCAAAGTAAGGCAGCAACCGCCAATATAGCCAAACGATATGGTAGAAAGGAGGCTTATAAACAGTCCTTCATCGAGCACAATAAAAAAGCAAGATGTGAATCCTGGAGAAATTTCTGTGGGGAAATAGATCATACTACCCAAGGAACAAGACTTCATAAGATACTTGTCTCCGATCCCCTAAAACCAATGAGAAGTCTTATAGGGCCAAATGGTAAATTTACAGAAACCAGGGAGGAAATGGTTGAAGTCATACTCAGGACACACTTTCCTGACTCGGTTATCAAGAGAACGGATAGGGGAGTGAGGATCAGATTGTAGCATTCAAAAACACATTCGTAAATATACATTCAACTTGCTTAGCCTTGACAGATGCTGGCACCTGGCGGCCCTCTCCAAAACCAAGCATCGCCTGACACCTGAATACAAAGTACAATTCGCCGGTCAAGCTAGCTTCCCTAATACCCGTCCACAGTCTAGATGTGATAACAACATGGTCTACATTCTGCATTACTCCGTTAACAAAAGTTCTTTCTTTCTCAAATTTTACAAGTCTTATACTACATCATGCTAATTTACAGTTTGTGCGCCTTAGTTTAAACAATCTCGTTCTAAAATGTAAAATAAATCATCATTTTTCTCGGTGCAAGCTCACGTGAACTGCGACAGGATTAACCAGGTACTTCAACCTTACAGATTTTGTCATATTATAAATTTTGTTAATTTTTTTTAAATAATTTGTTAAATATCATGTATTCTTTAGAATATGTATTTCATGTTTTATTTAATATTCTATTTTCTTTTGAAACTAAATTATTATAAAAAAATTTTCTTTTCTTAAAACATCATTTACAAAACCTTGTAAAGGCACATTTTAAGTTTTGAACAATTTTGTGAAATAAGTGCAAACTAATGTTGAACATTGAATGATCAGCATATCTTATTGAACATGTCAAATATAAAACAATTAGAGAAATTTCTTCTAAATCAGAAAATTTCGTTTTATAGACTTTTGAAGAATCTTACAAGTCTTATACAAGCTTTCTTTTAAACAAAACTATATATATATAAATAAATTTATAATCATCTAAGAAGCTTTTAATTACAATCTTAACGAATTTCTGTGATGCAATTAATTTACTTTAATTTTGACAAATAACCAGATATTTTCTTCAATAAAGAACATTAATGCTACAACATGTCTGATTTTGCACAGACGTTTAAAAAAAAAAGTGTTTTTTGTTTGCCATAGCTAATATGCTGGTAGAAGAAATAGGAGAAATAGAGAAATTCTTGTCTCACATTGCGCAAACCAGCGAAACATCCTAACAAGTTTCGTCCTGTTGGCAAAACACGTTTTTTGTATAACATAACTTCAGATTTTCAAGTGCATAAAAGTGATGTCCCTTTTTACAGCTGACTTTACAGAACTTTAACTAACTCATATTGTATATGTGCCTAAATTTACTTCCGCAAATATGTGTTCCTTAAAACTATTTTCTAGATGTAGACTTGTGTAATTATTTATAAATTATATAACAATTTCTTGGGTGGAGCCTGCATGCAATTTTCGGTCCTAACAACCTCCAAGAGGTTAGTTTCTAAATTAAAATAATTGACGTCAATTAACAAAATTTTCAAACTTCTAAATTCTTTTCTTTTTTTAAATATATAAATTTATTGGCCAATATAGTTTTTAAGAAATTTTCAAACCAATTATATTATGTAACTTTAGTTTAGTGATAAACATCTTAACTATAGATATGATCTTTTTTGAACTTAAAATATTAAGCTCGTTTATATTTTGTTAAATTCTGTAACTGTTTAAAAAGAAACTATCATCTTATAAACTAAAAAGGGGGGGATAAGTTTTTTGAATCTTTTGATTAATTTTTTTTTTTTTTTTAAATTATTATACTTTTACATTAAGGGCGTATAATTCTTTTTTTTGATTAATTATAATTCTGTGAATTATTAAGCTGTGCTCATTGTTTCTTTTTTATTGTTAAATTTTTGTAACTATAAATATATATATATACTAAAAGGGGGGGATAAATTTTTAGAATCTGTTGATTAATTTTTTTTTTATCTAAATTATTATATGTTACAATTAAGGGCTTATAACTTTTACAATTTATGATCTTGTTAATCATAAGTTTTTTTTTACTGATGATTTGTGTCAGGATGTCTTTTGTTGTAAATGACAAAGTCTGAACCGTCGAAATTTCTTTCTGTTTTCAATAAACTTGAGCCTTGTTAATTATTAAACTTGTCTTTGTCTTTTTTTATCTTTCTTTTCAAACATTGTTACCATTTTGGTTCCGCCTTTATTAAATTTAAGTCCCCTGGTAACATGTTTCTGGTAGCAGAGCGTGGTTGATTTTCTATTCTAGCGTGGTTATCTCTAAATTATAGAGTGGTTAATTTTAAATTCTGGAACCCTAGTTAATTTTCAAAATTTTGTATTGGAACTATCTAAATTTAAATTCAAAATTTTCTTTGTTAAACAAGGCTCATTTTTATGTTTTGCAGCTTTTTCAAATACTGCACAACTGTTGCTGATGAAATTTTTTTATTTAGTTTAAATATTTAAATCTCTATAAATCTATAGTCTCTTTTTTATTATTTATTTATTTTATAAACACTTACACAAAAACTTCTAAACCAATTTCGATAAAATTTTTTTTTATTATTATTTTGTCTGCTTAAATATTTTTTTTTTATATATATATATTTACATACACTGCACACTAGTCATTCACTGAATTTGATCCAGACAGCGGGCTCATTCGGGAATCCAAAAAAAAAAAAAATTTAAATAAATAATAAAATCCAAAAATAGTTAAAAACAAAAAAAAACAAAAAAAAATTCAAAAATTTCCTTCAAAATTTTCTCGAGTTTTCTTTCGCTTGTCTGTATCAATTCATACTTACACACACACATATATACACAACAACTACACTACATATAATTCTTGAGTCTTTCTCTGGCTCTTTCTTTTTTTTTGCATCATCTTAAAAGAAATTTTTTTATTTAAATTACTTGGTTTATTTTTTTTTAATAATTATCAGCAACGGTTAAGATGGCAGTGGATTTGCTGCGATTAGTGGACTCGTTAAAGAATACCGAGCTTGCTTTTGAGGTAGTAGCTAGAGGTGGTGAAAAAGACATTGTAGCTAAAATGCGAACCTCTCTTAGGTCCCTTCTGCAGAACAGCGTCGAGCCCGAAATGGGAAACTTCACCGAAGACATCCTCTTGCAACAGATAGCGTTAGCCCGGAACTCCTTGTTTGTCTTGCAAGACGACCTGGAGAACCTCGATTCCGAAAGAGGAATCAAAATGATTCGTGTTCGTGCGCGCATAAACGTCTTCGGAAGACGGCTCGAGTTCCTAAATCGGGTGCATACTGAACAACTAAAAGTAGCAGACAACAATGTGCCACGGGATCTGGCCGAACTACATAACAATTTCGCTACGCTCAAAGAAAAATTTAAAGCCTTTGAGCAAACCGTTGCTCCTCTAAAACTAAACGTAAGCATCCCGCTAACGCCCTCTGGGGGAACCACTAAAGCCAGCTCTGCAGAGCCATCTCGGTCTAATGGGCCAAATCTCCTTGCGGACACGCCGCAGGCTGACGCTCAGCAAACCACACCTAGCAGTTCGAAAGGCTGTCAATACATTTCCTTATACGGAAAATTAAGTCATCCTGCCGAACAAATAATTAAGACAATTCCTCAGACAGATGGGTTCGACCTTGACAAATTATTAAATTTTTTTAAAATTTCTTTAAAAATAGTCAAAACTTACCCGGACGTAGCTTTAAACATTAATAATGTTCTGATGCCCTATGCTCAGGGCCCTTTAAATTCATGTCTGATTAGACATCAGACATTTAAGACTTTTCACAAAGAGGCCTTAAGTCTCTTCATACCTTCGAAAAGGTTGGCTTCTCTAGTGCAGGAGTTATTTTATAGGCCCCAGAAGACTAACGAGGCGGTGCACATTTTTGTTAATCAAATTAAAGAGGCTGCAGAAACTTTAAATTTAGATAAGTCCGAATTGGAGGTCACGGACGTCATTCTGGAGGGACTGTCTCCGGAAGTCCGCAACTGCCTAGTCTTTGTTGCCAAACCTAAAAACTTTGCAGACTTAGATAGACTCTGCGCACATGTCAACAATGTAATGTATACTGACAGGCAAAGGGCTCCATTAAAGAGACCCGAAGTTACAAGTCCTGAGTTTAGACCTACGAGACCCGTGGTCTGTTACAGTTGCGGACAGCCGGGACATAGAAGCCCGGAATGTCGGAACCGGCCTCCAACAAGGCAATATCCTCCAAAAAAACGGAGGCAGGTTTGGAGTCTAGTTGGTAGCTCCAGGCCAGCCTCCCGTTCAAAAACCAACCACTTCGGATTTAAACATAACCTGAAACCACATTTCTTTAATAAACCATCTTTTCAAAATTTAAACTCAATGTCCTATCAAAGAAGAAACAATTTCGGCAATAGAATTCAAAATTACTTTACTCCCATTTGTTATAATTGTGGCATACCCGGTCATTATATCTGGGGTTGTAAATTCTTCTCTCTACGGAATAGGCCTAGGCAAACCTATTCCAGCTCTAAGCTTTCCAACTGCAAACTTCAAAAAAAAAACAATATCTCTCTTAAATCTAGGGGTCTGAACGATCAGTTTTTGCCTTTGGTGGAAGTAGCTTTTGGGCAAATTAAAGTTAAGGCTCTGCTGGACTCCGGTTCAGTAAGATGCGTCATTTCTAAAGCCCTTTTTAAGAAATTAAAAAACACCAAGGCATTTAAATCCATAACCAGGGTGAAGGCTGATTGTGTCACGGCTTCTGGAAAAAGGTTGCCCATTTCCTACTCTTGTCGTCTTCATCTTAAAATGGAACATTGTAGTTGGAATGTGGATTTTCTGGTGGCGCATAAGTTGTCGTGTCCTCTGATCCTCGGGTCAGATTTCATATCTAAAACGGGACTGGTACTTGATCTTTCAGCAAAAAACTTCTATTTTAAATTTTCAAGGTCTATTGTTTTTCCTCTATGTAATTTCAGTAATTCTGCGTATAAACCTATAGTGTCCACAACATCTGAATCTACTGCTCCTGATCCTTTAGGTCATCTTCAAAAGAACGATAAAAACACCATTCAAAAAATAATTAATGATTTTCCTCAGGTACTCACAAAAAGGTTAGGTTTAACACATCTAGTTGAATACGATATTCAACTGAAGGACAACACTCCGGTCAAGTGTTCTCCATACCAATTGGCACCTCCCAAAATGGAATACCTCCGCGAACACATCAACGAATTGTTAGATTCAGGAGTAGTAGAACCCAGCCGGTCCGCATATGCATCCCCTGTTTTTCTGGTTCAACACCCCGAAAAGAAAACAAGGATGGTGATTGATTATCGGAGGCTCAATCAAAACATCGTCGTCGAAGCGGTGCCGCTACCTAACTTACATCAAAGTTTTAACTGGTTTGTCGGTGCCAAATATTTCACAGTTTTCGATCTTAATTCAGCTTATCATCAAATCCCTTTGTCTCAAAAGTCCAAACAAATTACCAGCTTTTGTACTCCTTGGATGCTTTATCAGTTTACTCGAGTCCCTTTTGGACTCTGTACTGGTGCCCAAGTGCTTACCAGACTCTTGGATCAGGTCTTCCATGACATCAAATTCAAATTCATTTTTAATTATCTGGATGACCTAGTCATCTACTCCAAAACTTGGGAAGAGCATCAAAAACATCTTCGGGAAGTCCTTACTCGTTTGCGGCGGGCTGGCCTGACTGTTAACCCAGATAAGGTCCGTTTCGCTGTGAATGAGATAAGCTTTTTAGGACACCTAGTTTCTTCTCGTGGCGTGCAAATCGACCCATCTAGAACAAAAGCAATTAGAAATTTTCCGCAACCCAAGAACCCTAAGGCCGTTTCCAGATTTATTGGAATGGTCAACTTCTTTGCTAAATTCATTCCAAATTTCGCGGAGCACGCTGCGCCTCTAAATCTGCTTCGGAGGAAGGGCCAAAAATTCTCTTGGCAAGCTGAACAAGAGAAAGCTTTTAAACATCTTCGGGAGGCAATAACACAGCCTCCGGTTCTCCGGATGGCCGATTTCGCCAAACCATTCATCCTGCAAACGGATGCGAGCTCGGTGGCCCTTGGAGCAGTTCTACTCCAAGAAATTGACGGCTCACGCCAGCCCATAGCGTACGCTTCACGTACTTTAACACCTGCAGAAAGAAAAGCCTCATCTGCATATGAAGCCGAATGCCTAGCAGTAGTTTTTGGAGTAGAGAAATTTAGGCAATATCTAGAACATCGGGAATTCCTATTAGAAACCGACAACCAAGCCCTTTCTTGGCTTTTAGCACGTCCTCGTCAACTTGGTAAATTAGGCCGATGGATTGCCAAGTTGACTTCATTGAAATTTAAGGTAGCGCACATAAGAGGAACTCAGAACATCATAGCAGACTCCCTCTCGCGCATGTTTGAACCGGAAAATTTCAACGAAGAAAATGTCACCTTTTCGTGTACCAGTCTCCTCACAAATTTTCCTCTAGCTTTTCATGACATCCAGACTCATCAAAAGGCCGACCCTATTTTGAAAAATATCATTGCCGACCTTGAACAGAACATCTCTTCAGAGAAGTACTGTTTAAGTAAAGGTGTACTCTGCCTGAAAAATCATCTGGAAAAGCCCACCAGAATTTATTTACCTCAGTCCTTAGTCGACCTGGTGATTAATTATCATCACGACTCCGTTGTGGGTGGTCATCTTGGAGTACTTAAAACTTTGTTTAAGGTAAAGGAGAATTTTTATTGGCCAACTTTAAAACAGGATGTCACCTCTAAAGTGCGAGCTTGTTCGGTGTGCGCTGTAAGCAAACCTGCTCACAACTCCAAATTAGGATACCTTGCCTCAACGGTTCCCAATCGTCCCATGGAAAAATTACACATCGACTACGTCGGACAGCTTCCTAGGACAAAACAGGGCTACAACATGATATTGGTCGCAGTTGACCAGTTCTCAAAATTCACCTGGCTCATGCCTGTCAGAGATGCAACTTCCCACAGTACAATTAAGGCCTTAAGCCAAAACATTTTTCAAAATTTCGGTTTTCCAAAGATAATAATCTCTGACAATGCACAATGTTTTGTATCACATGTCTTCCGCAACTTTTGTTTTTCTCGCGGTATTAAGCATGCAACTTTATCTCCTTATCACCCCCAACCTAATAATGCGGAAAGACTTAACCGAAACCTTAAGGCAGCCCTTATCGCCTATCACTCCAAAAATCAATCCTCTTGGGACGACTCCCTTTGCTGGCTTCAGCTGGCTTTCAATTTCGCACATCATGAGACTCTTAAAGCAACACCTTTTAGCATTCTTTTTAATTTTCTCCCCAATACACCACTGAGTCTCAGCTGGAACATACATGATCTCCTTCCAAAACCTAATACAAATCCATCACAAGTTTGGCGCCAGGCCAAAGACAATATAATGAAAGCGCACCAAAAGGCCGAAAAGACCTATAACAAATTCAGGAAGCCTCATCTGTATAAAATCAACGATCTTGTCTGGTGTAAAACACACCCTCTGAGCTCCGCCATAGACAAGCGAGCTGCTAAATTGATGCCTCGATGGTCAGGTCCCTTCCGGATCATTGATTTTCTTACTCCAGTTACCGTTGCGCTTTCTTTCGCCAATTCACCTCGTTTTATTAAAAAAGCACACGTCGAGCAACTCAAACCTCATCATATAAATTAAATATCAACAAATTTCTAGAACCTTCTCCTTTACGATTTAATTTTCTTTCTGATCTTTTTGGCCCGCACAAATTGTCATCTGGTAGTCTTCTTTCTGTGCACTGCAGAACATAATAAAATACGGAACCAAGCCGTATTTCCTCTAAGCCAAATGCACATCTGTATGTTTGGGCATCGGTGGGCTGAGCTCTCCTAGAGCCCCTCCGTGCCGTAATCAGTATAGATGGTTGCAGGCGAAGAGATATTGATTTTTCCTTGTCCAGTGATATATCTCACTGTTTCCCGGACTTGACGCTTTTCAACCCATAGTCTGATCAACTATGAGGTTCCACTTTACGGCAATGGCCGCTACATGTACCTGACATGTTTCCCTATCTAGACATATCTTGACATCGAGCACTCCGCGGGTGTAATCGATGCGACGAGAATATAGAGAGCGTCATGAACTCTTCTGTTTCTTCGTCACCATAACGTCTTCGGACGAGGACATAGTGAGTCCATTTCCTTAATAGTTAAGTTTGGTGTATTTGTTCTTTGTTTGTTTATCTTGGTGAAGGTATACTGACCGGTTCTGTCGAACTACATATAGATAATGTGGCACTCGCTATGCATGTTAGTCTTAAGTTTTTGTTTGTCTCGAGGTCTAAAACACCTGTCTGAGAGAAATTTTTTTTTACCCCTTCACGCACACTCTCTCTCTCCTTTTTCAAAATTTTGCGGGAGGCCCTTCTGGCCCCTTCTCTATTCCACTCTAACGCCGTCTTTCGGGGGGGGGGAGCTGTAGCATTCAAAAACACATTCGTAAATATACATTCAACTTGCTTAGCCTTGACAGATGCTGGCACCTGGCGGCCCTCTCCAAAACCAAGCATCGCCTGACACCTGAATACAAAGTACAATTCGCCGGTCAAGCTAGCTTCCCTAATACCCGTCCACAGTCTAGATGTGATAACAACATGGTCTACATTCTGCATTACTCCGTTAACAAAAGTTCTTTCTTTCTCAAATTTTACAAGTCTTATACTACATCATGCTAATTTACAGTTTGTGCGCCTTAGTTTAAACAATCTCGTTCTAAAATGTAAAATAAATCATCATTTTTCTCGGTGCAAGCTCACGTGAACTGCGACAGGATTAACCAGGTACTTCAACCTTACAGATTTTGTCATATTATAAATTTTGTTAATTTTTTTTAAATAATTTGTTAAATATCATGTATTCTTTAGAATATGTATTTCATGTTTTATTTAATATTCTATTTTCTTTTGAAACTAAATTATTATAAAAAAATTTTCTTTTCTTAAAACATCATTTACAAAACCTTGTAAAGGCACATTTTAAGTTTTGAACAATTTTGTGAAATAAGTGCAAACTAATGTTGAACATTGAATGATCAGCATATCTTATTGAACATGTCAAATATAAAACAATTAGAGAAATTTCTTCTAAATCAGAAAATTTCGTTTTATAGACTTTTGAAGAATCTTACAAGTCTTATACAAGCTTTCTTTTAAACAAAACTATATATATATAAATAAATTTATAATCATCTAAGAAGCTTTTAATTACAATCTTAACGAATTTCTGTGATGCAATTAATTTACTTTAATTTTGACAAATAACCAGATATTTTCTTCAATAAAGAACATTAATGCTACAACATGTCTGATTTTGCACAGACGTTTAAAAAAAAAAGTGTTTTTTGTTTGCCATAGCTAATATGCTGGTAGAAGAAATAGGAGAAATAGAGAAATTCTTGTCTCACATTGCGCAAACCAGCGAAACATCCTAACAAGTTTCGTCCTGTTGGCAAAACACGTTTTTTGTATAACATAACTTCAGATTTTCAAGTGCATAAAAGTGATGTCCCTTTTTACAGCTGACTTTACAGAACTTTAACTAACTCATATTGTATATGTGCCTAAATTTACTTCCGCAAATATGTGTTCCTTAAAACTATTTTCTAGATGTAGACTTGTGTAATTATTTATAAATTATATAACAATTTCTTGGGTGGAGCCTGCATGCAATTTTCGGTCCTAACAACCTCCAAGAGGTTAGTTTCTAAATTAAAATAATTGACGTCAATTAACAAAATTTTCAAACTTCTAAATTCTTTTCTTTTTTTAAATATATAAATTTATTGGCCAATATAGTTTTTAAGAAATTTTCAAACCAATTATATTATGTAACTTTAGTTTAGTGATAAACATCTTAACTATAGATATGATCTTTTTTGAACTTAAAATATTAAGCTCGTTTATATTTTGTTAAATTCTGTAACTGTTTAAAAAGAAACTATCATCTTATAAACTAAAAAGGGGGGGATAAGTTTTTTGAATCTTTTGATTAATTTTTTTTTTTTTTTTAAATTATTATACTTTTACATTAAGGGCGTATAATTCTTTTTTTTGATTAATTATAATTCTGTGAATTATTAAGCTGTGCTCATTGTTTCTTTTTTATTGTTAAATTTTTGTAACTATAAATATATATATATACTAAAAGGGGGGGATAAATTTTTAGAATCTGTTGATTAATTTTTTTTTTATCTAAATTATTATATGTTACAATTAAGGGCTTATAACTTTTACAATTTATGATCTTGTTAATCATAAGTTTTTTTTTACTGATGATTTGTGTCAGGATGTCTTTTGTTGTAAATGACAAAGTCTGAACCGTCGAAATTTCTTTCTGTTTTCAATAAACTTGAGCCTTGTTAATTATTAAACTTGTCTTTGTCTTTTTTTATCTTTCTTTTCAAACATTGTTACCATTTTGGTTCCGCCTTTATTAAATTTAAGTCCCCTGGTAACAAGATATTCCTTGCATAGTTCCAACTAGGGAAAACTGGTGTATCGCTAACCAAATAGTTAATATTGATAAAATGAAGTGGGCTATTAATTCTTTTCACCCATTCAAATCACCAGGGCCATATGGGATCTTTCCAGCTCTACTACAGAAAGGGGAAACTTGCCTTAGCACCATCCTGTGTAGACTGTTCAAGGTTAGTCTAGCCAGGTATGTACCTCAAGAGCAAAAGGCAACCAGAAGAGTGTACAAACCTAAGCCAGGACCCAGTTCTTATGATGAGGTTGGGCTTATAAACAGATTAGTTTAACTTTATTTATTTTGAAGACCCTAGAAAAACTGGTAGAGAAACATAAACATGGGCCCATGATTCCCTAACATATAAATCAACATGCATACCAGTCAGATAAGGCGTGTGAGAGTGCACTTTATAATATAGTACAAAGACTGGAAGAGACTCTCAGAAACCGTAAATATGCCCTCAGCATTTTTCTTGACATTGAGGGAGCTTTTGACAATCTCTCCCATGATTCAATGGTTCAAGACCTATCACAGGGTATCATAACCGTGTGAAAGTGGATGGGGGATATGTTAAATGAGAGGACAGTTATTGCTAAAGTAATGGGAGGGGAGCTAGAGGGTAAGGTTACCAGAGGTTGTCCACAGGGGGGAGTTCTCTCTCCTCTTCTGTGGTGCCTGGTGGTTGACACACTTCTGAACCCCAAAGATATGAAGACGATGTGGTGGTGATTATCCAAGGGAGGTTTGGGAATATAGTGATAGATCTCATGAAAAGAGTTCTGTCACTAGTTTAGGTATGGTGTCATTAGGAAAAACTCAGAGTTAACCCTAATTCATCCAACATTGATCCCATTTACAAGGAAGAAGATCACTCCGGATTTGAGTGATATCAAACTTTCTTGAGATAAAAATTCCTTGTACGGACGAGGTAAAATATCTAGGGGTGGTATTAGACACCAAAGTAACCTGGAATTTGCACTTGAGGCACGTTATATGTGTGTGTGGCCAATATGGCCATAAATGAAAAACATCATCAAAGATTGGAAAGCTTTAAGGGGCACAACCATAGTAAATTATTACATAATAACATTCTTTCAATTAGTACTGAAAGAACGAGGAATAAGACCTGAGGAAGAGAAGCAAAGAAGCTGTTGGACAACCTGAAATATCTTCATCAAATACTTTAGGAAGAATATACAATGTACATCCGAACAATGCTGAACGCTCTTATTTACGGTTGCTTCTGATTACTGTTCGTGGTCCATCATTTATAAATTTACGAACAGTGGACGGAATAGTACATAATACGTATTGGAGTGTGTGTGAGACACTTCATTTGAAGGAAAACGACGAATTGGGACAAGTCAATTGAAGATTCATCTGCCACTTCCAATCCATTTCATAACGTACGCTGTTTGCAATTATGTTATCTAAATGTTCCATGTCACAATTGTGGGAGAATTACAAAGACCACATAGTCGAAGATATCACAAAAGAAATATACAATACAATGAAGCGCTAATCTTGATAGAGGATCTTTGTTTTGCAATGTGCAGAGAGTTGTTGGCACAATTGGGAATGAAAGCACCAAATCAGTCAATCAATACAACATTCAAAAGAGAACTGCTGAGAGAGTAATCATACAACAGAAATTACTTACATATGTTTGTCCAAGAAAATACAACAAAACTCCTTCCACAACAAAAGATAGCATTTGATACCATCATAAAAACTGTGACATAACTGTGGGCATATTGCATTAGCTCTTGCTTCTTCCAGCATTGCTGCCATGTTGATAGAAGGAACAGCACATTGAGCTCTTAATCTGTCACTAAATATGAAATTCACAGAAAACCCAATATGTAATATTTCAAAAACATCTGGAATGGGAAAGGTTCTTCAGGCATCAAAAAACATTGTATGGGATGAATGTACAATGGGTCACAAGGAGTCGTTGGAGACCATACATTGAAAGACTTGCGAAATAATCAGGTTCATTTGTTGGAGCATTGGTGTTACTATCCGGTGATTTCAGACAAACGCTTCTACCACGATCAACACCAGCTGATGAATTGCACACATGCTTGCAAATATCCAACCTTTTGGAGCACAGTCAAGCAATGAGAGTTCAAGTTCAAACAAATGCAACATGTGACATATATTCAAGACAACTACTGAAAATAGGTAATGGCACTGTACCTACAAATCCAGAAACAGGAAAAATCACCTTCCTATCTAATTTCTGCAACATATGAATTCAAAAGAAGAATTAGTAGAAGACAAGGTTTTCCAAAGGATCGAAACAAATATCAAAATACCGCATGATTGAGCAGGAGAACCATTCTAAATGTTGATGTACATGATATGAACAACATCATTTTAAACAGAATTACAAGTGAAACAGTGACCTAAAAATCCATTGACTTTGTGATGAACTAAAGTGATGAATTTTCTAATGGAATTTCTCAATTCTCTCGTTTTTTTGGATTACCGTCACACATTCTGACTGTGAAAATTGGAGTTCCAATTATATTACTACGAAACATCAATTAGGCAAAGTTCTGCAATGGCACAAATGGCATTTGAGTTCAAATGACTTTAATTTCCAATACAACATGTGTTCGCTATGACTATCAATAATGCACAAGGACAATCTTTGCAAGTGTACAGTTTGAATTTAGAAAACAATTGCTTCTCTCATGGACAATTATATTTCGCATGCTCCAGAGTCAGTAAACCGTGTGATCTTTGTGTTTATGCAGAAAACGGAGAAACAAAAACGTAGTCAATCCCCTAGCTTTACAATAAAAAATTATTTTCTGTGAAAATCATCTTTTTTCTTCATCTCCTTTCATTCCACATATACACATCAACGCAAGGCAGGGTATTAAATTGAATGATATGTTTTCTCAGTGAATCTATGTTCATTTGAATACTTTTATTTACTTTCAAATTCATTTGATATTAGACTGAGCCACAGCAAAGTGTGGCCAGGTATAGCTAGTTTCTAATAAAAAATTAACTTTAAAGTACATAATCAAAATATATTATAAACATAAAAATTTCCTGGAAAACACATCACTCAAAACTGATTAAAAAATAATGCACTAAAAACTATCACTAAACGAATACATACTAAATGTTAAGGCTGATTGAATTTGGTTTAAATTTAGTAAACCTTCACAATCGGCTGAAACAAATTTTAATTAAATTTGACTCATACCTAGCTCCTAAAGCTCCATATAAAACAACATTTATAGTTCTATAAAAGGACGAGATATATCCGTAATATAACATTACTCTTGCTTACTATCTAAGGAAGGAATGTAGGAGGTTTTAGATATGAGATTTTGGGCATTAAGTATAATTATCATAACCAAAATTTCAGGGTATTTAAAAAAACATAATTAGTGATTTCACACAATCAACTCTAAAGAATTTGACCACATTTTCTCAAAAATAACCCTTAAAAACAAAACATATTCTAAATAATTAGCCACCAGTTATTTATCCCTCTTTTCACATTAACTAGAACAGCAGAAAGTTATACTAAAATAGGTGCAGCCATGTTTGACATTTTCCATAAACATGTTTAGAAAATACAACGTTATATATTTTCCCCTTTATTATTTAAAGACGAAAAACTTCTAGGTCACTAAAATATCTGCAGCCATGTTTGGCATTTTCCATAAACATTTTTTTAAAAAATACAATGTTATATATTTTCCTCCTTTGTTATTTAAAGACAAAAAACTCTGTCACCATTGCCTTATATAAAAAAAAGGAAGAAAAAACATAAAATAAAGACTCCCAGTTATTGAATATTCTAATAATGTCTGGGTCGGAAGAGAACAAGAGTTGGTAAAGAGAGACCAGATAGGAAAGATAAATGAGAGGGATCTAATTCAAGACTACAGAAAATGTGTAGATCCAGCTAAGGATATAGCTTGGAAATGCAACGCCATTACTAACGATAGTGAGCCCTTGAAGATAAATTGTTTTATAAGAACTCTTCTTATAACAATGACACACTGTTAGATTTCTTTAAACAAACTACAACTAATCTCATAATATACACCTACTTGTTAATAGTAAAACACTGATGCCTAAAAGCAAATGAATCTTTAAAGCAAACATTATACATTTACATTTATAGACTTATCCATAAAACATTTAACCAATAAAAACACAGTTTTACTACTTACCATCAAATACAATAAACTTTGATACAAAGAATGTAATCACAGGTAATATCAAAATAGTTAAGCAATAAGAAAAAATAGTTCTGAAAGTCTGAAAGTCCACAGCATCCTAAAAATAAATACACACAATTATTAGGGTATTTGAACATTCATATATTGTATACCATTTAGTTTGCTGATGATACAAATTAGAGTTTCCATGCAAATTCATTACAAAACTTTAGGGATAAAATAAAGCAAAAGCTTAAAGTTTCAAATATTTATTAGTATAAATGAGCTACAATTGTTTCGCCTTGCGGCATCGACGGGCTACTAAACTACTAAGCTACAAAACTTTAGAACAAAATGTTTTGTTTTAGAAATAGATATTTATTTTACATTACATTTTACAAAACCAGATGGTACTGGTGAAAACAGGTGAAGGGTCAATGTTATTAATCCAAATTACATTATTACAACAATTACAAATCATTTTTATCACTTGTTACTCTAATAATCAACTTACAAGCAAAATAAAATACAATATTTCAATACTACAACAAACGTCAGTATGGAAAAACTATGGAAAAATAATTCACAATTTAATTTCTCCAAGATCCCATTTATCAATAAAATCAAAGAAAAAATTCCTAGGAGCTAGAAATTGTCATCCAGATATTCTTGAACCGAGTAAAACGCTCTTTGTGTTAAAGTCATCTTAATGCGCATTTTAATTTTTTTTCCCTTTCAATTTTTTATATCTATAGGTAGTTTATTAAACAATTTAATACCGATGTAATATGGTGTTTTTTCAAAGACAGAAAGCTGATGTTATGGGTAGTTATAATAACTAAGAATTTCCTTATTTTGGGTTGAATATGCATGGAAGCTCTGATTTTCAAGGAAATGTTTTATTTGGTTGTTTACCAGCAACAGACACTTATATAAAGAAATGGCATGAGACAGTCATCAATTGTAAATTGATAAATAAAATCTTATAAGAACTTTTGAACTTACTAAAGGTCATAAGCCAAATATATATATTTTTTTGTACTTTAAAATATCTGCAATGTCTGATGTAAATAATACAAGTAGACAATCCGGATGAATTTACAGCTAATTTCAGTGAATCGGAAATGAGACTCATTGTAATTTAATGTATTTACTCCTCCTTAACTATCATAGATTGCCTGAGTCCCACGTTTTTCTCTCAAAGTATTCCAAATATATCCATAGCCACTAACAATCCTCCCTCAAAATTGTAGAAGGGTCATTAAAAAATATTTTATACTTTTTAGTCTGTTTTAAAAACGTGGTATGTTAAAAAAAAAATTATTTGATTTATCATTGTGGCATTGAATCTACCTTCAATATTTATACTTATTTTATGGTATTAATTGTTTCGGATTACGGCAACTTTGAGCAACAGTTGCCGAAGATGTCACAAGGCGAAACAATTGTAGCATATTTATATTATTAATTTTTTTAAACTTTATTTTTATTTAATCTTGTTTATAAGTTTCCTAATGGAAAGTTTTTATAACTTTCCAGAAACACCCTTAAAGAATTACAATACTGTAATCTTCCATTAATTTGTTGTTTCCATTGATTACAGTCATCATTTTCAATGAATGTTAAAGTATAGCTTTTAAAATTGTTTTATTTTTATCTTATAATGTTAGTTTTTATGTTTAAACTGATTTTTGTGATTGTTTTTTAACATTTTTATGTGTCTATTTTAACTTTCAATGAAGATTTTATCAATGTAATGGAAGAATTTCTTGATTTATTTAAGATTTTGAATTGATTATTATTAAATTTTCAATTCAATCACTAAATGAATTTAACTGTACTTTTTCTACCCGATTGTATGATTTTTTTGTCATAGTTTGAGTACTTAAAGATGAAGTACAATTAAATGAACAATACTGAGCTCAACAGATTCAAAGACTCCAGCGCTGACCTTTTGAGAACAGGCCAAAATGTTTTAGGTTCAGAGTGCAGACATATCCACATTGAATAGAGTACAAGCAGAGTAGAGAAATAATTATCACTTAGGCACAATTAACTATACACTGAGCGTAAATTTTTATGAATACTTCCAAAATAAGTTTCTGACTGTTGTATTCTTGCCCCATTCTGCTAATAAACTTTGTTAAATGAATAATTAACTTAAAAAAATTATAATAATTTATATGTTTTGTTACAACTGACATAATTATTTTAATTGCGATTCTGTCATATATTCATAATATAATTAGTTGAAGAGTAAGTTTCAGATTGATTCCATATTAAGAACCGATGTTTGTCCTAAAATAAATGTTTTTAAAGATGGAGTTAGGCCTACTCAAAGTTATGTATGTCCTAATATCTTTGTTACGGAACTTTCAGCGATAACCTAAACTCACCATGGGTCTCTCTTTTATTTAGACCGTACTTATTTTTCCAAATTATTTTCATCCTCTTTTGCTACCAGAATAAACAAAATTAAATAATGCATATTAAGATCGGGTCGGTCTTTGTGAGGCAGGAATTCCGTTTGAATGGCTTTTTTATCCTTCTTTAAAGTTCCAACATATGTCAGGTTCCTTTTGAGTAGTTCCGAACAACAGTCAACTGAAGAGAACCAATTATCGGCTGTAACGTTTCGGTTTGATCCTTCAAATTTCTTATACAACCGTAACACTGACTGTGTCGGCACACTGGCCTTTTTATCGTCTTCGTTCAACCCAACACTGTCAGAACCTTTACCTGTATATATATATGCATCATACAAGTATGATGTCTTCGTGTCAGAAAGACATAAAATCTTTATGCCATATTTCTTGGGTTTGTTTGGCATAAATACTCTAAAAGAGCAACGCCCGCGAAAGGGGACGAGCATCTCGTCTATTGTTACATATGTCGATGGACAAAAGACGGATTGACTATTTGAAATATCTTTTCAAATATTTATGATATTGCTGCGGCCTTGTTAGTTTCCTTTCTTTCAGCTCGAGTTTCTGCATCGTCAAATCTGAGACACTCCATCAAAACATCGAAACGTTTTACTGACATGGTAAGGCGAAATATTGGTCGGCTGAATGCACTCTTGTCGAACATGGATGAGATCTTCTCATTGTGCGATCGCAAACTTGAAGAAAGTAACAAAAGTCCAATCAGTGCATTAATTTCCTCAAAATTAGTATTTTTGTAGTTACTTTTACTTGTATGAGGAGCAAGTTTGTCACGAACTTTAGCTACTTTTTCATTTGTGTGATTTACTATCTTTGTTATTATGTCTTCATCAAAGAAAAGCGTCCAAACGTCTTTTGTATTTGGGTTGTTATCTAACACTCTTGCAGGCCCTATTATGCCTGGCAACCCACTTCTTATGTTTCATATAGGTGTACGAATATTTCTGGGTGGGGGGGGGGGTTTGAAGCCCAGGCATTTGGAGGAGCATATTCTTTTTTCTTTAGCCGCTCCAAGAAATACTTGGTAGTGGAATGTTTGCCGCAATGAGATTTTCCATTATGTATGTTTCTTTCTCCATGCTCTTCTTCTCACATCGGTTCATCTATATCTGACCTTTCATTTTCATCTGAACTTCCATCTTCACCTGGCCTTTCATCTTCATCTGACCTTTCATTATTATCGTAACTTTGGTTATTATTATCATTTTTGCTATTTCCAAAACGTTCACCTCTTGGTTCTTAAATGTCTGAATCACTCGAATCAGGTTCTTCATCCGAAATGACATAATCCGGATCGGCATCCAAGTCATCTACAGGATCATCCGAAAATTCGTCCTCTGTTTCACATTCAGCACCCTCAGATGTCAATAAACCTCGAATTTGATCACTAAAATCGGGATCAGTGATTGGGATGTGTTTACTAGAACTAGGCCTATCCATTACAAATATAAAAATTAAAAAAGTTCAAAGAAATTAAATAAAAACTTTAAAAACAATTTCTCATTTACACATTCGATTACATCACTAAACGAAACACGCAGTAGTTTTGACCGGAGCATAAATGACGTTAGGCGAAAGATACGGTCATTCTGACCATTTCGATTTTACAAAAACGTATTGTTCATTCAACTCCATCACTGAAACGGAAGAATATAGGGATGGATAGTGAGGGATAGCAAAGGGGGTAAGGTATGTGGAGGGAGGAGCGCCAAGGTCAAGCAGGAGTAGGCTACCAACTCTGTTAAGTAAAATTTACCCGTCGGCCAAAATGACCAATGTTTCGTTATAAGTGTTAAGGCCTCACAGTCATCTCATAACATGAGCAGCCAATTGAAGCTTTCCTAACTTTTTTGAATCTGGTCACATCTATCTACAAAGCGTACTGCTAGCCCCGACATCTGGTTAATCCGGACAGGATTTAATTACTGTAGTTTAAATTATTAATTAGAGACAAAGAAAGAAATTTCATATTATTATTGGTAGCTAATTAAAGCAATCCCGAATAAATAAAAATAAATTTATTCAGGGTTGCTTTAAAATTAGCTACCAATAATAATTTGAGCTTTCTTTCTTAGTCTTTAATTATTACACCTTTGTGCAAATTAATGTGAACAAGGAGAGAAATTTTGATTTGGCAATAGGCCAACTATAGTCATCTATTTCCCGTCTTTTTCTATTCTATGTCATTCTGTAGGTTTATGTGTGTTGCTTGTTATGATATTCTACTCTATTGCAGAGTTTTTCAACCTGTGAGTGTTGGTTATTGTTGTGTACAAATGTAAGTGCTTGTTTTTGAGCAATTTTAGAACAATTTTAAACATGGATTTAACACCCACAAAACAATAATCTATCATTACTCTTCACTAAAACCACTAAAACACTTTTCGGAACAATGTGAAATTGCTGCAAGATGCAAATAAGTTTAGGTGAAGTCAATAATATTATAAAATTTAAAAAAGAGACTGATTAAATTTCACCTCGTCGGAAAGGCCATTGTGCCCGAAAGCAAGCAACAAGTGCCAGAGACGATCCATTTCTTATTTGAAATAATAATAATAATAAAATAAATCCTTGTAAGACTAGTTTTGAGCTTATAAAAGACTTGCTAGATGTTGGTGTTAATGTACATGACTCAACAGTTTGGAGCCGACTGTTGGTGTCTGGCAGTAAAGCCAGGCGATTAATAAAAAAATTTAACTCCTATAATTAGAAAACTGCTTGATCGGGCAAAAAAAATATAAAAATTGGACCGTCAAGGACAGGGAAAATGTTGTTTTCTAATGAAAGCCATTTCTTTGTTCAAGGAATGAGAGTTCAGAACGTTCGAAGAACATGTGAGGAAAAGGTTTAACTGAAAATGAAAACTACTAGGCTATAGATGCACATAATCATCATCTACCAGCTACCACTATTAGTTTTTAGGTTTTATTTTGTGACAGAGACTGTTAGTGTTGTTAGGGTGGTAAAACTGTGTAGGCAGGGTATGTCTAGTCCCATATCCCCAAATTGTGCCCCATCTCATCCTGGTGAACCCAACCTATGATCTAAAGATAGTGATAAGATACAAGATAAAAATTGTCAGAGAATATAGGCCTATTTGAGTATTTTTTTTAATAAGTCTAGGTATAAATAAATCATTTTATTTAAATATTAATTTTAAAAAAGTAGGTAATTGTATACTGTAACTGCAACCGGTCTTTTTGGCGATTTTTAAATTTTTTTAATGTTCTACATACCTTATTTAATAATAATAAAATAAGTTTTCACTGCGGAGATAACTTTTTCATGAAAAAAAAACTTTTCTACCTGTTAAGGTCCATTAAGTGAATTGCGCATTAAAATAGGTTTGTATGTACAAGGTCAAGTAAGGTGGTTATATATAGCTATGCTACCTGGCCTACACGTAAATTTAAAAAAGAAAAAGAACTTTTGTATGTGTTCCCAAGCGGTCCCCCACCACATACTATCCACGCTCAATGTTGCTTGACTTCGGTGATATATAAATGCATTGAGGTCTGTAGTTTTGAAATCGTGATTTTTCGGTGAAAATCAAAAAAGTCTCCGTGTTGAAAACTTATTTTATTATTAATAAATGTAGAACATGATTATTTAAAAAAAATTGAAAAAAAAAACTGGTTGCAGTTACGTAACAATTACCAAAAAATACTATGAACTCATGATTTGATAAGGCATTGTCAATATTGTTCACAGTATTTTCGTAGTCTAGGGTATTTCATATAATTAGCTCATTTTTTTTGGGTTTATAATTGAGATTCTACAATAGACTTAATTGTTTAGATTTAAATTTCAATTAAATTTTATACTTTATACAAGAAATTTGTTCTCAATTGCAACAACTAATTAGTTACTCAACAAGTTTTGTTTGTTGTTGTTAGGGACTATTTGTGGTATGAAGAGGATAATATTTTGTCACTTATTAAGTCACGAGAATATAATTTTAGGTGCTTGTTCATATTTCATAATTTACACATCACATAACCTGTATAATAAATATTTGGTACTTCAAATCTATATAGATTGGCATAATTTACTTTACATTTACAAACATTTAGCCTGACTAATTAAAAGCAAATTTTTGTTATGGATTTCTTCTAAGACTTATTTCAGATTAAAACTTGTTTTGGGAGAGATTGAAAAATGGAGGTGACAGGTTTCTCAGTTTTAGTAAACATTTAGTAGGATTTAAAGGTAATATTTAGGAGTGAAGATTGAAAAATTGATGTAGCAGGTTAATCTCATTTTTACTAAAAATATTTAATTCAAATTATATTTTTCTATACCAAAGTAGTAACTATGCAAGTTAATCTATAATGGTAGTAGGAATAGATTATTAAATTTATTACTAAACTTTAAATTGCTTACGTCAGTTGGAACAAATATTCATAGTCGTCTAATTATGTAATATAACAAACTTTCCCAATAATAATAAAGTACACTAAATATTTACCAAAAAATAAGCCTAACAATATATAAATGTAATTAAACAACTTCACGTTTTGTTGATAGGCCTGAGGTATGAAAAAAATTTTTTAGGCTATTTAGTGTAAAAAGTCAAACATAACCTAAAATGTTACTCACAGTAGATGGTCCAGGAATCATGTTTACTTTTATATGAAGTATAGAAACCCAAGTTATGAAAATGACCAAGGAAATTTGAAATCTACTATTATTATTTTCGAATACACAAAATATCACCTGATCATTATATCTTTCATTCGATTATAGAAGAAATGTTCGAGTATATCACATCTATCGATTTGATCACTATCAAATAAATCGAATAGTTAAACATTAAACTCGATACATACAGTGGAAAAGTACTGGACACATTACAGGGATTCTGGATTTCAGTGAAAATTTAAATTGAATTCAACAATTTGTAATAAATAGAAGTGTTTTGGCAATTTCATGCCTTATAATATTTATTTCTAGTCAAAAAGTGATTAAAATCTTTTTATTAATGAAAATAAATTAAAATCAAATCAAATTCTCACATTCTACAATTCTTTGATACCTATTATTGTCGTCTGCTTCTAGAACGCGCTAAAGCATTCAACTTAATATTGCCCTTTTAAAAGTACCGGGTTCACGGTAGCAGCACAGTTATTGTGTGGCAATACTGTTTTGTTTAGTGGTATTACACTTTCACTTTTCTCTCGTTGATATTTCTTCGCGTTGTTTTAATTTAATTTTTTTTTCATTGTTCAATATGCCTTCAATATTTAACCATGAATCTAACGCTTGTTGGCCCATAAGAAGATCGTACAATAGTTTGTTTTGTAATCCTATAACAGATGAAACTGTAGAAGTGCACATAAACAAAGTGGCTTATAACAAAGGTGTAAATAATACAAACCCTAGTAAATCCAACTATCACATATCATCAAATGGTTACTATGGTTATCAGCCTCACGCTATTTCAAATGTAGCAGAAGAATGTTCAATGGATGTTCAAGAAAATGTTTTAAACGAAACTGGAAGTGATGTAGATGTATCAATGCAGGAATGTCAAACTTTGGGAACTGTAACTAAACGTAAAAGAAATATCCATGAATTGACAAGAGACGGTGTTAAGCGATTCAGACAAGAAGGTAATTACCATTAATACTTACCTATTCTGTAATGCACACTTAGTTTAAATACTGTAACCCTTACAGGTTAAATTTTGATATGAAGGCCTACTCATTTAAAAACAGAGTATAAAAATATCCATAAGTAATAGAGGTAATGTCTAATATTAACTACAATTAATTATGAAAACTTACTTTTCGTTTTTTTGCAGACTTTTTTAGACACTATTTCAATTTTGTTTTTCTTAATGTAGCCTTTGATTCTTTTGTTTTAGGGAGGATACAATTATACCAAAATTAAACTCCTAACACATTTATAAAAATAAGCTTAATTTAATGTCTTAAAAATTATTCCAAAATACATGATCTTTAGTTTAAAATATTTTCATGATAAAAAATAACATCAGAGTTAGTTTGTAGTGTAGCACTACTAATTAAAATCATTGTATCCTGAATTCCGTTCAGTTTGTAGACAGTGAAAATAGACAGGTTAGTAATCATATTAGAGTTAATTTAGTTTGGATAACGTACGGATATTAAAAATTTGTGTTGTACCTAAAATGGTTGTATATTAACCTATAAATATTGTAGGTAATCTAAATTTCTAAATCAAAATATTATAAAAGAATACCCAAAGTAATCCTGAGGGTACATTGCAGGTTTATCTTATTAATTTTTCCTAAATTTTATCTCTTGTCATAATTGTAAAAAAACAAGACTTGGTATTATACTAGATTTCTGTTAAGATAGTAATAGTTGATACTTTCATCTTTCCTATTTGGTTTCTCTTATCCAACTCTTGATCTCTTTCAACCCCAACACTAATAGAATATTCGAAGGATAAAGGTCTCTATATTTACTCTTTATTCCTTTTTTTGTATGGTGATGATGATAGCAGGGTTTTTGCCTTTACAAAAAAAAAAGTAGTAGTTGATGAGCCCAACACATCAGTTTCCAATTATTTGTGGTAAATTCAAAATAGAAATTTCATAAAATACTGCCAATAAATTTCAGGTTTATTTGGTTTGGGAGTCAGATATGTTCAAACTTTTGTCAAATTCGAATTTTAGCTTAGCATCCTTCAAACATAGCATTTGTATTAAAACTTGTAAGTTGCATTAAAATTAGTCAATTAGAAAATATTTAGTATATTTTGGAGTTTTAAGAGCCAGGTTTGAATCTGACTCAACTGTATTTTCAATGTTCGAACTCACAATTTCAAGAGTAAATATTTTGTGGTAGAATCCTAATTAAAAATGATCTAACTTTGAGGCCTACCCCTTATTTTCACTGTAATATTGATCTTAGGCGAAGTCTGTGAAATACATAGGCTACCCAGAACCCAATTATTAAATTTAGTAGTCATTTGGAATATTGAGTTAGGGCCTACTACTGTAGGCCTAATATATTACAATCACTTTCACCCTCACTCTAGTTTCACCCCAATCCTTATTTAATTTGGTTCAAAATCTTTTTTCCGTTGTACCTGTAGCTGACACTTAATATTTTTAATTTGTAATTAATCAAACTATCTGTTCTGAGATAATGGCACAAATATGGTACAGACAGAGAGACATCATTCTGAAATTGATCTAAATATATTCAAATATGTTCACAACATTGAAAATTTTACAAGTAGGGCCTATATATTAAAATTTTAACACCATAACAATCTTTTCATTAGACTACTTATAATGGAACCCTAAGCTATCCATATCTTTTTTTTTTTTTGCTTGATGGATTATTCCCTATTTTGAGTCCACTTGATAGGTATTCACCAAGCATGAGAATTGTTTTTGTCGTTACTCAATAGTGATTAATGTAGCCTAAAAGGTATTGATTGTATTGACTAGACAAATTGTATATCGAAATGAGTTCCAAAAATTCATAAGGTATAATTTAACCTACATTTATTATCAATTTTTTAATATGTAGCCTAATCTACTTCAGCACTTCTACCTTTCTATTATTTTAGAGTAAGATATATATTTGAAAACATTTATGACAGAATTTGGATTTGGATAAATAACTCTTTTCATAATAGCTCCTCTATAGGGGCGGTGAAAATTAAAGTCTTACATGGATTGACTGAAGTAGAATTAAAGTGTAGTTGAATGAAATCTATTTTAAAACTATTGGAACTCAGTTAAAACTGTGGAACACACCACTAACTGTTGATCAAAATTGAACATTCTTTAACTTTGGTGCCCATCATCTTAGAAAATATTTGTCGATGATAACTTTATTGCCAATAGACCTTTAAAATTGAGTGGATGTCTCAAAATTCCTTTTCATTTTATAATTTCACCTCTTCTTGTGGAAGAATAATTGTAAAAATGTGTAGTCTAATATTAAGTAGGCCTCTATCGAATAAAACTTCCTTTTAAAGTAGTATAAAAACAACATTTTTCAAAGAAAAATATAAGTTATTCTCAAACCAGCACTCGACAAGAACAGGGCTAGACTCGAAAACATCTTTGAGAGAGTTTAAATAGAGAGTGTTTAAAAAATGTGTACCCCAACTTCGGAAATTGATTTAGTGCATTAAAATAAAGGGGGGAAAGTTGTATAAACATGTCCGAAAATGCTTCATTATTGGTCTATTGGCTGTTAATTGTGTGTGTTTTTTTTTTCACAACTAAAGGCTTTCTTAACAACTTTGGAAATTATTAAGATTTTTTAGTCGAAATAGCTGTCATTCACATTTTTTGTAAAGTTAATGGTAATAGAAATATTCAATATCTCAAAATTTTTATAATTAAAAAAAAGACATATGTTATAGAAACTTTTTTCTTTATTTTGATAGATATATAGTTCGTGAGGCAAGTGATGAAACTGTCTTGGCGATGCGCAGTGGCAAATAGAAAGTTTGCGTATGCGTGGCAACAACCCCCTCAGTTGGTTTATGTCTCCATGTGTGGTGTTTGTCTTTCTCCCCACCTCCCAATTCCCCTCCTACGCACATCGAGAGTTTCATCACTCGCCTCATGGCCTATACCATAAATAACTTCTGAAGTTAGGACACATATTTTTGAAGCATCCTGTAGGCTACATATGTAGGTATGTGTGTGTGTGTGAAATCAATTTAAGCTTAAAACTAAGTTAGCAGTTAACCAAATTTTAATCAAATGTCACCTGTCTATGTAGAATTAATTAAGATCGAAATTTTTGATTGTCAGTAGATTCTTCCTTAATTAATAGATATTAATAATTAAATTAGATGTCAGTTGATTCCATTTTACATTTGAAATTGCCAATTTTTATAATTAGTTTAAGAATAGTTACCTTTTAGACTGTATTATAATAAATGATATACAAACATAAACACCTTCTTCTTTACTTGTAGCCAAAAACAACAACAATTTACAAAAAATATATTTTAAAATACATTATTTTTGTTTGATATGAAGTTCCCAATAATGGTGATCAAAGTTAATTTTATTTCATTAATTTATTAAAATTATTATGAAGATATATAATTTTTTGTTAACTGTCTTGTTATGTGGTACAAGGATTGGAGTTATTTCCTGTTAAATATATTTCAACAAAATTAAATTTCAATTGGTAGTGCAGTTTTTGAGATTTTAACTTTTTATTCAAACAATGATAATATAAGGCTTTTTTTCTGTTTTTACTGATAACTCCTAAATCAGGATATTGGTGTATAAACCAATATGTTTTTTTATAAGTTCATAAGAAAATAAATTTGTTATAGTATATTATGTGTTACTGAATTGAAAGCTACAATAATGATATTTTCATAAAGTTATAATTTCATAATTAGAGCCAAGGAACCCTCATTTACTAATTTTGAACAAAATTGCTACAATGGTTTCTGAGGAATCGATTTTAGTGAAAATATACAGACAAACAAGAAATTTGTTGGCCCTAAGGGAGCTGATATACAAAATTGGTTTTATTTTTAAATATATATATAAACACACTCTCTCTCTCTCTGATGATGGGGACGTGGACTGATATCTTTGCTCGGGGTGTGTAAGAAGTGAAATTTGTTTTATTTACTTTATGATGTATGAAAGTGCGCGTGAATGTATAATATAGTTTATATTTAGAACAGTTTATTGTACTCTGGAAGAAATTGTATTAGTTTAGGATTTTTCTTTGTTGTAATTTTTTTTTCATTATTGTTATTATTATTATCTTTGTGTGTGTGTTCTTTGTACTTAGTTTCTTTTCTTTTAAATAGTTAAATTTAAATTATTTTTATTTTTAGACTTAAGTATGTTAATTGTAATTGATTTTGTAAATACGATGTGTAAATTAATTGTGTAGGCTATGGGTTAAGTGGAAGAGAGGACCTGATGGTCCTAACTTCGCCCAGAATAAAGGCTCAAATCAAATCAATCTCTCTCTCTCTCTCTATTTTTTTCCCTTTTTTTGCATCATTAACAATTTGTTATACTGTGTTTATATTACAATTAAGTACAAACTTATCAAGTAATTTATCTTTCGCAATATATCTTCCCAATAAACCAGTAGCTCGTGAAAATTATTCCAGGATCTGTACTCATCAGACAGATCAACTCGTCATTGACACACTAAGTCACAAGGTTTTGTCCTCTTCAGTCTGCGCTGATCCTGACTAGCGCTGAGGAGCAGCAACACTTCTACATTTATATGCGTCGATAGTCTCTTGTTATGCTTTATGGCACATGTTTTAATCTCTTCTACAACGGTAGGAATTCCCAAGTAACGATGAATGTTATCGTTCCTTACATACCAAGGTGCATTGCAGATGCTGCGCAGTACTTTATTTTGGAATGTTTGTATCATCTTTATATTTGTTTTCTTGGTACAACCCCACAGTTGTATTCCATATGACCAGACAGGTTTAGTTACTTGCTTATATAATAGCAACTTATTATGCAAAGAAAGCTGTGAGTGTCTTCCCATCAACCATTGCATCTTCTTGAATTTGATGTTTAATTCCTTCTTTTTCTTTTTTACATGTTCTTCCCATCTAAGTTTTGCATCCAAGGTCATGCCAAGGTATTTTGCCGAATTTACATATGAGATTCTCTTCGAGTTGATGGTAATTGCGGCTGGGACAACTTTAACGTTGTCAACAACGTAAAATCAACATGTACTGACTTGCCCTCATTCAATTTGATCCTCCATTTCTTTGTCCACCAAACAATCTCATCAATGGAGTTATGCAACTTATTGTTTGCATCCTCCACGTTCTTAGCAACCGCCATTACAGCTGTATCATCAGCAAATGTAGCTCTTATGGTATTCTCCAACTCTGTCATGTTCCGCGTGTAAAGTAAGTACAGTAACGGGCCCAGAACGCTTCCCTGGGGCACTCCAGCATGTATATCTTTGAGCTCAGAGTATTCATCTTCTACTTTAACCCTGAAGTGCCGTCCTTTTAGATAAGACTTTAATATTAGATACCATTCATAACTGAGTGAGTTATACAGTTTATATTGGAGCCCTTGGTGCCATATCTTATCAAAAGCCTGTGTTACATCTAAGAAGACACTTGAACAAACTTTCTTGTCTTCAAAGGACTTTTCAATTATATTGACGATTCTATGAACCTGGTCAATGGTTGAGTGTTTCCTTCTAAAACCAAATTGATGGTCGGGAATCAACTTTCTTTCTTCAATGATTTAGTAAAGTCTCTTAATTAGGAGTTTCTCAAATATTTTCAAAGTTACCGGTAATAGGGAGATTGAACGGTAACTTGCAACTTCGCTAGCGGGCTTGCCAGGCTTTGGAATCATAATCACCTCTCCTACCTTCCACTGACTTGGCACATATTTTATTCTAATAGCTGCATTGATTTGCTGAAGAAATTTCTTCACCACTGTTTCAGGCAGTTCTTTTATTATCTTAACTGTTATAAGGTCATATCCGGGGGCCTTTTTTACATTCAGATTGGTCTTGATTATTAGTTTTAACTCTTAAAGTGTAACTAAAGGGATTCGTAATCTGTCTCTTCTTCTATGAAATATAATATTCTCCTCCCCTGTTTGCTTGGGAAATGGTTGAAAGATACCTTCTAAGTGGCTTGCGAACAGATTAGCTTTTTGTTTGGCACTAACTGCCCATATTCCACATTCTTTTCTTATTGGTGGGTTTTGAATTGTAGGCCTCTTCAGTCTTTTTGTTGTTTTCCATAAGGAGTAATCGCTGTCTTTCTCAGCAGAGAGTCCATTGAGGAAGTAGTTGACAGTTTCATTTTTGTTTTCCTTTATTAAGTGCTTAAGCCGATTAGTTAGTGAGTTTAAGGCCATTTTATCTTGAGGCGCTCTAGATCTTTGCCATTTTTTCCTGGCTTTACGTTTTTTGCCAACCAGTTCTCTAATTTTGTTTGGATATGTTTCTTCATTCACAGCTCTCCTTCTCATGGCCGGGGTATTGTGCCATGCTGCTTGCTGTACTGCTTCCACAAAATTATCTATATCACATTCTAATTGATGTGCTGTCTTCAGAGGTGTTTGCAGTTCAATAAGTAGATTGAGCTCATCGCGAAATCCCTCCCAGTTCGTCTTCTTGTTAGTCAGGCTCGGGGGAGAACTTTTAAGTATTACGGAACCACTAACTGTTAAAATAACAGGGGTATGTTCCGATGCAAGAGATTTATCACTAACAATTTGCATGTAATTCTTGGACAGACCCTTAACTATAAAAAAGTCGATAAGGTCTGGGATTTTATCCTTATCTGTTGGCCAATACGTTGGTTCACCCGTTGAAATGAATTCACATTTGAATTCACACCCAGCTTGATAAAGCTCCTTTCCTTTCGGTGTTGATAAGCGAGAGCCCCAAAAAATATGTTTTGCGTTATAGTCTCCTCCAATAATAAAATAACCTCCCAATGATTTGAATAATTTTAGATAGTCATTCTTTTTTATGTTACTGTGTGGAGGGCAGTATATGGCTGATACTTTATATTTCCGACTTAACAGGCAGAGAGATACTGTAGTCACCTGCATATTCAATGTTGCAATGTTTCATTCCACACTGTGCTTGATTTTTTTGTGAATGATTATTGCAGATCCTCCCCTAGGTTTGTTGTTGGGATGATCTGAATGATAGATGCAGTAGTTCACCAATTTAACATTGGATTCCTGAGTTAAGTGTGTTTCTGATATTAGGCATATGTCGACCCTTTCCATGTCTATAAATAACTCGAATTTGTTTAGGCGTCCACGGTGTCCATTCGCGTTCCAGGCAGCTATTCGTAATGTGTTGATCATTTCCGATTTCTCTTTTCGTTGTTCTTCAATTCCTTTTCTAAATTATTAATTTTGCTTAAGAGCTGCTCATTAGTTTGCTCTTGATTATTCAATTTTTTTAAGATTAACTTAAGAGTATTTTCAATTGGTTCTACTTTTTCTTCCTTTTCACTAGCGGCTTGAGCAAATGATTTTAATCCGGTATTGTGGACAGAACCTGTTTTCTGATTTAAATATTGATTTTTAGAATTATTAGGACGTGTATGCTGCACTTGCTGTTTTGGTTTTATCAGAAGATCTCTCCTTCTCTGAAGTTCTCGTGCGACTTCACAGCCTCTGTAATTAGCTGGATGGATTTTCTTACAGTTTACACATATTGGTAGAGTGTTTCTCTCTGTAGTGCAATTGGTCGTGAGATGTGTACCAGAGCACCTCACACATCTTGGCTCTCTTTGGCAGTATCTCTGAGTATGGTTAAACTCTTGGCATCTTCTACACTGCGGTATCATACGAGTGTTTCTACGAAGTGGCTCTATTTTAACAACAATATTGAGTATGGTTTTAATATCATATATTTTATTTATATTTTCACTCTGCTCGAATGTAAGCATAAATAAAGGTAACCCTCTTTTAATTAATTCAATCCCTCCATTTTGCTGTTCCCTTTTTTCTTTTTTGATAATATTTACCGCGTCTTGGACTCTGAACCCTTTGTTTTTCAGTTCTTCAATGATTTCGTTTTTATCACATGAAGGATGTAAGCCTCTGGCCATGACTTTAATTAGGCAATCATTTTTATTTTCATATGTGTGCCACTGCATTCTTTCTTGGTTTAGTTTGGCTGCTAAAACTCGATATGAATCTGGATCAAATGTGTTAATTTTCCAGGTGTTGTTACTAAGTGCGCTTATTTTACATTCTTGTAATGTATTCTTTAAAATTCCTTGTAGTTTGGAAAATTCGCTCACTCCTGATACGTTAATTGGAGGGGGAGCAATCTGCTTATTTGGGGGATTCTTGCATTGGCTTTGCATTCGGCACAGTCTCTGGTGACATATGAGGGCTGCTAGCTGCTTTCCTTTTTTTGTATTCTTTTGTTTTTCCTAATAATCCAATCTGTTTCTTTTGAAAGTTCTTCCTCTTCAGAATGCCTCCTGTTGAGCGGTGGCGGATGAAGAAAATTGGCTTTGTTCCAAAGACTTGAGCTTAGTTTCCAACTGCCTGATGCTGTTATGCAGACCAGAAATAATTTCTTCTAATTTAGTTCTGGTCTTCTTTTCTTCTTGCCATTCCTCATAGTAACTCTCTTTTCGAGCATTAGAAGTTGGTGGAGTTGCTATTTCCTGGTTTTGCAACTTGTCATCTAATCTTGGAAGTACCTTTCACCATAGGGTTTTTGTCATTTAGCGATCTATCCAAAATAGAACTTCTCTTAAATGGATCCTTGCAGTCGATGGATAACGATGTCCCGTGGCCTGCTTGCTCACCGCAGTCGGACACCGGTACTGGGGATCCGACTCCCTGCACCGTAACATTTTCATCTTTGTTTGTACTCATCATTTTAGTTTGAATTTGATCCGTTAACAACGCAACATCCATACGCCATTCACCCCTTTGGCACGTGTCGACCATAAGCCATCACACTGTAGGGTTGGGTTGCCTCTTCCGCTGTCTTCGCCGTATTGAAGCACGTGTTCTCCGCCGAAGAACGCCGTTGAGGGACTTCACCGTAACCCTGGCAAGGGACCCTCACAAGGTTCTCTCTCTATGAGTGGTTTTTTATTCACATCACTTTCTCTTTATGTATAGTGAGAAAATACAAACATTTCTATTATTTATAAATTTTTAAACTTTTATAGTTTAGTAATTTCAAAGTTCGAGTATGTTTTTAAACACTCATGTGTAAAATAGGCCGATAGAAATTTATTTCAGAAATATACAGAGTGAATGGTGATCAATGTGCCAAAAATTTGGATGGTAGTAAATTTTATTTTCAGAGATATAAATCTTTCCCCACTATTAGGAAAATTGTGACTTTTTAGTTGAAAATTCTATTTTCTCACTTTATTTTTCCACCTAGAATTTAAGCGACTCCATTTCCAAAAACTACATGAAGTTTCCTATAAGACAGAACCAATATTGTTTTTTATAACTGAGAATATGCTTTAATTACATACATGACCCCAAACATGAAAAAAGTGAACGTTTTGAAATCTTTGATAAAATTCAAATTTGTTTTACAAACAAACGATTACACCAATAGGTCTACAAATTTCATAAAAACTAAAGCTTTTTATAAGCTTCCATGGTATAAATAAGGAAATCACTAATTTACTTTTTTATACGTAGAATTATTGCGTTCAGAAAGTCAAAAGTAGTGATTAAATATGAAGGAATTTTAGATTTTGGTTCTCTAATTGACACTCCACAGTAGTAAATAAGTAATATTTTTATTATTGTTTTGTTACAAATTGATACTCAGCTATGAAATTAGGTTAATAATAACTCTCTACAAAAGAAAGAGGATGTCAACATTGAGATTTAACCATTATCAAGGTTAGCAATCTATTCAAATAATTATTTGACAAGGAAGCAGATATAGAACTGAAATGTAAATACAGTACGTAACCGTTCTTTAGCAGGAAGAGTGATTTTATTGAGACTGGATAATCGATCGGTCACATATATCCAGATTGTGAGCTCATCAAAACGTTCTGAAAACTTGAATCGGTCAAACTTTTTTTTAAACAGTAACCTAACGAAATTAGCCCTAATGATTTAAATAAAATATCTGTATAGTTATGAACAGTTACTAATTTAAAATAAAAGTGTCAAACGTGTCCTATTTGGTTTGCGTGTTTAATCTGGTATAAACATCTTTTAATATTGTTTGAATATGTAAATTTGTTTAGATCTGTTACATTACCCCAGTCAAAGTGTTAGATTATTTTTGCAGTATGTGTGCTTTTTGTTTTTTTTTTATTGTAGTTTTGAGGGTTTTTAAAAAGTCTGTTTTTATAATGCCACGATTTACAAATAGAGATTATGCTAACATGCATGTTATTTAATTTTTGTGTATGTAAATGCACATAGAGCGACTACAATTTCAAGAACGTCGTTCACCCAGCTGCAGTGTTTGCAACGATAGAAAAATTTCAGAAACTGGCTCTTCTGGGGTGCAATATGAAAGAGAGGATATTTAGGATGTCGAGGTGAAGGAGTTCATCTTTGATTGAATGGAGCAGGACCCAATGTATGCTCACGGCAAGTTGTAATTGAGGCAGAAGTTTCTCAATGGAAAATGTAAGATGTGATGCATAAGTAAAATTACCATCTTTACCACTTCATTTGGGTTCAAGCTTTGGAAGCCACAGATTCCCAGCGGAGTTTGTTATTGTTTATTACGAGATATTGACGAAAATCACTTCTTCAGAAATATACTGTAGACTCATTAGTCTTAATTCATACGGGATGGTATTTCCCAATTAACATTATTATGTTGTGGAACAGACATAGCCAACTGGAGGCCTGCGGGCTGCTTACAGTCGGCTCTTTTTGTATGGCTTGGGAAATTTTTGAAGAAAGTACAATATTTCCATTTATTTCAACAAAGGTTTTTGAGAAGGTGAAAACAGTTTTTCAATATTATTTAGAAGTATTTAGTAATACTTCTAAAAAGTAATTTAGTATTAATAGTATTTAGAAGTAATAGTATTTAGTATTCTGCGATTTAATAGTCAATGACAAAAATTGAGGGGGTAAATCGGTGAATAGTGGAAGGGTGAAGTGAAAGGCAGCATACACAGAAGAGGAGAGAGGCTAGGTCTTGGGTCGGGAAGGAGGAACTGAACGATCGGCACATCTGTAGCATTTTCTTTCCCGACCCTAGCTGCCAGTTTTCTCTTGCGGATCAGTATGCGACGACATACGGTAGAGTTAGCAGTAGCCATGTTTAAAAGTGTAGTATAAGTTTAGTTTCAATGAATAAAAAATGGAAAGTGTCTGAAGAAAACAGATTGTTTCAAAATAAGTGGGAATTTAATTACCTGTTTATAAATAACAAAGACAAAAAACCATAGTGCTTAGTGTGCTTACAAGTGCTGTTCATTCAAAAGGAATGTTACCTTAACCACAACTACAACCAACACCATGCATCTAGATATAATGAATACGTTGTACAAGCATGGGATACTATTGTATCTGATTTGAAGAAAAAGGTCAGAGCTCAGAAATCATTTTTTATAAATCAGTATCTTTACCAAAAACTCACTCTTAGCATCATACATTATGAACGCAGAGATTGCTAAAGCTAAAAAACCATTCTCTGACAGTAAGTTTATGAAAAAATGTTGTGTGAAAATGGGATGTTCATTTGGAGAAGAAAAACTTTGCAATGACTTTAAAAACAGTCCACTTTAAAAACAAACTATCACTAGGAGGGTTTAGGAAATAAGTAGCCATGTATCAAAAAAGTTAAATAATATTATTTCAGAGTTGGCTTACTTTTCTTTCGCATGAGATGAATCTACCGATGTTTCAGGTACAGCTCAATTGTTAATTTTTATCTGAACTGTAGACAAGAATTTTAGTATTAATGAAGAGTTGTTGGGGTTAGAGTCATTGCATGGAACAACTAGGGGCCAAGACATCTATGATGCAGTTATGAAAGTATTGAACAGCCTTGGGGGTGCAACAAATCTGTCTGCTTTTGTTACAGACGGCTAGTAGGCTTATGTGAAAAAGGCTGGAATAAACTGCCCAGCATTGCATTGCATTATTCATCAGGAAGCATTGTGCGGGAAAGTTTTAGGTATGAAAGATGTGATGAAAACTATTATGAAATGCATGAACCTAATCAAAGGAGGAAATCGATCTTTAACTCATAGAAAATTCATGACTTTTTGTCTGTGGTAGAGGTAGAGTATAGTGACTTAACTCTGTTTACAGAAGTCCGCTGGCTGAGCAGATGAAAATGCTTAAATTTGCTTTGAGAAAGGAAGTAACTGAATTTCTTAATGAGCCTGTCAACACTTCATGCTCAGAATTAAAGAAAAACTTCTTCATTCTCATTTCTTAAGTTCACTCGCCTTTTTAACTGACATAACTCACCACATAAATGAGTTAAATTTGAAGTTGCAGGGTCGAAATCAAATCATATCCGATTTGGTCGCTACTTAGATGGGTTTGTAAATAGACTTAAGATTTTCAAATGCACCCTTAAAAGATGCAATCTGGTTCATTTACCTTCTTGCAAAGAAATCAAGGAAGACAATCGAGCCACTGACTTTAACTTTTGCATCCCAGTCTTAGACATGCTTTTAAACTCATTCGATGAGCAATTTATGGATTTCGATGAAATGCTGGCACTGCTTCTCTTATTTAACAATCCAATGACTTGTGATATTTTCCAGCAAAAAGATAACTTTAATTTGGAGTTTGCGATTTTCAAAGTGTGATTTAGTCTTATCAAGGCAAGATACTAGAACTGAGTTTTGGAGGATGGTACCTGAAGAGAAATATCCTCAGCTACGTGACTTCAGCAGGAGAATGACACCTATGTTTGGAAGGACATGCATATGTGAGAGTACTTTCTCAACTATGAAATTTGTAAAATCAACCCAACAAAGCAGACTTACAAATGCCCATCTTCAAGATTTGCTAAAAGTTGCAACAACGTCAATAATGATAAACTGTCATCTGAATGTGACCACACACAGTTTTCTCATTGAAATCGGTTGTTTATCTCTTGTAATATAATTTTTATTTTATGTAGGCTATTGGTATTAACCAAATTGAATAAAAATAAAAATTACTGTAAGATCTTAATTTTTTCCCTGTTTTTATTTTCGTACTTTCCCCCCTTTATTGATGAGTAGGCCCTAATAGATATTTATTTTAATATTTTTTAAATGAATATGTTTCCTACATGTGTTTGTTTACTTAAATATTATATGCAGCCCTCACTGTTACCTCAAATAATAAAGTGGTCCTCTGGTAAACAGAAGTTGGCTGGCTACCCCTGCTGTGAAGAATCCTTATGTTACTGATCAAAGATCGTTTCAATAAAGATTCAGCCTTAGCTTGTAGAGCGTTTGGTAAGATCGTGTGTGTTTGAGAGTTACAGTATTAGGAGTGAGGAAAAGTTGAGAGAGCATGTTAGGCACAGTGGGCAACAATTTGAACAGTATATAACCAATACAAGTAAGTTGGAAAAACAAAGTAACTGTTTACATAACAAAATATGTTATTAGGTTAGAGCACATAGCCTATTAGATTAGATTTTGTATGGACAGGAGACACAGGCTTACCTTGGAAAGTGGTCCTTGGTATTACCTAATAGTATACAAGTAAGAAAACACACATAAAAACACTACTGTTCTGAAATATTTCGTAACCACTGTTCACTTTCTCAATCAATAGAGTATAAAAAGAAGTCTGATTTGTTTGAATCTGGGAATGGATATTTGCTGAATGTTGAACCACAGAATTTTTTGATTTTTTTTTATAAGCCTGTTGGGGAAGGGAAAAGTATAAAAGATGATTCATCTAAGAATAAGGTTAGGGGGTTCTCTAAATTTTGTGACCCATTGATGAGACAGTTCCCATCTTCTTAGTTCTGAAGGGTTACATTCTGAAGGGAGTGATTTTATTAATCACTTTCCAAATGCTTACCACTTTCCAAGGTAAGCCTGTGTTTCCTGTTCATTCAAAATCTAATAAAATACAAAATTATCATTACAAAATACAATTGACATTTTTATAAACTTTTTAGAGAGTTATTACCAACCTACTTCAATTACTAAGTATCAGAGTTCATATTTGTTGTCCAAGTCACTATTAGAATATAATATTTAGTAATACTATAAGAAACTGTCATCTTAAGGAACTTTGGTTCCTTCTTGTGATTTCTTTTTCTTAGTTAGATGCTTTTCAAAGTCGGAACTCCATCTTCAGTAATCGATCAATAGAGATAGTTAAAATGGTAATATACTTTACATGTAACATAATATAAAATTATGGATACGTTATATGTTTATTAAAATTAGTGCCTACTGTTACATGTCCAGTGGAGACTCTGAAACGTGTCTAACTAAGATAAAAGAACCAAATAAGTAACCACAAGACGGAACCAAATTGGGTAATAGTTTCTTATATTATTAAATATTATATGCAATCTAAGCTATAGTTGACTCTCGATAATTTGAAACTCAAGGGAGCAAGGAGAAGTTCAAATTACTGAGAGTTCAAATAATTGAGGAGAAGAAGAAAGGAAAAAATTCAAATAAACGAGAGTTTGAATGAAATTACACATATTGTACCTGTGCATATATGTATAGTACAGTATATATTTAACTTTATTTTAATTACATTTTTATTTACACATATTATTAGTATGTACAGTATATAGTAATTATTAAGATTAATTACATTATTACAAATATTATGTATGTAAGTAGAAATGTAAAACATACACAATGAAAAGTTCATTTACTGAAAATAGTAGTCTGTGATTTTTAGTGAGTTAGCGACTTCCATCTATTCCAGCGAATTTTCGGTGGTGGTGAGACCGAGATAAAGTCATCACTTGTTTCTGTCCTGAGAGCATTGTTGGAGCTTAGAGTATGCATAGATGACCTTGCTTCCCTCAATGTGACTGGAGTTGGTGGTTGTTCTTCACTATCTTCCTCGTCCTCACTGGCCAACAATTCAGCATCGGTTAGAATGCCATGGACACCAATGTCATCGTCAATATGGAAGAAATCCTCAATGGTCATCTCACTACAGTTAGGCAGAAACCTCCATCCTGAGGCTGGAGGAATATAATTCATCAATTCTTGCGACCCTGATGGCTGTTCCGCATTTTCTTCAGTTTGCATAGCAAACCTGTACTTTCTGAAGCAGTTATAAAGGGTGGTAGAGGTAACATTTTTCCAAGCCTTATCAATCATGGTTATAGCGGTAAAAACTGTAATGTTTGCCTTCTCAACTTTTTCAATACTATACAGTACAAGAGAAACAATTTCTCTGAGGTAGAGAGTTTTTAAATTTTGAATAATTCTCTGGTCCAACGGTTGCAATCTTGAAGTAGTGATCGGAGGGAAAAATCAATTTCACATGATCTAATGTTGGAGGGTTGTTATGTACGGTGCAATTGTCCAAAAATAGTAACATTTTTTGTTTCTTTTTCATTTCACTGTCAACCGAAGTCAGCCATTCATTAAACAACTCTGTCATAACCATGATTTTTGTTTGAGCGATAATTTTGGGGAAGTGACTTTATTCCCTTGAAACAGTGTGCTTTTGCAAATTTTCCTACCACAAGTGGTTTCAATTTCTGAGATCTGTCCTTGTTACAAGTTAAAAGGAGAGTTATTCTATCCTTGCTCAATTTCCCTCTATGACACTTTGTCAGGGTGTGATCAGGAAGACATTTATAAAAAAGCCCGGTTTTATCTGTGTTGGATATGTTGCATAGGTCGTAGCCATTCAAAAGTTGTTTAGTTCTTCAATCCATCTAAACAAAGGTAATTATTCACAGAGGCACTCTCTCCACAGATCTTTTTAAACATGATGGCGTGACGTTTTTTAAAAATTTGAGAGCTAAACATCACTTGCCATAAATCCTTCAATCGCGAGAGACGGAGAAAAAGATTTGGATTGTTCCTTCAACATGAATCCACCAACAGGAATGTTTTGTCCTCTACACTGGTTGATCAACCAGCAAACACTCCTCAAGAAGGGGAAACGCGCTCTGATGGGACCTTTTTCTTCCTACACCTGAGACACTTCCAGTGATACGTTGTTTATTTTTCAAAATCATAGACAGTAGATGGCAAAATAGCAAACTGTTTTGCAACATTTTTCTTCGGAATTCCACTTTCCACAGCTTTAATAACAAGCTTCTTTTCATTAATTGAAAGGCACTTGTTCTTGTTCTATCTAGTGCTAGTGCATAGTTTCAAGGAACAATCACTTTTAAATAAAATTCAACACAGTGTGAAAGCAGACTGCAGACTAATTGTATGAATAGAATGAATGTTAATGTAAACAAACGACTGGTCCATGCTGGCATAAATCAACCACTGCATTTTGTGGGACTTCAAGTTATAGAGAATGCTGGAGCCCTGACTTCAAATTATATACTGTTGGCGAGCAAGATGCACTCATTATACAACTTCAAATTACTGCGGTGATTTTTTTTTTCAATTAATTGAGTATATTTCAAGGGACCGGGACCTTACTTCATATTGTGAGAGATTCAAATTATCGAGAAGCGACTGACTGTATTTCTATATTTAATCATCACTTAACTTTCTAGATGTATTAATTCTATGAACAAAAAACTAAATTAGCGATTCGCTTAAACTGTTGGAAACCTTATGAATAGTGGTAGTTTTTGTGAAATTTAAACACTTATTATAGACGTGTAGTTGTTTGTTTGTAAAACAAATTTGAATTTTAAGGAAAATTTCAAAATATTCATATTTTAATCTTTGGAGGCTTGTCAATAACGGATAGTCTTAGTTAAAAAAAGGTGGAAATTTATTCTAGTTTTTGAAAATGGTATCATTTTACTGGCTAGGTGAAAAATAAAGTGAGAAAATATAATTTTAAGCTGAAAAGTCATGTTTTTTTCTTTAAAAAAAGGAAAAATTATATCTAGGAAACAAAGCGAAATAGTATGCGGCTTACTATTTTGTTGCAAATGAAGTGTTTTGTCACCAAGATTTTTTTGGCATATTGTATGTTTTAAACAGCCAAAATACCATAGTGTAAAAAATATAAATAAATCGCAATGGCTTCAATTCCTTGTTGCGATTGTTTAACAAAAACATTTATTCAATGAAAAATAATGTTCAGTAGAAAATAAACAATAGTTACAGCTATGACAAAGTAGAATGTAAAAAAGTAACTCAATTCAAACTTTCCTAACCAAAGTAAGGTTAGATTGTGGTTGCAGCAACACCACAAATATGTTGTAGGATTGTATAGGGTATTCAATTGAGAAATAATCAGTTTACTTAATACCTACCTTAACCTACTATACCCTAACTTGATCAGCATTTTTTCTACAAGAAATTTAACCTGGCTGTGGTTGTTCATTAATAGTTATAGTAAATAATTTAAGTAAAGTAATTTTAACCTTCCCAATCGAACTAAGCAAGTTAATAATTTTTTGTTGCAAACCAGCTAAATCAGGTTATGTAATATTTTATGATATAATCTGATTTCATCTAACCCAGGTTTTATTCCAGCCACTTGTTTTTCTTCACTTACTTTAGCTGTTCTAAATCTACCATGACCCAATATTTCAATTTATGGTCATAAAATTGTACAGTGACCAAACTGCTTTATGGCAGTTTTTTTTTCTGTTCAATATATGATTTATTGCTTGAGCCTAGTAGTTTGCTTTTTATAGTCTGAAGTCCAATATATTAATTTCGTTAATTTATTGATGATTTCAGAATCTATCGATTGGGCATCAACGGTGGCTCCTCCAGCAGAACCCTTCGACCCAACACAGAATATGCAGACTTATCCACGCTGTACATTTGGTCATTATATGTGATTTATCTAATCCATTAACTTATTACATTAATAATAAGATATTTAGTTAAATTACTAACTTTGTTTTGGTACCGAGTTTCAATTAGCATAGTCTTATAATAATATAAACCTGGTGCAAAGTTACCTGTTAATTTATAATATAATATAAGAGTTTTACAGATTTATTTTATTAACATGAAGAAGTGTTTTCTTTCTTGAACAGAGGGTGCTATAAAGAACGAAGAATTTCACGAGTGGGAGCAAATAAATTTTAGAAATCTCAAAAAGAGGATGGAAGATGTGATGTTCATTGAGTGTTTGCTGAAACAAACTCATGGCTGTGATCTATACAATTTTGACAGTTATGATTTATAACTTATGTTTATTTTATTTTAAGTTTAATTGTTTACTCATTTGGTACTTTCCTTCGTGGATTTAGAAAGCTGTTTGTTTTGATAAAAATAGTATTTTTAAATCTAGTTATACAAAAAAATTGTAAATATCAATTTAAATTGTCTTGTTGAAAGTGGTTTGAATTAGTCTATATTCAATTACTAAACCTGTGTTGATTGCCTATAACAATTCTATTTTAACCTTTATGTCAATACCCGGGTACCCTTTTGCATATTCTTACTTACATATCTTTTGTATTTCACGGCAAATTATCAAATCCTTTCAGATCCTCGTTATTTGAGTCTATTAACATCACGTTAAGTTATTTGAATATGCAAAAAATAATAATAATAATAATAATAAACTTAAAAACTAAAGTCAAATACCCCATCGATTAATACCCGGGTACCCATATATAAGAATTTAGCATGTCTGGTAACAAATATAACATGATCCTACAACAATTTTTCGTCCAGTGGAATCTGTCTATGGAAACTTTAAGAGTTGTTCTTTCATTTCTTATAAGTTTCCTATTTTTATTGTTTTGTTACTACAATATTATCATTTGTAAACTCACCATGACTTTAAGAACAAACTGCTTTTATGAACATTAGGCCTAAATTCTGTTTTATGTTTTATATTATAATGTCAAGTAACCTCTTATTTAACACTTGTTACTTTTCACTCATAATGTTTTACTATAGTTACAAGTTTATTAAATGTGATAAGATTCCTATTTGTTTTATTTAATTTGTGTTTGAATTTGTATAGCCTCAAAATTATGTATAAAAGGTCTATTATAAAAAATTTAATGTTCCTAAACTAAACTTAATTAAGAATCAAAATTCATAACAGGAAAGTACCAATTATTATTAAGTTTAACCAGTGACATCTTTTGTACTAGTACAAATTAAAAATAGTTTAAAAAATTTATTTTGTTTAGCATGGTTTTAAGTTGAAATTTGTTAATCATAATATATTGTTTGCTAAATAAACTATACTGTATATTGCGTATTGTGTTCATGAAACAATAGAACTTGTGTGATTTTCTAACTACATTTTAGACAAATAATCATTAAGAGGTATGATGGCTCTTGTGGTATGAATTGTGTTATTACTTTATGAATTGAATCAGTGATGTAATTTTATGTTGTTTTTTTTTTAAATAGCCTATTTTTATATTTAACTGATGCAATATGTTCAATCGATTAAACATATTTATGTTATTTATTTCTTAGTTTGAGGTTTCTAAATTACAAGGTGTTAGTAATCTAGTTTGATTATTCATTATATTTAAATGCAAATACTTACATCCTTAATTTTTTATTGATTATAATATACATGGTATAAATAAGTCTAGAAATATAAGTAATGATTCAGATTATACTTGGGTTAAACAATTGACTTGATTGCATTCCTAATATGGGTATATACATGGTACATCCAGAAAGTAAGTTCTGTTTGGTAAAAAAAAAATTAAAAAAAAAAAAAAAACTAGTACAGATACAAAAAAAATTATAAACCTTAAACTAATTTTCTACATAGCTCTCACCATTTTGTAGCACTTGACATAGTGCACCACAAGTTTTGTATGCATTCTTCATAAAACGTTGCCATCTGTATTATCAACCATGTGTGTGGTAGCATGTTCTTTGAGCTCATCATCATGTTGTAGTTTTGACCACCAAGGAACAATTTTAGGTTCAAAAAGAGATGGAAGTCGCTAGAAGTGAGTCAGGGCTCTACGAAGGGTGATCAAACTGGCCCCAGCCAAACTCCTGTAAGAGTTGTCGTGTCACGTTTGCAGTGTGAGGTCGGGTATTGCCATGAATCAAAACAATCCTGTTTGTAAGCATTTCTTTGCACGTTTTTCGTATTGCTCAGAGCAATTTCCTAAGCGTCTCACAGTAAAGATTTCCATTGATTGTTTTCACCTTGCAGTAAAAAATTCAGTAGTTGAATGCCATGTCTGTCCCAAAACACTGTACACATGTCGTGATTTGCTTGGGATTAGTCTTTGCTGGTGATGAAATATGCCTCCATTCTATTGATTGTTGTGTTGAAGTCTCATTCTGGTCACTAATTAACTCAGAAGATTACGACCATCTTTGTCGTAACGTGTCAAAAATTCAAGTGCACTGCCCTGTTGCTGTTTTCTCCATTGTTATGTAAGAGTTTTTAGTGCTCAACAAGGGCAAAATTTTTAAAAAACCAGTTTTACAGAAACAATTTTGTTAAGAAGTGATATTGTTATTTGCAGAAATTTGATAGAAGGACTAGAAATTGTAAACTTAGATTTTTCCTTAATCTTGTCTCGTACTACACGAACCAATTCATCACTAACCAAAGTTGGATGTCCACATCGTATACTTTATCACATCCTTCATTGAATTGTCGGGCCTATCTCCTTACCATTGAATCACTTAATTTTCTCCGTAAATCTGATAGATCTCTCAATGAATGTCGACTGGTTTAGTGTTCTTCGTATTCAGAAAACGAATTACAGATCTAGTCTCAGAAGCGGTGGGATTTTCAATCAAATTCGCCATTCAAAACAAGCACTACAAACTGTAAACAACAAACATCCATGTCAAAATGGTGTGATTCTCTCCCTGACTCAAAGCAACTACTGTGCATGCGCCAAACTGTGATTGCAGTGCTGCCCGAGGTAAGAAATACAAACAGAGCTTACTTTCTGGACATACCTCATATTTTATGTATATAATAATTCATCCCCCTAGTATTGGCTATATTAGATTTCACTTCAGATTTTATATATGAAAATCTATATGTCTCCTATATTCTGTATTGTTAGAAAATAAAAATTCATGACAGTTTTACATTCAAGACAATTTTACTTTCAAAAAGTGTTACCACCATACAGAAGAGATCTTATATTTACAAACAAATTGAGGATCTAATCAAAAAGTGTATATTAAAAAATATATGCATTACGTAAACTTCCAAGTTAAATTTCAATAAACTGATAAAGTGAGTTTAATTTGTAAGGGTCAATGCCTCATAAAAAAAAAGAACAGCATAAGCAAATATGTTTTATAATGCTTCAATTCTACTTTTTTACGTTCCTAGTAATTTGAAAACAATTGTATTTCTAACAAAATGTTACTAGACCATTTGATTTGACACTATGACTAAAACAATATATTGCCAAAATAAATTTCATAGTAGCCTATACAATTACATTTAGTATTTTGAACATTTATAAAAAGTACAGAATACAGATCTTTTAATTTTGATTTCTAATGTGAATAATACAAAATACCGGAGCTTAGTCAATGTATGTGACCATCTCCACTTCTTTTGACCAGCTGGAAGCTCCCAGCTGGCTGGAGACCGCGTACACTTTAGCCGAATCTTGTCAGGATGGGCCAAGAAGTTGAGTTAGGACGTAATGAACGCACGCAATGCAAGTGGAATTTAATGTTATATTTTATTTTAGTGCCGAATTAAAAGATTACAAAAATGATTATGATTTATTAAAAAGACATAACGGTAAGATAAGCCTTAATAGTGGCCGAAAAGCATACCGTTTAATTTAACTAGCACGTGGCCGAAAATGGACTGACCTGACCTCGTCCCGTAGCGGTCTTTCTTCTAGCGGCTCTCGGAAAAGACTCCCGCTCGGCTTGCTAGTTCAAGTCTTCCACTCCTCGTCTCTCCCCTCCCCTTCTTCTACATCATATTGCACTGCTCATCAAAATCGCAAGTGCCAATTCATATTTTATTATTTAGAATTCCTTTACATCCTAATTTATAATTATTATGATTTTGGTTTGGTGGGCTCCTTGGCTGGGCCACATGTGTACCTTTTTTATATTTATACATATTTTTAACCCCAGCACTATCTGGAATTAATGCTTAATCCTCGCTGCCAGGGTTTACGAAATTTGGACAACTATTAGGTATGTCCTGTTATATATTTGTTTTACTCTGCATAATCTCTACAATATGAAACATATAAAAACAACTACCTACATAGTATAATCAACAGAACATATTTTTGGTCTAATTCACGAAAGCTAAAAATCATAGAACTTGCAAGACTTTCTACTTGGACATTAAATAACCTATATGAAGATTGTATTTTTGTTAATATTATTATATATAACTGATGAAGAATTTTATCCTTAACAAGAAATATATAGTATAAAAGTTATTTGTATTAATATGAGCACATACCTGGTAAATATGTTGGGTAACACTTTGTATTTAAATGTGTATTTTTATATATAAAAAATAATAAAATAGCCATTATTAATTGTTACAACTTAATTATTAGGCATTGATTATTAAGATTTTTGTGTGCATATTTATAAAAAAAGTATTGATTAGCAGTACCTTATTGATACTAACTAGTATATTAAGACAATGTAAGGTAATCTGTGGCCTTATTTCTGTAATATATTTATGTGTGATTTGGGTATTTTTTATGTTCAATAAAATATAATTAACTTACATGATTTTAATATCCTAATTATGTTTTTCACTCCTTTTTTCCTTTTTCACCAACATACTTTAACTGTTTGGTAGTTGTACTGTGGCATATGACTTAATTTAAACTAAATATTATTACAGCTGTTCTTATTGTTAAGATAGGTGGATTTTAATGTTTCAGATTAAAAGAAATACATAATGGTTCTGTTGTTGGTATTATATTAATATGTTTTTGAAATATATTAGATTTATAATATGTAACATAACTGAAGAAGTCGGTTTGTTAACATAGTACACAGTAAGTTGCTCCAACAGTATTTCTTTGTAGGCCTAAATACAAATATGCATAGTCTAACCTCATATTTAAAAAAAAATATATAAATAAATAATATTTACATAGGTGTTATTTATTTATAATATTTAATCATGTGAAGGGATATTATTTTAATATTACGTTGGAAATAGAAGGCAGTAAAAGTCGAAGTACAAATAAAAACTGATAATAAAACTATTATAAATATACAAAATCAACAATACAGGTTCCAGTACAAAGTTTTACTTTCATGTATGAACATCTAAAAGCGTTATTTTCTGGGGGAAAAATTACCCAATGATAAAGTAACAATTTCTTTCACTAGGTCTACCTACTTTGTTAGGTCTCTTTTGAAGAACTGATCACAGTTATAACAGAACACTTAAATCCAAAAATCTACCACCATTCTTTAATGGAAAACAATGTTCTTTTGTACTCATGATCTATTAGAAATTAAAACTAAAAACAACAAACTTATATAACATATCTAAGTATAATAGATTTTCATAACATGCCAATTAAGTCGAAATGAAGAGGACCAAAAAAAAGACCTTACAACAGTAGGTGAAAAGCTATTCAAAATTTGCAGTATTTTAAATATAAAGAACTTCCTAATTTTATTTCATGTGTACCAATGGTACAACAAATTTCCAATTCATTTACATTAACATTTTAGTAAAAAACAAAATAAGTATTAATAAAATGGTAATGAGAAATTAAATTAGTAAATATAAAAATACATTGCCAATAACTAAATGACTTTGAACAAATTCCTAAACACTTTTTAAACAAGAAAAATATGTAGAAGATATTAATAGGCATAAATTGTGAATATAAATTTATCTTATGGCGGATACTAAAACACTCAGTTCTTAAAAATCCCATATTCATGAAAAACTGAATCAACTTAAAAGCAAATGTTGGCTAATACTGAAGATTAAATTTTCTGGGCATTACCAATAAAGATTGGTGTTAAGGCAAATGGTAAACTTCAAATATACATAGATTATAGTGGTCATAAAAATCCGTGTTTACATGGTACAATACCACAATCATGTCAGGTAGAGGAATACATTCACCATTTCCTTATATATTGTCAGTGTTAACTTACTTTTAAGCTATAATGATGAGAAATAATTAATGATAGCTTCCTAATCACAATTTAGTAGTTATGAACTCAAAAGATTGTTGTGTTCTAAAGAGAACAAATCCTCTTCACTGATACCTGACCCTCCAGCAACTCTGTGCCAAATGAACATAGGCCTAGATAACTCGATAAAAGTTTAATGTTTTGCACATGCAGGTTTTTATAAATTATATTAGTTTAACTGGGATACAATAACCCATTTTCTATTGTAACAACGATGTAATATTAATGTACAGAATTAATAAAAAATACTCCAGAATCACAAAATTTTCAGCTATTAAAAAAGGTAAACTTTTTTCATTATGTACTGATTTTAATGAAACTCAAAATTTTCTGAGCTTAAACTCCACTCTCTCTCTCTGTTTCTGTGTGTAGGTGGTATTATAAGTTTAGTGTTAATTAATATAAGTTTAGAACAATCTTGGATTATAACTCTTACACTTACCTACACACAGAGTAAGAGAGTTGGTCTTCAAAATTCTCACCCTTCCACAGGCCTCCTTAAACTCTCCCACATATATATGATTATATAGATTGTAATTAGTTTGGTTTTTTCACGGAAATTTTTTTTTTGAAAATTAATAAATTTTCCAGATTTTTTCATAAATTTCGTGGCCCCCAAATGTGTTACAATTGTTAAAAATAGTCTAAAATAATAGTCCCCAGATTTTACCCCTAGACTAATCTTAGAAATAGTATAAGAAAATTGATAGTCGGCACAAAGCTGTCGTCAGGTAATTATTAAAATCCAATGTGTATTTAAAAATGTGTGGCAAAAATTTTCAAAATCTGTATTTCTTTTAAAACTTGAGAATGGTTGAAAGTTTGCACTCAATGTGACAAAAAAATTTCAAAATATGTACTTCCTATAAAACTTGTGACTGTTTGGATCCATAGTGTTGTAGAAACTACATTCACTCAAAATTACTAAACATTCTAAAATTAGTCATATAGCTCAATGATATAGAGACATTAGAATATCAAAATATAATTTAATTTTGGACACATACACTTAAACTATGGTAAATAGGTATTGTAGCTAATAATAGAAGAAATTAGAAAATTTCGGCTATCCAGACATTATCAGATAGTTTTTATAATGTAATTTGTACATGGGAAAAAGTTTCGGGTACAAGATATCATCATATAGCTTTTATAACATAATTTGTACATGGGGAAAAAGTTTCAGCTACAACGCATCATCAAACATATATATATATATATATATAGTAATTTGTACTTGGGAAAAGTACCAAAAGTTTCGGCTACAAGACATCATCAGATAAATTAAATATAATGCAATTTGTACTAGGCAAAAGTACACAAAGTTTCGGCTACAAAACGTCATCAGATACTGTTAAAATTCAATATTTGTGCATCAACTAACCATTTCCATGAAAACTTACGTTTTTTATTGTATTTTGTTGCTTAAACAAATATTATATTCTTATGTAAAAATGGAAATGTTTTTACTGTGTAAAATGACCTAAATCTGCTTGGGTAGATAAAATATGTTGTGTAAACTAGAAAACAGTTTATAAACTGGTATAAAGTTACAGAAACATTGTGAGAAACTAAGAGAGTCTATAAATTGATAAAATATGTTGTGGAAACCAAACAGCTAAATATACATCATTAGTTTATACTACCTTTTTTTTTTTTCCAAAATTGTATCTATATTTTTGTAACATGAAAATGTGTATATTATCGAAAAATAATTAAAATTGAAAATCTCTACAAAATTTCAACTATATAGTCAATATAATCATATAAATGTAGAGAGTTTAAGGGGGCCTCTTAAAATGGTGGGAATTTTGAAGACAAACTCTTTTACTCTGTATATAGATAGGTAAGTGGAAGTTCAAGTTCAATAATCCAAGATTGTTCTAAACTTATATTAATTAATACTAAACTTATTATACTTACACCCAGACATACAGAGAGTGAAAACTTAAGCTTAGATTAAAATTTTAAAGTGGCAACCCCATGTATATTTCAACTTATTTTATTATAAATCGACTTTGTTAAAATTCAATTTCTTGGGGGGGGGGGCATCTGAACAAGATTTTGACAAAAGTTATGTTTACTAATTTAACCAAAAATTAAATGTCTTCACCATTACCTGTTGAATTGCACCCTATTTTGATCCCCAATATTAAGGAAAATTGTTTTAAGTGAACAAAAATTAAATGTTTATCTTTCTCTGTAACATGATATTCTAAAATGAAAAGCAGTAATAACATATCAGCTTAATCAACTATTTATTCTTGGATTATGGTGGATACTACAAAATAGTATAAGAGTATTGGAGTGTTGCCCAACTCATTGATTCCTTTGCTTCCTACAAGTCACATTGCCAAGTAGGTCGTTGCCTCTCAGTAATTCTGAAAGTTTCCGTGAAACTATAAATTTATTATTATAGGCTACCTTACTGAGTATGAGGCAATTCTTAGTCACCCATTTATTTAATCACGAGTGGGAGTTTATGGTACTTAAAATATTTCAAAATTGGATGTCATTTAAGACAAAATAGATGAAATTGACCTTGCACTTCTTTATATATGACCATATTATAAAGGGCTCATTCCAAATCTGTATGAAATCAGGCTACAATTAAGCGTGACTATAATCTACTTTGAGTATTTCAATTTCAGAAAGGAAATAATTTAAACTTTATTTATTAATTTTTGTATACAGGGAAAACAGTATATGGAAATATCAGTATGTATTTTAATATAAAATGATATGAGAGAATTTAATTCTTGATCGTTTAAAAAAAGTGGTATCTTTTGGGTTCTCAAAAGTTCATTTGAAAATTTAAAATGTAGCTTTTAATCTAATTAAATCTTCCTAAAATTAGTAAATAAATCTATCAGTGTTCACAGACAAGGGCATATATTATGTAGATGGCCTACTCCCATGATATAATTGTTTTAATGTTAATTCAACCGATCAATCGTAGGTAGAGCTACTCTAGCCTTACTGTTAAGCTGTGATGACAAGTTGTGTGATAATTTCACGCGCCAGAAACAGATATAGAGAGAACGAAATATTTCATGCTTGCAGCTCTACGTATATTAAACTCAATGTTTCTCTGTTGGTTTGTAGTTTTTTAAGCTACTTGAGAACTACTGATCATAGGTATTATGATATTTAGCCATATTTTATTCTTAAATTTAAATTAATCCACTAGCTCCGAAGTTATAACAATATCTGCATGGGTAATATAAAAAATAGCTTTTACACGTTTTCTTAAAATTTCAGCAAGAACATATATTTTTTCAGTGTCACAAGATGATAAATGATTTGAATTCTAATTGAAACTGGCAACTTTTTAGAAATTGGTATAATAGTTCCCGAATTATAATAATATTTTACTGCTGAAAAGTAGGAAATCCAGTTTTACAGAAACATTTTATGGAATTTCTTAAATATTTCAGTACCAACATGATGACGTGTCAGCTATTTTCATAATCCAAACCAAATTGTTAACACAAGCCAACTTTGACCGACAATAACGTAAGTACAATTTACAGAAATACATGTTTAAACAGAAAGTAAGGAAATTGTGAGAACTTAGTAGGTGATTTATTGGCACTGAGTGAAAATGGTGCCTGCAATCACATAATTAATTGTTATTTTGTCTAATTTGTGAGTGCGCAAATTAATGTAGTTATATCAATGTTATTAGACCAGTCTAAAAATAAGCTGAGCTGATCATTTTCAGGGGTAATATAGCAAACACAAAAAAGGAAACAACACACACTACAAAAACTCGTTTTAACATCTCGTTTCACACTGTGTCCAGATTGGTTGCATCCACGTATTGGCTCCAAAGAAAATAAAATCTAAAATGGAAGGTGGGTTGACTTTGAGAATTCACCACAAGGGGACAAAGTGTTTGATTCGATGATAAATAAAATACAGTAAATTAATAATGATAATGATAATATTAACAGCTGTTAATAAAATATGGCCAGAAATTTAAACTTAGATAGGGTTATACAATGGAACATTAACAGCGTGAGAAGTCACATCGAAGATCTTAAGGTTATTGTACCGAAAATGAATGTTTTGTGTGGCTTAATGAGTGAAAGGACTGTTTTTCTTTGTAGAACAGCCTAGAAATTCAGTATAATACAACCCCTTTAAAATTTGCCTGCAAAAGACTCACCTCCATCAACCTAACTCATTTATTTTGATGGGATTTTCAAATTTCTGAACTGATTTTGTTACTGTAGATAAAGTTGAGGGTGAAGTAACAATACTCCCCCACAACTCCATCTGTGGAACATCTATGAACCTTAGGACTTCATTGAATGCAGTAGCAATAACGATCACTACACCACATAAACTGACAATTTGTTGCCTTGCACTTGCCACCTAATTACAGGTTTGTGGATGTGGAACTAATCGACTTGATTAGACAGTTGCCTGCTCCATTTCTTTTGGTGGGTGATTTTAATGCTCACCACTATACTTGGGGATCAAACAACTGCAGCCCTAGTGGGAACAGCATTGACAGGATTTGATCCAATTTGGATTTGATTGTGCTCAATGATGGGTCACCAACTCATCTAGCGGCTTCTCCAGGTGGTTGGACAACTGTCAACTTTTTCTATCACAACTCTTGTCAATAAATTTGAGTGGTCTGTTCTAACTGACACCTATAGACTACTATACTAAAATGTAAGCTTAACATGGGCGTGATCACTAGATCACGCCCATGTTAAGCTTACATTTTCTGACTTCTCACACTGTAACGATCGCCTTCCCAGATGGATTTAGTGAAAAGAAAAATGGGAAAGTTTCACTGCTGAATTTGTTTCACCTATTTATAATAATAACGTTCCCAAGACTGAAGCAATACAGTCTTTTACGCAAGCACTCCTTACAGCAGCAGACAACAACATTCTGAAAATGTCGACGAGACCACTACGTCAACCAGTTCTATGGTGGAATGATGAATTTAGTGACACTCTCCGTTTATGTCATAAGGTGCTAAAGAAGTTTAATCGAAGACCTACTTGTGAAAACATTGAAAGGTATAAAATTCTGCAAGCTAAAGCACATTGAGTGGTTAGGCACATTGAGTGTCAGAGTAGAAAGGAATCATGGGCTCAGTACATTGCCACAACATCAAGAACCACACCCTCATCAATTGTATGAAAGAAACTGCGGTGAAAATATATTTCCCCCTCCTTCTGCTCCCTTATTGGGACTTAAGCAGGGGATGGAGCTTTGATACAAATAACTATGAAATTGCTAATGTTTTGAGCTCATCATTCACTAATGTTTCTTCAACAGTGGCACCATTCGTTTGTATAAAATGTCTCAAGAAGCAATACCTTTCACAGTATGTCTGTCAGAAGAATTGCCATTAAATACTCCATTTTCCTTACAGAAATTAAACTCTGCTATGTCGCCAGGACAGAATTCTGCTCCATGTCCAGACAGCATAGTTTATTCTATGATTAACTTCGGACAAGCAGTTGCTAAATATATACAAATATATATATATATACAAAAATCAAATCTTAAAAATGTACAATCATATATTCGAGAAGCAATGTTTTTTCCAATGCTTGGTTGGAGGCTACTGTAATAATACCTCTTCTAAAACCAGGTAAAGAAAAAAACTGAGCAGGGAAGTTACCACCCCATTTCTCTCACTAGTATGCTCTGGAAGGTAGTAGAGAGAATGGCCAATCGGCAGCTTGTTTGGTACCTTGATAGTAAGTGGCTGCTTTGTAGTGAACAATGTGGCTATAGGCAGGGTCGTTCATCTACCAATCAGCTCGTTTTATTAAAGTCTGCCATACAAAATGCCTTTTTTTTTGCATCAGATACTGGTTGCAGTGTTTTTTGACCTGGAGCTTTTCTGGATTTCTGGAGGCTTTCTATGATATGGCTTGGCGAAGAGGTATTCTAAATAATTAAAAATCATGTTGTATAAATGGAAATATTCTTGCTTTTAGAAAGAACTTCCTTAGCAACAGATATTTCAGAGTGTATGTTGGAACTACATTTTGTGATTGTTATCACTTAAAGAATGGTGTACCTCGGGGTGCTGTACTGAGCATTACCCTGTTTTCTGTGGCAATCAACAGCATTACCGCTAATGTGCAGTGCCCTGTCTGCTATTCTATATTTGTTGGTGATTTTGCTATATATGTGGCTACTCGTATTATGGCAGCTTCCAAAAGAGCCCTTCAACTTGTAATAAATAGACTGCAATATTGGTGAAGATTGACAGGATTCAAGTTCTCTGCCAAATTGCAATGTATTGCTTTTAGTTGTCGAAGAATGAACCATCAGCTTTTATTATTTCTTGACGGAACACAACTTCAAACTAATGAAACTGCTAAATTTTTAGGCCTATTATTTGATCATAAACTTTCTTGGATTCCACATCTATCTGATCTGAAAACTTGGTGCATTAAAATTCTTTTTTGACATATTACGTATTCTCAGAGGGTCGATGAAGAGCTGATACGACTTTTATGTTGCAATTTTATCATGTTCTTATTTGATCATGGATTAATTATGGCTCCATAGTCTACTCATCCGCAAGATAATCAGCAATTAAAAAGCTTGATTCAGTACATAACTCTGCTCTTCGTATTGTTTCTGGAGCATTTCGTTCAAGTCCAGTTTCAAGTTTACTTAATGAGACTGATGAACTTTCTCTTTCTCGATAAAGACAACAACTACAAATAACATATTTCCGTAATATACGCTCTAAACCGTTTCATCCGGCTTACGACATAGTTTTTTTAATCCCTTTGGCTGAGCAATATGAATGTTGTCAAAATTGTACTGCCCCATTTGGCATTAGAATAGAACACTAAGAATTTTTGACAATTTTGGATTTGTACTTCCTCCAATAAATGAGCATGTCTCATGTTTTATTCCTACATGGATCATTCAAACGTCCAATTTTGATTTTTCTTTGTCCAGGTTCATCAAACGCTCCTGATGTGTTGTGTAGTTAGGAGTTTTGGAGTTTCACTATATACTTGGTGAGTACCCATCTAGTGAAATTATTTACACTGATAGTTCTAAAGTGGACAATTAAGTTGGTTGTACATATTACTCATCTAGTTGGACGTATATGCATGGATTACCCTCAGCTTATAGTGTATTTTCTGCTGAACTCTTTGTTATTTTGAAAGGCCTTAAGACCATTCATTTGTTTTCCCCAACTTATCTTTTGTGTTCCGATTCCAAAAATGCTCTACAGTCTATCCAGGATCTGTATTCTGCGGGTCCCTTGGTTGAAGATATTTTGTATTCCATACACAGACTTCAGCTACTGGACGTAGGAGTATCATATTACTGGGTACCTGGGAATTGCGGAATTTCGGGAAACACAAAGGCTGATGAAGCGGCAAAGGAAGCTACAAGTCAGAAACTAGTCACACAACATCTTAAACAAATACAGAGTCCAGTAAGCTGAGGGAAGTAAAAGACACTGCCCGTCCATGGAATTCATCAATATATGGTAGTAGTTGAGAGGAAGTGGTGTGTTTAGAACTTACACATATACCTGTAACCTGTTTACACATATACCTGTTTAGAACACATGTGACCTGTGTTCGTATCGGTCATTCCATGATCACTTATGGATTTCAAGTAGAACAGGGGGATCCCCCACAATGCCCATTTTGTCAAGGTGTGTTATCAATTATTAAGCACATCCTCATTGAATGTGTTTTGTTAAGAGGTGTGCGACGAACTTTTGCGCAATCTAATTCCATTTGGGCAATGTTGGGGATAATGCTCAGATCCTTGATCGGGTATTGTCCTTTTTGAATCATCTGAATATATTTGATAAAATTTAAAATCAATTTTTTGATTTGATTATTGCTGCGCCTCTTTACAGCTGTATAATATTTTGTGTTGTATAATTTTTTTTTTTTTTTTTTATTGGGTAAAGTTCTATCTTTCATAACTCACTGCAGGGCCCTTTTACAGCCCTGTAATATTTGTTTTAATTGTAGTTAATTGTAATTTACCATATTCTGTAATTGTTAACTTGTTGCAGGGCCATTTTACAGCCTTGTAATATATTAAGTTTTGGTTTATTTTCGTTTGTTACCTAGTTTTTGTTTTGTTATTGTTTTTAATGTGTTATTTCTATGTTTTAAGGTGAAGCATCTTCTTGCCTTATTTTTTGAAGACGATAATGACCAAAATATTTTTTTGCCTATAACTTCAAAAAAAAAATATGTTCCCAACTAATATACACAATAGATGTGTACACTTTCATTAAACTATGTATTAAAGGGAACATTTTAGAATATGGCAGGAATGAAAGGAATTTGAGACTGACTAATGAAATACTAACTTGGACTGAATATCTAGCTGACACATGGTTTAAACTATTTGTAAGAGTTCAAGCTTTAAATAATATGAAAATAATAATAATAAATTGTCTACCATTTCACATTAGGATGCATCTGGTTACATCTTAACACTGGTACACTGTACCCAATGAAAAATGACTAACACTTTGCAATGGGTATAAAATTATTTTATCAGATAGTGTTTAATTTAAAATGTGACAGATATTGAGTTCAGATTTATATGTGTCACATATCCAATAGACTTACATATGTACAATCTACAAAAAATGTACAAGAGTCCAAACATCTGGTGTCATGGATGTGTCAAGTGTCTAAATGTAGGAAGTGACTATGTAAAAAAAAATAATGTAGATATATATGTAATTTTTTTGTATAATAAATGCTTTTTTCTGTATTTAGTTATATTTACTGGCCAAATGGATTTTAATTTATGGACAGTTAACAGCTCTTGTATATATGTTTTATTGTAAACATATAATGAAAAACTTTGCAGTCAATAAGAAGTGCAATGATTGTACAATTTTTATTGTGTTGAGGAATAATGTTATGTATTCTTTGAATGTAGAAAGTTTTAGAAGACAAGGTTAAGCTAAAATACCACCATATCTAAATTTCGAGTGATATTTTAACTGTTAGTATGACTAATTGTTATTTATTTATATACAGTGTGTAAATTAAGTATCGAAACAAATTTGTATTTTTCAAACTAAAATAGGTACAAATATTTTGTTTGTGGTATTGACTCTTAACAAACGTTCCTGATTTTCTGACATAAAAAAAATTCAACCCCCTAAGAGGGTGGCAGGTAGGGGTAACTTAAATTTTTTAAATAGCAACCCCTATTGAGTGACTCCTCATTTTATAGGTCTTGTCACCCTAAAATCAATGATATAAATATAATTTAAATCCGTTGAGTTTAAACAAAATAGCGGCCAAAAACTCTACGTTTGCAGTGAAGTTTCTTAATATGGAATTATTAACGTATATAAATAGCCAAAAACATCAATTATGTTTGAACTAACAATGGTTGTAGTTATTACTCAAGAAATGTTTTAATACATCTTTTAGAAAAGTATCCCGAAGACCAATACTTTTTATTACTAATTTCAAATTTATGAGGCCTTTTTAAGGTGATATTAAAATAAAAAAGACTTTTTAATTATAGGAATTTATAAGTAAAAAGAGGAGATCTGAAACAAGAAAACGGAGATTTATTTTATAAATCAATAAAGTAGCTCTGGTTATCTCAGCTCCATGGGAATGCAGTACACAATGTACGGTAGATAAGATGGGTTGGCTGAACAAAGTCCAAACTTGGAAATTTCCAATTACCCTTCCATGTTTGTTCTTGTTTGTGTTTGTTAAGCACATTCTTTGGAAAGTGTTTCATATCTTCATTCTGGTTTAGTTAATTTTGTAGAGAGGTCGGTATTAAATTGCTTCTGTAGTTTTGTTTAACAATGTTTTTTTTTTAAGTACAAAGCAGAAGATTGACATCCTCATCATTGTTGGGTATGGGGACAGAACACGTACGTATCAAGAAACTTGTGAGTTATTTAATGAACTGTACCCCGATCATCAAATAAATCTATCTATAGTAAGTAGGATCTGTACTAAGTTTTTGGAAACAGGGGATGTAGCAAATAAACCTAAAAGTGGTCGACCAAAATCAGTTTTAACAGAGTAGAAGTCATTGGATGTGCTTCTGAGTATTCAAAAAAATTCTCACTCATCTACTCGTCAGCTCAGTAGTAATCTAGGTGTTAGTCACACTTCGGTACATAAAGTTCTAAAGGCCGAAAAATTTCATCCCTACAAGGTACAGCTAATACATGAATTGAACAAAGACGATTTTGATCGTCAAATTCAATTTTGTGAAGAAATGATGCATCAGTGTATCCAAGATCCGTTATTTAAAACGAAGATAGTATTTTCCGATGAAGCCTTTTTCAGACTCAACGGACATGTCAATAGACAAAACTCAAGATACTGGTCAGATAAGAATCCACATTGGGCTCAAGAATGCCATACACAACATCCTCAGAAAATTAACGTTTGGGCAGCAATAGTTGGATATAAGGTAGTTGGACCTTTTATAATTAATTGAAGGTAATTTAAATGGTTCTCTTTATCTGGACCTGTTGCGTGAATCTATTGTACCCGCTATTTCAAGAGAGTTTCCTCCTGAAGATGAGGAACATGCCGTGGACGAAAGTATTTGGTTTCAGCAAGATGGCGCCCCACCTCACTACGCTGTTGATGTAAGAGATTATTTGGACTTGACTTTTCCTGATCAGTGGATAGGTCGAAGAGGTTCCATAAAATGGCCTGCAAGATCTCCCAATTTGTCCCCTTTGGATTATTTTTTATGGGGATATCTCAAGAGTAAAGTGTATGTAAACCGACCAGAAAACTTACACGAGCTTTCAGATAGGATTTTAAGGGAAGCGCGGTCAATTGATCAACAGACAATTGGCAAAGTGTTACATGAATTTTACAATTGTTTAGGACTTTGTCAAGTTGCTCTTGGCCATTAATTCGAACATCTGTGAATATTTATTTAAGGAATACCAAAGGTAACTTAGTAATACATCTTACTTTGAGTGTGTTTTACATAGTAAATTAGATTTTTTTTATATTATTCATGGCTTAATACCATTGTTGTAACAAATAATAATTACAATTTGTTTGTAAAACACCCTTTATTTTCATTATTTTGGGTAATTGCACTGTTTCGTATAACAATTACTCATTAAATGAATTGTCTTATACTTGTTGTCAAGTTTTTTTTTGATTTTGGTAAGAAACAACATAGCATAGATGTTTCACTTTAAAAACCAACTGCATTTTTTTAATATTTTTTTTACAGAAGAATATGAAATACCAATAACAACGTAGATTTTATTTTAAACACAAATTTCATAATGGAACACGGAATTCAAATACGGTAATAATTAATAATTTCATTTTAAGAGACTTCACTGCAAACATAGAGTTTTTGGCCGCTATTTTGTTTAAACTCAACGGATTTAAATTATCTTTATATCATTGATTTTAGGGTGACAAGACCTATAAAATGAGGGGTTACTCAATAGGGGTTGCTATTTAAAAAATTTAAGTTACCCCCTACCCGCCACCCCCTTAGGGGTTTGAAATTTTTTTTTATATATATCAGAAAATCAGGAACGTTTGTTAAGAGTCAATGACACAAACAAAATATTTGTACCTATTTTAGTTTGAAAAATACATATTTGTTTTGATCCTTAATTTACACACTGTATATGTATATTATATTATATGTTAGGTAATTTATTTCTTGAACTTACTGAAGAAACTAATGAATAATGAATATAATGTAAAACTATTTTGTGGCCCCATTACAACCAAGAATACAACCAAAAATGGAAGAAATTGATGATTGTTGAATTCAAAGAATTTTTCAGTTTACTTTTGTATACTGGTACAATAAGGGTGAATAGACTCTCTAATTATTGGGAAAACAGCAACCAGCTTAATTTATGATTTTATAGAACAAACATGAGCCTTGATAGTTTTTAATCATTAAGAAAAGATCCCTGTATTATTTTTAATAATAATAATAATAATAACCTAAATGTGAATATATATTCAACAAAGTGAGACACATTATATATGTTTCCAATCATAAAATACAAATTTATTATGAGTAAAGAACTAATTATTTGATGCAATGCCTTATTTCTAGGCAGATTTTTATTTTGGCAAAATACATACAAACAAATGCTATTAGTTTGGTGTTAGGCTATAATGCCTCACAAAATCCTAAGGCTTGGTTTTAAGATTTATGGTTTCTTGTGGTGTACTCCATAATCTAGGTGATAAAGGCTTCTCAGCTAATGTTTCACTGTCCGTCGAATTCTTCAAAACCCGCAGAGAGAAGTTGTTCTACAGGGTAAAAGTTGGTACGAATCAAGTCTACAATAGAAATCATGGATCTTTGGGAATCATGGGTTGCTGAGACAAAAATAATTGAAATTCTTAATTAATTAAATAATTAATAGCAATTGCAAAAAGTACAAAGAAAGATAGTCTAAACCATTCATTCAAGTCATAGTCGGTTGAAGAGGAAATCAAAGTCATTTAAAGTGTTACGATAATAAATTTAAAATCAGAAAACAAAATACAAGCAGTTGAGACGAGAACACTTGCTTTAGAGATCGGTTAGAGAGCAGTTTGAACAGGACACTGAACTTCACAGAATTCATAACTGGAGCTGGAACAATTAACAGGAAGACATCTGTCATCTGGATCCATCTTTAACCAGGCCCCTAAACTCTGCATAATTCTCAACTGGTGCTGGAACCAGAAAAGGAAGACTATAGTCACCTGTATCCATCTCTAACTAGGACCATGAACTCCGCGTAATTCAAAATTTTCTCTAAACAATACTTTAGAATTTCTGAGTTGGGTATAGTTTTGTCAGTTTTAAATTAATATCGTCTTAAAAAAATAGCTTTATTTAAAAGATAAATTTTATATTTTAAAATTAAATTCTGGTTTGCTCTGTATTTAAATTAGTAATATTTAAAGTTTGTTTGTTTAAGTAAAGATTATCAAGTGTGATTAAATTTATTATCTGTTCTGTATAAAAGTGTATGTTTTCTTTTCATAGGATATTTTGATTTTATTTTGTTAGATATAAGTTGTTTGAGTTGTATAATAAAACTTGTTTTTGTTATTTTTAAATCACACTTGTGTTGGCCTTATCAATTTAATACTAGAAACCAGAGAAAGTAAAATTTGTATATTAATTAGTAACATAAGAATTGCAAAATTCAGAATTATTTACACTTCAATCAGTTTTTAAAATAAAATCTCATTATTAAGCTAATATACATAATCTGCCGATAAGTTGGGTATAAGATCCTACGCCCCAGAGATTTACAATACCGGGTAGTAGAAAATTAAGAATACTTTAAGTTTGGAGCTAGTTGGTTACTTATAAAATAAATAAAATTACTGGAAGGTTTTTGAATAAAAAAGGGGATTCCATCGAATTCAGGCTGTTGAACTCAGACCAGGGCATACAATTCTCCAGCCTAGACTTCCCGTGGTCTGGGTTCTTCTTGTTGTAACTAATAGGCTCCTTGATCACGTTAGGAGTGTATAAAGCAAATTAAATTAAAAATTCAAATAATAAATCATTTATTCAATATTTATTTAAAGTTAAGCAGAACATAAACGGGTCGGGATATACTCTACTCGACGAGAGCGAAGTGAGCGAGATCACAGTAAAAAATTAATAAATTCAGAGGTATAAAATTAGTAATAGGCCCTGTTTGAAACAGTAGAGTTTGGAATGAAGTTATATAAACGAACTTCTTAATTTTTATTAATATATAATTCTAATTTTTGTTTTGTTTTTGATAAGATCATAAACTAGACAATAAATAAAATAATTTTTAAAAACATAATAGATTTTCGTTGTATCTAATAGTAAAATGTATATGTTTTTATCATGTGTAGGTTTTTAATATAACATTATTTTTTCGAATATCATTAGTAATATCCCTATGCTAAAGCGTTATGCAAATAATCATTGAACATAAAATTATTTGAAATAATTATAAAAAGAATTATAATATGAATCGGTTTATTATAGGAAGTCTGATTTATTATTAAGGAATCGATAGTGGTGACAGTGGTGACGTGATGACTTCACTACTTGCATGTGAGCAGAGGAGGTCCTTCGTCTGGCGTAGTCAGTTGTATTTAACCAACAAAATACACATAATTCGTTTCCAATCATGAATCTTCCACTTCGGATTAGCTAAAATAACAGTTAGTATAATAATTTAATTCAGATTATATTTACTTTAAATGCCATTTCATTTGAAGAAGTGTGTTTACGTTTTTACTCTAGTTACGCGACAGAGTAAAGCTTACCAGTTTCTTTGTCATGGTAGAGTAAATCATAATGTATTTATAAATTAACTTGGGAACAGTATATATTTGTAATACTTTAAGTGCATTTAGTTAAGTTATTGTGTATATATTCCGTTCGTTTATATAACTCTTGATTCTAAACAATGTATTCCTATTTATGAAACGTGTTTTTATAATTTTTAAGGGGGTTTCTTATTTTTGTTTTGTTTTTTGTATCAATAAATTTTAGCTGTTTTTAAAAGAATTGTTCAAATGATAGATAACAGCTGAGAAAGTGCCCCTGCCAGATCCCTTTTAGCTTGGTTAAGGTAAGGTTGTGTATGATCATTTTGTAAACAGGGTTAGTTTACACAACCATCTTTAATATAGGATACTTATTAATACTTTAAAAAGTAAATCAGTTTCTAAATGTTTAGTTGTTATTTATTTCTTGGGATTGTGATATCGCAAGAAACCTATTCTGGTAACATTGGATTGATTGATGTAACTAAGGTTTATGAAATAACATAACCCCAAATTTTAAACATTTAACTTTTCTATTCATTTGTAATGTAGTCTATGCAATGTTATGGATACAATTAACTAAATAATTTTAATATGGTGTAATTATTGTACTTAAGCACCATCCTAGCTTGCACTATATGTTTGAAGTAAGTATAAAACTGATTTTACTGGAACACTAGCCTAATCTCTAGCCTACTTTTACCTAGGTCTATAAGTTAATAAGGATGAAGAGTAGTGCTTCTAAAACAAACAAAGTAATAATTACTAAGCTGAATCACAATTATTATGTTGTTGTAGCTAGAGACCTGACCATTCAATAGCTTAAATTTATTGACATTGATTTTTGTTTAATTTATTTCATCTGTGACGTTCGGTTACTATTTTGTTGCCAATAGGGATAAATTGTTTAATAATTATGACCATTTAATAATTTCTTCATTTTAAAAATTGCAATAGGCACCTAATCCTTATGAAAAATTGGGTTACAATTATATTTATCAAATACAAATAATAAAATGTTGGAGACTTATTCCCATCATCTTTTTCCTCAGTGTAAAAGTTTTAATAGTAGCCTATAATGGTAGTCAACCAGGTTTATATAATAATTTACTATTTAGTCTTCAATTTTTAGGGTACCTAGCTCCTCGTATTCTTACAACCAATATGATAAGAAATTTATCTTTATGTAGTATGTCTACAATAATCCTTATTAATTGGAATGTAGCTACGGCCATTTTATCTGTAAGAGAGATCTTCAGGCTTTGATATTGTCATAAACATAATATATTATTCATAAATAATTCTGAAGTTTCAAATTACACATATATATATATATATATATGTAATAATTATGTATACAAATAATAAATTAGGTTTTTAAAAATGAGTATTTTCATGTAGGTCAGGTTAATGATAGGGGAAAAAATGCTATATACTATATGAGTGTTATAGCAAAAAATATACTTGAAAAAGATCATATTGCCTTTTATGTAATTGGATATGTAGTTCCTGGGCTATATTTATAACCAAAGTAATTGAACCTAGTGTTACATGTAAACTATTAATTGTTAAGGTTTAAAGCCTTACTTATTGATTATTTATGATAATATTATCGAAACTAAAAAACAGATAAGTAAAATAACAAGTAGATTAATAGTAGGGCAAATAAATCTATCATACTGATCACAACAAAATACTATAATGCTACTTTGATCATTACCGTACATGATTTAAGTTGAAAAATATATGGAAATTATTGAATTTTATTATTTAGATGTTTAGAAATGATTTCCCCTCCCTTCAGAAAAGTTACTTTTATATACATCATATATTTACAAATTTCTTTTATAGTAAGTTATAGGCCTACATCATATATTTACAAATTTCTTTTATAGATGTATGGGATCTGCACCATTGTTTTTTAATTGTATCTTAGATAAATTGCAGCCTTTTTTATTATATTTCAGAACACATACATGATCGATTTGGATAACAATTATTCCCAACTCATCCAATTAAATAAAAACATGTATTTCTGGAAAAAAACCACCTATTGAATTTATACAAAATATTTTTTGTTTTGAAATCTATGATGTCTAATGGTAATATAACCAACAGAAATAATTGATAGAAATGATTCTAAACATCTGAAAAACATACACAAAATTGACTTTTTACCAAGTATCCCGGATGTCAAGTTCCATGCAGAATAATAAGGGATATTAATGCTATCTTGTTCTGCATGATCTGTTAAACATATGTTACCGTTCAAAGAAGTAGGTAGCCTACTGTGAATGCACAAAGGTTTTAGGTGTTGCTTAATTTTAGGTTTCAATATTATCCCAATAATTGATGTTTATAATCTTAATTATGAATATGTGCATATGAAAAAGTTAAGTTACATTAGTCTTGTATGTTGCATTTTTTATCAACAGTAATTTATCATATTGATAAATCTACATTCTGTTCAAGACAATTTTGTCTCAAGGACAGCTTACTAAAATGGAAAGATAATAATAAAAGCCTTTGCATAATATGACCTGTTATTCATACATAACAATAATTTTGATGAAATAAATTGGAACAATAAACATCATAATTAATAATAAATACTTAGTGGTTTTGTTTTTCCTTTTGTCTATTACATTATTGATATCTATCTTTACAGATATTAGTTTTACAATTTATATTTAGCCTATATTATATATACAGTGCCTCATTTGTAAAAAAAGAGGTCCCGGTACTGTGGGCTACCGGGTGGTGGTGGGAAGGGTTTATCGAATATTGAAGTATAGAGTTATAAAAACGATATTTTTACGCTTTTCTTAACACCTTTAAAAATTAATCAGTGGACAAAATAGCAATCTAATTTTGATTGTAATTGTAAATTAAATTGAGACTGCTGTAGCAACATTGTTTTTTTATTATAGCCGTTGGTCTATATTAAATTTTAATGTATGCCAATTCAAACCATGTAAATTATTTCAATTTCATTTTTTTATGTAATTTAAAAAATTAAATAGATTTGGTTTGAAAATATACACATGTTCACCAACAATCTTTTATTTCTTGTTTTATAATTTTGTCTATAGATTTCTGAAATGATAATTATAAAAGGTAGGGCCTACTGTACTTAAACATGTTTTACCTTACAGTTTATAAAATTGTCCAAAGTTTAGAAAAGTTTTTGTTGATTGTGCCTCCTCTCGCTCTCACTCTCAACTTGCTTGTATCAAGAGAGGAGTGCCGTTCCCGAAGCAGCCAAGATTCCACGTACTTTGAAGGGTCAAAACGAGTGATGGTGGGCCATTCAGCTTCAGGAAAAGTAGTGAGAAGACAGTTTGTGTTAACAAAGATGCTCTGGAATCAGTTATGATGAGGTTCATTTGAGGAAAAGTTCTCTCACATTTGCTTGAAGACACTGGAATTGTCTTGATTGCAGTTGTCAACAGAAGCAAATTCTTGGGATACTTCGTTTTATTTTTAATTTCCCCCTAAGTCCTCACAATTGTCAAAAACACATTCACGAAATGCGTCTCGTTTGTTCAATTGAAAGCAAATGGCTAGTGACTCAATATCTTTTCCCCCAAAAGTATTGTCTTTAATGTCATTGGGCTATTTGATTTATAGCCTGTATAATGCTTGGATCAACTATATGGGCCGAATTAGCCAAAGCTGCGTCTTCACCACTCAACATTCTTTTTAATTGCTTCTGATAGTTCCTCATAAAAGACAAAGGATCAATGGGCAGTTCATTATTTTTTTCAAAAAGTTCAATTCCCATAAATCTTTTGTTGTTGACAGACGTCACAGCGTGCTCCTAAAATGGTTAGCTAGAATTTCGTAGTTTTCCCAAATTGCTGAAGCTGTTCGGAAGGTGGAGGCTACCTAACGTGTGTCCAATACCCTTCCACTTTTCAACAGTTGAACTCCAAGCTAATTTGCAACCAAATGCAACTCTCGGCTGTTCTTTGGCGAGGCGTGGTACAGAACGTACAGTTTATCAATGAACATTTTAAAGCAATTGATACTGGCCATTTTCTTCACAACATCACTCATTTACTCATACAAAGTTCAAGCCTGTGATTAGAGCAATGCCAAATAATGATTGTGGGAAACTTGTCTTTTAACAAGACACACACTCCAGACTTCCTGCCAAGCATCACTGCTCCTCCATCACATGCCACAGCAATTAGTCTATTTTGCAAAACATTATCATCTAATTTGTAACCTCCAAGGCATTTAATTATAGCTTGAAAAATTCGAAGAGAGGTCACACTGTTAAGCTCAACCAGGTCCAAAAATAAATTCACAGGTTGTTCCATACTTAAATCTCTTAGGCAAACTGTAATGAACAAAATCAGAGTTGATGTTTTGCTCAAAGTTGTTGATTCATCGATGATGATCGCAAACTTATAGGTTGATTTGATTATTTCTTGTATAGTGTGCTTACTCATTTCTGTACTTATGTGGTTTATGATAGTCACACAAGCCTTATTATGTAGGATGCGACCCATATTTAATCCATTGAGCTCTTGTACATCGATGTCTGACTCAAAGTCGTTAAAAGACTGATTCTGTTTTGCAACCTCATAGGCAGTTCGGAAAATTCTCGCTGTAACATCTTTCTTTTTTGATACTGTTTCAAACACATGTTTTCTATAGTTTCCTTTTAGGACTCTGCAACAATTTTTAAAGCTGTTAAGTGCAACACTGTCTTTGTGATCATATATATTTTCTTCCTCAAAACTATTTGCTGCTGGGCTCAAGTGTCCCCAAAACTAGTAATATTACATGCAGTCCATTGTTTAGACATTTTCATACTAGATTTTTTTCTATACTTAGATATCCAACATTCCGGCAAACCTCATACCCCAGATTTTTGTTGTGTACAATAAACCAACTTTATTTTTTACAAAACTCGTTCTTTTGTTCTAAAATCCAAAAGTCTCGCCAACCTGTTTATCACCTCCTTTGATGTCGTCATTAGAAGAAGATGAAGTAACACTGGAGGATGTAGGCTGTATTGACTCTGGTTGATCTAATTCTATTGGAAGTGTCGAACATTTTTCAGTTTCTTCGTCTAGTTTTGATTTTTTTGGTTTACTAAAATAATTAGTAATTTTATGCATTGTACATGTACAACACTCAATTAACAAGATTTACGCACTTTGATTCCAAAACACTACACGATTAAATAGAATAAAACCATAAAACAGTGACAGGCCGTCGAATGTTCTGACTGCACTGATATTTACGGCTAAATGAAAGATGAACTGTTGCACGGCAAGGGAGAGGGAGGATGAGTAAGCTAGCACCTTGCGTATGGCTAGAAGTACAGTACAGTCCAGTCAAAGATCAAGTGGACCTTGACTTACAACTAACGTTCCACAGTTCTAAAAATTATGTTGTATATTCGACTTTTCCCCTGATCAGAGGTTTCAGTGTGTACCGTCACAAATCTAGCCCAAAACACACACACACACACACCCACCCACCCCCACACGCGCACATACATATATAATAACCTAATCTAACCTGTTTGTGGTGATTCTTGCAACCATTTTGCATTTAGTATTCATTTTGCATTTTGATTCTATTCTACATTTTGTTTACCAAGAACTCTGCGAATAGGTTAAGTTAAGTCAGATTATGTTATGCATTGAAATAAACTCATATTGAAATAAATAGTTTGGTAATATTGGCTGTAATTTAATTAGTTAACAGATTTTATTAATTAGCTGATAAATTATGGATAAACCCATTTTTAATTATCTTAATAAAATAATTCTTCATTCTAATTCAATTTGTTGCCAAACTCGGAGGCTCACTTTTGAGTACAGGCTTTGTCAATTCTGAGAGGACCTAGCTGGATCTACACATTTTTCCATGTAGTCTTGAGTTAGATGCCTCTCTTAGTCATCTTTTCTATTCAGTCTTAGCCAACTTTTTTCCTTTTCCGACCCTATTTGAGGGCTATTTTATAGGGGGGGGGGGTTTAATGTTCTTTTCTTCTTTATTATAATGCAATTTTGTGCCAGAGGTTTTTTGCCTTAAAACAACAAGGAAAAAGCAATTTGTTGATGTAATTTTAATCAGCTGATACACTGATGAATGTATTTGTAATCAATTTAGTAAATCTTGAATCTAATATAATGTAATTCACAACATGATTAATTATTTTCTTTAAAGTAACAATTACAATTATTTTATACTGTGTGCTTAGTCTCCATCCATATCTTCCATAACAAAAACAAATATATAGCATATGACACAAATCGATCTTTCAGAATATTACAAAATATTGTAGTAATGCGTAGATTATCAAATCATTTAAATTACTGAAGTTGACAATTGCGGCTGGCATAGGACAAAAGGCATGGTAAAACGTATATGGAGTTTTCTTATATTTTTAGAATTGTTTCTACCAATTATGTCAGTTGAAACATTGTATTTTTATGTAGCAATTATGTACTTTTAGATATATTAGATTTAAATAAAATTAAAAAAATTCAACAATATTCATATAAAATGTGTCCCCCCTCCCCCCCAGAAATACCTAAACACTGTATTATTATGAAAATATTGGGTCATAAGAAATAGTAGATAGTAGACCTCAGTTGATTTTGTTGTTATTGTACAAATTATTTGCTAACCTTAAAAAATGGTACCTAATTTTTTATTTTATTTGTTTTATACTTCACATACATTAAATGGAATGCTTAAGAAAGTTGTTGATCCTTAATTGAAAGCTATAGCTTATACACTCTCTACATATAGCTTAAATTCAGAGGAATTTCACTTCGTTAGTTTTTTTGAAAGAACATCTAAAAAATGATCCAAGAAACGGTAGATACATTTTAGGCAGTTTAAAGTTATATAAAATTAAGTAACTATAAATAAGTAATACTAAGAAGCCGGTATTATAATATTAAGTACCTACTGTAATATAATAAGCTAACAATCAATAACTGTTGCAAAAAAAAAAAAAAATTACATTTTCTTAATTATAAATTCAATTAGTGTATGAAGTCGAAATATCCTATTAAACTTATAATAGAGTAGGCCTATATACTTTTACTTATTTAGATGTACTTGTTCAATATTGACAATCAATAAGAGTGTGAATATGTACTACTACTGATTTTTGGAAAAGTTAAAAATTTGGTATTAAGTTAAATAATTATAGCAAATACAGAATATAATATATTACGTCTAGAACTGGTGACGTTGGTTTTGTTTGCAAATTAAAATGATTATATACATAAAAACCATTTATACATCACAATTATCAAATAATTCGCACTGCAATAAACACTTAACCCCTCCACATTTAAGCTAGTGGACATGTGCCCATGGTTAAAAATTAATATCAGGGTGAATAGTTTGCTTTTTTAAATTTTAGGCTTCAAAATACTTATTTGCAAATATTAATTAGTTGTCTGTCATACATTAACTACTCAGTTCCTGTTCTGGTGTTTATATCACCTCATTGATATTGTTTTTCTTACTTTTCATTTTGTAGTTTTTAGTCAAATTTTGTTTAGAAAGAAAACCATTGTTTTCCTTATTAAAATAGTCTTAAAAAATGTTTTCTATAAGTACATTTATGGATATTTTTCAAGTACTTTACAATTTTTTATTGTAAATTGGATCTCAAAAGGTATTGAATAAGGACATTTTGTAGCAATTTCCTATAATTACTAAAGTTTTTGTTACCTATTTACTATGTAGTCAATTCTGCTCTATTTATCAACTCGGAATGTTTTCAAACTTTTACATATTGTACTTTGTTATGTTACAAAATTTATAAAGTAAGGATATTAATGGAATAAATTATCATACACTCCATTCAATTTTCAATTAAGAAATATAGTTTTTGTAAATAATAATAATAATGTGAACATATCACCAATTATTCATATTCAAAAATTGTATTTATATCCATAGCCCGTATAGGCCAGGCAAAAAATAACATTTTATTCTAAAATGGCCAGTGATTGGATAGCACTTGTATGCCAAAAAGGCCAGGCCAAAAATGGTAGCTTTGTCATGGTATTATACAAAAAATTGTTACTAATCTAAAATAGTAGAGGTATACTGTCTACATTTTTCTTCTTCTAAAAATAGGCTATACCAAGTGTAAAGGACTAAACCAGGGATGCTGGTGTACGCTGCAGGCTGTAGCTGTCGTATTTTAGTGTGCACTGGTATTTCTTTAGTCTCTATATAGCGCATGACATTGATTGACATTGCTGTCCTTATTGGAGTTGGGATATTCTCGCAAGAGACGTTCATACCTAGTGCCGTGGGGTATAGCCAAGAATAGCATACCTTTCTGATAGTTGGTCATGTAAAGACTTAACCCCTTTGCGAGCCACGGACGTCTGTCAGTCAACCATGAACAAGCGTAAAGAGCCAACGACGTGATTAGATGCAAAAGTACATATTAATTAATTTATTAGTTATAAGTGAAAATAAATTTCAGAGCTATTCTTGGAAGTATAAAATTAGGTTGAAATACACATGAGACAGAGGTCAGTGACAGCTGTCAATGCCGTATTTATTGTTAAGGGGAGAAAATGTTAGGCGGCCAGTCATTCAATGTCTCTCACAGAGCAAAGGACGTCTACTCACACACAGTTAGTCGTGAGTTGACGGAATCTAGCCTAGTTGTTTTCTTGTGCCTCCTCGAGTTAGCAGTCGATGTATTTTATGTTTGAACTGTTTTGTACATCATTATATTGTTTGCTCTGTGTTTTTATTTTGTTATAATTATTTATTGTACTTTAGTTTTTTAGTCATAATTTATATTTTGTATAATGGTGAATTCTGATGACCTGTATTTTGACCAATTTCATTTGGAGGTTTTGAACACATCGTTTTCAAGTGCATAGATCCGATGACAAGTGAAGTGGAAGAGTTATTATTACATAATTTCAGTTAAAGTGAAGCTGACAGTTTCAATGAAGATAATAGTGATCTGACAGATTCAGCTGCTAGCCAACACAATGTAACAAGTAGGCCTGCAAACCTCTTACCCAGTACCTTCCCTCGCATCACCTATATGCACAAGTGAAAATGAAGACAACAGTAATAGTGAAAATGAAAATCCAATAGTTTCAGTTGGCAACCAACGCATGTAATAATGTAAAAATTTGGTAAAGAAAAAATGTTATTATTACATTTATATATAAAAAAAATTATTACTTGGGATGAATTTACTGTTACTTGTTGAGCGCCATTTTGTGATAAAAGCACAAACACTTATTAAATTTACTCTTTTTTACCTTGGGTCGTGAATTACGGGAAAATGTACTAGATACGCTAAATGATCATGAAAGCTCTGAAATAAAACATACATTTATTAACAAGTTTTAATTATATTTAAAACATACAAAATCTAGTCAAGCCGTTTTGCTTAACTTTCTCTGAAATACGTACAGTGAATAACAAGACAAATTATTAGACATTTGTTTCATGAATATTAAAAATTTGTTCTTGTTACGTAAATAATCCATGGAATAAAACCTTTTAAAATTTTATTACATTTATGGATTACTCATGTTACTTGTAATTAATTTCATTTCTCTCAATCAAATGTATCTTAATGTAAAGATATCCTAATTGTGAATGTTACACGCAACACTGCAAGTAAGTCAAACTACCACTAATCAGCGCCATGACATTCGGTATTGTACTTGGATTGATGTTAGTGACAATGACCCTGGCATTCTAACACAATTTCGATTTATAGTATAAACCAAGGTCCTACTTTACCTAGCCATTTTGACGAGAATACAACTCCTATTGAGTATTTTCAATTATTTTTTAATAGTAATCTAATTACATTCATATGAAATGAAACCAATCTTTATGCCGAAAAAAGGAAAAATCAAACCAATTGTCCTAAATCTCGAAAGAATAGATGGAACTCTATTACAGATATTGATAATAAAGCTTTTTTAGGAGTAATAATAAGTGTGGGACTCACTCCTCTACCGGATATCACTTTATACTTCAGTACCAAATTGGGAAGACAAAATCCCCTTTTTCAGTGATGTGTTCACCAAAAATAATTTTCTAAATTTATTTTGGAACCTACACTTCAATCATGATCAAGGAAGTTCAGAGATTTGACATTTATTAGTCCTATTGTTGAACACATGAAAAACATGTGTAAGCTATTTTACACAACTAGTGACTTTTTTGGTGTTGACGAAAGCACTATATATTTCAAAGGGAAAGTTAGCTTTAGAGTGTATAACCCGAACAAACCTACCAAATTCGGAATGAAAGTGTTTGTCCTTTCTGATTGTTCAAATGTATATTTACAATTTTCTTCCCTATTTTGGAAAAGATGATAAAATCCCAAACTCTAACCTTTTGAAAACTACACAGATTGTAAAATCTCTATGCTAATCTATCATTATGAAAGAACCAAATGACTACTACAGGATTACATGTCTATAGCTCATTTGTTATGTGGTGGCGCTTGGAGGGACTGGCTAGGGGAGGTTGTTCGTAATACACTGTCTAGAAATGCACTGACGAAAGGATGGTGGAACACTAACTCACTTTGCTTCCTCCACCAATGAAATGTGACGGGAACCTGTTTGCCCGATGAAGGTCAAGCACCACTACATACCAAATAATGACCTCTACACAGACCGGTATTACACTGGTCCTGAATTGGCGAATGAGTTATTGGGTTTGAAATGTTTTTTGACGGGAACGGTTATGACAAACCGTAGTAAATAACCAATTTGAAAATTCAGGCTAAGAAAATAAAAAAGAAACATTTGTAGCTAAGAAAAATAAAGATATCTTGGCGAGATAAGCGTTTTGTTCACATGTTGAGTATGAAAAGTAAAGGTAATAAATCAGAAATAAAGAACGTTCCTAGCAGGTACCAAACAAACCACACAAAAGGAGGCCTAAATTTACCAAAAATATAAATATTATCCACAACCCAACTCATATAATACCATTCTTTTCAGAAAGATGCATAAAATGCTATTAAGTAATAATAAAAAAAAAATCTATCACACAAATACATTTTTGTAATTTTCCCCAAGATTAATAAAGTTTTAGTATTTAGTTGTCAATAAGATTCTGTAAAATATATATATATATATATATATATATATACACAGTACTACCTCGTTTATCTGGACCTCGTTCAACCGGATGTCCGGATTATCCAGATCGATCCGGATCGAAAAATAAAAAAGTTTAATGTTGATAAAAACATGATTTCCTGATGACTACAGTGTCGCCTTGGGGTAGTAGGGCGGGTTGTTGATGCGCTGGGAAGAGAAAGTGGAGAAGCAATTACCTCCGCTCCTCCCTACCCCGACGCAGCGCGACAGTGACCCGTGACCTTATCTATTATCTACGCCGGCGGGTAGTCTGTCACGTGCTAGCGACCGGAATACATCATTAGCATATCATGCTGTGCAGTGTTTAGTTTTTTTTACATTTTTGATCGCATACGGTTAATAATATTATATTTGTGTGTTAGCTTTTGTGCGTGGAAATGGCGATGAAACGAAAACGTATGCTTACAATGGCCCAAAAGTTAGACGCATTGAATCGTATAGACAGGGGCGGCGACTCTTTAAATAAACTTGCTGCAGAACTCGGCGTAGGGACATCAACTGTGTCAGATTGGAAAAAAAAACGTAAAAAGACTTTGCTTCAAAATGATCGCTAAAGACAGTTTAGAGGGTAGAGGAACTATAAAAAATGCAAAAAATGAATCGTTGGACGAGGCATTATTTATGTGGTTTAGTACTCAGCGAGAACGTGGTGTTCCGATTTCTGGACCGATTTTGGCTGAAAAAGCGGCAAAACTAAACTAAAAATTACCAAATCCTGATCCAAATTTTACAGCTAGCCAGGGATGGCTAGAGCGGTTCAAAAATCGGCATGTTATAAGACAATGATCTGTGACTGGTGGAAGCCTGTTTAGTTTAAGGAAACTTTTCAACGAATTATTTCGTCTGAAAAACTTTCTCTTGACCAGATTTACAATGCTGACGAAACAGGACTGTTTTACCGTATTTTACCGAGCAAAACCTTAGCTTGTAAAACTGATGAGGCAGCCAAGGGCTACAAAAAGAGCAAGGATCGCCTAACTGCTATGGCTTGTAGCAATGCTTCTGGAAACCACAAAATTCCCCTGGTGATAATTGGCAAGGCAAAAAATCCTCGAGCACTTAAAAATGTAAGTCGTGCATCTTTGCCTGTGGTATATCTAAATCAAAAAAGTGCGTGGATGGACAGCTTTATTTTTAAAAAGTGGTTCTTTGAAAATTTCGTCCCAGATGTGAAAAAATTTCTCAAAGGAAAAAAAACTGCCAGAAAAAGTGATTTTGTTTCTTGACAATGCCCTGCATCCTGCAGAAGAAGATCTCATCAGTGAGGATATTAAAGTTAAATTTCTCCCCCCAAATGTGACTCCAATTTTGCAACCTATGGATCAGGGTGTGTTGGAAAGTATCAAGCATGTTTATCGCAGGGAACTTTTAAGCAAAATAATTGAAGAAGGCGAACATAGCGTGATTGATTTGTTAAATTCTGTAAATTTCAAAGACGTGATTTACATGATTGCAGACGCTTGGGATCATGTTCCAAAAAGTGCTCTACAAAAGTCTTGGAAAAAATTATGGCCAAACATATGCAATATAATTGAAGAAATGAACCCTCCCACTCCACAAATAAGTGAATCAAATGAATCCACTGTCACAACAGAGCAATTGTTAGGCATGTCTGCAAATATTGTCGGTTGTTCCGATGTTGAAATCAACGACGTCAATGATTGGTTGACAGACAACAACGAAGGAGGTTATGGAGTCATGACAGATAAGAGATAATTGTAGCGTGTACATCTGCGCAGGGAGCAGACGACAGCGAGAGCAAGGAAGAAGGAGACAGCGTGCAGCCGGAGAAGACGCACGCTGATGCGACGACACAGTTGGACAACATCATGACATACTTGGAGTACAGCAGGATACAACGCCATCTGAACTAATGATGGTGAAACATTTACGTGATCGTGCCGCATTGAAAAGTCACACCAAATTAAAACAGAGGAAGATAAATGACTTTTTTGTAAACAACAACTAAACCCTGTGTAAATTAAAAGCATGTGTAAATATTTCAGGAGTGTAAATTAAATGTTTTTTCGTGATTTACAGTATTGTGTAAATTGAATAACTGTAAATATTGTGTTTTTTCATGACAAAAAGGAAATTATAAATGGTAAGTTATCATTTTATATTTTGTTTTATTTATCTTTCTCTAATTCCGGATTTTTGATTAACCGGATCACTTCCGGTCCCAATTAGTCCGGATAAACGAGGTTGTACTGTATATATATATATATATATATATATATCTCAAATTGGTATTTAACAAAATCAGATTTTTATCTGAAAAGTACAAAACAGATAATCAGTTAGGTTAGGTATTTGTGACGTGTAAATGAAACCATATACAGTGTGTCCCACGAAGGTATTTACATTTTTAAACAACCACCAAGTATATATGCGTCTACCAAATTGTAAGATTTTTTTCATACATATTGGAAACATATCCAAAAGTATACCAACAATTTTTAAGCTGATATCTGCAATAGAAATAAAATGGCGGCAGTTGACAATGATTTATGGTTTAAACGATAGCAAGCAATAAAATAACTTTTTATTCTTTTATATATTTTGACTAATAAATGTATTGACTAGTATATTCACAAAATTACACTTACAAAACACAATTTACAATACCACCACAACCACAACTTGCAAATTTAGCATGTGGAATAATGGGGGGGAACTCGATATTTAGGGGGGAATCTATCATAGAAGTAACCGGAAAACGCAAATAAAACTTATACCGTTGAAAAGCAAAGAATCTCTATTTTAGTTCTGTATTTTAGTTTTTTCAAAAACTCGGATAAACTACCGATCTTTCATGATTCGTTGCTCCACGTTTCATGAGTTTAAATTTTCCGTAATGTGCTTTCATAGATAAATGCCTATATCTCCCTAAGCATAAATGCAACAAGATGTTTTTAATCACAGATGAAAAGAAGAAGAATTGTTCTATAAGATAGTGTCAAGGTTTCGTTGACTAAACAAAAATATGGATTTGTGAAAATAAACAAAAGTGACGCTAAAATGTCAAGCAGGAAACTCCAAAAAGTTGAGCCAAAGTAGAACAGCATATTACAATAACTTCATCCATTTAAATCAATATAATCTTACCATATTTTAGATTTTTTGTGTTATGAAAATGAAAGTTCAAATCTTTAACATTCCATTGGTGCCAAATTTATTGAGATTAAACTATGTTTAGTGGGTGAAATGTTGAATGGAAAGTTCAATGTTTTAGCTCTTTGCCACGTCCGGGGTAACTCGACGTTTTAGCTATCACACCACCTCTAGGGTAAACGAACTTTTAACCCTTTAAATGCTAAGTTTTTTGGACTTGTGCAGACCCCTGGTGCTAAGTTTTTTTTTTTTTAATTTAGTCACTTTTATATGTTTTTAAAATAATAATATACAAATTTTAGTCATACAATTTATTTATGTAGTTTAATTTTTTATATTAAAAATATCCTAACCTAACCTGAACAAACTTGATTTTTTGTTATTGTTTTCCAAGTTTTTCACAAATATATTATAATAGTAAACTTAAAAACTCTCACATTATAACTAAACATAGTAAATAATAAAAAAAGACACAAATTAATAATAACCTGTTTTGTATTGTAACCTAACATGTTTCATTTAGGTTCAGTTGCGGGGTTACGATTTCAATATCGTCACTATCGTCAGATTCACATTCACTATCACTACTTATTTCATCATTTGATTCCTCGTTTCCATAATATTCAAATAAAATGCGTTCAATACTATCATCTCTAACACGACTTGGATCCATTTTTACTTTTACGCTAACACAAACAACAAACAAAACCACTATGAAAGTAGGCCACGCACCATATTACTGAAAAGTCATACGTTTTTAGCCTTCTAAATTTCTTGTATATTCGTGGACATAGAAGTAAAAATATAGAGGTGAATTTATTTGAACAGTTTGTCAATAGGTAGCAGCACTAAACAGACTACTTATATTATAAACCGTATAAAAACGGAGATAGCACCTGAGAATACAAAGTAGACCGTTTATAAACGGGCGTAGCGCTCAACACTGTCACTGCTGTGCCCGTTTATATACGGGCGTAGCAGCTAAAAGGTTAAAGAAGCTAGAGAAACTGAAACTGAACTATGGCTTCATAAAATACCATTTAATTTTGCTGACATGAGATGGCGTGTCAGTTATGGTGGGGAAAAAATATGGTTTCGCTAAACAGTTGATGGAGAGTTGCCAAATTAATTTATTTAACCATACTTAAATCATCGACTATAACTCTTGCATGACTCAATGGAAGAAGTGGCCAGAATTAATAGTTTTAAAATATTTATGGACAAGCTTAGAAATGTCTACATCTGTTTTCCCAAAAAAAACAGCAGAGTATTTGTATGTGTTACTCAAAACGTTAAACAAGAAATACTGAAAATCGGTCAGGTCCTTGAAACCCGCTGGGTGGCCTCAGCTTATTGACAGTTAAAGCAGTGTGGAGGGACTTCAAACCTTTGTATAATCATTTTCTGGAAGCTTTAAACGACACACAATGTATTTCATAACAATTTGCTAACTATGCGGTGCTTTGTAATATACTGTCATCCATCTGTTTTGCACACAACCTTGCTGTTACGATTGATACCTTAGAAGAATTAGCTGATTTATTTGTACAGCTACAAAAAGCTAATCTTAATTTGATTCAAGCTCATAGTGATGTAATTGACTTAATAAAAGTTTTTGAAAACTGTGTTGATAATCTAACGAAATATGCAATTAAAAAAAAATGAACTTCCTGAATGTACTTCTTAAGCCTCTTACTGAATGAGCGAAAATCCCAAAGATTCTTGAAAATCAATTTTACAGGAATCAATTGTTCTAGCTAAACAACATGTTTCTTAAGCTGTTTTTGTTGGTAAATATTTCTGAAGATTTCAATGTAGTTTTGAGTGACATCAAAGTAATCCATCCCAAATACTTGGCAAATGACATTACCTTCACGTATGGAGAAAATACAATTTTCGAGTTTGTAACAGATTCAAAATTAATAACTCTCATCATATAATAAAAGGACTTCAGAGAGTTTAAGCAGGAGTTGAAACCAATGTTTAGTGGAGATAAACCAACCATTCTTGAAAAACCACCAATGTTAAAAAAAATTTTTTTTTCCGTAATAAACAACATTGCAGTTGTGAGTTTTCCACTATTTTAATTATGACATCATTACGACCTTCACTCCTCACTAGCACTGGAAATGTTTTTCTTAGTTTTTATAGTCTAGAAATTATTTTGGTCTAAAAGATAAGAACTTTGCTACTATACCAATAAACAATTTATTATTAATAGGTACCTAAGTTCAAATTTATTGTGCTTTTACAATTTTAATTATACTTGGATTCATATTCATATAAATCTCATAATATAATATCTAATAATAACAAACATTTGTATATCATAATATCTTACCGTTTGCAAGTTTTATTTCTTTAAAAAATATATAAATTCAACTTCTTTTAGCTTCAGAAGTTATATTTTAATTTCTTTTAACTTCAATAGATCTTTGTATTGTCATACTCATTAGGTTAGGTTAGTTAGACAATTCTTATTTTTTTTAGTTCTTTTTTAATGTAGGTTTGTAGATCTTTTAAAATTTATTTTGTTGTTTTTAATTTTATCAAGTTTGATTTTTTATTATTGCCTAAGTCGTGTTGAGAATGTTAAAACAAAACTAAACCTAAGGCTAAAAAAAAAATAAATAAATAAAGCAAACTGTATAGTACATAGCCTATCTAAGTTGTATGTAATCTTTTGAAAAGGGAGAGGGACATCCTGCACCTAAAATTTTAGAAGTTGAGCACGGGTTTTAATTACATTTTAAATTTAATATTTTTTTCCACTTTATTTGAGTTACGAAATTTGAGTCACATATTGAATTTAGGAGAGAATTAATATACCTGCTTTATCCATATATAGAAAGAAAGCAATACAAAAATAAAGGTTAATGTAATATTTGTCTTTGGTTCAATAATGAAAGTATAATACAATGAAATCATAGATCTATCAGATTCCCAATTTATGTTTCAGCAGTCTCTAAAGTTTTATGTTAACGTGTAACACTATGTTATAAATATAATAAATGTGTAAAAAATATTTTCCAGGTTTGCACAGAAGACAAAATTCATGTGTAAGCAATACTTATATGAACATTTATTTTATTGTTTAAGATCTCAACACCAATGAAAGTTGTTCCGGAGATTGACATAAAAGTGACTACGGCAAAATCAATAGCCAACGGCTTCTGGGAACCACACACTTTGAAAGAAAAGGTTTATACTTATACATATTTGACGTTTATTATCTTTAATGTGTTATGCTTTAAGAATGAATGGACATCTATGATGGTTAATGTTTTTATGTACCCTTCTAATCCAGTAACAAAGTGATGCAGATATTAGAGAATTCTCATTGAGGACTCTTTGGGAAAGTTTGATAGCTCACTATATCCTGATGGGCTCCCAAGGACTCTAAACCATTTTATTTGGAGGAATCATAAGTGTTAAGAGTTATAAGGAAAGTTTTTTTTTAATTGCCAGGATATGCCAGAAAATAGAGACCTCTAGCCCTTAAAAGCTCTAATAGTGTCAGGGTAGAAAAAGAAGAAGAGTTGGTCAAGAGATATCTGATGGAAAAGAAGGATTTAACCCAAGACTACATGAAAAAAAGTAGTGCCTAGTTTCCTTCGGGATTGCATACATTGGGATATGAGCCACCTAGAGGATTGCAAATATCTGATTGCAAAAAGGATGGGATTATTTTTCTCATGTCAGTTGTGAGCAAGAATGATGACTGGGACCGGCTGATGTGTATAGGTAATAAACATGTGGTGTACTCATGGATGTGACAATGACACCATCGTGGTCTGACTTGACAGCAGTGTTAAGAAGCTAAATAAAACTTTCAAAAACTTTATCAACTCCATTTTGGAGGAGCAAGTGCCTTAGCAATGGAGAAAACCCGAAGTAATCGCAGTGGTAATGAAAGGAAAACCACGTAACAGCCTTGACAACTACAGACCAATCTCCTTTACCAGTGAATGCTGGAAAGTTGCCGAGGGAAGGATAAAGGATAGAGTGTAAACTGAGAGAGATCCTAGAACCAAATGATGGTACAAGCAATTGCTATGGTGGATTAACACCAATCAATGTTGATCAGATTGTGAAATTTACACAAGCTTAGCACAGATCACTGTCCAAATACCGTAGGACCACCTTTGATTCTAGGTTACACCCGATACAACACATACTCGCAACAACTTACTGAACAGACTTTCATCGACAAAATGGGGAGATACACAAGACGTACTAACTACTGCCTATAAGACCTATTTTACACCGGGGTTGTTTCCTTTCTCAGTTGAGACAATCTAGCCAAATTCAATGTCCAAAATATCGCACTAAGAAACACCGGTGATGCTAAATCATCTCCCATCACAGCTATGTAGCTGCACACAGTGTCAGGAAGCCATTAATCTCGAAGAGATAAATTAACCTTAAAATTCTAGGAGAGAGCGTAAATTCTTAAAGAGTGTAGACTGAAACTATTGGACAAACTACAGAAACCTGCATCTTTACGATTTGAGTTTTAAAATTCTCTCATCTCGTATGTTGAACTGCTAATGAAAAAAATACAATCTTGATATGGGTTGTCCAGCACTTCTTCAACAGTACACGTTGGTAGTTTCATTCAGCCTTGTAAGTGTCTAGCTCTCCAAGATCATAGCTTCACAAAGAGCCTTCAAACCCACTGGAACTGAAACAATGCACCTTAGAAACCATCCACAGAGTGTATACACATTTATACCTATGGTTCCTCTACCTGATTCAAGGTATGAATTTATACCTGATTCAAGACAAATGGGTTGCAAATTTGTACTGCTTGCTCTTCTAGAAGTTTGTTGCGATTGGAAGGAATCGTTGCAACTACTTTGCTGAAGTATGCCACCAAATATTTTTTTTTTTTGTTTCATCGACTCCTATGCGGCCATATCAACATTAAGTAGTAACACTCCCTCTGGCTGACTCCGCACTATTTAGTACCAAACTAAATTAGCAGAGTCAATAAATAATGGATGGGTCATATGGCTGCAGTGGTTACCAAGTCATGACGGTGTTCCTGGCTACAAGAGAACCTATGACCTGGCTATGCATGGAGCATCGTCTGACCAACCAATAATACCAACCTCACTTAGAGCTGCCTGGAATGAAATCAAGATTTGCTTTGATAACTATTTGATCAAGAACTGCATCAATAGTTTGATCTACATAAGTTTAAGTGAACAAAGACAAAACAAACAATGGGAATGCTTTACCACTGCACGGCCAATTCCCAGAAAGATCTGCAGCTGTTGCTTTGTTTTGTATAACCACAGGACATTACTACCTGTAGACCTACCTTCACCACTTTGGCGTGACTACCAATGACATCTGCTGTGCTGGATGGCCAGGATGGACGGAGAAAACTTCAAACTCTGTCCTGACCTCAGCTTTATGCCAGGCAGTTCTATCCGATATTAGGAAGGTTGACATTGAATGGTTGGACAGGCATTGGATAAAGTTATATATATTATATATATATATATATATAATAATTATTATATATACAGTAGAGTCCCGCAAACTCAGCGTAATGTGGACCGGAAGTGTGCCGAGTTTGTGAAATGCTGGGTTATCGGGAATAAGGGCAAAAAATAAATTGTAATTGAAACACCAAAGTGGCGGCGATATCAAACGATTTTGTCGATAGCGGTATCACATTGTCGGCAGTATAAAAACACAGCGGCACCAAAGCGGCGGCTATATCAAACGACTTTGTCGATAGCGGTATCCCATTGCCGGCGGCATAATAACACCGCGGCATTGGCAACCGTCGATATAGCAGACATACACCTGCAAAAACGTTTGATGGGCCTCTTTTTTTCCACGAATCAATTTAGTATACATTATGGAAAATATAAAATTTCTTTTCAGTTTTCTTTGACAGGTACGCACAGTATATACAGTAAATAAAAATGAGCGAGTTACGAAAACGGAAGTATGTGTTGGTTTCGTTTGAGACGCGGTTAAATGTGTTAAAAAGACTTGGGGAATCTGTAAAAAAGCTTTGTGACGAGTTTAACGTGGGAAAAGTACCATCAACGATTCGAGCGATCGAAGTTAATGCCCGCTTTGGGATCTGCCGAACTATTATGAACATCGCTGTTTTTAGAAATATATTTTTTTTACCGTCGGGGTCGCCGAGTAATCCGGACTGCCGGGTTATCGAGTGCCGAAATTTGCGAGACTCTACTGTAATTATATATATATATATATATATATATATATATATATATAATAATAATTATTATTATTCTTATTATTGCTGGAATCTTGACAAGTTGAGGATCTTTACCTTGTCAATAACACTTTATTAGAATGGGTTTGGTTAGTTATTTATATGAATAGCTGATTGTTAATGCTGGATTAGTATATGAGGAAGAGAGTCCCCTATTCTCTGTTATAGGCAATAAAGCAAGCAGTATCCCAAAGCTTTGTAGTCGTTTTAAAAGTGAATAAACAATATGTTGGACCATTTTCATTTAAAAGTTCTATATCTTGTTCTAACACATTACCAAACAGTTAAACATATTGTTCTGCTTAGTTATAGGTTAGTCACAGGTTTTGAAACGAGTCACCTTGTTTGTGATATAGGTCACACTGTTTATGCATCTAATCATAATTACCACAACCATTATCATTATCTAATCATATGTTTAAGGAAGAAACATAATATTTTTAATATGACTACATTTATTAATCTTTTGTTTAATAATAATTTGTGTTTGATTAATTTCCATTACATAACTTAATCTTATTAGATTTAATGAGTAGTTTGGCGTAAATTTGTTAAACTAATAAAGTTTATCATGGTTTGAAAATTCTTTTACTATATGGGTAATTGACACTTAAAACAAAATTTGGTGTAGGCTAAATTCCAAGAATTTTATTGTTAGTTTGAAATCTGGCATATTGTTAGCGACTATAAATTATATAATACGAAATTAGCTTCTTCTCATATCAAAAATGTTGTTAGCCAGGTAGTATTTAGTAGTCATTTATACCTCAGAAGGAGGTATTTTATTGTAAAATTAGGTAAATCATTTTAAAAATTCCACTACAATATTACAAGATGAGATTTCTTCTCTTCCAGAATAATTAAATTTCGTCATTAATGCTGTCTTTACTAGGTGAAGGTTCTATAAAAATGACGTGTAATAAGTAACCTAATAAACATAACAGATTAATTACCTTTGTTCTCAGTTGTTATAACCATATTAGTTTTAACAGAATAGTTTAGTAATTTTTAAATACTAAAATACCTAATTAATTAAAGTAAATGCAACAATATTTAGAGGGGGGGGGGATGTTGTTTATAATAACATTCCAAAATTGACACATTTTACCAATATATAAATACATGAAACCATTTACAAAAATATCACTATGTACATAGAGGAGCAAAAAAAAGGTCACTGAATTGTTTTTTCCATGTTTAACAGCTGTTTTTCTTATTTTTATGTATGCAGCTGATTTTTGTTTACATTTGGTAATTTATTGAAACCATTGTTGTCACATTCAGATAAGGAACTATATAGTTGCATAATTTGAAAATAAAAATGGCGTAATATAGTAAAGAAGAAAGTGGTTTTTGTGTGGAACATTACTTCCGTAGTTATGGTGAAGGTCAGATTGGTGGGCCATCCTTGGCAATTGTAAAGGTAAAGTTTTAACAAATTATCAAAGACAGGTACCTCCAAACAAAACCATCTTAAGTTGGGTTAGAATGTTTAGAATCACAAGGTCTGATAAGAATCATAATATAGGGCGTTCTGGAAGACCACGTAGCACGAGGACAAGTGAAAATGTTGGTTGAGTGTTTGATAAAGTGTTACAGTCTCCTAACAAGAGCATTCGGCATATGTCTAAAAAATTACACATTGATTCAAGAAGTATGCGCCGCATGATTAAAGAAATTGGTGCACACACTTAATGAATATAGACCCTTCATGAAATGAAATCTCATGATTTCCCTCATCGCGTATTTTACTGTGGCTGAATGTTAGGTAATCTGTTTGACAATCCAGATTACTTGGACAATTGGTGGTGGTCAGATGAATGTCATGTTTTCCTTAATGGTCATGTTAACAAACAAAATATGCGTTGTTTTTTTTTGGTTGGGAGAAACCAGATGAGTATGCCCAAAGACCATTAAATTCAGAAAATTGACAGTGTGGGTAGCAAGTTTGGAAATATGATGTCATTGGACCATACTTTATTAAAGATGCCATTAGGAAGGAATCACAATTACTGCAGCAGTGTACAGAGAACAAGTGATCAATTGTTTTCAAGCTGATTTGCAGTTGTTTTTGTAACCTTTATTCCAGAAAGATGGAGCAACTACATATGTGGGTCATGGTAACACACAGCTGTTGGAGGAACTTTTTTTGGGGGGCTTGTGTCTCGAGGAACAGAATCTCCCTATCCATCCCGAAATCCTGACTTCACATTTTGACTCGTATCTATGGGAACTATTAAAAGAAAAGTGCTTTATACCGGATCTAAGAAGCCTGCAACAGCTCCATCAAAACTTAGAATCTATTCTTGGAAATGTTACCCCTGACCAATGTAACAATATGGTCACTACAATGATTAGTTGCATGGAATATGTTGCCGATAATGGAGGGAACCATGTTAAACATATAGTAGTTTAATACAAATGTTAATGCTTAGTTTAACATTTTTTTAGCCACACCCTATATTGTGCATAGAAGCGGGTTTTAGCCCCTAGACATGCCTATAAGAGTTTTTGTGTACGAAATGAGTAAACTGAAAGCATATAAATTCTCAGGGGTTCAGTTATAGTGATAACAGGCTTGGCAATCCTGATGGATCTACATCTCTTTTCATGTAGTCTTGGGCTAGATCCCTCTCTTTCATTTTTTCTATCAGGTTTCTCTTGACTAACTCTTAATTTTTTTCTTACTCTGATGCTATTAGACTATTCGGGGGCAAAGGGGATCTTATTTTATACTCTTCTTCTTTTTTTATTAAGACGACGATGACTAAAAAGATTTTCCTTTAAACAAAAAGGGAAAAAAATTAAATATGTTGTGTCAAAAGCTTTTGTTTTGACTTGCGTACAAAAAAGTTTTATGAATTAATATATGCATAATATAAATTATCATGTGTTTTATAAAAACTTAATGTAGCCCACAGTTCAAAGCAAAGTTGAGATAGGATTAAAAATGATGTCCTAAGTCTGAACATGACATACATATCTTGTTGAAACTGGTATTCTTGTCAGAGAACCTATTGATTGTTTGATTTAAACACATTACGTGTTTAGTTTTTTAGCCTAAGAAAATTGTTATGTTAAAGTTTTTGCTTATTTTAAGTTTTTAGTACAACTTCAAACTGTGCATATGTTAAAAAGAGTCAAGAAATATTTCTTGAAAATCGGATAATCCTTATTTTATGCACATTGGAGGGTACAAACAAATTGGACTTAGGTGAAGGACAGCACTCTGCTAAACCAAAATTCTGAGTAAAGGAATAGATAAAAAAACCTAAGAAGTTAAAAAAAAAAAATATATATATATATAATTTGGTACTATGAACAAATTTTTGAATTGACATGTTTCTTAACTTTTAAACTTACTATCTGGACACAACAGAAAACACTACTGCCCTAAATGATGTCTCACAATCAATTGAACGTCTGAGAGTGTTTGATGTTTCTCATGCAAGTTTATAAACGTTAACGATCTCTGCCAAAGAGGTCACAGTTCTCACTACTTTCTCTAAGAAGTAGAAACACAGTCTCAATATAGTTTAATTATTCTCAACAATTATTGACACCCTAAACAAATATTTTAAACTTTCTGAATGTTTTAATTCCTACTGGAAAATATAGCAACATCAGTAATTATACTCTGTTCATTTGACGAAGGCAGTCGGACTTGGGACAGCCCCCTCCCCCACTCACACACACAAGCACAGGGGATTATGACCCTACACTTGTGTGTGTGAGTGTAAGGCCTTTCTCCAACCGCCTTTGTCAAATGAACAGAGTATATACTTCTATCTTGTTTCAAGATAATGGCTTTATTTTCAATCTTAAAATGTTGATGTTTCTATTCATTACATGCATTATTAAAATTTGTAAATATATATCTAATTGACTGTGTTATAAATTAAAGTATTCAACAAATATACACAAGATGCTATTTGTCAGTTAGTTTGAAATTTTTCATTGAATATATCCTAATTTCAATAATTTCTCTAACTTAATATTTGTGGCGGCTAGATGATATCACGATAGAGGGAAGTCTTTGAAAATCGTTTTTTCAGTTTCCTTAATTTTTGAAAATTAAAGATCAATAAAAAAAAAATATTAGCTTAACAGTAACAGTTTTGAAGATTTATGAATTAAATCATATGAAAATGAATTCATTGAATACTTAATGTATATTCGTGTTTAGTTTTTTTCAGCATCAATGAAAGTATGTTTTTTTTTCTGTTAGAATAAACATTATGTACAGTAATTTATTGTCCACAAATGTTAATTTGTGAACTATCTTTCCTTAGTTCTCCTTTCAAATCCTAACCTTAGTTTTCCTTTTCCTACAGGATATACTGGAGTACATGACTCGTACCCTAAAACCAAGTATTTGTCTTGAAGGAAAACAGGTCTGTATTTTTATAAGACTATGCACTAAGTATATATAAGAAGAGTTGAAATCATTTTTAAGATGATGAATGCTGTCTTGGTATCCATCTCTCTCTCTCATGCATAATAATCCTTAAACTGGTTAGATAATCTTGTAACTTAGTATATTCCTATTCCTACTCTCATAATGGGAAGTAGGGCTTTATAGCTTGTATTTTCATTCCTATTGGACAACCATATTTTACTTTACTCTGTAACTGGGTTGTTACAAACCTTGAATCTGTGTGTGTGTGTGTGTGTGTGTGTGTGTGTGTGTGTGTATGTATTTGTTTGTGTGTGTGCATGCATGCATGTTCTATTTTATTCAAAACACATAACAATATTTATTTAGGCCCTACATAGTCTGGATATTTTGGCAAGATTGACCTCCTTTATAAAAATATTTTATTACTTCAAACTGTTCACACTGACGGGCTACAACCATTAGGATTCATTACCATATCAGGAATGATTGTTACAAGAGCACCTTCATTATTTGCATGATATATTTACGAGTTTGGCTCGGAAAGTAAATTTTGTTTTATTGTAATAAAAACCCAATATAATTAGAGTTTCGTATTTTACACAAAATAAAGTTACAACTCTTATCTATTTTTTCACATAATTTCCTTGTTTACATTAGAAACTTGTCATATCAGTGAACGAGTTTCTTAATACTTTTGTAGACTAGCATTTCACTGCCTGTGAGTTAACCATTTGTTGATACTCACCATTTTCTGCTGTCACCCTAGCTATTTTTTTAAAATTAGGAAATAGGTGATAATCACTAGGAGCTAAATCAGGGATGGTCCTAAAATTTCCATTTGAAATTGTCTAGTACGACTGAACAACAGTATTAGGATGACAACATGTTGAATGACCTTCCAACTATCGCTACTTGACTCACTCAAGTTGAGCTGGGGTACAAAACTTTACAAAGATCACACTAATATTGCCAATCCTTTTGGGCCACACAGAACTTACTTTCTGAACAGCCCTTGTAGTCGCTTATAGGTTTATAGGTGTGGTTTACTGTGGTATTGCACTTTAAGTTTTGGATTATTTTGGTTGCACTGTGATTTTAGTATAATACATCGATATTAACATTTTATCCATATTTATGAAGGAAATTAGTGAAATAAATGAACAAGCTAAATTAAGGAAATATATATATTAACAATATTCATTATTTCTCAAGATTTTAATCTTAAATGTGTGATTGGATAAGGTGGTGGTGAAAGATAAATATTCCAAGTCAAGTGTCAAATTTGTTCCATAAACCATGAAATTAGTTGTATCGTCATACCATCAAAGAAATCTTTCATTTATTTTGTTATGTTTAACTATAAGAAATACATGTTTATAATGGCAGTCTAAAATAACAATTTAGTAGTTTTTCAGTTACTTTAATGAGATTTAGTTTCAAAATGTTTTAGAGGACTTGGACTAAGAATGTAACAGTAATTGAGTCTAATTTAAAAAAAATTAGAGTGAACCAATAATATACAGAACAGATCAGTGGAAATCTATTTTACTGGGATCAAGGAAAAATGAAATTGTTATTTTTTTATGTTATTGGTTTTCTTTCAAATAAGTTTTGTCGCTGAAGCTGTATTTAAAACACTTTAAATTATTAAAACCTTAATTATTGGATTAGAATAGAATAATAGAATAAATCGGGCCATATGAGTCACTTCTTCCACTTAACCTTAACAGCAATAATTACAATAATATAACAATATGATCATAAACCTTTTACAATTAAAATATACTTAACCATTCAACTTGAAAGGTTTTTGTAAGGAATGATACCTGCTGTGGTACTTAGTAAGAGCTTGCAACTGTTCATTCAAATATTTATAATTCATTTATAACATTAGCCATTATAAGGTTCTACCATTAAAAATAATCTGAATTTATTTAAAAAAAACATTAAAAGATTTATACAGAAAGTTAATCACAGAGCTAACCTATAAAAATATTAGCCGATAACACACACTCATTTATCTTTTAAAATCTGTTAAAATATACTAACAAAATGACTAAACGATCTTTACACATAATTTAAATACAACGATTCACTTTTATCTTTCCAAAACACAACAATAATATTATATAAACATTGACAGAAATATCTTTGTGTTTAACACAATAGCATCTTAAACTGAGGGTGAGCCAGCTGATTAGCAAACAAACGCTTGATTTCAGAATTTATTTCAAACTAATAAAATGCACTAGGTTTAGGGAAACTTTTAGTAATGAAAAAATAGCTTTTCTACATGTTCTGTGTATTTTTGTTTCTTACACACAGAAATTATGCGAGGGCTGCTCAGCAAACAACGTTTGGGGGTTAAATTAAATAAAATTTATTATAATTGGTGTTACAAAATATAAAAATTTAATTGCCCACTAATTTATAAATATATTTTATAGAAGTAAAGATATATACAGGTAAATAAAAAACAATTATCCATAAAATAAAGTAACTAAATTAGAAAATTGAAAAAAATAACAGAAAAAAAACCACTAAAATTCTCTCTAAAATAGCGCAAGCCATGAAATACTCAGAATTTCACAGAAACAGCACTTCAAAGTCTTTTTAAAAGCAAGCATGATCTTTGATCTTTTTATTATTTTGGCAATCGTTCAAATGACTATTTGTCACTGTAAATGATTTATTAAACATACCAGTTGTATGCTTTGGTATCAATAATAAAGATTCTCTTCATTGAATATCTCTAGAATAAACATTTGAACTAAATACAAACTTTACTACTAGATAAGAAGGCACCCAGTAAAGCGAATACCATTGAATAACAACAAAATATGACAATTTCGAAAAGTTTTTAGTTTCAAAACAGAAATTTATTTTATTTAGTATTTTGTAACAATCATCTTGTTTTAAATACAAAATTTAATGTTTACATTTATTTTTGGGCAAACTGATTTCTTGACTAGTTCTTTGGTCATATAATTAATTATTATGGTGTCACAATAAATGAAATATGGAAAAATTAAAGCCTTCACCAGCTGCACTTAATATCAAATGGTAATTGATATTTTACTTTTCTTTAAAATGTGAATGTAAGCAAAAGTGTTATTAAAAGTATTTACATTTTCTTTCCATTTAAAAGTACTGTTAAATGTCAGCGTAAGATTTTAACTTTATAATAAGATAAAATTCATTTCTATTTAGAAAATGTTTGTGTACACTCTTTAAGTTGATTTTATTCATAAGCCAAATATACTAATAGGTTTGGTTTTACAGTATAACAAACACACAGAACACAATTCTCATAAAAAATAAGTGAATGAGCTTGACTTATGAGAAAAATTATACAGTATAACAAACACACAGAACACAATTCTCATAAAAAATACGCCTAAGTATCAGACGCGTTTCAACGACAAGGTCGTCCTCTTCAGTGATACACCAGCTACACCAACCAAACTTTCAGCTGGTGTATCACTGAAGAGGACGACCTTGTCGTTGAAACGCGTCTGATACTTAGGCGTATTTTTTATGAGAATTGTGTTCTGTGTGTTTGTTATACTGTATAATTTTTCTCATAAGTCAAGCTCAACATTTAATATAGGTTTGGTTTTATTAAAGATTTAATGTTAGTCCATTTCTAATAGTACTAATGTCAAAAGTAATTTTATCAATAGCATTTTCAATTCTAAGATTTGAAAATGAACGTAACTTTGCAAGCAGTCAATGTATACATGAAACTTTATGCATCACTTATGTAAATACTATGCAACAGTGACCCCAATATAGAACCTTATGCTACATCTCTGATAATAATATGTTGTCAGAAAGACAATCTACCGTCAACACTGACATTTTCCAGTCAAATAGGATAGGACTCTAGCAATTTATTTATCAAATAATGTTTCTACTTTTTACAATTATTCATTGGAGCAATATAAATTTCACCATTAAATGTTCAAATGTCTCTTTATAAAATACTTCATAAGTTCCAGCTCTAGTTAACAAATTGATAATAAGAATATACATATCATACAACATATTATCAAACACAACAATGTACAAATTAACTTACGGGTCTTGCCCATGGACTTAAAACTACAAAAAAAAGAGAGAAAAAAAAGGAATTATATGGAGAGAGAAAAGTAACATAAATAAAACTATAAAACAACAAACAATTGTTTGTTTCTTGCCGGTCTCGTATCACATTGTTATGGCAGGTAACGAGCTGAAACGTATAGATTACCAGTGTCACGTCCACCTGATCATCAGTCGGAAGAAGACCTACGCCACACTCCGATGGATAAACGAGCTCAGCACTGGCCCTGCAAGACAGGTATAGTCATGCCTTGACTAACCACTTGACCACCTTATCCATTTGGGATAACAGACCTTTTTCCACCCTGGCTTCCCAAAGATTGAAGTCGAGGCGAGTGAGAACAAAAACGCTAGCCACCTCCAGCTTTTGCCAGAGGCAAACAGACTCTGATCTAATCGTTCTAGGTCCTGGCAGTTCTTGAAACCAGTGGGGATACCCAGGTGACGGTACTCATCGAACTTCTGTAGTGCTTGCATCTCGAACCTCAACATGAAATTGAGTCTCCGTTACACACCTTCTACCACAGCAACCAATGTCCAGACTGGCACATTTACCTGGTTTGAACTTAAGGTCAGCCCAAGAAGTGACCTCACCCACTGCGAGAAGCAATTCAATCATCTCACTCTCACCAGATGGAATGAGTACCAATATGTCGATTCAGACAATTATAGAGAAGCTGTATCCGCATAGTCTATACCAGTTTTTCTTGTTGGCCATCCTCTTAGACGACACTATTTATTTATCAAATAATGTTACTATATTTTACAACTTTACAATAAATATTCCTTGGAGCAATATAAATTTCATTATTAAAAGTTCAAATGTCTCTTTATTAAATATTTCACAAGCTCCAGCTTGATAATAAACTAAATTGATAATAAGGATATATTTGGAAATCAGGACAGTTAAGCCTAGATGACTTCTTAGAAAGTCTTTCAAATTTTTCTATCCTAAATTTCACCTGGACTGTGTCTACTTCCCAAGTTACCTTTCTGGACATCAATGTAAAACTAAAGGACGGTAAAATACAAACTGGCATCCATGTTAAACCAACAAACCACCTACAATACCTGCACTTCGACAGCAGCCATCCTATGAATACTAAACGAGTCATTCCCAATAGCCAGGCAATCAGAGCCAAAAGGATATGTTCCGAAGAAAGTGAACTAATTGAATTTAACAAAAAAATGAAATCTGCATTTGTAAAAAAGGGGTTATCCTGGGAAACTGGTTAGGAATCAGATTCATTTGGCACAAAACACAGATATCACACCCAAGAAGAAAAAAGATAACCTGTCTATATCTCTGGTTACCGATTATCACCCAGGCCTACAGAGATTAAACAATATACTGAAGGAAGGCTTCAAAATTTTACAAGCTTCCAACCATCCCAAGAATCTTCTCACAGAACCTCCCAGAGTCTTGTTTAGACAGCCCACAAATCTGAAACGCATGTTAGTTCACCCCAAGCTCCCTGATCCCAACACACTTATACAACCTAACCTTTCCCACGGTTCTTTTCCATGCAATAGGCCTAGATGCAAAACATACAAAATACATTTCCCGTCCAATAACTTCAATAGTTCCTCTAGTAAAAAACAATTTTAAATTAAAGGTCATCACACATGTACAATGAAAAATGTTATCTACTAACTACAGTGCAGGTTTTGCCCAGCTCAATATATTGGCCTAACCACAGACAACTTAAACACCAGGATGAATGGCCACAGACATGGCGTGAAAATCATGGATATGGAGAAACCAACTGCACAACATGCAGCAATCCACAATGTTGTCACTTTTGATGAATGCTTCACAACAAAAATCATAAAATCACTCCCCCTCAGAACTATGAAGATGGGAACTGTCTCATCAATGGGTCACAAAATCAAGAGAATCCCCTAATCTTAACCTTAGATGAATCATCCTTTATCCTTTCCCAACAGGCTTTACAAAAAAAAATCTGTAGTTCAACACTCAGTCTTCAGTCTTCTTCTTAACTCTACTAATTATTGAGAAAGTGAACAGTGTTTACGAAATATTTCAAAACTTTAGTGTTTTTTGTGTGTTTTCTTACTTATATACTATTAGGTAAACCAAGGACCATTTTCCAAGGTAAGCCTGTCTACTGTTCATACAAAATCTAACCAATCTAATAGGCTATGTGCCGTATTAAATTCTAACATATATGCTCTTATGAAGGAACCATGACACAATCATCAACTTAAAATTCCAGTAGCATCGGTACATTTTGGTAATTAACAGATTCAGATCTTTCTAAGAATAGATCTTGAAATAAAATAAATATTTTTTTGTAAATGTTGCAGACTGGTTTAAATCTGTGTTATATATTTAGTATCATATTATATAGTAAATGCAGGTTAAAAATAAATAAATTGACAATTATGAGTATTTTTTACATAAATTACAGGAAAAAAGCTCCCAGTAATTCTTATGATAAATATTTCATTTGTTAAATGACAAACCTAGTTTTTGCGTGTGTTGTAGTTAGCTATCCAACTGGAGCGTTCAAGTGGTGGCACTACTGGTGGAGGCGGAGGCGGAGGACAAAGAGAAGGGAGCAATGTGAACTGGGCTACACATCTCCTTGAGAAACTGGGCGGGAGTCCTGCGATGCCCTCTGCAACTGGTTAGTATATATTTATAGCTACACAATTCAGGGATAAATTGCTTTATCTAAACAACACTTTATAACTACGTTCGAGCTTGTGTTCAGCATCTCAAAACAATATGTTTATCGAATGCCATCAAAAATGGTACAAAACAACTACATTGCGACTGAAAAAAATAGTGGAAGTTATGATATTTTTGTCTAGATGGATAAAAAATTTTTTTTTTTGTTTTTAATAGTAAATTTATAGTCTACAATTTTTTAGCTATATTAATACAAATAATTAATCCAATGAATGAGTATCTTCATCTTTTATTCCTCCATGGCTCATTCAAATGCCAACGTTTGATTTTTACTGTCCAGGTTCATCAAGCACAATAGTCCTGATGTAGTATATCATCAGGAGTTTTACTATATACTTGATGAATATCTATCTAGGGAAATTATTTTCATAGATGGTGCTAAACTGAACAATTAAGTCAGTTGCGCATATTACTTATCTAATCGGACGTATATGTATGGATTACTATCACCTTATAGTGTATTTTCTGCCAAAGTTTTTTTTTTTTAATCAATTTTTAAAATCAAAAATATAATCAACTAGCAAAAATTTAGCATAGTTTCTATGTGTGAATTCTATAGGACCAAACAAACTTGTTATAAAATAAGATTTTTTTAGGGAAATTATTTTGTTTTAAAATTGATGGCAAAAGTTTTCCCTAATTGTAGAATCACCCACATCCTCATTGTCCTCATTGAATGGTGTTAAAAAGTGTACGATGAACATTTGCCCTACCAAATTCCATTCAGGTGATGTTGGGGGATAATGCTCAGATCTTTGATCAGGTATTGCCCTTTTTGCTTTGAAAATTTTTGATAAAATTTAAAATCAATTTGTCGATTAGATTATTATAGAGCCTCTTTACAGCTGTGTAATATTTAGGGTTGTATAAGTAAATTATTTTTTTTGATTAAAATTCTATCTTTCATAACTCGTTGCAGGGCCTTTTTACAGCCCTGTAATATTTGTTTTAATTGTTGTTAATTGTAATTTACCATATTTTGTAAAACCAGTTTTTTTCTATTGGCCTATCTAAAACTCGTTTATGATTAGTCACACCCCTATCTCTCCACCCATGTTTTCCGTTTTATTTCTATTGGCCTATCTAAAATTCGTTTAACTTGTTCCTGATTAGTCACTCTCCCTCTATCCACCCATGTTTTTGGTTTTCATTCTATTGGCCTATCTAAAACTCGTTTAACTTGTTCCTGATTAGTCAATCCCCCTCTATCCACCCATGTTTTCGGTTTTCTTTCTATTGGCCTACCTAAAACTCATTTAACTTGTTCTTATTAGTCACTCCCCCTCTGTCCACCCAGTTTTTCGGTATTCTTTCTATTGGCCTATCTAAAACTCGTTTAACTTGTTTATGATTAGTCCGCCCCAAATTAAACATCAAATTATAAATTAGTTCCATCATCAAATTAGTTCCAATAAATAAATTAATAAATTAAAGTTAAATCTTCCGAGAAGAAAAACCTATGACCCCTTCATTTGACTTTAAAGATTATAAATTTTGAAAAAAGAAGGAAAACCATGGCTGTTGCAAGTGATTAACCCGTAGTAGCACTTGGAGGGAACTGATGTTAGCTTGTTCTCGTGTCTCTCCTCCTTTCTGACCACCATGTGATTCATGCTTCAAAACTGCAAATGAAGCTTCTTAGGAGTAGGCTATATTCAAAGATTGCTAATTTATTAAATTATGTTAATTCCTTTTTCTTATTATTTTGGTTTCTGTTTGAATTCTACTATGCTACAGTTCACTGAGACAATGAAATGTAGTAGGGGGAGTTGAGCTGAACGTAAGCGACGCAATTTCTTTAAGAAATATGTTCTCATCACGGCTTGAATTTTCATCTGAGAGAAAAGCGCTCAATTATTAGTTTCTAATTTACGATATATTTTCTCAAAATCGATCTCCATGACCGATTTGTGGATAACTGATGCTTTTACTGTATGTAGATCACCAAGCTGTAAAACATGAACTATTATTGAAATATAAAAAAAAGTGTTTTTTGTTGTTGTTTAACCCTTAAGTATTAGCCCGTAAATACATCCTCAGTGTATTTAGGTCAGGTCTGGCAGATCCGCACGTGACTATTGCATGACTATTACAGAATGAGCTAGCGCGACAGATGGAAATTGGTTGCCGTTATGAAGCAGAACAGCTTTAAGACTAACTTTGGATGAGTCAATAAATAAACGCCAATCTTCAAGATTTTGAACATGCCCTAGAGTGTCCATTACAGATATAATATCATTACAAAACACCATATCTCTGTCTTGAGAAAAGAAAATTTCAAAATCCTCTTGTCTATTTCTAAAGTAACACATCCTTACTTAGTAAATTCCAGCCTTTGAGACGAGATCCTCAAAGTTCATCTTGTTTCTTTGATAAGTTCAAATCACGCAATAAATCATTAAGATCCCCTTGTGATAATAAATGTGGCTCGTGGGATATCACAAAACGTGGATCTTAAATGTCATCATTGTCTTCTTCGTGTTCTCCGTCATAACTTGTATTATCATTAAGTTCAGTGGATACAGGAGGAGGTGGTATTGGTAGATCTTGGCAGGGGGTATAGAGCGAATAGCTGAGGGCAAGTTAGGATATTTTAAATTGTGTTTTGACTTGTTTTTCATTCCTGAAGTGTTTCATAGACAAAAATAGCAGGCTGTAATATGCTCTGTTGGTTCTTTCCACACCATAAGAACTGCAAATGAGATATAGCGAGATCCAAAAGCCTTGAACATGTAACACAGCAGATATGCGGTGTCCAGTTTTTATCCTGATCCACCTACTTTACAACCAAAATAAAGTTTATAGCATTTTTTTTATCAAAGGACTAAAATTTTTTCTTCAAGATTTAAATGATAACTACCACACATATAACAAAAAGTGTCTGGATGATTTAGGCATTTGCGAGGCATTGTAGACTATACATAACACTATATACAATACACAACTCAAATTGAGTCAACACATCAATGTAGTGAATAATCTAAAAGTTCACACAGCACTGACTGTGCTTAAAGAGTGTAGTTTGGGAATCAAGAGGCAAGAGTGTTGCATCATGATTGTGGCCTTATATATAACGTGTGCTGCCAAGCAGAGCTTCTAGCTCCTTCCCCCACCCCCTAGCTAATACAGAGGACTAACTACCATCCCCATACACTTTAGAGGTCATACTACTTATTAGTATGATTATAATTCTGAATTCATATTTTTTTAAACATATTTCATATTATACAAATACAGTAGAACCCCTCAAACTCGACACAATGTGGACTTTAAGGTTGTCGAGTTTGGGGGTTGTCGAGTTTTAGGGAACTTTGGTATTTAATGGTTAAGTTTGCAACTAATTCTCAAAATTACTTTAAATAACTGTACATTTATTGATTATCAATGATTACACGTTTATTGCAAAAAAGTCCCTGCCTTACAACAACAAAAATAGTGTGTTCAATCACACATTAAAATGAAATTTATCGATGGGTCAAATGAGATTTAAAAAGTATTGGCCTTGTACAATAGACTCAGTAAACTAAAAAGAACTATCCTAATATGCTGTAACACGGTCCAATACAAATGCTATAAATTGAACTGCTGATCGCTTATAATTAAGAGTCGGGTCATTTTTCTCACCTGGTTAAGACCTTTATTACAAAACTTGACAAAGGAGCAACCCTCACAGCTGTATAAACAAAAGTGACAAGCCTCAACCTCCCGGCATCTGGCAGGCGCACATGGCGTAAAACAATGCAGTGAATGACCTTGGAAATCCCACGCTCCTGGTCACTGGCCCTGTCGAGTTTGAAGGAATGTCGAGTTTGAGGGGTTCTACTGTATTCAATTTTTCGCATTTTTTTTTTTGTTGCAAAAACTGACCTCATACGATAGCATTACGATAGCTCATACCAGGAAAGTTTTGCGTGATGAGACAATAGTAATTGCAAATAACAATTCCACAAATAAAAGTACTGCAGAATGTGTGAAAATAACAGCTGGGACAAAACATGTGTACATCAGTGAATGGTCTATCCCCCTGTTAGTATGAACCCTGTTAGTTCGAATGATAGAATAAAGATCTAACAACACTGTTCAGACCAACAAATCCCTTATATTGTTTCTGTCGACAAGTGTAAAAACCTAGAATATTTTATAGTGATGTCATGCTAAGTCATCGTTGATAAAAAAGTAATAAACGATGTCAAGCCAAAGACACTTCTCGAGGAAACTCCAACCGAAGTGGTCTGTTTTGAGTTAAGGTAGATTAATGCATGGTTGGGATACGATTATTATTTTAAATCTTAGGACAATAACACAAGTTATTATTCTAAGAGAAAATATCCAAGTGCAGTATTCAAACTAAAATAATCTCAAACTCTAAGCGTTAAATTGCATTAATAGGTTAAATTGAGGGAATGTGTATTTTCACATGCTATGTTTACAATTAACTATATTCTTGCAAATCAAAATTTACTATAGGAATTATTGAATTCAAGTATTAATTTAGAGACATTAATTAAAAGAATTAAGGGATTATTGGGATCTATTGACTTTTGAGAAATTTGTGTTAGCTATTTAAAAAAATAAAAAGGAACTTTTATTTAATTTTGATTTGGATGAAATATGTAAACTGTTTTATGAACATTTGAATTTGATTAAATTTTAAGACTATTTGATGAATATTTTGATATTTTGACTTGGTTTTATTATAACACTTGAACATGTGTGTTTCAAGTTGTATTAATGTTGTTAAAATTAATTTTTTTTTTAAATTTGATAATAAATCTATGCATTTCTGATATTATGAATGTGTTTTAATTAAGTACATTCTTCCAAAGAATTCATGCTTGAGATTAACTTTATTTTTATTAACAAGTAAAGCTCAATCACATCTAGGCACTCTATAATAGTTTAAGTATGGATATACAAACTAAACTATACTTAGAGTATAATCCGTATATCAGTAAGTTCGGTAGCAGATTGGAGAGGAAGATTACATGGTAGGAACGGTGTAGATTTCGTATTCTCGGATATTGGGATTTCTTTGAATAAGATCATAACAATTTTAACTTATATATCAGTTGCTTGTTATAGTTACATTATCTTTAAGTTAGCTCTATTACTGTACTTCAATTAGCTTTTTATAGTGTCAGCAATTACAAGTATACTAAAACAGAGAGGTATTTTGTCCTATGCAGTAGGCCTATTTGATTCGGTAGTCTTGATCCGAATTTTGTTTGCTTATTATTTAAATATTTTTAAAATTTGTCAGGTGCATAAAGTAAATTTACTGAAAGTTCTTAAAATTAATTGAAGTTAAACTTTTAAACAAATTATACCGAATATAAGTACTTTGTTTTTACTGTTGTCCTTATTTACCAATTTAACACTTATTTTAATTGTTACCATCAGGTCCATCAAGCGGTGGAACAGGCTCTAATGTCAATAGTATAATCCCAAGCAATGAAGAGTGTGGAATCAGAGATGTATGGAATCACAATTTACAAGAAGAATTTCGAACTATAAGACATGTCGTCCAAAAATATCCTTATGTCGCCATGGTATGTAGTTTTTGGAATTTTTATACATGTTTAACAGTAAACATTGTGAGATTGGTTTTGATTATTCTGTAGTGGTTAACTACACTACATTTTTTTTTTTTTGGCCGAAGCTATTTTTAGGTTGAATATTGACAAGTTTAAAGTGTAATTTACTTATCTGTATTATATTTTTCTTTTTTACGCACCTCATTACATTCATCAGCTGATTAATTTATTTCTTCTAAACTACAGAGTTCTTTTAATATTTGAAAGAAATAGGCGAAACAACTTCCGGTGAATGTCAGTAAAAACCGTATTGATATTAATGTAATTGATGGTACTCACTTACTATAACATTTTCAATGGGTACCAATAATCTCAATTGCTGTGGGTTATTTGAAATTGTAAATATTAAGATATTTCTTTTGCAATTAAAAGGTGCCTAAAGCTCTTTATATAATGTATTTGAACTTTAAAAGAGTTATAATCTATTTTAGTAATTCATAAGATGCCATCTCCTAAGGATTGGTTCCTTTAAACTGCCTGGATTCATTATTTTCAATATAATCAAATCAGTAGTTCAGTACTCAATTAATCTTTATTAGCAAATATTATTAAGAATGACTATCTCCTAATTTATTACTACTATTAATCCAGAATGACACTAATTGTTGTGACTCACAGATCTGATTCTACGTTATAGTTTATAATGACTTGTCTCTGAAATAATTTCAAGGTTTATACACAAAGTTTGCCCACCCTGCTGCCACTCTTATGGATGTTCGTCTGAAGTCTCAATTATCCTAGGTAGCTCTTATTCGCCAAGCCCGTCTGGCTATCTTCAAGAATTATACTCTCAGGAAGTTCTTACTGACCAAGTATGTCTGTTTATCTTCAAGAACTCCTGCAGCACTTTCCCTTGATCAATCTTGGCCTACTGACCAAGTTTTATCCCACCCAAGGGTTTATATATATATTTGTAACATCAATGACGCCCGTCTTGCTTGCAAGATAAGCAATTTCATCATTTTTCCAGGTCTGTCACAATAATTGTTGTCATACTGGCTTCTTAAAAAGAACTTAGAATATATTCCTAACTAAAACTATCCTAATTCCTAACATCACTGGTGCCCTCAAAACATTGTCCCAATGTTTACAAAATAATATATCACTTTATTTGTACAAAATAGAAACAAACAAAATATACAAAACTACACACAAAAATACATCGCTACTATACCTAAATATTTCATCACAACTGACATACACTTCATACAAATAATCTTAAAAATAAAAATAAATTTTTGTAATAAGCAACAATTTTTTATAAATCTTATGTCACTTTTTAATGTTTATATTTTCAAGACAAACTATATTTCTGGTGTTCTGAAATTTTAATTTAGTTTCACATGATATCCAATAGTAAATACAACAATATACATTGTACCTCTATTTACAATACCAATATACATTGTAATAAAACCATGGATCAACAGATTCTGAGCAAATATTCACAAATAAGTACAATATTATTCTTCCTCAGCTCCGTCTTCATGATGTGAATCACCAGGAGAATATTGTTCCGAAAATGGATCTTCTCTTCGTCTTGCATAAAACTTGGTCAACTTGTTGAACTGCCACTTAGCCTTGAAATTATCATATAGTAACAAAAGAATTATTAATTGTACAACAGTCCTACCCACTGGTACCTAACTGAGCAAATGTCATGTTTTAATTTCCTAGCAATTTTAAAAATCTACTACCCTCTCTGTCTAAAAATCATTACCCTATTCAACCCGCCTGGTTAGAGTCTAATAATTTATTGTACAAAAAACCTTTAAAACTTTTTTCTTAATCATGATATTATAGCTTCCTCTGTCATCAATTTATTAACTTTAACTAATTTTCCACATATACGTTTTTCTCTTTTTGCTATATTATTTTATATTCAACATTTACTTTGATTTTAAACACATTACCTGTATTACAACAAAATTCAAATCTCTTTTTGAACTTCAAAACTTTCAACTTCTTCCTTAACAAAACAAAAAATAAATATCTTCATTAATTACAATATTCTGACCTAGCAATATTCTGACAAACTTTATATTTAAATTCTTGTGTCCGGTTAATCTCAAATTCACCAAGGAACATGTATTCAAAGTAGCAAGTGATGTAACCATGTATTTGGAAATATCTAATAGGTTACAACTATAATTGTAGTATCAAATTCCATCAGCATTCATGCTACACACATTCTAAAAGTCTTTTATCAGCATTCCTTGCGTAACCTTGCTATTTTGACTAATTAGAATTATAACCAAAGAATGACTTATGTCATAACGTTTGTTTACAATCGTCTCAACTACTAAATTTACCAAGATAAAAAATAAACCTTCGTTAAGCCTTTATAAGTCATTTACCGAGAAGACTAATTCACAGGAAAGAAGAAGCAAATTGACTTTAAGATTTAGTATACAGAAATAAACTATCAAACTTCAAGGAATTTCCCTACTCAGCAACACAACACTCAGGAATCTAATCTTCACACAACACTTCATTCATAATACCTGACATAAGTATTTCTTGTGCCCACTCAGTTTATTGCTTGTGAAACACAAAAGACTAACTTAAAATTGACTACTGACAATATTATATATTTCAAAATGTATAACAACAATACTTATTATATATTCAAAAATCATTAATTCAAACTGTATAATAAATCAAATTATTCCTAAATCAACAGATTAAAAAAATTTACATAAAAGGAATTAATAAAATAACAAAAATTTGACAACCTAAATACGTAGAACAAACTCAAATGTTACTTCGAAACACAATATTTCTCAAATTTCTATCAATGTTTATTAATAACTAATTACAAATCAACTTTCAAACACAATTCAACAAATTAACCAACTAATATAAACAAGTAATCCTTCACAAATTTCAAAAATAAAGAAGCAATACATTAAATAAAATAATTGTCTATCACAAATTATTCCAATTAACATTTATCAAGTAAATCAACTTCAAGTTTGTAATCAATCAATAAAAGCAACAAATAAAGCAATAGAGTTTTTAGTAAATACTAAACCCATGGCCGATAAGAATTCAATAATACTCAACAATAATTTTCAACTAATTCTAAAAATGGTTAAAAAAACTTTTTTAGAAAAATCTTTATTATTTATCTGTTACTTTTACTAAAAACTAAAAGCACAGCCGAGCACCATTTGTTAGGATTCGTTCCTCTAAACTGCCTGGGTTCTTTATTTTCAATATAATCAAATCAGTAGTTCAGTACTCAATTAATCTTTATTAGCAAATATTATTAAGAATGATTATCTCCTATCTTATTACAATACTACAATATCCTTATTACTACTATTAATCCAGAATTACTCTAATTGTTGTGACTCACAGATCTGATTCTACGTTATAGTTTATAATGACTTTTCTCTGAAATAATTACAAGGTTTATACATGAAGTTTGCTCACCCTGCTTGCTACTCTTATGGATCCTCATCTGAAGTCTCAATTCTCCTTGGTAGCTCTTACTCGCCAAGTCCGTCTGGCTTTCTTCAAGAATTATACTCCCAGGATGCTTTACTCGCTAAGTACGTCTGACTATCTTCAAGAATTCCTGCAGCACTTTCCCTCGATCATTGGGAAACTGGCCTACTGACCATGTTTTTTCCCACCCAAGGGTTTATATATCTGTGTAGCATCAATGACGTCTGCCTTGCTTGCAAGGTAAGCAATTTCATCATTTTTCCAGGTCTGTCACAATAATTGTTGTCATACTGGTTTCTTAGAAAAAACTTAGACTATATTCTTAACTAAAACTATCCTAATTCCTAACAATGGGCTATGTGGTACTGTGCCCATAATGGATTATGGATTGTGCCTGATGAAATGGATTAAGGATGTTATGTTAATTTAAATATTCAGTTAATTGAAGACAAACTGTATGTTTTATATACTAGACAAAGCAGATAAAATGCTAATAGATCAATGATGCATTAAATATTTTGGTAATCATGGGTAGAGTGGATACGATAGGCCTTTAATAAAATTAGTAGATATACCATCAGAACCAACTGCTCCAGATGATACCTTCTACATAGCTTTAACAGTATTCATAACAGAAACAAGAGAAAATTTAAAAATGTTATTTATAAATGTAGATTTTTGGTGTAACGATTTTATGCGATTTTTAACAAAATCATTATTTGTACAAAGTAATTATTGAGATCATCAAGGGAAATGTTAATTTTATGGAAAAGCGAGTCTTAAGTTAAACCTAATTTTTTAATACTTCTCCATAAGACACTTGATGATATACTCCTATTAAACATAATATATGAAAATCTAATTTTTGTTTCTAATTTGTTGCTTAACTTTGTTTCTTAAAAAACAATACTGATTTGTATCAAAGTAAGTTTAAAATTGTTTTACATGTCAGTAGAATAAATCAAGTTTATTCATGAGCTGTTTGATTACGCTAATAATCCAGGGAGCAGGAAGCCTAGTTACATGTTTCTTGGCAATAGGTACATCTTTGTTATAGATATTAAGAATCATATTATTGAATGCCTTAATAATATTGTCAACTCCAATAAGACTGTCAATTGAGTCCCATGCTGTTGTTACTACATCATATAAACATTGTATGATATTGTACTAAATCATTGTATTTAACATTTTTAAAGTCATATGATATAAAGGTTAGAGTTTAATAAGGCACATAGCCTATTAGATTAGATTTTGTATGGACAGGAAACAGGCTTACCTTGAAAAGTATTGGTCCATGGTATTACCTAATAGTATACAAGTAAGAAAATAGTATAAAAAGAAGACTGAATTGTTTAACTCTTTTCTTTGAATTATTTAACTTCTTTTTATACTCTACTGATTGAGAAAGTGAACAGTATTTACAAAGTATTTCTGAACTTTAGTGTTTTTTGTGTGTTTTCTTACTTGTAAACTATTAGGTAATACCAAGGACCAATACTTTCCAAGGTAAGCCTGTCTTAGGTCATGTGATGAAAGTCCAGGGGCAGAGACCTGACCATGGCGAACAGCATGCAATATGTCACTTACAGCAACAATATCAAGAAGTGTTGCTGAAGTACTTGTTCTAAACGGTAATATTGACATATTGACATGCCGCAAGCAAAAAACATATGTGTTAAAAAAGTCGAGTCCGACGTCTTAGGTCCAAGTATATCAGTATTGAAGTCACTTGCAACAATGACATGAGTGTAAGATGACTAGAGGTTCAACAGGACGTTCTAAAATTCAGACAAATAGCCAATTTTAAGAGGTCGATAACAATCTGATCAGGACTTCGTTGTATCAGGACTTTGTCTGTTGTACCAGAGAATCTAATCTCAACGAACATAAACTCTGGCTTATTCGCGACACATTGGTTAGAGTGATATATAAGTTTAGCAATATTGGTTGATTTAACTTAGATTGCTACTCCCCCTCTAATTCTATCAACACGATAATTGTGAAAAAGAGTATATCCATACAAGCTGATGTAATCAGATATAATTTTAGGTTTAAACCAAGTTTTGGGAACAGCGTTAACATTTTGATTTCGGAATATTTCACGAAATTCATCAATATGACCTTTAAGAGATTGTATATTAACGTGAGCAATTTTGAATAAATTTGGAAAAAGAGCAATTTCTTGTGTTACTATAAGCTAGTGTACGTTGTAATCGAGATGTGATGCTGAGACTATTCACCTCGTATGTAAAGTGTCTCCACGACTTCTAATTACATCAAAAGTGTAGAACCCAAAGTTATGCAACCCCAAACTGACAAAGAAGTCATTTTATAAGGATGAACTTCTGTCCATAATTGGGACAGTTAATAATAAGGTACATAGTCATAATAAGTTTTCCCGGCATTGATCAGATTGCATCCGTCTTACAAGATGCAATCTTAAATTGTTACCATGACAACTGCATCCTGTGCCAAAAGGTGTATAACCAGCACCAGATGGTGTAATGACGACCTTAGGGATAAAAAGACACATGGCAGAAAGATTTTCAATTATTATAGGAATAGCCGTAATTGGGACCCATATCATGGTGCTCTCACTGATTTCAGCCATGCAATGAAGAATAATTTCTCCTTTCTTCACTAATATGTATTTAATTCCAGTCAGATTTTCAGAGTAGAATGCATAGATTTCATATACTTTAAGGAATTAGTATCCAAATGGTCTTTGTAAAGCTTTTGTTACCTCTCTTAGTTTTCCTGCCAATACCATCACATGATTTTTTTTTTGAATTTGGAATATGTGAACAGCTGCAGTGCCATGTTCCAAATTATCAGTAAGCACAAAAATAGAGGAGTGTTTAACTTTGTTGTCTTCTTATAGTAAAAAACAAAAAGGTGGACAGTTACTTGTTTATTCATCCAGTGGAAACTCTGAATCTTGTGTTGGATTAACCCTGCAACAGACGGATGTTAAATTCTCTTTGTTTGTTTAAAATTTAATAAAAAATATTATTTTTATACAAAACCTAACTTATAATATATTATTTTTCTCGAAAGATGCATAGAATTTATCTATGTAATAATTTTTTTTTTTTAAACAGTTTTGGAGTAAGTATGTTAGGTATCAAAAAATGAATGTAACATTTTTTAGAAAAACTAGAATCATCCAAAATCAAATTTTTATGACTGTTTTTCAAGATATACAAACGTTTTGTAATATAATTTTAAATAATAGTTGATAAAATAAAAATTAATTTTTACATTTAATAAAAAGGTTAGACCAGATATAACATAACCTATCTCTAGACAGCCTCAGTATTAGATGTCTTACAATAACATTCACTCAAAACAATAATTCACAATAACAGAAATAATAACCCCAAGCCACATACACGCCTACCACAATATGTCACTTTAGTACACAAACAAGCCTGAGCAAAACGGTAACTTGCAAGTCAGAAATAATAACCCAAAACTAACTCTTAGATGTAATGAGTGGTACCAATTGAAAGATCTAAATTTCATCTTCCATATAGTATAAAGATCGGTTACAAAATATGGATGTAAGTAATCGATATACCCTATTTAGTAAACTGCACTGAAAGAAAAATGAGTTTGGTTCGGTTCGGTTACTACTTTGTAGAATAGATATATCTCGCAAACTATAACAGATAGAAAGATTTGGAAAGCACAGATTGAAAGAGAAAGATATGATCTACAGAAGAGTGTTATGGTCGATCTGTTTGACAGAAAAATAGATTTGTGAACATCTGAGAACTATTTTAATCAGTTATAATAAAACTCTCCAAATGTAGAAGGAAAATAAAATATGTGTTAATATCACAACTCAGATGGGTGAACTATACGTTAACATAAAACTAATGTTTTTTATCTATGTACTATAAAGAATAATATATTTTTACTTGTTACTGTAATGATTCATGAGTATAGTTTCTTAGTCATGATTGACTTACTATTGAACAACAATTTTTTTTTTTTTTAGGAAAACTTTTTATATTTTCCATTTCTAAAGTATACAGGTTGTTAATTACAACGTAAATATATATATTTACTGTTGGTTGGGTTGTGACTAATATATTGATTATGTTAACAATTATCTTCTTTTTTCTTTTTTTTACAATTAAATATTTCTTTTATTTCAAAGTAACAGGGTTCCACATGAGATAAATTCAACAGAAAATTAAAATTAGTTTAAATTCATACACAATTGTACAGGGTTAGAACAATACAACACTCATATTTTTTATATTTTGTAGAGGCTGTTTTTTTGCGTTGGGAGGCTCTATTGGCCTCCGGCACTTCGACTGTGAGCCTATTGTGCTCTTCTTCCTTTATTCATCTTACCCCAGTGCCTCTAACCAGGTTCAGGAACTTGTGCAGGGTGTTCTTGTCAAAATTTATATCTGGTTTCTGAGGTCCAAAGATTCTACTTCTTTTGGACTCCAGGACTTTGCAATCAAGTAAAATGTGTACTGCAGTCTCAGGTACAATATCGCAAAGACGACATTTTGGTAAGACTTGTAGTTGTCCAACTTTATTTATATGGCCATGTCCGGTAATCATGGCAACGATCTGTCTCAGGGACTTTCTGTGATACTGAACCATCACCTTTAGTGCAGGATGTGGTCCCAAGAGAAGACGCTTACCCAATCTCTGACCAAGAAATTGTCTCCATCATTCGATGTACTCTTCCTTGGCCCATTTTGTTACCGCTCGTCGTGTCGTTGAATTAATAATCCCACACACGGGTTCTGGTCTCACAAGGTAGACAATGGCTCCTTTCTTTGCCAACAGATCTTCTCTCTCATTACCCTCGATCCCACAATGCCCAGGTACCCATCCCAGGTATATCATGTTGATAGACGACAGGACGCATAGGGAATGGAGAGAATCTCATACCAATTTGGATGAGACGTCTACAAAGCTGTGGACTTTAATTGCCGCTTAGCTATCTGAGAGAATTAGAATGTCTTTATCTTTAAGGCTTTCCACTAATCTTCGATGTATACCATGCTGTGATTGCACAAATTTCAGCCTGGAATACTGTACAATACCTATCTAGGCTAGCTTTTAAAGTTGCCCCAGTGGTTTGACAATATCCTACTTATCCAGGCTGTTTGTTGATCATGTAGTGATCCGTCTGTATACCAAACAAGCTGTCCTGAATATCCCAGTAGCTTGCCATCCTTCCTGTCCTCTCTCTCTCTTGTTTGAGAGAATGTTGAAGGGTCGAGTCAAGATGAACATCAGAATGCATTTCCAACACTTTGTGTCTGAGTTTTCCACCTTACTGTAGCTCCTCCTCCATTCACCATGATTGTGCAGCTTATAAGCCGCTATTCTCACCTCCGACATTATGAAAATATCTAGAGGTGGGAGGCTTAAAAGTACCTTTAGAGCAACAGTTGGTGTGCTTGTAAAGCCATCTGTGACTAGCCGCTGCTAGATCACAAGTGTGCTATCTATGGTGGCTTGTGCTACTTTTGTCCACCATACCAGGAAACCATACGTCAATTGAGGTCTGACAATCCAGAGGGTGTCCTTCGGTTTCAATCCCCTTTCATATCCTATAAGTCGTCTCGTCACCATTAGAGACGACGTTTTCTTCAATATGGCATGGTTCAGATGAGCGTTCTACATCAGTTTCTTATCCAGGATTGCTCCCAGATATTTCACCGTTTGTGAAACACCCAATATAGTTCCCTCAAGCCATATCTTCCTGTTACTGGTATCCGTCTTCCTACTAAATGGGAGAATGACCGTCTTGGAGGGATTGACTCGAAGTACCTCCCACCGACACCAGTTACCAGTGAGTCCCAGATAGTAGTTACGCAACTCCTCAAGTGAACTTGGAAACTTGCCTTTGAGGGTTAACATATTTTATTCGGTTGTGGAGGTTCTCGAGGCTACACTTTAGTATTGTTTCAGCCTTTTGAGCAATTGGGATTACGCTTTATAGTATAGAGTGGTTCTATATAAAGAAAAATGTTTATGTTATCTCTAAGTGTTATTGATGTGTTTGATTTGGTTTTGTTTATATTATATGTGATGTAGTGATATGTTTTGCTGTATTGTTGTATTATAAATTTTTGACGCTTGCTATACAGATTGTGTTTGTACAGAGCAATAAGGAGAATAAATAAAAATAAATTTAAAATCATTTAAATATTCACAAATTTTATTTTATATCGAGTATTAATTTTTACTGAGATATCATCTTGCATTTCTATTAAAATTGGGGTTTATGTTAAAGGATACAGAATTCCCAGGTGTAGTAGCTCGGCCGATAGGAGAGTTTCGAAGTACAGCTGATTATCAGTACCAGCTACTTAGATGTAACGTAGATTTATTAAGGATAATACAACTAGGCCTTACTTTCCTCGATGAAGATGGAAAAACTCCGGCTGGCTACACAACTTGGCAATTCAACTTTAAATTTAACTTATCGTAAGTAATATTGTAAGTGTTGTACCACAAATTAAATACAACAATTAGTTACATTTATGAATCATTATTAAGGTGCACATTAGCCATCATTTTTCTATTAAAAAAACAAACAAAAACAATGTAATATGTTTTGAGATTTTTGAATTCTCAACCATTGTCTATTGTTATACTATATAGCAAATGTAGGAAAATGTCGTAACAAACTTTATTTTATGAACCATTCAAGCTCGTCCTTATTACTTAACAATTTTTAAAACAGTTTAGTATAGGATTTTGAGAATATATCAGCTGTAATTATCAAGTGAGCTAGAGAAATGGTATATAAGAAATGATATTGTAAGAGTGTGGAAACTTGATAGTTTTACTGAAAATTAAGGGTTGAATTATTTTTACGAAATACACTAAATTGAATCATTCTGGAATTAGAAGCATATTTTTATAGCTTTCTAGTAGGGATGATATGATTCGGGGCTAACCAATTATGATTATTTTTAATAATAAGTGATTACTACTTACGATTATTGGTGATTAGTGCTAAATAAATCATTTCACGATGTTTGTTTTGTAGTATGATAATTAATTTAGTAGTTTTTATATACTGTCAAATACATTGTAAATGTATCATTAAAGATTGTGATTATTTTCAATAATCGGTGGTTAGAAATTATTCACAATTAAATGTCTTCAAACTCAGGATTAAACGATGGTGTTTGTAGAACGAACAATAAAGTAAAAGAAATGTATTAATTTACCATGTATATATTATATACAATGTGAAATTAACTCACTTATAGGCTGTTAAAGTACAATTCAAAATTATGATTATAAGCGACTAGCGATTACTGACATTGTACAGCTTTACAAGCGTCCGCACAAAGATACAAAACAAATATTGGAAATTTAACCCAACAAGTGGTGTATGAAACATACGTAAATATTTATATCCAGAGAATAATATTTGTATTATATCCACTTATACGAGTAAACCTTTTATTATCATAAATAAATATTTCTTGACTTTACAAATTGGAATTAAAAGATGTTTAAATAAAACATCAAATGTATGGGTGCCAGCTTTCATGAGTGAATTTATCAAAAGATAGGTTTCAGTGTTCAGTCATTTAGAGTGAAAGAGTAAACCTAGAAAATCTTGTGTGGGGGGGGGGGGGTAGTTCCCCTTGAACTTGTTTACAGTTGTATTTCCTTTCAATCAGACATGTGTGTCTCATCTTAATAAACTTGTCATTTAAATGCATTATTTTAGATTTTGTATGCATTACTTTAGATATTGTATGGATAGAAGACATATTATCATCCTTGAAAAATAGTCCTTGGTAATAACCTAGTAGTACCTAATAGAAAAACATAATAATACTAAATAATATTGTGTATTACTATTTATGTATTAACAAATGATCATTTTCCAAGGTAAGCCTGTGTCTCTTATTCATACAATATCTAAACATAATAGTCTTTGTGCTCTATTAAACTCTAACCTTAAATGTATTACTTTCTTCCATATGAGTAGTATAAAGTAATGTATATACATTTTCTAGTATAATGAGTGTTAATTGACTTGCCTTTTGTTTGATAAGACTCTGTGACTGAAAGTAAACAGAATTGCTTTCATATTCTGTGTAATGGAAACTTAGAGTTTTCGAAACTACGGTAGCCTTTACAAGGTGAGTAATTAGACCACAAGACAGTGTACTATAGGTACAAACTTCTTATATATTAAATGTTATAATACTTGAAGGTAAATCTTAAACTTAACTTATCCTAACAAATACTGAAAATTAGAGTCATAATATCAATGGAAAGTAGGATATTTTGTTTGTTTATGGCCTACAAATGGTACTGCTGGAAACAATTTCTTGTTGTTTTTTTTTATACACAGAGGCAAATTGCAGATATGCACATCCAGGAAATTTATATGTATATTTTCTTTGTGTTATACCAGAGCACAACGACGTCTTGAACTAATTTTTGGTTGTTGACTGGAACTAGAATGTCCGATTTCCATTGGAACTTTAGTCTTGCATCTGTTGGCTGCTTCTACCCCCCTTGGTGAAAGTGACTTGTTTTTTCTTGTAGAAATTTCACCCATATTTTCACTCATTAGTCCAAAAACAATTCGGCGATGAAACGTTTTTAGGTCTTATCGAGTATTTGGTAGCCATTTGTGATAGGTAATTTTACAAAAGATAGGTTTGTTTACAAAGGATAAAAGTTAGATGAAATTAACAATTTTATTAATTTAAGCCAAAAAAATCCAATTCGAGACCCTACAGGGTCTAAAATGCCGAAAGTTACATATGTGTGTGCCACCCAAGTTTAAAAAAATTATTATGATATATATATATATATATATATTACACAAATTATTGAATCCGGATTGCAATCCTTAGTTTTAAATTACATGAACAAGGTGCCAGTTCATATAGGACTTCCGTCAGTCTATCCTCTATGTTATACACTTTTACAGGTAAACATTTGTGATCTTTTTATAATTTTCTTCTTTGAATTTTAGAGTTGTTGGATATAGGTTGATCCTCAACACAAAATTTATTGGAGCTGCCCCTTTAGCTCTAGAAAATGTATTAGATAATTGAACCAATAATACTGGTTAATGCAATCAGGAACTGCATTTTCCTCTTGGTCTTGTTTTCTCCTTTTTAGAAAATTTCAACAAAGAATGAAAAAAGAGATTATGTGAACCAAAACATTTTTTTTTTTTTTTACAAGAACTGTATGAAACTTGAACTTAGGTACACCATGCTCGGAACCAATTTCTTAACTAACTATACAAGATCCAAGATTTTGCTACTGTGATGTAGCTTGGTCATCTTAGGAGGATGTTTGAGGTTGCGTGAAGGTGAAAGGTATATGTGGGTTACGGGGGGAATTGACCCGGGAGGATCGAGGAGGTTTGGTGTGAGGAATGATGGTGTTACACCAAACCCATGGTGATGGGTATGGCACACTCGGCTAAAAAAGGTATGTAACCTAGAGAACAACATACAGAAGAGCTCTAGAGTCTCCAGGGTAGGAATATGTGAGGACGATGGGCCAAATAGATATATAGACCAGCTTGAGGGTACTATACAGGATTTCCCTGGAGATCCGTTTGTGCTGAGGTCCTGTCTTTGGGGGCTGAGAATGGTAGGTGGGCTTCTTCTGCCGTCTCTATCTAAACAATTCTTATTATTATATAGATTACCGTTTCGGTGATATTAAACCACAATCATCAGATCAACACAAAAATTCTTTGTAATTATTTCACTTTCCAAGCATAAAAATCTTTTACTTGTCAAGACATAAAACAACAAACAGTATACATAATTAAAAAAATTACACGTCACACACACAGGTATGTGTAAAACGTTGAAACACATAAATTAAAATATCAAAATTGGTTTTTTAATTTTATTTCGTCTTTCATCCACATAATCTGAATCACAACTGAATTTGGTTGTTCAATGTTTGTTTATGTTTGTCTAGATTTGTTTGCTGGTGGTGGGGGATAATTGTATTGAATATTCCATTTGATGGATAGTTCAATTTGTCATTTAAAATGTTTTTAATTGTAATTTATGACATCTGGATATTTGGTATTCTCTAAAATGTTTAAAAGATGTCCCTTCTTACACTTATATAATATCTCCATGTTTAGATCGATAGACTTATATATATATGGTCACAATCTATAAGATGTTTTGCGAAGCATGATTTCTGTTCAACAATGGTTCTGTTAGGCATATGTTCCTTAAATCTTTTGGTAAATGTTCGACCCGTTTGCCCGACGTAATATTTTTGACAATTAGAACATCTTACCTTATATACTCCTGATTTTTTGTATATGTACGTATTTTGTTTGGGTTTGGAGTGCGGACAAAATAAGTTTTCTATCTTATTGGTTGTTTTAAAACTCATTACATGTCAATTAGCATGTCTTTTTAATTTGTATTCTAACCTGTCACCAAACTTAATTGATATATACTTAGGCGTTTCTATTTTCTCTTTATTAGGATTTATTTGAAGTTTTTAGTTTCTTAATCAATTTGTCTATCATAAATGGTTGGTATCCATTGGAAGTGGCTAGATACTTTATGTGTCAGGTTCCTTTTTGTATTTAAAAAGGTTTAAATTTAGTTTTATTAGGCGAGTGATGAAACTATTATATGCTGCAAGTTTTTGAAAAAAGAGTGATATGAAGATGTGTGTAAAGTTAAGTCTGTTGTTGAAGATTCTGTATACGTCAAAGTCATAATAACAATATTGTAATAGTCATAATAACAACAATAATATTATTGTAAACAAAATTTAGGAAAGATGTTAGTAAATTCCAAAGATAAAATAGAAAAAATGCAAAAAAGTGGTGTGTACAAACTGACATGTAGTATTTGTAATGCTGCTTATGTTGGCCAAACAGGCCGTAGTTTTAAGTGTAGGTTAGGTGAGCATGAAAGGAGTTGGCGGTTAGGTTATAATGATTCTAGTTTTTCTAACCATTTAAAAAATCATGCATTGACAGATTTTTATTCTAATGTTAATTTTGAAATTCTACATGTTAACGTAAAAAGTAGAAAATTAAATGTTTTGGAAATTTTAGAAATTAAGAGACTTTTGTGTAATGATGATAATCTAGTTTTAAATGACCAAACGGAATTTTTGTCATTTTCTCCTTTACTTCAACCTCTATTCAAGGTTGGTTAATACCTGTGTGAATGACCTGTGGGGTTTTTCCCCCGGGTCTTTGTGCTTTGTTTGTTAACGGGAATTTCCTGCCTTTCTCAACCTTTTATAATAGTTATGGTGTGCTTTGTATTTAGTCTTGTAAGAGCCTCGTCAATGCTGTAACTGGCGAAACCATGGTCGGCTAGACCAAATAAATTATAGAATTTTACAAAAGAAAAATTCTGTTTTATTTGTTAAAATGGAATTCTATCAAGTACCGTCGGTCATCAGTGTTAACAATACAATTTATTTATTTTGTAATATCCAAAATAATAAGTGGATATTACAAAATAAATAAATTGTGTTTTATTATCTTTTTTTCTTCCCTCATTTAATATTCATCCCTCGTTTTTGTTTTTGAATAAAATTGCACTCTTCCCATTAAAAATTCTTTTCCTTATATTTTTTGTAAACAACCCCCACCCTTAAAATTTTGCCGAAAACTTAATAGTTTCTTGGTCTATATTTCAAGAAGGCTTTCAATTTGGTAAGTCGGATAGGGGTACTTTTTTTTGTGGACCTGTCCAGGTTTTGTATTGGATACGGATAATGGGTAAGTGACATATTTTTTGGATTATTTGAAGTTATCTATCTAATAGTTGAATCTTACGTTGCTATCTTTTTCTCATTTTACAGGATTTATTTGTTTTAGTTTATGAGTTCTTTTAGGATTAAGTATATATTATATATGTAAATTCAGTAGTATGTAAATATTATGAATATATGTATTGCTTATATTAAATGTATTGTAATCAAATAAAGAATAGAATAAGTATAATAAATGTATTAGAATAAGGAGGAACATATGAAAACTAGAATGAGAGCCAGCTGTTGTGAAATAATTCAAAAAGTGTTGAAATGCTTGCCTTGTGAGTACGATGACTGACACACATTACACAAGTGCATATAAGGCCTTACCTTAGTAGATAAGCGGCCAATCTTTGTGAAACATATTGCCGAGAGAGAGAGACCACCGAATATCCAAGAGTCTCCACAGGAAAAAGGGTGAGCAAACATTTGTGTATAGAGTGATCTGGTAATCATCTCAAAAGTAAAGTAGATTCATGAAAGAGCAACAGTTGGAATAATTCTGGGTTCATATGTAAAGATGGATGTAATTTGATTTCAATGTATTTAAGATAAACTGTTAAGTTGATAGGATAGGATGATATTTGATATTCGAATAATGAGGGAGTCAATTTAATGATAAAGATATTTGGAGTAGATAAATAATATAATAAATATTGAGTACAAAACTGAACCATTGATGATTATTTTATTATGTTAATCAAGAACCCAAGCCTAATAAAGGAAAATTCCTAACAGTTCTATGTTGTTTTATAATAGCCTAGTTACTAATTTTCAAGAGTCCTTAGATTTTATATTTGTGGTTATACTCTAAGTAAAAATAGTTAAATTCAGCATTTTTAAAATTAGCAAAAAATAAATAAAAAATAGAAACATTACTGCAAAAATAAAAATTAAGATAGTAACTCCCAAAGTTTTTCCGAAATTAATTTTTCTCCACTTCATATTTAGTATATTTCAAAGCTAAGCATAGTAAAATTGATAACTAGTTGGAACCAGTTTCTTGAAACAGCGGATGTAGGACCTACAATAGATCTAGTTGGAGATAAGCAGTTTATTTAAAGCCACTATTGCTAGAGTCCATGCGAGACAATCTAATTGTGTGTACATAATGTTATATCCTTTTTATCTATAATCGGCTGATTTCATGATTACAATAAGTTAAACTGCCATGATTCAATTTCGTTTAAGACTGGAAACGATGTTTAAGAAAAACCAATGTTTTGAGTGGTATTATTTTGTTTTAAATGATGTTACATTTGACATGTACACATAGCGCCTAGTCTTGGAGCCCAAACTTTAAACATATTCTTTCCACTGTCCAACACCCTTATCACCAAATAACAACTTAATCAACAAATTTTTTTCTTGTAAAACCCCAACCCATTTTGATGAAAATTGTTTTTAATAATATTTTATAACTTTGTTGTTTTTATGATTTTCTTTAACATTTTGAACTGCAAATTTAACTATCATCAACATAACCTAAAACTTAACACCCAAATAATAATTAAATCAATTTAAATTCAAAAGTACATTTTGAGAAGTAAGGATGGATTTTTAAAACCAATTTTTCATCTTTTTTTAGTTAATTCGCAGAGTGAACCCTTAGGTTCTGCCTATTTCTACTCCCCTTTTCCCCCATTATTCTTTATCAACCTCTTAAAATTCAGTCTCTCAGTATTTTTAACCTCGCATTACCCTCATTTACCAATAGTGATATTAGGGTTATTACTGAGGCTGGGGGTTATAACTGGCCGACCTCTTGTTTTTTGAAAGACGGAATTCATTTTTCACCCTTGGGGAATTGGAGAAATTTATCCCGTTCTCATTTCTCAACAGGATAACTAATACTTTTTTATCTCCCCCCCCCCCCTATTGAGTCGACCCTTTTAGTTATCGCTACTTGGCTTATTCTTTACTAGTCATATCTACGCTCCAGGTTCAAATATTTTGTCTCAACAAACCGGGTAAGAACTAATTATAAGTTTTCTTCTCTTCTTTCATCTGTACACAGACCTTACACTGAGAGAACAGATTCTGCACTATCCCGAATTTGTTGGCTCGTCCCTGACCATGAGCAAGAGAACATTTTTTTTGGAGAAACAGTACATTATTATTATTTTTTTTGTTCCTGTCTTTACTTCTATTTTTTTATTTGCCTTTGACTTCTAGTGAGTGGTGGAGAATGTGTAGGGCATTTGTGGATTATGTGTGCATTCGATCGCCCCGCCAAAAAGAACCTCTCCTCCCAATATCCTTACTCTTTCATCTCCACCATTTTATCCACAGAAATTATACTCATAAACCTCCCCCAGGGATAATGGACCCGGAAATTTTGTTTTATTACCCCTTTTATAAAAATCCTCAGTTCCTCCCTAAACAATTTCTATCATTCCCATTTACCTATCATCCCTCTTTCTCTTCAACCAAACTTTGTCTTTTTAATGTAGTCTTGTATCATCTTTAATATATAGTTCTGTATCATCTCCTCCTTCACAAAGTTTGGGTCCTAGTTCCCCCCCCCCCCCCAACGGGGTGACTGTGGCTTACCACATGTGGGTACCCTCAGTTGTCTACCGCAGGTTTATAAGGCGCAAGGTGTTTTGATAACGAAACAAGAGATAACAAACAATGGCAAACAAAACGGCCCCTCTACTCGAGAGGAAAGAAGATCGCCATGTAACTCCCGGCAGAGTGTCTGCTGCCTTCAGTGAATACGGTTGTTTGTTAAACATTTGGTTATTTAACCATAGGCTCGAAAACTCAAGGCTATGGACACTTAAGTCAAAGGAGTTTGAGCTGACGTGCATTCCCTATTAATTATATGATGTATTAATTAATTTTTGCATCCAAAATCAAGAAAAATGGTTGATTTGGCCGAATTACATTTGCCCTGGTCCAATGGTAATATAAGTGTAGTCCCTAATTATGTAAGTTACAATTAGCATTAACATATATAAAGTTTAAAGTTTAGTGTAGATTAAAAAAGAACAAGGTTTAATCTGGCAAGACAAATCAAATAAGTGTGGGGAAATTAAATCAGTGATTCACTTTCCTCTGGGTAATGGATTATTTCTAATATTATGGTAGTGTTGATATAACCACCTATAAGTGGCTAAATGATACAGTTTTCAGCCAAGAGCGACCTACCCATTAAATTGTATTTCCTAAAGAACTAATTAAAAAAAAAAAAATCAAGATATAGAAGAGATTTGTAATATAGTTGTGGATACAAGTTAGTAAAAACAAATATAAATAAATTATAAAAATAAATAAATAAGTAAATAAATTAGTTTCTTTGTATTATCTAACAAAAGGTTTTGCACCATAGGCTTGACTAGACCTGTTATGTAATAATAAGTACACTGAAAATATTAAAATTCATTCAAAAAATACACTCTAGAAACACTAACACACATATTATAACTTGTGTAAACAAATTATAATAATTAAATCACTCTAAATGAAAAATAACTTTACGTAATAGAAATACATTGAGCAACCTACGCTAACATACCCACAAGATGGCAATTAACATGCAAGTAAGGCAGATAGAGACTGTTTACGCTTAGTTAGAAAGGACAACTTCTAATATTCACTGCTAAATAAATATCACGCCTATGAACCTAGATCTTTATACCAGGTTATAGTTCTAAATTTCTTCTTTGCAGTGGTACAAACAATGGAAGGAATATTTAAAAATAAAGTTTGAGATATTCAATGGTCATTAGGCACTCTCAAGAGCAAACCGGACAGGAGTAAATTTTTGGAGCACTTCGTAGAATGTATATATTTTGTAAACTATAAAACTTAAGATAATTTTTAATAAGTAGTTCAGAAGAGAAAGAAAAAACGTGTTAAAATTCTTGATTAAAAAAAAAAAAAATTATGTATTAAAAACTATAGAAGTTAGAAAGATTTAGATAACATTGATCGAAACAGGAAGATTTGATCTATAGAACAGTGTTATGGTAGATTTGTTAGATAGAAATATGGATTTGTGAAAATTAGACAAAAAATGACCTTTTGTGTTTCACAACTGCACAGTTTTTGCATGTTCATTTGGCACGAAATACACAAACTTTACCAATTAATTAAATATTATTTATAACATTTTTTTTTTAATTTTATTTTTTTAGTTATATAAAAAAAAAATTTATTATTTTTTTTGCTGGATTATGCATATATGAAACAGTAACTTTTTCCAACAGTATTTTATTTATTGCTTTAGGATGATTCTTTGGGGGAAATGTTTCATGTATCCAGTCTAACCTCACAAACCAAATTTTATAAAAGAGCCTAGTCCTAAGGCAAACTAGTCAAGTTGTAATAGAGACCTTTCTAATAAATAACGATCCCAAAATAAATATCACGCCAGTAAGAATAATCATAACCATGTAGATGCCATAAAAGTTTTCCAAATGAGATGATACCATTTTGAATACAATCACATTTTACACAAATCACTTAATTATCCACACAAGCGATTGTCAAATCGACCATCCAAATTGTTCATTTGTTTTATGTTATTGACTGTCATTGTAGAGTTAAACGAGAATATGTTTTAAATTACTTTTTATTATTATTTCATAAAAAAAAAAAAAAAATTTTTTATCCATCACTATGATAATTCTTTTATTAATTATTTTATTCTATTACAGTAGAACCCCTCTAATCCGTCACCTTCGGGACTGGGGGCATGGTCGGAACGCAAAAAAGGTCGGATTATTAAAAAAAAATCAATATTTATTACATATTATATAAAGAGATTTTTTTAAAGTGAAATAAGTGATATATAAACTTTTAAAAGTCTATATATATAAACTTTGCAAGTACTATAGCAAATCAATAGAAACAACACGAGAGATGACACAGCACAGAAGCGGGATGACACAGCACTGAAGCGGGAAAGCGATAACATACCGGAAAGAATGGCGCCAGACGGGCCGTGAGTCATCGACAAGTCGGTGAGTCGGTACAATATCGCGAGCTCGAGCAGGGTCGGATTAACCGGAGTAACGGACCACCCGAGGGCGGATTAGAGGGGTTCTACTGTTGTATAAATTAGCGATTTTCGTGATCATAAAAATTTATTTATATGTTTTATCTAAGAATTGAACCAATGTCTAGCCTAGGCTACAGCTTTAACCCATTCTAGTTACCATAGAGAATATGACAATATCTCACTGTCATAACTGTATTACAGCATTGCTGCTATATATTTCAATGATGAATGAGTGAATTGGAATTTGGACTAAGAGTGATTACTACTGTCCTGAAATTTTCGAGTTCCAGAGTCATATTTATATAACTTACTTTAAAAATCTTTTCCAGCACGTTTCATATTTCTATCTTTTTACAATGAAAAGAAGCTTTTAATATATTGAAATAATTCAATTGGATTTGCAGATCATTTCAATATCAATTATGATTTTATTTTTCCTTCAAATATTTTATGTATGAATTTTGTGAAGTTTGTAAATTGATTAAATAGGATTCCAAACACTATTTGCAGTATTTCATGAAACTTTGTACATTCTTCACACATTAACTAAAGGATTGTGGTCTTTTATACATTTCTGATTGTTGTAGATTGCAATTTTCCCCCCTAGATATAGTTTGTTTAGTTATGCTACTGACTTTTTGTTAATTGATGTCTTGTGTCTTGTTTTATTTAATATTCTGCAGTTCATTATTAAGTAAACTTTTGAAACAACATTTCTTAATCTTTTAAACATAAGAAACAGCAAAGTGACCAAATATTAAGCGTAATACTTCATCAATATCTGTTATTACATAATAACCTTAATCATAGGGTCATAGTTATAAATGTATAGAAGTTCAATAACTTAAACAGTTTCTTTAAATATTGTTGATTCATGTTTGTTTGTTACAGGGAAGATATGTATGCACAAGATAGTATTGATTTATTACAAAATTCCGGAATTCAATTTAAGAAACACGAAGAAGACGGAATTGAACCATTTGATTTTGCAGCACTTCTTATGACCTCTGGCGTTGTTCTTATGGATAACATCAAGTGGCTATCCTTCCACAGGTTAGAAAGGAATATTTTGTGTGTGATTGTTGCATTCTTTGTTGAATAATCTCTTTTTTTTAAATATAAACCATGTCTTTAACTTTGTTTTTAACTCTTAAATTGCTCTTCGACTCAGTTGAGTTATAAGCATGCAGTCCTAAAAGACATTTCGACTTACCTGGTCGTAAATATAGCTTTTTTTTCCCAACATTTCTCCCACTAAAGATAGTCCTATCACAATAATTTAGGTACTATTGTGAAGGTAATGTTGTATACTTTCATATTCATATAACCAAAAATCTATAAAACGTAATATGTAATACATCGATAAAGTTAGTACATTTCACTGCTAGTGAGTAACAGAACAACATTTGTTGCAGTTGTCAAAAATTTTTTGTCATTTTTAGTCTAATTTTTACAAGTCTGCATTTCTCTCCAACAACTCCACAGTAACACTATTTTATAGTCCTCTTTCTATCTGTAACTTCTAAATTATTGTAGCTCTTATAGTTATGGAGATACAAAAATTCTACGAAGTCGTGCATTCATTGACTCACCCAGAGTCGAAGAGATCACTTATTTTTAATTCAACATTTTGCTTACTAAAACTCGTCCTATCACAGTAATTTAGGTATCATTGAAAAGCTAATGTTCTATACTTTCATATTCATATAACTGCATATCGATAAAACGTAAGAAAAAATAACTAATAAATCGTTGTAGTCAGTGTGTTTTGCCACTAGGGAATAACACATCAACATTCGTGGTAATATAAGACAAAATTACACCGTAGTTTGTATATTTTTTACAAGTCCGAATTTTTACCTAACTAAACCTAAACCACAAGTCATTATGTATTGAATTTTTCTTCCTCTTTCGATCTGTGCCTTCCAAATTATCCTAGTTCTTGTAATTATTGAGGACTATAAATTTTACAAAATGATGACAAAGATTAACCTTGTGTATCTTCTTTTCGGCACAATGCCGAAATGTCTAATATCGATTAGTAATATTTTGATTTTTTAGATGATCTTTATATCATTGGAAAGAAGAAGTTCAGATCTTTTGATTGGTTCATTGCATTCTCTATGTTACAAATGTTTGTTTGGGACTTTATAAGCAAAGTCTCCAAATAGGTTGAGGTGTCCTTTGTTCTTCACTCACATAGTTATTTTCCTTGCAGCCGCTTAAGGATGTTTCATTCAGTTTAGTTCGTTTTAGGTTATTATTTTGAGAGTTTATTACTATGTAATGTATTATGAATTATTTATTATGTTTTGTTGATACAGATTTATCTTCACAACTATATTATACAACTACTGTAAGTGTTTGAATAGTCTAAACAAATTTTTTTAATTAGATATATTAATAAGACTTACCATCACAATAGTCTATATTTGTATGTAGTTATATCACTACGGCCGTTTCGGCTATTCAGCCATTTTCAAGTGTTATGCTGGGTTTTCCCATTGTCTTAGTTTAAAATCACAAATTACGAACACACGACACATAACAAACACACAAGTTCTTTAAACATTTAAAACATGATGCAGTAGGCCCACTGTCACAACACGTACTCTATTTTGTAAAAATTAAGGGAAGGTTGAGATCAATGATTTATGTTTTCTCAGTTTTAAGAAATGGGGTTTCCTTGAAGGCTTGTTTAGTGGTTTACCATGCATATATTGAATCTGTGTTGAGGTATGGTATTGTGGTGTGGGGAAGTGCTGCTGGTGTACAGAAGGTATTTATACTTGAGAAAAAAATTCTAAGAACTCTTTCTGGTATAGGCAGAGAAAGAAGTTGTTGGGTCCTTTTTAGAGATTGTAACATACTTACATTGCCAGGACTTGATATTTATGAAACTTGAGTCTGGGCCCACAAAAATAAAGCAGGCTTTGTAAAAAACGGTTTTAAGCATGGGTATAGTACTACAGCTAATGAAAATTACAGATTTTCATGCCATCGTCTAAAGGTGTTCGAAAATAGTCCACAGTATGTGGGAGTAAAATTGTATAATTGTTTGTCACAAATGTTTTGTATAAAACTCAGTTTTGCTTGTTTTAAAATTGTTATAAAGGAGGAAATTTGTAAAAAAAGTTTATTATAGTACAGATGAATACTTTAATAATCCTTTCTGAATTGTGAAGAATAAATTTTATAATTTATTAGTATTAATTAATTAGTTATAGTGATGTAAATGACTCTGCACCTGTTCTTTTTGAATGTATTTTGTGCAATAAAAATGATATGATATAAATCCAAGAGATTAATAATTCATGAGCATCTATTTGCTAACACACCAATTTCAAGAAATAGTGGATTGTAATTCTAACTTCAAGATTATTATTTTATTTTTTTTCAAAATTATTTTAACAACATGATAAATAAGACAAAACTGCATCACATAAAATTTTGTTTTTTTTTTAAATAGGTACTGCTATAGTTTTTTTTAAATGAAATACTGTCCAGAAATAATAAAAAAATATTGACATTGACAAAAATTGATTTAGGAAATGTCTGTTTATAATACTCCTTTGATTTTTGTTAAAAATAGAAGAGGGGGAGGGAAAAAGTACAACTGAAAATATATGTGAAGAATCGGCCGCCAAGTTAAAGGAGTGGATCAGTTGGTGGGGTAGGGAGGGGTACAGCTGTAAGTTTGCCTGCTTGCTTACATTCGGCCGGTTAGACATTCACTTCAAATTATTTTTTTAATATATGTATAAAATTTCCCTTCTTACTATTTATAACCAACCTATCTACATATATTTATATATGTAAAAAAGAAAATTTATACACAGTTCTTAATGCTTTTGGAAAGATTGATACTGACCGCACACACTGAGAACTCCCACTAGACTGAAGCTGGCGGTACATGTGTACAGACCTCCCTTACTCTTACACATCCAGCCAGCCGCTTCATCACATATATTTCCAGCAATACAATACATTTGTATAACCTGAAGCATGACATTTGATTTCTGCAGTTCACAAGTTTATCACTTCCTCGGTTTCCTCTCCCCATCCCTACTCACTATCTTTTCCTCCAGAAGCACAAATCTATTACACTTTATTTCTAAAACTGATAGAAATTGCAGACATATAAAACAATGTCTAGAATAGTAGTTGCCATAATCATGACGCGAATTACTAGTTTACTTCTTCACTGCACCCATAATCTTTTGTATTAATAACAATATGACAATATTCTTTCTTTTTAGTGATTACCCGATTATTGTGTGGTAAATTACTCTTATCTTATAGTAACATTATATTTACTTACTAACAAGTTGATTATTTGGTTTTCTCCTGATGAAAAATATACCCAGAGGTACCTTAATTTCCCCAAACCTAGATCGAACATATTCTGAACCACTGTAGAAAGTTACAATAAATCCATTCAAGGCCAACTAAATCATTACCCCCTCCCCTCATTACCAAGGTAATAACATCGAGTTTCTTTCATAACAACTACAATCACTCTGCCATTTATTCTTTGTTAGACACACACACACACACATGCACGCGTGCACGCACACACACACACACACACACACACCCCCGTGCGCACATGGATGGTTTCATTGTTTTTAAAACTTTTCAACTTCCATTTTTTATATCTAAGATATGTTTAATTATGAAAATAAGGTTTATACAAAGAAAATTATTTATATGTTTCTCAGAATATAAATATATTGAATCCATTTGGAGGTCGATGTTTGTAATCAACCCCCTCCCACTCTCATTCATTAAGTGACAACACCAGTAGATCACGGAAAAATTCTCTTCTATTCGAGTCATCAGACACTATATATCATTCATGTCATATCTGTACTGTCACACAAGCAGTATTTCCATGTTTTGTTATTTTGAAACCACAATTTCTCACTTCAATTAGAACCTACACCCCACCCCTCCTCTTTCCCAGACTGCTCTATAAGTCTTCGCTTATTGTTTTCCAGGATCAGTTCAACTGCTGGTTTTTTCCAAACAGTTGGATAGTAGAGGTTTAACTATTTATGTTCCTTTGCATTTTGTAGTAATTTATTGTTTTTTCTTCCCTTTTCGTTAATATTAGCTGGAAAGATCAGTCTCTAAGGATCACTGTGAACAAAATTCATAATAAATGCCAGAAACACATAGAATCTTCAAACCACAAAAAAAGTGTCAATAACTATGACTATGAATTGTATAAACTGTGAAATAAACGTCATTAAATTATTCATAATCTTAGTTATTGTTCCTTGTTTTTGTAGTTTGGGGATTCTTTGGATTCCTTATTAGCTCTAAAGTTTATTTCTCCTTTTCATAACTTACTATATTTGTGATTTCTGAATTATATTATTCTTATAAATACTAGTATAAAATATTGATGAACAAGTAGAAGATTGGATTGGAGCCGATCAGAATCGAAATCCGAGCTTCAAAAAAATGATCCAACCTTACTTTAAAATCTATCATTTGCCTACATCTAATTTTATTATTATTATACAAAATACATAATTTATTAATATGATTATTAAATGTTGTTTGTTTGCAGTGGGTATGATTTTGGTTACTTATTAAAATTGCTGACTGATCAAAACTTACCGCATGACGAAAGTGATTTCTTTGAACTTCTCAGATTATACTTTCCTGTTGTCTATGATGTCAAGGTATTTTTTTTTTAATTTTGACAAATTTTAACGTAGATTTAGATTTTAGTATTCTTTTTTGTAAAACTGGTTTTAGTCTTATTTTTGTAAAGTTGATTAATTTACAACATAACTCTGTTATATTAATGAGATTTCCAAAATATGGTGATGCATGTGTTAATTAATTTATGTAAGAAATAAAATGTTAAATATACTAATCTATAGAAATGATTCTCTCATAAATATCTATGAATAATATTGTTTAGGTTATTTAGAGCTGTACACCTACAGAAATGATTTCTTACCTAGTAATAATCTAGAGGGCAGTGAACAATGAAGTTGGTTAAAAATATTTTAAAATTATTTTGAAATTACGATAATATTTAATCAGAAGTTCTATATTTCCTCAATATTTTTACAAGTTTTAGGACAAAAGCCAAACCATTATCTTACTCAAGCTTTGATTTGAGTTACTTTTTTTTCTTCATTTTTTAATAGGTTTTAGGTATGACCTATGTAATCTAGAGTCAGTTCCAATAAATATGTACCAAAATAAATATCCTGACAATAAGATAACATTGGAATGTCATTTTTATATAAAACAGGTCTGGCCGTTTTGAGGCTGCATATTTCTCAAGTAAAAAGAGAAAAAAGAAAAGGAAAAAAAGGTCAAGTCAAGAGGCCACCAGGAGCAGTTAAACTATTAATAAATTTAAATTAAATATTTATTACAAATATTATAACTTTTAAATAATAATTTGTTCCATGATAATTATGCCCATGTATTTGCATCTATAACATTAATAATATAAACTGGTTAATGCTTACACATACGTAACATACAAACACTCACATACCATAATAGTCCATACACATTCTCTCTCATTCCCATATATACACATCCCTAGGTCCAAGTTTAACATATTGAAAAGAAATACAACAATAAACAAAATTATTAAGAGAAAAACACTTCCACACCCCTATTACATCTCTTACACTCATTATCCATCCTTCCAAACAAAATTATAATAGTAATGTATTCCTATACCACATCCTCCAACAGAGCTTCAGCACAATCCATCCCCAAAAGCCAGCTTTTCAAAAGAATTAAATATTTTATAAGATTTGTTATTCGCCATTCCGAATATTGATATATTAAATAATAAATAAATGTAAGACTCATCGTCTACAATATTCTGTTTGGTCGTTTTTATATGATGGCCGTTTTGGCTATTCAGCCATTATCAAGTTTATTATTGGAGAATCTTCTCCGTTGTCATGGAACACTCAAAAAACAACATAGTTACACATTAACACAAACACAAACATTGATTTGGAACAAATATTTATTAAATTGAATTAAAACGTGACTCATGAGTCAACACGATTGTTAGATGTCCCGGTACGTTCTGCGTTAACTTAATCATCGGTACTGGATGATGTCTTGTCTAACTGTGTCAATACAGTGTCATACAATGTATTTGAATCAAAGTTCAATTTTTCATTCAGCAATACTTTACTATCTGTTTTATATTTCTTCTATATTTTGAACTGTTCTAACGCATTCATGAACTTTCCCTTTTTACAACGATGTAATATGACAAAATCAATATAGCCATCAATCATAAGTTAAACTATCCTATTTGCCTAAATAAACAGCATGATCAGGTCATTGCTTTGTCTATCTGTAACAAAACGCAAACTGATAACTTAATCATAACGAAATCTGCTTATCCCAAAATTACTTTAATTTCAGTGACCAATATTACAGTCAAAACAATGGATTAGTTATGGAATGTCCACTATCAAGTATAATGGCGGGAATATTCTTAAACCATATTGAAAACCATAACATAATAACACTGAAAAACAAGCACTTAAAGAATATAACTTATTACCATAGATATGTTGACGATATTGTTTTATATCAAGGCACTGTACGACAAATCAATAATTTATGTGCATATTTAAATAGTAAACACTCTTCCTTAAAATTTACATCTGAAGTATAAACTAATAGCAGCATTATCTAGACCTTATAATAACCAGAATAAATGGAAAACACCTTTTCAGAATATACAGGAAACCCACTCACACTGATCAGACAATCCATGCTTCATCTGATTATCCAATATCACATAAGATGGCAGCATATAATAGTTTAATTTACAGATTAAGAAACACCCCCATGACAGAAACGGACTTTCAAGATGAACTTCAAACAAATATATTGCCGCCCAAAATGGTTACAGCATTTCAATTGTGGACAAGTTGCTCAAAAAACAAAACAGGAGATATAAAATTAAAGAACTATCACAACATAATAAAGACAAATATGCAGTATTTAATTTTTGCAAACCGCTTGAACACATACTTGGGAATATCCTTAACAAACATGGCTTCAATGTCGCATATAAAACAAAAAATAATTTGCGGTGTTACCTAAACAATAAAAGAAAATTGAAGAACAAATTTGAAGACAGGAGTATACCAGTTATCTTGTAACGATTGTCCAAAAAAAAAAATATATATATATATACATATAGGGCAAACAGAATGGTCATTTAAGAAAAGGTTCAAAGAACATATCCCTTAGGCTAAACAAAGTACGAACCTTACAAGAACTGAATCGAAATTTGCCGAACACATCATCCAAAATAACCATAGTTACTCCTGCATAGATAAGACCCTAAAAATATTACATTGTTGTAAAACGGGAAAGTTCGTGAATGCGTTAAAACAGTTCGAAATATACAAGAAATATAAAACAGATAGTAACATATTGCGGAATGAAAAATTGAACTTTGATTCTAATGCATTGTATGACACTGTATTGACACAATTAGATATGACATCATCCAGTACCGATAATTAAATCATGCACACCCGCACGCAGTACGTACTGGGACATCTAACAATCATGTCGACTCATGAGTCACATTTTAATTAAATTTAATAAATATTCGTTTCAAATCAGTGTTTGTGTTTGTGTTAATGTGTAACTATGTTGTTTTTTGAGTGTTCCATGACAACGGAGAAGCTTCTCCAATAATATACTTGATAATGGCTAAATAGCCGAAACGGCCGTCGAATAAAAACGACCAAACAGAATATTGTGGACGGTGAGTCTTACATTTATTTGTTATTTAATTAAATATTTGTTTAGGTTTGTGTTGACTTTAATATTTTCTGGAAGTTGGTATTCTAGGTGTGACTACAGAGTCAAATTTTGAATTAATTGTCAATTTTGCTCTGGGTACGAAAGCTTTGTTACTATGTCTAAACAAGTAATCATTTCTGTACTGCAGATCTGAAAACCGTCCGCTTCTTATATAAAAAAAAATTCATAACCCTAAATATATTTAATATCTAAGAGGTAATATAGATTGTTGTCGAAATAATGGTAGTGATGAAACGTTCCTCCTTTTATGCATGATCAATCTTATAATCTTTTTTTGCACTACTATCAAATTATTGCTCATAATATATGTACCTCCCCAACAACAGAATCCGTATTCCAACCTACCATGAACCATTGAAAAATATATTTTACGCAGAACAGACCTAGGAATAATTTCTTTCAAGTGAAAAATTACACTTAACATTCTATTTAAGTTGGATTACAGTGCCTTTATATGAAAATTCCTGTTCATATAAACAGGTTCCTGTTTATATGACAGACCTTCATTCAAAAACACTCCTAAATATTTACAGGAATTAACTTGTTCTATTACAATGGAAAAACTACATGTCATATTTCTTATTACACACTTCACGCACTTTTAAAGTAAAAGTGTTGTGTATTGCTGTAGATTCAGCTCCACGACCTTTCTTGAGGCTTCCGTGACGAGTTTTACACAGTGATCAACAGCCGTATTAATTTTAAATATAGTACAGTAACTGTATCAATTGTTTTTTGTTTAACCATGTAGAATGGCAGAAAACAATAGAACTACATGGTTTGGTGACTGTTGGGTAAGTGTTCATTGAGACTGAGGGAACAAAGTACAAGTTGCATTTGAGGTATAAGTTGATTCATTTATAGAAAGTTATACAAAATGTATCTTACACTTTATTCGTATATAAGTCTAATGTATCTGCTGCAATAGGTTTGATTTAAGGTGGCAGTTGATACATAATGTCACACCTCTATTCTATACTAATTTAAGGCAAAGAAGAAGGAAAGTATCTTATAAATTAACTTAAGGTTAATTTAGTGAAAGATGTGAGTTCTTTGTTGTCTAGTACCTGATGAAGAGCTGTAAGAACTTGAAAGGAGGACTTCAAGAAGTGGCTGACCAACTGGAATTACAAAGGGTAGGACCTCAGCATCAAGCAGGCAGTGATTCACTACTCACTGGTATGGCATTCTTCAAAATGAGAGAGGTAAATCTTTCAGTAATTGTATACATAAATGTTCTTTAGAAAGAACTAAGCCTATATCACTTTTGTTTGCAATTACAATGTCAATCACAGGAATATCAAGTTCAATAACATTTTCAAAGTTTCAATAACATCTGGCAAAGAAATTTAAATAATAAGATCAGTTTCATTATCGATCACAACCAAAATCACATCCTATATCTGAAGAGATGACCTCCAATTACATTTTTTCAACAAATTCTGAAGACAAACGTGAAATAGGTATTCTGCTCATACTGTGTAGTATCTGAAAATAAATCGGGCAACATGAGCCAATAAAAGTGATGTTATGGTACACGGCACTAGCTTACAACCATAATGATCTAAATAAAGATTCTACAAAAATGCAGTTGCATCAAATATTACTTGAAAAAAATTCTTGAATTTTTCGGCCTTACTTTCAATAACATTCACAATATACAACCTTTTAAGTCCCGAGACGGCTTAATAATTTTAACCATTACAGATAGAGCTACAAAGCTTTGCACATTGTTAATGGACACAAAAACCTATTTTAATATGTAGGCTATTCAATGGATCGCTACTTTTCCAGGGGAAGGACCCACAAGGAGTAAGTAGGAAATCTTAAATGAGAGCATAGGTCGAGTGGTACATCGAATTAAGACCTTTATGAGTAGAACACAATGTTTCAAACCCAACCTAAAAGGTTCACCCTTGCTAAAATAGCGTGGGTTTAAAGTTCATATTAGCTAAAACATCATGTATGTTGAAAACAGCTTAATACTGTATACTAGGTAGAGCTTATGAAATGAAAACTTTGCAAATCAATATCTGGCTTAGAAAAAAACTATTTTTGAGATTGCTCACTGGCTCTTTACCTCCAATGGGTTTCTCAAGGAGTCAAAAGGAAATCCTAAATGTAAACATAGGTTGATATGTACATCAAATTAAAGGTCTTTATTAGTAGAGTACCATGCCGCAAATCCGAACTCAAACGAACATCCGAGTTGGAAATGGCAGCAGTTCAAAGATTGCTTAAATTTGCAATTATTAGGTAAATGTAATGAAGTCCATAGCATGATTATTCATTCACAGACAAAACTATAGTAATTGATGATTGTTGCATCTAAAGCAAGTATATTTCCTATTTGTGGGAATACCTACTATCAGTCACAAACAACTTTCTCTTTTAGGCCTATCGTGGTTAATCCATTTTCCTTGTTTGATTTAATATGAACCTAAACCCACGCTATTTTAGTTAAGGTGAACCTTTTGAGGTCGAGTTTGCAGCATTGTGTTCTACTCATAATGGCCTTTAATTCGATGTACAACTCGACCTATACTCTCATCTAAGATTTCCTACTTACTACTTAAGGGCCTTCCCCCTTGAAAAGATAGCGGTCCACTGAATACATACTAAAATAGATTTTGGTGTCCATTAACAATGTGCAAAGCTTTGTTGTAGTTCTATTTATAATGGTTAAAAAAAATATCAAGCCGTCCCGGGACTTATTTAACACGCTGTATTTAAAAACAATATCAATAAAACCTTTTATCACAACAAAGAATAGAATACAAAGAAAACATGATTGTAATCCAACAACATAATTTCAAATACACACAAAGAAATAGTTTACTGATTCACACATTGGATAGAGTAGTGTTTCAAACTGTGAGCAAATTAAAGAATGTTTTTAAAGTGGTCTACATCATGAACCACTTACACCATATGGGTCTAGTAGAAAGGTGGTTCAATTTATAATCCACTATGCTTGAAAGAGTTGGTATTTCTCATGGTCTCAAGTCAAACACCCACAACATATAAACTGTCATTTATATAGCATCTACATATAATTCACTTACCATTATCTACACTTTCCACCTTCTCAGAGCCATCTACACTTTCATCATTTTTTCCCAATTAATTCTGATTTTATGTATATTTTTATTTCATGCAAACTAATTTACTCCAATGATCAACAAATGATTTATATTTTATATAGAGTAATTTTAAACAACTTTTAATTGATAACTTATCTTTGATAATTTTTTTCATTAATTTTTATGATATATATTTTATATAAAGTAATTTCTCTCGATTCACACTCAGTAATTATATGTATAGGCCTACGTAAATGGTTTTTTACAGACTTTATCTGTAATTTAGTAAATTTTTTACTTGCCCTGAGGATTTTCTTCGTTTACTGTACAGGAATGAAAAATCTCTAACCAGTTTAAATGTATAATTATTTCTTTTATAATTATAGTCCGAATAAATGCTTTTTTTTATCTGCTTTCAAGTTCCGGTTTATTTTTGTATATTCCGTTCTGTAAAAAATCAATTTTCGCATTAAAAAATTAGTCTCAAGTTTTTCCTTTTGTCATATTTAGTATAGCAGTATATGCAGTTTTTTTTTTTTTTTTTTTTTTTACAAACTAATTTTATACTCCTCTTAATGAAGAAGTTAATCCCCTCAACCTCTCTTCTTACTACTTAACTCCATAGGCTCCATTAGATTATATTTTTTTAAACTTATTATCTAAGGAAATTTTTTGAGGGTGTGTTATGCTTTTGTTTAGTCTAAATTAGATTATGTGATTATTTGTACAATGACAGCCATGAGATCCTATCACACTAGTCACCCTTTGTTCTTGCATTAGGGCGACTTAGTTCGTTCCTACTCAAACAGCCTTTCTAAGACATCTGTTGCCTCCTTACTGTGATGAATGTTGACTTTGACTACCCTCATCGTTCTTTGAAGTGGAGATGATCAACCCCATCTCTCACTTTCCCAATTACAGGTTGGGTTGGTCCTCCAAGGTTAGGTGAAACCCCAGTTTTGTCCAGTCCCATTTTGTTGTCACTTCCCGGGTTATCTTTTGCAGTTCTCCAAGTTCGGCTTTGTTTTAATTAAATCCAACATGTAACTAGAGAAATAAACAGTTCACCCTTGCAGAGCCGTGAATGCCTAGGTAAGGTAATTAATTAAGGCTGGAGGATAATAGAGTCTTTATATTAAAGACTAACCTCCCCCATAGCCAAGGAGCCCTCGGCATATGATGTTCTGCCTTGGGATGTGCAACTGTGTAAGACATTATTGGGATTAATTGTGTCTTACACATCCTGAAACAGTGTGATGTTTGCTTTAACCCTTTTCTTCTTTTGACGTTATTCACAACAGAAGGTTGTAAATGGGAAATTGAACTTAATGCTATACAATTCCAATAAACCCTTAATTTTATTCAAGTCCCACCTTTGGGGAACAAAATATGCCTTGAATGCATCATTCATCATATCAATGAAGGTCCGGACTTTATTCCAGGGGTCATGCCCTGGTTCATTCCGTCCCGGATCTTCGATGGATGATAAATAAAACATTGACATAATCAGTTCAAAGCGTTTGTGAGACATCTGTTTGGGATAAAAAGCGATAATTTGCGATTCAAAACCTGACCAATAATCTCCAAGATTTTTCCTTGGTGCAAGCCCCATGTTGATTAACAATCCCCAGAATCTCTTCATCTCAGTTACGGTTACGTCAACCCACTCATTGATTCTAGAATGTGGTCTAATAATACCAGAATCTCACTGTTGACGTAACACTGCTTGTGCGAACTTATTGGTCTCTTCGACCATAAGAACCCACATAGCATGTGACATAAATAGATAAAGAAATGAAATTGGATTTGAACTACACGGAACATTTCGAGGCCCTACATTTTCTACTGTAAATTTATACGCTATTTCCTTCTCATGTTCTGGAGGATATACTGTTACCCACGGAACCACAGGTGTTTGTGTTTGTGTTTTTGAGACTTTGTGTTTTTTTGTTAGTGTTGTACGACGAGCAGGTGTAGCGTGTGATGGTCCAGGAAGACCAATATCAATTTGTGCTTGTGTAGGTGGCGGTAAAACAATTTCTGGCTGATCAAAGCCAATAAAGTCTACTTCGTCATCTTAGTATCCTGCACCAGTAACTTGGGCGACATCATCCTCAAAAGACATGTCATGAGCTGAGTCTTCTGAACTTTGATCAGATTCACTGCCTCCAGGGAAGTCTTCCCCTGCAGTCAGATCGTCTTCAAAAATATGAGACCTCATCTCATGGCATGCCCTTGGGGGAGAAGTGATTACGTCATCGAAATAACCTTCGAGGTCTGACAACTCGGGGTCCGCAATTATCTCATCCAAGTTGTCAGAGATGGCTAAATTCTTGGATGCCATTATTTTAAATTAAAAAGTTATATATATATATATATATATGCCTAGAAAAAAACACCAATAATATGAAATATCACTCCACTAAAAAAAAAAAAAAAAAAAAAAAAAAAAAAAAACGACACATTTATCACTTCTAAAATACCTAGTCTAACAAACACATGGCTTTTGTTAGGGCTAGGCCCTAGACTGTCTAGACACTGAATATCGCAAACGGTCAGAAAGTTCAGAGGATCATTTCGTAGAATGGACATAACTCATAACCTATATAACTTAGGATAATTTCGACTTCATAGTTCGAAAGAGAAAGAAAAATACTATATTTATAATATTGTCAACTTACGTCTATATAAGCAAAATGCATCTTTTCCGGTCGTTAGATTAAACCATGCGTCACCGAACTACCTCATTTCTGGTCGTTCAGCGAATGGAGGGTTAAGAAGTACATATATAAAATAAAAAAGAATTTTAATTTGATAATTTTCCCCAGAAAGTTTTTTAATTTATTTTTTATTTCAAAGCGAATATTTATTCAAGAACGTAACTGTGGTACCTTGTAAACATATTTATAGCTGTTTTCGGCTCCTGTTAGGCAAGGCTGATTACAGTTGTTCTGGTGAAGGTTGAAGTATAGTTGATGTCAGCTAGCAGTCCTCAATTACGTTGAAATCTGTTGTGCTGTTGTTAAAGTTGAATGATTACAGATTGAAGATCTTGTAGTCGAAAAGTTTAAAGATGAAGTCCAAGTTTGAGTCAGTGTGGCTGTTTGTCGTATCTTGCTATACCATTTGAAATGCCAGGTCGCTTCCAATAAAACTATCGGTATAGTGCTGATCACATAAAGATGATTGCAGATGACTCCCCTTCTGGTGCTGGTTAGAGATATTCTTCTTCTAGGAGCTGGATAAAAAGTGAAGAAAATTCTTTTGAAATGGACCTCCAAATCTTATTCCCAGTTCCACTAGTACCAATTTCTATGGACATTTCCCTTTGATTTATGACGTTTAAAGTTGACTAATTGGTTTATTTCTTCAAGATTTCACTTTAGTTAGTTTTTATTATAACCCTTTTAGTTATTTTAATGTTTGTTTTACTTTAATTAGTTGTTGATTAACCAATTATTATTTAGTTTATTTGTACATGGGTTGACAGCACTGCTTTTGTAAAATCCAAACACTTGACTCCTCCCCTATCGTGTGGGGGGGGGGGGGTTACTTCAGGTTGATTCCTGTAATGTCTGATTTTCTGGAATTTAATTTGTAAACTTTCTTGAAAATTCCCATATCTCTGGTTCTAACAGGAATTCTGGAAATCTGGAAATGTCATTTTGTTCCTCTTGACTTCTGGATTCCATACAGCTTTGATTTAAAGCTGTAGGATGTACCCTTTTTTGTTTTTCGTGATTTTTCCTTTGACCAACTTTTGATCGGTTTGGAATTTCTTCATTCTTCTTTTTGGTTTTTGTAGCCTCTGCCTTAGAAATGAAGGAATTCTTTACGTTTTTCATTTTCTGACAAGTTATTCATTGTTGAACTTTGTCGATTTTTCGATGGTCAAACCCCCCCCCCCCATTAATTATTCATGTACTTATTTTGGTCTCATTATATTATGTCACATATCCTTAACCTATTTCCATTATAAAAATTTTAACTTATTATCTAAACAAAATTTTAGTTTTTTGTCTGCATGTTTTTTGCAATAACTATTAAACTATTCGGTTTAATAAATATTTTCCTGTATGTCTTATGCTAACCAGTTATTCTTTATCATAATATGATTTTATATTCAAAATTTAAACAATTTAAAATTTAACATTGGAAATTGCATGTGAATATTTTTGTAACAAGTTCAATAAGATTATTTAGTATAGTCTGGACCTGAGGTGTCACGTGATCAACAACTCTATTGTTCTCTTTCGACCTGTTGGCTCCTGTTAGCCCCATCCCACTTACGCTTTGAATGTTTCATTTTTTAATGAAATTGACAAAACTTTTATAATTCTACTTTTCTTCATATTAAACTAATTTTTTCTGTACGCATTAGTAATTATTTACGGATATTACCATTTATTTATGTATTCTTGATATTTATTATGTTTTAACTAAAATTTTTGTTTTTGGAATGATTTTGGTGAAAACCCAAAGAGTTTAGCAACACCAATATGTTACCCACCTTTGCATCACGTATGGACGTGTGTAAGTCCACACTAGAAACTATACATAGGTCCCTACATCACAACACTTTCAATGATACAAGGAAAATATGTACAGACTCTTCGCAGAACGATAAGCATGCTGTGTTCAAAATATCAAAATATTGTAGGGCAATCTCTACAGCATTTAGTCCTTCAATATGACTTATTTAATTTCTTCTCCATTGTCAATTTTCTTGACCTTCTGGTTCATCATAATCTGTTTCTTCTTTTCCTTTCACCACTTTAAACAATTGGAAAGTGGCTCATCTCATCTGAAAGAAGGCTCGGCTGTGTATTATTCCCCACCCATTCATTTACATTGCCATCACACATTTCTTCGTAACCAGTAATTTTTTTCAATAGATGGTCCACTAAGCCAGAATCTTCCTCTTCTGGGGTTTCTGTATACTCGTTTCCTAAATGGTCTACCAATTTTTTCTAGGATCACCAAGACCTAGTGTTATCGGTTCTAACTCGGTTCAAGACTCTGTAACCCATCCAACATCATCCAGTATTTTTTGTTTATTTCTCCTTTATTTCTGCACTCTCATCAATTGCTATTACAAGAAAAGAAAGAGGTTTTTGTCGATATCTCTCTTCTTTTCTGCAGCTAGGACACCTTGGTCCTTGGGCTGACAGAGTGAAGACACATTAGGTGGCAAGAACATTGTTTTTATATCACCATCTCGTAATTGATAAGCATCAGGGTGTGATGAGACATTGGCTTGAAAACTACTTTTCTTGAGAATATTTTATTTATTTTTAAAAACCTTTCAACAGATGGGATGAACTACTTATAAAACCAGTCTTTAAAAATTGTTCCGTCCATCCATGCACACGAATAGTTTCTGTACCACACATAAAGGTCATCACATGTACATGCTTGAAAGGACATGGATTTTTAGATTTTCCTATTAAACAAAATGTTAACTTGTGCTCACCTGTTGAGTAACTCTTTTACTTCTTTTGTATCCATGAGCATACTTTTCATTCTTTTGAAGCCAAATTTTTTTCCCGATAAAAGTCGAAAATCTAACACATTTCGTCACTTTAGTAAATTTGATCATCTATAAAACCTTCTTTGTCAATTAATTTATGAAAGTTTTGTTTAATTTTAAAACACTCCATGTCACAAAAAAAGAAAACTTTTTTGGCTTGCTACGAATTTTGATTCTTCTACTTTTTTTAATCTTGTTTTATCCTGCAGTATCAAACCTGAAATGGGCATTCTTTTTCCTCTTTGCTGACAAAACCACAGGTAAAGTACCTTTCATTAAATTAACTCTCTTTTAATGTATCTGTTCAAATTCACTTTACACAGAAAGATTCAATTAAATTTTTTTCCCCCCTTAATTGCCAGTCCCCCCAAATACATAGTCACTATATTTACACTCTTTCCTTTGTTTAGTTTCTTTAACCCTAGAACCACCAATTTTAATTTTCTTCGTTTGTTTAAAAATTAATAAAATATATTATTATTATTTTATACAAAACCTCACTTATAAGATATCATTTTTCTCAGAAAGATGTGTAGAATTTATATACGCTGTCTCGTAAAGTGAGGCGATCTAGCGGAATAGTCGACAACTTTATCGAATTCTTGAATTTTTACTTTTAGTGAGAAGAATTTTGGTATACATGATTATGAAAGATTGAAACATCGCCTTTACAATGATATATTATACATTTTGATAAAATAATATCTACTAGGATAAAAATTTAATTGAAAAAAAAAAAAAATGTAATTTTTAGCGTGTAAAACGTGTTAAAATTCTTGATTTTGTTAAATTTTTATATAATAAAAACTATAACAGATTTAAAGATTTGGAAAGCACAGATCGAAAGAGAAAAATGTGAACTGTTATGGTCAATTTGTTTGACAGAAATATCAATTTGGGAACATTAGAGAAAAATGACAAGAAAAACAACGTCAGCACAAATCTTTGACGTTACGTATCAAAATTATGGAAACTTTACCAATTTTTGAAATATTATTTATAACATTTTGTGGTTTTTAAAAATTATTATTATTATTATTTGCATGATTATGCGTCTACGAAAAACATTCGCTTTCCAACACTATTTTATTTATTTCGGTAGGACGATTCTAAATGGGCGAAATGTTGAATTGCAAAATACGTGTTTTTGGGTCGATGAACTAAATCATGTGTCATTCATCCGCCCATACTGGATACTTCGCCAGATGGAGAGTTAAATCAGTTAATTTAGGGTCCATAGATGAATTAACTTGTTTCATCTTAATTGAGGTTGTCTTTTCAACAAACTCAATCACAGAGAACAAAGAAAAAAGTAACAACATATGCAGTACTGTTAAGCCGTCAAAAGAAAATATTTAGTCACCAGTTTGACCACAATGTCAGACTGAAGTGATAGTTGGACTGAAACTAATTCTGTAAGGTAAGGACTGTTGGTGGAGGAAATTCCGCACAGAGTATTGACCAGATGTAAACAATGGCTAACTTTATCCAGACTGCCGATTTATTGAGTGCTGTATTTGCGGGACTCTACTGTAGTTTTATTTCGTTCTAAAATTGTGATCAGTGATATTATAATTTGGCGACACAATAAATATTCAAAAACTATGTAGGTTAGATGAAAGTAATATTTAGTTAGGTTATTTAGTTTTTAAATTAAAATTATCATTATTATTTTTATAATATGAATTCACTTCAAACATATAATAATATGAATATGATCATCGATCTTAATCTAGTTTGGGTGACTTCATAAGATAAATTTTAATTCATTATTTAGTTGTTTAATTTTTCCTGTCAAACTATAGCTAACCAAAAAACTAAAAATGTTGCATATTCAATTTAATTTATTGTGGTATATCTGCACCGATTTTAATAACTTTTACATTTTGTTATATTACAAATCTGTAAAAAGTATGTGGATTGATAAAGATAGAATACAGAACCAGTGGATCCAAAACTTAAACTTGTCCTATCAGCTGGACATGCAATACGATAGACTTTCTGTTATGTTTACAATTGGCTTTCAATGTTTTTAAATTGGCAGAGTGGCTAAAAGGTTCATAGCCTCCTTTTTGAATGGTGTGAAAGTGTTGGAGTCTTTTTGTATTTCTATATGATTAAAATAGTTGTGCTTTTGCATTTCTTTTTAAATTTAATACTTCTCCTTTAAAAAGAACATAGGATTGATTTTGGTATACATAAGTTACAAGACAGGTTGCTTATTTGAAGATGTTCCTGTGCTCTAACATTTAATGTAAATTAATAAGATGGGCTTGCAAATCTTTTGCATGAGCAGTTGTGTTTCCACTTTGAAAAGTTTCTTCTTAATTTATATTTTATGTGTTTCTGGCCACAGGTTGTCATTTAAATCCTAAACCTGTATAATGTCCTTTAAGAATTAGACATCTTGAAGAGAGCATGAATTCTAACATACTAATCTTGATTGTTTCAGATGTTTTTTGAAGATAACATCGACGACATGAAATACTGTGGACACTTGTATGGTTTGGGTACTTCATTTGTTGTAAACGGGAACACATTTCACGACAATGGAGATAACAGCAGTTCTTCATGATAACAATCAGTCTTTAACAGCTGGGATTTTTGTCTCGGTTTAATTTTTGAAATCGTCGTAGTACCTGGTGACATTGAACTATCTGGGATCCGGAATATCGGGGGATTTTTTTTTTTTTTTAATATACTGTGTAAAATAATTTTCAATGTATTATAATAATATTTATTAAATATCTAATGTTCTTATAAAAAGATTAAAGAATCTGAAAGATTAGATTAGTGTTTACAAATTTGTTGTTTTATTGTTAGCCTACTTATAATATACCGTAATACTGACAACCACTCCAGTGCATTTAAGTATTATGAATGTTAACTTTTGTTGTATATAATTTTTAAATGACGTATTTTGACGTGATAATTTCAATATGGAAGAAATCAATTATCCAGATGGGTGGTTTATTTGATAAGGTTACACAGACCATTTGGAATCTTTTGATTTTTATCTAAAATACTTAAAATTTATTCTTTACAATTATTGATTGTTTTTAAAGAATCATTCTCTATTTTCAACTGGGTATTGTCATTTATAGAATAACATATTTTATTTTATGTGATTTTTTCCCAATGTTTTCGTATTTGTATAGTTTATTATTTTCATCAAATGAATTAAACAAAATATAATTGAAGAAAGATAGAAGAATTAATATATTTCGTCGAAGAAACTGTTCATTTGTTGTTTTAAGATGGTTTCTTATTTAATTTTGGTGTGATATCTTGAAATATATACATTTCTTTCATGTTTACATTTTGTTTTTCTTACCAATACGCTACTTATCTATGAACTATTAAGGCTTGTTATGTATTTAAAATAAATGTCTTCTTTATTCATTTTTGGAATTTACACTTTACAATTTTAGACTTTGATATTTGTCTGTTGTAGACCTAAAACTTAATTTGTTTTAGAAATGAATCAAAGTTTAAAAAATCTTTCTTCAGGCATGACCAAGCCTGGTGTTACATAATATTGTTTCAATTCATTTCACAATTTTTCCCTCATTGAGTTTAATGAAGGGCCATTATAATCAAATCAGCAAGTATAATCAAATCTTTAAAAAAATCATCACTACATATTGTGATTTTAATATAAAATTTGTGGAAGCAGTGAACTTTTTTTTAAAAATAATCGTGTATATTTATATATTACAGGAGTATAGATATTGGCTATAAAATCAATAATTTTGTGAAATACATTGATATCTCATAGGTGTTACCAATTTCCATGCAAGTTCATAAATTCTGACATCATAGATATTTTTGGGGTCATAATTTTTCAGTGATATCGTGGGCTTTAAATTTTATGGATGTAGTTACTATATTCCTTAGTTTTCTGCATTTTTAGTTAACATTAAGAAATACTGTTTAGCCTACAAAAATTAAAATATAAATTCCATGGATTTTTTTAACCTCATGATGACTATAGGATTTTCAATGTTAAAGTTTCAGTTCACAGCAGCATTATGCACGCCATTGACATTATTGTTTATTCTTCAATTAAAGATGTTCATACTTAGTGATTGGAACAATTGAGTAATTATGAAAAATATTCTTAGTTTAATGCTAATGTGACATTTTGAAACGTCTTTTTGATCAAGTATGTTGTTTGCAGAAGTATGTACTAATTGTTGATATAAATAATCTGGATTTATTTAATGTTATTTAATCTGGAACTCTGTGATGTGTTCTAATGTTATTAATGTAAAATTATCCAATTTATTATTTTTTAAATTTGTTTACACATAATTTTCAACACTATCGAGCTACTGAATGTTTTAATCATAGATTTGTACATAATATATTTCTGTTAAGCTCTTATATTTTTCAAAATTATATGTACCTAGAAAATGAACATAGTGGTGTCAGTATAATTTAAGTATTTAAATCCAAAAGGTGTTCAAATTTTAGTTTTGAGTGATTTAATTAACAGCATAATTATAATTTTGATTATGTGCATATTTAAGGGGATTATTCTGTGTTAAATTTTAAAAGAAAATTAGTATTAGTAAGTGACCATATACTTTTACTGGTATTTGTATATTTTGTGTGTACATAGTGTCAACAATCAGTTTGTAAACATTAAATATATTATGGTATTAATTTTTTTTTTTTTACAAAATATATAATTATAATAAGAAAAAATCTCCCATTTTCTGACGATTGAGTCTGGTATTCAATAACAGTGAATGAACTTGAAGTTATTAAATTTTTAATAATTTGATTCTCTATTTTATATATTTTATAATACCTATTCTATTACTTAAGACATTTATTTGTGTGTATAATATGGATTTTTTTAAATAGTTTATATATTTAGTTCATTTAGATTTTGCAATATATATATATATATATATATATATATATATATATATATATATATATATATATATATAGGCTGAATTTATTAAATTAGATTATATATTTTCCCCATTAAAATTTTTTTGTAAATTTTGGTCAATTATGTGTTCATTTAATAGTGATAAGAAATGTATTACAGAATCCATGTTATGTACTTGTGTCAGTGGGGCTACTATATTATAAATGTATTTCAATTTACTGTCAATGATTTTAGAAAAAAAGAGAAAAAAATACTAAAAAAGAGAATAAATTACTTAAGCTATAGAATGAAATTTGTATATTTTATTTTCCTAGCAACTTCAATTTATATTGGGTTTGTTAATATTTATATTTAAAGAGACTCTGCCATAAAAAAAAACAGCATCATGAATCTCAAGGTTTTTGGGTTCAATTCCATTTGGAATCCTGTCCCCCCCCCATAAATTAGTTTGTTTCTTCATTATGATAATAATTCTGAGAACATAGAAGGTTGACAATAAATAAATTAACCTTTAAAATTTGGAGAGTCATTTGTCCTGATAATCCGTGACATCACTTTTTACTGTAACATCGTTCTATCTTCGCAGTCAAAATTTTCCATAGATTTATAAAAATTTAATTATTTTGTTCAATACCAAACTTTCTGTCAGCCAGATTAATGAACATGTGGCTAGTTTTGTGATCTGATATGTGTAAAACAAATTTGAGATAGACATCCCAAATATTTGTCATAATTTTCTTACTAGAAGCTGATAATGATCAGAACCATTAAAAACCACTGATAGTTTGCTCCATCATAATATAGTAAACTGATGATTATCTGGCCCTCGTCTACCCATCCCGGGCTATGGTTAATTATATTAATTTTGATTCACAAATCTATATTTAAAAAAAATTCTGTTTGACATTGATGATCAAAAGTAACTTTCTCTTTTGAAATTTTAACTATAAATAAAATAATAATGATACAATAAACCCCAATTTAAAGCTAAAAAAAAATTGTAAAATAAACTTTACTTAAAACATTCTTCATGAATTTGTTGATAAAGTTGTAATTAGTTCATCAGATTTGAGATTAGCTGTATTTCGGATGCAAACAGGTAAGCGTATCTGTTACATAATTTGTTTCCTCAAAATAAAATCACATTGACGTGTGCACTCCTCAACAGGGCCCTTTTATCACAATGAATGAAACATTTGAAGTGCACTAGTGAGGCCAGCATTTGGGAAGCTTACAACCTTTATCCTGGTAACGTCCTCCTCTGATCTACACACGTTAATAAAAACGTAGTTTTTTTTTTCATAAGAAGGGCGACTACAGATAAATATCATATCTGATCAATTGTGATGACTTTTTTTCTCAATTCATAAATTCACATTATATCGAGCTTTTGTTGGAATATTAGTTCATCAGTTTAGTCCTTGTTTGAAAACCGAGCCAGATTCGTAAAAGCAAGATTTTGTCAAAAAACCAGTCCGAGTTCATAAAATTAAGCCAGGCTTGTAAAATCAAAGTCATGTTTGGAAAATTGTGTCGAGCTTGGAAAATCTAGCAAAGCTCGAAAAATCAAAGGCTCAATTTTAAGGCGATTGTCGGAAAATCGAACTCGAGCTCAGTCCTACACATTCCTTAAGCATATATTAAGGCCTTACAATAAAAAAATATTGTAAATTAACTATTTGATCTATTTTAGATAATAAAATCAAACCGTTTAGACAGTTTAATATGGTTATGGTTCATATTATACAAATAATAAGTTAAAACATTGTTGGGCATACTATTAAAATGAAATGACATAATTTTTGAGAATTTATTTATATTTGAATTAATTAAAAATTAAACTCCATACAAAACCATTGAAAAAGATGGTAATTTTAAAAACATAATGAAATAAATAACTCAGTAAGACGGAAGAGAACACAGCATGAAGAGGGTGGTCAATATTTTTAGAAAGGGCAGTTCCTTTAGGTGCTGGGGAATTTATATCTCACATTCACACTGACCTACTTGTCTGTAACTAGCATCAAGACTTGCACTAGCAAGGATGGTATTTCCCCCCATCTCTCGATCCAGTGAGATTTCAATCTATTGATATGTCAAAGAAAATGGATAGTTGGCTTAATGAGGCATTGTAACAAAGACACCAAAAGTTATTTATAGTTGAAGTTTCTTATATATCAAATTTTAGACTTTTTTGAGAAACCATTGCAATAACTTGTTAATCACAATCTTTTAATCAACTAGTATGTACTATTATAAGATTTTACTAGCTGTCTCACTTTTAACTTTTTTGTTTAAGACATTGTGTATTGACAGCCTACACAATGTAGGATCTCTTTCTTAGAACAGTTGTAAGTAATGTCTGTGAACTGTTTGAAGCCTACCACTAATTATAGAAAGTTAACCTTAGACTCTTTTGGGATAATATCGAAGTTGAGAACAGATTCCAATTTGTCTTATAAAACTAACAGCTTTTACTAAGTTTTTAATTTTATTATGAATCGTTTTTCCATTGAGGGTATTAGTTCCCCCACGAAACAAGGAGTCAGGCTTGTAAGGCAAGAAGGGAATGGAAAGAGAAAGAAAACTGACATAAATATGGGTTAGACGATGTGACAAACTAACAACCACACAAGTACGATAAGATTACAAGAGTATCATGCAATTATAAACACCTAAACAATTAATACGAATAAGACGACACACTGGACAATGAGCATCAAAGCTGAACTTAATTATCAACTAAGTAATGGCCACTCGTCATTATCCCTATTCTATGATGACCTGCGGAGTGGGGCTAGGGTTTACTAATGATGGGACTTTTTGAGATGACATGTCCAAGGGATGTCTTTCTTCCAAGAGACACAGGGGACAAGGGAAAGATTTCACACACTCCTGGAATTGAATAAAAGAGAGAATCATAAAGGGAAATGGACACCATTAATGCAGGATTGCAAGGTATGATGAGGTAAGGAGTGTTTAGATCATGATGAAGATGAAAAGATAGATTTAACGCTTGATTTGTCAAGACAAGGTATAAAAGTTTACCCAAGAGATGGTTAGTATTTATTGAGTTACCACGTCATGTCCGGTGGGCTTTCTACTAGTGTACAAGAGTAAGTATAGTTAAAAAATAAATATAAAACTTGGAAAGCACCAAGAAAACTAAATAAGTCCAGGCAAAAGAAAGAGAGTAATTAAGTTGGGTGGAAGATGGAAAAATTTTCTGGAAGTTGTCATCTGTTGTTAGAAATGGAACAAGCAGAACCTTATAGAATATAATGAGGTTTGAGCTGTTCCACATGTGTTTTTTTTACAATATCAGGAGAATTGAAAACAGATATTACAAGGGTCACATGAGTTAAGATGATGCGAAAAGGACCACACCACGTGGGCATGAGTTTGGTTATCTTTTATTCACTGCAGAACCTGGATTATAAGTTGTCACCATTTAAAATTTTGGTTTATATATCACCATAAAAGATCACCAATCTAAAGAGATGAGGTTTATGATATTTATTGTAGCTATGCTGTGACCTATTATGGGCTCTGGGAATTTTGTCTTTGGCTTGACGCCAAATGTCAGGAGGGTTAAATTCAATTCACTTCGGGCGATCGTTGTTACCCGAGCACATCAGCCATTAAGGCTTATTGCGCTCCCAGAAAATGATGTGTGTCTTCAAGGCACCATCCTATAGATCCACAAGCTCTGCGAACTTGAGGATCTTATCTATGAGGTTGTCTTAGGGAATTGTTAGGCCTTTCTCCACATGTCCAAAGATGCCTATCCTCTTCTGCTCAAGACTGCAGCAGTCTAAAAGCAGGTGGTCTGCAGTCTTATCTTGCATTCAACATCTCTTGCACAGAGGTTCCCATCAAAGAACCACCCTGATTAGTAATACTAATGTGAACTTTTTGTATCATATTGTATTGTTTAAGTTGTAACAAATAATAATAATTTAAGGTAACTTGCCTAATTTTATTGAGTTGAAAATTGTAATCTTGATAGAATAGACTTGTGGAGTTAATTAAAATTATCATTAAATTCAAATTAATTAACACCTAAAGCGGTAGAAAAGATTAAATTTACTATTTTTTTAATAAGATAATGACTACTATAACGTTAAAATAAAATCATCATAATATAGATTATATGTTTATGCAATACTAGTGTTTGTGTTCGGTGGTTGTTCCTAACACCTTCATTGAAACCTATTATTTAACATTTCAACATTACTTAAACCATATACAAATTTTCTACGTTTACTGTGGTGAGGACTAAAAGAGATTTATACATTTGAATTAAAATCTCTAAGTGATGTAGACACTTGTAGTCTAAATATTCCAAATCTACATTTGAATTATTTAAAAAAATATTTTTTATAAAGTCATACTTTCCGCTTCCCTTAATATGGGCAGTTTTAAAACTTTCACTGCCCATGAATTATCTTTCTATGAATTATCAATAACTTATTGTTCCATCACTCCATTGTAGCCCATGGTGATTTTGTGTTAACTATTTACTCTCTCTTTTCTTACATTTTGGTAATTGAGTAAATTCAAAAGGAGGTCCAACAATCCAGTGTTGTTGAAATTTATTGTTGGTGGATATTACAGCCAATTCTTTTTTTATATATTCAATTGAGTTATTCTGGAAGGCCTGCAAGTCAAGAATCTCTGTAATTTTTTACAACTTTACCAATTCACTACTCACTGTAAAGTGATAACATCTTATAAAGAAACACTCCTGAGTCCGCTTGATTGAATACACACTTGATTAGAAACTCATTTAACTGAGACAGTAATATAAAAGAATGACATTTTTTACAAGTGATTAATCAATTTATAGGGTAATACAGAAAACTATGATGGGTTTACTAGAATAAGAGACTTTACCATTCATTAATTTATGGGCTGAATATGATATTGGTTGTAATACTATAACTGATATTTCAGTAGCTTTTGTTAAAATTATATATTTTTTAATGTGAATGTTTGATTTGATGGGTTGATACAATAAACTATGATTGATTAAAATAAGAAACTTTATTATTCATCAAAACTTTACAAATTCTATATATCCCCAACTTTACCCTTTTATATTAAGGACTTCTTCTCAGTTGATATGTTATAGTTAGTGGCTATTTTTTGCCATTATGATAAATAAATGCAAATCTCTTCGATAAGTAAATCTTAAAAAAACTGGTCTTCAGCCAATCCTAAAATTGTTATAATTGCATTACCGTATCTTGGCTATAGTCTTTCAAACTGTACGATGCTGTATGATATTTAAACTCAGAACTAACATTTTAGTGATGTCTTGAGCAAAGCTGTTCAAGCATCCTTCGAGGTGTTCCTAATTAAAAATCTGTAAATATTCACAGGGTAATGATGGGTTTTTATACATAATAAATTTCTTATATATATATATATATATATATATATATATATATATATATATATATATATATATATGAACATGAGTTTTAGGTTAGATTAAAATTACTCCACAATTTATTAGAACAATTAAATAGTATAATTAAAGTAGTGATGTATTAACTTTTTTCAAGAAAAGATTTAATATAAATATTTACGTATGAGCACTACATGTAACAAAATAGTTCAACACTGGTAAAACGAGACGCACTTACCAATTCAGTAGATTGAAGGAGTGAGAGATGTCACTGTGTGTCACTTGGAGATAATGATGACTTATTCAAAATTTCCTTTATAATATATATAAAGGATTATAATATATCCTTATAAATATAATATATTCCTTTATATATTATACCCTGTGGAAAAGAAATCCAGTGACGAATATATTTTCAATGTAACTAGGTCAATAGATATAGCTCAATAAATGTGTAGATTTTCAGAATAACTAACTAAATCTGTACATAATGCAATCCCGAGGGAACCAAGTTTTTGATTTTTTGATTTTTGATTATTTTTATAGAATAATAGAAGCAGAATTAAATTTGGAGTCGAGTGGTGCTATTGAAATTTCAAAATTTTTAAATATTTTTTTCATTTTTATCAAAAAAATTTTAACCAACGATATGGGCGAAAAAGTGAGTTTTTAGTTTTTAAATGTTTCTATAGCTAAATAGAAGCAGATTTAAATTTGGAGTCGAGGGGTGCTAATGAAATTTCAAAATTTTTAATATTTTTTTCATTTTTATCTATTTTTTTGTAAAAAATTCAACATTTAACAATACCAATGATATGCACATCAATAGATGCAGAATTGAAAGGAGAGTATACCCTGAAAAAGACACTTTAAAATCTCAAAGGGTTAACGAGCAATTGCAGTTTAAAAGTTTTTCAAAAAAGATCAAAATTGTTTTAAACCAACGATATGGGTATCAAAAGATGCAGAATGGAAAGGAGAATAAACCCTGAAAAAATCACTTTGACATCTCAAATGGTTTAAGAGTTATTGCAATTTATATGTCAATAAAAATACCAGATTTTAACATTTCACGTTTAGCCACTTGCAATACCTTTTTAAAACGCTTGTAGCTCCCTAACTATACATCGTAATGATACGAACGCTTACATGAGAAAAGAAGAAAGTTCAAATTTTACTGTGGTGTTTTCAATTCGAAAATATCTCATATAGTGTCTGAGTAATTATCTCGTGAAAACAGCCAATTTTCCAACTTTGCAAAATGCTAAGGTACCCCCCTTGCAGTTTTTTTAGGCGAAAAAGTGAGTTTTTAGTTTTTAAATGTTTCTATAGCTAAATAGAAGCAGATTTAAATTTGGAGTCGAGGGGTGCTAATGAAATTTCAAAATTTTTAATATTTTTTTCATTTTTATCTATTTTTTTGTAAAAATATCAACATTTAACAATACCAATGATATGCAAATCAATAGATGCAGAATTGAAAGGAGAGTATACCCTGAAAAAGACACTTTAAAATCTCAAAGGGTTAACGAGCAATTGCAGTTTAAAAGTTTTTCAAAAAAGATCAAAATTGTTTTAAACCAACGATATGGTTATCAAAAGATGCAGAATGGAAAGGAGAATAAACCCTGAAAAAATCACTTTGACATCTCAAATGGTTTAAGAGTTATTGCAATTTATATGTCAATAAAAATACCAGATTTTAACATTTCACGTTTAGCCACTTGCAATACCTTTTTAAAACGCTTGTAGCTCCCTAACTATACATCGTAATGATACGAACGCTTACATGAGAAAAGAAGAAAGTTCAAATTTTACTGTGGTGTTTTCAATTCGAAAATATCTCATATAGTGTCTGAGTAATTATCTCGTGAAAACAGCCAATTTTCCAACTTTGCAAAATGCTAAGGTACCCCCCTTGCAGTTTTTTTAGGCGAAAAAGTGAGTTTTTAGTTTTTAAATGTTTCTATAGCTAAATAGAAGCAGATTTAAATTTGGAGTCGAGGGGTGCTAATGCAATTTCAAAATTTTTAATATTTTTTTCATTTTTATCTATTTTTTTGTAAAAATTTCAACATTTAACAATACCAATGATATGCACATCAATAGGTGCAGAATTGAAAGGAGAGTATACCCTGAAAAAGACACTTTAAAATCTCAAAGGGTTAACGAGCAATAGCAGTTTAAAAGTTTTTCAAAAAAGATCAAAATTGTTTTAAACCAACGATATGGTTATCAAAAGATGCAGAATGGAAAGGAGAATAAACCCTGAAAAAATCACTTTGACATCTCAAATGGTTTAAGAGTTATTGCAATTTATATGTCAATAAAAATACCAGATTTTAACATTTCACGTTTAGCCACTTGCAATACCTTTTTAAAACGCTTGTAGCTCCCTAACTATACATCGTAATGATACGAACGTTTACATGAGAAAAGAAGAAAGTTCAAATTTTACTGTGGTGTTTTCAATTCGAAAATATCTCATATAGTGTCTGAGTAATTATCTCGTGAAAACTGCCAATTTTCCAACTTTGCAAAATGCTAAGGTACCCCCCTTGCAGTTTTTTTAGGCGAAAAAGTGAGTTTTTAGTTTTTAAATGTTTCTATAGCTAAATAGAAGCAGATTTAAATTTGGAGTCGAGGGGTGCTAATGCAATTTCAAAATTTTTAATATTTTTTTCATTTTTATCTATTTTTTTGTAAAAATTTCAACATTTAACAATACCAATGATATGCACATCAATAGGTGCAGAATTGAAAGGAGAGTATACCCTGAAAAAGACACTTTAAAATCTCAAAGGGTTAACGAGCAATTGCAGTTTAAAAGTTTTTCAAAAAAGATCAAAATTGTTTTAAACCAACGATATGGTTATCAAAAGATGCAGAATGGAAAGGAGAATAAACCCTGAAAAAATCACTTTGACATCTCAAATGGTTTAAGAGTTATTGCAATTTATATGTCAATAAAAATACCAGATTTTAACATTTCACGTTTAGCCACTTGCAATACCTTTTTAAAACGCTTGTAGCTCCCTAACTATACATCGTAATGATACGAACGTTTACATGAGAAAAGAAGAAAGTTCAAATTTTACTGTGGTGTTTTCAATTCGAAAATATCTCATATAGTGTCTGAGTAATTATCTCGTGAAAACTGCCAATTTTCCAACTTTGCAAAATGCTAAGGTACCCCCCTTGCAGTTTTTTTAGGCGAAAAAGTGAGTTTTTAGTTTTTAAATGTTTCTATAGCTAAATAGAAGCAGATTTAAATTTGGAGTCGAGGGGTGCTAATGCAATTTCAAAATTTTTAATATTTTTTTCATTTTTATCTATTTTTTTGTAAAAATTTCAACATTTAACAATACCAATGATATGCACATCAATAGGTGCAGAATTGAAAGGAGAGTATACCCTGAAAAAGACACTTTAAAATCTCAAAGGGTTAACGAGCAATTGCAGTTTAAAAGTTTTTCAAAAAAGATCAAAATTGTTTTAAACCAACGATATGGTTATCAAAAGATGCAAAATGGAAAGGAGAATAAACCCTGAAAAAATCACTTTGACATCTCAAATGGTTTAAGAGTTATTGCAATTTATATGTCAATAAAAATACCAGATTTTAACATTTCACGTTTAGCCACTTGCAATACCTTTTTAAAACGCTTGTAGCTCCCTAACTATACATTGTAATGATACGAACGCTTACATGAGGAAAGAAGAAAGTTCAAATTTTACTGTGGTGTTTTCAATTCGAAAATATCTCATATAGTGTCTGAGTAATTATCTCGTGAAAACAGCCAATTTTCCAACTTTGCAAAATGCTAAGGTACCCCCCTTGCAGTTTTTTTAGGCGAAAAAGTGAGTTTTTAGTTTTTAAATGTTTCTATAGCTAAATAGAAGCAGATTTAAATTTGGAGTCGAGGGGTGCTAATGAAATTTCAAAATTTTTAATATTTTTTTCATTTTTATCTATTTTTTTGTAAAAAATTCAACATTTAACAATACCAATGATATGCACATCAATAGATGCAGAATTGAAAGGAGAGTATACCCTGAAAAAGACACTTTAAAATCTCAAAGGGTTAACGAGCAATTGCAGTTTAAATGTTTTTCAAAAAAGATCAAAATTGTTTTAAACCAACGATATGGGTATCAAAAGATGCAGAATGGAAAGGAGAATAAACCCTGAAAAAATCACTTTGACATCTCAAATGGTTTAAGAGTTATTGCAATTTATATGTCAATAAAAATACCAGATTTTAACATTTCACGTTTAGCCACTTGCAATACCTTTTTAAAACGCTTGTAGCTCCCTAACTATACATCGTAATGATACGAACGTTTACATGAGAAAAGAAGAAAGTTCAAATTTTACTGTGGTGTTTTCAATTCGAAAATATCTCATATAGTGTCTGAGTAATTATCTCGTGAAAACTGCCAATTTTCCAACTTTGCAAAATGCTAAGGTACCCCCCTTGCAGTTTTTTTAGGCGAAAAAGTGAGTTTTTAGTTTTTAAATGTTTCTATAGCTAAATAGAAGCAGATTTAAATTTGGAGTCGAGGGGTGCTAATGCAATTTCAAAATTTTTAATATTTTTTTCATTTTTATCTATTTTTTTGTAAAAATTTCAACATTTAACAATACCAATGATATGCACATCAATAGGTGCAGAATTGAAAGGAGAGTATACCCTGAAAAAGACACTTTAAAATCTCAAAGGGTTAACGAGCAATTGCAGTTTAAAAGTTTTTCAAAAAAGATCAAAATTGTTTTAAACCAACGATATGGTTATCAAAAGATGCAAAATGGAAAGGAGAATAAACCCTGAAAAAATCACTTTGACATCTCAAATGGTTTAAGAGTTATTGCAATTTATATGTCAATAAAAATACCAGATTTTAACATTTCACGTTTAGCCACTTGCAATACCTTTTTAAAACGCTTGTAGCTCCCTAACTATACATTGTAATGATACGAACGCTTACATGAGGAAAGAAGAAAGTTCAAATTTTACTGTGGTGTTTTCAATTCGAAAATATCTCATATAGTGTCTGAGTAATTATCTCGTGAAAACAGCCAATTTTCCAACTTTGCAAAATGCTAAGGTACCCCCCCCTTGCAGTTTTTTTAGGCGAAAAAGTGAGTTTTTAGTTTTTAAATGTTTCTATAGCTAAATAGAAGCAGATTTAAATTTGGAGTCGAGGGGTGCTAATGAAATTTCAAAATTTTTAATATTTTTTTCATTTTTATCTATTTTTTTGTAAAAAATTCAACATTTAACAATACCAATGATATGCACATCAATAGATGCAGAATTGAAAGGAGAGTATACCCTGAAAAAGACACTTTAAAATCTCAAAGGGTTAACGAGCAATTGCAGTTTAAAAGTTTTTCAAAAAAGATCAAAATTGTTTTAAACCAACGATATGGGTATCAAAAGATGCAGAATGGAAAGGAGAATAAACCCTGAAAAAATCACTTTGACATCTCAAATGGTTTAGGAGTTATTGCAATTTATATGTCAATAAAAATACCAGATTTTAACATTTCACGTTTAGCCACTTGCAATACCTTTTTAAAACGCTTGTAGCTCCCTAACTATACATCGTAATGATACGAACGCTTACATGAGAAAAGAAGAAAGTTCAAATTTTACTGTGGTGTTTTCAATTCGAAAATATCTCATATAGTGTCTGAGTAATTATCTCGTGAAAACAGCCAATTTTCCAACTTTGCAAAATGCTAAGGTACCCCCCCTTGCAGTTTTTTTAGGCGAAAAAGTGAGTTTTTAGTTTTTAAATGTTTCTATAGCTAAATAGAAGCAGATTTAAATTTGGAGTCGAGGGGTGCTAATGCAATTTCAAAATTTTTAATATTTTTTTCATTTTTATCTATTTTTTTGTAAAAATTTCAACATTTAACAATACCAATGATATGCACATCAATAGGTGCAGAATTGAAAGGAGAGTATACCCTGAAAAAGACACTTTAAAATCTCAAAGGGTTAACGAGCAATAGCAGTTTAAAAGTTTTTCAAAAAAGATCAAAATTGTTTTAAACCAACGATATGGTTATCAAAAGATGCAGAATGGAAAGGAGAATAAACCCTGAAAAAATCACTTTGACATCTCAAATGGTTTAAGAGTTATTGCAATTTATATGTCAATAAAAATACCAGATTTTAACATTTCACGTTTAGCCACTTGCAATACCTTTTTAAAACGCTTGTAGCTCCCTAACTATACATTGTAATGATACGAACGCTTACATGAGGAAAGAAGAAAGTTCAAATTTTACTGTGGTGTTTTCAATTCGAAAATATCTCATATAGTGTCTGAGTAATTATCTCGTGAAAACTGCCAATTTTCCAACTTTGCAAAATGCTAAGGTACCCCCCTTGCAGTTTTTTTAGGCGAAAAAGTGAGTTTTTAGTTTTTAAATGTTTCTATAGCTAAATAGAAGCAGATTTAAATTTGGAGTCGAGGGGTGCTAATGAAATTTCAAAATTTTTAATATTTTTTTCATTTTTATCTATTTTTTTGTAAAAAATTCAACATTTAACAATACCAATGATATGCACATCAATAGATGCAGAATTGAAAGGAGAGTATACCCTGAAAAAGACACTTTAAAATCTCAAAGGGTTAACGAGCAATTGCAGTTTAAAAGTTTTTCAAAAAAGATTAAAATTGTTTAAAACCAACGATATGGGTATCAAAAGATGCAGAATGGAAAGGAGAATAAACCCTGAAAAAATCACTTTGACATCTCAAATGGTTTAAGAGTTATTGCAATTTATATGTCAATAAAAATACCAGATTTTAACATTTCACGTTTAGCCACTTGCAATACCTTTTTAAAACGCTTGTAGCTCCCTAACTATACATCGTAATGATACGAACGCTTACATGAGAAAAGAAGAAAGTTTAAATTTTACTGTGGTGTTTTCAATTCGAAAATATCTCATATAGTGTCTGAGTAATTATCTCGTGAAAACAGCCAATTTTCCAACTTTGCAAAATGCTAAGGTACCCCCCTTGCAGTTTTTTTAGGCGAAAAAGTGAGTTTTTAGTTTTTAAATGTTTCTATAGCTAAATAGAAGCAGATTTAAATTTGGAGTCGAGGGGTGCTAATGCAATTTCAAAATTTTTAATATTTTTTTCATTTTTATCTATTTTTTTGTAAAAATTTCAACATTTAACAATACCAATGATATGCACATCAATAGGTGCAGAATTGAAAGGAGAGTATACCCTGAAAAAGACACTTTAAAATCTCAAAGGGTTAACGAGCAATAGCAGTTTAAAAGTTTTTCAAAAAAGATCAAAATTGTTTTAAACCAACGATATGGTTATCAAAAGATGCAGAATGGAAAGGAGAATAAACCCTGAAAAAATCACTTTGACATCTCAAATGGTTTAAGAGTTATTGCAATTTATATGTCAATAAAAATACCAGATTTTAACATTTCACGTTTAGCCACTTGCAATACCTTTTTAAAACGCTTGTAGCTCCCTAACTATATATCGTAATGATACGAACGTTTACATGAGAAAAGAAGAAAGTTCAAATTTTACTGTGGTGTTTTCAATTCGAAAATATCTCATATAGTGTCTGAGTAATTATCTCGTGAAAACTGCCAATTTTCCAACTTTGCAAAATGCTAAGGTACCCCCCTTGCAGTTTTTTTAGGCGAAAAAGTGAGTTTTTAGTTTTTAAATGTTTCTATAGCTAAATAGAAGCAGATTTAAATTTGGAGTCGAGGGGTGCTAATGCAATTTCAAAATTTTTAATATTTTTTTCATTTTTATCTATTTTTTTGTAAAAATTTCAACATTTAACAATACCAATGATATGCACATCAATAGGTGCAGAATTGAAAGGAGAGTATACCCTGAAAAAGACACTTTAAAATCTCAAAGGGTTAACGAGCAATAGCAGTTTAAAAGTTTTTCAAAAAAGATCAAAATTGTTTTAAACCAACGATATGGTTATCAAAAGATGCAGAATGGAAAGGAGAATAAACCCTGAAAAAATCACTTTGACATCTCAAATGGTTTAAGAGTTATTGCAATTTATATGTCAATAAAAATACCAGATTTTAACATTTCACGTTTAGCCACTTGCAATACCTTTTTAAAACGCTTGTAGCTCCCTAACTATACATCGTAATGATACGAACGTTTACATGAGAAAAGAAGAAAGTTCAAATTTTACTGTGGTGTTTTCAATTCGAAAATATCTCATATAGTGTCTGAGTAATTATCTCGTGAAAACTGCCAATTTTCCAACTTTGCAAAATGCTAAGGTACCCCCCTTGCAGTTTTTTTAGGCGAAAAAGTGAGTTTTTAGTTTTTAAATGTTTCTATAGCTAAATAGAAGCAGATTTAAATTTGGAGTCGAGGGGTGCTAATGCAATTTCAAAATTTTTAATATTTTTTTCATTTTTATCTATTTTTTTGTAAAAATTTCAACATTTAACAATACCAATGATATGCACATCAATAGGTGCAGAATTGAAAGGAGAGTATACCCTGAAAAAGACACTTTAAAATCTCAAAGGGTTAACGAGCAATAGCAGTTTAAAAGTTTTTCAAAAAAGATCAAAATTGTTTTAAACCAACGATATGGTTATCAAAAGATGCAGAATGGAAAGGAGAATAAACCCTGAAAAAATCACTTTGACATCTCAAATGGTTTAAGAGTTATTGCAATTTATATGTCAATAAAAATACCAGATTTTAACATTTCACGTTTAGCCACTTGCAATACCTTTTTAAAACGCTTGTAGCTCCCTAACTATATATCGTAATGATACGAACGTTTACATGAGAAAAGAAGAAAGTTCAAATTTTACTGTGGTGTTTTCAATTCGAAAATATCTCATATAGTGTCTGAGTAATTATCTCGTGAAAACTGCCAATTTTCCAACTTTGCAAAATGCTAAGGTACCCCCCTTGCAGTTTTTTTAGGCGAAAAAGTGAGTTTTTAGTTTTTAAATGTTTCTATAGCTAAATAGAAGCAGATTTAAATTTGGAGTCGAGGGGTGCTAATGCAATTTCAAAATTTTTAATATTTTTTTCATTTTTATCTATTTTTTTGTAAAAATTTCAACATTTAACAATACCAATGATATGCACATCAATAGGTGCAGAATTGAAAGGAGAGTATACCCTGAAAAAGACACTTTAAAATCTCAAAGGGTTAACGAGCAATTGCAGTTTAAAAGTTTTTCAAAAAAGATCAAAATTGTTTTAAACCAACGATATGGTTATCAAAAGATGCAAAATGGAAAGGAGAATAAACCCTGAAAAAATCACTTTGACATCTCAAATGGTTTAAGAGTTATTGCAATTTATATGTCAATAAAAATACCAGATTTTAACATTTCACGTTTAGCCACTTGCAATACCTTTTTAAAACGCTTGTAGCTCCCTAACTATACATTGTAATGATACGAACGCTTACATGAGGAAAGAAGAAAGTTCAAATTTTACTGTGGTGTTTTCAATTCGAAAATATCTCATATAGTGTCTGAGTAATTATCTCGTGAAAACAGCCAATTTTCCAACTTTGCAAAATGCTAAGGTACCCCCCTTGCAGTTTTTTTAGGCGAAAAAGTGAGTTTTTAGTTTTTAAATGTTTCTATAGCTAAATAGAAGCAGATTTAAATTTGGAGTCGAGGGGTGCTAATGAAATTTCAAAATTTTTAATATTTTTTTCATTTTTATCTATTTTTTTGTAAAAAATTCAACATTTAACAATACCAATGATATGCACATCAATAGATGCAGAATTGAAAGGAGAGTATACCCTGAAAAAGACACTTTAAAATCTCAAAGGGTTAACGAGCAATTGCAGTTTAAAAGTTTTTCAAAAAAGATCAAAATTGTTTTAAACCAACGATATGGGTATCAAAAGATGCAGAATGGAAAGGAGAATAAACCCTGAAAAAATCACTTTGACATCTCAAATGGTTTAGGAGTTATTGCAATTTATATGTCAATAAAAATACCAGATTTTAACATTTCACGTTTAGCCACTTGCAATACCTTTTTAAAACGCTTGTAGCTCCCTAACTATACATCGTAATGATACGAACGCTTACATGAGAAAAGAAGAAAGTTCAAATTTTACTGTGGTGTTTTCAATTCGAAAATATCTCATATAGTGTCTGAGTAATTATCTCGTGAAAACAGCCAATTTTCCAACTTTGCAAAATGCTAAGGTACCCCCCCTTGCAGTTTTTTTAGGCGAAAAAGTGAGTTTTTAGTTTTTAAATGTTTCTATAGCTAAATAGAAGCAGATTTAAATTTGGAGTCGAGGGGTGCTAATGCAATTTCAAAATTTTTAATATTTTTTTCATTTTTATCTATTTTTTTGTAAAAATTTCAACATTTAACAATACCAATGATATGCACATCAATAGGTGCAGAATTGAAAGGAGAGTATACCCTGAAAAAGACACTTTAAAATCTCAAAGGGTTAACGAGCAATAGCAGTTTAAAAGTTTTTCAAAAAAGATCAAAATTGTTTTAAACCAACGATATGGTTATCAAAAGATGCAGAATGGAAAGGAGAATAAACCCTGAAAAAATCACTTTGACATCTCAAATGGTTTAAGAGTTATTGCAATTTATATGTCAATAAAAATACCAGATTTTAACATTTCACGTTTAGCCACTTGCAATACCTTTTTAAAACGCTTGTAGCTCCCTAACTATACATTGTAATGATACGAACGCTTACATGAGGAAAGAAGAAAGTTCAAATTTTACTGTGGTGTTTTCAATTCGAAAATATCTCATATAGTGTCTGAGTAATTATCTCGTGAAAACTGCCAATTTTCCAACTTTGCAAAATGCTAAGGTACCCCCCTTGCAGTTTTTTTAGGCGAAAAAGTGAGTTTTTAGTTTTTAAATGTTTCTATAGCTAAATAGAAGCAGATTTAAATTTGGAGTCGAGGGGTGCTAATGAAATTTCAAAATTTTTAATATTTTTTTCATTTTTATCTATTTTTTTGTAAAAAATTCAACATTTAACAATACCAATGATATGCACATCAATAGATGCAGAATTGAAAGGAGAGTATACCCTGAAAAAGACACTTTAAAATCTCAAAGGGTTAACGAGCAATTGCAGTTTAAAAGTTTTTCAAAAAAGATTAAAATTGTTTAAAACCAACGATATGGGTATCAAAAGATGCAGAATGGAAAGGAGAATAAACCCTGAAAAAATCACTTTGACATCTCAAATGGTTTAAGAGTTATTGCAATTTATATGTCAATAAAAATACCAGATTTTAACATTTCACGTTTAGCCACTTGCAATACCTTTTTAAAACGCTTGTAGCTCCCTAACTATACATCGTAATGATACGAACGCTTACATGAGAAAAGAAGAAAGTTTAAATTTTACTGTGGTGTTTTCAATTCGAAAATATCTCATATAGTGTCTGAGTAATTATCTCGTGAAAACAGCCAATTTTCCAACTTTGCAAAATGCTAAGGTACCCCCCTTGCAGTTTTTTTAGGCGAAAAAGTGAGTTTTTAGTTTTTAAATGTTTCTATAGCTAAATAGAAGCAGATTTAAATTTGGAGTCGAGGGGTGCTAATGCAATTTCAAAATTTTTAATATTTTTTTCATTTTTATCTATTTTTTTGTAAAAATTTCAACATTTAACAATACCAATGATATGCACATCAATAGGTGCAGAATTGAAAGGAGAGTATACCCTGAAAAAGACACTTTAAAATCTCAAAGGGTTAACGAGCAATAGCAGTTTAAAAGTTTTTCAAAAAAGATCAAAATTGTTTTAAACCAACGATATGGTTATCAAAAGATGCAGAATGGAAAGGAGAATAAACCCTGAAAAAATCACTTTGACATCTCAAATGGTTTAAGAGTTATTGCAATTTATATGTCAATAAAAATACCAGATTTTAACATTTCACGTTTAGCCACTTGCAATACCTTTTTAAAACCCTTGTAGCTCCCTAACTATACATCGTAATGATACGAACGCTTACATGAGAAAAGAAGAAAGTTCAAATTTTACTGTGGTGTTTTCAATTCGAAAATATCTCATATAGTGTCTGAGTAATTATCTCGTGAAAACAGCCAATTTTCCAACTTTGCAAAATGCTAAGGTACCCCCCTTGCAGTTTTTTTAGGCGAAAAAGTGAGTTTTTAGTTTTTAAATGTTTCTATAGCTAAATAGAAGCAGATTTAAATTTGGAGTCGAGGGGTGCTAATGCAATTTCAAAATTTTTAATATTTTTTTCATTTTTATCTATTTTTTTGTAAAAATTTCAACATTTAACAATACCAATGATATGCACATCAATAGGTGCAGAATTGAAAGGAGAGTATACCCTGAAAAAGACACTTTAAAATCTCAAAGGGTTAACGAGCAATTGCAGTTTAAAAGTTTTTCAAAAAAGATCAAAATTGTTTTAAACCAACGATATGGTTATCAAAAGATGCAGAATGGAAAGGAGAATAAACCCTGAAAAAATCACTTTGACATCTCAAATGGTTTAAGAGTTATTGCAATTTATATGTCAATAAAAATACCAGATTTTAACATTTCACGTTTAGCCACTTGCAATACCTTTTTAAAACCCTTGTAGCTCCCTAACTATACATCGTAATGATACGAACGCTTACATGAGAAAAGAAGAAAGTTCAAATTTTACTGTGGTGTTTTCAATTCGAAAATATCTCATATAGTGTCTGAGTAATTATCTCGTGAAAACAGCCAATTTTCCAACTTTGCAAAATGCTAAGGTACCCCCCTTGCAGTTTTTTTAGGCGAAAAAGTGAGTTTTTAGTTTTTAAATGTTTCTATAGCTAAATAGAAGCAGATTTAAATTTGGAGTCGAGGGGTGCTAATGCAATTTCAAAATTTTTAATATTTTTTTCATTTTTATCTATTTTTTTGTAAAAATTTCAACATTTAACAATACCAATGATATGCACATCAATAGGTGCAGAATTGAAAGGAGAGTATACCCTGAAAAAGACACTTTAAAATCTCAAAGGGTTAACGAGCAATTGCAGTTTAAAAGTTTTTCAAAAAAGATCAAAATTGTTTTAAACCAACGATATGGTTATCAAAAGATGCAGAATGGATAGGAGAATAAACCCTGAAAAAATCACTTTGACATCTCAAATGGTTTAAGAGTTATTGCAATTTATATGTCAATAAAAATACCAGATTTTAACATTTCCGTTTAGCCACTTGCAATACCTTTTTAAAACGCTTGTAGCTCCCTAACTATACATCGTAATGATACGAACGATAACATGAGGAAAGAAGAAAGTTCAAATTTTACTGTGGTGTTTTCAATTCGAAAATATCTCATATAGTGTCTGAGTAATTATCTCGTGAAAACTGCCAATTTTCCAACTTTGCAAAATGCTAAGGTACCCCCCTTGCAGTTTTTTTAGGCGAAAAAGTGAGTTTTTAGTTTTTAAATGTTTCTATAGCTAAATAGAAGCAGATTTAAATTTGGAGTCGAGGGGTGCTAATGAAATTTCAAAATTTTTAATATTTTTTTCATTTTTATCTATTTTTTTGTAAAAATATCAACATTTAACAATACCAATGATATGCAAATCAATAGATGCAGAATTGAAAGGAGAGTATACCCTGAAAAAGACACTTTAAAATCTCAAAGGGTTAACGAGCAATTGCAGTTTAAAAGTTTTTCAAAAAAGATCAAAATTGTTTTAAACCAACGATATGGTTATCAAAAGATGCAGAATGGAAAGGAGAATAAACCCTGAAAAAATCACTTTGACATCTCAAATGGTTTAAGAGTTATTGCAATTTATATGTCAATAAAAATACCAGATTTTAACATTTCACGTTTAGCCACTTGCAATACCTTTTTAAAACGCTTGTAGCTCCCTAACTATACATCGTAATGATACGAACGCTTACATGAGGAAAGAAGAAAGTTCAAATTTTACTGTGGTGTTTTCAATTCGAAAATATCTCATATAGTGTCTGAGTAATTATCTCGTGAAAACTGCCAATTTTCCAACTTTGCAAAATGCTAAGGTACCCCCCTTGCAGTTTTTTTAGGCGAAAAAGTGAGTTTTTAGTTTTTAAATGTTTCTATAGCTAAATAGAAGCAGATTTAAATTTGGAGTCGATGGGTGCTAATGCAATTTCAAAATTTTTAATATTTTTTTCATTTTTATCTATTTTTTTGTAAAAATTTCAACATTTAACAATACCAATTATATGCACATAAATAGGTGCAGAATTGAAAGGAGAGTATACCCTGAAAAAGACACTTTAAAATCTCAAAGGGTTAACGAGCAATTGCACTTTTAAAGGTTTTTCAAAAAAGATTAAAATTGTTTTAAACCAACGATATGGTTATCAAAAGATGCAGAATGGATAGGAGAATAAACCCTGAAAAAATCACTTTGACATCTCAAATGGTTTAAGAGTTATTGCAATTTATATGTCAATAAAAATACCAGATTTTAACATTTCACGTTTAGCCACTTGCAATACCTTTTTAAAACCCTTGTAGCTCCCTAACTATACATCGTAATGATACGAACGATAACATGAGGAAAGAAGAAAGTTCAAATTTTACTGTGGTGTTTTCAATTCGAAAATATCTCATATAGTGTCTGAGTAATTATCTCGTGAAAACTGCCAATTTTCCAACTTTGCAAAATGCTAAGGTACCCCCCTTGCAGTTTTTTTAGGCGAAAAAGTGAGTTTTTAGTTTTTATATGTTTCTATAGCTAAATAGAAGCAGATTTAAATTTGGAGTCGAGGGGTGCTAATGCAATTTCAAAATTTTTAATATTTTTTTCATTTTTATCTATTTTTTTGTAAAAATTTCAACATTTAACAATACCAATGATATGCACATCAATAGGTGCAGAATTGAAAGGAGAGTATACCCTGAAAAAGACACTTTAAAATCTCAAAGGGTTAACGAGCAATTGCAGTTTAAAAGTTTTTCAAAAAAGATCAAAATTGTTTTAAACCAACTTTATGGTTATCAAAAGATGCAGAATGGAAAGGAGAATAAACCCTGAAAAAATCACTTTGACATCTCAAATGGTTTAAGAGTTATTGCAATTTATATGTCAATAAAAATACCAGATTTTAACATTTCACGTTTAGCCACTTGCAATACCTTTTTAAAACCCTTGTAGCTCCCTAACTATACATCGTAATGATACGAACGTTTACATGAGAAAAGAAGAAAGTTCAAATTTTACTGTGGTGTTTTCAATTCGAAAATATCTCATATAGTGTCTGAGTAATTATCACGTGAAAACTGCCAATTTTCCAACTTTGCAAAATGCTAAGGTACCCCCCCTTGCAGTTATTTTAGGCGAAAAAGTGAGTTTTTAGTTTTTAAATGTTTCTATAGCTAAATAGAAGCAGATTTAAATTTGGAGTCGAGGGGTGCTAATGCATTTTCAAAATTTTTAATATTTTTTTCATTTTTATCTATTTTTTTGTAAAAATTTCAACATTTAACAATACCAATGATATGCACATCAATAGGTGCAGAATTGAAAGGAGAGTATACCCTGAAAAAGACACTTTAAAATCTCAAAGGGTTAACGAGCAATTGCAGTTTAAAAGTTTTTGAAAAAAGATCAAAATTGTTTTAAACCAACGATATGGTTATCAAAAGATGCAGAATGGAAAGGAGAATAAACCCTGAAAAAATCACTTTGACATCTCAAATGGTTTAAGAGTTATTGCAATTTATATGTCAATAAAAATACCAGATTTTAACATTTCACGTTTAGCCACTTGCAATACCTTTTTAAAACGCTTGTAGCTCCCTAACTATACATCGTAATGATACGAACGCTTACATGAGGAAAGAAGAAAGTTCAAATTTTACTGTGGTGTTTTCAATTTGAAAATATCTCATATAGTGTCTGAGTAATTATCTCGTGAAAACAGCCAATTTTCCAACTTTGCAAAATGCTAAGGTACCCCCCCCCATTGCAGTTTTTTTAGGCGAAAAAGTGAGTTTTTAGTTTTTAAATGTTTCTATAGCTAAATAGAAGCAGATTTAAATTTGGAGTCGAGGGGTGCTAATGCAATTTCAAAATTTTTAATATTTTTATTTCATTTTTATCTATTTTTTTGTAAAAATTTCAACATTTAACAATACCAATGATATGCACATCAATAGATGCAGAATTGAAAGGAGAGTATACCCTGAAAAAGACACTTTAAAATCTCAAAAGGTTAACGAGCAATTGCAGTTTAAAAGTTTTTTAAAAAAGATCAAAATTGTTTTAAACCAACGATATGGGTATCAAAAGATGCAGAATGGAAAGGAGAATAAACCCTGAAAAAATCACTTTGACATCTCAAATGGTTTAAGAGTTATTGCAATTTATATGTCAATAAAAATACCAGATTTTAACATTTCACGTTTAGCCACTTGCAATACCTTTTTAAAACGCTTGTAGCTCCCTAACTATACATCGTAATGATACGAACGCTTACATGAGGAAAGAAGAAAGTTCAAATTTTACTGTGGTGTTTTCAATTTGAAAATATCTCATATAGTGTCTGAGTAATTATCTCGTGAAAACAGCCAATTTTCCAACTTTGCAAAATGCTAAGGTACCCCCCTTGCAGTTTTTTTAGGCGAAAAAGTGAGTTTTTAGTTTTTAAATGTTTCTATAGCTAAATAGAAGCAGATTTAAATTTGGAGTCGAGGGGTGCTAATGCAATTTCAAAATTTTTAATATTTTTTTCATTTTTATCTATTTTTTTGTAAAAATTTCAACATTTAACAATACCAATGATATGCACATCAATAGGTGCAGAATTGAAAGGAGAGTATACCCTGAAAAAGACACTTTAAAATCTCAAAGGGTTAACGAGCAATTGCAGTTTAAAAGTTTTTCAAAAAAGATCAAAATTGTTTTAAACCAACGATATGGTTATCAAAAGATGCAGAATGGATAGGAGAATAAACCCTGAAAAAATCACTTTGACATCTCAAATGGTTTAAGAGTTATTGCAATTTATATGTCAATAAAAATACCAGATTTTAACATTTCCGTTTAGCCACTTGCAATACCTTTTTAAAACGCTTGTAGCTCCCTAACTATACATCGTAATGATACGAACGATAACATGAGGAAAGAAGAAAGTTCAAATTTTACTGTGGTGTTTTCAATTCGAAAATATCTCATATAGTGTCTGAGTAATTATCTCGTGAAAACTGCCAATTTTCCAACTTTGCAAAATGCTAAGGTACCCCCCTTGCAGTTTTTTTAGGCGAAAAAGTGAGTTTTTAGTTTTTAAATGTTTCTATAGCTAAATAGAAGCAGATTTAAATTTGGAGTCGAGGGGTGCTAATGAAATTTCAAAATTTTTAATATTTTTTTCATTTTTATCTATTTTTTTGTAAAAATATCAACATTTAACAATACCAATGATATGCAAATCAATAGATGCAGAATTGAAAGGAGAGTATACCCTGAAAAAGACACTTTAAAATCTCAAAGGGTTAACGAGCAATTGCAGTTTAAAAGTTTTTCAAAAAAGATCAAAATTGTTTTAAACCAACGATATGGTTATCAAAAGATGCAGAATGGAAAGGAGAATAAACCCTGAAAAAATCACTTTGACATCTCAAATGGTTTAAGAGTTATTGCAATTTATATGTCAATAAAAATACCAGATTTTAACATTTCACGTTTAGCCACTTGCAATACCTTTTTAAAACGCTTGTAGCTCCCTAACTATACATCGTAATGATACGAACGCTTACATGAGGAAAGAAGAAAGTTCAAATTTTACTGTGGTGTTTTCAATTCGAAAATATCTCATATAGTGTCTGAGTAATTATCTCGTGAAAACTGCCAATTTTCCAACTTTGCAAAATGCTAAGGTACCCCCCTTGCAGTTTTTTTAGGCGAAAAAGTGAGTTTTTAGTTTTTAAATGTTTCTATAGCTAAATAGAAGCAGATTTAAATTTGGAGTCGAGGGGTGCTAATGAAATTTCAAAATTTTTAATATTTTTTTCATTTTTATCTATTTTTTTGTAAAAATATCAACATTTAACAATACCAATGATATGCAAATCAATAGATGCAGAATTGAAAGGAGAGTATACCCTGAAAAAGACACTTTAAAATCTCAAAGGGTTAACGAGCAATTGCAGTTTAAAAGTTTTTCAAAAAAGATCAAAATTGTTTTAAACCAACGATATGGTTATCAAAAGATGCAGAATGGAAAGGAGAATAAACCCTGAAAAAATCACTTTGACATCTCAAATGGTTTAAGAGTTATTGCAATTTATATGTCAATAAAAATACCAGATTTTAACATTTCACGTTTAGCCACTTGCAATACCTTTTTAAAACGCTTGTAGCTCCCTAACTATACATCGTAATGATACGAACGCTTACATGAGGAAAGAAGAAAGTTCAAATTTTACTGTGGTGTTTTCAATTCGAAAATATCTCATATAGTGTCTGAGTAATTATCTCGTGAAAACTGCCAATTTTCCAACTTTGCAAAATGCTAAGGTACCCCCCTTGCAGTTTTTTTAGGCGAAAAAGTGAGTTTTTAGTTTTTAAATGTTTCTATAGCTAAATAGAAGCAGATTTAAATTTGGAGTCGAGGGGTGCTAATGCAATTTCAAAATTTTTAATATTTTTTTCATTTTTATCTATTTTTTTGTAAAAATTTCAACATTTAACAATACCAATGATATGCACATCAATAGGTGCAGAATTGAAAGGAGAGTATACCCTGAAAAAGACACTTTAAAATCTCAAAGGGTTAACGAGCAATTGCAGTTTAAAAGTTTTTCAAAAAAGATCAAAATTGTTTTAAACCAACGATATGGTTATCAAAAGATGCAGAATGGATAGGAGAATAAACCCTGAAAAAATCACTTTGACATCTCAAATGGTTTAAGAGTTATTGCAATTTATATGTCAATAAAAATACCAGATTTTAACATTTCCGTTTAGCCACTTGCAATACCTTTTTAAAACGCTTGTAGCTCCCTAACTATACATCGTAATGATACGAACGATAACATGAGGAAAGAAGAAAGTTCAAATTTTACTGTGGTGTTTTCAATTCGAAAATATCTCATATAGTGTCTGAGTAATTATCTCGTGAAAACTGCCAATTTTCCAACTTTGCAAAATGCTAAGGTACCCCCCTTGCAGTTTTTTTAGGCGAAAAAGTGAGTTTTTAGTTTTTAAATGTTTCTATAGCTAAATAGAAGCAGATTTAAATTTGGAGTCGAGGGGTGCTAATGAAATTTCAAAATTTTTAATATTTTTTTCATTTTTATCTATTTTTTTGTAAAAATATCAACATTTAACAATACCAATGATATGCAAATCAATAGATGCAGAATTGAAAGGAGAGTATACCCTGAAAAAGACACTTTAAAATCTCAAAGGGTTAACGAGCAATTGCAGTTTAAAAGTTTTTCAAAAAAGATCAAAATTGTTTTAAACCAACGATATGGTTATCAAAAGATGCAGAATGGAAAGGAGAATAAACCCTGAAAAAATCACTTTGACATCTCAAATGGTTTAAGAGTTATTGCAATTTATATGTCAATAAAAATACCAGATTTTAACATTTCACGTTTAGCCACTTGCAATACCTTTTTAAAACGCTTGTAGCTCCCTAACTATACATCGTAATGATACGAACGCTTACATGAGGAAAGAAGAAAGTTCAAATTTTACTGTGGTGTTTTCAATTCGAAAATATCTCATATAGTGTCTGAGTAATTATCTCGTGAAAACTGCCAATTTTCCAACTTTGCAAAATGCTAAGGTACCCCCCCTTGCAGTTATTTTAGGCGAAAAAGTGAGTTTTTAGTTTTTAAATGTTTCTATAGCTAAATAGAAGCAGATTTAAATTTGGAGTCGAGGGGTGCTAATGCATTTTCAAAATTTTTAATATTTTTTTCATTTTTATCTATTTTTTTGTAAAAATTTCAACATTTAACAATACCAATGATATGCACATCAATAGGTGCAGAATTGAAAGGAGAGTATACCCTGAAAAAGACACTTTAAAATCTCAAAGGGTTAACGAGCAATTGCAGTTTAAAAGTTTTTGAAAAAAGATCAAAATTGTTTTAAACCAACGATATGGGTATCAAAAGATGCAGAATGGAAAGGAGAATAAACCCTGAAAAAATCACTTTGACATCTCAAATGGTTTAAGAGTTATTGCAATTTATATGTCAATAAAAATACCAGATTTTAACATTTCACGTTTAGCCACTTGCAATACCTTTTTAAAACGCTTGTAGCTCCCTAACTATACATCGTAATGATACGAACGCTTACATGAGGAAAGAAGAAAGTTCAAATTTTACTGTGGTGTTTTCAATTCGAAAATATCTCATATAGTGTCTGAGTAATTATCTCGTGAAAACAGCCAATTTTCCAACTTTGCAAAATGCTAAGGTACCCCCCTTGCAGTTTTTTTAGGCGAAAAAGTGAGTTTTTAGTTTTTAAATGTTTCTATAGCTAAATAGAAGCAGATTTAAATTTGGAGTCGAGGGGTGCTAATGCAATTTCAAAATTTTTAATATTTTTTTCATTTTTATCTATTTTTTTGTAAAAATTTCAACATTTAACAATACCAATGATATGCACATCAATAGGTGCAGAATTGAAAGGAGAGTATACCCTGAAAAAGACACTTTAAAATCTCAAAGGGTTAACGAGCAATTGCAGTTTAAAAGTTTTTCAAAAAAGATCAAAATTGTTTTAAACCAACGATATGGTTATCAAAAGATGCAGAATGGAAAGGAGAATAAACCCTGAAAAAATCACTTTGACATCTCAAATGGTTTAAGAGTTATTGCAATTTATATGTCAATAAAAATACCAGATTTTAACATTTCACGTTTAGCCACTTGCAATACCTTTTTAAAACGCTTGTAGCTCCCTAACTATACATCGTAATGATACGAACGCTTACATGAGGAAAGAAGAAAGTTCAAATTTTACTGTGGTGTTTTCAATTTGAAAATATCTCATATAGTGTCTGAGTAATTATCTCGTGAAAACAGCCAATTTTCCAACTTTGCAAAATGCTAAGGTACCCCCTTGCAGTTTTTTTAGGCGAAAAAGTGAGTTTTTAGTTTTTAAATGTTTCTATAGCTAAATAGAAGCAGATTTAAATTTGGAGTCGAGGGGTGCTAATGCAATTTCAAAATTTTTAATATTTTTTTCATTTTTATCTATTTTTTTGTAAAAATTTCAACATTTAACAATACCAATTATATGCACATCAATAGGTGCAGAATTGAAAGGAGAGTATACCCTGAAAAAGACACTTTAAAATCTCAAAGGGTTAACGAGCAATTGCACTTTTAAAGGTTTTTCAAAAAAGATCAAAATTGTTTTAAACCAACGATATGGTTATCAAAAGATGCAGAATGGATAGGAGAATAAACCCTGAAAAAATCACTTTGACATCTCAAATGGTTTAAGAGTTATTGCAATTTATATGTCAATAAAAATACCAGGTTTTAACATTTCACGTTTAGCCACTTGCAATACCTTTTTAAAATGCTTGTAGCTCCCTAACTATACATCGTAATGATACGAACGCTTACATGAGGAAAGAAGAAAGTTCAAATTTTACTGTGGTGTTTTCAATTCGAAAATATCTCATATAGTGTCTGAGTAATTATCTCGTGAAAACAGCCAATTTTCCAACTTTGCAAAATGCTAAGGTACCCAGTTTTTTTAGGCGAAAAAGTGAGTTTTTAGTTTTTAAATGTTTCTATAGCTAAATAGAAGCAGATTTAAATTTGGAGTCGAGGGGTGCTAATGCAATTTCAAAATTTTTAATATTTTTTTTGTCATTTTTATCTATTTTTTTGTAAAAATTTCAACATTTAACAATACCAATGATATGCACATCAATAGATGCACAATTGAAAGGAGAGTATACCCTGAAAAAGACACTTTAAAATCTCAAAGGGTTAACGAGCAATTGCAGTTTAAAAGTTTTTCAAAAAAGATCAAAATTGTTTTAAACCAACGATATGGTTATCAAAAGATGCAGAATGGAAAGGAGAATAAACCCTGAAAAAATCACTTTGACATCTCAAATGGTTTAAGAGTTATTGCAATTTATATGTCAATAAAAATACCAGATTTTAACATTTCACGTTTAGCCACTTGCAATACCTTTTTAAAACGCTTGTAGCTCCCTAACTATACATCGTAATGATACGATCGCTTACATGAGGAAAGAAAAAAGTTCAAATTTTACTGTGGTGTTTTCAATTCGAAAATATCTCATATAGTGTCTGAGTAATTATCTCGTGAAAACAGCCAATTTTCCAACTTTGCAAAATGCTAAGGTACCCCCCTTGCAGTTTTTTTAGGCGAAAAAGTGAGTTTTTAGTTTTTAAATGTTTCTATAGCTAAATAGAAGCAGATTTAAATTTGGAGTCGAGGGGTGCTAATGCAATTTCAAAATTTTTAATATTTTTTTCATTTTTATCTATTTTTTTGTAAAAATTTCAACATTTAACAATACCAATGATATGCACATCAATAGGTGCAGAATTGAAAGGAGAGTATACCCTGAAAAAGACACTTTAAAATCTCAAAGGGTTAACGAGCAATTGCAGTTTAAAAGTTTTTGAAAAAAGATCAAAATTGTTTTAAACCAACGATATGGGTATCAAAAGATGCAGAATGGAAAGGAGAATAAACCCTGAAAAAATCACTTTGACATCTCAAATGGTTTAAGAGTTATTGCAATTTATATGTCAATAAAAATACCAGATTTTAACATTTCACGTTTAGCCACTTGCAATACCTTTTTAAAACGCTTGTAGCTCCCTAACTATACATCGTAATGATACGAACGCTTACATGAGGAAAGAAGAAAGTTCAAATTTTACTGTGGTGTTTTCAATTCGAAAATATCTCATATAGTGTCTGAGTAATTATCTCGTGAAAACAGCCAATTTTCCAACTTTGCAAAATGCTAAGGTACCCCCCTTGCAGTTTTTTTAGGCGAAAAAGTGAGTTTTTAGTTTTTAAATGTTTCTATAGCTAAATAGAAGCAGATTTAAATTTGGAGTCGAGGGGTGCTAATGCAATTTCAAAATTTTTAATATTTTTTTCATTTTTATCTATTTTTTTGTAAAAATTTCAACATTTAACAATACCAATGATATGCACATCAATAGGTGCAGAATTGAAAGGAGAGTATACCCTGAAAAAGACACTTTAAAATCTCAAAGGGTTAACGAGCAATTGCAGTTTAAAAGTTTTTCAAAAAAGATCAAAATTGTTTTAAACCAACGATATGGTTATCAAAAGATGCAGAATGGAAAGGAGAATAAACCCTGAAAAAATCACTTTGACATCTCAAATGGTTTAAGAGTTATTGCAATTTATATGTCAATAAAAATACCAGATTTTAACATTTCACGTTTAGCCACTTGCAATACCTTTTTAAAACGCTTGTAGCTCCCTAACTATACATCGTAATGATACGAACGCTTACATGAGGAAAGAAGAAAGTTCAAATTTTACTGTGGTGTTTTCAATTTGAAAATATCTCATATAGTGTCTGAGTAATTATCTCGTGAAAACAGCCAATTTTCCAACTTTGCAAAATGCTAAGGTACCCCCTTGCAGTTTTTTTAGGCGAAAAAGTGAGTTTTTAGTTTTTAAATGTTTCTATAGCTAAATAGAAGCAGATTTAAATTTGGAGTCGAGGGGTGCTAATGCAATTTCAAAATTTTTAATATTTTTTTCATTTTTATCTATTTTTTTGTAAAAATTTCAACATTTAACAATACCAATTATATGCACATCAATAGGTGCAGAATTGAAAGGAGAGTATACCCTGAAAAAGACACTTTAAAATCTCAAAGGGTTAACGAGCAATTGCACTTTTAAAGGTTTTTCAAAAAAGATCAAAATTGTTTTAAACCAACGATATGGTTATCAAAAGATGCAGAATGGATAGGAGAATAAACCCTGAAAAAATCACTTTGACATCTCAAATGGTTTAAGAGTTATTGCAATTTATATGTCAATAAAAATACCAGGTTTTAACATTTCACGTTTAGCCACTTGCAATACCTTTTTAAAATGCTTGTAGCTCCCTAACTATACATCGTAATGATACGAACGCTTACATGAGGAAAGAAGAAAGTTCAAATTTTACTGTGGTGTTTTCAATTCGAAAATATCTCATATAGTGTCTGAGTAATTATCTCGTGAAAACAGCCAATTTTCCAACTTTGCAAAATGCTAAGGTACCCAGTTTTTTTAGGCGAAAAAGTGAGTTTTTAGTTTTTAAATGTTTCTATAGCTAAATAGAAGCAGATTTAAATTTGGAGTCGAGGGGTGCTAATGCAATTTCAAAATTTTTAATATTTTTTTTGTCATTTTTATCTATTTTTTTGTAAAAATTTCAACATTTAACAATACCAATGATATGCACATCAATAGATGCACAATTGAAAGGAGAGTATACCCTGAAAAAGACACTTTAAAATCTCAAAGGGTTAACGAGCAATTGCAGTTTAAAAGTTTTTCAAAAAAGATCAAAATTGTTTTAAACCAACGATATGGTTATCAAAAGATGCAGAATGGAAAGGAGAATAAACCCTGAAAAAATCACTTTGACATCTCAAATGGTTTAAGAGTTATTGCAATTTATATGTCAATAAAAATACCAGATTTTAACATTTCACGTTTAGCCACTTGCAATACCTTTTTAAAACGCTTGTAGCTCCCTAACTATACATCGTAATGATACGATCGCTTACATGAGGAAAGAAAAAAGTTCAAATTTTACTGTGGTGTTTTCAATTCGAAAATATCTCATATAGTGTCTGAGTAATTATCTCGTGAAAACAGCCAATTTTCCAACTTTGCAAAATGCTAAGGTACCCCCCTTGCAGTTTTTTTAGGCGAAAAAGTGAGTTTTTAGTTTTTAAATGTTTCTATAGCTAAATAGAAGCAGATTTAAATTTGGAGTCGAGGGGTGCTAATGCAATTTCAAAATTTTTAATATTTTTTTCATTTTTATCTATTTTTTTGTAAAAATTTCAACATTTAACAATACCAATGATATGCACATCAATAGGTGCAGAATTGAAAGGAGAGTATACCCTGAAAAAGACACTTTAAAATCTCAAAGGGTTAACGAGCAATTGCAGTTTAAAAGTTTTTCAAAAAAGATCAAAATTGTTTTAAACCAACGATATGGTTATCAAAAGATGCAGAATGGATAGGAGAATAAACCCTGAAAAAATCACTTTGACATCTCAAATGGTTTAAGAGTTATTGCAATTTATATGTCAATAAAAATACCAGATTTTAACATTTCACGTTTAGCCACTTGCAATACCTTTTTAAAACGCTTGTAGCTCCCTAACTATACATCGTAATATTACGAACGATAACATGAGGAAAGAAGAAAGTTCAAATTTTACTGTGGTGTTTTCAATTCGAAAATATCTCATATAGTGTCTGAGTAATTATCTCGTGAAAACTGCCAATTTTCCAACTTTGCAAAATGCTAAGGTACCCCCCTTGCAGTTTTTTTAGGCGAAAAAGTGAGTTTTTAGTTTTTAAATGTTTCTATAGCTAAATAGAAGCAGATTTAAATTTGGAGTCGAGGGGTGCTAATGCAATTTCAAAATTTTTAATATTTTTTTCATTTTTATCTATTTTTTTGTAAAAATTTCAACATTTAACAATACCAATGATATGCACATCAATAGATGCAGAATTGAAAGGAGAGTATACCCTGAAAAAGACACTTTAAAATCTCAAAAGGTTAACGAGCAATTGCAGTTTAAAAGTTTTTTAAAAAAGATCAAAATTGTTTTAAACCAACGATATGGGTATCAAAAGATGCAGAATGGAAAGGAGAATAAACCCTGAAAAAATCACTTTGACATCTCAAATGGTTTAAGAGTTATTGCAATTTATATGTCAATAAAAATACCAGATTTTAACATTTCACGTTTAGCCACTTGCAATACCTTTTTAAAACGCTTGTAGCTCCCTAACTATACATCGTAATGATACGAACGCTTACATGAGGAAAGAAGAAAGTTCAAATTTTACTGTGGTGTTTTCAATTTGAAAATATCTCATATAGTGTCTGAGTAATTATCTCGTGAAAACAGCCAATTTTCCAACTTTGCAAAATGCTAACGTCCCTTGCAGTTTTTTTAGGCGAAAAAGTGAGTTTTTAGTTTTTAAATGTTTCTATAGCTAAATAGAAGCAGATTTAAATTTGGAGACGAGGGGTGCTAATGCAATTTCAAAATTTTTAATATTTTTTTCATTTTTATCTATTTTTTTGTAAAAATTTCAACATTTAACAATACCAATGATATGCACATCAATAGATGCAGAATTGAAAGGAGAGAATACCCTGAAAAAGACACTTTAAAATCTCAAAGGGTTAACGAGCAATTGCAGTTTAAAAGTTTTTGAAAAAAGATCAAAATTGTTTTAAACCAACGATATGGGTATCAAAAAATGCAGAATGGAAAGGAGAATAAACTCTGAAAAAATCACTTTGACATCTCAAATGGTTTAAGAGTTATTGCAATTTATATGTCAATAAAAATATCAGATTTTAACATTTCACGTTTAGCCACTTGCAATACCTTTTGAAAACGCTTGTAGCTCCCTAACTATACATCGTAATGATACGAACGCTTACATGAGGAAAGAAGAAAGTTCAAATTTTACTGTGGTGTTTTTAATTCGAAAATATCTCATATAGTGTCTGAGTAATTATCTCGTGAATACAGCCAATTTTCCAACTTTGCAAAATGCTAAGGTACCCCCTTGCAGTTTTTTTAGGCGAAAAAGTGAGTTTTTAGTTTTTAAATGTTTCTATAGCTAAATAGAAGCAGATTTAAATTTGAAGTCGAGGGGTGCTAATGCAATTTCAAAATTTTTAATATTTTTTTCATTTTTATCTATTTTTTTGTAAAAATTTCAACATTTAACAATACCAATGATATGCACATCAATAGGTGCAGAATTGAAAGGAGAGTATACCCTGAAAAAGACACTTTAAAATCTCAAAGGGTTAACGAGCAATTGCAGTTTAAAAGTTTTTCAAAAAAGATCAAAATTGTTTTAAACCAACGATATGGGTATCAAAAGATGCAGAATTGAAAGGAGAATAAACTCTGAAAAAATCACTTTGACATCTCAAATGGTTTAAGAGTTATTGCAATTTATATGTCAATAAAAATACCAGATTTTAACATTTCACGTTTAGCCACTTGCAATACCTTTTTAAAACGCTTGTAGCTCCCTAACTATACATCGTAATGATACGAACGCTTACATGAGGAAAGAAGAAAGTTCAAATTTTACTGTGGTGTTTACAATTCGAAAATATCTCATATAGTGTCTGAGTAATTATCTCGTGAAAACAGCCAATTTTCCAACTTTGCAAAATGCTAACGTCCCTTGCAGTTTTTTTAGGCGAAAAAGTGAGTTTTTAGTTTTTAAATGTTTCTATAGCTAAATAGAAGCAGATTTAAATTTGGAGTCGAGGGGTGCTAATGTAATTTCAAAATTTTTAATATTTTTTTCATTTTTATCTATTTTTTTGTAAAAATTTCAACATTTAACAATACCAATGATATGCACATCAATAGATGCAGAATTGAAAGGAGAGTATACCCTGAAAAAGACACTTTAAAATCTCAAAAGGTTAACGAGCAATTGCAGTTTAAAAGTTTTTTAAAAAAGATCAAAATTGTTTTAAACCAACGATATGGGTATCAAAAGATGCAGAATGGAAAGGAGAATAAACCCTGAAAAAATCACTTTGACATCTCAAATGGTTTAAGAGTTATTGCAATTTATATGTCAATAAAAATACCAGATTTTAACATTTCACGTTTAGCCACTTGCAATACCTTTTTAAAACGCTTGTAGCTCCCTAACTATACATCGTAATGATACGAACGCTTACATGAGAAAAGAAGGAAGTTCAAATTTTACTGTGGTGTTTTCAATTCGAAAATATCTCATATAGTGTCTGAGTAATTATCTCGTGAAAACAGCCAATTTTCCAACTTTGCAAAATGCTAAGGTGGCGAAAAAGTGAGTTTTTAGATTTTCAAGGCTATACATAGTAGAGGTAAGTTAATATATAATAGGACTACTAATAATTAATCCTAGAATCTGTATAGTTGTTAGGAATAATATTCATGTACTTGTTTTATCTTCATCAGGTTACAGGGGCACATCTGTAGTTAGTACTGACCTACGAGTCAGCTCAAGAAGCAGGAGCTTACTTCCTACACAAATCAGCTGAAACTCCACCGCCTACCAACTTCGGTGGTGGAGCATTGGGTGTGTGGGGATGTTGAACTCCTGATAGGCGTAGATGTCAATGCACATCAAACAGTGTAGGGGAGCAGTGACACGAACAATAAGAGGTGAGTCTTTCTTTACTTTCTTACATTATAGCATCTCATCTTTATATTTTCAACAAGAGAATACAACTATCTTTGTTACTAAGGCTAGAAGTGAGGTGTTGGATCTTATACTTAGAACTAATGGTATTTACAATGCTTTAATTAAGTGGTATGTGTCAGATGAGTGATGTGTCTCTGATCTTTATCGGATCATAGACATAGTGACATTAAATTCTAATCAGAAAATGGCTCAGTTGATAATTTCTGTAATCCTAGAAACACTAAATGGGGGGGGGGGGGCAGATGAGGATAACCTCAAAAGTAACCTTCAGATTTTTGGGAGATCGATTGGTAACTGACAAGAATTAGAGTTAGTGGCAAGTAAGTAGAAGGATCCCATGGTGAACTCATTTAATGGAAATTATCCTTTTACAAGTAGGGTGAATGGTGATCAAGCTAAATGGTGGACTCAATCACTTTCAACCAAAGGAGACAAGTTAGCTGGCTGTTTAATATAGCTAACTGGTATGGTAGATGGGAGGCTTACAAACAGTCCCTCACTGAGTAAAACAACAATTTATAAAGGACAAGGTGTGAGTTTTGGAGAAAGTTCTGTGGAAAGATAGATTGCACTCCTCAAGGAGCACAACTTTACAAGATTTTTGCCTCTGACCCTCTTAACCCTTAACTGGTATCATCTGTCTGTGAGACCGCGCCGGAAATTCACCCCCCCCCCAACTACTTCCGCTTCATTTGCTTTTAAAGCATGCATGGCTCAGCCTGAAGGTCAAGTTTCAACTGTGCAAGTGTAGTTAAATTTGTGTACGGATTGTGAAAGATATATTGTTTTGATATCGACGAGCGGTCTGAGTATGATACTTGTTGCGTAACTTTTTGACTATCAATCAACTTTATAAAATTTAAATTCCTTTCTTGACTATTTGATTTTTATTCTGAAACAGTGACATATTAAAATATAATTGTTTGTTTTATAGTTGTACATAGTTTTATACTGTAAATAGTGTAAATTTAAAACATTTTTGGTAGAATGGATACAGACAAGAATCCGAGAGAGCACCCACGCCGTGTTGTGCATAGTACACAACCAGACTTTTTATCCAGATTGGGAGAATTAGTCGACAATGAATTGGAAAGTGAACTAGAAGGTTTTGGAAATATTTATGACAGTGATAACGATCCGGATTATGAGATGGAAAGTGCTCATGATACTGATTCTGAGCAGGAAATTGATAATGAAGAAATTGAAAACGAAAGAGAATCCGAGGAAGAAAATGAATATTTTCCTGGCTAAAATTCAATATTTTGTAAGATGTTTATAAATATGTGATTTGTTTAGCTTATTGAGTGTACCTTTTCCTAATATGTATTAGGATTATTTTTATTTATTACTTTACTATCATTATCAAAATAATAAATAAGAATAAAAAGTCAACATTTGGGAGTTTGTGCAAAATAAATAATATTTAAATATTTAAAAAATATAAAATCAGTAATTTTTGCATTTAGTACTACGGTAATAAAAATGTTCATATTATTTTATTATAAAAATATGTATTAATTGCGTTAACATTTTATATTGTCTTACCGTCCTTAAAAATAGCGGTCTGTGAGACCCCATGATACCTTAAGTGTTACAAAAAGATATGATACCAGCTAAGGGTTAATCCAATGAGAAGTTTTAAAGGCCCAAACAAGGAGTATAACACAGCCTGGAACAAAACGGTTGAAGTTCTACTCAGGGCACACTTTCCTAACTTGGTAATTAGGATGTAGATAAGGAGCGAGGGTCAGACATTCTCTGTTCCAACTGGGGATGACTGACATGTTACAAACCAAATATTCAATATGCCATCAATTCTTTTAACCCATTCAAGCACCGACCCCAGACTGGATTTTTCCAGCCTTATTACAGTATATTACCCCCCATTCTTTGTATGTTGTTCTAAATCAGTCTAGTATGTACCTAAAGTGTGGAAGGCAGCCCTAGTAGTTTTCATTTCTAATCCTGTGAGCATATCATATGCCGAGGCCAATGTTTAAAGACCTATCAATTTGACCTCCTTCATTGTGAATGTACTGCAGAAACTGGCAGAGAAATATGTTGTGGCTCTATGGTTTCACTATATATAAGTCAACATGTGTACTAAATCAGACAGAGGGTGTAAGAGTGCACTACATAGTCTAGTATAAAGACTGGAAGAGACTCTTGGTATCTGAGAATATGCCCTCGGTGTCTTTCTTGACATCGCCTCCTACGACTCGATTGTCCTTGCAACACTGCTGTGTGTGAGTAGGTGGTGAACATGTTAACTGGAAGGACAGCTGTAGTTAAACTGGAGCTGTTTCCTGGGAGAGAAACTGGAAGTTGATGTCATTAGGAGCTGTCCACAGAGAGAGTTCTATCTCCCCTTTCTGGTGCTTGGTCCCTGACACATTTCTCGATCTTCTGTCATCGGAGATCCCAGACTATATATAATGTGGTGGTGCTTATCTGAGGAATGTATGGGAATGCAGTGGTGGATCTCATGAAAAGAACCCTATCGCTAGTTGAGGGGTGGTATAGCAAGAAAAACTTAAGGTAAGACAAGTAAGATAACACTGATTCCATTCACAAAAAAGAGGATCACTCCAAACCTGAGTAGTATCAAACTTTCTGGGGAGACAGAGGTTAAATATCTAGGGTTGCACCATTTAGCATTTCATAATGTATGCTACATCTCATGTGATGTGCTGGGAAATATGATTTAGTCTCAAACGCTTAAAAGGTGAATGTATACATGCCGTTTTCTCATTATCTCAAGTCTTATCAAAATTCTAAATTTACCATGTAACTTTCAACATGCGCATAAGCATGTTTCTCAATTTGTTAAATCATTGAAGTAAAAATAGCCTAAAGTGGAAATACAAAACTTCCAAATCATCTTGACTCTTCTTTAGCATGATTGGCACTACACGTTAAAACGACTCATCCAGGTAAAAAAAAAAAAAAAAGAAACTTTTAGTATTTTATAAATAAATTTAAAACAGAGCAACGGTTTAAAATGAGTTTTCTGTAGTTTACAAATTTTTTAGTATAATTTTCTGACCATTAAACTATTGTAATTTAAATATTTTGAAAATCCATATTAAGTGAAAATTCAATATTCTACTTAATTTAAACGTAATCCATTGTTTTCTAAAAAATTTCTAGTTCTTCCATTAAACTGTATCTAAATAACAATCTGTTTTATTATTATTTCAACAACACTTTAAAATAACAATTTAAAACTAGAAATTAATAATTTTAAAATTTATTTCTTTTAAAATGTGTATCTACACTGGTCCGAGAATTGGGGAATACTAATTTTCCCCCTATATCATGTGAAACAAATCAACTGATTTTTGTTTAAAAAAAAAAATCAAAATCAAAATCAATAATTATAAGGGTGTTAGTCCTAAGAATCCTTAGGCTGTCAGTCCTTCACGGACACTTTCAAAATTAAATAAGTCCTGACTTTAAATTTGTTTTCACTCTCTTTCCTTTTAATAATAATAATAATAATAATAATAATAATAATATCTATATATGCTTGTTTCAGATAAGTTTTATTCTTTATTATAAAAATTAAATTTTTAAAATATATTTTTTAAAGAGTATAAATCCTTATTCATAAAAAAAAAAAACAAGATTAGTCTTAATTTTAAAAATATAAATATAAATAGTAAATTGTTTGACCGATTCAATTAATTTTGTTCTTTTGAATTATATGTTAATAATTTTTTGTGATATACAATTACAATAATGTTTTTATTTACATATAATATATATGTTTTGGTTTCTAACAAAACCGCTTGTATAAACAAATATCTCGAACACAGCACTCGTGTATTAGGCAATTCAGTGGTACACCAATGTTTCTAAAACTAAGGAAGACAATGGTGCTGGAGTATGTGGACTGAGACCAGAATTGAAACATTCATATCCCTTGGGACAGTATACCACAGTTTTCAAGCTGAGGTATATAACTGTGCTATTCATAACTGAGCACATTCATGTCACATTGTTTCAGGAGGCAAGCAGTTGCAAGTACTAATATGAAATCCAGTTTGGTCTGGGAACGTCAATGCTCTGTCTCTGGAATACTGGATAACTTTGCATTGGGTACCAGGGCATAAGAAAATGGAGTTAAGGGAAATGAGGAGGCAGATAAATTGACTAAACAGGGCTTCACATCAGAGTTAGTAGGACCTGAGCCGGCAGGAGGAATACCTGTATGACTGGCCAAGATGGCCATATAGGTAGGTTCAGAGAAAACACCAGCAAAGATGGGATGGGTTTAAGTAAACTTAAAATGGGATGCTTACTCTGATAGTAAACTTCCTACTAAGAGTATAATATTATAATATGTTAAGTCTTAACAAAATTATAAATTTACCATGTAACTTTGAACATGGGGACAAGCTTGTTTAACTTTACATACACTTCCTGAAAGAATTTTTTATTTATTTGTACATTTCGTATAAAATTATAATAATAACTTAAAATAAAATTGCTTTCGATATTGTAAAGGTTATTTCTAATTGTTTATATGTTATTTGTACATAATATAAACAAAACCTTAAGGGAAGTTAAATAAATTGAGAGCGAGAAAATGAGAAATAAATAAAATGTTGTAAATTTCTAAATAAATTTCCATTTAGGTAGAACCGGAGGGACAGTACTAACTTTAGGTAGGGGGTAACCCAGACAAATCATGGGACAAATCGTGCGCCCTCATCTTTCATCTGAGGGCGCACTTGATACCATGGCAAATCTGTGTGTAGACTGTACAAAATGGGTGAGACCGCAGACCATATAATCTTTCATTGTGAGGCTCTTGCCAAAGGGAGGCATAGAGATTTTAACTTCCAAACTCCTGATGAACTCTCATTGGACGAACTAATGAGTGTACTATTAAAATCCATAATCTATTAGGCTAGAATTAGGAAGTGTAGTTTAACAATAGACAAATGGTCGTGGTGCCCAGGACCAGTTTTAATTTCTTAACCTCTCCACTTATTCTAACCATCTAATCTAGTCTTACAACATTATTTCAAAAGCTGGAAGAAAAAAAGTGCGGAAAAATATTTTAAGAAGAAATAAGGGCCAAAATTTAAAACAAAACTTAAAATTGTTTTTAGCTTTGATTATTTTTATTGATGATCTTTTAAAGATTTGATTAGCTGGTTTTTGATTTATTATAAACAATTAACAGTATTGAATTTTACAACATGTTTGTGCTTAGAATAATATTACAAACAGACTATTATATATAAGTATTTTGGAAGAAAAACAACAGAAATAAAATTGGGATAAAACAATTCTTCTGAAATGTGTAATATTATCTACATTATATTATTGATAAACCATCTTTACAATAGTATAATTGTTCATTTCTAAAATTGGTAGTTTGAATGAAATTCACTTTAATTTCAACTCTATGAACAAGCTATTTTATTATGTCAAATATTTACATAATACATAACCTCCTTTTAAGAGGTTCTAATTTTATTTACTATATACATAATTTACTTTTTTATTACATAAAGGCTTATAAAGCTATAGTATTTCTAAAAATAATAACAAATAATTTAGTGAATGAATGATAATATGATTTTTTAAAATATAAAATAAATGTTTTTAAATGTATCTTATTATGTATGATAGCATCACAATAGTGTAAAATAAAGGATTTGTTTTCTTGTGTATTCCATTTTGATAATTCTTGTACACATTAAAATATGATAAAATGTTAACTCACATACATATGAAGACGGAAAAAAACTTTATACATTGTACTTCAATTTTAAATGAACCGTGAACAATGGATGAATTTTCTATATGAAGGCCTACACACACATGTAATAAACCCAATATATAATAAAGTACATGAATATGTTATAATTTTGACCACTTAAGTAAAATTTAATTTTCCATTCTAGAATAGGCCTAATTAATTTAGACAAAGAAAAAAATTTTAAACTTTGAAAACATTTTTATGCGGATGTAATTTTGGGGATATACTATTTTAATTGTTAGAATGCAATTCGGTTAAAGTTAAAATTGTTAAATGCAATGTATCCCTAAATATTTATAATAATTAAAAAAAGGGGTTTTCAAAAATAAATTTAAACACATATTTGTTTGTTAAATTCAATAATGTGAAAGAGTATAATTTTATACAGAAAATAAATTTTTATTGTTTTTTTTCTACAAAATAGATAGTTTAGGAATAATATAATTTTCAAACAAATTTCCAATTGCCTGTTTTGTAAGTAACTTGAACTAGTGTATATTCCGAAATAAAAAAATGGTCAACTCCTTTAAAACAAAAAGTAATTATACAATTTAAAAATTAAAGATGACATTTATTGTTACCAAAACAGTATGTTTTTGATCAATAAAACTTTTCTTTTTAGTATGATCAATATAAGTTATCTATTTTTTAATCATTTTTTTCTAATGAATTTTTACTCTGATTGCATGTTATAAAAATTAGTTTTAAAATTTACTGTCCATAGAATGGAAGAGATATTAAAATGCATACTTTGAAATTACAAGGAAATCTGAATAAAAACAAAAAAACCTAATCTAACTTCTATGAACCTTGCTTAAATTCACCAAAAGGTTGAACTATTCATCTTTAATCAATAACTTAAAATACAGACTTTCAACTATTTATTTTTAAATAAATAAATAACTTCTACTTGAATACTTCAAAGTAAAAATAAATCAAAAAACACAATGAAGATTTTAAATTCTCTATCATTTACACTATTGTGAAAGGCTTACACCCAATCAGCTTAATTACAACTTTACACTTCCTGAGAGAACTTTTTTTTAATTTTTACATTTCCTATAAAATTATAATAATAACCTAAAATTAAATTTCTTTGGTTATTGTAAAAGTTATTTCAGATTGTTTATATATTATTTCTACATACTATAAACAAAACTTTAAAGGAAGATAAATAAATTGAGAGCGCGAGAATGAGAAATAAATAAAAGGTCATAAAGAGAAATAGTATTCAAGTTTAATCTTGGTTAAATTCATTTAGTTAGATATGAATGCTTATGATATTGATTAAAGCTAACTTTAATTTATTTAAAATGTCTCTACAATTACTTAAAGAAGTAAAAATTAAATTAATAATTTAGAAATTTCTAAAATGAAAACGACTAAACAGCTATTATTTTTGAGTGAAACAAAATGAACTTTAAAAGCTTAAGATTATAATTTGGAAAGGTTTCATTTTGATTTGTTGTTTCAGATACACGGTTTTGTAATTATTGATACATAAGGTAAACTTATGAGGAAACTGGTGAGATCAGCAATGTCCATCAAACAAAGGTTTAACGGACAATCTAGAGGTCTACAAAACCAACAGTAAGATATTAGTTACTGACCATGATAAGTTGCTTCCCTAATCTGATAACCAATTTGGATATAAATTACATGAATATATAAAGAGAATAAAAAAGGGAGGGAGAAATTCAAAATATATAGTATACAAATGCTATTGTAAAATGATTAAAATTTTAATTGTTTTTATTGAATCTTCTGAAAAACATATGTTTTGCATAATATACATTATGAACTATGAAGCTCGGCCACAGACTCAAACATTTAGAAGCAGTGAGACTAAATAGTTTAGTCACTTAAAAAATTTGTATGGCTGTAACAAAATAAAGATGACATTTATTTGAACATAGTCATTGAGGCATCGTTTTGTTAATAAAAAGTGATTGTTATAAGACGATATTAAAATTGTTTTGAATTCTTTTGGTAATTGAACGATAAAACGATTAGAAGTATGTTTTAAAAAATTTCCTAAAATAACTGTGGAAGCCATATATAATACAATAATAATAACATACAGTTATTCTTGTTCGCTCTCTCTCGCACAAACACACACACACACACACACACACACACACACACACACACACTCATATATACAGAAACAGACACAAAAACAAAGTCAACTCTTATAATACAAAGCAAATAAACTGATTGGGTGAATAACAAAATTATTTATATTGTGTAAAATAAACAAAACATGACATTCAGAAATAAATTATTGCTTAACATCTTACAATTTGCAAATTGAAAAGGTTTAACTTCATCAGTCTCTTAGATTTATTGAAAAGGGGAAGATGTCAAACAAAAGACAGATGAAATCGTCATAACTCTTCCCATTTTTTTACTCAGTTCATGCCTTATGGCACTTAACACATTTCACACACTAATTAGGCATTTGTCTGGACTAGAAGGCATTAGTACATAACATTAATCAAAATTAATGACTTAGATATAAAAATAATACACTTTTTCGTAGAGCTGAGAAATGTATATTAACAGTACGTGACATTTTTAACTATTGCAATCGGCTACTAAAAGAAAATAAATTTCAAATTTGCAATATTTATTTACTTCTATTTAATATTTTATGAGTTTCACTGAATTATGATTATTAAATCTCTACATTACTTATCTAGTTTGTTTATAATAAATGTAAAAATAAATAAATAATTTAAGCCCTTTTTCATATAAAAACTTTCTTTTTCGCAATTCTCTGCCATATATTAACCTGCTCATTTTTGAGAATATTAAAACTATGTAAAGCTTTTGTTTTATTCTTTTTTTAATTATGAGGAAATTAATGATTGTTTCTAAATACAAGTAATTTCCACTTAAAAATGAAAGCAATCATAGTAAGGTTGAAAAATATTTCTGATATATATTCGTCTTGTTAAAAACTGACTAGAAATTCATGCACTCATTAGGTTGCTCAAAAGTAGGGTTTAAATTGCTAACATTTGTAGAGTTTATTGAACATTCATAAAGTTGAGCATTCATAATTTATGATAATCAAATAAAAATTTTGGATTCAAATAAACACAATGCAAATAAAGAAAAACTCTGCAATTAAATGAACTGTTATCAAATTGATTATGATATTGTTGGTTATTGAATAATTATTTATTACTATTTGCTTGAAACAGTATTGAGGAGACAACTCATTTTTGGCAGAATGATAGTTGTTACTCATACAGAAAGAAATCACTATAATAGCCTATAATCCCTCATGTGATCTTGACTGAATCAATATCTGATTAACTGATTCAATGTGGGATAAAAAAGTTCTTTCTGAAAGAAATCCTCTTAAATATTGTGCACTGATCTCAGAAGAAGATTTAAAATACATAAAATAAAAAGTCCCTAAAATGAACAATTAAAATTGTTTTCTTTTCTTCCCTTGATTTATTTAATCTATGGAAGTGTAGGGAGTAGTAGGGTCTAGGATAGACACCTTCCGATATATATATATATATATATATATATATATATTCTACCAGTGAGCAATGGGGCTGTTATATCTATAAGTAAGTTAATTAATTTGTTATTGGGTGAGTCAGTTAGTCAGAAGTTTTCATTGTTCAAAGTTTTTTTAGATTTAATAACAAGATTGAATTTAAATAAATTTAGTAGGCAGTGGTTCATTTGGAGAACCTAGACACATTTAAAGTCAGAAAATTCTTTTCTTTTCCATGCAATAAGCAAATATAAATATAGTGGCTTGATTTGAACTCATTTATTAAGGAAAATATAATGAAAAATTAGGTCTGCATATTGTATCTAAAAATATATTGTGGCTCCAAGACTCAACATTTTAAGTATGAAAAAAAAAATACAGAAATTGCAGGAGTTTGAAAGGTTCCTATAAAATGCCTGGTGCGATCATTCCAAACTACTAACTATACTCAGAAATGTACTATATAAATTAAATTTTGTTTACATTGAATTTTTTTTAAATTTTACTAAATTTAAGAAAAGAGTTGATGTGGGCCACAAATGACTTTACAATAATCACCCTTGAACCATTTTCAACTCCACTATACCACTATACATTCAAATCCTGTATACAACTTGTGATATTAAAGTCATTGGCTCTATTTATTCTTTAAAAATAAACATATATTTTATGTTCATAATTCTTTATGTATATCATATTCAACCCATTGTTATTTTGTTTGATGATAACCTCTTACTGATTTTCATAAACATCTAATAATTCTATAATAAATCCTATCTTCCTTTAAACTTAAAAATTTGGAATCTATCAGACCACCTGTTTTGAGATGATTGACGAAATTGTCATGGCCATACATATTCTGAAAATGATCAAAATGAACTCCTAAAATCTCAAAATGTTGAATCATCAATACAAATATTTTGAGATGTAATACTTTTTTTACTATATAATCGAAAACTTTAATTTATACCATTAATTCGAGTGAAAACAAAGAAATAGTTAAATAAATTTTTTAAATGTTAATGTTTAATGTATATAGCCGAACCTTACAAAAAATTGTATTGCATAATTTAAGTAATGTTATTTATTTTAATATTTGGATTAGCATTAAATAGAAGGTCATCTATTTAAACATAATTGATTTTTTTACAATTCATTTTCAGCTATGGTCATCCTTACTATGATTGTAAATCAGTAACATTGTTCATCCTTCACTCATTTTGTCTCAAAACATTGCATACTTATAACTCTAAATTCAACATTTTTTAAAATTGATATGGTAATTTACAACAAAAGCTTCTTAACAAAAAATAATTTAAAATTATTTTCTTAACATAAAATATATCTAGCGAATGAACATATTTTACATAAAATTCAAGGTATGAGTGAAAAAAATTAATGGGGAAGAAGGGGAGAAGAAAAGGAGTGAAAAAAAAGTATGTGCGTTCTATTGAATACCTAAATGAACAAAATGACACATGAGTATCAGGCCTATTTTAAACATTGATTAGTTGTTGTAACAAAAATCATGAGCAAATATAAAATTAGGCTTGAGCTATTAAAGCAAGGAATGTATACAGTAGAAAGTTTTTCCTTTAAGAAATTTTATTGCATTATGACTAGCACAGGTCTTACCACGGAAACAGGCTGTCTCAGTGAAGCCCATGTCTTGAGTTCAATTTTTTAAATTTAAGAAACTTTAAATATTTTAACAATTTTACATAATTTTGATTAAATAAATTTGTTAGAGTGTTTGACATTAAGATTAACTTATTTTTCTTCTTTTTTACATTAATATTTTATAACATTAAATAAATAAAGAAAACAGGTAATTTAAAATATTAGATTGTGAAACAAACTTTGAATTAAAAGTAACAGTTGTAGCTGAAACTACAAAATTCCTTTTTGTATTTGTATTAACTAATCAACATACATATAAAAAATAATATCATATTTGAGGGAAATGTGAAATAATATCAAATATAGGTACCATCAAACACTAAGAGTTTTCAGTAACCTAAGAAATTGCTATATTTAGTTCAAAATTACTTCAATTGTGTGTGTGTGTGTGTGTGTGTGTGTGTGTGTGTGTGTGTGTGTGGAGGGGGGTTCTTGGAAATATCTATATCTTGTCTAAATTTAGTCTCAATAATTCTGTCTAGCTAGTCAGACCTACACTGCCTCCTTTCTCCTAAAATTTAAATAAGAGAGGTAAATATAAGTAAAAGAAATGCCATAGTCTAAAAGTAAAGGACAGTCAACATTACAACGTAAACATTGAAATGCAACTCCTTAAAATCAAGATTCTGAGTCACTTCTTCAACTTTTTCTAGTTTAAAAAAAATTATTTTCTCTGGATCTAAATACAAATATATCAGTAAAAATATTAATGATTATTGCCAGTGATAGCCTTTGGTACAACTTTTAGTTGTTTTTATATTTTTTTTCTTTTTCCTTATCGCCCATACTAAATGCTAGCTCGGGTTCATAGGGTGGAGCAGAACCTTAAACAGAAAAATGAAACAACACCAATAATTAGGCTTGGACAGGGTAAGCTACAGTGAGGTAGACTTGAGTTGACCTTTTATGGCATTATATTTATGTAATGTAATTTATTCTAGTATTATTTAATACTTCATATTAATAGTAAGAAGGCACACTTGTTAGTGTGGGAGTACACTAGTGGCCTAAGTATAAAATGTTTAATGATTATACATTTAGTACAAAAGTGTACATAAAACATATCAAACACTCTTCATGTAGGCAGTTTTAGTTCTATTAGAACATAAATTAACAATTTAGTATACATTTTTAACATTAATGGTTAAACAAAATAAAATTGAACATCAGATATGGGCCAGATATTACTAAATACTTGTACATTAGTATTATGTACGTATGCAAGGTAAATTTGTATTATTATAAGTTTTGAACAATGTCCACAAGTAAACTTAAAAATAAAAACAGTTCATGTTGAGGGTAACGTTAGATAACAACTAGCCTATCTAGCAGTTAGCCTTACAATATAAAATAAACCGCTCTAATCAATAAAATAACAAGGCCTCCTTTCTCAATAAACTTTGTACACAATGTATCCAATGTGTAATAACAAAGAGAAATAAAACAACCTTGATATATAATTATTGCAAATTATATATATGTAAATGAATGCACAAACCCTGTTAGTTAGTCTTTCACCACAATCATACTTTAAGGAACTATCTCAGGATGACGCACATCGAATTCCAAAACTAATACAAATCCAAGTTTTTTCAACCAATTGTAGTATTCGATGCGTTGTTGTAAGTACCGTAATTACTACTAATATCTCCAAAGTCGTCTTTAGCTGTAGAAACATTACTAATAGTTTTTTGCATAAATTCACTAGTTGATGGTAATGTGGTAGAATAATAATTATTGTTTCTAGTTTCACTGAATTCACTAATAGCCGACCGAATCGATGTTTCCGATGACTTGGGCGCTGAGAGTGATGTCGATCGCTGAACAAGACTGTCTGCGCGGGGTTGTTCATTATCACTATTACAACTGATATCAAAAGTGCAGCAAAGGCGTCCGTCCTAGAAAAATTTGAAATACATCATTTACAATTTTATATCAGGTTATATTTAAAATGAGGTTATTGATAAAATAAAGAAATTTGTATTACACAGGATGCCCTCCTTCATTGTTTGTTCTGAAAAAAGATACGATTATTTATTTTTCTGTGGCTGAAAATATTTATTGTGACACAAAGGCGAAGATGTACCCAATTTATGAAGCTATAATTTGAAATAAAGAGGTATCTTTGAATTCCGCCAAAATTTAATCTAATAAGTCTTAAGAAATAAATTATAACTGTAGAACGAAAAATGAAAATAAAATTGAAGTGGGTGAAATATATTGAAAAGATGGGACAAGTTATTATATTTAAAAAAATAATTTAAAAAAATCTGATTACTGATTTAAAATTATTTCTAATCAGTTGTAGTTAAAACAATTTTATTATTGTTACCCTAACGTATTAGAGTTTAAAAGTATTGCAATATATAGTAAACAAAAAGTTTCAGAAATTTTTGTCTATTTTTGTTAACACTGTGTGAAAAAAAAATGCTTTAATTCTGAAGGTATACTTTCAATGAAAACTAAAATTCAAACTTTCTTTCTTTAAAATCACTTGAAACTATTTGGCTAAATTGCAGCCTCTATAAAAACAAAATATAGTCTAATGGTATTTGTCATATGCCCCAAAACATTCAGATTCGGGTGTATTAGAAAAATATATGATGTGTCCAATACGTGACTTTAAATTATTTATGTAAATCCAGTTACCAAAAAATAACATAGTGCTTCTTAATTATGCAATATATTGCTCGACTATGAATGCTGATTTTTCTTACTTTTAACTGACATAAACTAATACAAAATTCACGTACAACATACTCTGAAACATGGAGGAACTGAGTTTCATTACAATTGAATGAAGTTCAATTGTGTAGAGTTAGTTAATGGTTGATGATAAATTGTTACACAGCGGAATTCTTTCTTCAGAAATAGTTTAATAACTATATTTTTTCTAAATCATATGATAGTGATGTGTTCTTTATGACTTTAACCAACAATTAAGGGTATAGCATCTTCAACTGGATGAATCGATTTTTAAAGTTAACATAATCTTCCCAGCCATTGTCCGAGAAATGTATTTGTTAAATTTTGCTAAAATGAGAGCAGTAGTTTTCGAGAAAAATGAACCACACACATGCAGACAGACACCACATTCTTTTTTTGTTCTAAAGGTTGAAATCAGCATAAAATATAATTTTTACAGAAAGCAGAGAAAACATATTTTAAAATCTTTGTTTACTAACTTCCTTATTAGTTATACTTTTAAATTAGAATTGAGTACCCTAAAAACATAAATACGGCTATAAATATCCTCAATATAATAAGTAAATAGTTTTTCAAAGTTTTCAGTTTATTTTGGGAATCAGGAAATCAAATATATAAAACGTTATCAGACTAAACTCATTTATCCAATACATATGTATTATGTATTTTGTAAAAATTGGAATATACATTTATAAATTTGGAGTCACCTTTTAATTTAACCCATATTTCTTAAACTATTTTGATCAAAATCTATTCATTGTTTGGAACATAGAACACTTACTCTGTAACAAACTGCAAAAAAGTTGAGTCATTTGAATCCTTTCATTCTTGAGATAATACTTGGCCATCAGTTTTCATTTTTACCCTACTACAGTCCAAATATTTTAAGCCATTTGGTTGAAAATTTAACCATTGGACATTTATTTCATATTAAAGGTTTAAAATTTGGAAACAATTGAGTTGTGGTAGGCTGCATGATTGAGTCTTGAACGAGTAAATAACATGAGCAGAACTAGTGGAGGATTTAGAATAACTGCAACCACAAATCTTGTTTGGATGATCCCTTCCCATTTGTCATGCAATAATAATATTTTATAAATGTATACATTTAAATACTTTACCTTATATTTTTGCATAAAATGTGATTTGAAATAATCACAATTGCTAATATTATTTCAGGATTCAGGCAAAATTGTGGTAACAATTCATCATTTATAAAATTAGACCTAGGCCTAAATGTTGGATCTGTGATAAAGTTTCAGGATAATATGGTGACCCTACACCCGCAAGTCCCTATGATAGTCACGGTGCGGGTTGACCAGAATCTAAGACAATTAATTGACTACTTGCAAAACAATGACATGTAAGTTCATATCAAGCAAATATGAGAAAACATAAAATGATTTATTTGTTAAAATACTTCTTTTTGACCTGGACCAATATCATAGCAGCAAATGATTTATAACAATACTTTCATCTGACAAATTTCTTTAATTAGCAATTCTGGTGCAAATTAGAAAGTATAATTTTACCAAAAAATATTAATTTTGCGTCGCAAAGTAAACTGTAATATTGGTGAAATGGATTATCGATGGAAGAGTAATTTCTTATGCTCTACAAAACTCAAATTTGGATTTTCAATTAACCTGTACTAATAGGCACTTACATAGTAGTCTGCTGGTCATGTTAAAGGAAACATGAGTTGAGAGAAATATAAAAAAAATTAGTTGCCATCACAAGGAAAGCAACTAAATATATCCTATATTTATATCCTGTTGTTTAAATTTACAGGATATAAGCAAAAAATATTATTTTTGTGAAATATGGATTTGGAAACAAATTTGCAAATCTTAAGCAGCATTTATTTTGTACTACCACTGATAGCAGACTTTGATAGCAGTTGGTTTCAGTTACAGCCTTTTTTGGCTTACCAGTATTTGAATTTGAAGGTTAATGTTTACTGCCGACTGTTCTCTCACTCTGAATCTTTGCAACAATTATTTTACAAAATTAATGCAGGTCTATTAATTAAAATAGGAACACAAACTTTAAAATTATGTAGGCTCTATCATAAATATAAAACTTATTAGAGCATTCATACTAGTCATTATCAGTTATTATTTAATGCGAAGGCATATTAAATAGGAAAAGGTACTCATTTGAATGAATGATAGCCAATAACTGCCCAGAAGAGTACAGTATCTCCTTCCACGTCATATCTGGTAAAGGTGTTTTACTATGGGGAGCTATGTAACCTAGGTGATCATTTCCACTGTTGGATTTTAGGATGAATATCATTGAGCGTGCAATGATTTGGGGCTTGAAGAAGAAAACTTTTGAACTTTGTTTTAAGTGCAACTCTGGGAAGGTTGTTGACTGATTTCCTATGGGTATGACTTCAAAGGAATAGATCTTTCTACACTCCCTGTGTGCTAGTTTGAGACAACTTATATTAGAAAATGACCATACAGCTCTTTTATTTTCCATTCTAGGAGTTAAGTACAATGGCCCTACAACAAGCTAAAGCTAAAGCTTGTTGTTACAATGGCTAAAGCGCAACAAAGCAAATGGACACTCCTTAACAACAAGAACAATTAAAATCTTACCATACACCAGACTATTACTTCATGACTTCTGACAAACCTTCTACTACATGCTATATACTAGCACAATCTACCTTCAATGACCCAGGGGCAATTTCAAGAGGGGGATAATGTATTGGTGGTGTATAGAAAGATAGTTAAATGAAATAAATAGTCACAAGATATAATGTTGAAGAGTCATGATTTAAAAGTTTACAAAGTTAAAACAAGTAATGGTTATAATAGATGGTTAGTTACTAAAACCTAGTGAACTTGCTCAAACATAAAGGCATCTTCAAGTAAAAATAACGTGACGAGAAAAACAAAAAACAAGAAACCTGTCAGCAGTAAATATAATTAAAACCCAGTAATATCATTATTTTATTTTATGTCTGAAGTAGCTAATGTATGTTTCATTAAATGATTAGATTTTTTTTAATACTAAACAATTTGTGTAAAGCCAAGGCAGACAGCATATATATATATATATATATAGGCAGTAAAATAAAAGTTATACAATGAAAAAAAATCGCCATGCCTAGTCTAGTAAATATGCTCCAATTGGCAATATATAACACACAATATGGTTTGTATTGATGTTAAAAAAACTGCAACAAATATTCTAAGTCAAAATAGCTTGATACAAACCAATTTTTTTTTTTTTTAATGTTTTTCTCTGATAACATTGTTTTGTATGGAACACAGTTATTAAATATGTAGACAAACATTTCTTAAAAGGTTAGTTTTTTTAAACAAGAGTATAAACTTTCAGCTTCGGATGCTACGTGTTGTAAAATATCTAAGTGGACAAACTTAATTTATTTGTTTGCAGATCCTATATTGTAACCTCGATTGTTCTGTTCCTCACAAAGGGGCAAAATCCACTTTATTAGTATTTTAGATTACTATGACATAATTGTTATATAAAAAAATACATCATAGTTAGTGATTTTTGTTTTTGTATTTATTGTGTATAGTTCAAACATGTTTTTTTGAACATTTTTGCTCTCTATGCGTTATATTAAATTGACTAGTTTATGGGACCTCAATAATAATTGCTGTTGATATGAACAATCGTGAAATTTTGTTTTAAAAAATGCCCATTTCTTGGCTTATAGCATACTACAAATCCTAATGCGCAGTGCAGTATATGGCAAGCCTTTACAATTTTTGCAGGAAGACATTCTGTTTGTTTACCTGTGCTGAAATATTTACAATAATTAAATTATTAATATATTTGTTTTTATAAAATTATATGAGATGCAATAAAAACAAACAAAGTGCAATCATGCAGCATTCCTAATAAATTATATACACTAAACACTAACAATCAAGTATGCAATTTATTTTTCAATACAAATTTATAGACACTAAATATTTCAATTTAGTATAATATTATTTTAAATAATACATTTTATTTTTTATATTTTATATAAATATATTTTAAAATATCTTCTACTTGTCTGTACTTTAGGGGGGGGGGGATTGTGAAGATAAGCTTGGTTGATGAATAAAGAAAATGTATGTTTTAATTAATTTAAAGACAAGAAGTAAGACAATACAATTTGCAGTCAACAGTTGACTTAGTCCTTGAAATGCCATCTTAGTAAATTAGTGGTTTCCCCCTAAGTTCAGTTTTTGTTTTGTTTATTGATTCCACTAGTTTGAAAAAGTTAATGTGCTGCTTAATTATCTTTTGCAGTGAAACTGATCTTCAACTCCCAAAATTTTGGGAGCTAATAATGTAAAATATGTTAACATCAAAATTATTAAAAGTAATATTTTGTGAAGAAAATGGAGCCAGCTTGAAGTATATTATGGACAGATAATTTATTTGTTAACATTTAGAATATAAAAATACTAGCTATTTCCTTAAATTTTGTGACTATGAATTGCTCAATGATTTTACCTATTTCACCCCCTGATTATTTGGCTCCACATTTGGCTCAGTAGATGTTTATAAATTTCACTCATTTCATAATTCTTGTACTATTTAATTAAAATTTGGTCTGTAAATTGGGCTTTACAAATTGAGTAACCACAAATTATCAGTATATTTAAATTTAATTTTAAATAGTTTCTTATGAATAACTTTTCATCTACAACCATTTACAGTACAGCATTGTATGCAAATTTAAAATATGAATCCATTGATCGGTAGGTTTATAAAAATATATTAAAATGGAAAAATGAAAGTGGCATTGCTAACAAAAAAATTGGGTGCATAAAGAATACGCACGCGGCGCGTTAGAAGTGAATACTTACTTAAACCCTGTTTTTACTATATTAGCTTATTGATTACCACGAGGTTAAGTAATATATATTTTGAAATGTAAATTTAATTATTCAATTTTAATTATTTATTATTTTAAAAATTTAATATCATAATTATATTCGTAATTTTGTAGGAACACATATACATAAAATTTTTTTACCGAAATCTCGTAAAATATCCTTTAACGTATAGGCCTAAAATATGATTTAAAAAACCTCTTGTGTGTTCTAGTAAACTACCAAGATCCGTTTAATTTTCTTTTTTACCGATTTCTCGTAAAATACCCTTCAACGGATAATAAATATAATATGATAAAGATAAGCTCTTGTGTATTCTAGTAAATTACGAAGATTTTTTAAAATTTAATTTAATGCATAACAGCAAAACAATATGTCATCTACATAAGTCCAGCTGAATTAAATTTTACATAAAAAAATAATCAGCTGTTTTAATTGGAAATCTCTGATGTTTACTTTATTTAAGCCTCAGCTGCTAGATATCGTGACGATTTTTCCTTTCACCACATCGATTTAACAGCACCCAGAAATTGCCTACTGGGCGTAAAGAAGTATTCACTTTAAAAACTCAAAAAATTCTGAGGTATGTAATTTTTAATTAGAAGAAAACTAAAGTAGTTGCTCTACCAGTCAGAATTTTATTAGTATTTAAGTCATATTTGACTCCGTTTTTCTATTTGATTAAATAGGTTTCTCAAAAAGAGAATAATTTTATCAAATTACAAAATAGTAGATATTTTAAAGTTTTTTTAAAGTTTCTTCCTACTTGTAAATTCTATATCTTGCTATAATAGTTCAATTAATCAATCTGCATCTATCAATGCTAAGATCAAAGTAAGGAAGAATTTGGATCCATAAATAACAAAAAAAAAATAATAATAATAAAAAATCACGTCATATCACATATCTGTGTGACAAGTATTTTGGGATTATTATTGGAAATAGTTTATTTGTGATGTCTACATTTTTGTAACAGCATACTAACTAACTTGTTTGATTATTTTGGGCTGAGAATTTATTTATTTGTTTCAGTTTACTTACTGAAAATGATTAATCCCCTCTTCCAAAATACGTAAATATGATTTTGTTGTTTATTCGAATTATTTCGTGATTTTTGCTTATTTCAACATACTTTATATCCTCAAAAAAAAATGAAATTACAAAATGAGTAGAAGTTTTCCTTGGCTTAATATTTACATAGTTTCATAGGAAATATGGTAGTGCAACAGTCCATATTGTAATATAAATCTGAAACACTTATCATTTCATATGTTTTTGAATAGGCATTAACATTTCACATTGCATTTTCAGGTTGCATTTTTGTGACTTATTTTTCAAAATTGGTGTAGGGATTCTATTTTTAATACTACGAATAGGTTCTTTCACCAGATAAATTGATCAAACAATTTCGGAAGGAGAACCGTTTTTGCTCTTGTTTTTGTAATAATTGAACGTACAGAACATTAAATTAGGTTAGAGCTTATCGATTTTAGTTCTGCATGTAATATTACCAACCATAATGCTCCACAATGAACTGTAACGAAGTTATTGCCAAAGTTGAAGTTTTAGACTCCAATCTTACACAATTAAAACTTGAAATTTAAATCCAATGATCAAATAAGTGTTGGTAAATGCCATAGATTATTGTGGTGAAAATTATCAAAATGAACTGTCATCATGTCACCGGTCATGCTAATCAGTTAAGTGTTCACCGGTTTTTTAGATACGGTACGTTTGTAATTTAACTTTTGTATTCTATAGCAAATTTTCCCCAAGTAGATGCCTGTTTTTAGAAAACATCCTTTTAAGTCAGTGTTATAAAATTTGATTGCTGTAATTGTTTTTAAATCAACAATTATATCATATCGATTTTCCATTGGGTTTGGATAACTCCAATAATACCTACACAATGTATGTTGTTGCTTCTTATGGCTAGTCCAGATTCCATGTATGTTTATATATGGTAGCTTATATTTTTACATATAATTTTTGTGATTTAAAATTTGGTCAGGTGATCAACAAACAGTTTGGAAAAAAGAAACTGTTACATAAATATCAAATAGACAAAGCTAATAGAGATATATCGAATCTAACATATGTTTGGACATACACACATATTTGCAGACAGTCAATATTAAAATAACAAAAAAATATAAACATATAATAAACTGATTATGCAAAACAGAAATAAATAATCTAAACACATTACAAATAAACACAGCACAATAAACAAATAAAACACAAAACATTGCAGAAAAATACACATGTGCATTATGAATGTTGTAGAGACCTCATGGAATATAGTACAGGTATTTTCAACAAAATATTAAATTTAATATTTCTGTACTAATATATAAATAGGGGTTTTCATTTTTTTTTTTTTTTTTAAATAAAAGAAGTTTATATTTAGGAAGAACTGAAATATCTAAAAGCTATTTGTGGAAAAAAATGTGCAGGAAAATGATTATGCTAAGTGCAAACTTGTGAGAGTGTGAGTTTTTCAAGACAATTCTATTTGTAACATCTTTTAAAACACATAGCTTGGTGTTTGAACAAATTGTGAAAAACGTGCCGTGCATAGTGCATGTGAGAACCTTCACACAAAGATAAAACCAGTGACTGTACATAAATAGTGAACATTCACTTGCAAGATAAAAGATTCAAAATGAAATTTTGCACTGTACCATTATCTACTCCTGATTTCTGTTTGTGTCCATTGGTGGTCAGAACTTGACCATGAAAGGCAAATCAACATAATTACAATGGTGGAAAACTCCCAGTGTTTTCAAAATTGTTATAATTTAGATGTCTTTTTCTGCTTTTAAGTTAAAAAAATAAATGTTATACGTAAAAAAATAAAAAATTAAAATTATATTATATAAACTAGGCCTATTTGCTGTTTTGCCAGCATCTATACTTAACAATAATATTAACTGTACAATAAATATTATTTAATATTAGGGATTATATTTAATTTCTATATGCACATTTGTTTTATTTAAAAAATAAAGGAATATATTTTATTATCATTCTCATTCTTAATCTCAATAAGAAAAATTAAACCTCATAAATTAAAAAAAAATTATTTGAGTGAAAACACATGCTCTGGATTAAAAATAATTTCTGACTGGTTCATTTTCCTGGAAACTATTGAAACTTGGCACAGATGTCTGTTGACAATGGCGTAAATGAAATTGAGAATGATTTCAAAATGGTTTTCACAAATACATTCTTATGGTTAGATTCTACAGCAACCTGCCACAATTAATTTTTGTGTCAGATTGGGATTCTGAATACAATGTACAATGTACTATGGTAATAAATAATGGAGTTTTCATTAATAACAGAATTTTAACAACCCATTAAAACATATTCTTAGGACAATACTCGGTATATAGTATAGAGTTTAAGTTTCACTAGTGATGATTGCTGTAAAATTACATAAATAATGGTGGAAATTAGTTACAAAAACATTGCGTAGATTGGCATAGAGGAAAAATTTTAAAGATGGAACTGTAATCATTAAAAGTGACAATTAGATACTTTGCTTTTAATAATAAATTAATTTCACAATTAATAAATATATTTTAAGTCAAAACCTTTTTATTAAAATTGATACCAGTACATATTATATAAGATGACGTATTTCTGATCAGTAAAAGAACCAAACCATCTGTTTAAGGGTAAGGGTATTTCTATAAGAGAGGGAGAACGATCTTGAACAATTTTGATATGAAATGTAAAAAAATAGTTCATACATTATAAAAGTAGGAATATGGTTTTTTGGTATTTTAAATGAACCATAAATCAAGAGCGAAACCCAATAAGAAAAGGTTTGATAGACATTTATGTCCTCACCAATATTTGTTCATGGTTGAATAAATAGTCTTATATCTTTTTAATATAATATGATGATCACATTTCCCCCCCTTTTTTCTCTTCATGAAATGTAATTGAGATACATAATATGAATATAGGCCTAAGCTGTGAACTTAATTGTCTTAAATGTATTCCTAATTTTCAGTGTTTTTATGATATTTTTTAATTAAACAGCATTTTTAATTATAATCTATTTGTATGTTGTCTTGATCAAAATAATTATTTCCTAAAGCTTGAATCAATATCATAATTAATATTTAATATCAATGTTCGTTTTTGGTTGTGAACAATATTCAAAAATTTATTGGAAAAATAATGAAAAGGCAATAGCGAAAAATTATTATTATTTTTTGAGCTTGTGTATATTGTTTAAATTGGGACATATATTTTATAATATGCAGTCATAACCCAGAATTTACAATTTAACTGTACACTCCTTATTAGCCTTATCCCTGATTATACACATACTTAATAGTTCCGCTTATTAATTAGTCTCTTCTTGCATATTATAGTAGGTTCCTTGTCAATATCAATCCTGATTTGTATCTCTGCTTGTATATAAATACATTGATGTTTAAACCAAAGCTAATTAGTGTAGATGATGTGTCTTAAAACAATCGGCAGTGAAAAGAGAGTAAAAGTTCACTTATGAATGTAGTAAGGTTAAATTAGTCTAACATTGTGTTAAATAGTTAGTGAGCTTTTAGATTAATTTAATTACACAGTGTCCAAATGTGTTTATATTATTGTGATATTTAATATGTGTAGATTCTTATAGGAAATAACTGGAAATGAATTTAAAGGAAATGAATTCCATATATTCAAAATAAAGGCTTGAAAAAGAATCGAAGGGTCAAAATTGATCATTTGATGACAATGTATGATTTATTGGATAAAGCTCGTTATTGATTAATACGAAAACATTTCAATAAAATAGATCTTGTGTTTATTTTATACGAGGAATATTTTATGTTGTAGTGTTTGGAGAAGGGGGGGGGAGGAGATGAGACACTTTTTATATGACTCCTCTGTTTGATTTTCCTAGTTATGTCCTAGAAGTAAATGTGCAATAGTAAAAATTATTGGAGTGTTCATTTCAGTTTGAAATTTTAAAGAGATTTAATTAAATCGTATTTTGAATATATCACAAATCAAATTCAGAATCTGTATACATTCAAAACCTAAGCCAAATTATAGGGCATAAGTTGGGAGTAATCATTTACCGAATTTTTATCATATGAACTTCCTAGGTTTTTCTTATAAAATTATTTAAAAAAGAGAAAGAAGGAAAAGAAAATGATATAACAAACTGAGGAAGAAAAGTATAATAGAAAGCAATAAAATGAAAATAAATTGAAAATGAAATGTAGTAAGAAAGCATACAAGTCAGCTTTATGCAACACAAAACAACAAAGCTGAAGTGCGGTGGCAAATTATGTTGCACTTGCATTATGTAGTTAGTGCAATGCATCCGAGTTGGGTGTACAAATTGAAAACTTATTTTATATTAAATCATTTTCTGAAGTATTTCAATTATATTTAAACTAATTGTAACACATAATTTAGAATGTAGTAAACCGTCTAATAAATTGTGAAAATGTCTGAACTGTGTAAATGATCAAAAGAATTTTAAAAAATATACAAAATATAAACTTGTTAAAATTTTCACAATTTTTTACCAGACAATAATTAAATCATTTATTATTCCTGTACTCTCTTTCATAGTAAAAATAATGATTAAATAATATATAGAACAATATTTGAAACATATTTTACAATAAAATAAATTTCAAAGCCTGTATTACGAATCTGTGTTTCAAACATAATTTAGAAAACATATTATTGATAGGTGTCCCCATTTTTTTTTTTTTAATTTAAAAAAGGGAAAGTGGCTTTTAAATTAATTTTCTCAAAAAATAATAATGAATTCATTTTTCCAGTATCCAAGTCACTAATATATATAATAAAGTACTATACCTTAATTTTCCGTCAGTGAATAATTTCAGGCAACAAATCCAACTATACGCGTCATTTAATCGATGAAGACCATAGTTACTCGGACTTTGATAGCAATTTAAAACCTATTAAGATTTGCAGTAAAAGCAAATTTATGAATGCCGTAGAAGAATATGAAATCTACAAGGCTTTTAAAACATTAAATTCAAATAATGAACACCGATTATTGAACGACCAACTGAACTTTGATTCGAATATCCTGTATGACGCAGCAATAATAATTCAGAACGCCCGAGGCATATTATAGTTTTTATGTGTTGTTTAACAACGGACAACCAGTGCATATCCGGGAGCCGTAAGATGCGCATCTACAGACTGTGTTTTTTAAATGTGTTGTGTGTTATGTGTATTTGTTGGTGTATTTAACGTTTTGACGACCTCCTTCCATAGAGGGAATTTCTGATGATGGGATAAAAATCTCGAAACGCGTCAAGATTAAAGAAAAAGAAGTTCACTGACGGAAAATTAAGGTATAGTACTTTATTATAAAAAATAATAAATAACTTATGAAACTAAATATGTAATTTGTATACGGTAATGCAAAATTCAACAATTTCATTGGATTTGGAAGAGAGATTTGTTAGGTTGGGTTAGTTATGTTACGGAAAGGGTTTTGCTCATCCCTTCAATTACTTTTTGAGTATGTCGTTTGTAATACTGAAGAATAAGTCCGAAACTTAACAAATTTAAATGTTTCATCTAAATATGGCAAGAATAAACATTTTGAAATTAATTTAAATTTCAAAGGGATCTAAAAACCAAATATGTATAAACCAATGCAGGATTTGCACTAATTACTATCGAGCATTGAAAAATTTAAACCAATACAAATTTGTATCAATTTGAAGCCTACCTGATTTTTAACCTCACAGTATAAGATCAAATCATTCTGTAGACAACATTAACACATCAAAGTTAAACATTAATTGTAGTCTCTTTCACTAGGTACAGTACTATTAACGTGACAAAAATGTTACTGACAGACAGACAAACAAACTATATCCTTTAAATGGTCTATAGGCTCCAAATGTGAAGAAACCTTTATAAAAGTGATTTTAATATTTTTATACCATGATGGTCTGATATTTCTGAAACAAATTTAGTGTGAACTAATAAAGTTTTACAGTTTCTCCAAATGATTTTACAAAACCGCTAGGCATCTAGTTTTAACTTTGGAGTGAAATTCTTATGGTTTCTAATCAGACTGATATATGTGGGTGTAGGGTAGGGCCTATATCTGTATTTAGTGTTATTGCTTATTCTTCTGAATTTTTATGAGTTAAAAAAAAATTAAGAAAAATTAACACTGAAACAATATTCATTTAAAACAAATTCCAAATATTTGTTATCAAGCTTTGATTATTTACAGCGAAATTATCCCTTTAAAATGCATGTTATTTAATAAACCAAAAATTAAAAACTCCTTTGTAGAACATTCAATGTATCTTTAAAAAAGAGTAAAAAAACAAAATAAAAGTATTATATTTACAATAATATTTGTTAGATGTGGAAATATGCATTTGAGAAAATGTGCACAATAAGATTGTAATCAAAGATATTATAATTTATATCTGGAAAAGGGTTCTAAAATACATTATTATTTACACTTATTTAATATAAGTAAACATTTTAAATCTATATTTATTTCCATAAAACTATATTACCATACCTTTATGTATACCTACTGTAATGTCATTCCAAGGCACCAGTTCTACAAGATGGTCTGTTCCACAAAGAAATTAAATATAAATTGTGTAAATATGGTTAAGTACATATGCAAGCTCATTAAAGTAGTGATTTAAGTAAACTTTGATATATCAGTAAGTCTTGATAATATTAGGTCTTTTGTACATAATTTTGTCAATGAAATGGTAAATTGCTTTCTCTGTTATAGAAATTCAAATTCAAACCCACATAATAATGTTGCTGTTTGTACAGATAGAAACAAATAATATTGATAGAAACCAAGATTCATCAAAATCACTAGAAAAACAAAAGTTTCTCTTAAAATATCTATTGTGGTAATTTATTCGAATCTTTTTGAAACCAAAGAAACTGAAATTCAGTTGTCAATTCTCAATTATGTACCCTCTGTCAAATGGTGGTAAATTTTATCAATATTCAGCCGAAAACTAAAAGATACATTCATGAAATATATGTTGTAGTATGATAAATGTATTTACTGATCATCATTTAGTGGCTAGCAATCTTATTTGGTGTGCAAAAGGTTACTGTTTCAATCCAAATAAGACTCAAAAAGTTCTGGTGTTGACCCAAAGTGATGAGTTAACGGGTAGACAATTTTGATTTTAAAACCTGAAATTTTGGTAAGAGAACTCAATATTCTGAGCATTAATTACCCGACTGAAAAGTATCTAGCTGGCCTAGGCCTTTCATAGTCTATTGTACCACCGGATTATTCATGTTATTATTATTGGTTGATATGACCACATTTAATTTGTAATTGGTGGCTTCATAATTGTGTAATTTATTAAACCCTCTCTTACTTTGCTTGTGGAGATGACCTTTATGCTTCGTAGTGTTTATTATTTTATTTTATAAATTCATATATATATATATATATATATATATATATATATATATATATAAAGAGAGAGAGAGAGAGAGAGAGAGAGAGAGAGAGAGAGAGAGAGAGAGAGAGAGAGAGAGAGAGAGCGAGAGAGAGAGAGAGAGAGAGAGAGAGAGAGAGAGAGAGAGAGAGAGAGAGAGAGAGAGAGAGAGAGAGAGAGAGAGAGAGAGAGAGAGAGCGAGAGAGAGAGAGAGAGAGAGAGAGAGAGAGAGAGAGAGAGAGAGAGAGAGAGGGAGAGAGAGGGAGAGAGAGAGAGAGAGAGAAGCTATCTACTTCCTTCGTTTGAGTCGGAAACTATGTTTCAGAGCTGTTTATATTCAAACATCCTTCTAAACTCTTGCCGTTATTTTATTTTTGTAACTTAACATATTCAGAAAATAAACGTTTTTTGTGATGACACCTTCGAAATGATAAAAACAATTAAGTTTGAAATGTATCGAACTTAAAAATAAAGAATTTTAATTTTAATAGATTAACGAAATAAATTTTAAAAGTTTTTTTTTTTTTTACACATTCAAATTTAATATTTTCTTAAATTTAGATCAATTATTTAACTTGTATTTATTTTACAATACTGATTATTTTTGAAATGTGAGCTGATTTTTAAATTTCTGTTTAGATATCCCAAAAAATTTTAAATTTCTAAAATGTATGTTAAATTGAAGAAATGATCAGAAGGGTCAAAATTAAGAGATCTTCCCATTTTATCCATCAGTTCATTTACAGATAAAGATAAAAATATTTAATAATTGTTCAGTAATTTTGGAATTGATTCTCAACCAATTTTGATAAGCCTAAGGAATTTACATTGTCTTCAAGTTCTGAATTCCAATTCATCATTAATAAACCACAAGAGGTTAAAAAAAAAAAAAAAAACTATTTAAAAATAGTTTAACATTATTCTCCTTTTTTTACAAAATAAAATTTGTAATAAAGAAAGCAACATTTTATTTTTGTCAATAAAATTACATAATGTATGTGATAATAAGGATGAATTTTAATTACTCAAATACTTTCACCAGTTACAATCACATTTTACTTTGTGAAACAGATCCATCATATATATTTTTTGCTAATAACATATATTTAAAAAAACTACACAATCTTCAATTACATGCATAAGAATTAAATTTAAGAAATATGATAAGGTATATGATGATGTTAAATTGTTCTGATTATTTTCATTATTCAAAACATTGTCATTTTATTTTGAAATTAGTATATTAAAAAAAAAAAAACTTCAATGAAATACTGACACCAGAGACATCTGTTTATAATTTGATAAACAAATTTAATAGACAAAGGAGTAATTTGGTACCAATTTTGACTAAATATGTGTGTATATGTATATAAGTAACTACATGCTATAGCTGTATTAACATATAAGCAAACCGTTTGGCAGTTGAAATTTATATTCTATAAATATGATACGTAGACTTTGCTTTAGAAATAATTAGTCATGTTTGCTAAAATGAAATATTACACACTAAATTTCAAAATGTCAAAAGATCAGAGAGTTTAAGACACTAGTTTCCTGATACTAGTTCTTTAGTCTGAATAGTTAAAACCTTCTTAATTATAGGTCGTAAAATAACTAAGTATGGCAAATTTAAACTATATATATATTTCAAATTCCTTCTCCTCAATTTGTTTTCTTTTATTAAAATAGAATTCATACTATAAACACAAGTTTTAGCTTCTTAACAGTTAAGAAGACATGGGCGTCATCACCAGTTCATTATTGGGGGGGGGGGACATATGCCGGGGGTCTGGGGGTATGGAAATTTTTTAAAATTAAACTTCTCAAAACATCGTTTTTATGCATTTATTTATGCGTTTGTAACAGAAATGTAATGTTAAAAACCCTAGTAAAGACAAAGCCCGATGTTTACCTTTTAAGGTTTTAAGTAAATCATTCGTTTTTAGCAAAAATGTTTTTATATCTCAAATATTGGGGGTGGACGCGTCCCCCCGTCCCCCCAGGCGATGACGCCCATGTAAGAAGAAATCAGTAATAATTCACAAACTAGTGAAATTTTAATCAATTTAATTTGGTATGTAAGGTACCTAGTTTATTACTTATTATCCATTGAAAAAAATCCAGTGAAAAAATAAAGGTTAGTAGATTGTTAAAAAAAAAACATACCAGCCTTTAGAAATAGTTATTTCTTTTTTAGAGTTCCTTCTTACCACAAAATCTAATTTCTCTGTGACTTTAACTGCACGAAATTTCAAAATTTCCAATTAATTCAGAGTTAACATAAGAAAATCACTTGGCATACAGCTAAGGACCACAAGAACTATTATGAATTCATGTAGATGAATTATATTTTGAGGAATTACTGAAAAACATTTCATAAAGCTAATTTTGAAATTTTCTAACAATTTAATTTAAGTATCAATCATATTCAACAAATAGTAGAAACAATCTTAGTTATTAAATTTGACTGAAGAACAATTTTTGAAAATTGGCTGGCATTTTGATATTTAGTAACAAATTTTCTAGCAGTGAACTTGCCTAACGATTTTTAGAACAAAGCCTATATGCTAAAATTTAATCAAAATTGTTATTCCTAAAGCTTATTCTTATAATGTTATTCATTATATTATATAGTAGTGGGAAATGGTTGAATTGGTGTGTTTCATATCCTCGGTTGTAGGGATTTTTAGAAAGGAGATAGCAAAATCTAGAATTTTTATTTAAGAAAATAATATGATTTAACTGGTCTTTCATGTTTCATTTGCACTTCTAATATTTGATATGATTATTACTTCCTTCACCCTAATATTTACCACCACCAGTTCATCCTCTGTCATTATACTTTTATTAGTTAATTCTGATGACAAGTTATTTTTGTAGTTTTTAAATAATATAACTACCATATTTATACTGTTTACAATTCATTTACTTCCATAGCTTTATGATGGTGCAAAAACTTGAATATCACATTTTTTATTATGAAATTTTCAGTGATTCTCTTCTTTGTCTGTGGCATTTTTTTTCTTCATAAATTATCTCAAGAACATATTGTCTGTTTGACAAACAGATGAACTGAACTGACAATAATTGTTGAGTTTCAGGAAGGTACATTTCTCAGGGATTAGTTAAAATTAAGAACAAATCACCTTAAATAAAATTTAAGGGAAAGTGAAAACAGTTTGACACACATTTTCTAAAAATGGGTGATTAAAATGAATTACAGTTTGGAAGTTTTATCCAGGATAGAATAGATTTTTGTTTTGGTGAACATTGTTTTAGAGAATGGGTAACCTTTTGTGTGTGTATTACATAATTTTTATTGACATAAAAATTAGAAAATCATGTTCTGGGCTATAATATCTTTCTTCTTTATTTTTTTCTATCAAAAGATGATCATTATGTTTAGATCCATACATATGCTAGATACTTTTTAAGTAAACTTTACATGTTTATATGTATTCATTTCATACTTAATATTATTTTACTACTACTTAAGTATTAAAGGTAAAATCAATAAGTGAATTTTAGATAATGCCTGAAAAAATAGTAAAATAAATTGATGACAAAGAAAAAATTGGTGATGTGTCTAGATCATAATTTTCTAATTAATAATCTTTGAAGAGTTATAATGTTTAATTCCTGTTCTGAATTTGAATCATATTTAAACCCACTTAAGTTTAATTGTGAGGTTCATTCTCCATTTAACTTGTTAACTTGAAAATTAGGCTCATCTCTTCTCGATAAATGTGTGCAACTTATATTCAAACTTTCCTATTTTTATACCATTTTATTTAAGATGTCAAGGGTTCAATGATTTCAAGGATTACCAGTGTAAAAACCATAAAATTTACTCTGCATATGTATGTTCTTAGCTGAGATATGGAGTAGTCTTCTGGAGAAAATCTGTTGATGCTTTTAAAATTTTCTGTATTCCGAAACGAATAATTAGAGTAACGTTTAATTTTAAATTTAATCAATCATGTAGACTTTTTTTGAAAAATATAGAATTTTGACTTTTCCATCTATTTATATATATGAAATGTTGGTGTTTTTTAAGGCAAACCAGAGTATGTTTGAAGAAAAACAACATAACCATAAATATCTCATGAGGAAAAAAGTGTTGCAATATTCTGTGCCCAGATTGCAATTTTTAGAACGTGGCGTTTGTTACTGTGGTTTGAAATTATTTAATAAACTTCCGGAAAATATTAAAAAAAACAAAGTTGTTTCAAGAACTTTCGCAGATTATTCAGAGGATACCTCTTGAAGAGTGCTTTTTACTCAGTGGAGGAATACCTCAGCTCATAACCTCTGGATGACTAGGATGCATTTTGTATTCAGGATGACGACTCAAATAATTGATTAATATGAGATAACATGTATACACTGAGTCTTAATTTGTTTGTATTTTATAAAATTTCTATCTTGTGTATTTGTTGTATTGTATATTGTGTGCTGTGAGTAATTTTTGTATAGTATGACAAGTCAAATGTATACCGCAGCACTGCTACACTATGTATGCCATAAATGATGCAAATAAATAATAATAAATTATAACAATGTATTTACAAAGGTCTGATCATTCTACAGGACACAAATCCCTCATTAAATTTATAAAGTTTTAGTTATATCTGACTTGAAATAATGCATGATAAAAATGCCACAGACCTAATGAGAAAACATAATTTTGATAATTGTAAGGAAGAAAGACATAATAATACAAATGGTAATTTCGAAACTGGTTTCAGAACATTAGACAATTCATATTGTATTCCTGAGGGATCAACAATTTTAAAACTGTCAAAATTATTGTGTCAAAATTTGATTATTTTCCTTTATATAATTAATTAGAAAGTGGAAGAGTATTTAGTCAGCACGAATAAGATAGTTATTATTTAACATCTTAACTATTACTGAATCTGTAAAATTAATATCAATTCCCACTATAATTTAAAAAAACAGACTGTTTACAAACAGACATAAGTAGAAAATCACTCATGTATTGCATGCCTAAAATGAGACCTATATAAAAATAAGTCTGTTTTGTATGAGACAAATACATTTTTCCATTATACTACTTACCAATAATAGTTGGGGTAGAGCGAATGAAGTCTTTAATAATTACAATTTTACAACAATTTTTGTGAACTATCTCCTCCTAAACTACTGCTGTATAGACTCGAATGTTTTATATGGTTATAATTTTGAAATAAATTATGAAATTTTTTTAAAGAACTTCAATTTAAATATTACCATTTGTCTTCAGTTGAAATATATGGGGAATTATATTTAACTGTTGTTGGTTAGGACATATGAACAAATTAAGTTATGTTATAATCTTTTGTTTCCTTCTTTTAACCTATTTTGTAAATTTACAACAACTGTGCACAGTGAAATACACCAATCACTAACTAACAAGAATTTTATTTTGTATTGAGGAAAATTTCTTATTAAAAATTTACAATTGTTAAAGGAAAAAGACAATTATGTTAAGCAATAGTATTTTTTTTAAATTGAATTTCTTACTATTAGATAATTATTTATCTTGTAGTTGTTTCCTATGACAGTTTTGAGTCCATACTCATCAGCACTCTGGCATAGAAATAAAGTTAGACAATGATTTATTATCTTCAAACTATTTATAGAATTTATTCTACTAGGAAGTTATGAAAAGATAAAATGTAATTCATAATCAGCTGTTCGCTCCACCCCTTTCCGATAGTAAAGAGTACTTTGGTAGCTACAGGTAACAAACAACTAGATACATGACAAAGGACATCAAATATCCCTTATACTTACCTTCATATGACGAATCCATGCCAAATTTTAACACTAACTACATAACGTGCTACGTTACCTTTCATTTGCCATTGGACACAAACAGAACCAAACAAGTAGATATGGAATAAGCCTTATTTCAATTAAAAACCAAAACTTTTATGTTATTTATGTTAATTAAAATTAATTTTTTTTTAAGTGTAGGTATCTCATGAATTACCGATGCACACAACAGGCCAAATTGCTCACCAATGTGTCGCAGAACGGCACCTGAAAAGGAGTACACACCACAACTTTGTTAGAACACACGTCAACACAATTCTAATACAAAGGGAAATGTGAAAACATATTTGTATTGGACTCATTAAATATTTGTTAAATTAAAATCGAAGGATTTGAAATATAAAACTAACCTGAGAATGATCTATTAACTTCACAAAACAATAGTATGTTTAGTGGTTTATATTTTCCATATTTATCTGAATTTAAAAAATTAGAAACATTTTTAATGTTTTCTTGATTTTTTTAATAGTTAATAATGTGTTATTAAAAAAACTTCATTTAATATAATTAAGTTATTTACGTACTAATTTGATAGCCAAAAATGTAAATATGATCAAATTTGGATAAAAGATACTTCATATTATAATTATATATCAGTAATCTCATTTATAAGTAGTATATAGCTAATTTCTCTTTTTAGGAAAGAGCTTTTAAAGCGATTTGACATGTTTGAACCAAAGTAAGATCTGTTCCATTTACACTAATCCTGACCATCAATAGCACCATTTAAGAATTCATTCATATGTATACATGTGTCAAGCCAAATGATAAAAATGTATGGTATTAATAAAATTTGTTATACAATATACTATATTTGAATTTGTTAGCTAGAAAAATCGGATGTTGGTTTTAAGGGAATCCAAAAGACTCTTGCTTGTATTCTCTTTTATTAAAAACATAAATTACAATTTACAAAAAAAAAAAAAAAAAAACTAGTTCAGAGAAAATAACAATGCTTGAAATTACCAACTAATAACTTGTCTTATTAAAGAGCTGTGAGACACTGAAGAACATTGTTATCTGACACATTCAAAATGTTCATGTTGTAAAAAAAATGGACCAAATGTGTGATTGTTAGAGTAAAAAATCAGCATAGTTTGGATAAATATTTAGATTTTTAAAAAATAACAAACTAGTTTGAGACTTAAAAAAAATTATTTTTTTCATACCAAATTTAGTGTACATTAGGTAAAATTTATAACTGATAGAAAAGAAATATTGGTAAAATATTTAAAATAAGGTCTAAAATCAATCCTTTATTAAAATTTAATTGGTTACATAATTTGCCAAAACTAATAAAAAAATATAAAAAAACATATAACACAGTTTTCACTAATTTGGTGAACATCTGACAAACATTGTTAGCTCTAGAATACATATACATATATTTGTCAAAATTGAATGCCTTGTCAAAAGCATGATCATTGAAACATTCTATAGACCCTGGGATAGGTTATATTACAATAACAGTAGTGAAAACTGTATTTTTTAATATCTAATAAAAGTTAACAGTTATAATTATTGGACTATTAATAATTAATAGGCTAAAATGAAATATCTTTGATTTAGGTTTACATGATGTAAAAGTATATACTTAGATATGTTTCCACATTTCCTCAGATTTTATTAATCACAAAACTACATCAAAACTTAACAACTACATGAATTACAACACTGCAAATACAATGAAATCAAGGGTCACTTTTGCTGCTATTCTAATTAACTACAAAAGTAAAGAATATTACAATACAAAACCACTATGTTTAAATGATCTTAGATTTTGGTTGTAGAAGTTTCATTTATTGTTTAGATGTAGAAGAATTTGAAATAAATTGATATTTACATGCTGTCAGTTTAAATTAGTAAACAAGCACAATTGAAACAATTAATAACTAGTGATGTTAAATTTAAAATAAACATCAAACAACATTGTTAAAATTTTCTATACATGTTCTATGAAATAATTATTTTTTAATGTGAACACATTGGAGCTAGACATTGTTAACAGGACATCATATATTTTTATACAGAATATTAGGTGATTGAGAATTTATGAAAATTATTTCTTTTAAAAGAGTGTAAATAAATTATGTTATGTTATATGGTGACAGAACTGTTCTCCTTGGAAAATCCACAAGTTTGATTGGATGGCTAAAATATACTCATAACTTAGACATCCTCGGCTTGGTCGATTTAGCTAAATACCAATAGAGTAGATTTATTTCTCAGTTTTTGTGTGAAATACATATGTTTTATACACTTTTATGATGGTTTTAATATAGCAGATAGAATATTACAAAGGTCTAGATGAAAAAATTTGTAAAACTGTTAAATACACAGTGGTTATAAAGAAAAATAGAAAAATTCAGGGAAAAGTAATTGTAAGTAACAGGGATGTTTTAGGTAATTTTAGAATGATGTCAATATCCAAAACTTTACATCTGGTAATAATTTTTTATTGCAATTTTCATTGTATTTTGTAATCATTTCATACTATTAACCAACAAACACTAGTATGTTTGAATGTTAATATTCAAATATTAGTTCCTTTGTTGTGTTCTTACATAGATGTACTTCACAAAAAACATGTTTAGTTGCATGTGTTGTAAAAATAATATAAAAATAATGGGAGTATAACTCTAATTAAAAGTTGATACAAGCAGTTGGATAAGCAATTTTTTTTAAATCAAAGAAAAAAGTCAAAAGTTAAAGAGTTTTACAATCTTGAAGTTGTGGTCTCTTTAACAATAAATTTGTATGTGAATAGTTATTTACTGTGAATAGTTTTAAGATGTATTGTACTTCTGCAAAACAAGGCTGACTCTTTCCTCGCTGCCTGTCTTCAACTTCCACACCTTTGTCCATCAGTGTTTGTTAAGTTTCAAAAAAAAAAGTTCAATTTTTTTAGTGGATGATTGAACATCAATGTGTGAGACCTGTCTGATAACTGTTGATTATTTGGTATGTTAGCCGTCAAAAGTATTTAGACCTAAGGATTTATTTCATTCTATTTCTTTATATACACAAAGTACATAATATAATGATATTAATTTAGTGTTATTCATTGAAAATTGTGATTTTTGATAGAAGCATACAGACTTACATATTTTGTTAATCATAGTAGGTCTGTACTTAGTGAAATTCCATATTAAGGTAAATAATATCTCACAAATAAATTTCACAACTCAACAATATATTGCGACAGCTGTTCCTCAATTAATCATCTTCAGACAACTAAATATACTTAAATGTGAAAAATCTATCACAATATATTGTTGAATTAATTGTGCAATTTATATGTAAGTTATTATTTACCTTATTTTGTTATGAATATGTAATAAATAAATAAGGACTATGATATGAAATGTTTTGCAATTGATATATATTTTAACCTCATTTTCAATATTAATATGTACAATATTGGTAGAATACTAGAACGGTGGAGGGAGATGAATGCGTAGGCTAAGAATGAAGTGTATTGCGGATGCTAATTAATTTATGTATTCGAATAAGCTGGATTTTTGGGAAATATAACTGTTTAATTACTGGGCTTTTCTACTTGTCTATTACTAAATTTACATTTAATATTTTCATACAAATCTTGAACTCTCACAGTATTAATTTCACTTTTTGAATATTTTAAGATCAATATTATATTTTCAGATGTAGAAGTTTTAGTTTTAACTGATAATTCTGTATATTCAGAAAGCATTATTAACAGTTTTTAGAAACCTAATTTTATAAATGATTAGACATTCAGAACAATTTTAAGATTTAAAAAAGTTAAATGTTTTATTACATTCAATTTAATAATACAAAATGCAGGTTTACATTGAAAAGTTTATATTATTTTTCTGGAAGCTCCCCCTCCCTCTTGTGGGTGGGATGAAGTTGAAGTCACATTGTAAAAGATTCTTTTTAACTAATAGGTAGAACATATTTTTTCCATCATAATTCATACAAAATGTAGGAAATGTTTTCCCAGATCTTTTTTGATACATTATACTAGGGGTACATACTGGCATTGTTGTTAAAATGTTCAAAATAGATTCAGAGAAATAGGGATAAAATTGTTCATCCACTGGAAAAATGTAGCCTATCTACAAATTTATAACTTAATAGCTCCAGTGTAAATATATAAGATATTTTTAACTCTAATTAAAGTCATAGAAAGAAAATTAATGAGCATTATAAAAAGGTAAAACACAATGAAAATTAACCTATTTAACACTCCGCACACAAAAATTTTAATTAACACATATGAAAAACTAATACTGAATAAGACACTGAAGTAGACACACCATAATGTCTCATTAAGCATTTTAAAAAAAATGTTAAGACAAAAGTGAACGTTTTCAAATAATAAAATAGAATTATTATTTTTTTATTTGGTAGAAGATTTCAAAATTATTTCACAAGAATTTTAAATTTTGGATAGAATAAGATGCTGCTAAAAAATACAAATTTTTTAATATAAAAACAAACTTCATCTTTATACATCCACCAATTAAAAATAAATAATTAATTCTGTTATATTGTTTCCTTGAAATCATTTTTATACTTATACTTATATTTTGAGAAATTATAAAGGGTCAACTGAAATTCCTCACCATTAAGGAGGTATAAAAGAGAAAAAATAAATACTGTATAATATTAAGCCAGTATAATCTTTGCTTCAAATTTGAATTAAATAGTTAAATAGCAGCAAAATTTACCCTGAACAATAATAATTCTAGGCAATATGAAATAAAATAGGACTGAATGCAGCAACCCAAATGATATTAAGGTTTTAAGCATTTGAAAGTAATACACCATTCATTTGAAGTATTTGTATGTTAAAATAACCAACAACCCTTATGTCAAACTTATACTTAGACACTTATAAGCTTACATATTAGTGTTTAGATTTTGAATGGATAGGAGACACAAGCTTACCTTGGAAAGTGGTCCTAGTAGTACACAAATAGAAAACACAATAAAATACTAAAGTTCTGAAATATTTTGTAAAAACTGTTCATTTTCTCAATCAGTAGAGAGTATAAAAAGTTCTTTTTAAAATGTAAGTTATTTTTATACTTTTTGAAGTTTTTTTAATACTCTCTACTGATTGGAAAACTGAACAGTGTTTACAAAAATTTCAGAACTTTAGTGTTTTATTGTGTGTTTTTCTAGTTGTGTACTAGTAGTTAATACCTAAGATCATTTTCCAAGGTAGGCCTGTATTTCTTATCCATACAAAATCTAAACATAATAGGCTATGTGCCCTATTATACTCTAACCTAAAACTTTACAAATATAGTGTTAGTCATGGGTGAAATAATACTGAATTTAGTTCTCATTATAAATTTTTAAAACAATACAACAAACAAAGTAATTATTATACATTTTTTAGGAGATTCTATTGAGTAACTTTCTTTAAAATTCTGCAATGGTGGCTAAATAATCTTCTATATACCAAACAGTTTTAAAAATTATCAACAGATATTTTTAAATTTCAAGAATATATGATTGAAGTTTGAATATTTTTACTAAGCAGGTAGCTAGAGAGAGAGAGCCATTGCATTAAATTGTTATTTCCACCCTTTATTTTACACTTTTAATTCTTAATAAACTTCAAACTTTCAAGTATTTTTTGTATTTTATTTATATTACTACTTGCAGTAATTATAAATCAAAAATATTAGTGCTTCCAAATTTAAACAACTTTTTCTTTCTCTTGCCAAATTTTTAGTATTCTACCAACAATTTTGTTGGTTTATAAGCAAGCTATAATATTATTTGGAATAAACAATCATTTAAATTTATATAAGAAATAAATGTAAAATATATGAAGTCAAAGATCAACAACATTATATAACTATTAAATATTGATCACAGCAATGTTTTAAAACTGGGAATGGTGTATTTCTAACAACTGTAGAAAGTAGAAAGCAATGGCAGTATTAATAGATAATGTATACTCATAAATAAACCGTAGATTAAAAATACAAAAAGCAAGTAATGTTGAAACAAACCAGCATACATGTTCTAAAACTACATTCACTTTGCGGGAAAACAATATTCCAGCTTTAAAGCATTAAACAATGGAATGAATGAGTAAGATGAAATATGAGGCTGTCTATCTCTCTCACTGGCACACAAGCTGTCACACAATGTTATATTTTATGTCATTGAAGCATGAACTAAGTGGAGCAAATGATATATAGCTAATATCACTTACCAGGAAATATCCTAACGAAATTAAATACTACAGTTCAAAATAAATTCACTCTTAGAAATATGAAACAAAGTACTAGATTTGCAACAAGTACAAATGTAACTCAAGAATTACTTGTGTAGCCATATTTTCCAGTAGAAATGAAAAAGTAACAAAGTGTTTGTCAAATTTGTATTCAGAGTCAAAATTTTAACAAAATAGTTAAAATAAGAAGCTTTTTTCTGAATTTTTAGTCATCAGTTTTTCTTATTTGAAAAATGTTGTTGAAGAAAATTTACTTAAATTTGTAAAATATATAAAAAGTGGTTTTTTGATTTGTTTGGGTGTTTAACAGAAAACATAAAAAATCAGGCTTTGTAGTGCACTGAAATAAATTAAAAGTTCAGTGAAAATTTTATTATAGTTGGCTTGGCCATTTGGGCTATTAGAAACAATACGTAGGATATCTGATCATCCCCTGCTTGTTGTGTGGATTTGTTCTATGATAGAATTGAAATTGAAAGTATCAAGTTATTTTTCTACAAATGAAGATTATCTTTGAAACTGAGAACATAAGAGGCATGCAAATACTGAAACTAAAGAGTAACTATACTTTGTTCAGCGAGAGTTTTGAGTGAAGAGCCACTTCCTACAATTTTTAATAATTAAAAAACAAAAACAAATTAGTGGTAATTTGCATAGAAGTAATATTTTTTACCCCTCCCTGCGGGAAAATTTTTTATTTGTAAATAGTTTTAAGGCTTGTGGCATTTCACCACATTTCGAATTGTCACAGCAGGAAATTAACAGTGGTGAATCATTTGCCTTGTGCAACGAGATGGCCCTTGCACATACAGAGTGTGTGTCAGACAGCGAAATTGAACAGTCGGAATTATTTTACTGGCAATCAATTAAAGTTTAAAGAACCATATTATCCTGAACAATGGTCGGCTAAGGCCATTTGGACAGGTCTAAAGACCTCCAGGAAAATGGATGATTAAGTGCTTGTAAATTTTACTGTAATTATATGAGAGATAGTTATGACGAACAACGGTTACAATGTCTTTGAACCAAACCACGTTACCCCTTAAATAATTTTTAATACGTAAGTAACCAATAGATTAGTATTTTAGATATAAATTTACATTGTTTAACTCATTATAAGATGGCTTAGTGTATCAGTGACCTGGAGGGTTAATTGGAAAAATGGCTAATTAATTTAAGGGCCCACAATCTTACTAAATGCACCAAGTTTGACATTTATTCCTAAAAATATACCATAAATCGCCCAGTTATACCTTAACATCCCAAATGGTAGCAATAACATCGCAAATGGTAGCAGACCGGCGGCACTCTACAATCTCAACAGGGAAAAAATATACCAATGCCTATGCATTTGGCACAGTTATTAAAATTCGCACAACCCATGGTCGCTGAGCCAATCCAAACTTTCTAGGATTATTAGGGCCTCAAAACTCAATCCAGGTTTTGACCTTCAAATTCTTTTGGACTTTCAAACTGCAAAGTACATATAGGTCCATGCCGGCCTATCCATCGATGTCCAAACTTTTCATTCAAAGGGTCTGTGACAAATGCACTAAAGTGCAGGAGTGCGCCATCTTGTTGGAAATAAAGTTGTTGAATGTTTTCGAGTTCATCCAGCTGAAGTAAATAATAATTGATTAACATATCTAGATATACAATTCTATTAATTGTCATTTCAGCAAAGAAGAAAGCACCTATCAGACGATTTTTCATCACGTGCGTTACTTTCATGTGGTGGATCTTTTCTGTATTTGCGTCGAAATGCATGTTGCACTGAAATTACAGTCTTGAATTCGGCCAGCAACAAAACACACTTTCCTTTTTCTTTATTAGAGAACATAACACACATACCCCACATAACACTCCAGAAAACACAAAATACACTACTACAACAGTGCAAGAACTAATTTTGAGGTTACAACAGCTGTTAAACAAACTTTTGGGTTATAGGCTATTAGCGATATCAATACAACACAACAAATGTTCCCTACTGTCTTGGTATGCATTAATGAAACTCCGCCATAATTTTATGATAACCCTGTATATCTCTCTACAAAATATGACTTTTGTATTTTATACAAAAAATACAATCTGAATTATATGAAAATCTTAACCTTTACTATTATATAACATTTATATTATATGTTATGTTTTACCAAAGAAGCATAAATATATAAATAACAAATTGACTCTACTTTAATTTTTGTTTCCCGTATTTATTTAATTTGTTGTTTTATATATCCAATATTTAGCGAATATTCATTCATATATTAAGAGTGATACCTTGGTTATACATTTTAAAGTTGACTTCGGTTCCTGAATGGTGATCTGTAGTAAGGAGTGACAGTTTATGTCCTCAAATTGATCATAGGAAGTCATTAAGCGCCAATCTTGAAGTTGTGTGGAAATCGGTTGAGAAGTTTCTGAAGATATGATGTTGTTAAAATGCTCCCACGTCAAATTCTCAGGATCTGCTTGAAGTTCAATTTTAGTTGATTTTAATATTGTTATTATTTGTAGTCTTTTAGAATTGAATCAGTGTTCATTTATTTATTATTCAACATTTACATTTATTTTGATTCTTATCCATTTTATTTTCTTCCAATTCTTTATAAAAACAAAAACTGTCCCATAATCTTTATGAAGTTACTTCATTCCTTCATCTAATTTGAATATAAAATATAAAAAAGAATCTTATTACTTTTAACCCTTTGTAACTCGTTTACTGCAATACCAATCACCCAGTAGTTATTCTCTAGAGAAACTTCTTGAAGATGTTCCTTGAAAGAAGGAAATATTAAGAGTAACTTAAGTTTAATATTTCACTTCACTTAGAAGTAAACTTTGTTTTGATATTTTGGTCAATTTCCCTCAAACTTCCCTTTTATCTTTTGACCTTTATGTGTTTAATTTTGGTTTGAATGCACCAAGTTTTTGTTCTAAGATTATTAGTAATGCTTCTTTTAATTATTTTTCTGTTTCTTTTGATTATATTGCAATTTTTCAATTATCAAATTTTTGTATTGTATAATATGCTGTTGGCAGTTGCCTTAAGCTCCGCCTATGTGTAGTGGGGCTTCCTTATTTGAATGTTTATTGTCCTATCCTGCAAAATTAATTAATTTTTGCAAATTTTCTTAATTTTGCCATATCTTTGTTTGAGATGGAATTTAAGAATTCTAAATGTGTTGTTCTTTTCCTTATGCCTTGTAGAATCCATTGAAACTTGAATTGTGGTTATCCGACCATAACTACCCCAGTTATTCGGGTTTGAATGTTTTTGTATTATTTTCTTGACCATATTCTGATCCTTACTGAATTTTATACTTTTTTTCTTGTGTTCCTGGTTCTTTTGGGTATAAACGGAAGAATCTATTTGGTTTTTTTGGCTATAGCCCTCTTGGTTGCTGAGATATTCATCGTCCAAGGTCATAATTTTCTCATCTAAAATGTTTTAGTGAAAAATCCCCCCAATTCATAATGTATATGCTTCTATTGATCTTACATTACAAAACTACATATTCTTATTCTATTTCAACAATAAAATTTTCATGTTTTATTTTCAAATATATTTATTTTTGATTGGAAAATGTTTACCTTTTTATATATATTTTTATTTGAAAACGGTTTAGCCAATTTTGGCTAAACTTACCAAAACTATACTCTTTTAAACACTTTATCTTTATTTAATTTTACTTTCTAAAACCCTTTTTTAGTTTTTCTTTAATTCGAGAAAAACTTCTCAAGAATGATCTTTACCAACATTTTACACAAAGAATTACTTTTAATTATTAACTTTATTTCTCACATATTATTACATTAACCTTTTGGCGTTTATGTAAGTTTATTTAGTTTTTCAAAATATTTTGGATTTTGAGTTTTTCAACTTACTGTATTTTGACTATAACTTTTAAATTATTATATTTATTAAATTTCTTTTTACACATTTATATATCTTCAGGTTAGATGAATATTCAATACTATAAATATTTTTGATTCTTAACAAACTAAGATTTGCATGTTAACTGCTTGATACCAAATTTCCTGCTGACATGAAATAATTGATGCTGCTACGGATTACTCATACCATTGCATTGAACAAACATTGTACTTGTCCATTCTTGTCTTTCTAGATTTTTTATAAATTTTAACATGTAAAATTTCTTTTAACTTGTTCCCTTTTTTGATATTTTTGAGTCTTGAGCAGTTTTATAAAAATCCAAACTGTCTCAAGACATCATGCTCTGGGCTATTATACTGCGTGGTTGAAAAAGCTATTGAAGCCCGTCAGTCGGTAATTAGCTTTAAAACAGAAGTACTGGTCACCTACTTCCGGAACCAGAGTTTTCACCAACCTCTGGGCTGAGTATGTTTACAGACCTCAGCACCCGAACAAGGCTTTGGATGATATTATTATGATATCCGTGATATGTCAGAAATTATACTCCTAGACATGTCCGAAAGAGAACTTTTGGACAATTTATTCTGGTATATCCTCAAAAACCGCTTCCAGGTTCCCAACAATTGATCGCCCAAATTCCATGATGGAATTGCTCAAGATAGTTCCAACTATTAACCAAACTATCGAAATTAATAGACCCACTTCACACCTACCTCCACACAGCAACCTGCCGATCTCAACCAACACACAACTAACTGTCAAAAAGCTAGTAGCAATTATCCACCACTCCTTATGAACCAAACACTTCGGATGATGGATAACCATAGGCCCAGGCACAATTACCACCCTTATAGAAGTAACTACAATAGTCGTGGTACAGAGAATGGTTGTTTAATTAAATCCCTAATTGACATTGGATCCATCTATTCATTTATTTCTCAAGCATTATTTAATCTTATCACCAAATCCAATAACCTAATTAAACAAGTAGCTAACACTAAAGTCTCAGCCCAGACAGCCAATGGACAGCACTTACAATCCAGTGTACCCAATTAGCTACAATCCATATCAAACTAAACAATTTGTAATTGGATATTTCCTTTCTAATTGCCCCCACCATACCATATCAGATGATTTTGGACTGCAATTTCTTGAGGAAAACCAAAGCTACTATAGTCTTCAAGAGTTGAGTTTTCTCTTATGCCTCTCCCTTAATTTGTTCCATTATATTATCCGAAAGCACTTCCCCAATCAAAAACCTCTCCCTCCATACGGGATGTAATCTTATGACCCAACAAAAGGGCAAACTTATATTCCTAATCTAAAAATTCCCTAAAACAGTAATCACAACCCCAGGAAAAACCAATTTTTTAACCTATAATATAAAAGATATGACCACAAGGTCTGGTCCATATACCATACCAATATGCACACCTAAATAAGGGAGCATATTGATGATTTACTTCAAAAATGAATTATAACCCCCCTCCAATTCTCTCTACGCTTCCCCTCCAATTTACTTGGAACTTGGACCTTTTGGTACCATCACAGCCTTTACTATCTAATGAAACCGTTTGAAACGAAGCCTTATGAAATCATACCAGAGCACATGCAGTACGGGCAAGTCAATACAACGCCACATGCTAGCCTAACCCGTTTAAAATAGGAAACTGGGTTATGTGCAGGGAGCATAGACTCAGTCATACCGTCTCCAAAGTCAACGGCCAGTTGCTGCTCTTATGGTCAAGACACTTAATTATCACCGCATTCAACTCATTGGTCACTGTAGATCTGGTTGATCCCGTCTTAGGCAAATTTATAAGGACTAGCCATATCTCTCAACCTAAAAGATTCTTCTATCACAAATAATCTCCTCCCAACCATTAAGGTATCCCTGGTGGTCCTAGTCCATAGTATAAAAACCACAATTGGGTTTAAGAATCAACTGTAAGAGCAATTTCGGCATGATTACAGCAAATGACCTCAGGTTGACCTACAATTAAAAAATTACAACTCCTCAAATTCAACACCTCTAATATGTCAATCCCACAGCCATTGTTCCGACTCCACCCAGGGTCACTGATACAGGTGAAAATAGTTATAACTTTCAATTAGCCTATCTTCTTCTACCATATTATCATTTTTCATTAATCATTCTCACTTCTTTAAACCTCATTATCATCAATAACCATCACTTAACATTGGCTGTTCCAACCCTTCCATATAGACCAAAGTCGTGTCTTTGAATAGGGCATGAGGACATCCAGTCAAGGTTACCACACTTATCCCTGAAAAGAGAGAACAATTTCATCGGTGGTGTGAGGTCATCCCCGGAGGGAGGGCATTGATTTTTTTTTAATAGGAACATAAAATAATTATGTTTTATATTTTAATCACAATTCCTGGCCGAATAATACTAGCTATCTCTATTTTGCTTTTTCATGAACAAAAAAGAACTTACTTTGTACTACAGATAAATAACATAACCCTCCTCAAAAATTAATTTACTAATAAAACACAACATTTCATTCCTTTTTCATCACAGACCAATCTTGGTCTATCTAGTCTAGGGAGTTCTTTTAATAGTTGAAATTACATTTTTAAGTAATGTTATACACTCACCATATGTTACCTCCTCCTCCTGTGATCCGATTCCATAACCCAAGGCACATGGATGTGCATTCTCCCTTGACTTAACACTCTTTGGCACAATGCTGGGGAGACTAATACCGCAAGCTTATTGGCATATACAGTAAATATCGTTTCTCACAAAATTTAATAAATAAAAATAAAATCAACACAAAATTAAAAAAGTAAACACTCTTATTTCAACATTATCATAAAGTACCTCTTTGCTTGGATCTTGTATTTATTCACACATTTTATTTTATTTTAAGGTTTGCTTAAAAGTAGCAGGTAATTGCAGTTCTTTTCCTTGGCTTCTACGCCAATATGAACGTTCAGTACCACCTGAAATTTTGATGGGGTCATTTTCAAATTTTGTACTATGTTTATTTTTAAATTTGGTGATTGTGATGCACTTCCAACTTTACATTTTTTTAAATCATTCTTCTTAAATTTAACCTTCCACTTAAATTTCCCCAATGTTTTTTTCTTTCTCTCCTTCCTCTACCTTTCTTCACTCGCTCCGTTCAAAATTTGTAATATTACAAACTACTCGGATTTCAAAATTTTCTTTCTCCTTAGCTTTAATAAAAAACTTAGTCAGTGGTAGTGATTGGTTACAGGTTGCAGGCATGTTTTTTTAAAAACTTTTTTTAAATATTGCATTCCTCTCACCTTCAGACCTAATATCAAATTTATTTTCCACCCCTACAATGCTTCAACTTTTTAATTTATTTCATCTACAGCTTGGATGTGACAGTACTGAAACAATCATTAAAGCCATAAATTATGAAATTACTATCACTATCGATTAATGGTCCACTCTGCTTCGTTTTTAGTAAGCTGAATTACAAAAAAATATAAATAATAAAAAAGCCATTATCTTGTCACTTCCACTAATAAACTTAATAAATCAATAGCCAAACAGTCACTTCCACTGAACTGGAGCTCTTACCCATAACTTAATTATCCGATTTTATTTTTCATCTTTTTCCTGCTCGGTTACCAATTATTAGGTTATTACCTTATCTCTTACACCCTTCCACGTCTATATTAATCATCTTGAACCTGTCATAGTTTTTTTATTCTTTTTCACTATACACTTTAAATCAGATACTGGGATTGCAATAGGTGAGTCCAGAATGAACTGGCACCTGTCAAAATTTAATCTCAACTTCTGCCCTTCACTACTCGTCCTGTGGTTCTTTTTGTCCTGTAATATACCAGCTTTGTCAAAGGTTTCCTAACTCCTTCCTTACCCTGCACAAGCCTTATAGGTTGGGTCCCTTCTTCTGCCAGAGGAGGAAATGTGAGACCATATAGTTTCTTCTTTTTTCCTTTTTCACCAGCGGGGGTGGTTGTGGGGTTTTACCACAATTCGAATTGACACAGCAAGAAATAAACAGCGGTGAATCATTTGCCTTGCATAAGGAGATGATTCTAGTGCACACACAGTGTGTGGGAGGCAGCAGAATTGAACAGTCACAGTTATTTTGAAAATTTCGATTTTGAAAATTTCGGAAAAACGAAACCGGATTATGTAAGAAAAGATAGTCCTAGCGAAATCATATACAGCTGTATGGGAAGCCTGAAGCAAGGCCTACAAAACGTACTAATTTAAATTGGAAAAACTGTTAAATGAATTTCCAGAAAAACGATGGAGTAACTTTTCAAGTTACAGGATGCAAAGTCAAAAAGTCATAGATTGGTGATGTCAAACAGGGAAGCTGAATACCAACTTAAAGCCAAGTTGAGAACAGACAAGGATAATTATGTAAATTAATTATAAAGGGCATTTTCAGGAAATGCATGATTACACAACATAGAATTAACATAACTAAACTCGCTAGAGTCAAGAGAAAGACAAAAAAAAAGGCATTTAAATAGCCCGCGACACTATTTTCTTAATATCTCTGGTTATGTTGGTCGCTGAAAATTTAAAAAAATGCAAAATACTCGTGGACGAGTCCGCACTATCAACTTGATCTGGTAGAAATATAAATGAATCCTAACCTCAAAAAACCAAAATGTATAAAATTTCATGTTTTTTTACTAAAAATACGATAATTAAGGAAAAACTATCGGATTTTCATAAAAATTAGAAACATGTACATTTTAATGTTATAAATATGTGGATAAAAAAAAATTTTTTTAATGGATTTTTACAGCTGCAATCGCCATTTTTAGAAAAAATTCAAATTGCCTTAACTGTTTTCTTTTTGTACGCAGCAATTTTTTTACGACTACATTTTCCTATCCCAACGATATTTGCAACCTTTTTAATGACACAGTCTCTTAAGATTCCTGGGTTTTGATCCAACATATTTTTGTAAACATTTACAATAAATTGTATCTTTGCACTATGTATCACCTGTCTACTTTTGTTCTTCTTTACTGGGGAAAGATTTCCATCCTTATTTCAAACAACCCACTTATTTAAAAAACTTATAATTTAAAAAATACTTAAATAACTATAACTTTGTATACGGTAACACTAAAAAAACCGAACACACTTTTATACGACTCACACGACAGTACAAAAGAAAAGCAACAGTGACAGCGAAAATATCTGACAGACAACAGAGTGTCTGAGCATAAGGGCGGTGTAGCCATAGGATGAAAGTTGCTTAGCCCTAGTCCCTACTAATAACACTGTGAATCATCCCCCAAGTCACTTGCCATACACATGGTTGTCCCTTCCCTCATTGGCTCCAAGTTATACTTGGGCAATTGTGAGGCGGCCCTTCACTCCTGACTCTTGCCGAACAAACTATAGGTAGGCTGGGAAAATAACCAAGAGTGAAATGATATTGAGATAATAACATTTATTTAAAACAAAATATCTGATTAATGGACTGTGTCAAGGCACAATCAAAATTATGGATCTGGAAAAAAAAAATTTTTAAACTTCGAAAACCAGAAACCTCGGATTTTCATGATAAAGCAGTCTTATATCGAAAAGTTGTTCTGCTCATTAGAATGTTCAGCCTTCATCCTTGCTCATAATAATGAACAGAGTTTCTGATTGTATTTAATATGATAAACTCAACAATTTAAATTTATGTGTAATAACTGATTTAAGACTGTTTATTGAGTCAATGAATTCAGTTTAATATGATGTAGTTGTTTAACTTAATGGGTCAATGTAACTAAATGGGTTATAACTTTGAATAAATAAATTCTCTTAATGTCTTTTTCTTCTTCTAATGTTAGAATTTACATGATAACAAATTGTAAATAAAGGTGCTACAAACACCGTAACTTCAAGCTGAAAAAAAAAAAAAAAGTTCCTCCAACTTTACAAATGCACCTAATGAGATGTTTTATAATTAATTTATTTGACTAAATCAAATTGGATCTAATTTTGCATTACTATGAATACATTTAATTTATTTATAGGATTAAAAAAAACAACACAAAACTTTGCACATATAAAAATAAATATTTGTGGGAGTACTGATAAGAAATTGTTTCACACTGTTCTTTATTATAACATGATGTGGTTGCATAATTTTGAGAAAGTACTAAAATTTTTTATTAAACTCAGATTTATTTAAATTATGAACTTCATCTTCTAACATTAAAAAAAAAAAATATCCCATATTTAATAAAACTTAATGGAAATAACTCCTAAATATCTCAGAACATTCTTTTAAAATATTGTAAAAGCAAATGTAATTAACTGTTTCTTACACATGGGTTCTTCCTAAAGACATATCTTTTATGTAGGATGTTGAATTTTGAGAAACTGGGTTGTATTGTTTGTTTGAAAGAGAAAATAGCATATCTATACAATGAGACTTCTAACAATATCAGGCAGGGAGAATAATTCGATTTTTTACAGTAAATTTTAAATGACACTGTCTCCAATAAAGTTTAGTTTTAAACACACACTTTGCTCTTGAATTAAAAAAAAATGTAATAATGATGACGGTATTATAGCAAGTTTAGAGAACACTATAAACATATAAAACTACTGTCTTTGTTAAGATCAAAAAATCAAAAATCAAATTTGGTTTATATATTAGTATGTAACTCATAATTTATGTATGCTAAAAATGATACATTGATTCCAAAACGGTAGGCTATTTTGTAGTTAGTAACTCTAAATTTTCATAATTATGAAATAAAATCTAATTTTCAACATTAGATGTATTTTTCAATGTAAATTATTTTTGTAATAATTTATTTCAATGTAAATTTAAAAAACCAACATAATTGGTCATTACATAGCCCTACTATTAACTTGTTTTTAAATTTAATTTAATTACCAATATATTTATCATTGTTGAAAATAAAAATTGTTTTCTAGAAAATCAAAATCCTTTAAATTAAATTTTATATTATGTCCCTATTATAAAACAAAAATTCCCTCTGATTCTTAACATGATGTATGAGGCATTATATAAATCAAGTATGTAATAAAAGGGTTAAGCTTAATTGTACCATTAATTATTACACTGAATATTGTATCACATATTTAGATGTTTGTGAAGAGTAAAAGATTTGAAACTTAACCTTTCAGTGAAATTGTATTCAAATTTTGAGATCTATAAATTGTCTTAATACATTTTCCAAATCTAAAAGATTCCACTTTGAAACTATTTTACTATACAAAATAATGATTACTTACCTCAGACGAAAAAAATGTATAATTACCAATAATTATTAAACTAAATATTTATATTTAAATCTAGTAACTAAAGCTGTTAAAATAGACTATAAAATTTGTAGTTCAACATCTCACATTCCGGTAGGACTACTAAAAGAAGAAATGACATGGTGATGAATAAGGGTAGACTTTGGTCATGCAGAACCACTATGTCACTATCCGAAAAACTTGTGGATAAAGTGGGTATGCACACGATTTCATACCATTCAGTTTCGAGCAAGAATCCTCTAGAAAATCTCATATCTAGTCTTATCAGATTATAAAAAATGTATTACTTGTTTTATATTGAACATACTTTATTCACTGTCAGTAATAAAGTATGCTGTTTTAACTATCAAGATTAAATAAATAGTTCGCTGAACTGATGATAAATACAAGATAGTTGAAGTTAAAATCAAACAATCTGGTAGTGCAACTATACATTTCTGGAAAAATTTCCCTTGAATAGAAAATTTGTTTGTAAAAAATTTAAGAGATAGGTTTTATATACACATTTTTTGAGCAATTTAAATAAAAATAGGATATTGATGGCAAATCTACATGAAATGATAAATTGTTGTTGAACAACCGAAAGAAATTTTTAATTTAGTTATTGTAAGAAGCTATCACATAAAATTATAACAATTCAGAAGTGTAATTCAGAATGGAAATATTTTTTTAATAGAATTTTTATTAATAAACTGAATATCACATATTTGTTCAGAAACCCAAAACTTTATAAACAGAGTTTCATCATGCTTTACAATATTTTGAAACATCATCCAATACTTTGACAAGAAAAAAACCTACATATTTTTTTAACTTCTCCTTTTTATTCAATTTTTTTTTGTTACCAAACAAATAGCAATGAATGGTGATTCATTCTTAACTTTTTGCTACATGTTTTAAAGGTTTAAATTTTAAAATGGTTTTATGCATTTAAAAACATAAACTCAAAAATCTGGTTTAAAAAAATTAGAAATTTTACAAATATAATAGTACTCATTTACATAACCAATGGAAAATATTTATTGATGAATATGTATGATTTATTAATTTGTTTGTTCTGTACATATGATACATGTGGGCATCCAGTTATTTTCCTCCAGTTTTGTGTGTGTATGTTCTAAATAAAAAAGTTTTAAATTGAAAAAAAAAAAATTGATTATAATTTATAAACTTTGAAAAGCAGAAACAACTATCTAATAAGAGATGAATATCATGTGGCATTCAGTATAATTTTTTTACTCCATTTCTCTAACTTAGGTAAAATGAGAATATGATTTGATTTCCTCCATAGCTGTTCTCATATTTGTTATTAATTTTAAGGTTATGTCTAAAATAAATTTCTCATTAGAATCAGCTAAAATTAATACATTTAACAGTTTTTCATATTTATTTGTGATAGATTTGAACTATTTTCATTCCATTTTGAAACTTACCTTACAGTTACAAGCAGTACATCTATTATACGGATCGTTCCAGTGACTTCCGGAATCATACAGTCTCCCTGCATACGCACAAGGTTGTCCTGTAGATGTGCTCGCATTAAATGTATCTAGCGAACATGGATCGTCATGACAACGAGCACAACAATCCCCTGGAGTTAACACTGGATCTGAACAGCTGAGAGGCGGACATTCCATTGGCCAGCAATCCACTTCACCATACTTGAAAAATAAAATTAACACCAGTCAGTTTAGAAAAAAAAGACTATACATCTTCCTCCAGTGGAATTTTAAATATAAAGAAGATGTGAAGAATAATAAATGTAAATTCTTTTATTTTATATTGTTAAAGGTATCATTTATTTACATTAAAAGAAATAATTTATTTTTTTTACAAAGAAAATTTTTTAAAAATATTGTTTTCAGAAAGCTGGTTAGAAATATCCATGATTATATGAATAAGATTTTTTTACCATTTTCAAAAAGAAGATTGAAAGCTAGTATGTTTTCAGAACATTCTCAAAACCTTAAAATGGGAAGTTACATGTTTTTAAAACCCACTATTTAAATAATGACATACATAGTTATGAGAAAATATGGTTTTGTTAAAAATGTTTTGAATATATTGTTTAATATTTAGTGTATTAAAGTTTTTGAATGTATAAAATTTTCTGAAATATATAATTCTGGGAATACAATTTTTATTAAAATAAGATATGATTGTATACGCTTAAACATAAATTAAAAACTCAAACTTATAAGAAACATAAAAGATCTATTACATTTAAATAAAAAATAAAACACATTTGTATGGTTATAAATAATATCTATAAGATATTGTTCGATTTTAAAAGTTTTTAGAGTGCTGCTCTAGTTAGAGCCAGCAACGGACAAGGATACCACAAAGTAGAACGTCAAGAAATTTGAAATAATGATATCAAGATTTTCACAATGTTAAATGGCTTTCCTTACAACGAATTTAAAAAATAAAAATCGTATATAATCTGTCATACACAAAACCTATTTATGCTGTAAATGCTGTAAATAACAATTCTTACATTTTGACAGACCTTTTTAGCAACAAATAAAAACATTTTTTCAATTAAAGTCTTAGTTTTAGTAGTATGGACTATGTTTGTTATGTTAACATTGATAACTCTCTCTCTGCATTTAATAATTTTTTGGTAAACCTTCAGTAAAACATAACTTTTATTGTTTTTAAAATGTTATGCTCATTTCACTTCTAAGTGATTTGTATGTTTCTAATAAATGTATATTGATTAATTTTGGTTGAAATATTATTATATCGTATGACAGTCAAACATTAAATATAGATACTATTGAAAACCTGATTTATCAAGTAGTTATTAACCTTGAAATGATTATAATATCCATCTAAAGAAATTTTGGATTCAGGACTGATTAAGTTAACAAGTTAAATTTATATTGTGTCAGTTGACTTTTTATAGATAAAAGTGTTTTATTTCTTCCTCAAACCCAAAAGTGTTTTTAATAAATACTGAGAATAATAAATCTAATTCAAACTATCCAAGTTCAACATACAAGACATTCGCAAGTCTGACATTGGTAAATCCATCTTTCTCCACTTCGAAACTCCACATGTCTCAGTTCTTGATGTTTACAGGCAGCTTTTGGGTCACATTGGGGGCAGCATTTGTCTTGATCTGAGTCTATCTCTGAACAATCACATTGTGGTTCCATACAACTCAACACTCCGTTTAAACATGTGCATCGTTTGCATGGTGCTCCTTTGGGTGTGATTTCCAATCCGTTCTCTACCTCTAGTCCATCCAACATACAACCTAACAGTTAAGTAAATGAATGTTAATTTAAATACATATTTATAAGGAAAATATATTTATCAATAATTTTAACATACTATAAAACTTTAATTACAAAACAAGATGATTTAACTTACCCATTTTGTTATGTGAAATTAATAAAGTAATTGTTAACTTTACTAAAATTAAAATGTATTTTTTTTTACTTAATCTCCTATAATACAAGCAAGGACCCAAAACTACCATAAATATGACTTTTATCGTGGCTCGAACCTTCATTTATTAAAATATTTGTGGTGAAAATTTGCTTTAAGCTGTAGTGGTGTCTTCTATGACATACAAGGGCCTAGTTACCAACTCAAGTAAAGTAATATTTGTTTTGAAATGAATATAAGATGAACTGATTTAGCAACAAGAAATAATTGCACACCTACAACAGACTATTACTTTTAAATAAAACATTTTCTGGATTTGAATATTGTTATTGAACAGTGACTATGATTTGAATATTTTATATTACTGATTTATTGGTAAAAATCGGTTCAAAAGTCAAACCATGAATTAAAAACCTTTAATATTTTGTGTTTTAATGAAATGCATATTTTTAATTTTTCTTATTTACTAGAAATTGTTGTCACATACCATTTATCTTTGAATTTTGGTATACAGGAAAGTTATGAGAATTTGAATAAAACAATTATTTATAAAAATATATTTATTTATTGAAATTTAAAATCCCAGGATCAAATAATTTTCCACCAATACTTGCATCAAATTTATAACACATAACACTCAGCATAAATAAAATACACTTAACAGTTTTAACAAACATTTTTGATTAACTAATTAAAATTTATTGAATTAAGTTGACTTACTAAGTTTACAATCAGAGAGACCCTCACTATCTACAGGTTTGTGCAGACATGTGCAATGGAATCCTCCATCTGTGTTAATGCACTTTGCTGAAGGATGACATGTGTGACTTCCATTACTGCACTCATCCAGATCTGTACATAGAATACGGTTAATATTATATGTTATGGTGTACACATTGATATGTCTACTTATAAACTAGTCATATTTTGTGGTGTACCACATAAGGAAGAAGATGAATAAAATAATGATTGCAATTAATTGTAGAGGAATGTAAAATTTGTTAGGTACTATGTACACTTTTATTCTGGCAGTTTCAAAATTACAATAAAATGGCATATTGTATGGTATATTTTACTTTACAAATTAAAGACTTTTAAGTAGATTTTCTATTCAAATTTTCAGTTTTACATATTGGCATTTATTTTGAGAATATATATCAAATTTTATTCTTATTATTTTTCATTTGGAGGCTAAAATGTATCCACAACAAATTTTACATTTCTATGTTGATTTGAAAACTATTTCTGCTAAATATGGAGACAGACTATAAATATAGTTTTGAACAAGGGTATCAACAAGATAATATAAACAAAGTCAGTAAATTAAATTGTTTTAAATCTTAGTTTTACTTATTAAATCCAAAGGTTTAAGTGTGGAATCAAAACCTACATATTTTGCATAAATAACTTTGTATTTAACTATAAATATTGGCACAATTTTATTAAATGGCTGCCATTTAGAAATAGTTTAAAATTGTTGGGTAACAAATTTATTGCTAGAATGTCACGAGTAATGGTAGAATCAGTGTACATTGTCTCAGATCTGACATTTCCCATAAAATGGCTGTGATAGGTTAGTTTTCTATAAGAGTTTGCTAAAAAGAAAGAATACAAGTTTGTAGGTACACTATACAATTCAATTTAAATATACATTTGTAAGAACAAATTAAACAATTGTTTAGCTTACCTTGACACGTTGTAGCCAGACTATTATCTGGACGTATTGAACTCCTATATCCAGGTTTACATCGGCAGTAATACCATCCAGGCATATTAACACATACAGCACTGGGCTGACACTCATGTAAGTTCAGTTCACATTCATTTAAGTCCTGTTCACAACTCTCTCCTTTGTAACCTTTCCTACATTGACAAACACCAGGCCTGACACATTCCCCACCATTCAGGCATTTCTGATTGCAGATAGCTGTGGACAATTCAATTATCAAAGTATTATTTAAATTAACAGAATTTAGATAATTAAAATCATAAAGTAGAAACTATCATATAAAAGGCCATATTGTTTTTTTTTTTTGTTTTTTTTTTTATGAATAAATTATCTTACATGGACAGAAAATAAATTCAGACAGGACAGAAATGTAATTTTGCGCTGTATATAAAACTGAAGGAAATCCTTGCAAGTAAAAGGTAGAAGTCTAGAAGTATAGGGTTTGCTTTCAAGTAAAAGTTAAATGTTTTACTTTTTTACATATATATATATATATATAATGATTACCTTATACTCGTAAGGATAACCTTCAACGGACAAGTAAAGGTAGTCAACTGGAAACACTTAGAGGCAAGTCTAGACATAAAAATTTGACGCTACTAGCCGTTCTGTAAAAGTAGGGCTCGCTTACCCAACTATGTTTGTCTACCTTTCGCGACACATAATTACAGTTTACAAGATTTGTAGTGCATATAGAAACATGATGTTTACAAACAACTCGAAGCTACATTGAAGACAGGTAAATAATCTACGTCCGGCGCGCCGCGCGGGACCACATGTTTTTGAAAATGAGCGATAATCCTCCCCTCTTCCTCGCCGCGCCATAGCAAGCTGCTCGCACAGACAAATGGACCCATCAGTATATTGTGATGGTTTTAAGGTTTTTTGATGTGTTTGTCCAACTTTATTGTACTTTGTGAGTGGAATTTTCATCTAGATACTAGTGTAATATTTACCAGTATATATTAGTATCTTGTTTAGTTAAAAGTGTATTATATTATGCCTTTCTCAAATAGTAGTGACAGTAAAAGTGAAATGAACAATATGGGTAATGAATTACAGTTCCTAACAGATGAAGTTTCCAGGCCACCAGTGATTTTAGAAAAGTTTCAAGTTCCGAAACTGAAAATTAAGATGGACGAAGTGATTAAAACTGTCATGTCAAAGTACAAAGCATTGTATGGGAAACTACTAGATACAAAAGGCTTACTGAAAAATAATAATAACATGAAAACGAGACTAAATAATTATTGAAATAAATTTTTTTAAACTTGTTTTTAAAATGGACTAAAAAGTATAAAATAATTTCTTGTAGCCCTATACAGATTTATAACATCATACAGATTCCTAACCCCATACAGATTGTCCTAAAAATTTGTGATTGTTAATTTTTAATAGTTATAAAAATATTTGTAAGATTAAAACGAAAAATGTGGGACACATAAAATAGATAATAGAAGATTATTTCCATCTATTGAATTAGGAGCTATTTGACCTCCATTAGGAATTTTGAAAGTTTTCTCAATGACAATGATAGCTGTTCAGAGGAGTGTGTAGAGACACTCCATACTATTATCTATTGCATGCACCCCACAATTTTCATTTTACATGTTATAAATGTTTTCATAACTATTAAAAATTCACAATCACAAATTTTCAGGACAATCTGTATGGGAGTAAGGAATCTGTATGGGGTTATAAATCTGTATGAAATTATAAACTAAAAAACACAGAAACTGTAACAAATGAATATATCAAAATCAAAACTATGAGTTCATCAATATATCCTTGTTACAACTGTTCATTGTTGGCTAAAGCCTGGTACAAGTTTTTTCATCAAGTGATGTAGGGTTCCTATCACTGTAATTTCAGCTTATGTAACCAAGATTTGATAGCAATTGTAGCTCTATACTTTGGTACTATGGTATGGGTTGATTAATACTATAAATTTTTTAGTCCGTTTCAGGATCGAAACTGGCTTTGTACACAAAGCAAGAGCATTATTTACTAGACTGCCCATGGTCTGGAGAAGGAATAATGTAAAAATGCAAACCAATTTCAATCCTTATGTTTAAAGGTTCACCTATACAGTATATCATAATAATTTTTCCTATAAATCAATGCAATTTTATTTTATTTTTTAAATTAGATTTTGCTCATACTTAACTTCAATTAAATTTCATTGTCTATAATTAACCCTATAGGATTATGGAAGATGGGAAACCTCCATAAAAAAAACACCAAAAAAAAAGATTTAGGGTTAATTGGGGTTCAAACTCTCGATCAGAGGGTCCTCATTGCAGACACACACACACACACACACACACACACACACACACACACACCTTAAAGTATTAAGTGCGTATTGTTTATCATGATATCAAATTTAAATAAAATATGTTTCTTTCAACTTACGTGTGCAGGTATAACCATCGCCAGAATAACCTTCGTAGCATTCACAATGATAACTGCCCTGTGTATTTTTACATGTCGCATGTTGATCACACTGATGTTGTCCTGTTGTACATTCGTCTATCTCAACACAGTTGAAACGATCTAGTCTACGATGGCCTGGTAAACATTCACACTCGTAACCACCGGCAGTGTTAACACATTTTGTATTGCTGTGGCAGTGATGTCCATCTAGACCTCCTTTGTTTAAACATTCATCCACATCTGCAGCAAATAATACTTTCAGTTTTTTATCCTGTTATTATTATAAAATAATCAATACATTATTTATATGCTCGCACAATAGAAACTAAATAATAATTTTTGGTTTTGGCCTGCTAGATGCTTTCATTGGGTGATGTGCGATCAGCACTTTGATTTTCTGTTATAATAATTAAAGCTTTCAAAACCAGAATATGATACCAATCTTCGCTCACCACTTTCTCATTATGCTGGGTCAACAAAATAACTTTTTGAAACTCCTACAGAGATCGAATATAAAAATTCTTGCATACAAATCAAGAACACAAGGGACAAGACAAACCAGGCTCTCTATAATACAAAGTATTCCTTAAATAAATATGCATAAAAATAAATAAATAATTTTACAATAAAATCATAATAGTCCTATTTCATACAGTCTTAATATGAAGTTCTAATTTCTTTAACATCTTTTATCATGTAGTCTTGGGTTAGATCCCTCTCTTCATCTTTCTTATCTAGCCATTTTTGACCAACTCTTGTTCTGTTTCAACCCAGACTATTAGATTATTTGAGGGCTATAGATATTTATTTTATGTTCTTTTCTTCAAATATTTTTTTAAAGACAATGATGATCAGATGGTTTTTTTACCTTTAAGGAAGAAAAACAAAATCCTTAATAATTGATAATACATTCACTGAAAATAATAACAACTATATAATAGCAATAAATAAGTTATTTTTTATTATAAAAGTGGTATACATCAAAATGTTTGTTGATCAGACTAGATGTGCAGAACGTTAAACAAGAGTAATAGGGGTGAAGCAACAAAAAGAAGATGTAGGGGGAAGAGGTTGTATTCCATCAAGACTGACAAATGGCCCCATGTTGGGGGCGCCAATTGACATAGGATAGGGTTTCAAGATGAGCCTTGGTCATAGTGCGAGTAGGTCAGAGATAGGTTGGGGAGAGGTGTATGGGATCATACTAAATATGTCGGGTCTGAGTCGTGTTAGTGGGGTTTATCTCGCTAGAGACATCCATGTCTGCAGGCTTCATGGCAGACAACTGCCGCTCCTTGTTTGTCCTGGGAATCAGGGCACAGACCACTACCACCAGAGCTGGAGCTCCTACAATTTCCTTTGCAGGAGACGATAGGGTGCGCAGGAGTTGGCAACGCCAGGCATTAACCTATTAATTTACCTGTTGGGTGGCACGGGGTGTTGCCTTCATCAGTTAGCCGGACTGTTCTTCAATGACGAGGGTGAGGTGGCTATGTGGCATGTGAAGAAACAAAACATGTATTGGTTGGAGGGGTGCTCGGAGGTAGTCCCTCAATTCTTGGCAGTAAGTTAGGTGGTTGTCTTGCTGAGGAGTAGTGGTGAGCTAGTGGTGTAGAGAAAGAAGAGCTAATAAGTAGGCGAAGTCTTGATAAGTGTAGAGCAGGTCTCCCAGAGGAGAAGTGATGATTTTTTTGGTTTTCGTATCCTACTTATACAAATTTCAACTTACTGTCCTTCAATAACTATGAGCTGGCCTTTGTACTTGTACTATGGTTGAACGAACTAATCAGAGCTGAGCTGGGCTGTGATTGGTTTGTAGGTTGTTGCCGGAGCGCCATTGTATTGTACTCGTGCTTTTTATTGTCTCTGTCACCTAATGTGAAATCTTCAGAAGCAAACTACAACTATATGGTATTGGCAAAGCCGTTTAAGGGTGGGGAACTGATGTGATGAGCTAGTGGATGTGCGTTGGTGTGTTTATCGTGTTTTGTGGGGAAACTAGTCGGGTGAACTAATTCCCTGTGTAGGTGACGTTATCAACTCAAGTACATACCAATCCACTATTATTGTGGAATATTATTTTAGAAATTCGTAGAATATTTTTTATATTTCTCGAAGTCCTATCAAGTTCTATTAAAAATGGCCCTTTTAACAAAGATTGAAGTTATTTAATTGTTACTAAAAAAAAAACTAAGGTTACCAAGTTTCATCAAACTCAGTTGAAAGGATAAAAAACATATTCAAAGAAATTATTAGGAAACAGATATGTGTTAGTAAATGTTACAATGAAAATATATATAACAGCAATAATATATAATTTGTGTATTTTTAACTGTCAGAAAATTTCAAATTATATTAAAAAATCAATCTGTTAGAAATTTGTTCACTTAGGTAAGTGGAAAAAGAAATTATTTAGATTCATAAAATCATTTTCAAACTTAAAATAAATTACACTCACCGTTGCAATTATGTCCATCACCAGAGAAGCCTGTGTTACAATGACAAGCGTAGGTAGTTTCCAAGTTAAGACAACTTGCATTGTTATGGCACTTATGCCCCTTAGCACAGTAGTCCACACCTTAGCAGGTAACATGCAGGTACAATGTTAGTATATTAGTCATTAGTCAACCCATAATATTTTATTGGAGAAAACAGAAAATGTTATTAGTTGTTAAATGGTTCAATAAAAAAAGTTTAAAAAATTATGCATTTCAGTAAAATTATTTAAAAGATTCAAAGTAAGTATGTATATTATAATTTGGGCTTGTTTCTAATTTGTAAACAAGAGATAGCTATATGAAATATTATCTTTTTAAATAAAAGTGTTTCTGTCCACTGTCCTGTTGTTATTCACACACGTGGTTTGTGGTGGATCTGAAGTTAATGAAAATGGATAATATTTTAAATTTGTAAAGAATTTAAAAAATAGAAATTCTTGCTATTGCAATGTTAATAATGGAAATTGTGACATTAAACAGAAACTAAGTAGAAAGAAACCATTAATTATTACCAGTTTATGAGACAAATTTTACTAGGTTTCAATAATTTGTTACTGTATCCTGTAGAGGTTTAATAAATATATATTACATTATATTAAAAACTGTTTAAAATATGACGAAGTAAAAATCTGACCGAAATTGTAATTTTACCTAGAAATGGGATTACTAAACAAGATAAGAAATAAATATTTTATTTTTGGTACTCAAATATCTAAAGTGAACCTGTTATCAAAATTTTTTAATTAATAGTGGCAATAAAGTTTTATTATATATTTTTAGTAATTACTCCCAAACAGAAATAATGTTATTTTATGTTTAGAGTAATAAGCATAATTTAGTCATTAACTTATATAGCCTATTTTACAAAATATTGATAAATTTCCTTAAGCATATTTTGAACTACATAAACGTGTATCACAATATATGATTAATTTCCACATTTCTTTTACTGATAACTTTTGCCTTGGAATTTTGACCAATATGTATTACAGATACACTTTCAAAAGTCCCTTACCACACTTGGGAATAAACAAAATAACAAAACACAAAAATTTTTGTCAAAAGTAAAATGTTTATTCCTATTAGACCCTTATAACTATTACAACAACAAAGTTGTCATCTTCAGAGGGAATCTTAACAAAGACTAAATTAAAACTATTTACAACTAAAGTGACCAGTTTCTCTACCCCACTCCTCCGGTGCATTGACCTATCAACAATAGGGTTGACAGTTCAAACACCTGTACTGTTACCTGGAATGGGGAAGGCCCAATCCTCTAACAAAGGAAGATGTTTTAGAATTTACAATATAGTTAATATGTTAAGATAATTAGTTTAGGGATGATTACATTGTAAATTCTAAAACATCTTTGTTTGTTAGAGGATTGGGCCTTCCCCATTCCAGGTAACAGTACAGGTGTTTGAACTGTCAACCCTATTGTTGATAGGTCAATGCACCAGAGGAGTGGGGTAGAGAAACTGGTCACTTTAGTTGTAAATAGTTTTAATTTAGTCTTTGTTAAGATTCCCTCTGAAGATGACAACTTCGTTGTTGTAATAGTTATAAGGGTCTAATAGGAATAAACATTTTACTTTTTGACAAAAATTTTTGTTTTTTGTTATTTTGTTTATTCCCAAGTGTGGTAAGGGACTTTTGAAAGTGTATCTGTATATATTGTCACCACAGTGCTCTGGTCTTTGTTTATTAATATGTATTACTTGGATTCTTAAGAGATATGATTCAGCAACATTTGATACAAATTATGAGGACCATATTTTAGAAATTTTGTTTTTTTTATGACAGGTACAAAAGAAATAAAATTGTGATTATTTAGCTGTTTGTAAAAATTGATCAAGCAGCTATTTAGAAAATGAAATGAATAGATTTAGACATTCAATATATGCAATCAAAAAAGGGAGATATGTATCAGATACTATAAAATGGCCACTAAATATTATGATGATAGGAGGAGCCTAGCAACCTTGCTATACGTTCGCCTTGTTGCAGTTTATTTATATCTATATTCAGATGTAATTTGTTTATTGTAGATACAAATACTAATGATAGCCAATTTGTTATTGAACCATGAATGTTATAATTTTTGTTTTACTACCTATAGTTTACTCCTGTTGAAAGACAACCTCATTTTCTTCATTTAGTTTTATTTCATTATGTACATTATTTACATAGCTGCATCATTTTTATTTGTTGTTTTTAATTATTACAATTTATATACCTCAAACCTTTTTCAGTTACTTTTTCTTTTCTATGTACATTTTACACTATACACAAACTAATACTATCAAAGCTGCAAAGTTTTATACTACACTAACTTCAAAGAAAAAGCGTGAACTCTCATTTCATATGTTTCCAAGCTTGGGCATTCAAATACACCATGCAGATAAGTTATAGAGAAGTCATGCAGAAAGTATTATAGGTAGGTTTATTATTGGTAATCTCTGTTTATTATTTCATGAGCATTATTTTTATTTATAAATTGTGAAGATTGAATCTTTAATTATCTTCATCGCATTTTAAAAATACACTGTATTTTTTTGTTGATAAAAGATAAAGTTAATAAAATGATGTTTTCTCATAAGTTGAAGAGAAATATTAATACATATTATAAAAGTTATGAAAATTAAAAATACATGGGGAGAAAATGTAATTGTTAATACATTAAGTATCACTATAACTATCAACATAACAAAGTATTGTGTAACATTAACTACCATTTAGTGAAATAACTATCCTAAATTTATTATTAATTTAATTTTGAAGTTTTGTTTATATCAATGCTCAAAACAAATGAGCAGAATTTCTATCTGATATTGGCTAGTTATTTTAGTTGTTGCAGTATACCACATTAATTTTTTGTTCACTATAGAGTTATGAAAGTTAAAAGTACAAACAAATACACAACATAGTTAAATAAAATTAATCAAATCAAATTAGGATATTTTATGACAGACATTTCATATGGAAGACAACTATGAAAATTATTACATTATAATTATCAAAATATATTTAACACAAGATTGAGCATTCACTTTGATTTAAAAAAGAATAAAAACTAAAATAATGAGGACTTTAGGGCTACAACTAATATCTCAACTATCAATGTACCATCACAGTTTTGATGGGAACATTTACATACGTATTTGAATATTCCCAATTGTTTTTGAATATTTTATAAGGTGGCTGGTAAATTGATCTCTGTTTTAAAACCCTTACATAATCAAAACTAGAAGAATATATTAGAACATTTAATAAAAATGATCATATATACATTTTTTTTTAAATACAGGTACATTTCAACTTCTCGAAAATTCAGCATGGCCAAATGACTTTCAACATAGTCTTCAACTCTGAAGGTGTTCATGAATTAATCTTTTTAATTTATAATTTGTGTTTTATTTTATCTTCTCTGTAGTAGTGTGTTCTCATGGAACATCTGAACTTCAAACTGGATATTTTGGTAGACCTTTATAATAAACATATAACTCTGGAAATTGTTTATTAAAACAGGTTCAAAACTATTACACGAAATGAAATACAGGTCTATCTTGTTTATAAATTATGTTGCTGCATTCTTTCACCAAAACCAACAGTAGACAAAAATTCATTGTGCATAAGAGAGCAAAATCATATTTTGTATTATCAGTTCCAGCCAATTACTTACAAGCCAGTAATCAGTTGTAGAAAACAATAAAACTCGGTCCACATCTAAGCGAATGAGTTACTCAGGAACTATGTAAGTCAAAATCAAGAGCAAAAGATTGATGAATTAAAGAGAGGAATAGGAGGATTTCTTAACACATATCTGGAGATTATATCCCATAAGATTATTTGTAAAAAATCAATATACAATCAAATGTAAGTTTAAGAAAGTAGGCTGGAAGATATACTTTTAATGTAACTACGATCAATAAAATAACAGCGAATTGTTAATCATTGTACTGTGAATCAACAGTTTTAAAACATATTCTGTTACTTTTGATTATGTTTGGTTTAAAATAAATTAGGATGCTAATTACCAGTTTTAAATGTTAAAATCATAAAAATGTAATATTCTTATGCTCTATTTATTATGATCTTTTTTAATAATCAACATTTTTGTTTCGAAACAATACAATTTATTACATTTATAATAAATGAAAACAAAGGTACAAAATATTATTAAAGTATATCATGTTGTTTTTTGTGCAAATATGGCCCAATACAATACGAAATTTCATAAATTGCTTTTTATCTTCGTTATAAAGTAATATAAAGTTAAGTCAAATTATGTATATACAGTAATCAGTTTTTGTTTAAAAAATAATTTGATACAAGTTTAGTTTATTCATAGCTCAACCTAGTCTAAGAACTGATTTATTAATTGTTGACTATAACTATTATAAAATCATTAACTCAATTATCATATCATCTATATTTTTTATCACATAACTCTTTTTCCTCGTATAAACAATGTGTGAATATCTTAAGCACTGTCGTTCTGTCAAAAGTATATGATCGTCTGATAAAAGTAAAAATAATAACATTATAAATTAAATTAATATCAACAAATTAAGATATTCCAACCCAAATTTAGAAAACTTTAATATACTCTTTGACTTACCTGGGCAAAATTTACAACACTCATCTGGAACACTGAACTGTTGACTAGGCGGGCACAGGAGAGGTGGGCACATTGTGTCTGGATCTATCCTTGTACAATGCATGGATCCATCACGGCATTCACATTCCACGCATTGTTTTAAATTAACAGAGTCTCCGTGGTCATACAGAGTTCCTCGTAAATAACACTGTTCTGGAATACACAGAAATTATATTTTTCTTATATTGTAAATACAAATATTTTTTTGCATTAAAAACATGATATTAAATTTTGTCATTTGTTTGCAACTCTTTAATTTTCTTTTATATGCTGGCTGCTGAGTACGCGTTTTTGCCACTAATTACCAAAATTTTATTAATAAACTTATTAAATTAAAAGAATTCTAAGGAATGTGCTTGTCTTTTGTAATATTGGCTTAAGGTTGGTTTTCATTTCTTCATATATCAATAAATTAGTTAGTTTTAATATTATAAAGAAAAAAATAGCTTTTGCAGCGATATTCATAGTATGACTTTGATCTAAATTATGAAATTCCTAACAATTGTAGTGTCTAGAACTCTTTTTGATAGGTTTTTCACGTTTATACTATATTTCACTCATATATATGTATATATAATTAGTATATATCTTTGTGCTTGTTTATCCTATCTATTTGTTGCAATTTTTATCAAATTTGTAAATAATCGGCTTATTTTCAACTGAAACCAAACCAGAATTTATTTGATGCCACTTTGCGCCTGATTGATTCTAAATTTGATAAAAACTTTGATATTTACAAAACTTTTGACATTTAAGCAAATTTAAATTGCAAATTTTTCCAACTTTACTAGTTTTATGTATTTAAAACAGTCAATTTTGGCTATAGAAGAGGAGTAGGTGGTATACTTACTAAGACAACTCTTACAACACTCGCCAGGGTTCAGCACTGGATTCTTACAGCTGATAGCAGGACATTGTACAGGCCTACATTGTACCTCACCATGCTAAAGACAGAGATACAAATAATTATGTGTGTTTAGTATTATCTAATAAATTTATATACTTTTTGTACTAGGTGTATATACAAACAAATAACATAAATTTTTTTGTTATTTTCACTACACATATTAATTGTAACGATATTAATATATATATATATATATATATATATATATATATTAAGTAGTTAGATTTCTATGATAGGTTCCGCTTGGTGTTTGTGTATTATATGATTTAAAAATGGGGCGATTGTCCTGCATCATTTCTGTCCTGACCTATATTTCAACTTTACTAACTTTCTTAGTAAAGTACATACTTTTCTAAAATGGCCCAATTTCAAACAATAAAAACATAGAATATTTTTAACCGAAAGAAGAGATTCGTCATGTCTAGTACCTTCACAATTATAGTTATTTTAACAAAATTAAACTTAGAACTACTACTTACCATTTTACATTACCATTTTGGCTAGTAAAATGTTTATTTAAAAAATGTTTTGGTCTATAACTGCTTTTATTTACATTACCTGTACTCGTTTTATCATTTGAAATTATATTCACTTCTCTGTGATTATTTAAGTTATCTGTGAAGGGCTATTTTGATAATCAATTGAGCAGTTATCAGAGAATCATTTTGTTATATTTAGAATAGTGCTCCGTGCATGTTCTAGGTTATCCTGATTGTTTTGAACTCACTTTCTGTGAGCATTCTAAGGTTCTTCAATAATTCAACTTTATTTTAAAGTAAGTTTTTCTTTTAACTTTTATATCTTTATTTTTGAAATACAAATTTCCTTCTTTTGTATAAAATTTTCATGTATTACCTTACATCAATCTGTATTGTTTAGGTTATATATTTTTATAATACATTTTGTGGAAATTTTCAGTTTTTCTGTCTCTAATCCGAATATTTTCAGTTTTTCATTATTATTTGTTTCTTTTTACAGAAATATTGATCCAAAAGAAAAGGAGATGCACAAATACAACTTTTAGATTATGAAATTGGTGGTTCTAATGACAGACACAATGGAAAAGATGGAGCATCAGGTAACTCTAATGAGCTTCATACAGTGAAAGATGGAACTATTTCAAGTATGACGCCTTAACAAAATCAGAGTGTTAGATGACAACATTGTGAGGTATCTTCTGGAGTAAAAAGAGAAGGTTGAATTGCGGAAAGTTGAGTGGAAGCCTTACAGCTTTTTTTTCACTGGGAAGTTAGAAAAGTTTGATACACGTACAAATATTTACACTGTAAGTATCCGTTACAAGGATGCTAAGCCTAGAGATGCTTGTGATTATTTGGTCAAATGATGAAAGTTTTATATTCTAGACTCGAAGACCTTAGGAAACCTAATGGTACTGGAATTGAGAATTTTATACTCACCATCACCATCAACCGATTCAAATTTGAAATGTACACCCACACCAGTTAGCTTAACAATAGGGTTTTTGATATAGTTCTGTGGAACATTATACCAAATATTGTATTGATAGTTAAAAAAATATGACTGCAAATTGGGTAAACAAATACCCACGTAACCATTCACTTTCATCAATGGACAGAGACAATCATACAAATTTTCAAAAATTTTACAGTTTTTTCTCAATGATTTTTGATTTAACATGGTGTCCTCATGGTTCTTTGGGTAATGAACTTCAGTTATTAATATAAATAAATTAATTAAATTATAGATTCCATACATAAAAACCTACCACACAAGAACAAATATCACAGTCCCTTTGCCAAGATGCTCCGTCAGGATGCATGGATCCATTGACTGAACAAGACTTCTGACAGTCACACTCTTCCACTCTACTCATTCTTCCTTCCACTGCTACCAACTGTTGACAAATCAATTAAATTTGAATTGTAATTGTAACAAATTGAAATGACCACAATTTGTATATAAATAAATGTCAGCGTATATTTTTCTTGGTGATATAGCCAGTGCAGTTTAAAACTACAAATTAACTATATATTTATTATTTAAAATAATACTGTTAAAAGTTTAAGAATATAATGATTAATCAACATAATTACTATATATAGAATCAGAACAAATAAAATTAAAGTCATTGATGGATTTTGTATAATTTGACTTACTAAAATGACAACTGCCTAAAATACTCATAAAAGTTGGAAAATTGTTAATTAATCAAACTATAATAAAATTATGAGTACTGATTACTTTAGAAGTAAAATAGAAATTAAATGATATTGCTGAAAATGTTATTAAAGTAGGAATACTATAAAATTATTCCATTAGAAAAGAAAAAAAACTCGTGTATATTAATAAATTAAACCCTCTCTAACAATCAATAATAGTTTGTAAAATATACCTTTTAAATATTAACTTCATAACATAATTATTTTAAGAGAACATATAGAATATCCTAAAGTTGTTAATAATAATATAAATTTTTTTATCATCTTCTTTCTATTTAAAAAAGAAAATATTACACCAAAGTCAAAATTGACTTTGTCATGGTAATAAAATACACTCACACAACTGTAATAAAAAATACTATTTTAACTCCACTGGTATACACAAAATGAAAGAATTAAAGTAAAACTTCTAGAACTACATAAACTCTGTTAAATAACATAACTAAATTTAACCTCTAATACATGAACAAAACCAGTACTAAATCTAAACAGTAAAAATAATACTACAATTTACATTTTAATTCCTAAATAGCAGTTGAATTATCTAAGAAAAAAAATTGATAGTTCTCAATCATAACAAATGGTATTGTATAATGTCGGCACCAGAGATAGTTAACATGGATATTTTAAAAATACACTCTATTAAACTACACCTTTTTGTTAGTATATACCATTACCATGGCAACTACTTGATTGATGTCACAAATGCAACCAATTATTATCTACTACGAGTGTATACAGTCCGATTTCTCTTTTTCTTCCATTTTTTCCCTCTTAACATTTGTAGTCACTACTGGCAAAGCTAATGGAGTTAAGATATATCACAAGACAGAAAGTTAAAGCTAAATTCCAGGCTTGACCAAACGACCAATGAGATATTATCATGGCGAAACAATGTGATAATGCTCTTTACTAAAAATACCTGATTGACGGATCAGTTTTCAGACAACTAATACTAATAACACTTGACTCAAAGATTTTTAAACCCATAACATTCAACATCAGTTATTACAAATGTAGAGAGATTAAAGTTTACTTTTAAATAATAATTAAACAATTCAATGACTTACAACTAGGAAACAATTTGATTGCGTCATGACCATTGTATAGTCTAAAATAGACTGTAAAAATTATTATTAAACAGTTGCTTCATGTGCATTAAGTATGCACGAACTTTAATGTTATATTATATACGCATATTGCGAAAGATTTTAAAAAATTAAGAAATTTAAAAAATTGACCTCGAAATTTTAAATATGATTGAAAATTTGTATTTAGAGAGTAATTAACAAATAAACTTATATATAATTATTATGAAAGGCTATATTCTCTCAAAATATGAACCACAAATTTCTATTAAATTTGGTTTAAATCATTAACTACAACTTAGAACTTTAAGTCTAAGGTACATATTAAGTAATAAAGTATAAATCTTGGTATATTACAGTATTATTTTTATTTTCATGGACATATTTTTATAATATTTTACATGACCACCCATGATTCATTTGGCAGAAACTCATCACAAACTTTGACTTGTCTAACATATAATTTTGAAAGATAATAATACTATAAAGTTACTCCACACATTTTAGAGAATTTAAGCCAAACCTCATGTTGTTTTTGGGGAATAAAGTACAAGTAGAAACCTGATCTAAGTAAAAAATAAATGTGCTAACCTAAATAAGAATAAAACATATAATAAATACTGCACAAGTTTTGTTAGTTGTTGTTGTTTCAAATGGCTTCTTATAGCCCAAGCCATTTTTGATCTAGCTTACCAATAAAGACCAGTTATTCAATTTTCTCTTATTTCTCTCTATCCAATTTTTTGCAGACCAGGAGTAGGTCATTGTCCACCTTACTTCCAGGGTATTTACAAAGAGTACACATCCCAGAAGGAATGTTTATCCTGCTGAGATACTCTGCCAGGCAGTCATGTCTTGTGGCCATGTGAAAATTAGTGACTGATAATTTTTTGGAAGTTCCTTGTTCTAAAGGTAGATGCCAGATATGTTTTCATATACCCTGCCTATCAAGTCTTCGTCATTTTTGCGTTCAAAGGAGATCTAATAATGCTTCTTTATTTATTTAATTTTAAGCCTCGAGGTTTTCTCTTTTATGGAGGTACCCTTCTTTGCCAATTCATCTGATGCTTCATTCCCCTTCAGTCCCTACATGAGATGGCACCCATTGTATTACAACTCACCCTGCAGATATTATTATTTACCAGTTTATATTTGTCTCTGATGTGCTTTATATATACAGTATAATTTGCTCTTAGATGAGTCATTGCTTGCAGCAGCTTGTATAGATGATTTGGAGTTAAACAGAATCACAGCATCCTTTCTCAGTCAAGGTCTCATCAACAATTGTCTCAAGGCTTTATCAATTGCAAACAACTTAGCCTCAAACACTGTGGCACCCAGACTTAGTGGAAAGTAATGGGAAAACATTTCACTATGTATGCCTGCTCCCATCTCTTCATTCAATTTTGATCCATCCGTGTAAATTCTACTCTATCTTTGAGATACAAGCTATTTACAGTTTCAATTGCTATCTGACTGACTACAGAAAGCAGATCCTTCGTTTTGTTAGCTCTAGTTTTATGTTAAAATCGACGTAATCCAATGGATTCATTGGCTTTATTGATGACTCAAGTTTTTCATCGTTATTTATGTCCTGCTTTATCAGATGCTTGAAGTTCCTCTGTATCTTCAGTGTTTAGTCCGCTGTCACTTCAGTTACCCACTTCTTGTCATCCTTTTTATGTATTAGTTTTCCATACAGTATTTGTGCCATACACCTGTATTCTAGTCTTAGAGGTTTTGTATTTGTGAATGCATACATTGGAGCTGTTGGTGTTGTTTTCACTGCTCCAGTCACTAGTCTCCGGCAGTTATTCTGAATTCTCTCAAGTCCATCTATCAAACTGGAGTGAGCCGTTACAAGAGCTTCCCCACCATAAGTGATATTGGGTAATGTAGGTCCTGTATGTATCGGTCAGCAAGTCCAAAGTTCCTCCCTACTTGACTTCAACTAGTCTTTTCAGAACACTTGTTTTTGTGGAACCTTTGTGCAGATTTCTTTCAGGATGCTCAAGTTTTATTAGTATACTTATATGTTATTATAACAAGGCTAAACATAGGTTTGTATAAAGTACTGTAACAAATAAAATAGGTGTAAATATTCTTTATGCAATGAATAGTAGATAAAATAAGGTATCCAGATACCAACGCCATCTAGTAAGTATTATTTGAACCCAAGTCAGTGTTGAAGACAGAACAATATGCTTTGTCTTGAAAGTCACTATCCATTTGGGCCATTCAACTCGGTGATGTACTGAGTACATCCCTGATCTATAATGGGTTTACAAATATTGTTTCATATTGCTACTATGAAAATGTTGGAAATTCTTTCTCCCCACTGCTTTCTGTGTTAGGAAAAACAAAAAATCTCTATTGTAGACAATTTGGAATGCTTGATGGATATTTTTCAAATCTGTCCATAACTTCATTGGAAGTTACATGCACATATGTACATCAATAATCAATAAGGGAATTGCTACATATTTACAGCTTAGCTACATCTTAAGAGCTACCATTGACTAGTAAACAAGTATGTTGTATCTTAACAAGGACAAATAATAAGAACTTACTCTCTGAGATAACTCCTGGAGATGCCTTGTCAGCTGTTCCACTGTAGACTGTAAAGAATTGAATTCACCACAAGTTGGGCAATCAGTGTCTAAGTGTGGGCATTGGTTTAGGTATCCGTGAGGACCTCTGATAATTCTTACGTCTTGAAGTGCTCCCTTTAACATCATTTGACTACTTTTAGTTTGTTAAGATTTTAAACATTAGATTTAAAGATATTAGCAGACATTATAAATAGATAGTTTATGAATGTAAAATGTACATGGACATTGTTCACACTGGCTCACTTTTTGACATCTTCATAAAACACAAAACTATACCACTTTAGTAATATCAGCACTGTAGTATAAGATATAAGTGATGCACAGACATTAAATTAACAATCTAATTATACTCTCATTCATAAAATTTTAAACAAATGCTTTAAATATATTTAGATAAGAAGTAGAAACTGATTGTTTATTAATATTTGTTTACGATTTAAAAATTTAAAGAAAGGTGATTTTCCAGATGATGTTTTGTCAGTATGTAAAATGGTAGTAGACAAATATTAATATAGAGAATTCAAATTTGATATGTGACTCTAGTATGACTATGCAGAAAGCTAATAATTTTTTGAATCACTCACAAAAGTTTTAAAAACAGCGATACGAAACAGTTTCTTGTCACCATTTGTGTCATTCAACTTACAACATACTAAATTAATTTAATATGGATAATTTTATTTTTGAGGATGTAAAGATACCACCCCCCCACCCAACTCTCTTCATACAAAATAACTAAGATGGGATCAGTTACTATTAAACTTATGTTAAGATGATGACAAGACAAATTCTTAATGTATTAAATGTAGCTTTCCAGATTTTTAAGGTCATAAAGTGAAGATCAGTACAAAAACTAATTTGGATTAGATAGGTTGGATAACTACGAAATTTGAATTTGTTATTTTTATAAGAGCTGAAATCAATGCTTCTAATAATAACCTCAAGACTAATTTCCAACATTAATCAATAGTGAAATAAATCACTAATGAACATTAACAAAGTTCAACTATGACTATTGAATAGTTTATGTTTTTATCGCATGACAAACTGACATTATCAGAGTATTGAGTATAATAATAATAATAGAGTAGCCTATAATAGTGGTTTACACAAATAGATTATTACTAATGTCATGCAGAATACACTGCATTTAATGCAATGTAAATGTCTTATCTGTATTACTGATTCATAGAACTGCAATTTCACAAAACTACTAACCATTCCAATTGGCACTTTCCATAAAGTTGGGATAATGGTGACCGACAGACAGCCAAACAGACATTTGTGTTGATGATTATGATACACGCAATGAACTTCAATGGTTTATACTGGATTCGAAAATGTGTTGATATTATTAGATAGGTATCATTTTTACTTTCTCATATTTATATAGTGTAGAGAAACTAAAGTGATGGGTTAATAATTGATGATGAGTTTATTTGTGGATATTAGTTTCGAGATCGTCTGAGAGGAATAGTGGTTTGTGGAATGATGTCTGTCTGGCATCTGTCATCTGTCATAAGTGCAATGCTCTACAGCTTAAATGCATGGATAGATTTTAATTGAATTGGGCATGTGGTTATATATTGATCTCTTTTTCATTTTTTGATAACTCAAAATTTATGGGTAGCTGCTATAAGAAAAAAACAGAAAATTATGATTTTCTCAAAATTGTCTCCAAAAACTTTGTTCGCGCGCATGCACACACGCACACACACACACACACTAACACTAATCATGTTAAAATTTCAGTCTCTCTCTCTCAACTTGGATCTCTTGTGGAATACATAAATGTAAAAATGTGACCTGACTAATTTTTTGAACTCCACAAGAATTGAATCCAGCTCCTCTGGCTTGTTAATTAAGCAAGGGTGCTAACAATTTTGCCAACCAGAGGCTCAAGTGTAACTGTGTTAAATGGGACTCATGGTTTCTTTGAATGTCTTGCAGCATTTAGAAATTAATGGATTGCTGAAAAGGGGGTTATTGCTATAAATTGACTTGTGAATTGTTTCCAATAAGATCTGAGTATTGTATCTAATCGTGTTTTTGAAGTTTATGTAACCAATACAATTTTATATGTGTGTTTGTATGCTATTTTACAATATGCATTTTATTCTACAAATGGGCTACATAGTTCTATATCTTTTTTACTATCATTATTTGGTTACCTGGTTAATCTTAGTGGGTACAAATTATTGATTAAAAACTCGTTAAAGTTAGCTTGGGTTTAGGTTAAATCAGTCAGTAAATTAGTGTTCCTTTACATCTAAGTTGATTTATGATTCATTGGCTCAGCAAAGCATAGTAAAGTTTTATAAATGATGTGTTGTAGTCATGATCAGTGTAGGGTTGTTGGGACTTCCACTATAATTCTTCTCTAAATCTCGGAATAAGTACTTCTTTTTCCTTTCAAAGCTGACTCTATATACTAAATCTCTTCCAATAATAAAATACTAATAGTTTAACTGTTGGTGTATCTTACCTTAAACAGTGAATGTTTGTTGTTCCTCTGTCCGACCCAGAGAGTCAATTGAGGGATGGTAAAGTTGGTATCAGGTTCCCGTGCTAGTAGCCTACTATACAGGGGATGACAGTCAACTAACAGTTGCACTTGACTACCACTGATAGTTAAAGCTAATTTATGCCAAGTGTTATCTGCAAGATGATAAGGGAAAGTTTCCACATGCACCATTGAATCTTGTAAGCCTGTGTAATGTAGTCGAATCTCGTTCTTACGACCACTTGATTGCAGTTCAAAATACCTGATAAACAAATTTTGATTTTTATGTAAAATGTATATATTTTTAGTAAATACAGATATACTAATAATTTGCGTTATTAAAAAAATATATTTAATACAATAATATATTCATATTTATTCCTAGCAGAAATTAGATATTCAAATTAGTATTTTGATTTTTAAATGTTTAGCAATTAAGCACCTTCAGACAACTTAACTGTAGAAGATGTTGTATATACTTCTGTTTATATATCATGCTATTTTTGTCATAATTTACCTATACGTTAAAATTCTAAATTTTATTTAAAATCACAAAATGTAAAATAAAAATATTGATATCAAAGTAAATGAGCTTTGGGATCAATACTTTAATATAATTCAAATTCTAGTGTATTACAAATTCTACATCATGGGCACAATATGTCCTTATAAACATCTTTGTTATTCCTAAGTAAGAAGAACTCTTGACATTTAAATGAAAAGTGGATAAATTGCTTTTCATATACTATAAATTACTTTTAAATGGTATTTAATTTTTCCCAAATTGTGTTCTTGTTACTTCAAGGTGAAGACGGTTTTTCGAAACTACATGTTAGCTTGAACCAACTAGAAGCACTAGGTCTGCTGACTGAGCAAGCCGTTTCAAAATGTTTGGAAAACATATCACTTGTAAAGTATCCTATTATAAAACATACCAAGATTTGGTTTAATATAAAAATTATTACAATTTGATAACGATATACAGAAAAAAAAATTTAGTTAAAATTATTTTGAAAAACAAAGTTTTTATATATGAAAAATAAAAAGATATTTAACAATATATACTCAATGGATTTCCATTTTGAATACTAAAAAGAGTTCTTTTAAAAATGTTATTGTAATAGGAATTTTTCTAATGTGAAAACAAACTGACTGTAGTATTACTTCACAGCTCCTAGAAATACAATATTCCTCAAAATTATTAACAAGTATTTTTTGGTTATTTACTGTAAATAGGGATGTATAATTGATAATAAATCACCAAATTATTTAAGTCATAAAATGTATGTGTGGGAAGAGGAGGGGGGGCTAAGATTTGGTATACCTAAACAAAATGCAAAAGTTTTCATTTGAAACCACACTTAAAATTAAAAATAAGAATACATTTTAAAAGAAATCTTATGTGTTGATTTTAAGTATATTTCTTTTTTCTGGCCATAAAAACTTCGTTTGTGCCGAATGTAATAGTAAAAATTTTATGTCATAGAGCCGAAGTGAATATCTCATAGTGTTCAAGCAGCCAGAAACACTAACCCTGGAGCCCTCATTAATATGCTAGTTGAGTTAAAAGAGGTTAAGTTATATAATGCATGTAATGATGAGTTAAGGGAGTGTGGTGGGAATTCTGTATTAACAGTTCCTGATAATATACCTCAAGACCTAGGAGATCCTCATACATATTTAGTTCTTAAACTGTAGAGAATAACTATTGAGCGTAAATAATTTATTCGTGTGTGTTGCAAAATACGGTAATATTTTACATTTATATATTGGGAAATGGAAAAATAGTTACTCAGACAGTCTTGGATGCACAATAGCTCAGCAAGCCTTCATCACTCGACCCATAGGACACAAACTATACAAGCCGTGATGATGATGAGTCAAGTCCGTTAGGGAGGAGCCAGTAAACAGCCTGACCTTGAAGAAACCAATAGGAACCGTGCGGGTTTGCAAATTTGTTTTCCCCGCTATAACTGCGCTTGCCACCAAGATTATTCTACAATTACATTCATTTAAAGCATAAATCATAGAAACTGCATTTCGTTTTGCATCACAGTTGCAAAGAGCTCAATTTAACGAACAAATGTTTTATAAAATACTTCAAAAGTTGCTTTCCTTCCTTGTAAAAAATCATCACAAATTTCTCACAAAAACAATTTTTCCAGCAAATAAATAAATGCAATCAAAAATTTTCTCCTTAAGTTATAAGGAACTTTAATTAAAAAATTAATATTTATTTTTGTACTGTTATTACAGGGGAAATAATAATTACAGTTAAAGCAAAACTTTTTAAAAAATAAATGTGTCAGTCAGTACCGCTGACATACTGTTAATGTATATGTTAGACTAAACTTGTGTAAATTATTAAAACAAAAAAATATGTTTAACTCATAAAAAACTACACAAACAAAACTCTTTATTTACAGAACTCTATTCTGCAGGCAAGATGTCGGTAGCCTCACTTAGAGGTTAGCCTCGTGCAGGGAACTGCTCTAATTGACAACCGCACGCTTCTATTGGGTATTTATTACCCAACATAATGATTTGTGCCGCATAGTATAAGTTGATTTCTGCTGTAGACTGGGCAGGAAGAAAAAGAATGAGACTAGATTTCCTCCAACATAACCAGTCAACTTATTTTTTGTTTATTTACCTTCGTTATTATGTTTATACATTTTGTTCAAAATGACTTTTACATAATTATTTAACATTTTATCTTAAATGTTTTTCATTAATTATTTTATTGTTATTTCTTCGATATGATTGTTTAATAATAATGCAGGAAATATATTTATTTCGTCAACTAATCTTATTTGATGTTGTATACTACTACAGCACCATTTTGCTTCACATAGTTGGCAATGTCAGGCAGAGTACACAATACATAACACACCAATATATTTAGATATACAGAACTTTACTCTAATTTTAAAGTTAGGTATTGTTGTGAATGGAAAAACAAAGCTATAGGAGTATTACTGAAACAAATGTATTTACTAACAAATCATTAATTGTTCTATTAAACACCAATCATTTTCTATCATGGTATAAGTTCTACTTTATTATACCTGTTAAAACCGTGAGAGAAAGATACGATGCTTCCGGAGTTAGTTTCTTCTTGCCTTAGAGCTGCTGCGACTGTGAACTCTGTATTGTGACGTAACAATTCGACTGCTCTCTGATACACGCTCTGTGGTAATCTTAGGTCTCGATAATCCCCTGCAACAGAAATAAACTATTACATATTTATATTGATTTGTATCTTCTTGTATAGAAAAACAAAAAACAAAAAAAACAGTTTTGGGAAATATTGGTAGTAGGACACTAAATAATGTGGTTTGTTCCATTTGAAAAAATTTGAGTTCATATTATATATAGTTTTGATACTTGTGTCCTCACAGAATTTAAGCCTGCTTCACTTATTTGTAACCTCAACATGGGCCTGAAACCTCAATTGTTATATGATATACTAATCTTATAAACGTTTTAATCTAAATTCATTTTGTTTGTTTGCTGAGTTTGTTTGAGTAACAGTTATCATGGAGACAAAGAATTGCAAATAATATTTTAAATTAAATTACTCCTGCCATGACAAGGCCATAATAGTTCTTTGAACTTAAACTAATTAAGGCATTTCATTTCTTCACATTTATACAGTTTAGTTCTTAGCAATAATGTTTAATTAGTTTGTTTTTACTAGCTGGTATTGAAAATACAATGATATTTCAAGTGGAAAATATATGACCTAGACAGGGAATTGAACCGAGGACCTTTGGCTTTACGCCTCTACCAACTGAGCTCTCCTTAGTTGCTTAACAGCATAGGGTGTACACTTCTCACTTGACTTTGCTTTATTGCTGCAATTTTTGAGTTACCAAATTAATTACCTGATTAGAAATGACATTGAAATTAAATTTTGACTCATTTTTCAACCTTTATGTAAGTATTTATTAATTTTTAATTTATTGATTTTAACACTTAAAATTTTTACCAGCTAGTATTGAAAATATAATAATATTTTAAGTGAAAATATACGACCTAGACTGGGGAATTGAACCCAGGACCTTTGGCTTTACGCGTCAGTGATCTACTAACTGAGCTATCCTTAGTCTCTTACTAGCGTATTATTGTATTTTCAATACTAGCTGCTAAAAACGTATATGAGTTAAAACTAATAAATTTAAAATCAATAAATACATATGTAAGGGCTGCAAAATGAGTAAAAATAAATTTCAATGTCATTTCTAATAAGGTAATTAAATTGGTAGTGAAGTGAGAAATGTAGGCACTATGCTGGGAAAGCGAGTAAGAATAGCTCAGTAGCTCAGTTGGTAGACCATTGGCGCGTACAGCCAAAGGTCCTGGGTTCAATTCCCCAGTCTCAGTAGTATATTTTTCACTTGAAATATTATTGTAATAATTTTTATACTGCTAAGAAATTACATTGTAAATGGTACTATAATGGTATTATTTCATAACAAAATGATAATATACATTTACTAAAGATGTAACAAGGACTTCAATTAAAACGTTATTTGTGAAAAAAATAAATTAAACTGTGGCCATTTGAAAACCGGTTGAAGAATTTTTTTTCCATTTAAATTTCTTTGTGCCGTTGACCTTGCAAATGTTGCAAATATCATTGAAGTATGGTTAAAAGTGTCTGGGGAAAATTAACCATATATAGAGTGAAAAATAACAGACAACTGACAAGTGTTTTGAGTGTGATATGCATAGATAAAAATGTTTTCCGAAAACTATGATAATGATTTATTTTTTTTTTTATCCTTTCGATTAACAACAGATGACACAAAATAAAATATTGTGTACTTTCTCATATAAATGTGGAATATCAAAAATATTGTGATGGCAAACAAAATCAAATCAAATTCTAGTTTATTACCAACATACCCATTTTCAAGGTCATAACTAACGTTTGGGCAGAACTTGATTATCGATTGGACAATTGCCGAGTGACTAATGGCGCACATATTGCAATTTATTACTTAACTAAAAAAAAAACTGTTTCAGACGACGATTTAGATAAATAAACAACATCAACAATTGTAAGTAATTCTGTTTTCATTTAAATCATGTTCAAAACCCCACCATTATTTTATGATAACCCCGTAGAACCCGGTAACTGCAAAATATTTATAAGAGAAAGCGATGAATATGCTTTATAATATTGAAAGGAAAAAGCAGACATAATAAAACAACTTATCTAGTCGGTATCTCCAATAGTAGGTCTACACTAGCTACATATAATAAGCCCTACAGTATACCAAACACACAGAACACAATTCTCACAAAAAATACGCCTAAGTATCAGACGCGTTTCAACGACAAGGTCGTCCTCTTCAGTGATACACAAGCTATACCAATCAAACTATAACTGATTACTATAATTTGAACTGATTAAGTTTGATTACTATAACTGATCAGTTATAGTTTGATTGGTTTAGCTGGTGTATCACTGAAGAGGACGACCTTGTCGTCGAAACGCGTCTGATACTTAGGCGTATTTTTGTGAGAATTGTGTTATGTGTGTTTGGTATACTGTATAATTTTTCTCATAAGTCAAGCTCAACATTTAATATAATAAGCCCTGATTTCCAAAACACTGTAATAAGTATGATACAGTAATAGTTTATTGTAGGAAAAGTAGTACAGTAATAAGTATTAGGTTTCTGTAACACTCTATAATAGCGCTCGAAACGGCCAGTATTGTTTTCTGATATATTTATTTTAGGATTTTGTGAACAGCTGATTGAGTGTTGAAAGATTACGTCGCCGATATTTTGACAATTCTTGTTAAAAACAAATTCAAGAATTTCAAATTCAAATTCATTCCATCTTCAGTTGACGAACCATTTCTTTATCTTCCATCTTGACATTAAACCGATAAATAATTAGTACAACAAAACGTAGAAATTCTTCGGTATGATATTGGCTACACGTTAATGTGCAGCTTTTTGCTGGTTGTTGAATGTCATTCCTTATTCATTTCAAATTCCCTTACCGGCACGTTACATATCATTGAATAAAATATACCAGACTCTAGCTACTATTCTTAGTTTACATGTCAAGATTTTAGGTGTATTGTAAAATATTCAAAAATATGAATAGGTTTATTTGAAGTAATTATAAAATATACACGCATAGACACATGTCTTTATTTTAACATAATAGATAATTAACAATGTACACTTATAAAATAATGGTGTGTTGTAGATGGCTTTCCTTGCTGCTGGTTATTGTAGTAGATACACCCATAATATTAATTTATTTTTTCATTACATAGGTGTCGTTTTTATAGGTTAAGCTGTAGTTATACGCAATATACAACCTGAAAACTAGATTGTAATTTTTTAAATATTTTTAACACCCTATAACATTAAAAAACTAGCATTTATTTCATAAATTGTATATATTTACTAGGTTTATTCACAGGTAATTGAGCGTTTAAAATCGGAAATTTCAATATTGGGTATAATTTTTGTTATTTAATTTTGTATAGGTTGATATCATTAGGTGCAGAAACACAATTTGCAAATTTTTACAAATGTAAATTATAATTTATTTGGCGTAACACAAATAAATGGACAAAACAGCTGATATTTTAAAATTGTTTGTATAATTGGTCGGTCATCTCTCGTAATTTTTTTAATTTTTTAGGAGATTAAATAATATTTTTGGAGTTATTTCAAGCTCTAAACTCTATTAAATTAAATGTTCGATTTTATACCATTTTTAACTTTTGTAGATGAAACGTCATGTTCATTCCGTCTAAACAACTATAATTTCGTTAAATTTTCAGCTTTAACTCGAAATGTTAATTTTTTAAAATTAAGACACGAAGTTTTGTGAGATGAAAAGTTCAGATATTTGCAATCAAATAATTGCACGACAGATAACAAATTAAAATAAAATACTAGATTTTTTTTCACTAAAACTCCATTCAAAATTGTAAATCATTAATAAAACAGTAAAAAAAAATGTGTATAAATTTATTCACTCAATTTAACAGCACTTGTTAAATAGTTTAAAAAACAGTATTAATGTTCAATGTCGAGTCCAAGAAAAAACTTTAATTTAATAACAAACTTGCATTAAAAAAAGTTAAATACTCTTTTGTTTTTACATATTGCACTAAATCTTTCAGATTATATTTAAAATTTTGTAATGGATTAGTTCAAGATAAGTTGAATAGTTCAGGTTCACTTCATGAGGAAGTGAAATGTAAAACTGTTTTCGTCGTTCTGCTTTAAAAACAGCTGTTTTCAATACATGCATTGAGATGCTAAAGTTGTTCTTTTCAGTCCTAGGACCTAAAAACATCAGCTGAGGTCGGGGTTATCAGCTGTTACTTCGTTTATACGAATTATTAATAATTAACAATTGTAAAGAATCTATAAAAACAACGGATACTCTCGATTGTAAATAACTGTTAAAACAGCTGTTACCATCGATTTGAAGGTAAATAGGTTATAACATAGGTTATTGTGAAATTGTTTTCTTTATATTATTTGCAGTATAACGAAAACTATAGTTCATAACTTGGACCAAAAGAAGCTTTTCAATCCTCGCTCTTTTTCCGGCCTCTGCTCCTCCTCGGCCGTTAAACTTGAGCTTGTATCGAAAAGCTTCACTTTTGGTCCTAGTGATGAAATATACTATTGTATGCTTCAAGTCTAATAAAAACTGATTCTCCTAAAGATAGGGCCACTAATAGGAATATTTTTCTTTCATCGATATAATTTGCGTCAAGTTTAGCTGAGACAAAGGCAGTTTTTTTAACTTTTTTGCATTATCCGTTTAAATCAGTGATGGACAAACTTTTGTAGGATTGAGCCAATATAATTTTTTTGAAAAGAAGTAGATGTTTTTCTATTACAATTTAAAAGGCGTTTAACCGTATACAAATAAAATAAAATAGAAAAAAACACATTTCTTTTTTTTTAAATAAATAGTCTTATTGAATCAGCATGAAAGAGTGTGCGATGAATGGAACTGTAACCGTGCTTCCAAAAGTGTCTCAAAATTTGGTTGTAGCTGGAATGAGGTGACTGTCAGGAGTGAAGATCTGTCCAACTTTTTCGGAATTTCATATTTGTAAAATATCCTAAATATCTGTTGAAGATAGAGATACAAGGATTTGTAAGAATGTAGATCACCTATAGCACCTACAGATAACGTTTATGAGATAAAGCCAATCTTTAGACGACTGACAAATTTTGCTAGCTAACGGATTTCCCCAAAATAGTGGTAAAAATATTGTGTTTATTAAATTTGCAAATAATCAGGTAAAAACAATGAATGTTAGAACGTGAACACAAATAAGTATGCACATATAGGCTATAAAAAATACTTTAAACAGTTAGAAACTTATTATAGGCGTCAGAATCAGGTAAAATTTTACACTCCAAAGTCTGGACCTTAACGTGAGGGTTTCTGCAATAATTTATTATTTCTTTCGAAAAGATGACATTCAACCGGTAAGACATTTGAAGGGTCTAGGCTACTTTAAATCAATACGGGTTGGAAGAGAATATAAATAAAAGTGCAACAAAAGTGAATATGAAAAGAGATAAAAGGATGTTTCGAAGGCGCCGGACAAAACAACATTAGTCTGGCGGTGAAGTGTAATGGTGCAAAACAAGAAGTATTCCATTCAGTTTAAGCCTACTTTATAGTTAAGTTATGTATAGTTTTAATTTTGTAGTAATGAAACGTGTATTCAATTCACTTTAATAAAATCTTTAAACAGAACAGCTGATTCTGACCTAACTATTACATGAAAAGCTACGAATAGTACGGTAATGTTTTTGTAATGATGACTAATACAAATTTGCTATTTAAGTTTAAGTTATAATTGTAAACTGTAAAACTTGTAAAATCGGTTTCGCTGATAGTGAGATATACTACCCGTTGATACGGTGTTCATGTTTCTTTTTTCGATTTTTTTTACCAATATCTCAAGAACCACCATTTTTAATGTGAATAAGTTTAATGTGAATGTTTAGAACTACATTTGAAAGAAATTTGATCAAGGAACATATTTTGAACAAAGTGATATATTACATTTGTTACTATACCGGATATCCCAAAATTGTTACTTTACCCGAAAATAATGGAGAGCCAAATATCCCAACATACCGAAATTTGATGAAAAACCGTTCACCTAATTGGGCTGTGGGGTAATTCATGCTTCATAAATAGATATTAAAAAGCACACCTTTTTTCATTCAAGATACTTAAATAAGTTAACTATTTTAACAGAAAACTAAATACCGATTATTTTTACTAGTCGTATAACTCCATAGGCTAATAGAAAATAGAATTGTGTTTAGCGTCCCCAAACTCCCAAAAAATTTGAGGAAACGAATCTCAAATTTGAACGAAATAAGCAAATTTAGTATGCAATCAAAGTTAATTTATCTATAAGTTGTAAACATTTTCTTTAAGTGAAAAAGACCGTGTATTTTTAGCTGCACAGTACAGAAGTGAAACTTATTACACAAAATCTATATAAACACCAAGAGTAGCCTTGTAAGGTAATGATCATAGAGTATATACAATTTATTGAATAATTTTATTTATTATTATGTAATCTCCACAGATTCGTATTTCTGATTGTTTATGATAACTAAAGTATGACATGAATGTTTCAGATTGTAATTTATATAAATACCAGCATCATTTGAATTTCTAGATTTAATGCTGGATACATTGCAAATGAATACTCATTTTAAAATTAAGTTTACGATCTGAAATCATCAATCAAAGGTTGCACCTCCTCTGAAGCAAAATTACATTAAAATAGCCACTCAAAATAATAGGCAACAATTTAGAGAACTCGTTATAAACGAGACCTCATTAAAGGTTGGTAAATGAACTGCATTATTATATCATAACCTGACATAGGCAACGTGAGTCATTTACAAACACGAATATAAATGTATTGGCTATAATATGCACAAAATAATTACTCAAATACAGATAGGTGTGAATTGTAACCATTAAGGCGGTCACAAATTTCAGCGATTTCGCTTGGAAACAAGCGATAGTTTTCTAGTCAAGAGTGGTGGAGATTTAGTGGCGTCGACAGCCTCAAGAGGGGGGGGGGGTGCAGCGTTTAATTACACGTGAATTCTATTCTCCATACGTCTATTCTCTATATTAGACGTTTCACTTTAAAAATAGAAAACTGTCAACATTGAATAATCTGGCTTCTAATGCACAACTAGCGTACTGGAGGATATGTTGAACATGATTTGAAAATCATTTTAGTTGTCCAGAGATGCACAGGAATTAGAAGGGGAAAAAAATCATTCACAACTTCACCACAGAAGAAATTAAATGCGACAGTTGCATTAATGAAACATTCAATTCATCGGTTTATTCTCCATTTATGAAATGAATAATTGTCACACAAATTTGAAAAATATCGGACACCCACCTAATTATTACGAACGAATTTGATTTTAGAAAAGTTTGAAACTCAAAAATATAAAAATCCGGCGACACAGCAATTATAATTGTGCACCTTAATACCTAAAATTAATTGTATAATACAAGATATTAAAAAAAGTCCAGTTTTCATAGAAAAATACAATTATAACTTGCAAGTACACAAACAATACATAAAGTAATCTTGTAGAAGATTTTGACTTTTATCAATGTTATTGCTTACCAATTACTAAAGAAAGTATTGAGATACAGTAAAATATTGACGAGGTTTTGAACTTTCATGTAAATCATTTACAGTCTGCCGGTCATTTATTTACTATCGACGGCATTTATGTTTCTGATTTTCTCAAGGACAAGTAATCCGAATGATTAGATTTTCTTCAGTAACTTATTACTTTAGGATGAAGGTAAATATAAAGATAAATAATCATTCCTTTGATTTATGTAGTAAAGGTGTCAGTATCGTAATTCTAGGGTGTGACTGATCTTCATTTTTCAACATGACACAATGTAGTTACAAAATATAACAAGACGACCGATGTAGGATTTTTGTAAACTCTTACATAGAAACCTTTGAAATTCCAAAGAAAATTTGTTTAATAGCCATCCATTTAAAAAATATTTCGTGTATATATATTTTGCTGATAAGTAACTATCGAGCTGAGGCTTTTCCATTGTATCTTGTTCACACGTATAGTTTAGTGAAGAGGACCTCAAGTACCTACTGAACCACACGAGCAAAAAGAGCGGAGATTGTTGTTTATAAATAGCTAGTTCCGAGTAGCCATGACGAGGAGTGTGATATGCATAATGACGATATTTAGTAAACTTATGAAAGAGGGAAGGAATATGTACCCTTCTCCGAACTTAGGACAATTTGTATTTCTTCATCAAATTCCTATAATCTTTGAAAACGGTCAATTAAAACTAATTTTGAGTGCTTTTGATTGTAGAGGAGAAGGTCCAAATACGGGCTACTACTTTTGTTTCCGTTTGTACGGTCATGTACGGTTTGTACGGTCACACTTTTGATATTTGACACATTATATTGTGTATTTAATATGTTTTCTACATAGTATTAAGTTAAAATATTTTAAAAGATATTTTACATCTTTCAAATTACAATTTTAAAATAAAAGTGCAATTGATGCCTTTTGAAAGTGTGGTCTAAATACGGGCTACCCTTACAAAATAGTAAAAACTAGGCAAATTAAAGACAATAGAGTGAAGAAAAAATTTATTTTACTAAAATAAATGTTTAATTACATTAAAATTTTGTAAATAGTTAAAAATTACTTTTTTAAATATCATAAAAAAACTCAATAACACTTATTTTAAGATTGAAATAACTTTATACAAATTAAAAACATAAAAAGGTTAAAACTACATTCTATATTTATGTAAACTGTCTATTTACAAAAGTCACATATGTATATATCGTTTTCTGCACCAGCACAATCGCTGTGTGCCCACATATTACACTGAAAACACATCACCCAAAGTTCTCCCTTAGAGTCTTCAGAGAACAGTCTATCGCCAAACATACAACTTGCATCATTGTCGTTAGGCTAATCCCCTTGATGTATTTCAATAACGCTGTCGCTATCAATCCGAGGAGGATTCGAAAATTCAAAATCATCTTCCGAGTCCGATGACAGCTGGTTTCGTTTTGAAGGCAATTTTCCTTTAGTTTGAATTTTTTTACTAGTTGACGTTTTCTGTCCAGTCTTTGGTTTTGAAGTTGACGGTTGTTTCTTTTGATGATTAGACCTAGACCCACGTTTATCTTTATTATTCAGATTATCTTCAAACGTCAACCTCTTTTTGCTGTTTGTGGCTGCAGAATTTTCTAAAGATTCGGATAATGCTTTTTTATATGGTGTTCCAGTGATGATACATGAGTCTGCAGCCTTGCGACCTCGATTGGTAACTATCATCTTAATTGTAGGAATCGGTGAAATATCGAACGGACTAACTTGCATTGTTGTTACAGACAGAACGGACTGAATAGTTGGAAGGTAAGACTGATCTGGTTGTGAGGAAGTGGATGATGAAGGTTTTGTCAGAGTATGGTCTGGGGTCTTTGGTGTTGTGGTGCATGTTTTTTCGCCTTCAAGCTCGGACGCTATAAAATCTGCATCAGAGAAAATATTCTTATTCAGTGGAAAAATGCCAGTGGCTCTAAACCCATTCACGGCTATCTCTTCATTCTGGACTGGGAGACACGCCTTTCCAAAGAGTTCCATAATATCATATGGTGTTACAGGTCTCATAGAATGTCGAAGCCATTGTCTTATTTCCTCACTGTAAAATGCTTTCAATAGAGCCATAAAGGTCTTGCCTAATGGCTGGACACAGCTTTTTACACTTTCAAGTATATTTAGGTTTAGTTCGGGGCATTCTGAAATAAAAAAACACCACTTTTGTCTAACTTTTTTCAAAAAATGGTCTAATTACAGGCTAGCCTGTATTTAGACCACGTGTGGTAGCCCGTATTTTGAGGGTTGGCAGCCATTACCAAGCTATGTTATCTGTTAAATAACGTATGGTAAACGGAGCTAATAGCTTCAGTAACAAAGTGTGTATTATAAAATAACTGTAAGCTTAGTGGATTTGTGTAGAAAAAATGAACTATACATACGTTTCTAACTTTTCAAATAACAAAACCAGCAGAACAACACGTTTTTATAACACTAAGTCAATACCATTAAGCTTCCAAACACCAAATACTCACAATCTCTTTCTTTGTTCAAAAGGAACAGTTTCACATTATTTTTACCAGGTTTCACCACCTACTTCACAGTGAACGTCCACTAGCCCGCATTTAGATCATAGCCCTTATTTGGACCTTCTCTTTGAAAACAATTCGTACTCAAAATAAAATTCGTCCGCATTTGTCTTTGTCTCAAAATGTAAAACTCTCAAAGACGGCATAGTACTAATTTATTACTCATAATTAAAGACACGTGTTTTTAGAAAAAAAACCCTCATTAAAGTAAGACATTTTGTAAAGAAGAGATAATAATAAAGATTGAGGAAGAAAGAACATAACATTTTGCTGCTTTGGGTCAAAAAGTATAAAGGAAAAATCCCTAGTAATAACCATATGGTATTAAATTTAATGGCGATAACGGAAATTCAAAATAAAATGGAAATAATTTTTTTTGATTCTAGTATTATTTCAGTTAAAAAATTAGCCAATAGTGCACATGAATCTAAACATTATGAATGTCATAAACAATTTAAATTTCATTTACAAATTAATTTGTGTATGCATCTTTGTGTAAAAAAAAAAATTAAATATTTTTTGCAATTTTACGTAAATATTTGTTAGGATTTAAGCAGCAATACGACGCCCACGCACAACACTCGGCTTTTGATATATTGTAGCGACTCAGAAGGCAACAGTGCGGACTGTAGACCGTGAACTGCATTTTCATTAAATAACGTTTTTCAAAGGGCATGAGAGATGAGATAGGGTGGAATTGTTTCCGTAATCTTTCCATTTCCCCACAATGAAAACAACCCTTAATTGAATGTCTCAACCCCCTGTCGCTGTTGTTGCCAATTCACCCTTGCGAATTGTTCCTTTTTGAATAATTATTTCAATTTAGAGAAACGTAATTATTTTGTTCGTACACGTTAACTGTTTCTTTTATTCCCTTCGTAATCGAATAGAAAATAACCTAGTTCTCTAGTGTTGTTGCTGAAGTCTCAATTTAGTTGTTATGTTTTAAATCAAGTTTTGATTAAACTGTTGTGTGGAGAAGTTAACCTTTTGTACAATTTGTAACCGTAAGGTAATTATGTGCCTAAATTAATATAAAACTCCTGGAATTTAATTATATTAAGGTTTCTAGTCTTAATCCCATCGCGCAATAGCCCGTGAAGGTTCTAGATAGTTTTAAAGTAGTTTTGTGTACATTAAGTTCCCGCTGCAGTAATTTCAGCTACTGAAATTCGGTACCACTCGTAGTTCCCCACATTTCCCCTCTCTATCCTGAGTTAATCAGTAACGTTTGAGCCCCAGCTACTATTTTATATGTTAAACATCCTCTTTGACTAGATAATGCGTTAAAGTGATGGGATTCCGAATTTCTTTAAAGTTATTTATTTGCTAGTTTGTTATCCCCGATGTTAACATATTAAACGAATTGCATGAAAAATAACTGATATAAAACTTCATATTATGCTCAAAAGGAAAAGGTCTAAGTGAAAGCAAATATTTCGTTTAGTTTAATTTGTATAATGGTTTGCTTTTACTACTGTCATTAACATTGTTCCACGTCTAGCTCCTCGCTGATGCCTTTTGACACCCTGGATTAGAAAAATATCTTTTAAAAGATTTTAATGTCATAGATTAGAATGACGTCATTGTACCATCTCGATATTCGTCAATTGTCCTAAGAAGGTATTTGGTAACCAACGAACATTGTCTTCTTCAAACCTAAACAAACTTTTACAATCCTTAGTATGTGAGTTTGAACGAGGCTCATAAATTTTCACATTTCACACATTAACCATCTCCACCACAACACAAACACAGTCTTTTCATTTTGTACTCGAGTCTTCTACTGACTAGATGATTCGATTTTAAAAGGGTTTTCCTCCCATTTCAAGTAAAATGTAAGTTTTATGCATTAATACAGGATTTTTGTGCGATTATTACTAATGTTTATCTAATTTAGAAATTATGCCGTTGAAAGTTTTGTATTTAGTATTAACACTTTTACTTGTTAACATATCCCCCTAAGGATCGTTGGGTGTATATTTAAAAACTAAAAACTGATCTTAAGAACTACCGTACTTTGATATAACCAACTACAAGTTACACGGTTGTTTTGAAATGATGGAAAAGTAAGCCTACTGGTTAGATACTGTCCGCGAGCCACGAGAAAGTCTCCGAACTCAATGCAATTTAGAAGTATCACAATAGTTTGTAGGGGTTTATTTGGACTTAGAAGGCGGAGATTATTAACAATAAAGCCAGTCACAGGGTTGTAAGTTGTATTGCCACATGTAAGTCACTCAAAGACAGTCCCAGGGTTGTAAGTTGTATTGCCATATGCAAGTATAACTGTTACAAATTACAAGTTACCTGTATTTTATTTTACAAAAATATTTACTAATACAAATTATGACCTTGACTACGTTCCTTATTTCTTGTTATCAATAAACAATAAAGAATTTGATTGGTCGATTGATTGAAAAATTACCATAATTGAACCAGTTACCGTACACAATTTATATTCAACGTTTACAACTTTTTTTTGTAAGTGGATCTTTCCATAGCCTTTGCTAACGGAGTTTTATCACGAAAGTTTCAATCTTTAAATTAGATAGTTATAAATATATGTATCATATTTTTTTTTACTACGTATCATTACATTACGACATTTGTCATTCAATAAATTAAAATAAAGAACTCCAAACAGGCAGGTTAATATGTATACGCCGTCGTGAATAGGGCCACACTGACGCTACGCCGGCTAAGGATCTCTATTTTAAGCTTCTTGTTTTTCAATAATGTTTTGCATTATCGCTTCCCACTATTATTAATAATAATTATATTACTATGACTTACCGTCAAAATAGTCAAATTTCTTATAACTGTTTGCATTATGGTCGTTTCGCTTATTCTGCCATTAACGAGTGCTCAGTATCTTGCTGGGTTATTCCTCTTGTCAATCATTAAAATTTAAAATACTTTTACACATAACACTTAACATTTAAGAAACACTTAATGGATTGTTTGGTTCTATCACATGTTGCATGTCTGCTGTCCTGATGGGCTCTGCTACCAGTGGTTGTGGATTGAGGTGATTCTTATCTATTTTCTCCATTTATTGTGTCGTATACCGTTTGAGTTGATTGGATTTTTTCGTTTAACAATGATTCATTATTACTTTAAACTTTTTACATATTTCATACTATTTTAGCAATTTTTTTTTTTTTTTTTTTTTTTTCAGTGGTGTAATGTTTGTAGTCCTTTCTATGACCGAATGTTTGTGATTCGTTTGAATCAAGTGTTCTCCAAATTTTAATTCAATTCTTGTTGCATTGGTTGAACGTGATTCCAGTGGTAAATATCCTTTAAAACGCTTTTTGAAATATCTGACCCTTTGACGGATACATATTTCACAATTCAAACAAGGAAGTTTATATATTCCTGTACTTTCAAATTTGTCGTCATATGTTTTCTTTTTATTTAATACATTGCGTAGATTGTTTTTATTTTTAAATGGTATATTTTATCTTTGTTTACGAAATACGCTACCTACAATGTATTCTAATACTCTGCTGTAATTTAAACTTAAGTATTTATTCTTTTTCTTATTTTTTTATTGTTTTTAGGTGTTTGTTTGTTTGTTTCTTGTATAATTTCGTTATAATGGATGTGTTGTATCCGGTTTTGGTTGCAACGTGTTTCAATATATTAAATTCTTCCTGAAAATCAGATTCTGTCATTTGTATACTTCTCATTTTGTTTATGAGGCTATGCTGCTAGTTTGTAAGGCATTGTATGTAGCATGAATGGTGTGATAACTGTTTGTGTATGTTCTCTGCAAATTTTGAACTGGTGCTGCTTATTTACTTTCGTTATTGTTAGGTAAAAATAATTGAGGTTATTATTTGTATATATTTCGGTGGCGAATTTTAATATTAGGTGTATTTCAATCAAGAATGTTTTAAAATTGTGAATTTCTCTAGTTGTGCACTAGTATAAAACTAAAATGTCGTTCACATATCTGTAATAATATTCAATATTTCTGAGATGTTTGTTTTTATGAGTCATTGGGTTTTTATTTTCGATATGATTAAAAACTTTTCTGCCATGACTAATCCGTTGTTTTGACTATAATATTAATTATAAAATTGGAAATAGTTTTGTGACATAGAAACTTTCAGTAAATTGGACATATCAATGATTTAAATTTCTTCTGGGGTTTTGTTGTCAACAGTTCAATTATTATGGACATGGTATAAATTGGTTATGTCGAATGACACTAGTTTTGGCCGGTTTTTATGTGTGTGCTTTTATTTTTATGATTAAATCATGACTGATTTTTCTACTTTAATCTTTGTTAAATTAATGTTTTTAAGAATAAGTTTACCTGATATTTGGTTATTCTATAGGTTGGTGCACTTCTAATTGGTCTTTGGATTGGGTTAGGTGTATCTAGTATCTAGTATCTAGTATCTAGTATCTAGTATCTAGAATCTAGTATCTAGTATCTAGTATCTAGTATCTAGTATCTCGTATCTAGTATCTAGGTGTATCTTCAGTAATGATGATAGAAAAGAAACGAAGAGTTTTATAATTTTGCTATATTTTTTATTGTTACTATTCAATAAACATTTGATCCATTGATTGCTTTTTAAATTTGTTGGATGTAATTATGAGTCGGAACTTTCTTTAATTTAGTTATATTTTTTTTTATCACAGTAATATTACCACTATCTGCCTTTGTTTTGATAGCGTTATACGTTTTGATTTTATGATGGATTTTTGAGGTAATAATCTGATCGTGGTATTTGTTTATAAGATTAGGCTTATCAGTATTAAATCTAAGAACATTATTTATGTTATTGCTTATTAGTACTCGAGTATAGTTTTGTTTTTCTTTAGGTAAGGTCTGTATGTCAGACTTTGTACTTATAATATTAAAAACTTTGTATTTAATATTATATTGTTTACAAAATACATTATGTTTAAGACCTTTGTTCAGTAATTCCATTTCCTAACCATTTATTGAACATTAATAAGCACCGAAAAATATTTACTGTTTTAAATCAGTTATACATTTTATAAACAAAATATGAAATTCAATAAACAAGGAATTTTTTAAAAAAATATGTTTCATAAAAATCTGTTTATAGTCAACGAATTTTGAATCTTTTGACGCCATTTTGAATTTTATTAAAAAGAAGGGAGACTAGTGTGATTATTTGAATTTATTCCACATTAAAGTTATTGAATGAGAACAGCATAGCTACATTTAAGCTATCCCAATCATATAAATTGATAAAAAACTTGTATTCCTCATTTAAAGAGAAACAAAAATTGTAATTGGTAATTTTAAATATAACGAAGTTATCGATGTTGTTCATAGTGTACAATGCGGCTTCGATAAAACCTAAAACATTATATTAAAATCGAGTCAACCATTACCATATACCAGTATAATTGGAATACACGTTTGGTAGTTTTTTTACCCTGGTATTTTTTATTCGGATTTGCTTTAAAAAGTTTCTGGAAAATACTAAGTTTTGTTTCAAAATTTTAAGTGTGTACCATAACCATCATAAAGTAGTAACATAAAGGACTAAGGAAATAGTTTTTAGGCGCATCCAATTCTATACCAGTCTGTATATAGAACACACCTCACCTTACAGGGAATTGAATAAACCGCTGTAGAATTACTGCATGTAATAGTCTACTCTATTGCAGGGGCAACTGTGGTATAGAAGGCAGTTTGTCTCGGCCTTCTTGGTTACAATACAATTATTTTGTGTCTCCTACGAAGAGGTGAAATTTCTTAATTCATTAAAAATAAATGACCAATAAATTAGCAACACTTTTCCGGAAGCACCGTTCTTAAAGTATAATTTAAAAAAATTTTATCCATATTATACTTCTTACTTTATACTAAATTTGCAATAATAAATGCTTGAGAAGGAGGATTAAACCGTTTGGAGGAATGGTCATATAACGAACGTTACAATTTAGAAATATACAATTTCCCTAAAAAATAGTTTTGTTTAATTTTACGCTCAATTTACTCTTTTTCAAATGATGGCACTCCCTTCGCCCCAGATCAATTATCAAATTAAGATTTATCAAACGCTCAATACAATTGGCGTAAAACAAAATAAAACAGCACACAGTTCAAAGCGTTAACATGGAGATTCACGTATTTCCAGATAATTGTCTCACATATTTAAGAGTAAAAGTACGATATCTTGACAATCGTGTGAATTATCATCGATGATTAGCTAACGTGATGAAGAAATCAATTCCACCTAATAACACGAAAATAGACTATGAATTTCAAGTTTGAACTTTGCTAGGATGAAGTTCAAGATAATAATTTTGGCAATTATTTCGTTATATTTCATCATATGAGGGTTTGTTCAATGGTGTATAAAAATAAAATATTTTGACCAAACTTGAGTTGGTTGTACCTTAAATAACAGCCCAAATATGACCAAAAAACTATTTAAAAAAGGGCACAATTTTGAAACTATTCAATATGTCTTGTTAGTTTACACTGTCAATAATGCAGTTTTAAGTTTTCAATGTTGATGTTACAAGATACAAAACTCTGATAGAAAAGAGAGCTTTGTTGGGTCTTTTCATTCCCCCATGTTTTATTGTCTTTACTTTAATGAAAGTAACGTAACATACCGAGAAAGACAACGTCATATCCTGAGCTGGAATCTGTGTGACCCTTGAAGATTCACTAGACCGAACTACAGCGAGATAATACCGCGCACTTCTACCAGCAGAACTTTGCTGTTCCTTACATTCTAATATTTTATCACTGAGTCACTATCCTGTCAAATTGAAAATTAGTTTTACCTGAACGGTTTTATTAAGATTTTACTTTAATATTTTCATTTTGAACCAGTGCTCCATTTTTTAAAGGAAGTTGCACGTAGAATGTAAAATCCTACTCACAATCGTGATAAATTACTGAAAAATTCAAACAAAAAATTCAAAACTCTAAAAAGAAAAATCATTCATAATCACTTAAAATAAGATGCTACCCAATATAAATCCCTGTGGAATACCTGACATATTAAGCAATAGATAATTATTATAAATATCCTTTAGTTTTAATCTTTGATATCGATTAAAGAGATCACAAAATATGTATCTGTTTAGAATTACCTTGCAAATAAAAAGCCGGCCTAAGTCTTTGAGGTCCAGGTGCCAAAGTCACTCCTTCCTTACTGGAGTTGTGAAGTTGTAAGGACTCCAGTAGGTCTATTCCAGGATCTACACTCCCCACTGTAACATAGACAAGATATAAGATGACATCTTTTTATTAATAGATTTTACACCATTAAAAGAAACTACATATTTGGGGGAGAAGCTTCCTATAACACTTCGGAATTTTAAGTCAATTACGTGATGTTATTGGAAATTGCGTGATAATTAAATTTATCAGCTTTCGTATATGATTTGTTTCACACCTCTTATATCATTTTTTTAACCCCTCCCAACAGGTATTAAACAAAACGTATTAATCCTTCGTGAATTCATACAACAATAATTGTGAACATTTTTATTCAGTTAAATTAAAGACAATGCTCTACATTGATTTTGTCAATTTGTCTATGATCCACTCATTTCAGTCTCTCTCTCTCTCTCTCTCTCTCTCTCTCTCTCTCTCTCTCTCTCTCTCTCTCTCTCTCTCTCTCTCTCTCTCTCTCTCTCTCTCTCTCTCTCTCTCTCTCTCTCTCTCTCTCTCTCTCTCTCTCTCTCTCTCTCTCTCTCTCTCTCTCTCTCTCTCTCGCGCACACACACCCTGCGTTCTGTTTGGAATTATGTCCGTCGTATGTGCAGTACAGCCCAAACGCATGGACCGATTTTAATGAAATTTGGTATGGGCCCAAATTTCAGCCATATTTTAAAATTTTGAGCTAGCTGACTGGAACGAAAAAATTATTTTTTTTAAAATAGACTCTAACGATTTTCATCAAATTTTTCGCAACCTTAAGATCTGAAGATGCCATCTCTCCAAAACTGTGGGTTTGACAAATATCATTAAAAATAATAATAATAATAAAAATCGTCTGTTGTAAAAGAGGTAATTTTTAAAAAATTGGATTTACAATTTCGTTGAAATTTAATTGAAATGTGAAGATTAATCTCTCACACCCATGTATAAAATCAAAAGTAAAAAAATAAATAAATAAATAGCCTATTATGTATCAGAGATAATAATTAGCAAACAAATAATCTTGAACCTTGTCATCGTTGCACGATTTTAATCAAATACGGTTTATACTGAGGATGACGCGTTTATGTCACAGAGCGAAACAAGTTGACATTATTAAATAATGGCAATTTCAAAGACGGGGTCCATGGTTCAATTTCACTGTTTGGCTGACAACTACCTTGCCTTAAACATTCCAATGGCCAATGTCATAAAGAGTCTGAAAATGGAAATATGCTTCAACCCATTTTAAAATTACTGCAGTTTAATTTTGTTTATAAGTTAAATCTGTATGTTTAGCAACGACTTACTGGAGCTAATGTTATACTGTTGACATCTGTATTCCAGGCTATTACTATTTACCTTGTTATAAGACATTTATTAAAAAATAAATCAGATCAGGTAATGTTTCCATTAAATAATCAAGAAAATTCCAAGTTTTATATGAAAAATATAAAAAAATAAAATAAAAAGAAGCGATTTAATAAAAGGAAATAATCAATTTCGTACATCCAAGTTTTACCTTGTCCAATGTTTAGGTTTTGAAATTATTTATCACAGGTAGAAGAAATTACTAATCGATCAGTTAAGTCGTTTCTATCCTAGAGTCGATAGGCTTACATGTCGTTCGTTTTTTGTGTGGATCTGATCCATGATACTAACATTTCCAGTTTTATTTTGTAATATTCACTGCTGCCTGTGAAATAACACATTCAAATACAGGAACATAATATGTTAGTATCTTGCTATATACATACTGCATCTTATTAGGAATTCGGAAATTAAATCTGTGCAGTATTGCGTAGGCCTACTAAGTATACAAAAATATTACACACACTCATCTACGTCATAAATATGTCCTAATACTACTTTTAGGTAAGAATACAAATAAATAAATGATGTATAAATAATTATTGAGCTTGACTCGTGTGATAATATTAGATACAGAAAAACTCGAACACAAGATCACACAAAAACTACGTTTACCTAATCAAACGCGTTTTCACGACAAAGTCGCCATCCTCAATGATACATGAGCTACAATAACTAAACTGTAACTCACTCAAATAAATGAGGTGATGACTAATACGCTCGACTTGGGTTGTTAGAGGCTAAATTTTTGCAAAATTTGATCAAAATGTTAGAGTCCATTTTGAGAAAATCAGTATAAATATGTCTTTTGTTTTATAGCACATACCTCAAATGTTGATTTATCAAAACAAATCTACAAGAAACCCTCAAGATGTGGCCAAAATATACCAAATTTGATCAATATAGTTAGAGCCGATTTTGATAAAATCAGTATAAATCTATGTCTCTGTTTTATAGGGCATTTCTCAAAATTAGAGTTATCAGAACAAATCTACAAAAAAGTCTCAATATGTGGTCAAAATATATCACATAACAAATTTGCTCACAATCGGTCTATAGACATACTTATACAGACGACATAGGGAGAACAACCGAAAAAACTATCACATACTTTCTCTATACGTCTTACATGTGAGGAAGTAATAAGTAGTAAACGTTTCTATAGCCTAAATTGCAATTAAAATCCCTTTGCCTTGACATGGGCATGGCAGTATATTTTAATATATGCTTTAATGATAAACCACTTTCTTCATGTGGTAGACTATTACTTAATCACAGTTTTGTAGTATAAAATAACATTTGTGATAAAAAAGAAAAGAAATATATATCGAGTTTTTCATACAATTATCCCATTTGACATATCCTGAATTTAAAAACGGTTTTTTGAATAATGCCCGTTTTAGTATAATAATTTTGAAGACCTGGAAGTTTGAAGTTCTAATGATTTTAGAATAATTTTGATCAAATCTAGTATGTGCTGAACATATTTTACTTGTAGTGTTTATATTTATTTTTAATAATACGCAATTTGTATTACTAGCTATCAAACGCAACATTTCGATTTTTCAAAAAATATATAATAAAAAAATAAAATTGACTACAATGATTTTATCCATATTAAATGTTGAGCTTGACTTATGAGAAAAACTATACAGTATAATAAACACATAGAACACAATTCTCATAAAAAAAATACGCCTAAGTATCAGACGCGTTTCAACGACAAGGTCGTCCTCTTCAGTGATACACCAGCTACACCAACCAAACCACAACAATTTGTCACAATAATGAGTTGTGGTTTGGTTGGTGTAGCTGGTGTATCACTGAAGAGGACGACCTTGTCGTTGAAACGCGTCTGATACTTAGGCGTATTTTTTTTATGAGAATTGTGTTCTATGTGTTTATTATACTGTACAATGATTTTGTTAAATTTTTTGCTCACATTCGCCCCCAAGGACCGTCATAAAAAGTATTCATCAAAATCTTCATAAAATTTAGCTTTGTGTTTTTCCCGACAGAAAAAAAAAATCTATTTAACAGTTATAAAGTTTCAAAATTGGTTCTACCAAATTGGGAAATATTTATTATTTAAAACCTTCGTCGAATTTCAAATAAAATTAAAAGTGTAATGGACAAACAATTTAAATTAATATTCAAAGCCTTCATTAAAAACTCGATTAAAAACAACTGTAAATAAGATTTACGTTTAGAACGAATTTATGCACAAGTGAAGCAAACATTGGTTCTATTGAAATATATAAACATACTCTTATATGTTTTTTATATAAATAAACAAAAAGTTGAAAGTTGATATCCTTTTCTACCCAACTTATATCCTGTAAGAAATTAAGAAAATTACAGTTTTTTATTCATAATTATTTAGAAAATGTTTTGGAGAGGTGACAAAGAATTATATTTCGTTACTGGAGGAATGTTTGAGAAAGATGATGCACAATTTTTACACAATTTATTCGTTTAAAGTTAGTCTATAGAGTAACAATAATCAAACATTTGTTGTACGAGTTTAATATTGGAAAAAAAATTCATACCTTTAAATAGGCCTAGTCATTAAAATGTTCTTGAGATCAAGTGCCAATGCCCCATCTTTGTTCGTTTATTATTTTGTGATAGAAAAGCATTATTTTTTCATAACAAGCATTTCGAAAACAAAAATAGAAACACAGTGCAATTTAAATGGACCGAGTTCCGGTTACTGCTGACGTTTGCATTCTCCTACGTACTAGTCTGCACTTCCGGTCGTAAACAGCTGTTCAACATGAAGTTAAAGTTGCTGTAATCATCACCAGAGGTCGTTAGCGGCGTCACGTGGGGGTATTGCTTATTCGGCCTACTCATTTACAAGTGCATAATCATTTATTTTATTTCGGAAGAGGTGAACTTGTTTTTAGTATAACTATAAGATGCATTATTTGTATTCATACTTTATCACATGTACAAGTACATTTATTTGATGGGTAAAGAATTAAGTTTTTGAGCGTATAATTAGTTTTGAGGTCCTCAAAGCTCAAAAGTGATTTATGGAATTATATGTGTCCATACTCTACAACCCAGCGAGTGGTCCAATTGTTATCAAGTATGATATATGGACTTATTTTGACAATATCTCAACAAGGTTTTGATTAAATTTTTTCCAAACATTTTGAACTTAATACCATAAAGGCCATAGGGAAAACTTATTATTTTCACAAAATCAGTTCTAACGGTTTGCCTAAACCGGAAGTAAAATAACATGGATATTCATGAATAATTTGAAAATTAGTGAAATGATCATCAACAGTCGCGGTAATCATCGGGTTAGTTTTGAGTTTTATTTATTTATTTTTATTAATTCGTGAACTTTCTTTTAATTGTGATTTCACATATTTATTGGGTTTTAAATATTCACATTTCAACAAATTTTATTGAAATCGCTTACGCTGATTTGAGACATTCGAACGTTCATGAATTTATTAGCGTTAAATCAGTATTCACTTTTAATTTTAATAAAAAACAAACAAAAAAATCGGCAAGTAAACAGTTTACTTGAACCGCCATTTAAGGAGATATGGAGATTTTTTATTTTATTTGAATGTAAAATTCAGCTGAGCAGAGTAATAGAAAAAACTAGGCATTTCTTAAGTCAAAAGTTTGTTTTACTTAATAAAATGTTCGCTGATAACTCTTCAACCGGCATTTTTGCAGAGACCAATACTTTTAAAACCATTCGGGAGGAGGGAGGGGGAGAAAAGGGGAGGGGAGGGAGAGGGAGGAAAGGGGAGGGTTGGAGAAATATTTGTGACAAATTGTAAAAGGCGAGTTTGAAAAATCTATATTTTGTATTTTGGTGTCCCAAATTTTGAGATTTGTAGACAATTTGTAAAAAAATAATTGTTTAGATTCAACGGGGTTTTGTAATGAATAAGATTGGAACAGAATGTCCTTATTTCGTGAATCGGTATGGATTCTTTGTAAGTTTCAGAATAGATCCTGTATATATAATTTGATAAATACTTTTAACTGCACCAATAAATCCTGAACCGACATATTTACAAGTTAGCAATCAATACAATTTGTTTGGATCGTTAAAGGTCACGTCAACGCTGCTAGAGCTGATTTAAGGAAATCTGTTTGTGTGTATGTATATGTGTGGTTATTTTATTTTTTAAAATTTTTATTTATTTATTTATTTTTGTAAACTGTGTAATTCTAGTAATGTAAACATTTTGTGAAACGCTAAGCTTAAAAAAAAGTTAAGAAAGAGAAATGCTAGAAATGAAAAGTCGTATTGTAACACAAAATCATTTGTAACAATTACAACTACATTTGTAAATCAAAACATCTGTCAGCGTATCCACAGCAGCTTTTATTATTATGAGCTGAATTAAACATAATCAATTAAAAAATACACAATAATTGTGCGTTTATTATATTTTTTAATGCTAAAAATAGGGTAAGCTTACTTCAAAATATATTTATACGTGTTCGTCACGTTTAAAACCCGAACCCTCTCAAAAGTAACTGAAATATGATTTGGTTTAACATTTTGAATGGAATCCATTTTAAAAGTTAAGAACTGAATTCGCTGTTAATAAACCTAAACGAAATCTATGAATGATTTAATTTTGCACCTAGTTTGGAAAAATGAAACATTTTCCTAGTTTAGGAAAATGAATTTTCCTATTAGATATTCAGATAGGAAAATTGCAAATATATATAAATATTATATTATATTCTTACACCTACATAGATTTAAAATGTATATATACAGCGTGTTAAATAAGTCCCGGGACGGTTTAATATATTTTTAACCATTACAGATAGAGCATCAAAGTTTTGCACATTGTTAATGGGCACCAAAACCTATTTTAGTACGTATTCAGTGGACCGCTACCTTTCCAGGGGGACAGCCCATAAGGAGTAAGTAGGAAATCTTAAATGAGAGCAAATTAAAATTGTACATCGAATTAAAAACCTTTATGATTAGAACAAAATGCCGCAAATCTGACCTCAAAAGGTTCACCTTAACTAAAATAGCGTGGGTTTAAATTTCATATTAGTTACAACGTCAGGTATTTTGAAAACAGCGTAATAATGTTTAATTATTAAATTTGAAATATTATTTAATCGAATTTTCTGATTTTTGTTTCACCAAAGTGTGGTTGAGTCACTGTAAACCCAATATTTGTTCCAAATGTTTGGCCAAAACATGTGACTCCTTGAAACAAAAATTAGCAAAAACCACTTAGAAACCTATATTCTATTTTCAAATTTTTTAACTAACAAACGTTTTCTAGTCATTGAAAAAATGTAAATCCCTAATCGGAATAAATTTAAAACATTAAACACAACATCCGATTTTTAGATTTTATTGGTTAACAAACTTGTCCGGCTATATAAATACAGTAATGAGAATACAAAATTTGTTCAAAATTAGAAACAAATAATATATATAAATTTTGTTATAATCAGAAAAATAAATCTAAAAAAAAGTTTAATAAACCATTATAGATTTTTTAATTTTATTGGCTACCAAACTTTTTCGGGCCATGAAAAAGAGGTTATTCTAAAATTGTTCAAAATAAGAAGGGGAAGGGGGAATTACATCTAGATTGAATACATAAAATTTGGTATAAAAAAAGTGTTTTTCAGCTTAATTTATAAAAGGCATTTAAAAAACAAATGTGTTCTAAATTTGACGAAAATCGAAGAAAATTATGATTATAAATATAATTATAATTAAATTATAATTATGACAGCTAATTTTTTTTAATTCGTCCTAATATGATCATGATATTTTGATGGATGTTTCTGATGGTTCCGGGTGGCCATAACCTTGAGATAGGAGGTTGAGATGGACAAATGTAGGGAAAAGTTTAATTCTTTCATAGCAAGTTTTGTTATAAATCGTACACTTTACCTTTACCCCTTCCAACTTTGACGTATACCACACCCAAGGCGATGTGTATACATATTATCTATCTCCCGCCTACAATATAATTTTGTTACTGAGTGCAAGGATTTCACCAGTGATGTTATATGTGTAATTCATTGAGTAACAAATACGTGCCATTTGATTGGTGGACAAAGTATTATTTATCTCCTTTAAAGGAGTGTTTACCACCGACTGTAGTTTTCACTAACATAAAGTGTGTACATTTGTTAAGGTTATTAATTTAGAACTAAAATATTCCAGTCAAGTTTATGGGAGGAATTTTACACTATTTATTTATTTTAAACCGGAATTTATAAAGAAAGGATGTGACATGCAAGTTTTTCTTGGGATCTTAATAAGCTATATTTAAGTGAAATTTTATCCCAGCGTTGGAGTAAATTATCCAAAAAACTTAAGTATGTATTTGTTAACAGCAGAAAGAAATAGATAAGCAACAACTACTGGAATGTTTTTGAATACCTTTTTTTTACGGACAATTGTAAACAAATACACGAATAACTTTCAATTAGTATAGTCAGTTTAATCTTTTCCATTAATGGTACAGTTGTGCAGTATATAGTGCAATTTTTTTAATTTGGTTTTAAAACCTCAACAAACCTAAAAACAATTCACATAATTGTCTTTTACGTTAGGGTTGACACTTTGGTTATTAAACTTTTTGAAATACATTAGGCCAATTATGAGACATTCAACATTGTAGGGCGACGCCAATGGTTTATTTTCACTTTTTGACAAAAATATTTAAAATCTGAATTTCGAGACAAAGCGACGAATAAGTTTGTTTTGGGTTCGTAAAGAGCTATATTGAAAAAAATTGTTAAACCCTATTTTATGTTTTGGTTTTAAAGCAGGTACTCAAAAATTTTGAGTTATTGAAAAAACGATAAAACATTCTCGATATATGAACCCATATAAACACATACCAAACGTCATCAAAACCTGCCCACCCGTCAAACAAGAGAAGTTTTACATCCCAAGAAACAATTTTTTGGACCCAGGAGATCGATATTTTCGGGAAAATCTGAACATATGATCCATCATATAACTTATCTATTCTACCTGTAATTGAGAAAAGAAAATGCATCTCTAATATCGCTGGAGTATTTAAGTAGAGCAATTTGAGTAAAGAGTGAATTTATCGATTTATTCATAACAATAGACATTAGCCCACTCTAGCCAAGTGGTCTGTCCCAACCCAGTTTACTGTATAATATAAGTGATTATTTTATCCAGTGTACCTGGATTTTATCCTTTATACTTCAAACATTTACTCAGAGTTTTTAAAGAATTAAAAAAAAGAAATTGAAACAGAAGTTTTATTGTGACGATTGGAAACGCCTTTTATGTGATTTTATTATTTTTATCTTATCTGGTATGTTTTACATATTTTTTTTTAAATATAATTGTCTTCCCAAATTTTTTGTTCTAAAGTCATTGAATTTATTTTTAAATGAAGTTGACACGATTCGGAGTAAATAAATTTCTATAGCAATAAATAGTACTAAAACATCGTACTTACATTGTCATAGAAAATCTTAATTAATAAAAGTACTTTCAGAAAATTTTAAGTCTGAAATTATTGGTCACAAACTGAAATGTACCATAGCAACTGACAGAAATATTAAAATTGATCCAACTATTTCGACTAAATTTTGGTTAGTTTATAGTTCGAAACTAACATGGGAACCAGATATAAAGGAAATCATGGTTCTAGCAGTAATTTTGAAATAATAAAATAAACCAAACATGGTTCGTTTTCGTATTTTTTGTAATTATTAATAAGCTAAATTTTTTATTGTTTTTTTTTTAAATCAGGTATGTTGATTTTTTCAATACATTTTCAACTGAGATCATGTATTAATTTTTTTTTTTAAATCGATTACTCCTAACCCAGAATTTAAAAATATAATCGATGCAATAAGTTTTGGTTTGAATCTAAAGAGTTAGTTCTAATTTTAAAAGAAAAACCTTTAGTCTCGTTTTAAAAATAGAAATTTTATATTTGCATTTTTTTAAATTCTTCAGCCCAAAATATTTTTTCATGACAACAATTCCCCATCCACCCATTAGTCTCCGGTATAGACAATACAACGTTTTATGGTTTAAGAAATCTAATTCCTAAGAAATGTAGAACTCAGTTTTTTAACGATTATATAACTTAACTATGCTACTTATCAGGTGAGTTATTTAAAATACAAAAACATCCTAGAAAAAACGAAACGTTATTAGACAAAAGTGTCTCGGCTTTTATATTATTTCAGTCCAGACGATGGGAAATCTTCATTATAGTTATTCACAGAATGTCATGAAATTGTTGTCCCTTGTACAATGTGTTCCAAAACAACAAAACATAATTTATTTTGACATAATATAAGGATATCATTATTTTAACATTTTTAGATAGTACGCATTAAAATAGATTAACAATGAAAAACATTTAAATATTTCATAAAAACTGAGTTACGAGTTACATCTCATAACACAATGTAATTATTTACTTTATTCTAAATATTCTCATGACAAAGTTTTGGAAAGCTGTTTGTTTAAACCATGTACAGAATATAACAAAACTTCGTTTCCTTGTACAGAGTGTGCTTTAAATCAACAAAGTTTATTGTTATTTATATCCATCTTAATCATGTAAATACCTATTTATATTGAGTCAGTTAAATCTACAACAAGAATTAATCAATTAATTTGTTGTTAGGTCTGAAAATTATCAAGTTTTTATCACGAAACATTAAATATTGTGTACAAATTTGGAAAGAATAAATATTATGTTTGCATTTCGTATTCAAATGCTGTGCCATCTTCTGTCCTTTGTTAGTTACTATAACTATTTCGGACTCTGGTCTAGTTTGTTACATTTTTACTTTTTAAGGTAACCAATAAACTAGAAAGGTTGTTTACAAATGTTATATTTTTTTCATTTATTTTCCGTATTAATATAATTACTTTCTACATAAATAGACAGCGCTCAAGATCAAATTAATCTTTTTATTACAATATATTGTAATATTTTTTTATTATTCACAAGTCAAAGTTCTATTCCACGTCTTCATTAGAGAGAGAACAACATGTACGGTGAAATCTTTACTTCCCTAACACCCCACTGGTCTGTCTCCACGTCCATAGTGATTCAATAAAGTCAGAGATAGGAAATCCCCCACAGGGAGGATCTCATAACCCTCTAGGGGGTGGTAAAATTGTAAAAGCCAATGATTTACACCCCTCTACCCTTTCGCTACTGATTTTATATTAGGGGAGAATTCTCCACACGACTCTCATTCCTTTACTAGCAAAAAGTTAAGCAATGCAAGCGTGAACATTTGTTAACTCGTCTATGCTCTTACACTTACAACTTTGCGAATGAAAATATAGAGACTTCTGTGTCAAACTCTTCATTATTATCAACGTATTTACCCAGCCCTGACATTAAAACTAAACTATACTATTTTATTGAAAGCATATAATATCCGCCCCTCCTACGCGTGTATCGGTAATCTGATCCAGGAGAGCATGGCAGTTGTGTATACTACGACTGAAAGCCACCAAATGTTTGTGATGCTTATCCATTCCTGTGCACTCGTAAAACACATTGTTATTACAAAATATTTAACACAAATTGTATCTACTGTATTAAGATCTCTCTCATGAAAACACTGTCACCCTAGACCATGACATATTCACCAATATTCCTGACCATTGAAGAATATTTCACTATGTATTACAAACCAATTGACAAGTTTTCTAACCAGAAGAGTTGTAAATTTCAAAAGAACTGGCGATTTTCAATATACGGTTTTTGAAAATCATTTTTTCGAAACGTCGTATTACACCCCACAATAGCTCAATTTGTACAGCTTTAAAATCTGCACCCATTGTTGCTTAAACATGTTTTTTTTTTTTTTTTTTAAGATTAAAGACTAATTGCTTTAAATATACAGTACCTTCAAATTTAAGAGTAAAAATAATAGTTCTAGTTTTTTTTCTCAAAAATAATAGACCGGAATTTTTGTCAAAAATGTTCAAAACACTTTAAAACAGTGGCCGTTTTAAAGGGCTTCTTTCATATCTTGAGCTTACAAGAGCCTCATTTTGGGTTGTTCCCGCTTTGTAAATACTCGTAATAATATCGAGGTCGGGATTCAACTGAAAAGCAGAACAATAATTTAAAAGCCTATCCATGTTAGCAAATTATCTGAATGGCTGTAGAAAGTGATAATGGAAACATCACGCATAGAATTAAAGTATTCATGATTTGGCCTAATATTGTATGTTGAAAATTGAACTTTTTAAACAAAATGGGAATACAATTTTTTAAAATCACAGCCACTTTTTTGTCGAATTTTTCTTAATTTCTAAGGGTTTCAATACCCAAGAGTCCCCAATAACAAATTTTTTTATACTGTTGTTGAGGTCACTGTAGAGACGCGACATGTTGAAAATCTATTTTTAGTCCCATTTTTTTTGAGTTACCACATTTATTACGTAATATGTGTGTACGTTTATTAATGTCAAATGAAATGATAAAATTGGAATATATTAATAATAGTTTCAGGTTAATAATTTACAGGTCGTGAAGTAAATATCAATACGTAAAAGACCCCCACCATCCTAGTGTCCGCTACAGGGATAACTCGTAACTGGATTATTAAGTGTTAGGATAGAGGTTATTTTCGATTTGATATTTATTCGGCAACATGTCTTGTGAACCTTCTAATAATAATGAATATATGTAAGTTTGATGCTGTTTTTGTTTTTAGTACGGTTATTTGATTTTATCTAATAAACAATATATAAATTATTTCACAACCACATTAATGCTAAAATTAAGTAATATAAGTATTTTAAGAAGAAGAGAAAAACTTTTTAAATTAGGTTTTATAAACAACATGAGGATGTACTTTTGCTAGCGTTAATTATTATTTTATATTATTCTTTTGTGTCCATATCTTATTTATGAACTTGTTACCTTCATTTACTTACAGTTACAGCTATTTTGTTATATGCTACTTTTTCATAAAGGTTCCTAACATAATATAAAACAAATTTGACGATACCCATCATAAGGCTTACTTAATTCTTCCATAGAACTCACACAGTTTTACCAAAACTCAATACTAAAACAACCTGCAATCCAGAACCCTAGTATTGTCAGAACTTAAAATTTCTTCAATAGTACAAGGCCAAAAAAAAGAATTACAGTATTATATTATTTATTTTATCACATAAAGTTAGTGTAGAGAGTTATGTGATGGATCAAAAAGCAATATCAAAATTGTTTAGTCCGTTGCGGAGTGCCCTAAATAAAAATGTCGGTTTTGGAATGATCTTTGTCTGACAGATTTAATCAAATTTGTCATGTGGTCATAGTTTAGACATATCTGGAGACATTTTCCTTTTCACTTTCCTCCAAATCAAAATTAGGGGGTAGCGGCGATAAACGAAAATGACAATCGGCTTTAAAGATTTTGATAATAACTTTTATAATAAAACGTATTTGTCACCATCTGTCGAAAATGCCGGTTTAGTGAGTTATTGGTAAAAAAACAACATATGTTGCCATTGGGCAGTTATAAAATCGTAATTTTCTAAATGGTTTTACTGATTTCTTAAAAATTTTAGTGATGTGTGAAGATTAAAGACCAGAAATTAAGTTTAAAATTTCAAGTGATAAAATATTTTAAAAAATACCTTGACCGCCGTCTTAATAGTTCGATTTTTAATTAAATAAGATTTACTCTGTGGGTGTTTTTTTAGCACATGTTGATCATAATTTTTACAGTCAATTTTGATAAAATAATAATTTTGTGGTATTTTCTTATGGCAGCTACGTCCAAATTTTGAGTGATCATAAAAATGGAAAAAAAAATACCATTCTGAAATATAACCAACATATGCGCACGTATATCAGTCGATTATTTTAAGATGTACAAATGTCAAACACCAGAATAGCAGACTGAAAGACACCAAACGACAGACACTTTTCTAAAAAAGTATTTTATTCGAACTTAAAACTTAACATTGGTTTTCTGATTTATCTCATAACTTTATCTACACTACGAAGCCTATGTGACAAAGTAAATGTCGTTCATATTTAAATTACGAGAGAACACAAAAAATGCTAGTTCGTATTATGTGGTAATTTCGTGAATTAGAAATTTATACCCAGAAATTAGGTTTTGAAAATTGTGTGTGTTATATTCAAGTGTACAGTAAATCTGACTTCCAGTTGGTAATTTGAAAACTCGAGGAATAACTTTCTCTGTTATATGTATTTTACTTTCTGACGTGTCTGTACTCTGCATATTCTCCTATTTATATGCAACTTATTTGGATGTGTGCTATTTTGTATATAACCTACCCTATTTCAAACGTGAAGATTTTAATAAGTGTGTTTTATGCAGTAGTATATACAACTTTTAATTTTGTAATAAATCTTAAGCTCTTTTAAATACTGTGTTGATTCTAACATTCTGCAAAGTATGAGCTTAATATAAGAAATAATAACTGAATATAATTCATACTAATTTAATATTTATCTATGTTTTGCAATAAAAAGCGTTACATATTTCGTATGGTATACGCTTTTCCACTTCCACCAAAAAGTGCGTTAAAATAAGATATAAACTGTTTTTTTTTTGTTTTTAATTTATAAGATAAAAAATGAATAAATTAGGACTTTCAACATCTTTATAATTTCAATCACAGGTTGTTTTAAGACATTTCCCTGACATTTAGTAGTTGCTGTCAAGCATTCCTTATAAATCGTTCAACAATACTTACTTTCTACAAAAAATGACATTTTAAGTTTTTGGTAAGGAAACGTTAAATCGTACACAACATTCTACATGTTTAACAAAAAACTTAACAAAAACATGTTAACAAAAAACTTGAAACATTCAATTTACAAAAAAATTTTAAACTTGATTAAAAAACCCACGATTTTATTATTTTTTTTTTCGATGTTTATACAACAAATAAGGTAAATATTTGATATAAATTACGCCGAAATAATGAAAACAACTGGAAATTTTGTACTTTAGCAGTATTTGTAATTAATCTAGATGGTTTGGACAGACATAACCGAAATACAGTTGAAAATTCTAAAATTCCGAAGTTTTAACCATTGTGTACAAAAGTTATACAGCAGAAAAACACAGCTTTAAAAACACGAAAATTTGATGTTTTATGACATACGAAATTGTAACAAAACTCGTTTTGAACACGAAAACTGTTCATACAAATATTAATATTTGAAATTTTATTTTCCAATAAAAAAAATGCTATATTTGTCTATACGTTTTGGAGATTTTTGTAAGAAACTTTTTAATTTATTGTACACAATGTTGTATTGCTAAAAATTATAAAAAATGTGACACTTAAAATGTTGAAAAATTTTTTCAAACAAATACTAAATTTGGCTACACGTTTTGGACATTTTCGTGAGGAACCTTATAAATTTTAAGGTTTTCCGCAGTAAAAGGAAGAAATTAAAGGAAGTAAATTTGTTATCAAGTTTAACGAATTATTAGTTAACTTACTTTATAGTGTTTTATACATTATTATTCTTTTAAACAATTTCAGTACATATTGATCTTGCGATCTCTTAAAACAAGAGAACTTTTAAAATAACAATTAAAGTATAACATTTAAATATACCCCAAAATACGTTATTCATTTCAAATTCTTCGAAATTAAAAAAAAATTTTAAAAAAATTGGGAGTTACCTCAAAAAGTTAGACTTTAACGTCAATTAGTATATACGGAAACCTAATGAGAAACCCAAAGGTAAATCCTGCGACCCGTCGGAAATTAAAATCGGGGTCAAGTTAGAAGCATTTCAGTATTCTTACAGCTCTTCTTGTCTGTACTGGGCGTGTATGTTTTACTATCTCAGGCAACCAGAGAGGACCTTTGAGATCCCATTCTCTGTGCCCTGGATGTCTAAGTCTATCCATACATTACTACATCATTAAGACGTTCTCTGACATCCAGAGTGGGTGTCATAATCCTGCAGGATGTGCACGGTTTTGTATACCTGGATACTGGGATACAGTTTCTATAACAGAAAAAGATTCTCCTCATGTAAACGTGTATATATTTGAAACGGTTTGATTAAACTGTACTGCTTCACGCTATGAGTATGAGTTCATAAATATTTTATGAGTGAACTAAAATAACATCGAATGAACGCAGTTTAGGGCAATGCCTGTGAGATATATTCAACTCACTTTAAATTCATGTTAGCCAACCCTCAGGCCATGAATAAATCCAACTATACGATGATGGTCCACGATCTGCACTAAACTGCTCCGAGAGGTAGTCTGTGATAATCTTGAAAATTGTTTTTAACTTTCAAAACAAAGGTTCACTGGATGTCTGTGTAACCATACAATGCTATATCATTAAAACGTCCTTAGATAACTAGAAATTATTGCTTTTTAGAAATTAGCAATTCTTAAAATTTAGTCCAGCTTTAATTGACCCGAGGTTTAAACTATATTCCTCACTATTTGCATATGTTTGGGGTTTCCCCAAATTTGAAAACTAATAGTTCTTAATTTGCGGGATTAACCCACCTTCCCATGAAAAGTAACAAGGTTCATTTGTGTTGGGGTCTATTCAAATTTCAAGTATAACAGTTAAACTGTTTTAAACGTTACACTAGTGACTCAAATTTACTAAAAGTCGTTAAAATTGCAAATTTCGAAACATGCCAATTATTTCATTTTTTCCAGCGGTGTAAAGTTAGTGTTTATACTTTTGAAAAATTTCCCACATGCAAAATCAAATTTCATATATATTTTTTAAAATTTAGACTATATTTCTAAATGTTTTAAAAATGAAATTAATTTCAGAGATGCAGCTTTGTATACAAATAAAAAATTCCTTACGAAATATTTCCTAAAAAAATATTTTTTGTTCCTATTTTGTATTTAAAAATCAAATTTAAAATAATTTTATATTCTCCAAAGTTTGTACATAATAGTCAAAACAGATTTCCAATGTATTTGGGTTGATGTGCAACATTATGTAAAGGTTCCTGTCCAAAACGATCAAGATTTGTTATAACTATCTGATAATCCTTACCATTCGGACTAATCTCTTGGCCAGGGAAATGTATTAAAACACATGTGATTAAATTATAAAGAACTGTATGTCTACTTGTTTGTGGACAAAATATTAAATTCAAAAATTATGTTAAGACCATTTCTATACATTTGTTGGCTTATATTTTAGGAAAAATATGCTAAGGGATTTTTAAGGATATTACACTTTTTTACAACTCATAAGAAATTTATCAAACCAAATGGAGATGAAAAACCTCAAACACAAGATCTCACAAAAATTACGTTTACCTAATAAAACGCGTTTCAACGACAAAGACGTTAAAATATTTATCATCAGTGATACATGAGCTAGAATAAATAGTTTTGTTATTGTAGCCCATGTATCACTGAGGATGGCGAATTTGTCGTTGAAACGCGTTTGATTAAGTAAACGTAATTTTTGTGAGTTCTTGTGTTTGAGTTTTTTTTAAATCATATTATCTCACAAGTCAAGCTCAATATTAATAAACCAAATGGAATTAATACTAATATAATATTCATTTACGTTTAAAATTAAAAAGATAGTAGTGGGTTTTTGTCTGTTTTTTTTAAATTGTGTCATTAATTGTCATTTACCTTTTGAGTTGATTTAATTGTGTGGTGCACAGTGTATCCGTGAATAGAATATAGTATAATAGAACAATGTTTTGTCACTATTGGGTGATCTCTATGATATGTAATACATTCCAGAAACAAATTAATGGTTAGTCTGTAAGACTAGTTTTAATGTAATACAAAAAAAAAATAATAAATAAAATAAAATAAATAAATTCAAAAAAAAATAATTGTCATTTAGTGGCATGAAATAAGATATAAACTTTTTTCTGGCACATTTATTTGTGATCGTATATACCTCTTAGTATATTTTTCCTTAAAATTTTAGACAAAAAATTACTCTTTCAACATCATGTAATTATAAAGAACAGTTGGTCTACTCTTTTGTCCGACGAAATATTTATTCTTAAAAACGCATAAAATTTGTTATTTTAAAACATTACCTTGACCTACAGATTAGATGCTGAGAAGTTGCAAGTGTCAAGATGCTTTATAGTTCGTTTAACAATGTTTATTTTTCTATAGGAAATTAAATTTTGAGTAAATCTTGGTGCTTTGGAGATTTTTTGTTGAGGACACTTTTAATTACAACACTGTACTAGAAATTACTCCCAAAAATTTTTAAAAAAGTGTTAATTATTTTTTTAAAATACGACGTGATGAACTTATATACTGGATAGTAACAACAAAGGTGAATACTGTTAATAATTAACAGCGAAGTAGGGAAAATAATTAAAGTAGAAATTGTTTACTTTAACCTTTAGCTGTAAAAATGAATCTGTACAAATAATGACGATTACGACTTAACAAATTTCCTATATATTATTATAAAGGATTATTCATTTGAACAATCGCAGTACGTGTTAATCTTACTTTAGCCCAAAATACGTTAGGCTATTAAGTGTTTTCAAATTTCTAAATTTGTAATTATTTTGGAAATTATTTGTTTAACGACAAAAATTTAATCATTTGTGTGTACAACTATGAAACACGAAATCTACAAAGGCCAGATAATTGGACTACCCTAAAATACGTTAAAGATTTGAAATTCTTCCAAATATTGTAATATTTTTCACATAATTTAGGGGATATCCCCCAACATTGTCATTGAAGTGTGAATTGTAAACTGAAATCGGCGACCAAATGGAAGTTGGGCTAATGTTTAAGGAAAATGTTTATTTAACAAATCAAATTTGTGGAATTTAAATTCAAGGAAAACCAAATTTAAGAAATCCCAATTCCTCTCAATCTCTGGATGTAAGGGATGTAGTAAGATCCAAAGCACGGAGCACCATCCCTCTGTCTGGATGTTTAAGTCTATACATACATTACTACATCATTAAGACATTCTCGACATCCATAGCGGAAGAGGAATTGGGCTATTTTAAATTTGACTTCGATATTAGTTTACCTTACAATTTGGCCCCGGGTTTTCAGTTTACAATTTATACTTCAATGAAATTTTCAGGGTTCCCCCTCCCACAATTTGATTTGTAAATATAAGGTATTTACAAGTTATGAAGCCAATTATTATGACTTTATCACTGACTGAGTTTTTTACCTCTCCTAATTTTTTATTAATAAAACAAAAATACTAACACGTATATGTCTTTTCGTGCAACTTTATATTCAAAGATTAAGTTTAAGGGATTTTTGTGTTTTGTTTAAGTGTACAGATTAGTCATTTAGTAACACAAAATAATAACATTTTGTCTCTAGTTATGTGTATTTTACTTTTTGACTATGCGTAAACTCGTCTAGATTCTCTATATTTATTTTTTTAAATATACGTTAAAATATAATGTAACTAATTTAGGTGTGTGCTCTTTTGGATATATTTAAAACACCAAGATTTTAATAAATGTGTTTGTGCAGTAGTGTATAGAACTTTTAATTTTTTAGTGAATCTAATATACTTAACACGTTGGGTGCTTGCGCCGACTTTAGCCGGCGTCGCTAGCGCTGCCAAGAGGCGCACGCCGACAAAAGTCGGCGCCAGACCAACTGAAATGATTTGACATAAAAAATTTTAGCCATAGGTGATGGAATATACTTATTTTTCAGCAGTGAACGTGTTAAATATGTCTTAGCTTCTTTTTTTGCTGTGTTTCTTTAAGTATACTTTAAGCTCACACTTACCACCAAAAAGTGGATAATATAAAATATAAACTGGTTTTTTTTCTCTCAATATTTACTTGTCTATTAAAAAACACCCTTAGCATTTTTTATTAATATGTAGGCCTAAGCTAAATAAATTAATAAAATTTGACTTTCAACATCTTTATATTTTCATCACAGTTAGTTTTAAAAGATTTCCATAGCCTATAGAAAATCAATTCCTTATAAGTCGTTCAATTTTTTATTTGTTTATAACAAATGACTTTTTGTGTAAGTCTAAGAGCTTTGGAGATTTTTTGGTAAGGAAACTTTAAATTTTACACAACACCGTACATGCCATTACGTCTAAACACTTAACAATTTCTATTAAAAAACAATTTTAACTTTATTTTTTTAAATCCATAATTTTTTATTGTTTTGTGTGTGTGTGTTTATACAACAAGTAAGGTGAGTCTTTCACGACGAAATAAAAAAAATCGAATTTTTTTATACTTTAGCGGTTAGTTTAATATGTGTAAAAAATCTATGTGGTTTGGACAAGATGGAATGAAACAAACTACGGTACTTCAACTCAACTGAGTTGTCAAAACTAAGGTGCATGAAATAACTCACATTTTGGATTAATATTGACGCTTTGGTGATTTTTGATAAAGAAACGTTTAAGTGTACACAAAAATTTATCGCAGAAAAATATGAAAATGTTTAAAATTCTGAAACTTTATTTTATAAAAGTTCGAAATTGGAACAAAAAATCGTTTTGGTGATTTTGTGGTAAGAAGACTTTTATTGTTTTAATTGAAAACAACGTTGTACTGTTGAAAAACATGAAAAATATGAAAATTTTCTAAACTTTCTATTACGACTATTAAAAATTAAATTATTGTCCAAAAGTTTGCGTTTTGGAGAATTTTTACAAGAATATGAACATGTACAATATAAAATAAAAAACATCTTTAAAGTCTCTGCATGTAAGTTTAACACATGTGATTTATATTAGGAGTTAGTATGAATTCAAAAAGGTTTATACAAAGTTTAATATGCATATACTACAAACGTTTGTTTATAAGTTACTGTATAGGTGAACAAAATAAAAGTAATGTAGAAATTAAATACTATTGTTAGAATATATGTTGAAACTCTATAGGCTACACAAGTTTTAAGTTTTTGTACACTTCAACATAACACCAAAAATAACCACACAAGAGTCGTGGTACAGACTATTAAAATATTGGGGGGGGGGACCCAAGAATGTAATATACGAACACTATTTTCTGTATTATACAAAAATAAAAATAAAATTGTTTTCGGTAACCCCTCAAATTTAGTCAATGTTAAAGAAATGAAAATTTAAACGGTGTCAATTAATGCTGGGCCGAAGTTTTAGGTTTATGTAAACCAAATTTTAAGTAATACTTAATAAATAAGCGAAATTTCCCGGTCTGGATGTCTGAAAAAGTTTTAATAATATATTAAAGTGTGCTTATGTATTGTTAGACTCAGACATCCAGAGAACGGGGAGTTAACCTTTGTTTTAAAGGTTACAGACAATTTTCTAGGTTATCATAGCCTACCTCCCTACAGAGCAGTTTAGTGCAGACAGCAGACCATCATCGTATAGTTGGATTTATTCATGGCCTGAGGGTTGGCTAACATGAATTTAAAGTGAGTTGAATATATCTCACAGGCATTGCCCTAAACTGAGTTTGTTCGATGTTATTTTAGTTTACTCATAAAATATTTATGAACTTGAAGCAGTACAATTTAATCAAACAGTTTCAAAAATAAAAGTTTGAAGAGATTTTTGTTCTGTTTTGCGGTTATAGAAAAATGTATCCAGTATCTAGCTATACAAAACCGTGAACTTCCTATAGGATTGTAATTTCCTTTAATACAACTTGCAAGATGAATTACTACTGCCTTTTATATTATTGAATCTATTAATTACATTTTATTTAAAAGCTTTCTTATCTTAGTAGATTAACTCGGAATAAAGTTTTTGTTATGTTTTAAGGCCTCTAGAACAAGAGTTCATGTGTGTGTATACATTATATATATATATATATATATATATATAAATATGTGTGTGTGTGTGTGTGTGTGTGTGTGTGTGTGTGTGTGTGTGTGTTGTAAAAAAATTGTTTAAAGAGAAATCCATTCGAAATCAAAATCTGGTTCAACAATTAATTATCCAAGCTATACCTATAAATAAGTTGTCAAATTAATAATATATAATAATATAATATAATATAATAATAATAATATAATTTATAATATCAATTTTCATACAGAAACTGCCACCCAAATTTAAAAAAATGTATTTAATAACTTGTTAGTTTGACTTAATACTTTGGTGTCTTTTTATAGACTTCTAGGTGAATTAATTAAAATATGTTTCACAAATTAATGTCTGCAACTAACTATATTTATGTACTTATTTATTATATGATATTATAAATAATCAATATGATATTATATTTATGTACCTTCAATGATATTATAGATAAACATAATTTATATTAAGATGAGTTCAAGTGGGACATTAGTTGTTTATGTAATCGATTTTAATTCTAAAATCTTAAAATAAATTTTAAACAATAAACGAAAACATCGATTTAATGTGCGATTTTAAATAAATCTAATTTATAGTGTTTTTAAAGGTGTAAAGTTGAAACTGGATATCGGTCGTAAACTTTCAAACACTCCTTTACAAATAAAAAAAAAAAATTGAAATTGAAAAAAAAAAAAGCGTTTGCGGATTTATGTATAGCAATCTAGATTAGAGGTCGAAAACAGTAAACTATCCAAACGAATATGTTTCTGTTACTCCCCCCCCACTTCCTCCTAAAATACGTATACTGTTTACGTATAAAAACCGGAAGTGTATTAAGAGGCTGATATGATGTTGCAAATTGTAAATAAGTTTAAGTCATGCCATTCTGACACGCACGTCCGTCGTTATATGCAGAAGATCGATCGAAAATCTATTATTTCAAGATGGGGTTAATGTTTGTGTTTTATTTCCGAATCTCGTTGACACTAAAATAAATGGATACAGAATAAATTAAACTTGAAAAAATGGAAGTAGGTTTAGGTTTTTCATACAATTTAGGCCCGTTTATTAATCCAATTTATTTTAACAAAAACGACGAGATTACAATCCAGAAGTAGGAATTTCTACCAATATTCTTGATTTTTTATATAATTGTCTTATTTAAACTCATTTTGAATTTTTTATGGTTTATATGTGTTATCCAGTGATATCATAAGATACTGGCATTATGTTTGTTTAGAATTGGAGTTGATATGGTATCACGTGCAGTATCCCCTGTATTGGAATCACATGTTACATTGAGTCATGTTATTTTCCTCCTTGTCATCTTTGTTTACTAAACAGTCCGTTTCTATTGCTTTTTAGTCTTATTATCTGCAACTTATACGAGCACTACTTACGATATACCTATATGTATTCAGTAAAAGCTCATACTGTACTTCTTACTATAGGAACCGACTTCTAGTGAGTCAGGTACGGTAATCTCAAGGTACCCCCAGGAGATTGGACTGCGATTGTTATAATTTTATAACGAAAAGGTTCTTACACCTTTCTTCAACTAGTCTTGTGTTAGATATCACTATTTTATCTTTCCTAATAATTTCTCTTGATCTCTTCAGACATGACGCTATTGATTAATTGAGGACGAGGGGGTCGTTTTTTTATTTTATGCTCTTTCCTTTTGACAATGATGGTCGAGAGGTTTAATAAGAAAATAAATTATGATTAGGATAAAACAAAGGATAAACTTATATTAAATCTTCATGTTTAATGCGATACGAAAATTTAAGAAAGAAAACATTACTTTGGGGATACAATTATTAAGAAAAATTCATTGTTTTATTTAGATTTAAACTGTCTGTATGTTTTATGGTTAATTTTCCTTGAACATTATTGAAACTCCGTTTGAATATAGCAAAAATATGTTTGTGTATTCACTAAAACGTTTCAAATATTTAAATGTTTACAGTTTTTAATCCAACAACTTCATCAACTGTAATGTACACTTGTGGAAACTTCCATGACAAAATGAATGAAAACACAATTTAAAAAAAAAAAAATGTGAAAATTGTGTTTTTATTTTCTTAACAACTTCATACTTTTTGGATCCTATAATCCTCTATTTAAGTCATTTTAAGCAACTTAAATTCTAGTGATACTCCGATGTACGTCAATAATTATATAGTCAACGCTAACAAACAAAATTTTAAACACATAAATTAGTTCAAAATAAAATAAATAGTGATCACAATTTTAGTCTGAATTAATTTAATCGTTCTTTTAACAAAATTACCGTGAAAGAGCGCACAATGTCAATTTCACGAACAGCTGTATTTTATATGAATTGAAATGTCTGCTTGAAAATATTATTTATTGTTTTTTACACAAAATCAATAACTGTTCCCACAGTAGAAAGTGAAAAGAGAGATAATTATTCACCTGTGATAGCATCAACTTCGTACATATCTACATAAAACATGGCGTTAAAGTTGAAAGGAAAGCTTTGACTGTTATAGCTTTATTCCCAGTAGTAAATTATCAATTAATAGCCAAAATTAAGGCACGCAATATTCTATACTGACACGAAAGCTGAGCCCAAACTAAAACTTCATGTATAACACTTTCTTTTATAGACTCTTGATATAATTATTAACATGTTAAGAGATAAATTAAAAGTTAATATTCTGACTAGTGAGGCGCAAAAGAAATACACCTTTCAGATTAACCACCATTCATCAACATCAGTCAAAATGAAAAACACGAAGCATAGGCGTATTTTCTCAGTCAATTCAAACAATTTTATGTTTAGGAACACGCCAATCGCCCCTTCCTAAAGCGTTCGACCACAACTGTATTTTATGTTTACTTGACAAGTTGGAATTTTGAACTGCTTGGTTCCCTACCTTTTATACTTTCATAGAAATATTTTTACAAATTTGTAATGAGGCAGTTTTAATCAAGTAATTTTTCTATCCTTTAAAGGAGAGTTGGCTGCCGTATCTATCGAAGATTAATAGATTTGAATAGAATTAGAATCCTCCACATGTGGAATGTCAAATTACGGCCAGAACAAGTGGAATTTAATGAAATGGATACGAAACACATTAATCATTTCTACAACCATAAATAGACAAATAGGGTGTAACAGAGGTTCCAGGATCCCTGGATTGTATATTTTTTACTGATTATAATGAGAAAATTACTTCGCCAAAAAAGGATATTTTTTACGGGTGAGTAGCCGCCGTCCACCCATATTTTAATCCAACATCATTTAGACAAATTAAATCTAACCGAAAACTGTATTTTTTACCATTTTTGTAGATTTACTCGTTTCAAATTCATCTTGGAGTAAAAGGTTGAGAAAGCGAATTTCTTTCTTATAAAATATATAATATACTCGAGATAATTTATAATCGACAATTATTTTCCCAGCTATGGGGAGGGGGGGGGGGTGATTGAGACTGTTTTTACCCAATTTGAAAAAAAATCACCAAAAATTATTTAAGCTAATTAATAAATTATTCATTTATGTAAATACTGTTTAGAAGAGTATTGAAAAAGTTAAATATGTCATAGTTGTATTGTACAACTGTGAACATCGATGTGTCTTACAATACGACACAGTTAGAATATTTTGTAAACTACAAGGTCAAATTTGTCCATACAGTGTGCTTAGCTTCATTATTTGTATTAGTAAAAGGTCCCAGTAATAAAATGTGGGGAAAAGTTAACGTAAAATTTGTCAATTTTTAGCCCATTTAGAGAGTCGATTATCGATTATTTTTTAATAATATTTTTTATAAAATTGCAAATTAATTTGTATATTTAAAAATAATATAGGCTATTGTTTATAACATTGTTAAAAAGAATAACACCTCCATAAAAATGTTTTCATTTTTACTAAAAAATAGCCACATAAGTAATTCTTGAATTATTCTAATATTAGAGTTGGATTTCAAACTAAAAGCACCGTATCTGTCAGCACTGCTAGTATTTGTTGGCAGACTAATACGCTAGGATTACTACAACGGACTAGGTTGGGTAGGATTGTCTCTAGCCCTTCTTATTCTATTCAACAATTTTCTTACACGGATGTCCACAACATTCGGTAGGTGTAAGTGATTTCTTGTGACGTTACTTGTGATCTTAATCTCCAAATCTCCAGTTTCTCTATGCCTCGCATTACATGATCTTCTGTCATAGCACTGCCTGTATTTGTTCAGCTCATTGCTACTATCTAAATGGAAATGGTTCAAATTTTCTTGATACAAAAGCTTTCTCTTTTGATTATAAATTATCTTAGTCATGATATAATACAAGAATTTACAAATAAGTATAAAATCACTGTGTAGTATTCAAATCTCATAAATTAAATCTGCAGACAAATTATTCACTCGCTTCCTACAGCAGCAACTTCCGTCCCTTGACAGGTGCTGGCGCGTAGCGACTTTCTCTAAAAGTCAAGTATCGCGTGATGCATGGAAGTACAAAGTACAACTGCTGGTCAGGCGACCTGATCTAAAACTCGTTGTCAGTCTACCTGCATTTTCAACATGTACAAGAAACCATCATCGCTCCGCTATTTTTTTTTTTTTTTTTAAAGTCACATCAATAAATTCATGCTTCAGTTATAGAGAAAATGTAATATGCTAGTTTACAAATCAGTGATGTGTTCTTTAGTGTTCAAAAATAGTTGAGTAAATTTTTATTTTCACGGCACAAGTTCACGTATACTGCGACAGGATTTCCAGGTATTCAAATTTACAGATTTTATCATATCATAAATTTTGTTAATGTTTTAAAATTTATTCATTAAAATATGTATTTCATGTTTTATTTAATATTCAATGTTTCTTTTTTTTGAAAACTAAATAATTATAAAAATTTTCATTTCTTAAAACATAGTTTACAAAACCTTCAGCAGTCAGATTTTAAGTTTTGAGCAATTATATGAAATTAGTGCAAACTAGTGTTAAACATTAAACAATCAGAATATCTTATTGAACATGTCAAATATAAAACTATTAAAGAAATCTCTTCTAGATCAGAATATCCGTTTTACAGATTTTTACATATTTTGCAAGTTTCATACAAGCTTTGTTTTAAACAAAACTAAGTATATATAAATAGCTTTATAATCAGCTAAGAAGCTTTTAATTATAAGCTTAATGAATTTCTGTGATGCAATCAATATTCTTTAATTTTGACAAATAACCAGATATTTTAAACAAAGAACATTAATGCTACAACATGTCTGATTTTGCACAAATGCTAGTGAACGTGTTTTTTTTGGTTTAGCTAACGCTGGTCGGAGAAACTCAGCAAAACTTGTTTCATATTGCATACTCCAGCAAAAGCGCATAACATGTTTCTGCCTGTTTTTAAAACACGTTTTGTATAATAAATCAACAAACTTTCAAGTGCACAAAAGTGATGTTTTTTTTCAAAACTGACTCTACAGAACTTTGTTTAAATTTATATTGTACATGTACTTAATTTGCTTTAGTGAAATGTTTTTCTTAAAACTGTCATTTAAATGTAGTCTTGTATAGCTATTTATAAATTATATAAAAAATTCTTGGGTGGTGCCTGCATGCAAACTTTTCGGTCCTTACAGCCTCCAAGAGGTTATTTTCTAAATTAATAAAAATTGACGTCAATTTATAAAACTTCAATATTCAAAATTTTCATTTCTTTTATAAACTTCTCATATTATAACAAATTCTTTTATTTAAAATATATATGTATATTGGCCAATCTAGTTTTTAAGAAATTTAACAAACAAATCATGATGTGTAATATTTAATCTAATAATGAACTTGTTAAAATTAATATAATTTTTTTTTTTTTTTTTTTTTTTTTAATTTAAAATATCAACTTCATTTATATAATCTTTTCATTGTTAAATTCTGTAACTGTTTTAAAAAAAAAACAAACTATTATTTAATAAGCTAAAAAGGGGGGATAAATATCAGAATCTTTTCATTTTTTTTTTATATTCTAATTTTACATTAAGGGCGTATAACCTTTTTCTTTTAGGATTAATTATAATCCTGTTAATTATTAAGCTGTGCTCATTTTTTTTTTTTTATTGTTAAATTTTGTAACTGCATACATAAACTAAAAAGGGGGGATAAACTTTCAGAATCTATTCATCATTTTTTTAAAAATTATTATATGTTACATTAAGGGCGTATAACTTCTTTTGATTAATTATAATCTTGTTAATAATAACCTGTGCTTATGATAATCTATCTCAGGATGTTTTTTTCTTTTATTTGTAAATGATAAAATCTGAACCATCGAAATTTCTTTCTTGTAAAATAAATTTGAGCCTTGTTAATTACTAAATTTGTCTTTGTCTTTTTATTTTCTCTTTTTCAAACATTGTTACCATTTGGTTCCGCCTTTGTTAAATTTAAGTCCCCTGGTAACAACTGTTTCAGAAGCGGACATTTTGTTATTGTTGCCAATTAACACAAAATGCATTGGTGGACTTTTTGTTAAGATGAACATTTTCTTAGTGGACGAACTTTTGTGAACCTTATTATGAGTTATACATTTTGTGATGGACATTCTCTTGTTGTGGATATTTTGTGTGGACTTTATCTCTTAAAATCTTGTTTATGGTTTAGAACCTCCAAAATATAGGTAGTTAAAATTAATGTTTAAATTTATAAGTACATACACATGCTCGACAACTGAAATACCCATACCACTGAATAATTCTGGGATCAAGTCAAATTGATTGGTAGGAACTCATCCAAAATACCCGTCAACAAATTTCAATTTATTTAATGATATTGGTCTAAATGGTCAAATTTTATAAATTTTGATAGTTGAATCATTTGAGATGTTGTACACTCTCTACGACAAACCGGTTTTTGAAATATTAACCCCAAAACACTTCAATTTTGAAAAGATTTACTCATTAAAAGAATTTACTGAAATAATAATATACCAGTTGTTAAGATGCTGAGTTCAATTTTGACACACATTTTTACTCTAAAATTTTGAAACCTGAAGCCTGCAAACGAACTTATTAATACATATTATTATATTATGTTACATATTAATCGGAGTCATAAGCGGAAGTTTTCAAACGAACAAAATGAGTTTGCTTCCTTTCCTTAAAAAAATCAAAAAGAAATTGTTTCGTCTGAATTTGTATGACAATAAAGTTTAATGTTAAAAGTCAGAAAGGAGTTCAATACACTTAGCTACAACATGCACGCCCCCAGTTGGTTGTTAAGAAACTAATTTTCCTAATGAAAGGTATCTACTTTAATTCGCTGAACTGAACTTTGACATTTATTAGAGAAGGGGAAATAATTCCATGTTGAATAAGAAAATAAAAAGTACGAGAAATAAAATTACAGGTTGAAAGCAATCGTAAATATAAATCCAAATTAGGATTGGCCGCAACCACTGAAATTAAAAACTGGATATCGCACGAAAACTGTTTGATTTTATAAAAAGTGATTGATGATTCGTTATATTTAAGAGCATTGCTGAGTTTCTATGCATATATATTTATATAGGAAAGCATATTTGTGTATCATTTACTTTAAATAACTCTGTCTTCAATGGTAGGTATGATAGATATTTATGGTAGGAAATGAAGAGACATCGGATATCCGAGAGAAAACCAAAGCCGGCTGACGGGTGTTCAAATAAACCACGCGAAGTCGAGTCATTGCTATTCTGTGCTAAATCATTCTGTCCAAAGGTTTCATATCGAGATATTGTGTACGGAAGCAAAATAAACGTAGCGTTCATTGACGAAATAATTAGTGTGGGAAATATGAAACCCTGGGAACATTAGAAAAGCACGACTGTCAATTCATTGATACATAGTGCTAACAATCATGTAATGACAACCAAAGGTAACAGTCCAAAGTTCTACGGTTCTAAACTTGTCTACGGCAGAGGTTTTTTACGCAAAATCAATCTGAACTTTCTATTATATAGTTTAATTCAAGTAAATATTACACTGTCTTCTAAAAAAATATTTTATGTTTTGAGTAATACACAGATAACTTTTCAAAAAATTAAAACAAACTCACAGAGATAAATATTTAATAAAAAATATCGAACAATAACGTAATTGTAACTTAAAATAACAAACCAATATAAACGGTACAAAAACATCGCACTCACTCATCAATACAAAAAATAAAAAAATAATCAATTAAAGTAATCAATATTTATTGACATTCTCTCCAAAAAAATAAACCTGGAGTTATTAATCCAAAAGTGATGAAAGTTTCAAAAACATTGCACAAACATTGTCACGCGCCCATTCATAATCAAAATACTACGCAAACAAATTTTACAAGCCGAAAAAATTTAAGTTAGAACCATGGCCACCTAAATAAATTTAAACAGGCCAAAGCGTGCTTAACTTGTATTTCATTCTAATAGAACTTTAATGAGCATTTCTTGAGCGTTCAACGTACATTTTTGTTTTTGCCAACTACTCCTGAACCGTATATTATTATTAATTACTTGCGATTTTTTGCACAGGTTTGCAACATTAATCTTTTCATTCCAGTAACATTTCAATGCTAGGTAGTGCCGATTTTGAGAAATTACGTATTTTAGCACATGACCGATTTAAAACAAATTAAACTGATGACGCGGTTTTTTATTTTTAGAAATGACGACCAATACGATTCTTTTGGTTCCTTAGAGGCTACACGTGCACAAAATTTAATAAGTATCCTTGGTGCCGATGACTAAATCGTATTTTTTAAATTATTATGGCGACTATAACAATTTTGAGGAATCAAAAAAATTAAAAAAGGTTCAAGGTATGGATAAAACATACCAAAAGTCGGTACACACGCTTAGGCTATAGTTATAGAAACACTGCACATAGAGAGACATGACAGACAAACCTAGTTCAAAAAAATAGTATATTTCATCACTATGACCAAAAGTGAAGGTTTTCAATACAAGCTCAAGTTTAACAGCCGAGACCTGAAATTGAGCGAGGATCGAAAAGCGTCTTCTGGTCCAAGTGATTAACTATATTTTTCGTTAAATAATATAAAGAAAACAATTTCACAAAAACCTATTTATCTTAAAATCGATGTTTCAGCTGTTTTAACGGTTATTTACAATCGAGAGTATCCGTTGTTTTTATAGATGGTTTACAATCGTCAATTAATTCGTATAAACGAAGTAACAGCTGATGACCTCGATCTCAGCTGATGTTTTTATGTCCTAGGACTTAAAAGAACAACTCTAGCATCTCAATGCATGTATTGAAAACAGATGTTTATGAAGCAGTATGACGGCAAGATATTTTTATATGTTCAAGACGGATATATCTGCAAAGAATTGAACATCGATTGTTTGACCCATCAAATCGTATAGGTACTATATACATGTGAGAAAGTAACTTATCGATTTATATCGATCACAAATATCTCTAAATATCTCAATATCTAAATGGTCAAATATCTCTAAATTTTCTCAACCGATATCGATCATATTTTGTGAATGTGAAATAATAAAAGAAAATATACACGAGTAAATTGGTAAAAAAAAAAAAGTAAAAAAAAAAAAAAAGAACCAAACCCAGAGTGATTTCAGATAGGGTTACAGCAGAAATAAGACCACATTTGATCGAAACTTGCCTAGACGTGTAGTTATTATCGCACTAATGTGTATTAATTGTACAAAAAGTCTAATTTTTCGTTTCATTTCGGAATATTAAGTTAAATGTTCCCCCCCCCCCCCGCCTGCCACTAGATATAAACACATTGATATTATACAGACTAGAAAAAAGTCTGGATTATACATTAAGACATTTTTTTAATAGCAACCGTTTATTACTAATTTTAAAGTAATTAAACAAATGGAAGAAGTGTCGTTAAAATAAATTAAAGGACTCTAAAAATAATTAAAGTTATAGTAATTCAATTTATCTAATAATTTTAGAAGATTCTTAATAATTTTTTTAGACTTAAATTGTGCATTTTAAAATTTCGCTCTATCCTAAACGGTTGGTTATTTTTTGTTAAATATCAAAAAAAGTTGCTAACTTTTATGTTTTATCTACTTAAACTATCAAACAAAAACAGGTCGCCACTTATATGAAATTAAAATTTAATGTTGTAAACCAGACATAACTGAACAATTATTAACTTTTTAATAATACTTTTATTAGACTCTAAGTAAGCCAGTTAAACATTTTCCATTCCAAGCCATTTCTGAACTATTACTTATATTCAAAATTTTATTTACATACTGTATTAAAAATTGGTTTCCTCTACATAAACTATTATTATATTTTAAAGTTATTTACAATTTTACAAATCACATAAAACTCATAGCTACAAATATCATGGATTATGTAACTAGAAGTGATGTAAGTGAAGTGAACTAATTTTGGCATATAGTGTAATATTTTGGTAGTCTGCAGCGGTGTCTAGACCAATGAGATAGGAGACGGAGTGGCGTGAGAGACATACCGTGGAACAATGCCAATAGAATTGCGACTAGAGAAGCTTTTGCACCTAGGTCTATGTCAGTCTAGTTATATATACCTGCCAGCTCTCTCACTCTATGAAATTAATAAATAATTCGAAACGCGCAGATAATAGGTTCACGCTAACGTAGAATAACGTCAATTTTCATTGCTGTTAATCAAATCTGCATTACAAAATAGAATATTTCCTCTATTAATTCACTGTGTTACATCCAGTATCTTTCCTTTGTAAAGATGTTTACAACTTAGAGCTCTCCATGGTTTAGTTTCATCCAACACAAGGTTATTGTTTTAGGAACTCTAAGGTCGTTCAATTGTGTTATACATTAATTTATAATATATATAATTTTGTGTTCGTTATACTTCTTTTTGTAACAAATATTTATCCGGATACAAATTTGATTCAACATCTCTGGTACTCATATCATTTAATGGGTGTTCGTTAATTTGACAGTAATTCACATTAACTTAATAAAAATGGAATAATATATATATAATATATAATCTATTGTGATGCCGTACAACAGTAAAATAAGTAATTTTTAGAAATGGTCTAGAATTAAAAATACTTAATATTTTGATTTATTTTATGAAATGTTTTTTATATATGTATTTTAATGGTCTTATAAGGTTGAATTTGACTTCAAATTAATGTTTAAGTATTTGGGCTACAGCCACAAGCCCAATATATAATCAACATTTTGGAAATCCCTTCTTCCAATAACATTTGATACTGTACTTTGACTTTGAGAATCCGAAACACACACACGCACGCACGCACGAATGCACGCACGCACGCGCGCACACACACACACACACACACACACACACACAAACAAACAAACACACACTACACGCAGAAACAAACACACAGTCACACACACACACACACACACACACACACACACACACACACACACACACACGAATTAAAGTCACACCTCTCCTGATTGCGCAAGTAATTTCCGTCCGACTAAAACTAATAATATATAATTTTACACATTAAATTGACGGTTAGTGCGTACAATTTTAAAACATCGAGAACTCGCGTTTGATTTTCCGAATGTTTTGTTTTTCTTACGACCAATTTTAGGGACATATTATTATGAAGATCGCAATAATAGCAGCTTATTCGTCTGGCTTAAGTCGAGGATTCGTCACTGAGGGTGCAACCCCCAACCCTCTGAGCACAATGTGTGATCAACTCGAGAGCTTTGTAAGCATACTGTATAAACACTGCTACTTGTCACAATACTAAGGGGAGGGGGATTTGTGTTTGATGAAATTCTTCCGCAGGGCTGTCTACAATAAAATAGTTGACAACGCTTTTGTTTTAGTTATTTTTTTTAAATGAAAATAATTCGAAACAGAAAGCTTATTGTTCGTTCGACGCTAAACAATTATCTTTTTAATAAATACAAATCTGTGAAGCGTTAAAAATCGTTAATTAGTAAACTTATTGGGAACGAAGAGAAACCCTCAATAATATGCAACCATGTGTTTTCGGTTAATAACCCAATAGCCTACATTAGAAATGCGTTACTATTTGGGCCTTCTTTCAAAGCCTTCACTTGCAAGCAACTCCGACAATCTTGTTTCATATTCGTCACTATGTGTATATGGGGATTACAAGAGTTTTAGACGAGTTCTACAAATTCTAAGAATATGTTATTAATGGAAAAGATTTAAGAAAAACCGCGATAAAATTTAGGTAGGCTAAGTATATTAGGAACATTAATAATTAACAAAAATAAATTACAATAATTGTTTTGAATTTTGGTTGTTGACTTCATTATTAACTATGAAATTTGGATGAATTTAGAAAAAAAAAAAACTTTTTTTTTGTATGTGGTGCAGCTTAGACACTTTGAAATTAATCGGAAAATTGTTTTAATTCAATAGTGCCTTAAGATATGTCTAATGGGCTGATCATTTCGGCGTAAACTAAGATCTAGACGTACTAGATTCATAATATCTCATTTCTGAGGATCTTAAGAAAAGATAGACAATATAAATTACAGATGAATATTTTGTAAAAAGCTAAATTACCAACTGTTTTAAATACACCTATTCAGAATAAGCTATAAATATTATATAAAGATAAGAAATTACCTGAACAAATTTCTTGTCACAAATTGCTTAAATTCGATGATTTAACCTTTCGTGTTTAACTCGGTAAAGGGTTGGTGAGTGTCGACTATGAGTGATTATCGTCTCACAGTCCTCACACTCACAGAATATCAGTGACGCCCCTAGTTGTAGAGTAATTAAATACTAATATTATTTTACCGAAAGAAACTAATTATTCAAAATTGCATACGGTTAAGTATTACATTTTTAAAATATATAATATATACCTTAATGCTGGAATAGTATATCTTATGTCTTATTTTGAGTAGGATTTTAAGACAACGATAATTTTCTACCTTGATAATGAATAAAGAAACTACTTTGAAAAATTATAGGCATATCTTTAAAAAATTTAATGAAACTGAATATGGAAATATTTTTGGCTCCTGTTCATCTGACATTTAGCGTTATTAAATAAAAACTAATTTCAGATTAGCTGGAACAATTTGGCTTATTACGGTGACAATCGTGGGACAGCTGATTGAATTATAGTCATAAAATGCAACAATTTTACTTTTTAGACATACTAGAAACATTCAGAATTTTGGGTAATATTTTATTTCCCTGATTATAAAGAGTCCGAGTTGAAGGATTAATTTCCGATTTTGGACCATCATCTTCGTTTATCGTTGAGATCCTTAATTCCTTTTTAGCTGTAATGTGAGTTTTAAATTTAAAAAATATTTTTTGTTTAGATTTAATATGATCCAACTTTTTTTGAATTTATATTACGTATGCTTGTGGTGATATGTTCAAAATACATGCGATTTTAGTTGGAGTTATTGAATTTTTTTGAAACGATGGAAACGTATGCGTTCATTTATGAACTTCTTATTTGTATTTATTACTATATTGTTGGCATGTTTACTATAACACAGGGATTTAACCATTAAATCTGTACGAATTAGGTTTTTTTTATTTTAATTTGGTTAGAGGGTGCATAACCAATCTGTCGATAACTGGAGACGTTCACCATTTTCAAAACATTGCGTTTAATTTTATACTCACAAATAAATTATTCCATTATATGAACAATCCATTATTATATATTAACTTCAAGAATAGAAAACAAACGTAATATTTTTAAATTATGATTATTTGATCTCATCAATTTCCTGTGTGTCAAGTGTTTGAGTGTAGAAGTTCTCCCACAATTTGTTGAAACTTTAATTCGTGATTTATTTAAAATTCCAACATTCTAGTTCAACGCTAGAGTAGGAAGAATGAAATTAGTGAAACCAACATAAAATCAGTAAAAATCTCTATATAAGTGTGTCCACATCATTCTTAAAATACTTAATATATTTGCTTTTGGAAAGATATAACATAAAACGTTATCTAGTTTTATTTAAAACAATTCTGATTGTAGTCAATAACCGTTGAAAATCGTATTCCTAGGCAAAAATAATTGATAAACCTAAGTTTCAATAATTTTAATCTTTCAGTAAGTTCGAAACCAAACTGTTTGAAGTATATTTTACTCACATATAATATTTGTAATGTAAAATTAAACCTTAGAGAAATATGAAGGAATGAGAGTTAGAAATTATCTGGTCAGTAGAATACCGACCTCCCCTTACGGATTTAAAATATCCTATTAGACGCTTATTATCCATTCTGAAAACATCGTTCATTCATTGCAGTGATATAAGTTTTTCAATTTAATATCAGCTTTCGATTAGAAACATACAGAGCGGCAGGAAATTGTGTTTTCTGAAAATTAATAATCTCATCAAGCGGTTAAGTGAGTTGAGCGAATTTACTTACTGAAGAATGAATCACAGTTCTATGGTCGTTGATGCAATTGTGAATTTATAGATATTAAGCAATTAATAACAAGTTTACTACAAACAATTTTGGAAGTTCAAAGTGTGAAAATTTCAATATTTGCATTTTTAAAATTTTTAATTGTAGAAATTTGAAGTTCATGTCTTTTTCTCTTTATCATGGTTAAAAGACAAAAAACTTTCGAGTCAGGGTCAGAGTCGAAATTGCTTCAGGGTCGAAAAATAACAAGAGCTTGTAAAGAGATAGACACGATAAGAAAAAAGAAAGAGAGGGATCTAACCCAAGACTACATGAAAAAGTGTAGATCCAGCTGGTCCCCTCGGGATTGCCAAACTTACTATAATGCGCCCCTGAGGAGTGAATTCGATGTCATTTAGTGTACAATCTCACTGTGGGATAATTTAAGAGGTTTTTAGTTTACTTATTGCAAATATATGTGTAAAGAAAAAACGAATAAACATTTTACTTTTCACAAAAAGTTTGTTTTTTGTTATTTTGTTTATTCCCAAGTGTGGTAAGGGACTTTTGAAAGTGTATATATTGTTCACCACAGTGCTCTGGTCTTTGTTTATTTACAAATATATAGATAAAAGTTTTCAAAGCGACTTAAAAACGTATTCTACGAGCCAGCATCGATATACATGTTACTGCACACTTAGGGATACTGCAATAAGCTAATTCATTTTCCTTTAAAAAACTCGGTTTTCAACGCATATAGGTTTAAACCACTTGTTATTTCCACTGACATGAAATCCAATAATTAATAGGTAATTGTTTATTTTCTATACAAATTATCAATCGATCATAAATTTGTGTTTTATTATACCAACAGGCTGATTTAAAATACATATATATTTTTTTGAGTTATTTTATTTTATTACAGAATTTTTATCCTGTACTCTTTCTCAATGTATTAAATAATTATGTGCTATGAAAGTATTTAAACAATATTTAGTGACTAAACATTAGTAGCTTCCAAATTCTTAGATTTTTAATAATTAAATCTAGAAATGAATAAATTTTGATTTTAAAATTATCGTTATTTTTACTAAGAATTGTCTTCTTATTTTTATCTAATTTGAAAGTTTGTACGTTTAAAATTCTGCTTCTTAAAAATATTTGTTCTTATTTATTTGTTGATAATAACTCCCAGAAGGCATCATTGGTCAAGCTACATAAAATTAGATATAGATAGATATAATTAAGAATTTATTTGTGAAACACTACTTTAAATTGTCACCAAAAATTATTCTTACTCTTGGAGTGATTTGTGACATGTAACGATAGACATATTTATGTTCAGTTGATTTTTCTTTCGATGTAGGTTCAATTTTTATAAAGAAATATGACTCAAAAAAGAATATTCCGCATTTTTGTGAATTATCTAATAACGAAAATTTAAATTCAACATTATATGAGGTAACAAAAATAACCGCTTTCATCAAAGACTTTATGATTTCATACATATTTCACCCCTCTCCCCTTTCTCCTCCTCTTTCTGTAATTCCCCTCTCCTCCCTACTCTCTCTTCGATTATCATCCCCTTCCCTCTATCTTCTACACCTTATTTTCCCTTCCTCTTCCCCTTTTTTTCTGCCTACTCTTTCGTCCAAACCCCTCTCTGGTCGTCATCCCTTTTTCTTCCCGCTTCACTTCCTTCTCCTCCTCTTTTCTCAATTCCCCTCTCTCGCCATAATTTTCTTATCCATCTTTTACTCCTTATTATCTTCTCTTATCCCTCTCCACCCCTCTTAAATCCTTATCTCCTTTTTTCCCTTCATTTTCTTTTTCCGAAATTTTCCTCTCCGGTCTTCTCTTTTCCTCATAATTATTTACCCTCCTCTCCATCTCTTTCTTCCAACTCTCCGCCTAGTCTCCTTTTTCCTTCCTCTTCCCCGCCTTCCTTTCTTCCGTTCCCACCTACACCCTTTTCTCTTCCTCATCTCCTAATATTCTCTCTTAAATTTTCCACCCGCCCTCTCTCTTCCTCGTTATTCTTTCCCTTCCGCCTCCCCTTTTCCAGTTCCCCTCTCCACCCCTTCCTTTTCCTCTTCTCTTTTTTCTCTTTATCAATAAATATTTCACTGAAATATCAATAATTCCCTATGTATATGATAGTCCGTGTTATGAAGCTTCGTGCAACTTTTTCAAACGTTGTTATACTTTCTACCAAATGTAACGTAATTATCTATTAATGACCTAAAGATACACGCACGATCTACGAAATAGGACGGCAATGCATAATTATAAAACGAAACTTTGTATCAGGTTATTTATGCTTAAATTATATAACATACGTGACTCTGTGATATCCTTACATATCTGACGAATTCAGTCGACTCCTGGTTACAGACCCATTTTAGTCCTGTATTTGCCGGAGAACGAAAACCCAGGACTGTTTTATTGGACATCAAAGTTGTTATTTCAGTTTGTCCTCAATCTTATCCAAATGAGGTCCAAATAAAGTTACTAACTATAGTTCAAGCAGAGTGTAATAAGCTTGTGTACAAAGAAACTGCAAAAATTACTGCAAACATTCTCTAAACGGACAGGCTTAAGTTAAAATTTATTTCGGGATTTTGCAGTTGTTCGTAACCGATTTTGATAGAACTCTGTATACTTAGTGCCCTAAATATAGTACACTAAAATCTGTCATTAGTGTTTGCTAATAAATCAGTATTGAGCTAAGTTAATATATAATGTATTGTTGATTGTGTCAATAACCTTAGCTTGATTATTTTTCTTCTACAGAATTCTTTAGAATTATAACGTAGAAAAATAAAGCAGAATAACAACATTGGGGATTTATGGCCATGCTATTAAGCCTATACGCCACATTTGAATTAAATTCGTCTACAAATTGCGATCGCCAGAACGTGTATTACATATTGCAATGTAATTAGTTAAAAAATCCACTTTTCAGTTACCTTTTGTATTGCCTCAGAAGGCAAATCATTGTATAATTAATTGTATATAATGAAAAGTTGTATAGTAAACCATTACATATATCTGAGGAACATAATTTAAAATAGCGACGATTTCTTAATTTTTTATTTATAATCTATTAGTGTCAATTGTACTGAGTTTCATTGAAATACGTTTAGTAGTCTAGTAGCCGTAAAAATAAGCCACACATAGACAAACGGAGAGTAGTTAAATGTTGTTCTTAGTTTAGTCTTGAGTGTGCAATTTGCCAAGATACAATTTATCATGATTATAGACGATGCATTTTTCCTTATAGGGAATTTACCTCTTCCATTAAAATTGAGGAAATAAGAGTAATGCAGTTCTCGTTTCAATTTTCCTCATAATAATCTTATCAGTTTACAAAACAGTCTTGTCAATTCTGCAATGACTTGAGTATATTGTGCGTGTTATTGGCTTCATACTTTTCCAGTCGCATATTTACGTATTTCATTATGCAGTGCCGCAAGTGAGCACTATTTCAATCCTCCCCTCCCCTCCTCGCCTCATCCGATCCCATTGCATGTAATGTACTTCTATTTACATTAGAAGAAGCACCGCCGGATTTATGTTTACACTTTATTTAATGTATTTAGGGGTGATTTATGTAATATTGCGATCGTGTATGTTTTGCTAAGGTTTTTCTTAAGTTGACCCATATTAATTTAATCCTGCGTATCCTCGGCCTTTGTCCTAGCGTGCAAAATAATTAAAATAATAAAATAACGGGGGGATCGGTATCATATTCAAAATATTGTAAATTTCAACAAAATAAGACAGTAAAAAAATCCAAAATGTTAAATGAATTCATGATATACATGAATGTATATCCGGGAGCCGTAAGATGCGCATCTACAGACCGTTTTTTAAATGTGTTGTGTGTTATGTGTATGTATGTGTGTATTTAACGTTTTGACGACCTCCATCCATAGAGGGAATTTCTGATGATGGGATAAAAATCTCGAAACGCGTCAAGAGTAAAGAAAAAAGAAAAAAGAAGTTCACTGACGGAAAATTAAGGTAATACTTTATTATACAAAATGTTAAGTTTACTTGGGTTTTGGGAACCGCGGATCAAATGCGTTAAATTTGAACTAAGTTTATGGAAATACGTAAATGAGTTTGATAAAAAATGGACTATTAATATAAATTTGCGATTATTTTCAGCATCCTTATTTCCACCATTTCTTTTTAAAGTCTAGAGACATACCCCAGCTACGAAATTTGATTTAAATGGTCCAATCATTTGGGTTGTAAAGACAAGATGACATGCAGACAGACGCCATTCCTAAATCCACTGGATCTCAATAAGCGTATTTTAAACTGAACCCGGTTTTTTGACCCATCACATAACATTCTCTATATTTGCGAAAGTAATAATTAGATGATATTGTTTGTCTATACATCCCAAACGTCTGAACCGATGTTCATGTTGTCTCCACTAATATCTTTCTAGCGTGGTGTAGTTATACATCACTAAGGTCTGTTATTGCATTTTTACGTTAAACCTTTTCCTCTCCCATCACAGTAAAACAACTTAAAAAACTTTCGAAAAAGTTTGGTAAGGCTCTATACCTTTCTATATGCCTTATATTCTTTATTACCCTCCTACACCTACTTTCCCCCACAAGAAAAATATGAAGGAAAACTCAAAAACATTTTTGTTTATATATTGATCAAAGTCGTTATTACTGCAATCAGAACAAATATTTGGCGCTAACTACCTCGATTTATTTGGTAATAACTTTTTTATTTCTATAGCAGCCGCATTAATAACCTGCTTTTTCTTTACCTGTCTTGCTTTATGCATATTTAAATTTGAGTTTGTGTCGTCTTAAAGTAGCCTTTATATTAAATTGTTGAGATTTTCTTTTATATACCAATAACTAATATAATGCAATAACTTTATTTTTATATCCGATAATATCAAATACAAAGTTTACAACTTATTCAGAGCGCAATTTTACGGCGGGTTAGGTTGCATTTCTAACCCATAGGTTGACACTTTCTAATTACATTCCATATATTAAATTTGTTACATATCTAGAAATATTTAATTGTTTGTGTCAGTCAAACAATGCTTTTTTAAAAGTTTGAAAGCGGTAACTCATGTTTCTTCCCTTGTCTTAGATTTCGCCCACACGAATTACGTAAAGTTAAATAAATAAGAGAAAGGAAAATGTTAGAAGATTCGTTTTAAGTCCAGTTTTGGGATTCTACGTGTTTTTGTCTGGGTTCAGAAACATTTGCAAAGGATCCTTCTGATGTACGTTTTGCTATGGAAACTTTTATGCATTGAATTTTGATGAACGAAACAAAAAAAAATTTTTTCAGAAACATAATTTAAAATTTTCTTTATTTTAATTTTATTCTAAATCCGTCCTAAATTTTTTTCAGTTACCCAGTAATGTAGTATAGGAAGTATGGTAGTCGTCGAATAATATTTAACCTCCACTTTTACTGATCAGGTTTCATGTTCTGGAGTCAGAAAATGTGATTTTTGACACTCCTTGCGCCAATCTCTGTAAGTACGATAACAAATAAAGATAAGGAGTTGAAATTTAGTATGCGAGACTTTTGTTAAAATGTTTAAAAAACCATTAAAAATATATAAGTAAGATATAATATTTAAGGTTTTTCTTCATACCTTTTGAGAAATCCAATTTACGAAACATTAAAATTTAATTGGAGTAATTATATTAAATTGTGAAGGTTTTAATTTTAGTTGTAATGATATCAATGCCAACTATCTGTGATAAAAGCATAACTAAGTTATAGTTTCTAAATCTGACGTTACAAAAATTTGATATTGAAATGGAAAGTTTTTAAAAATATATATTCCTTCGAGCCTCTCTTGATTCGAGTCATAGACATCGAATCAAGTGGATATTGTTTAAGGACTGTGTGTTTAAGTCTTAAGGACTGTGTGATTCCTTAGAGGGTAGAGGAGCAGTCAATTTTAGGCGTAAAACCTGTCGGTCATCATCGCCTTGTAAAAAAAACGAAGACAATAACATAAAACATCCCCTAGCTCTCGAATACTCCTGTTAGCATCATGCTCGGATGAGAACAAGGGGTAGATAATAGATACCTGATAAGAAAGATGAACCTCCAGCTAGGTTCCCTCTGGTATATCAGTTAACCTGTTGCATAACAGAGGAGGTTTTCTTGACATACCTACTATAACGCCAATATTTTAGACTGACTGGGAGTTATGATTAATGAAGTCTTGTACGGGGATTATTTTTATATGATATTTATGAACTTTTAATCTAAAATTACGAATAAAGATAAGAAGCTAATTGTTAAAGATAACATTAATCACAGATTTATTTACAAGACTTCCGCTTTTTATTCTAAAATTAATTCTTCTTACTAGGAATTCATCTTTAAATTTAGATGTAGAATTTTTGTCAGTCTATGTGTATTGGGTCAGTCTTTGTTGTATTGGGTTGTGTTCAGTTATGGTAGATTGATTCTAAGTGGGAAATTCCTAGACGCTACTTATTTGCTATGTTTGAATAAATTGCTGTTATAACTCTAACTTCTAAAGAAATTTTCAAACCGTCTTCAAATGTTGGGGAAATTATCTTATCGTAACGTTACTAAAAATTTGATTAATCTACAAATTCCGTTTCTGTTATAAAATGGCAGCTGTTCAAACAGCGGTAAAAACAAATTGAGACATTTAAAACTGTATTCCTAATATTATTTTAGTGAACATAAATATAAAACCATTTCCTCTTGTGTTCACTTTTTGATGACGTGGACAAATACACAATTTCTGATCTTGTACATTACATTTCTATGTTCGTTTTCTCCAGTAGTACTAAAGACTTGTCTTTTATAACTAGCGGTATTGTATTTTCATGCTAAAAATAAAAAATGTACAACCAATCAAACATATGTACCTCAAGGGAAATATTTATACTGTATATATTAATCATAATCGATATAGCAGATTCTAAGTAAAATTCAATTTTAATTGAACAGCAGCTACAAAATATTGAGTATTAAATATTTGAGATATCAAACTATTGAAAGATCGTTTGTACGTGCATGCCCAAATAACAAAAGCAACCAAAATAAGTTGTATCAATGCACAGATTTGACTACATGACACAAACCACATTGTAGGCATTGAGGACCTCTAGAAATAGCTTTACATTTTTTTTAGATTCTACATTTGGATAGTTAAATAATAAAATCTTACTTTCCAGCTTCTAAATTGTCTAGGTGATATTTAATTTTTCGAAACGAAAATTCGTAATATTTCTTTTATTACCAATTTTGTATTATGTAAAAAAAAAAAAAAAAAAACACAGATATAGTTCGGATAAATATAGATTAAATGGCTAGACAGATTTTCATGCTTTTTTACTTTTCTTTGTGCAGTTGTTCAATTTTGAAAATAATTTAAAAATAATAAATTAAAAAAAAGAAAACTAGATATTGTTCCATATACACTTGGAACAAAAATTGTAAAAACGACATATATATTTGACTATTTTGATACAACTCGGTTGTTCCATGTGTTCTAAGAGTCTAAACCACGGTTAATAAGTCTAGTAACCGCGGCCTAAACCAATATTTACCGCAAACATGTAGTGCGTGCGTGGGTCAAATAACGTCACTAAATGTCTAGATGGAAGATGGTTTTGCGCAGCCGTCGTTTTTATTTCTTTAATTTCTAACTTCAAATATTTCTGCCATTACATATATTACATCTCCCCAACCGTACTGTTATTATAGTCGCACTTAATTAGCAGTTTTAAATTAGAGTAAATTGTTTTTTTTTATTAGGATCTCAATTAGGCGTTTACCTTCCGTTGAAAATATAACTGTAAGCGATACTGGTTCTAGCTGGTGGATGTCAGTGCCCCACCCCACTCTGTCGCGGTGTATTTATAATCCCTAAAACAGACATTTATATCACTTGTACAATCTGGGATGTTGTAATTTACAGGGTAAACCAGCTAAAATGTGTTCTTCGCGAGATTTGTCGTTAGGTGGATATATTCATAATAAAATACATTATAAGCTTAACGCTAGTAGATGTGTATATTGCGTTCATAATATTGACCTTCGAACTTTATTCTTGAAGAATTTATTTTTTATTTAACGTCTTTCTTAATTTTGAAATAGTAAAATTGGACAAATTCTATTAATGTATCCTAAAATCATCGATATTTTAATTTTACTTATTTCAGTTAACTTCCGGTCAACAAAAAAACATTCTCCTGATTGGATAGGTGTTAACTATATTATTAAATATTAACTTTTTTATCCTGAGTGATCATTCAACAGAGTGTGTAAAATATTTAATTAGCAGAATGAGAGACGGCCCAACTTACAGTGCCCAGAAACTTGTGTGTACAATCACGTTAGACCTTTAATATGGTAGACTTACTTTAAATTGTAGACACAAGTAACTAATGTAAACTTTATAAAAGACAAATAAAATTTTTTTTAAAACTTAATTTTATGTCATAGAAAACAGAAAATGTTTACAACGTTGTCCGTTTCGAAATACTTCAGGTTAAAATAATGTTCCCCTTCCTATTTAATGTACAAGTTGAGGAAGGATTGACAATTCCTATTTAATCCCTTGGAAGAGGATTTTTATTGAATGTAACAATAGCTATATCTTCGAAACATTTTTGACTGATTAACACGATTTTTTTCACATAATCAGAACTCGGTTTTGATGAAAATGAATTTTTAATTTTTGATCAGATTTGAAAGTTCTGACGCAAAAAAAAAAATTAAAAAATACTAAGCCTATACAGTAGTAACTTTCAAATTAGTTATCTGATTGTTGACCCATTTCATCATTCATTACCACATCAATCAATAATATAAATTTATTAACAGCTGATTCATTATAATATCCAAAGGTTAACTAGATTCATGAAAGACTATCATCATAATATATATTATATCTGTTGTGTCACATATAGGTCAAATAGCAGAGTTTAATAGATTTTTCCAGCTGTTTGAATATTGATCAACTTTTTTTTACTTCATTTTGTAAATGGAAACTTTAGTTCTCAAGGGTGTTCGTTTTTTTGTGTACAATTAATTGTTCGATTAGGGATCAATAAGAAACGTGGACCTCTCCGGTCTGTGTTATTTCATGACGACTTAGAACATAAATAATATTGACAATTTAAAATTAATTTGTCTATAAATCATAATTTGGATATTTATGAACAAATTTCAGCCTATTAAATCAGTTTATCCTGACATTACAATGTGGTAGGATTGCAGATGGCCGCATGGATTACTTTCGTTCTAATACTGTGCATCTTAAAGACTTACAATTAATACGAAAATAATTATATACGGGTATGTACTGTATATATATATATATATATATATATATATATATATATATATATATATATATATATACAATCACGATCGTGAATTTTTGAATACGTGCACTATTTTTAAACGACTGGTTGCATCAAATATCTGTAAATATTATTGAGGTACTAAATTCATAAATGTTCTGTATTTAAACCTTAAATAAAGCATATATAAGGATAGTATCTGTTTTTCGCAATGTCTATTTCATTTCTTTAAACAGAAACATACTTACTCACATTTATGTATGATAAAGAAAGTGTTATAATTGGTAAATAAATCTATGTCAACCTACCAAGATGTTCGTTTTGAGGGAGTTTTTTTTACAATGATAACTGTCGTTTACTGTTAATGATAACCACTGTTAATCAAATTTGGTATGTGAACATATTTTGGCCATTACTCGAAACTTTAAAACAAAATTTTTCATTAAATTTGGAGTAACTGTCAAGAAAAAACACAGAATTACGATTTCCTTAAAATCTGCTCTACCATTTTTTATCAAATTTTGCTCAAGCATGGCTCTAAGGACAGAAACAAAACATAACGGTTGCTGTCTCTCAAAAAATGCAGTAAATTATTGGTAAAAACAAAATGTAAATCATGTGGCTGTTGTATAATTCGTTATTTCTCAAAATCAGGTCTACCGATTTCGTAGCGAAATGTGAAGAGTAATGACCCAAACCAATATTGCGCCGTTGCAAAAATATATATATATATATATATATTTATATATATATATTACGGTTCAAGAATAATTTTCATTTTATTTTTTTCAGTTATAATTCGACATGCAACCTTTATTTTACTGTTCATTGAAAAATAAAAACAAGAAATTTCATAATTTTGAGTTTTGTAATGTGATTTCTGAACTCAATTTTTACCTGTTTGCCCTAGTACCTCATTTTGTGCAGCTTGTTGGAGATATTCATAAGTATATAACAAGATCGAGGTCTGTAAACAAGTGAATCTAGAAATAATAAATCAAATAAATTGCTGTCTTTTCAAGTCAGTTGTGAGGTGTTGTTTGTATTGGTATTATATTAAGTGCTAGTTACATAATCCTTAGTGATTGAAGAATTAAATATTTGTCTCTAAACGAAATGGGATGGGTTGGGATGTAACGATATTTACGATGTTTCAGGTTTTACTGCGTACATAGAGACACACAGGCGTCTATAGCGTCGACCCCACCCGGCGTCTGCACGGGGATCTATACTATTACGAAAACTACTTTACGAAGTAATCGTTATTGCACGACCTAGCAAAATAACCGGCCATGGAATTTTAATGAAACTATAATGAACATTCCAAAGTTTTCCACATCGTGCATTTGCTAACCAGATAATGTTGCAGTACTTAACCTAGAATTATAATTAATTACCGTTTTGTCATGGTGAATAGATTTTGGATGAAGTCCAAATAATTAGCCTATATTTCTCTAAAAATATAATACGTTAAAATTTTGTAAAGTTGTTTTCTTTTTCGTTGATTGCTTACATAACAGGAACGTTATAAGAACAGATGGTCTATGAACCGGCATACCCTGTCCTAGGTTCCATCTTGGATTTTTTTATAAGAATAATGTTAAATATAAACTTAAGTTATTCTTTAATAATTGTCAGACAATTATAATTTTACGTCGTTTTAATTAACCAAAGATATTTTAGTACGTCCGAAGGTGTGTTCATTGTTCGTTCCCATGGTTGAGAGACTATAGTCTACTAAACGTTTGCGTTCCCATCTACAAAATTGCGATTTTGTAGTCCTAGACAATTGAATTGTGGTCCTAGACAATTGAATTGTGGTCCTAGACAATTGAATTGTGGTCCTAGACAATTGAATTGTGGTCCTAGACAATTGAATTGTGGTCCTAGACAATTGAATTGTGGTCCTAGACCGATTTCAGTACAGTCACTACTCATTTCCTTCATAATTTAACTAAGCCCTTTTTTAAATAACAATTTTCAATAATAACGTCCGTAATAGTCTAGGTTGTGTACTTCCTTCCTTGATTTTTAAATTTGGATACTAAATTTCTACAACGTAGACGCAATTTTTATACAATTTTCTATATTCATTTCTTATGTAATCAAATATCCACTATAGAGATGTTTTTAAGCCTCAAAAGGAAACTTTTTACAATGCAGTTTTTACACAAATTAATAACCGTTTCAAAAGGGAAGTACGCATTTCACAGTTTAAAATATTTAAGGTTATAGGTTTAGTTTTATTCCAACAAGGCTCTACGCTACTACGCTATATTGGTTCACGCTCTTTTGTGTTCTTCTTTCACACTTGATAACGAGAGTTGATTTATAGTCTGAAAACGTCGTGTATTAATTTTCTATACACAAATGATGGCAAATGTCCGATTAAACCATATTAGTTTAGGTCAGTTTTTATAAATTCAATAGTGTTTTGAATTCTGATTTTGAAAAACGTTCTGGGCAGACAAACTACACACTTAAATGCTAGATTTGAAATTGCATAATCGAAGGGCACGAATCGTTAAAAGGTTAAGTTTTGTATATTCTACTTTGGTTACGAAATTTCAACATTATAAAAGTTTGACAACCTTTTTACTGGATAACTAATGTATATTTCAAAATTTGTATTTTCATAAAAATACAAAAACGAAATTCTTAGTTTAAAGGATATGATTGACGTACATTTCACAATCTTAGTTCTCTAGATAGCACTGGTAGAAGTTTTCCGAATTTGTTTTGTGTAAATATAACCTTAAACAAGCTTTATAATAAATGTATAAACCACTGACAATTAACATTCCCTTAGATTTTGTTACACTAATTTAAGTTGTATTTCCCCCAACTTTGAATATTTTAGAATTAAATTAACTTCCTATACAGGAAAGACGTCAAAGGATAGATTTAAAGCAATCTATGAATGATAATGAATTCAAAGTCGACATCACTTTTTTAATTCTTAGAATTAGAACATCAGCCTTGCAATGTGACTTAGTCTTGGAGCGGCAAGATGAAATTACAAAGGTGGCCAATGTGTCAGATGAGATGTGTTTTTGTAATAAAAATCTGCCTGAAATGGAAATACATGGTACGCAATAAAATATAAAACAAAATGGCGCTTAATAGAGCCAAAATATGATCAAAACCTAAACAAAGTAACTTTGAATTTACAACAACAGAAATCAAATTGAGCAGAGAAGGGTGAAGTGAGTCCAAAAAGTATTTCAACCGAAATTATTCTGAAAATTCGAAACTAGCATTGAATTTATAAAAACTAACCTAAACTAAATTCAAACTAACGATATGTATCCTTTCATTGTGTAAATTCAAAAAAGGGTAAATAAATGTGAATTGCCTGCCACAAAACTTTTTTGACCAAAATTTTACAAATTTAAAAGATACGATTGACAATATTGCAGATATTTTTTCACCCAACTATCCCCAAAACCAAATCAAAAGTAATCAAAGCAAAAAATGCCAATTGGGTAGTTACCAATAAAAAAAATGAAATTACCATGGCCATCGTATTTGAAACGATATTTTTTATATATTTAAACATACTTCGCTTATGTCATAAAGGCATCCCCATTAAAATTGAGATTTTGATGACAGTGGTCAAGATTTTTGTGATTTGCTGTTTATTTCTTTACCGTAATAGTTGTTAACTGCAATTTTTTTTTTTCACACGGCTTTGAATAAGTAATAATTTACATTTGACTAAAATTTTAACAAAATTGGTAAAGCTGTTTTGAGAAATTACGTTTTTGTATAACAGCCCTGTAGCCGAATGTTTAAGATATAATATTAGAATCGACATTTCTGTAAAATAGGGAACAATAGCGTAGCTTTGTTTGGGTCCTTAGAGATTACCTCAGAGGAAAATTTGATCAAAACGTTAAAGGTGATTTAAAAAAAGTAATTGTGTATATTTTTGTCTTATTGCAACCACGCCAAATTTTGAGTTATCGAAAAAATGAAAAAGAAAAAGTCCTGAGAATATGGTAAAAAATCCCCAGATACCAAATTTGTTTAAGCCCAATCTACACTTATAGAGGCGTAGACAGTCAGTCAATTTTTATAACAAATGAAATTATACTAACTGAAAGCTAACGACACATTACCTTTTTAAAACAAAAATATTTTTTGAGCAGTTTAACTTCGCAGGTATAGATTTTGTCACTTATTTTCGTGTAACATTAATAACTTAGACAAAATTAAAATTTTCAAATGTCGTTCCAGTAGTTCGTGAATTATAACCTTATCATTGTTTAGAAATCATCTGACAATATTTTATCATTTCTGTTATTTTTATACAATCACTTAATTATTCCATGGGACAGTTAAATCGCGTTAAACGTAATTATCAAAGATATTTCGTGACAGAAAGACAGTCAAAGTATCACTTCCAAAATGACTGTAATGTGTTTTAAAAGCAATAAAAACTCTGATAGTATAGATAATTTCACGCTACGTTAAAAATATTTCTAACTAATTAGGGCATTTGAATACTGTATAGGCACGCAGCTGATTTGCTGATATGGAGGGTAATAATCTCCTTTATTTATATTATTTTTGTATTTTTATTATTCTTTCGTTTGTTACACGGATGTTTGTTGATAGAGAAGCTGCACGAAACGAGTTACTAATGACAGATGTACAACTTAGAATTAAGAATGAATAATGTAGTAGAAGATAGTCAGGTGGTTCCATTAAATAAAAATTTTAAAATTACATGCGGGCTGGATATATAAAGATGTATTGGATTTTGATAGTGCTGCTTAAAGGTTATTAGTGTAAAAATAGGGCGAAAGTGAAAAAGATTGTAAGGCTATATCTCAAAAACTCCTAGCCATAAAGAATTATTATTTTGCATTTTGGTAAACGTGGAAGTGACCTGCGGTAAAAAAATAGATTTTTGAGAAAATAAATGAGATGACTCGACATTTAGCGGTTGGCCCCAAATATGTTATGAACATTTTATTATTAGGTATTTATTTATTTTTTTTTTTTTTTTTAATAAAAATATTTTTGCGTTTTCGAGAACTGAGTTCGAATTTTACAACAGTTTGTACGTTTACACCAAAAGTACATAACAATAATTCAAAATCTAAAGTTTTTCTTCAGTAATTTTAATGAAGAGAATCGTATTTATAATTATAGAAATTTATTCAAATGATCACAGGTTTTTTACGTAGGTAACTGAAAAGTCATACGCTGTCTACATCAATTATTGTAAAAGATAAATGTGGAGAACATGATTGCAGATTTTAAAGCAACAAACAATAAGCTCCTGTGAACAAATGAAAAGTTATTTCCAAATAATTACTTACAAATTGGAGAGATCGACCATTTTTATGCTGAAAGATAGGCCTACTAAGCTACTAAGATTCTTACTGAGGGAATTTAAAATTATACAAGAAACTACACAGTTATTTAAGCATTCAAATTACTAGCTTCGGTACTGTCCTTTAAAGTTATTTTGTAAGTACAGTATACATAAATATCTGTAAAATCGACTAAAATAAAAAACATATTAAAATTTATCAATATTTTTTTTCTGGTTAACGATGACATAAAATAATTTGTACTGGGTATATCATATTTATATAAAATTTGTGAATGAAATACCTTATTGCCCCCTCCCCCTAACATACTCTCCAAATCTCTAAAACATAATTAATTTGACTATCGATTTGTTTTACCCAAAGACCTTTTCTGGTCATTTGTGAACTTTATTGTTTTTGCCAATTATTAACAATGTTATAATATGTCTGGATATGGAACTTTATAAATCCTCAAAGCAAAGCATTCCATAGTTTCAAAGTATAGTTTTACAAACATTCCATACAATTATTTCAGCTGATGTTAGTATATCCAAGCCAAGTTTAAAGCCCCGTAAAATTCTTTTCAAAGCCTGTACGTTCGGTCAACATATTTCATGTTTCAAGATAAAAAGCTATGCTAGACTTTTACGGCACCTATTACTCTATTTATGACATAAGGAATGATTTAAGTTACAATAAACAATGAAGCTGGAAGGAAACTTCAAAGAGAATAATCAATCATTGATTTGAGTTCAGGCTGTTGTAATTCTTACTTGTATTATATCAGAAGATATTCTAAATACCCAGCTTATGTGTATATGCTGTCGTGAAATGCTCTTATTTCCATGGTTTCTCAAAGAATCTTAGGTAAGAAGCATATGTCTTTAATAGGTCAGATGTAAAATGCTATGTCGTTGTATAACAAAATTAAAATTGATTGAAATCTTTATAAAAAAAGTACCCGTTTTCCAAGTTATGTGTATAAAAAGTAGACTTTCTGTAAGCTTTCGTAAATATCAATGTTGTTTCAAATATCTTTAAAAAAAGAGCAAAAATTGCGTCCGTAAGAGTGAAAAATCACCAAGAATGCGTTTTCACATATAGATGTCAACTACTCTCCCTTCTGATAAATTCACTTCAATCTTAAGATCCATTGAACCAATTTTAATCAACAAGCATGTTTTTTATTGTTGTTTAAAGGCTAAAAACCTCTCGATCACTATCACCTTATAAAAAAAAAAGGAAGAAAAGTATATAAAAGAAAGACTCGTAACCCTCGAATACTCTAATAGTGTCAAATTCGGAAGAGAACAAGAGTTGGTCAAGAGAGACCTAATAGGAAAAATGAAGTTTGACAGAGTTTGGTAGAAATATACAAGCCACCATCGAATTCCATCTACAGAGTGAGTCACATAATTAGGTACTTAAAAAAATCATAATCGTCTTGTAGAACCATGCAAATATTTTTGTGTTTTCTTAAAATACAGAAAGAAAATATATAATTATTCTTTTAGTACCCCTCCACCCGGATTAAAAGCGGTTAAAATTTAACACTTTTGGGAGATGACTGTTTTTTAAATTTTTTTATTATTATTATTTTTTAAATGTTGATATTTTACTTTCAATTCCAACCAAAGATAATGGTATTTCTCATATAACTTTAAACCACGATATATTATGAAACAAATATTACAATTCAAAAACAATTTTAGAAAGCACAAAAGTATTTTTCCATGATTTCATAAGACAAAATCAGAAACAGTCATATTTATGAAGTTTTGGGACGACCTGTATATAGTACCTAATTTTTTCCTCATTCAAAAAATAGAGGAGGTCGATTTCTTTGTTTCATCTAAATTAAAACCAGAGATATTAACCCGTTTTTATATTTTTGAACACTATGTAGATTCAATTTTATAAAAACTAAACCAACGCTGTTTAAATTATAAGATCAATGCACATGGTAACGTTCTGAAACTTACCAAACGGTTGCAATAATTTACTACTTGGAAATACGCCAATAAATTCACATTTTGTATTCATATAAAAGAATAATGGTTTATATAAAGGTTTAAAGTAAATATAAGAATAAAAGAAGTGTAGCAGAACAGAACAGAAGAGAAGAGAGCGACGAGCGTCGCGACGCACTACAATACATCACTGACATCGTTGCAGACAGATGGAGACGTAGTCTCAGTACAATAACATAATTAACTAAGGTATACTTTTATAATAAAACAGTGAGACAAGTTTAGAATCATACATCATTATATTAGACGAGTACAGCTTGTCTTATAATACCACTAAATAATGTATAGGAAATTTGTTAAAAGTATTAAATTTCATTTTTGTAAAAGTGGTTCCAAAATTGGGGGGGGGGGTTAATTCAATTATTGTAAATATGGGTCAAATAATTCATTAATTTTAAAAAAACAAATATTGTGACAAAAATATGTTCTCAATACATATTACCATCTCCAAATGGCAACCTATAATGTCTGCAATGTAGCAATTGACATTTTTCTCAATCTTGATCATGCTAATTATGGTATATAAACAAATAAAACTTCAATATTAAATGACATTAAAACTATGTGACAACTTTTATAAAATTTATCCACTAAAGTCCAAAAATTGAAACTTTTAAGATACCTCAAAATTTTCAAATGACATGGTATATTATAATAATACTTCATTTCAAAGGCTATTGAAACAAACAATATTTTGTATTTAAAATATTTTCCTATCCCTTATCGTCTTTGAATGGGAGCCAAAAATGTAAATATCTAGGGCTTTTTCGTGTTGACGACAAAGTATCTTTGCTAATTTTGGAAATGTATAAAGCCCCGGGGTCAATGAATTTTATTTTAGATAAATAATAATGCACTGCTAATTTGATTCTCATTCCTACTTTTACTTAAAAGCACAGAAATGGTAAACTAATTTTTGTTATTAATATCTTCACTATCAAAGCAGATTGATACAATATGACATGTCACTTGAACTTTTTACATTAGCAAAAGCACTTTAGTGTAAAAAACCCTCTGAAAAAAAAAATTACCAAAAAAGGTTCCATTTCAAAAAGGGTAAGCGTTAGAAAAATATTTTAATGAAGCAAATGTTTTTAATGGCCTTTAAAATGAGGTAATTATTTACAATTTTTGATATATGGATACAAATTTGGGATTTTGGACATTAATGGTAAATTTTCTAAAACATGGTTATGTTGAATATCTTTTAAAATTTTTCTGATGATTCTTAATTGAATTGTTTTGTTTTTGTATAATGATTATCAAAGTGAAGATAGAGAAAAACATAGTACACATTTTTTTCCGCCATTTCGAATTAGTAAGAGATTAAAAAAATTGTTTGCATAAGTCCTTAATCTATAGTTTTACCCATATCTATTAAAAATTTTCGATAATCAAACACCTCCTTCATTACATTTAGGTTTTTCATCTTAAACAGTAACAATATAAAAAAACTCCGATTTTGAAACAACTTAAATACAAAATTAAAATATATTTGTAAGAGATTCCCCCATGTTATTTAATAGTAATATATTTACAGCTTTATTTAAATACAAGCAATTCTCTCGTAATAGAATTGAGATATTTTATCAAAATCAACGTGTATATCTGGGGACAGACATATACACAATGTTTTAATAAACGTCGAATATTTACAGTAGGCCAAATAAAGATTTTAACTATCAGCGATTAACAGTAGGACTTCAAAATATCCAAAAGCAAGTAACCGTTGTAGAATTTAGATATAAAAGATTGTGAAAAAATAAAATGGAGGATATTTTTTGTCGATGTACAGAATCAACGCTTAACTTGAAGATTGCAGCCACAGACCAACATTTTTCGGCGTCCCATGCATTTTAAAATTATTTATAGGCGAAAAATCTTGCTGTCACCATCGCCATAGAAAAGACAAATAGCTTACAATTAAGATCCATAGCCCTCAAATACTCCTGATAGCACCAGGGTCAGAAAAGAACCACTGTTATAAAATTATTGTATTTCCTCTAACTTATTGTTTAAATATGTGTTTGATAGAATTAAAAGGTTAGTCATATTATTCGTATATTTATTATACAATTTATGGCAACATTGTAAAAAAGTGGCAATGCTGCTGAACGAGGATGTTTTAATGGGTTAGTTAATTGTCATTTAACGATGAATATTTTAATAAGTTAATGGGTTAGGTTGGCCCAGTCGTAAATCTCTCACATAATATAGTTTTCCCCAGATTACAGAACCTGAAATTTGCACATAATATAATCTCAGTAGTACAAAGTTGTTCAAAATACATCTCATTATTATTATTTAAGGGCATTAAAATATACAACAACAGTAACGGATATTGTTGGCCAAAGCAAACAAATGAGCCAAATTATTGTGATTACGTTGGAATGACTCAATCTCAGAATAATTAGAAGAAAAAAAGCTTAGAACCAAGTTTTCTACACTCAAAAAGAAGTTTGTCATTATTTCTCTAACGGAAAATATTATTCATTCCCTAATTATTAATATAACTTTTAATAAAGTATTGAGAAACATATTTCGAAGTTGCTAAAATTTCCATAACTTTTCATAGGTTACCGACGTTTATAATTTGAATCCCTATGATATAATTTAACCATTTTCGGAATGATACCCTATTGAAGAAAGTCAGTTTGTGACATATTTACCACTCAATCTCTCGTGAACATCTGGCCTGACTTACATAAAATTAGCAAAACTCTAGTGTGGTGTGATTTCCACATAATGGTTCAATATTTCTCAGTATCGGTTGAGGAATAGGGGTAAAACAGCAATTGCTTATTTTATATATATATATATATATATATATATATGAGTTATATATAAACTTTTTTATTTGAATTTTTATCCGTATGGTATGTATACAGTATTATATATATATATATATATATAAGTCCCGTTCTTAACGCAATTTAAAAAAAAAATATACCAACTAGTTTCACTACTAGCATCTTGAACTACACTTGTTCAACAACAGACTTTAACTGCTGTGTGATACAATGTCATGAATTATAATTGTGATGTGTGTTTATAGTTTTTGACGATGCTGTGAGGTGATGTAATTTATATAATTCCACAAAGATGCTAGTAGTGTACTAGTCAAACTAGTTGGAATATTTTTAAAAAAATTGTGTGGTAAAAACGATATATATATATATATATATATATAATTCGTGTTTTTGTGTGTGTATATTTTGAAGTGTTAGGTTTAAATTAACAACAAGTAACTAGTTCCAAGATTCTCCTAAATTCCTAAATTTTTACAAAACACAAATTTGGTTTTTAAGACATTGAGTTCGAATTCGACATCGGTTTTTTGGTTTTTAAATAAGCATCAGATATAAGGTGTTATTGTTTACAATATGCACAATTTAATTGAGATGAATGTGTAATTCTTGTTTCTTGAATAAGATAAAAAGTACAGATAATAATACTTTAATAGACTTTTAAAATTATTTATTTGTGGAATATTTCATGCCAATGGAAATTATTACTTGAAAATGGTTGATGTTGGTTTTAATATAGACTGTACACTGTACAGAGTTGGGTATAAACACACCATAGTTTAATCCCATGTAACTAAGCTATCCCTATCTCCCCCAATCACAGTCTACCACCTAGAGTGGCCAAATTAAATGGTGCACAAACATTGCACAGATATTCTCTCTGACATTTTCACATATACACAACAGTATTCGTGAATAACTTGGATTTTCCTTCAAATTTATTACATTATCAGGGTTAACCTTAGCATTTCCCCAAGCGATAATTAAAATTACTGAGCTAAGTTAGAAATTTGACCTTTAATAACGTCTAGGTTTTAAGGTTTATCAAAAAATGTTACCTGAATGAAAATTTTAGATGTGTAGTGAAAAAACTATCACCTAAACCGTTAAATAATTTTTGATAAAAATCACGATAATTTTTCTTTAGAAGCAGTTTTTTTTTCGAATACACAGTTTAAAAAAAAATGTATATTCACCATCTAAAATTTCTATTTAACTCCTTTACTGAGCTCCTTGAGTGTTGGGGGAAGGTAAGTTGGTGAGTATTGGGGAAGGTAAGTACCATTCCAAAAGGTTCAAATGACGATTGTTATTAACCAATAGATTTATCATAAATTATATTTTCCTATTTGTTTAACATTTATTAATCTGGATCTCTCAAGTTACATTTTGAATAAAATGTAAAGTAGCAAGACCCGATTTTGATGAAATCAAAATTTTAGTTTTTATTCTACGGCAGGGGACCTATACCAATTTTAAGTTACTAAGATTATATTTTACGTACATTAGGACGTACGAAATTTTATGGTCGTAATTTGAAAATATTTTGAGACAAGTTTCTAACAAATAGTGATATGCAGCCAAAATGATACAAATTTTGTAAAAATTGCGTTTTTGAACAAAGAGAGAATCAAAACGGGTAATTTATAATCATAAAAATTTAACAACCATTTTTATTATCATTGTGAAACTTTTCATAGAGTTTAAGAATGTATAAAATACAAATTGATGATGTCATTTTTGGAGTCCTAAGGCTAAAAGATAAATTGTATACGAGTGTAGAAGAGTAGTTTCGTATGTTTTAAACGAATAGGAAAAAGTGGTTTAATCCATTAGTCCGTCTTAAAAGAACCTTTCATGAATCGATAAAAATATTAGTTTACTCAAAATTATCCTTAAATATTCAACAAATCGTTTTATGGTTTTGATGATATACAATTTCAAATCCTGCTGTAAAACTAAGTCAAAACAAATAAGGGGTGTATTTCAAGCTTAACTACTGATTCCGCTATTTTTCCAGTAAAAAAAATAAAATAAATAGGCAGTGAAAAATATATTGTGGAGCTTCTCAAATACCATGGAAATATTTAATCAAAATAATCAAAAACAAAAATCACCTATTTTTTTTTTTTAATTTTAGTGTTTTTTTATTTTATTTTGAGGAAGGGCGAAAAGTAAGTATAGTAAGTAAAGTCTGCTCTTATCATTTTTGTATATTAGTTATTATTATTTTGTTCAGGTTTTAAAACAGAATATCTAAAAATCTATCTTCCTTGTGCACAACGATAACCACAGAAAATTAATGAAAACCTGATGAAAGTTAATCCAACTTTTTTTTCCTTTTCAGATTATACATACAGTTGTACGGATATTTTTCAACGCTTGTGAATTTCATCTTGAATAGTCCTGGAAAGAAAAGTTAAATTTTATTTAGAAATTATGATTGCAAAACACAATGAAAACCGGAAACATAAGATGATGCTATTTTCTTGATATTAAACTGTCTAAACATTGTGAAAAATACAACTTTCGAATTTCCAATTTTTTGTTTGGCTGTTAATTTAGCCATTGTAAAAACTAGTGTACCAATTTGATTCTAGGGTTCATGAAGATGGTTGTAATAGGTGAATGCAGAAGATTATCTTCCTGCACTAGACGATGAAAGGATATTGTCTTCCAATATATCCAGCAGTATAGTTGCGTGTTGAGTAAACCCTCCTGAAATATTTGACTTTCCACCAATACAAGCACTCTTTATAAAAGGAATATTTCACGTGTCTACTCGCTACGCCCAGACATCATGTACTGATGGATAGCCGCAACAATTTAATCAGCCGAAACAACAAAATGAAATGTCTGCGATCAAACTAGACATTTCATTTGATAAATGGTTAGTAGGGTGAAGGTTAGGTTGGTAAAAAGTGCAATTATTTGAAATGTTATGGCAATGTGTATATAATGACATTGCTGTTTTGAAATTAATAGTTTCTCATCAAATCTATAAAACAAAATCATTCGGGTGTGAAATCTGAAATAAGATAAAGGTTAGTTGATAGTTATAACGGAAATATCTATTCATGTGTTATTAATTACAGCCCAAAACACAAAAATTTCACTTGACTCAAAATTTCTATGGTGTTGAGAATTGTAATAAGCAGGATTAGGGATGAACGTACACGGAAGAAAAAAACTAATTCAACCCGCCGTCTGCATTTTTATCAAAATCTAAAGATGTAATCTAAATGTATTTTTAAAAGTGAATTTGTCCATAAACATCAACCATTCTTTAACACAATTTTAAATTATCAATATTAGCTAATTAGCTAATGATATATATATATATTTTTTTGAATTGGAAGAAAATATGACTTTACACTAAGTATAGCCTATGTTTTGAAATGATTCTGTTTTCTATGAATAATAAATCAGATTTTGTCAAAATTTTATGTTGTCTCTAAAATTAAAAGGGAAATTAAGGTGCTTAGGTGCTTGCAAGCTATTTTCTAGACACTTCTGTTTACCCCTGTGATAATTTTAGCGTGACTGTCCCGAATTTTAAGACTGATTATACAGAAAATAGAAGGGAAATGTTTATTTGAAGCGTTTTTGACTCTTTGAAATATATTATACATATATACATATATACATGTATACATATATACATATAATATAAAGAAGGGGTATCTTTGAAGACGATTTATATAATAATCTACACGAATTTGTCAAAAAATATTGTTTCTCAAAATGTAATACAAAGTGCTATGAATTATTCATGGTAGAGTAATTTTATTATAATTTAAACACGCCAAACAAGCTCCGCTCATAATATAAAGGTGTGAAATATACTGGTATATGATAGACCAATATTAAAATGACCTAACTATATATACGCATATATACATGTATGGTATAAATAATACATGTATGTAATATATAAATACTTTTTTTTAGTCAAGAGGAAATTTGAAAGTTGTTTAATTCAACATAAGAGTTCTTTATGGCATGTGATCAAAGCATACTCTGGATATCAGTATTTATTTTTGTAATGTACATAAATTTATACAACTGTTTGAACCAACGAACACGCATAACAAGTTTTAATTTTCTATGTTTGGCTAAAATTTCTGGATAAACAGACATCATCGTTTAACGACACCCCTCTAAAAAGTACATCAAGATTATTTGTATTTGCTTTTTTTATATTTTAAAATTTTAAAACTAAAAACCAATTCTTTTTTCAAAAGATATTTTGAATTAACAATAGACCTCAACCCATTGTAAAAACCAAAGTTAATAACATATTTTGTAAAAATCTAAATAATCTATTAAAACATGTTCTATTACTATAATCGGTGCACATTTAATAATCCTGGTCTAGGCTTTTCGGTATCGACGGCTGAAGTATCTAAATATTTAATACAGTATATACATAAGTTACAAAAAGGAATAGAGTTCTTAATTTAAGTCCATTCCTTTACAAGTTTTTAGAGCCACGGTATAGTCTAGTTGCAGGTACAATCTTCATAGAATCTCTCTACACCACCGTAAAAAGTTACGCTGTTAAAACAGCATCTTCAAGAAAAGTACAGTTACGAATGCTAGCAATGGCTAAACTACGACAAAGTGAACTCTATATGCTGACCACACATTATCAGATTAAAATGCCGTCTTTACAGGGTCTTAACAACTTGATTATTATCAGCTTTGTAATACTAGGAGTGTAAAAATTATTTAAATTTCACCATAATCGTAAAGTGCTGATTTTTACGTCACACTTTTAAATATTTTGTCTATCTATCTATAATAACTAAAACGAATTCATTTGTACTCTGGACTTGAAAATAAATCGAATAAGATCACATTTCTGGAACATCTAGAATCATCAAACTTAGCATTTGAATATGCCAGTATACCTGCCAAATAATTGTAGATGTCCTACAAGTATGTCAATAAATTAAATAATATTTGAAATTAAGTTTTGATCTACAACTTTGTTTTAACGTCAAATTCGCTCCCCTGTTTGTCAAAAACTACTGGGTGTTTAAGACGAAGCTGGTGGGGAGGGGGAACGAACCGAGTTTACAGATGTGGGATTTACAGATTTACAAACCTGAATGATTGCAAATCCCACAGCAAAGCCTTATTAGTTGAATGCATCCAACCTTAATTTTGAATATATAATATATACTCTATTTCAGCTAGCTGTAGTACACGTTTGTATTCTCAGATGAATCAAAGAACAACTTAGTAAGACGGTTGTACTGTGCATTGGAAAGGATACTTAATTAGGACAGTGCACTGGGAAGTTATCTATGGAACTCTAGCATAGATGTGAATCAAATTCAATCCAGAGGTCGAGTTAAGTGGGAAACCCAACTTATAACTGATTCATTTGTTGTAAATTGAACCACTAAAAAAAATGTAGGAGAAAATTATTTAAAATGGCCATTCTGGAATTGTAAATTTTAACAGGTTTTTACGTGGATACATAATAATCCCTCATACATGATTATATGTTACTTTTTGCTGTTACTATCGTACGTATGTACAACGGATGGACGGCACCGAAAATAGATTACTTAAATTATCTATATAAAAAAAAAACGGTCGATTTTTTGTAGGGTTGACATACACATTGGGCAACTAAAACACTTCCTTATCCAGTGACCCAATAACAATAGCCAATATAGCATTCCGCACACGTGTTTTAGTTATTCATAAGGTGTAAAGGAGTGGCCGCGCTACGTTCCAATAATCATACATGCCGCACAATGTACACACTGAACGCTAGAGCTAGGTTATCGCTTTAGATAAATATACCTATTGATAAACTGAGTTCACATCTTTGTTTATTCTCCGAGGTTCCTCTTTAAACAATGGCGCTTTGCTTTCACTAGAAACAATTTCTTGCTTTGAAGTATTCTGAAGAGCAAAATGATCGGTTCAATCAACAATCAAGTATGTTGTTGAAAATACATCTATAATGAGTGACACAAGGCTGTAACTGTGAGTTTTCATTGCCATAGATTCTCTCCCCCCCCCCCTTTCTATCGTTCACCTATTACTTGTAGAACGTAGTATTTTGCTCTGAGAGAAAAATGATTAAATTTGATCAGAACGCGATAAGGGTTATTATTCTATTACATTTTCTCAATCAAACTGAACCGTTATTCATGTAGCCTGGCCAGGTTCTGATGCATCCTATCAGACATGACTTAGTCCAGGCCCAGATCTACAAATTATCAATTTTCAAATGGACATGAATCCTTATTATTTTTATTCTTTCAGACCCAAATAATATTAATTACTTACTATATGTTTCCTTTTACCTGCTTTATTAAATAAAACATTTTTTCTTTCACTACGATTTAATTTCCGTGAGGAACAACCTTAAACATTTCTTTATAAAAAAGATTTTTATGGTTTATAATGTTCTATCATTTGTATAATGTAGACAAGTAAAAACTTTGTTAAAGTTGTAAAGTAGATAACATATTTTTAAACACAACTAATAAAACTAATTCCCGGTTTATACCAGATAACGAAATAACTCAATATTGAGACTACATTCCATAAAAACACATATCTTATTAGGATAATATTTTCTCGCTGGAGGATTCCATTTAGTGGTGGAAGTGAGGATTATATAAATCTCCTAATAAATAGGAAATAACACAGTAGTGTAATTAAACAATTAGGCCTACAAGTACGAGCATATTAAAATTTTAATGTTGTCTTCAGTGTTATTAGTTTAATAATTTCGGACAAACTTATGCTTGTTCAGTTTCTAACAAACAATGGTTTGCCAGGCGAACTGTGAAAGATATTCGCTTGTCTCCATTCTAAATAATGATGAAAAATGAATAATTCCCATTTAAAGAGGAAAGAGGATGCTTCGAAGAATATAAATAGCTGTCTACGCTGTGAAGACAACCGCGCAATTTAACAAACAAATAAAATACACTTTTCCCCCAAAAAATGTATTTTGGAGCTCATATTTAAAAAATTAAGTACATTGTGTAATTATACACCACGGAAGAACGATTTTTCATTTTCTTTCCTGTTTAAATAACGACCTCTAGCCCTTGAATACTCTAATAACGTCAGAGTGAGAAAGATGAAAGAGAGGGATCTAACCCAAGACTAACATGAAAAAAGGTGAGTTTCCAGCTAAGGTCCCTCAGGATTGCCAAGACTATACTCCCTAAAGTGAACCCTTAAGGGCATAATAAAATGTTCAGTTGAGTTGAAGTAACGACTGCAGATTAACTTCTAGACGTCCTTTAGATTTGTTTGTCATGTGTATTAGGTGAAAAGAATAAAATACCAGTATTTTTCAATATGCAATAATTAATACAATTCCTATAAATGTGAACAGTGTAACTCATTCCGCAGCATAGAAAAGTGATTAGTCACACCCATAAATTTCTTCTTAAATTTTATTTCTCCAATCTGTTAACATGATAGTGTTTCATAGTTGAACAGATTGACACAAAAGTGTCTACATGATCAACATTGGATCAAAACATCTAAAAAAGAATCATCACTAACCTTTCACCAATAAGAACGGAGAATAATGTGCGGCTGACGTTGGGGAATGCGAACTGACAAAACATCTCTGGAAGTGTATTTAGTAGAGGATTTCTGATTTTTTGGTAAGTAGGCTATAATTATAAACATTCAACGGATTTAGGTGTCCTGTAAAGGCAGTACATTTTCACATTTTTATTGATCTGTAGAATGTATTAAGATACATTTCCTCAGGAATTTAAATTTGTGAAGTCAAGTTCAGAAGTTAAAATATTTTAAGCTATCTTCATTACATTTAATTTCAGAGAATAGAGTTAGTACGATTGACATCTGCAAAATTGAAATTTAAATATTGTAATTTAACTAAATGCGTTGATTTGAATCATTCGAGAATATTTGCTATAACAATATTTTTTTGTCACGTCTAGGAATTGCATTGAGGGCTGTAAATATCCTCACAAAAATTTTAAAAAGCTCAAAACTTACAGAATAAATGCGTGTGTTATCATGTCACATATTTCATACAGTAATCCAATACCTTACTAAGCGTACAGCCGTAAATCCCCCTACTAAATAACTGTATTTTAAAGACCCATGGCCTTGACTGAATACATGAATAGAAATATACTATTTACGTTCACCCTTCGTGCTATGTTATTACTTTATTATTATTTTCAATTTATTATGTATTTATTCGGTATATTATTTTTTGTAAAGAGACTGTTCGCGGGCGTCTACCAAGTGCTGTCGTGAGGGGGACAAATATCTGAATCTAAATACCAGATTTCAAAATACTGTATACGATTTTATAAAATATAAAAAATTTAATTACAACTAATTGCTTGTTTTTTAAGTGATTAAATTTTGGTTGGGATCAAATAAAAAAATAATGAAATTTTTGTTTCCGAGTTTTCCATTTATTCAGACATACAACGTGAGGTATATAATAAATTAAAATAAAGTTTGAACAGAAAAATCTCGTATATTTATTGAAAATCTGCTGAAAATCTCTGGACTTAAGTCGCTAGCGCTACCGCATTTTGTGTCAGATGTTCCGTGTTTAATTCCAGGGTCAAAAAGATACGGTGTGGCAAAGCTTGAAGAAGAAAAGTAGTTGTGATTGGTAACTAATTAAGGTTGTAAATGGTAAAATTACGCTAAGGGATCTCAATGTGCTGACCACACATCACACGACTGAAAGCCGTCTAGGAGCCCTAGGCATTACGGCAAAGGGATCTCAATGTGCTGACCACACAACACACGACTGAAAGCCGTCTAGGAGCCCTAGGCATTACGGTAAAGGGATCTCAATGTGCTGACCACACATCACACGACTGAAAGCCGTCTAGGAGCCCTAGGCATTACGGCAAAGGGATCTCAATGTGCTGACCACACATCACCCGACTGAAAGCGTCTAGGAGCCCTAGGCATTACGGCAAAGGGATCTCAATGTGCTGACCACACATCACACAACTGAAAGCCGTCTAGGAGCCCTAGGTATTACGGCAAAGGGATCTCAATGTGCTGACCACACATCACACGACTGAAAGCCGTCTAGGAGCCCTAGGCATTACGGCAAAGGGATCTCAATGTGCTGACCACACAACACACGACTGAAAGCCGTCTAGGAGCCCTAGGCATTACGGTAAAGGGATCTCAATGTGCTGACCACACATCACACGACTGAAAGCCGTCTAGGAGCCCTAGGCATTACGGCAAAGGGATCTCAATGTGCTGACCACACATCACCCGACTGAAAGCGTCTAGGAGCCCTAGGCATTACGGCAAAGGGATCTCAATGTGCTGACCACACATCACACAACTGAAAGCCGTCTAGGAGCCCTAGGTATTACGGCAAAGGGATCTCAATGTGCTGACCACACATCACACGACTGAAAGCCGTCTAGGAGCCCTAGGCATTACGGCAAAGGGATCTCAATGTGCTGACCACACATCACCCGACTGAAAGTGTCTAGGAGCCCTAGGCATTACGGCAAAGGGATCTCAATGTGCTGACCACACATCACACGACTGAAAGCCGTCTAGGAGCCCTAGGCATTACAGCAAAGGGATCTCAATGTGCTGACCACACATCACACGACTGAAAGCCGTCTAGGAGCCCTAGGCATTACGGCAAAGGGATCTCAATGTGCTGACCACACATCACCCGACTGAAAGCGTCTAGGAGCCCTAGGTATTACGGCAAAGGGATCTCAATGTGCTGACCACACATCACACGACTGAAAGCCGTCTAGGAGCCCTAGGCATTACGGCAAAGGGATCTCAATGTGCTGACCACACATCACACGACTGAAAGCCGTCTAGGAGCCCTAGGCATTACAGCAAAGGGATCTCAATGTGCTGACCACACATCACACGACTGAAAGCCGTCTAGGAGCCCTAGGCATTACGGCAAAGGGATCTCAATGTGCTGACCACACATCACCCGACTGAAAGCGTCTAGGAGCCCTAGGTATTACGGCAAAGGGATCTCAATGTGCTGACCACACATCACACGACTGAAAGCCGTCTAGGAGCCCTAGGCATTACGGCAAAGGGATCTCAATGTGCTGACCACACATCACACGACTGAAAGCCGTCTAGGAGCCCTAGGCATTACGGCAAAGGGATCTCAATGTGCTGACCACACATCACCCGACTGAAAGCGTCTAGGAGCCCTAGGCATTACGGCAAAGGGATCTCAATGTGCTGACCACACATCACCCGACTGAAAGCGTCTAGGAGCCCTAGGCTCTTCATAGGGTTATTATAGTAAAAGAATCATCTATGAACCTATTTAAATATATATAGTACAATATGTATGAGAGAAATCGATAAAATACCTCTCGGCTTGAAATGTATCAATTATATATATATATCTTTTCTTAGTTCTGGAAATCGTAAGAAGCCATATTCTTCAATTTGAAGTTAAGTAATACTCTAAGAAGTCTAAACATAACAAAATGCATAAGTCATAACAAAAAAATAAATTTAAACTATTTGTCATAATTATAATCTGGAATGACTATGAATCTGGCAGGATCTATTTACCAGATGCAAATGTTTTAAGTTAGAAAAATTAATACATTTGTGTTGAATTTTTGCGTCCACTCACCTTAACATATTTATTGCTATTATTATTAGTAATTTAAATGAAGTCGTGTCATATATTCTATTATATACTTTCTCTTTTTTTCATAACAAAATGCTAACATTTTATTGTTTTATTTGTATTTTTTAAGTTCGTAGACTAAAATAAAAGGAGAAAATACTAGATATCTATTGTTTTACGGCCTATCTATGAGCAAATTAAGTTTAGATGACTGCGTGTACCGACTCTATTGCCAAAAACGTAGGACCGATTATCAAGACGTTTTCACAAATAGCTTTCTTCGAGTTGTTCGCTGAAAAGCCTATATTTTTAATTTTTGTTTTTAAAACACCTGAAAAATTAAATAACCAAAAACAAATTATGCAAAATGTTGACGAGGGAGCAGTTTCACACAACAAACTAATCTACATGGTGAAACACTAAAAAAACCTTTGAGATTTTAAGCGTATTTTCATAACAATTCCTCATAATTTTTGAGACAGTGATTAAATTTTTATTTGTAACTTTTTACATTTTATAAAAATAGCCGTATTCGAAATTCTTTATTTTTTCCTATCTTCTTGTTCTCAGTAAGATAATTAAACAGATACACAAACTCTTGCCCTTTCAAAAACAAATCTAATCTACTTATCTGTCCATTAACTGAAGATAATAAATAAGTATTTGTACTGCACAAAGTACTAGTATATACAGTTGTATAATGTTGAGGTTAGGTCGACTGCGGACATTCATTGCACCATAGTCATAGCCTACTGTACAGAATCGATCTCTCGACAGAATCATTCACACTACGCTTCCACTCTTGGCGTATTCCATTCTTAACTATTTTACAAACATTTAAAAATGAAAATTTTAAAACTTAACAATAAATCAACATAATGGGGTTTACTAAATACTAAATATGCTAAATTAAAATATTTTGAAGATACGAGATTTCAATTAGTAAGATATTTTATTGTTTTAGGATTTAGGGATTTCTTTACTTATCTAAAGATGGAAAAAATAAAAAGATTTTTGTATAATACTTTGAATTTTAATTAGCTACTAGATTTATTATAAAATAAAACACGTGTGTGCCATCGTACATTAAAACATTAGTGCAAATATTCTTTTAAGTACTAAATTAAAAGAGAGAAGCAAAATTTTAAATTATTAAAGTTCATTTTATTACATTTTTATAGTGACTCTAAATAACTATTACAAGAAAAGAACAAAAAATACACTAACATAAATTCATATATTAAATGTTGAGCTTGACTTATGAGAAAAACTATACAGTATAACAAACACACAGAACACAATTCTCATAAAAAAAAAATACGCCTAAGTATCAGACGCGTTTCAACGACAAGGTCGTCCTCTTCAGTGATACACCAGCTACACCAACCAAACCACAACTCGGATAGCTGGTGTATCACTGAAGAGGACGACCTTGTCGTTGAAACGCGTCTGATACTTAGGCGTATTTTTTTTTATGAGAATTGTGTTCTGTGTGTTTGTTATACTGTATAAATTCATATAATTTATCATAATCTAGGTTTCGTTGTATGATTTGAAATATTAAAAGCCCGAAGGTTCTCCATAACTATACATAACTATCTTTTACAACACTTGCTATAATGAACGGAAAAGTTAAAACTTATTGGCTCACAAAGTTACTGTGTGATTGAAAGTTTGCTTGAAGTTGTGAAAATATGACACTTGTCAACATGATCACAGATCACAAAATTCATCTTTCTCAGCACGTGTTATATTACGCAGCAGCTGATTATGCTGTCACGCATAACAATTCTCTCACCAAGTTTCTGTGTGTGTAAAGTTCCTTTGAAGTTATACAATTGTGATAAACACAGATAAGATTATAGTACACAAATTGAAACTTTCACATCATGTTATATTAAGTAAAAACTGATTGCGTTGTACAAAACAGTAAAGTTGTCCTCCAAGCTCCAGTTTGTGTAAAGTTATCTTGATGTTGTACCAAAGTGATAATTGCCGGTGAGTTAATTTATTTCCAAAATCCATCTTTCACAACACATATTATATTACACATTAACTGATAGTGATTTCTTGCATAAAAGTTGTCTCGCCAAGTCAACTGTGTATGTAAAGTTTCCTTACAAATAAATATGACACTTGTCGGCGGAAGAATCAATTACTGTATCCAAAAATTACATCTTTTACAATATATGTTATATTACGGTGCAGGAAATTTTCTTGTCAGGTAGGGCAGTTATCTCTCCAAGTTTGTGTATCTGTAAAGTTACCTTGAAGTAACACTCGTAAGCGAGATCATTTAACACAAATTGCATCTTTCACAACCATATCATATTATACAACAGTTGATCACACTCTCAGTTGCCTCGCCAAGCTTCTGTATGTGTCAAGTACTCCTGAAGTTGTACAAGTGTGACACTTGCTGGCGAGATCATTGTACACGAATTCCATCTTTCACAACACATATCGTATACTCAGCCAGGCATAACATTTGTCTTGTATAGTTATTGTGTATGTAAAGTTTCCTTGTAGTCGTACAAATGTGATACTGGACAGCGAGATTGTAGTGCACAAATTGCATCTTTCATAACATATGTTATATTACACAGCAGCTGATCTCGCTGTCACGCACAACAGTTGTCTCGTTATGTTAAGTTTTCCAGAATGTGTGTAAATGTGACAAGTGAGTCCACCTAGTCATTAATAGACAGAAATAAAGGTATTATTTATTGAAGGCAATTAGTTGATAAATTTTCAAAAGACTTTTGTTTGTTTGGTCACAATCGACATGATAGTTCAGTCTCAGTTACATGATATCTGTTAGCACGCACCGTTTTGGTACGCCCTTTTCATATCAACTGACTATTTCATTTATAAAAGATTGGTTGATTACCTAAAAATCAATCAAAGTCCCTCAAATAAATTGTACCAACGCTACGGGAAATATCGATAATGTTTGAAAATAGTTTCAATATATTCTTTGGATATTTAAATCACAGAGAACTAAACATAGAGTAGACATCCCAAAGTATTGAGACAGTTGAAGCGGGATCTGCCATCTTGGTTAAGGCATATTCCCCTAAAGATCGCGTCGTGCCCCGTACACTAAGAATTAGACCACTTGGAGTCAAAATAAATATGTGAAACTTGGTAGGTTTATAGATCACGAATTCCTGATGCTAAATATAAAAAAATATATAAATTTAATAATGTATTACTTGTAATATTATAAAGTTTGATCTCATTAAATAAATAATTTAAATGACAAAAAAATTAATTGACCATTTTTGGTATTTTTTGTTAGAGAAATTAATGAATTGAATTTTAATGTTCTTAAAAGATCTTTTTTGTGGGACTTGTATTTTTCTGTCTGTCAGAAGGTAAAGTGAAACAATTTTTAGCGGTGATTGTCTCAACTGCTACTGTGATCTTTTACCGTTCGTATGTTATGAGTTAAACATCTATAAAATGTCTTGAATGATATATACGCAATATGTAAGGATTTTACCAATTATAGCTGCAAAGAATATGTGTGTAAATTATGTAGAATTGTGTAATAATATAAGAAAGCATTGAGACAGTCACATCACACACAGGTACTGGAGATGGAAAGTTGAGGTGGAACCGTTATTTTGGTTAAGTTAGACGGATTCACTTCGACAGCCGTATTTAAACTGTATGGCAAAAAGAACGTGCTTTTTTCAAATAATTGTAACTACGTTGGTTTTCAATATAAAATTTATTTATTAACACCAAAATAATCTACAATAAATCATGTTTTTATGGGTATGCATTAATTATTTTATTACAAATTATTACATAGGAAATATGACGTACTTCTTGCTGTACACACTTCTCGAAGTTCCACATTTTTTCTCACATAGTTGCAATTTATTTACGAATGGCAACTTTCAAATTGTCGACTATACGACGTTTTTGAATGTAGAATTTCAATTTCAGTTAACATCAAAGAAAGAAATCGCAGATAGATAAATCTGGCGAGCGTAGTGCTAAATGACATTACCGAATCGTGAGACTATAAAGCATACAGTTTAACTTCTTTCGAATCTTTGATCAGATTATATTAAAATAAGCAGTATTGTATATGATTTTTCGAGTTAGTTACTATTTTATTTGATATTTTACAATAGAGACAGACTTATACGTTCAAAATATTTGAAATATGTTTTTCGACTGAATGGCTTAGCAGGTCATAGCACTAGGAAGGTAAATTTGGAACATAAGCTCAGGGGCGTGGTTTCATACACGATATCGTATAATTTTTCAATATGAATAGGTTCACAGGGTTTGGAGTAGATAAAGTCTGATTTTGTTTAATTTACTTACCACTTAGTATAGCGAAGAGTCAGTATGGTAATGACCAAAGATAGGTATTTATATCACCTCTTCTTTTAATTAATTTTAAACGTTTCGAAGTTAAGATATCCGAAAAAAATATTTTTCATATCCCGTCTGTCGAAAATTAATAGGCCTATATACAATATTGAAATTTGGTATGTGTGTGCTCATATAGAAACATATTAATTCAGAAAAATTCAATTAAATATTTCAAAATGGCAGCCTTTTTAAACCGAGTTTTATCCTACATTTGTTTACTAATTCAACTCACACCAGAATAAATTTAGTCAACCATTGCGGATTTCAATTCTGTATGCAACCTTAACTCTGCACGAAAATAACAAAGTTATTGTCACAATTCTAATTTTGAACTAGACTAAACAAATTGAATATTCGCAACTACTAGGACCGAGTTATTAGGGCTGAAATCCTACCCGAGTGAAGCTTTGAGCTCGTCAAGTTCAAATTGTTGTCAGAACATTAGATTCATTAACCGTGGATAAGTTGCTTTGTAGAACAGGACTGAGTTTTTACCATCAATTGATTTCAATTACTATAAGCGTTTAGTTCAACTATCGAAAAGAATTTTTTTAAAGGATAAGTAATTAGAAAAATATATTTATTTCTTATATAATCATTCGATAGGATATAATTTACGAGCAGGTCTAGACATTCAGGTACCTTAGACGTACTAATGTTCAGGCGTAGCAATTAAAATTACCATTCGGTAAAGTGCATCTATTAAGACGTCATAATCATAATATTCCAACAGAATAGTTTTTAATGTGAACACTATGATTGTTTACGTACAATAAATGAAATTAGCGAAGCAGTGCATACAGCATAATGGCTTTAACACCGAAATACAGTAGAAATGGAATAAAGTCATAATTTGGCATGACTTGTTTAAACTTGAAAGAGAGCCAACTCCATGAGCAATGCGACTTCATTTTAAATTTAGTTTGCTAGCGCAAAAACAATACGCGCCCAAAACTTAATGGACGTGAACTCGGACAGTAGCAACGCTGGGCACAACAAGGGTGGGTATCGATTATTTACAAGACAGTTGTGTTTATTTCGACCCCTCGCTGAGTTACCTGCTGTAGAGGTAACCAACCGTTTCACCGTGAAGGGGAGAATTAGAACTTGTATCACGGAATACTTATTCCGATTGGTTGCAAATCTATGTGCGTTTTGTTTTACTTTTAACTACTTCAGATTTGGTTAATTTTTTGTTTTATATATGTACAAGTAAGGAATTGATATTTTTACATTTTATGAAGAGTTAAGTACTTAAAAGGAAAGTGTTACGTTTGTACAAACATTTCGTAATCCACTTGTTGTAAGCCTTATAGACCATTTTCTGAATGATGTTTATGATACTATATTTTGAGCACTCATTATTTAAATAAGTTGTGATACCAATGGCTTAAATTTTATGCGGTCCAGTTGTCCAGAGGTATGGTTGGATTTCAGGTTTCAGCTTGATTATCAAGAATGTTGACCACGCTTATTATTTATTTTGATTAAATATCATCATACCAGGTCCTGAGTTTCCTTTATAATTATTTGAAAATTACTACTCATTACTTTGCTGTAAAATGAACACCTTGGATCAGTTTCTTTTGGAATTAAACCAATTTATAATTATGTTATCAATAATTTTATTTACATCATTGATATGTTTTTTCTTTGGTGTACACTTTAGGAACTGGATCTCCTCACTGCAGCTCAAACTTACATATATATTAAAACCAGCTAAGTTTTGGTTTTGGTTCTTACCCGTACTTCATGCTACTCCTCTCTTTATATATATATATATATATATATATATGCGATAAAGTATAGTCATTTCAAAAAACCACAGGGTTGCGTTTTGCTTCATTTATAGAAATAGACCCCTCAGACGCTAACTTGCAGTAATACGGGTGTGCCAATTATTAGGTTCATAGCTGAATCTACACCTTTCTTAATGGAGTCTCTTTCATATCTCCCATCAGGATTGACTTAAATTCTTCGACGATTTTCAGATTAACTCCCATTTTCTAAAGATATTACGTATAGCTTCGTTCTAATGCTGGGCGTAGCAGGAGCATGGACTCAAAATAACTATTTATGTCCTAGCACAAATGTAAATTATCATAGTAAAACAGTTACTTACTAAAAACAATGGTACTGATAGTAATCAGATCTGACTCTTCCTCGGTTAGAAAGATGATAATTTTGAATAATAATTTTTAGAAAGATAATAATTAATAATGATAATGATTATCATTATTTTTAAAATGGAATAATAATTTGATTATACTATGCTGAGATCTGGTGGTGATTTTTTTTTTTTGTAATTTCTTGATTGGGAATATCAACACAAACCTACTTCTCTAAATCTAAGAAACGCACACATTTCCACAACAAAGACTTTATTTTCGTCAACAAAGTTTTATTGACTAATTTATCATATTCAATGTTTTCATAATATAGAACTTTGACATATAGTAATTAGCCATTGGCATTACAATACATCTAATGACTTTATTCTTTTTTTTATGATTCTTGAACTGGAAAACGGAGCAGAGCATAAACTACGTTAAACTTTAAAACTGGTTCGAAATCATTCATGAGATATTAAATCTAACAACAAACGCAATATTTACCCGGATTTCGAAGTATCGAGAAAGTAAATTTAAGTTTAGCCCGGTGTTAAACGATTCTAAAAATGTGTGTCTAATTTGTGAAAACGCAAAGTTAATTTTTCATTTAATTGTCCCTTGATATATCAATTTTAACCAGATATGGTGTCAAGATAAAATATATATATATATTTTTTACAAATTAACTAGCTGTAGAAATTGAAAATGAAGTAATAAGTAGCTACCGTCAACGCAATGATAAAATGATTATTTTTACAAAACTGAAACAAACAAAGGAAAATAAACATATTATTTTATACATAAATATATCGAATTAATTAAGTTGTGATGCTAAAGACTAATACTGTAATAGTCAAAATTTAGAAAAATTAACAATAGTTGCAAAATCTTTATAAATATTTATTTATAATTTAACTTCTTTGCCAAGAAAAGTACCTTTTAATATATTTTCCATCAATAATATTTGTTTTAAAAACAATATTAAGTGCAATTATTAATGTAGGCTACTTCGTTCATAAAAATTAAAAGTTGAAATCAGCTTCCCTACAACTATTTGATATTTTTTTTTAATCACCTGATCAGAATGAGTTTGAAACGAAAAGTTCAATTTTAATTAGTTTATTCACAGGTATAATTCTGTTAGGGCATATTTTTAGGAGACATGTCGAGCAAACATGTAGTATATAATTAATGCCCCCCCCCACTTTTTATATCTATTAAAAACTACTTGAAATTTAAAATCGACAAATGTTCTGTTCGATAGCATTTGATAAACATGTGGAATAGCCAGTTGTTCATAAATAGCTGCTAACAGTTAATGTACAGGTATTGTGTAACCTTACTATTTTGAGTTTATTAAACTTTTATTTGGATAATTATTTAAAAAAGTTTAATTTCGAATAATTAAAGGAATAGACCAAATTAAGGAATAATGAGGATTAATCATAGTGTAGGAAATTTTTAATCAAGAACATTTGAAGCCTCACTAAAGCTAAATGACCAACACAAGTTAAACGAGTGAATGGTATATTTATTTAATAATGCTCAGGAGATAAATTATATTGCAATGGAACGTTATTGCATGCACGTTTCCTTAACAGGCTACACGTTATTAACCAGTTTGCATGTCTACAACGTCTGTTTAATTTTGATAACTTTACATCAACTGGTAAAATATTTGTTACATTTCTTTTGAAATTTGATAAAAATATAAGGCTTTAAATATACGCTGAGCTATAAATAAATAAAAATGGAGAGACTGAAAGTACAACATACATGAATTTTAATTTCACCTGGGATTACTTAAATATAAAATAAAAACTGAAAACATAATAAATATGATTTAAGAAGGTAATGCCTACATATTAAGATTTATTAGTCCCCTTGTTGTTAAGCTAGAACGTGGCTGAGAGTTCATTACGACCAATTTATATGCAACCCTCATCTGCCCGACCATGTTATAAAATCATTAAACAAGGGTATTATAGGATTACTTTACTTAAGCCAACAGAGTTAAAATTTTGATTCATTCTATTTTTTATTCATACAATTAGTGTAGGATACATGATAGACCCAGTCTCTGAAAGTAAATTTAATTGTTTTGCAACATTCATGAACATAATATAAAACGGCATTAGGCATTTAATTTAATTTAATTAAGACTAAACAAATTAAAGTCCTACAGTGCAATTACTTTGTGTTTGATTATAACAAAATGGATTCTATTATATCCAATATTGTGCAATATTCACCGAAAGAATAAATCTATTTTCTATTGCTGAATGTTTCCTTCAGTAGTGTCATAAATCAATTTTACTTTTGACATAATATGAGGTATATAAAATTATTGGTTAATAACATAAATGGGAGAGACTGCTTAGATGTGGATAGGGGAGGGAGATCAAGTAAAACAAACGGGTTGTTGTGACGTATTTAGAGTCTATATATATTTAAGTTATAATTGTGTATTCTAATTATTATTGTAATGTCGGAAGAATTAACTCGTGTACGTTGAATTAGTGAAACTTTAAAATAAATACTAAACTAATCACCACAAACAGTTTTATTACGTTTACAACCATTATGAATATTTCAGTGAGAGAGAAATGTTTGAACAGTTTAAAGATCAAAACTTTGTTGTCGAAACGTACCGTACTTAAAGAAAGTAAATGTAGAAAGTTTTGGTAATTTAAATTAATTTATAGTGCTGGATTATTCATATATCATATAAAATTTAGCGAACATTTGGGTATATAACATAAAACTGTCTTATGTTGATTCGGAATGACCTTGAGATTTGTATACTATTCACCCAATATAGGGTGTTTGATAATCGAATAAAGTTTGAAAGAGTGATTTTCGATATGTGTCTGTAGTCGTTATAATTGTTGTATATGTAAGCAAGATAGTGGCTACAAAAATTAAGATAAGAAGACGAAATTTGGTACAGAGAACTAAATAATGTGCTCATATTGAACCTTATTGAAATTCAGAAAAATCTAATTGAAAATGTTAAAATGGCAGCCATTTCGAAACAGGTCTTTTTGTTTATATCTCGTTGTTTGTTATTCAAATCATAACACTATAAATTTGCAGATTTCAATTCTGCATGGAATGTTATAACTCCACTCATATACGATGACAATTTGCGGAGTTATTGTTAAAAATATGTAATCTTATAAAATTGTGATTTTAACTTTATACAACATTGGGCAGAGACGAATAACTCGCACGAGTGTAGAGAGTGGAGGTTCCTTCGAGGCCGGCCGACTAGAGCCTAGATATTGACACGTAGGAAGCGAGTGGATATATAAACATCAACGAGGGCCGTTGGACGGAATAAAGTAATAATATATACAATTACGAGGTTCAGAATACTGTGGAACAACTGTTTTAAACAAACTTATTTTGCTGGAAAAGACCTCTTGATCTACGAATAGAAAATAGCATTTCTTACAAGCCCCAAGTTACCAACTTTTACATTAAAGGTTCAACTTGTATTGCATTGTATGATGAGGCTAGGTAAGTACCACGATGGCTGTACCAGGTTGTTTAAATTATTTTAATAAACTATTTAATATATTGTTTAGTATAAAATTATATAAATCTATATAAAATTAGCTTTTCACTTTTCATTAGTACTCAACTATTCTCCTTAAAAATTACCGAATCAATTTTATTTGTGAATACCAAAATAATGAACACTGACTATGTGTGATGTTAAATCATATTTAAGAATTGCAGAAAACCACTTGAACATTATTATAAATCATTGAAATTTGTTTTTAAGAAGAGTGTAATCATCTTGATGTATAACCAACCCTCTATCCAGCAGCACAGTTTATCATTGCCTATATTTCTTCATTGTTTCGGGTTATTTCACCCCTTAACAACACCACACCATCTTCTGAATTATGGTTTACAAACACTGCAATTGGCACGCAACTTTTTTTAGGGGAAGTTTTCTTTTTCATTTCTAGTATTAATTTTCAATGTCGGTTGCAAACATTTCAATGGTTCTTGTTGTTATGTCATTTTTAAACTTGGAAAATGTAATTAAATAATTTTGATTACGGCAAGGGTGTGTCTCGGAATGATTAGATTTTGAACCAAGTCAAGTTTGGAGTAAGAATTGGAGAGAAGAAGATCAATGACTTGCATTGAAAAAACCGGTGGTCTTAATGACTCAAAAAGTTAATGATTAATATAGAAGAGACATCCTATGAAATGATTAGATTTTGAACCAAGTCAAGTTAAGTTTGGAATAAGAATTGGAGAGAAGAAGATCAATGATGTGCATTGAAAAAACCGGTGGTCTTAATGACTCAAAAAGTTAATGATTAATATAGAAGAGACATCCTATGAAATGATTAGATTTTGGTCATAATTTTTAAAATTAAAGTACGGGTAGGTACTTTTAAATTGTTTATTAATCACCAGTTTTAATGGAAAATAAGTTATGTATTCCTTTTGGAGAGGTTAGCTCGAATTTGTAATGAGTTTGTGCATAATTTCAAAAAGATTATTTTTTTTTTTATTTCTATTTCACCGATTTGGATAAAGCGCATATATTGAGGTTCTAATTCTGAATTTAATATAGATTTTTATGTAAGTAAAAGGAAAGTCACGTACTAATCACAAAAATTTTAGGCATGCGTCTTCTTTACATGAAGAAATTTACAGCGAAATATTTTCCAGATATTGTCAACAATATAATATATAGACTAAAAAAAAAAAATTTATAAAAAATGTTTAATCCAAACCACGTTTTCGGTAGGTTTCATATAAAATCCAATTCGATTTTATCTAAGCAAGCCAAGTTACTAGTTTTCAGAACATACAAGACACCACACTGTCGTGTGCTATACCTGAAGGCGCTACAGCAGCTGGAGTAAGTTAGACGTAGCACATGGACACACATCTGGTGATGAAATTGAGAACTAACCGTCGATGACGCGTAAAATTGTGGACACTTTTCCCTCATATCTGGTTACTAGACTGCTAATTGCTAACAACCCTTCCTGTTCCCGTCCGCAAGTATTAAATACCCTCGACATTAATATTGACATTGTCATTGTAGCTTTCGGGGAGGGGGAGGGGGTGCTGAGTTGAGTGGCTTTGCCGAGGCAACTATAAAATTTAGCTGTACTGTACTTTATTCTGTCGTTACAAATATTACGCCAATTTGACTTGAAATAATTTATGTCCGTCTTCCTACACATTTTCAGAAAAACCAGTTAGCCTTATTGACTCAAAATTTTACAGCTTTGCGACGAATGTCCCACGGCGTTTTTAGATAATGAAAAATCGCGTAGAGGGGTCCAAATACAAAGAAGGTGACAAGTGGTTATGACGTTGTTTTTAACAACAAATTTGAGATTAATTATAGCCCGGTACGTGCGGCACCAAATGATGCGATTTTTTCAAGCACCTTTAGATAAAATTAAAGGTTTGTCGAAAACACATGATTTGTATGTTAGTATTATTTTTGTACTTATTTAACATTTTCAATATTAGTACTTTGAAGAGCTAAATAACTTTAAAAAAAAAATGTGAAGATATTGATGTACTGATTAATTTGTTGATGAAACTTATATTATTTATGTTGTTTAAAATTCTGAGATCAATGTTTTTCTTAGATGCAGCTATGATAAGGAATGTGCTTCAGTGTTCTTCAATGAACTCTCTATTTTTCCTCATAAAAGGTTTTTGTCACCACAGACAGAACGGAGATGATCTTCATGAGATTTTAAAAACATATTTTATACAGTAAGTTGTCTGATTATGCTCTACTTATCCTAGTTATAAAGTTAGTTTTGTCTTAGAAAAATATTCGCTTTATTTGTGACTTACACATAATTTTCGAAAATGAATAGCATAAATGTAACAATTACGTATATACTGGCGATAAAAACAGTCCAGTTATATAAGATCCCTCCCTTATAAAAAATGTTTCTTATTAGTTAAGTACCAATTTTGACGAGGTTCTGTTTGACTATGTTTCTGGTGCTAAACGTGAGTTCGTCATTAGTTGGAAATTATAAATTTAAAGTGGTCAATCACTATTTCTTGTCTTATACCTGTGTCGAATTAGGTAAGTAATCTACATCAACTTTGAAGCTGAAACTTTTGTAAAACAAAATATTAGTATTTTATGTTCGCGATTTAAATAAACATTAGCAAAAATACTAATTTCAAATATAACTCAAATAAAAAAAAACTGAGAATATCCGGACATCCAGATTTCCATCCTAATAGTCAAAAGGACTGTACTAACTTCTATGCCGTTGTCACTTTTCCTTAGTTATTTTAATGTACACTACGAATCTCGATTTTACGATTTTTTACTTTTTATAAATTATTAACCTCTAAAAATGTCTTCACACCTACTTTATGCCAACAAAAAGTACTGAAATATCAGAAATTGAAGTAATTGGATGTTTTTGATCATTTATTGAACACTGGACAATTAATTTGCACTAACAATATTTTTATTTCATCGATAATTAATTATATAGGCATATTTCTTTCCTGAATGACTGGGATTGCCTGTAAGCGACCATCGTAATTTGACCAGAGTGTACTCTATACAATACAAAGTCGACATAATTTCCTGTAAGAAAACTTCTTTATCACAATAATACAGTTGTTATCAACTTATATTGGCTAAAGCTCAGGAAGAACTCTATTGATTTGAGACAATGGGGGAGCTGCCATTGACAGACCTACGGAGACAAATATTAGTTCGCCTGTCTACTCTCTATTGAGCTTTTAAGTAGAGGATCATTGTATTCTAGTCTATTTTATATAAGGCTACCTATCGTGATTATTATTTTTTTTTTTAATTTAAGTATTTTCTTATAAATCAACATTATGGCTTTACAGACAACGTTTGGCCAAGTTTATTTTATAAAACAAGAGAGCTTTTTTGCTTTCGCTTGTCTGTCTCTCTATATTTTATAACGCGATCTATATGTGTGTATGTTTTATGTCCCTTATAAATATGTCTGATTATGAACTACAATGAAATGTTCACCATATTTTCTTAACCTAAACAGTTTTGGTATTTAAAAATATGTTATAATTGGAATAAATATGGGGAGGGAAATTTCAAATTCCTATAAAAACAATATGGCAAAAATTTTGTTTACTAAGATTCGAATAAGACTTAAATTTATAGGAAGTTATATATATAATAAATCAAACACACGTTAAACTTTTGTAACTAGAGTTTTAAAACAATTTTATATATTTGAAGTTGTTGTTAAAGAGAGTTAAAATTAAACAAAGTTAATGAATTTTACATGATCAGGCAAATTACAAAATATACATTACTAGGCCCATTGTTGACTCTTTTTTGTAAAATTTTAATGTTTTCCTATACACGTGTAGGACTCATTGGAGTTTCAGGATCATTTATAATAATCACACGAGATAATTCAAGTTATTAAAAATTGGGGAGGGGAGAATTTCAAACAATATTTGAAAACAATGCCACTATCAAAGTTCTCGTATTTTAAACGTGAACACAATTTTCAAAAAAATCTCAATTATGACTGACTTTAAAACAAAGTTAATATATTTATAATATTTATATTAGTATAACATACGACATATTATATGAGACGTCATTTTATTTTCAGGCTAACGTTTAGTCCTATGGACCCATTTTTATTAAAAAACAAAATATTTATGTTTTACAATTTAAATGTGTGACAACAAATTTCATAAATTTTACGTCTATATTATATTATATCTGTCTTGTAACTATTACAGAGAATATAATCATACAATACCAGGATTATTTAATTAGGTACTTCTACTCTGAACACGTCTTTAGATCGTTATTCCAACAGTCGTAAATTAAAACGATTACTTCAATAATGCAAAGTCTATATACATTCAGAGTAGCTCTGCGAGCAAACAAACGGAATTACAGTATCGTCATTTGCGTTATTTATTTTGATATATGGATTTTTCTTCAAAGTTAACGCTATATTTTCTACACTTGCTTTCGTTATTTTGTCTATGGATTGAAGACGATAGCGTAAGGTGTTTGCTTAACATAGTTTCAAAAGTCTTTCTAAGCTCTGAAGTTTTTAAGGGTGCTGACTCCAAGGTCGTCATGTGTTACTTAAAGTCTAAGGAGAAATTATAGTCTCACCATAAATACCTTGCAAATACCCCCCCCCCAATACCCATCCCGCATTAAATTATATAATTTATTGTAATCCCCTCAGGGACACATTAATAGTAAGTACTGCTGTGACAATCCCGAGATTTTCTAGCTGGATATACACCTTTTTCACCCTTGTTGTTTAAAGGCGAAAAAACCTTAAGAAAAAAGGAAGAAAAAAATAGAAACTCAAAGTCCTGGAATACTATAATACCGTCAGGGTCGTAAGAGAACCAGTGTTGATCAAGTGGGGGTGATAAGAATGTGAAAGAGAGGGATCTCTCTCAAGACTACATGAAGAAAAGTGTAGATTTAGCTATTATCCATCGGGATTGCCACGTCCTTACTTACTGTGAGCTCCTTTCTTCAGCAAGATTCTCTCTTGACTAACTTTTGTTCTGTTCCGACCTTGATGCTTGGGCTAGGAGTCTATAATCTATGCTCTTTCCGTCTCCTTTTTTAATTAAGGCGATATTATGACAAATTTTCACAAATAAAATTGTTTTGGCACTCGTACAGACCGTTCCTAAGACAATGCTAAAGTCCTTGTTGCCATAAGAAAACGGGATTAATTCTATTACTTTTTGTTTGAATGGAAATAAAGTAAATTCATATACAAAATAAGATGTTAGTGACAGGCTAAAGACACACTCTACAATAGGAATAAAACATCAGAACTATGTTACATGTTACAGTGGATAGAAAGTTGTTTAAAAGCACTTAGGCCCTACCGTACTTAATACCTTACTCTTAATTTTATACCCACATATGCAACGGATCTGTATAATCTTTAGCAAAAAAAACTCATTACCACGATTGACAATTTTGAAATATTTTTAATTGGGATATTGTTTTCTCTTTTGTTCGTCGATTAATTAATACTCAAAATTTCATATTTGTGTTTATACAGCTTTGATGGACATTTATGAACAAAGATCAATTTTGTCCTGTTATGTGAAAATCAACTACATTATTAAAACAAAACAATTATAAAATAACTTAATGAAAGCCAAAGTTGTAGAGCATTTCTTTATTTAGTTTTGTATAATTATTTAGTTTATAAAAACAACCCCTAAACACGCAATCATTTAAATTAAGTTTTTCTTTGAATGCAAGCATAACATTGATTATTTCCTCAGTAACAGTCTAGCCTGGAATGTATTTAATTTGCTAAATGGATCCTCTACAACGTACAATAACAGTAAATCCAGCAGTCATATAATACACAGGAGGCTATATCCTTAAATTAAACTGGGTTTTCTTATTAGATCGTTTAAATAATTATAGTATAGTACTAGACTTCAAGGCGAGACCTATTGTTGCAACTTTTTTGAATTTTCATTTAAAAAGTAAAAACCCTAATTTACTTTTTTTTAATTTTTCAAGGACGTAGAAACTTTATTTACGGAAAAATTAATCGAACATTTCGTAATAGTTTTTTGCTGATTAAGGTTAAGCTAAAATTATACTTAATGTCATCCTCCTTACGCGGTTTTATCGGGTTGATCTATATCAATAATTATTATTCAACATTTTACAATTATTAAAAAGTAAGCAGTTGTAACACCGTACACTGGACTGATTAGTATATAATTGCTGTCCAAACATGATTAACTTCTTTGGACGGATGAGGATAGTCCCTGTAAGAGCTACACGAACAGTAAGGACTAAAATTCTGTGAGGGGGCATGGCGAACTGTTAGAAGCCGTCATACCTAACTGATAAAGAAAACTGTTTCTACTTCGGTTCTGCTTTGTTCCTCATATCACCTTCCTATCCTTTCTATCTGTTTGTCCTGGAGAATAAGTACAAATAGTACATTGGGCTAATGTACGACTGAGAAATTGGACCTTCCTCCCCCGCAATGATTTCTTAGTTCACTTTTTTCACTAAATCGAATTTAAATTCATTTTATCTAACATAGGCTATCCATATATCTTCAGTTTTGATAATTTAAGTGCAAAGTGAAGGTTAAGTTTAAATTTCTGCTAAAATATAAGTTAATTTTCTTTTAATGATAACTGTCTTATTTTTCAAATTATGAATTCATATTTTAAGACTATAACGAGTACGTTAGTACCTACAGATAAAAGTTTATCCTTAAACTTATTTATAATTTAAAATATTTAAAATCAAGCGCCATTTTTTAATTTAATTAGTTAACTTGTGCAATGATTTATAAAACCGAGTCCTTTTTTTAAAAAATTAGAGCTAAATGATACAATTAGGTCCTACAAAACGAATACTAACATAAATATATAACATTTCATTTACAAAGTTGGTTTTTTGGGCCGATTTTTTCTTCTTTCTTTTTACAGTTTAGCAATCGCAATTTTTATTTGATCATTACTAAAATCAATGAAACATAAACGTTAAAATAAAAATCATTTACAATTATTTTATTTTAGGCTATTTTCAAAAATATAAATTAATTGGTAAGACAGAAGGGAGTGGGAGATATAAACAAGAGTAAAAAAATTTCATCTTCTTACGTTACTTGATTTAAAACATTCTCATGGAATGAAACGGTTAAATAAATTTTCTTGTAGCAAGTTCACCAACCATCCCATCCTACTATTCCGTCTCCGTCGATTTATGAGTTCCTGATACGTGGCCAAACTACCATAAATGTATCCTTTAGTCCTTCACTTTATTTATTACTTAGCACTCACCGTCCAGGAGGAATGTAATATATATACAGTATATATATATATATATATATATATATATATATATATATATATATATATATATAATTCAGGAAAAATTGCAATTGAACCTTTCGCAATATTTCTTGGGTGGACTATTGACATATCCTTATTGGCCTCTATGTGAAATATGATACACCACTTTGTCTTTATTGTAAAGTATATATTTTTTTAAGTATAAACAAATGTTGGAATCCTTTTCATTGTGTAAATAGCACATTGTTAGGATTTAAATATTAGAATTGTGTTAGATAGTTAAATTACATTTTAATTTTAAATCCCGACAACAGTTACCAGAGTATAAAAAATAATTACGACTAAATGTAAAAAGGTAGGAAACCCCGCTGAGCTTGCAACCATCAAACGCGTCACATATCACTCACACAAATGCTTGGCGGATTAAGAGGTCAATCAATCACAGAGTGATTATTATCGGAGGTAATAATAATAATAATGTCCTTATTAAAGGCGAGGTTAGAGCTATCAAGCTCTTCCACCTAACCTCAACAAATACAAATAAAATTTAAATACACGTAAAAATTTATAAATAATAACAATAATTATAAAAGATAAGAAAATTTTCAATACTAATAAACTAAAAATAGAACATTTTAAAAAAGAAAATACATTTCTAAAAAGATAGAAATATTAACAATAGTCAAAGTATAAAAAAATAATTTTAATTTAAGAAATAATTTTTCATTGCCTCATATACCAACACCCAACACACGAGCGCGCGCGCGCACGCACGCACTCACAAAGTAATTAGTATAAGAATAATAGCCTTAGCACATAGCTGAAAGGGGCGCAATCTCGACCCGAGAGACGAGAAGAGGTAGGCAGTGAGGCTGACGAAAGAAGGCGAAACCATCGAACGTTGAAGCGCCATCGATGTCAACATTCCAAGGAACCAAAGACATGAAGGATTAAAAGTCCGAGTACGGTTAATCTCCAACAACAGAGCTTGGTGTGTATTATATTCTCGTATAACCTTCATAAAGATCAAATTTATAACAAATACCCGGCCGTTGTTTTTCGGGGTTCATTAAATAACAATCGATGGTTCAGTTAACTACATTACGCTTCTCCAATCTCTGTTAACACAATCTGATACGTTTTTAATACAACGGTGGTTCATTTACTAGAACAATGCTTTACTACGTCATATTTATAAGCTATATCTATAATTTTTACATCTCGTCACAATTACTGGTAACTGTTGTGGACTTAAACGAAAAAATAACTTAACCATCTAACATAATTCTAATATTTAAATCTTAACAACATGCTATTCTGTTCTATCACAGGAGTTCATAATTTTTCATCTTTCCGAGAGTTTTGGTGTAGGTTAGGTTAGGTTAGGTTGTGGTGTGGACTATAAAATTTTACTAAAAAAGTCTCGTTATTAACTGAATTATAAATTATCAAATAACTGAAAAACCTACCAAAAATTATTTTAATTTTAAAATAATTAAGAAACAAAACAAGAAATGTCTTGCTTTAGAGCATTCCGAAATCAAATACGTAAAACAATAAGAGTATCAGGACATTCGGAAGTTTACATGTACGAATAAAAACTGTTATAGTCTTTACAGTATAGGTTGACCTTATGTCCTTGTCGTTTCACTAGTTTTAATTAGCTATGTACTAAAATAGCGAGATGTTTTAATTTGGGCTTTAAAAGCTCTTTCAAAAATGTGTAGTTCTTACTTTATTTGAAAATGTATACGATGTCGGTTAAACTGTAATCTTCAGGACTTAACACGTGTAATCTTCTTTAATATAAAAACTTTGCAATTTTATAACACTGGCAAAATAGTTTAAATTTTAAATTTCACTTCTTATCTTTTAAAAATGCATAATGGATCAAATTTTTAGTTATGTTGGTGTTGTGTTGAAGTTTATCTGTCTTGATGAAACATAGATACTAAATGAAACTTGATAAAAAACACTGCAGTATATTTAGGAACACGAAGTTCTGATTACAATTACGAGGTCCTTACGAGTAAGGACCGAGTAGCTTTCATGAACGAAACAATTAGCAAATTTGTCCTCCTCATAATATATAAAAGAAAGATAGATATTATAGCGATGAAAAAAGGTATTAATATTTTTGAAGATTAGTTTTTGTGATTCTGAATATGAATGAATAAAGTCGTGCAGTATTTTTCTTTAATTAATGCACTAAATTTCTTACACAACCATACAAAATCAAAATATAAGCAATCAATTACCAAAAGGCGGACAAAGTTAATTTTTTTCTTGTTTAATGTCTAGAAAAGATTTAGTTGAACAATTCAAGAATAATTTAATATGCTCAGACAATGATACCATTATAAATTCAAGATACAGTGATTACTACAGACATATAAGTGGCTTAACCCCCTGTGAACCATACTTTCAAGAGAATTGTCCTTTATACATAATAAGAATTACCGCTCAATTACGCCTTGCTGGCAAGAAATATAATAGATTAATATTGCAGAATGACAACTATAGCTTTAACCCCAGTGAAATCTGCCTAATCTGTATAACAGGAAATGACACTATAACTCACCTTTTGTTGGAATGTGAAGGGTATAATCTTTTTAGATATAAATATTTGAACAATTACAATTCTGTGCAATATGTATATAATATAGAGACAATCTTAACCTTAAACTCAGTACAGGCCATGAAAAATATCTACCATTTTGTTATGTATAGCCTAAAACTTAGAAAATCTATTTTAAACTTAATGTAATAAATTAATTAGGTAAAATATCTTCAAACAACTAACTCATTTGTAAATGTACTGATATTATTGTAGTTCGTATAATTTGGTTACTTCGATTCCTAAAATTGTGTTACGTGTTATAATGGTATAAAAATATTTTTGTAAGTATTATAAATGCACCGGAAAGTTAGTTATAGAAAAACTAAGGATAAAAATGAACAATATAAAATAAAATATGTTATTTTTGTAAATGGTCAACATCTTGCTTATGTACACTGTACTTTAAAGCAATAAAGTTGTTATGTTATGTCTCGAGCAAATCACAAAAAATTGATTTCAGCCAGTTTACAATATAATATTTTAGTCTTTTTTTAATTCTAAGGTAATTTATATGGTTCATTTTTCGTTCTTTCAAAATAAATCTTAATCTGGTATTTATGAATAGATGACGAATAGTATAATTGGTTTAATTCACCGGAAGCTATATTTGAGTAAAATCGTTTTAAAATTTTGAGAAATGGAAATTTATGTATTTGATCATATAAGAAGTACCTCAAAGATATGAGTTATTAAATTTAAAGAAAATAAAGCACTTGTTTAATATACCTATGTAATACATCTGATTAAAATTGTCGATCCGTTTGGCTGTACCCCATTGCAAGGATGCAAGACATCATTCCACTTTGTTAAACCATCACAAACTATCTAAGTAAAAACCGATGTCAAATCAAAAGTAGTGGCTTATAAAACATAAAAATAGTTTGTTCATAACTGTTTAAAAACAAAACTTTTTTTAATGTTGATATATTTGGGATTTTGGGACATCTGGGAATCAGTTATTTACAAACCTACGTCAAATTCCGATTAAAAACTCTATAATACCTAAATAATTTTTAATTTCACAATAAAACGAATCGTTAGTAGAAATTTCAAAATTTTTTAGTCCTACTTTGATCTTTACTGCGTTTATAAAGTGATTTTAATCAAATAGAATCATTATGTAGGATAGTTATCACCTAATAACTTGTAAAATTTTTAGACGCACGGATCTCTGCACAAATTCGAGTATTGTTCTTGAGAGACATACAGATATTTTTTCCAAAAATTGACTAATTTAGTGATTCAAACAGAATTACTGCAATACTTTCCTTACTGAGAATTTGGAAGATAAAAGTTGCAAAATTTAAAATGACTGTAAATTTACGCTGTTTCCTGTTAGATAAGTAACGCACAACATCATATCTGTGAAATGAATCATTGCAGATTTCGTCTCCACCTTGTATGTCTTCACGTTTTCCCTGTACCTGGCCGAATAAAACGTTCTATGAAATCAAATTACGTGTACGTTCTGTAAATAAATGTTGCACAAACCTTATGCACTATCTCACACTCCTATACACCTTCTGATTTTATGACTATTATTATTGCTATAGTAAGTTACTATGAGATAATTTTCCTGTTTGGAAAGAAGGTATTTCGAGAGATCTGATTTTGTGCAAACCAGAACTGGGATAGTAAAAGGTGGATCAATGCCGTACCCAAGAACAAGATTGGATTGTACGTACATTTTCATATATAGAGTGATTCACGAAGTATTACTGGCGCTTTCTGAGCGCATTCTACAGGCCAAAAGAAAGAAAAAAACTTCATATAAACATAATTATGTCCTTTTATTATTTTTTTATTTTAAACAAAACATCAAGTGTACTGAAAATTACAAGAGTTGTAATGAAACTAAAAAATCTGTTAGCTGATATTTAAGTGCGTGGGAAATTAATTCACTAAATCTTATATAAATTTTCAAATATTTGTTCTTCCACTCCTATACATTTCTCTAGACCCTTGTGGATCGCACATGTTGCTCTTCTAAGATCTGAAAGGCTGGCCTTAAGTTGCATAGCGACATCCATAGATATCCATAGACATCCATAGATTAAATCCTCACGGGTATGAACCTTAGTCTTATAAACAATATTTTTCAATCACCCCCAAATACGAAAATCTGGTGTGAGATCTGGCGACCTGTGTTTCAAGATTTCTTACACCCTACAAGATTTCAATTATTCACAAAAAATGTATGTATATGAGGGGACAGAGATAGAGCAATGCAAAATTCTTGAAACTCTATCCGAGATTTTTGTCTGAATTACTGACTCGATTAATTTCTATCATAAATTAATTAACTAAAGATTACCAGTGAACTCGTTCATATCTACGGTAAATAAATAGTATTTGTAATGTCTCATCGAAGCCACTATCAAAATTACGTCTCAGACCCCTCCCCCCCCCCGCCGACTATAAAATGTGCACCGGCTAGTAAATCTCTATATTTAGAGTAAGAAACTAACATCAGCTGTTTCCGTCAAATTTCAACTAATTGATGAAGCTCGAAATTGATTAAGCGCGTCATTTCAAATATTAGTATATTTCATCACTTGGGCCAAAAACGAAGCTTATCAATATAAGCTCAAGTTTTAACAGCCGAGGCCGGAAAATGAGCGAGGATCGGAAAGCTTCTTTTGGTCTAAGTGATGAACTATATTTTTCATTATACTGCAAATAATATAAGAAAAAAAAATCACAAAAACTAAAATGTTTAACCTATTTCCCTTCAAATCGATGGTAACAGCTGTTTTAACAGTTATTTACAATCGAGAGTATCGGTTGTTTTTATAGATGCTTTACAATCGTTAATTAATTCGTATAAACGAAATAACAGCTGATGACCTCGACCTCAGCTGATGGTTTTAGGTCCTAGGACTAAAAAGAACAACTTTAGCATCACAATGCGTGTATTGAAAACAGCTGACAAACGTCAGTTTTGTAACAGTTTCTTGGTACCTCTTTAAGGATGTTCTATATAGTGAATGATAAATGATAATTCTTATAGGAAAAATAACATTAGTACAACGTTTAACGTCTAACGTTTAATAAGTTCTTATGGACAATATATACAATTAATTACGAGGTGAAGCACAGCCTTATATTGGTGCATGTCTGAAATCCAGATGTATCGATTTCAAACACTGAAACGGATATATCAAACCTGACGTTTAAGAAATTACATCTTTAATAACTGAAAAAAGTCGAAAATAAATCTTGACAGGCGTATATGAAGACTTAATTTAATAAAAACAAATTACAATTTAAAATATCACACATTGACCAAATTTCCGTGTAAGCATATACATACTTAAGTTTTCGTAATGTTCATTTACTTTTTTTTAAATATCCAATAAGAACAATATTTTTCCAACTCGATAATAAAAATCACTTTGTTGAGCGACATGTCTATTTTGAAGAAATTAACGTGATCCCTAAACTGTTGCGGTCAGAACATAAAGCGGAACCAATATCCACCCTTGGGGCCACCCAAACAATTAATCCACCCCTATTCTATTGTATATTGTGTGAGTGATGGTGTGTGCTATACGCTATGCAACCCCTGCTGGGCGGTTTCGCACCCTTAACAATGCAAATTGTATTCAATAGAGGCAATATTGGATACTTGTGTGTACATTGTTAACGCGGTCACAGTATCTGCGCGCATGCGCGTTTATTTCGTATCCACAACATAAGTTAGATGTGATATTTAGATACGGCAAATTGGAAAATAATAATTGTGGGATTCATTTTTATGTTTTACTTATTTTTGTCAAATGAGTTATTATTCAGGTTGTAATAATACTATGGCCGTCTTTCCGTACCAATCCTCCGGTCACCTGCCCTGACCATCCTTAATACCGAGTTATCTACTGTCTCCCCTTTCCATGATCATCAATGTTTTCTTCGACCTCTGGATTTCAGAGAGTTTTGTTCCATGAACCGTCTTTCTTTCCTTTTTGTGAAGTTAGATATATTGCTTTAAAGCAAAACCTCCATATTTCACACGAAAGTTATTAAAATCGCTGGTTCCGATTTTTAAATATTCAATAATCAAAAGATGCGTCGATGGAACATTATAATTTATTAGTAATAACTCCTAAAACGGAATTTTTGTGGAGTAGTAGATTTGTAAAATATAGATTTTTATTTGACAACAATGTTAAAAAGTATAATATTTCTTTATAAATTTATTACGTAATATGGAGGGCTCATATTAACTATGGGTTTTCAGATACTAACCTAAAATAGTTTTCGTTTGCTTATCTGCTTGAGAAAGTTATTGCAATATTTGTACACTGTTTATTTGATTTAAAAAAATAAAATTTTTACCCTTTTCGTCAGAGTAGGTGTCACACAAATCAGAATTACTGGTACGGTTTTAATCCAGTAGAAATAAAAAGAGCAAGGGAAGTATTGCCACTGTTCAATGTCTCACAAACATGCAAGTACAGACTTTAATCAAAATACGTGATTATCAAAAAAGTATTTTTATTTTAAAATGTCTACTTGTGTATTTTCTTATAGACGATAAATGTGATCCCTTCCTTTTCAACATTTTTCTAGGTTTAATTAAAAACGACAAAAATTGTGAAGTTTAGAAAAGATAATTCAAAGTCCTTCTTTTGTATTTTTGTGCACAATTAGACCACCAAAGGAGGAAAAAATATTCTGCTAATATTTCTTGATAATCACTACATCAAGTTGGACTTTAAATATATTGAATAACATATATATATTACATATTGCTCTTTGGGTAAAGATATCAACGTTTATATTCGGAATTTTGATTGTCGTCTACAAACTTAGAAAAGTAGATAATAACATTATATTATGACAATCAACCAAAGAAAAAAACAGTTTTAATTGTTTACCAAAAGTAAGTGGCGCCAACATGGAATGAAAATCTACTTCTCCCACCAATGAACACAGTTGTCTCTTCGTTTTTGTAAATTTTCTTTTTAAATTTTGTAATTGTAGAAAGTCTCATGCTGATACCAAATTACATCTATCCATTCACACAGTCACGATAAAATTGTAATAGATTACCTTTTTAACATTTGTGTTTAATAAGTTAGTAAAGAAAAAGTATAGTGACATGTTTTGGCTGAATCATCCGCTATGAGATCTCTAATTTGAAAAAAAAAGAAAAAAAAAAAAAAAAAAAAAAGCTTTTACAAAATTTCTGTCCATAATTACCTCTAGAAACCTATGTTTTGAGGTATGTCCCTAAAAGATGATTATGGTAATTGAAAGTTTATGTAAAATTAAAAATCTAAACATTTGACCTAATTTATTGCTTTATATATATATATATATATATATATATATATATATATATATATATATATATATATATATGTATATATATATAATTATTGATGTCATGACTAAAACCACTTAAAAACCGTGGCCATTTTGAAATTATTTAATTGATTTTGCTGGTTTGGTTGATTGACGTTTCAAAATATTAAAAATATTGAAGAAAAAATACGACCTATAAAGTGTTAACACACACTCACAGACAAAATTTACAAACATAAAAGTGAAGTTCAATGTATATAAAGTTTTGTAAAAATGTATGTTAAAGTACTGTATTTCAAATGATAGAATCAATATGCATTGCATGATCACGGAGATCTTCAGTAATCATATCTGAAATATCTCATTCTTTATGGAAATACGATAGTAACAGGTACGAAAAGTGACTCACGAAACAATAATTAATTATGAAGGAGCAGAATTTCATAAGTGTTCACTCTAAATTTTAAACAAACGAAAACCTCTCTGAATAGAGGTGAATACAGCTGCTCATATTACCCTGCAAAGTGCATATTCCTTTAACAATGCATCCTTTGTTGCAGTATAATTAATTAATAATTTATTGGATGTAATTAGGGTGCATCGAACGAGAGAATCCTTACACAAGTTAAACTTGCACCAATTTTGTAAATATTCTCCTTCTACTAACCATAATGTAGGCAATTTATCTATTGTTCGCTTTAGTGTATTCATGATATATTTGAGATAATTTGAAATTGTTTTAAGTAACAATATTATTTATTAATGTTTTGACAGTTACATATCTCTCGACTTCGAGGTTTTGACTTTAAACAATCTTAACTTTGTTTTTCTTCTCTTTTTCATTTTAGATTTTCTGAGAAACATAAAATTTACAGTCATTAACCATACGACTAATAGTTTTGCCATCGAGACTTTCAAATTTTCCTAAACGTAGCATCTACCCAATAAAAACATATTGGTCGTTATTTACTCAAACATGATTATTTGGTGGTAGCAGCACAAACAGTGAAAATGAACTATGAACCCAATCTTAAAGTAATTTCAAAATGTGAAGTTTTATGGGCTAAAGTGTTAAAATAAATACAAATCAAACCTTGTTTAAATTATAAAATACAAAATAGACCCTTATCATCATTGAGTTCAGATTTTTGTTTGTTTTTAAATTATTCATGAGCTGTATCTCATTAACATAATGTTTAAGTTTTCACACAAAAATATTTGGAATAGGATAGGGCCATTTAAATATATTTGATCTTTTAGGACGACGAAATGCTTCATTTTTATTTTTCACCAATAATTTCTGACTTGGAATTTTATGATGATAATGACGAATACTTTTTTTTTTAAACTTTGCATTTGTGTAAAAAGATTAGTGTAATGATTGTGAAAGTTTATTTTGAGGTTATTTGTGTAACCTGTCACATTATTATAGTGACAGTTTGTTATTTATATCATAGAAAAGAATTAAAAGAATTATAGGTGAACTTCCGTGAGCCATTTGTTGACCCACACGTGGAAGTTATTTTGAGAAACTATTTAAAAATGGTGGTAATTTAAAACTTTATTGGCATAACTTTCTGATTAACTTGCTTTACGGTTAGTAAAGTGAACCTACATAAAGTTTCATTAAAATAGGAACCTATAAATAGTTTATTAACAACCAACTATCTATATAGAGGAAAAGAGATGAGAATTGTAACAATTACTCCATAGGGTCAATTAACTGTTCATATAGTGAGTTTGAATGTATATATGAGACACATTTAACAAATTCTAATAGCGAAAACAATATCAGGGAAAGAGGTTTGATCAATTTTATACAATTTTCTTGAACCGTTTATTACATAAAACGTAATTAATAAATACTACATACTCTAAATATCCTAGATACAGAACCGTTGCCGTAACAATATATGTATGTTTAAAGTAAAAGATTGTTAATGAACTCTAAGGGACAGTAGCCTATAGGCCAGGGAGGAATCAATACGGGGTTGCAGTTACCACCCTACGTCCTTGCTATAGCCTACCATCCCCTTTATTTCTCTCTACTCTCTACTCTAGCGTCTTACACATATTTCGGCCTCTATTCTACAATTAGCTCGCGTCTATGGTTTATTAGCAATTCTTTGCTATAATGGTAAATCACGTTTAACTAACTGGTGTTGAATATTAGTTTTGTGTTTTATAAAACAACTAGAGGATTATGCATGGGAAAAGCCCCCATTTGTTACGCTCGAATATATATTTTTTTGTAAGGAGTCCAGATTTTGATTTTTTTTTAAATCGATAGAATAAGTAATAATGTGCTCTAGATTAAAACATTACTTGGCTTCAGCACTTCTGTCTGCATTGAAGTTTATTTGTCTCTGAAATTGTTATAAATACTTCAATGAAACTCCACATATGGAATCCAATGATGAATGACACCGAATGAGTTCAAAAATTAAAACACATTTTGTAACTAATTTTAAAATTATCACCGTATCGTTATATTTGCGATGATCTGCTATAACTCCTTTTATACAGATTTATATTTTGAATGATATTGAAACATTAAAACACTGGTTTATCAAGACAATAAATAATGTGGTAATTATTACTAAAAACAAACCGTTAACCTACAAATTAGACTAAAACAAATAATTAATATTCTAGAAGTCGCAAACTAGATTTCTTAAATTTATCATATAGGCCTTACAATATCATGTATGGTCATACATGAGAACAGAGAGTTGGGTGTTTGATATCAACATATAGAATTGACATATGCAAATTTCCACTTCATTTAATTTTGTTGAACTAATGAAAACAGTTATAGGTAAAATATTATTCAAAATAGTATTTACTTTTTAAATACTATTCAGTATTTACTTTTTTAATTCGGGGTATCAGTTAGTTCCTACATAGACACACAAACAACCCACTGCTAAGTTGTAAGATATTATCATATTAAAAAACAATTTTCATGCATGCAACAACGACAATTTCTGTAGTCAGTCAAACACTTTTTTTTCTGTCTTCTTTGATCATCGCAGAATCACGAAATACACTGACTTAGTTTTAAAAAAAATATTTACTTTATACTATTTAATTGTCATTTAGACTACTTAATTTTGAGTTTTAGTATAGAGATATAAACAAAATGGGACCCTCAGGGGACCTCTATAGTAAGTACGGGCTTGGCAATCCCGAGAGAACCTAGCTGGATCTACTCTTTCATATTGGCTTTCAGGTCTCTCTCGACCCAAACGCTATTAGAACATTCGAGCGCTAAGGATCTTTATTTTACGCTCTTTTCACATTTTTCAAAAAGGCGATATAACGACTAAGAGGTTTTGCACCTTTAAAAAAGGGAAAATAATTCGTTTAGAACTGCTATACTGCTTTCCATTCCTGTAATGTATGGACATCGATTTCTTGATATTCTACTCATCACAACAAGAATTTACTACCCATATCTCTATACGTCTTTCACGATAGTAGGTCTTAACCTTTTAGAGCTCCTCCCCCCTCCCCGCCCCGTGGAATGTAGCCGAGATCACTCTCAATCCAAGGGTGTACGGTAGCAATCGGAGGCTCTATAAGGTGTACAATTCTATGTAAATAAAAAATCATTTTTATTGCAATGTACAATTCCTTCAGGGTTGTTGATAAAAGTATTTTATTTATTTTTTTTTGTTAATGTACGTAAATAAATAATCTTTTCTATTACAGCATCGCAAAAAAGATTATTTTCATGTAAGAAACTTTACACTTGTTACAATTCACCCTACATGGGAAGTTGCTTCCAAGAGACGCTTAACTACATTTGAAGACAGTTTAGGATCATTTTTCATTTCGTCAATCGATCTTATTCGTGGATCCAATTCATCAAGTACTCAGTTACTGTGTATGGGGAATTCTATAATCCTATTGAAGAAGAAATTTCAAATTGAAGCCCTACGTGTATTTTAATTTACACCTATTCACAAAACTAAATTTATTTTACAAATCTCAAAATATCCAGGCTAATATTTTAAAGCTGAATTACAAAAGTGACAACGATACAGGAATAACAAAAATATCTGATTTATTTTGTTATTTTTTTTTTTGTTATTTCAAAAACTTGAAGATACTTAAAAAACTTAATAAATATTTATCTTTCATTTGAAGAACACAAAATGGATACAAATGAGTAATCGCGGCAGCAAAAATTAGCTAAAAAAGACACTTTTTTGCTAAAAATGTTGTCCGAGTCATTGTAAAATATAAATGTTTATAACAAATAGTATTAAAAAGAGGGGGTAAATACTACAGCTAAAGTGATTAATTGGCTCCATTCAACTCTCAAATACCATAGTTTATCAATTATGAATAAATCAATATATAAAAAAAAAAATTTAAACCAAAATATTTGCAAATCACGAAAGAACAGAATACTATTGTTGAAAATTTATAAAAATAGACTAAAAACCAAGTCTTGATTTATGTGCTTAACGTACAAACTATTTGAAACATTAGTAATGGATTTGGTAATTGAGCGAAAATCGTGAAAGTTAAAGAGGGTACAGAAACACATACCTGTATATTTACTATTTACACACGCGGCGTACGTATCTTAGTTGGCCTTGATGTCAGTGTGACGGATCCAATATATTAATTTTAATTAATATTTCAAAACCTATAAACTACCTACACACGATATATATACTACGGAACTGTTTGATAAATTGATGAGTAAGATAATAGAAGGGGAGCAATGAAAAGAGTCGGTGGTACCTGCCGTCGTGACACGGGTGGAGGGGAACACTTGCACACAGCTGGACAAAAATACAAACTCGTTGCTAACCGGTAGCCCTATAATACTCAATAGTCTGTATGGGAAAGTTTTAATCGATTGATGTAAAGAGAATTTTTTTATAAACGCAGATGGAAAAATATTGACGAAGCCAGGACAAAATGAGATAGGCTAGAAATGAGCAACAATTATGGAAACTACAATCTCTAGAAAAATGGAAACACACAAAGTTTGTATACATTTGAAGATGATTATGTATTCGTTTAATCTTAGTCTTGTTACAAAAAAGTTTTCTTGTAAAAATGGATTTTATTTGTTGATTGAGGATAGACTGTGAAACTAAAATGACTCCTCAAATTATATGCTTTCCAAAAGGATTGCAAATGGACTACTTTTATTTTCATATCATCTACCATTTTACAAAGGAATGAAGGAAACATTGAATTGCTAGCAGAATTAAAACATTGATTTAAAAGCCAATACGGTAATTACCTTAGTTATAATGTGATTGCCTTCTTTATTGTAATCCAACTATCAGATATTGATATTTTTTTAATAAAGTAGCAAAGAGACTAAATTAAGTGAAAGAATTAAGTTAGAGAAATGAAAGAGAATTTATTTTTCTATCGGTGAATGCTGTTTAAAAACGACTACAATGGTAATAATGAGAACGAAATGAAACTATTTTTATTTGATAATAAAAATGTATATGCATGAAAATCTTTTTATAAAACTTAATAAAGATTTAATTTTTACTTAGTTTCCAGATTTTTTAACCATGGAGCACTGATAACAAATATGGTCTCGTCTATACATTCTTCCTCGGTAGATATTTAAAATGAGACGTCATTCGACACCATTATTATTGAAAAATTCTGAATTTCCACCTCCCTCACAAAAGAGGAAAGGTACCCCACCATCATAATACGTTCAAGATGTGTTCTGTTCATCATAGAATCAGACTACAATATATTTTGTTTTTGTTTTTAATATTCAATTTGTATTTGTAAAACATTAGTTCGCGAAGAAATGGTTTCCAGAACAAATATAAGCGAAGAAGAGGGTATTTTCCACTTATAAAAAGTACGTTCTAGAGACCAAGATTAGCCTACACTTCACAAAACCTGATAAACATAGCTATATATCTAAGATGGTTGTTCAATAGTTATATCATTAATCAATAATTCAACAAAACATTCCGATTTATATTGGAAACATTACTGTCCCATGGAAACAAATTAATACAGACAAAACCAAACATCATTTCATTATCGACTATCAGCGTCACGCTAAGGTGGTTATAATTGATTTCACTTTGCATTATGGGTAAAGGAAACAAAACTTAATGTTAGGGTTATATTTATTCAGGCCGAACACTAAAGACTACCGTACGGAGCCAGTATTGATTTTCTGTCACAGTTATTTATTCGGCACTTTGCCACAAAGCGAGTGATATTAAATTCAAGAGTTCAAAGTTCATAATGTCCCCGGTGTTGACACTTTAGTTTTGACAGCTTTCAAGAATAATCTACGCTAGTTGTATAATTAATTTGTTCAGACGTTGTCAAGAATGCAATAGACTATATCACTTTTTTTCTAGCAGGTTTGAAGACATTATTTGTTTTACCACTAATTTGCTGGTAAATCCTACATTCCCAGTTATTTCATTAATTTACTGGTACGTTTCTTAGGTACTCTACGTTATTTTACTTTATACCGTAGATTGAAAATAGATCACAAAAATATCCTACATTACTTGAGATAACGCTAAAAAATTACTTTATATTCGACATCAATTTGTTTGTAAATGTCGATAATATATTGTGTTACTTGCTATATATAATATATATATATATATATATATATATATATGAATAAATGTATACAGATTTCTAGAATATCCCAAATTACTTGTTATAATAGGTATTATGTTTGCTGACAAGTCTAAAAAAAACAATTTGTTGTACTATTAATTTGATTGGTCGTTTCCAGAATATCCTTAACTACTTGTTAAAATATGATTTTACTAGCATGTCTTAAGATAACCTTACTATATTTGTTGTATAATTAATTTGCTATAAGGTTTCTAAAATATCGTTACGTTACTTTTTATAATATGATACTTGTTGGAAAGTCTTAAGGATGTCTCGCCTTACTCTTATTATTAATTTACTGGTAAATGTCTAGAACATCCAACATTTCTTGGTGTAATATTATTAGTGCTAGAATGTTTCCAGAATATTTTACAATACTATTTCTACAATTAATTTAATCTGAAGTCTCAAAAATATCCTACATTTCTTGTTATACATTAATTTTCTCAACTGTCTCATGAATATCCTTTATTAAGTGTTAACTCATTAATTTGTTGGCTAGCAGTGTAATGCATCAACCTCCATTTCTTCTTACGTCATTAATTTAATTGTATTAAGTGTATAGTTACTTTGCTGCCAACTCTCTAAAGCATGCTACATTACTATTTATATAATTAAACTTCTGTAAAGTCTCAAAAGTAACCTCTATTACTTCTTATATCATTAAATTACTGGCAGATTTCGTGAATATACGTGTATTTACATATTACTTGTTATATAATTAATTTCCCGGTAGATGTAATGAATATTTTCATTGCTTGTTATATCGTTAATTTGTTCAAAGATTTCATGAATATCGTATTCAAACTATACAAATATCATAAGTTGATTCACATTAGTTTGATCAATACTTTTGTCAAGACAAAGTCAAAAATAAGTACTTTTTCAATCAAGCCATGTAATGATTTTTCAACTTGTTCTCCCATATCAATTACTCGTCTTTGAACAGTTTTTATTAGAAAGCGGCGCTAATTGAAACCTATCAGCTATTTTCGTTTCACCAAACGCCATTTCGACGTACTTCTGTGGAGGTAGCCCGATGACCACGCTACATCATTACCGAACAATGGCCTCAGAGAGTCTCTTATAGGTTTTTGCACAGAGTACTTTAGTAGAATGTGTTCCAGCGTTTCTATCTCCGTCTCTGGCTGGATGCTGAGTCACTTAGGTGTAGGTGTTGCTCAATTACAATATGCCCTATTCTGGCGCTCGTAACAAATGTGGTGTTGACCATCCCAATGTCGAGGGACAGTGAAGAAACCTCTGGAGATGGCTGTATTTAGAAAAGGAGGTGGCCTGTGCCCTCTATTTTTCAGCTTTCAATCTACTCTTCTCGCAGTACTTTAGTGAGTTTGAGGGAATGTTTATTTCCGTTATTCCATCTGCCCGCTCATTTCCAAATACTCCACAGTGCTCTGGTATCCACTGTAACACATGCGTTTTCATTTTTTCTTGAGGTTCGTCATCTCTTGCTTCCTATTGCTAAAAGGCTGTAGTATACTTGTTACGGCCAGCGAGTTGATGGGATGACTTGGAGGGAAAAACAAATTTTCCAAATGCATGTACCATATTCCTTTCATATTGTTCAACTCTAGCGGTTTTACTTTCAGCTCTATTTCGATAGCAACTATAGGAGTAGTTTTGGGATAACCCAGGGTTATTCCTAAGGGAGCTGATTGATACTTTCTAGTTTGTTGAAGTACACTAGCGACGGCGAACCGCAATATTTCTCCCAATATCCTAATCAATATATAAGAAGGAAATGTTTTCGAGGTGGCAGTATCCACACCTCACTTATGCTCCGCAATAAACTTATGTTACTTGTTATATAAATTACTGGCAGATCTCATGAAAATCTTCATTACATGTTATATTATAAATTTGCTGACACATTTCATTAATATCTTCGTTACTTGTGAAATCGTCAATTTTCTCACTGATCTCATAAATACCATCATTACTTGTTACATTGTTAATTTTCTGTCAAATGTCATGAATACCCTCGTTACTTGTTATATAAATTACTGGCAGATCTCATGAAAATCTTCATTACATGTTATATTATAAATTTAGTGACAAATTTCATTAATATCTTCCTTAATTGTGAAATCGTTAATTTTTTCACGGAGCCCATGAATACCATCATTACATGTTTATCGCTAATTTTCTAGCAGATGTCTTCATTACTTGTTATATCATACATTTGCTGGTAGATCTCATGAATATCTGTATTACATGTTATGCCATAAATTTGCGGGCAAATCTTATAAATGTCTTCATTACTGGTTTTATCTTTAATTTTGTCAATTCTCATGAATAACCATTATATTATTAATTAATTGAATATTATAAAGATTAATCGTGATGTTAGTGGGTATAACTTCAGAATCTAAGTGACCTTGAACTCTTTTACCTTTAATATTTTCATTGATATTCACTTTGGATCAGATATTAAGCGACAGAGTTAACGTAGTCACGCAGTACCTTGATACTAACATAGATAATTATATTTTGGATTATAAATCCAATACTATCTATATGTGATTTGTGTAAGGAGAAGTAAATAAACCAAGTCAAACACCCTTCTGTAGGCGAAGATAAAATGAAATAATACATGTTATTATTAACATTAAAACATTGTTGAATAACTAGACTATTATTATAATTTCTATTTTAATCATGTGGAATAAATTCTGTAATTTAACTTAAAGCGTAAGAAATGTTTTTTACACCCCGAAATAAAAACAATTCTTAACCAAACACTTCCCATGTATTCGACGTTTCAATGACTAACTCATCATCTTCTGTTGTTTCATATGCATAGCTTTAATATCCATTTTAGTGGTCTTGTCTCATGTAGTTAGAAGTGTTGTTTAAATGTAGCAACTGTCATTTTGACAAATAAAATATTTGTTGTGAAAATTTGTTTTATTTCATTTAACTCTAAAGGGCTTGGCAATTCCGAGAGACTGTAATCTATACCTCTCTTTCTTCTGTCCTATCGGGTCTTTCTTTACCAACCCTGTTCTTGTTCTTTTCCGACCCTGACACTATTTAGGAAATTTATAACTAGGGATCTTTATTTTATGTTTAATTCTTCATTTTATTATAAGGCGATGATGACAGACAGGTTTTTCGCCTTTAAACAACAAAATAACAAGTTATTTCATTAGGTGACTCAATTTGTCATAAATTTTTCTCATTTCAATTGAATTAAGATTAGATTAACCAACTAGATCCACATAATATTTTCATCATATATATTTATCTATTTTCCCCTAAATTGCTCCTCTTAGATGACGAAAGTATCCTAACAACTTCCTCACAAGGAAATGTATTCATTTTAATTAAAAATTATGAGTTTTATACACCAAGCTGTTAATGGCAACCGTCAAAACTCCTTTTCATTTTCAGTCGTTTGTGCTCATACATTAAGTTAAATTTTCATCATTAACTTATTTATTATTATGGTAACGTCAAACTTGTATATTTTACATTGGCAAATATGACGAATGACAAGAGCATAGATATTAAAGGATATATTTAAATATAAGAAACTTAGGACCTATACGAGCGAACCGAGGGAAGGGATATTAAAATATTAAGAAATACAACTCCCATAGGGTCGAGTCATTGATTCAAGCGAATAAAATGCAGAAATATTTAAATACTTTTCAGAGCTTTTAAAAGATAATCTTACCAAGTCTATACATCGTTGCAAATTATTCACACACGATCTTAAAATTCGTTGAACAAGTACTATTAATTTTGGTGGATTACATTTTTTATTTGAGGTTTGAGTTTTGTGTAAAACGTTTATTAAATGTTTTAACACCGTGTATTTATAGAAAATGCAAACCATTAAGAGTTGTTGTGTTAATACGAACTACAATGTAAGAGGACATGGATAGTAGGTGAACCTTCGACATGTCATGAGAGTTGAATCGATGATAATCGCGACCTTATTGCAAGTTCTCGCCTCTGACACGATTATTAGCTTAGAGAAGTCGAAGCGGCGTGTCTATGTATCGATTACTGTCGGCAAGACATCTTTACCTTTCACGTGTGCCCTTTAAGCGTATAATGGCTTAATTTACTGTAGTAAGTATTGATTGAAATGAACCGTATGACAAGCACTGTGTGCAGTCAATTAATTTTCAATTATTCCTGCAGAAACAATTGCCAATGTATAAACGAATTTGTATGTTTTCAGTAAGATGTTTAATATACTGTATAGCAACTTTCTAAAAACAAAGTTAACTCAATAATGATGGTGGAACATTCACTTACTTGCGTCACTCATATTGGTGTAGTAACCAAAATAAACCTTGTTGTTATTTATCTTCTACTAGACCTCATGTGCAAGGCTACCGTCGGCAACTCAACAATGGCAATTTTCGGTATTCGTGAATAGTGACCATATTAATATACCGGTAATATAAAATAAAATATCAAATTATAAAATTATGAAGTTTTCTGGTAATCTATCCAAGACCCTAATTCCAATATTAAAACTTCATTCAATTGCATAAGTCCATGAAACATTATGAACAACGAGGTCAAATTTCACTAAAATAGTTATTTTATATAAGATATTTTTACAGTCTAGGAACCTAAAATGTAACAATATTTTATCCAAAATAATTTTTTGAAACTATCATAATTATATTTGTCTGAGAGTGATTCTTTTACATTTAATTTTTTTATTACTCAAGAACTATTGAACAAATTTAGATAAACTTTTACAAAACACACATATTTGCCATAACTCTGTACTACAGTAACGCAGTCATTTATCTTCATATTGGCCTCTAAAGAAAGTGCGCCTCGTAGTAACTTAGCTCTTGTTATTTATCTTCAAATTGGCCAACCAAACCCTTCGCTATGATAGTAATTTACCCTAGCAGGACTTTTCGAAAGGCACACTATTGTACTGCTAAAAACTCAGCCTTGGCAGGACTTCTTATTTATCTCAGAGCTAGTAGTAACTTAGACCTAGTACACGTAGATTGCTCCTAAACAATAATCAATTTCTAAAATATTAGTGCTACACAACTTCTATAAGTAAATTAGCAGGACTTGTTATTTACCTCAAATTGGCATCCGTTAGGCTAGAAAATGAGCCAGGACTTGTTAATCATATTTATAGATGTTCAACTTTACGTTACTATTAAGAAGTCCCTGATAGGACTTGTTATTTATCTTCACATTTCCAACCGCTGTTTTGGCTAGAAAGTCCACCATAGCTGAACTTGTTATCTATATTCACATTAGTGTCAAACTGCTAGTAACTGAACTCTTGTTATTTTTCTTCTAAAAAAATGAGTAGTGAAAAAGCTACTCTACTGGTAGCATCTACCCCCAAACAGGACTTGTTCTTTACTTTGTAATTGACCTCCAAACGCCTAAACTGTTGCTAGTAACTCATATCTGATACGACACGTAGCTAGCCACTTTCGTTACGTAGGTAACCAATCGCTGTGTAACTCAGCCATCTAGTAACTCAGTCCAGGCAGTCCTCACAGTATTTTATCTTTGAATTGGCTTGAAATGCTGCGATAGTGCCTTAATCATAACATAACTCAGTGTGTTTTATATTGTATTGACTTATAAACATACACTCTTGCTAATCCTTTGTGTTAGCTCACAACTCGATCATAAACAGTAGCAATTCATGTGGCCTAATTTAGATTTGTTTCTTCTTAAAGACGAATCCCAACCCATTTGACTTTGACTGCTTGACTGCTTCTACAAGTGGTTGTATCTTGAAGATCTAGTTTTTCAATCCAGTAGTCTGTGCTTTCAAATATATGTAGCAGTGATAACGAGCCTATCAGGCTTTCCTTTTAACACATCTTTTACTGTAATGTTGGAAAGCCGTGATGGATTTTGCCAAAAGTAAAGTAGGATGAATTGTTTGACTAATTTGTATTACCTAACATTGGACATAGTGTTTCTATTAATTGAAGTAGTAAATAAATTCACAGCAGCAATTCTTACCGCAACGGATAACTATATTCCGTCATGGGGATCATTGCATTCCTGATGTAATGACGACTGTCGGGATACCCTGCGTTTACGATGAATCTATACAGTATAGACGGAACCTTAACCACAGGCATAATAGTGAATCCTAGAAAGTCATAAAATTCAAACTACCAAAACACGTCGAGTAGGGACGATTTTAAATCCAGTATCACAGCACAATATCGTAAACCATACCCACATAACTGTGTTAAAAAACTACGTTTTGTTTGTAAACGTAAGATTCATTCCGATCCTTATTTTTTGCTAATTTTTCATCAAATACTTCATATTGAAAAGCCTGATACAAATTCAGAAGAAGCAATTTCATTCGCTTTTGGTTTATCAGGATGATTTTCTATTAAATACCCCCCCCCCTATTTTCCATACAGGATCTTGTTGGGGTATATGATTCCACTCCGAAACCTGACAACACTCGTATTGCACATTCTATGACTAAACACCTTACTTCTTTAGGAGAGGTTGATCCTCCTGCCGATATACAAATGTATATCCAAATAAACATTGTTTTCCCGATGCTTGGTTGGAGGTGACTGGATTTATGCTTTGAATCCAAGCAAAAATGAAACTGAACTAGGCAGTTAATCGCAATATCTTCCTTATCAATATTATGTTCAAGCTGTTAGAGAAAATGGTCATCCCTCTTCTTGTCTTGTTGGACTTCCTACAGAGCCGATCATCTATCAATTAGCGGGTTTCATTGGAGTATGCTACACAAAATACCCCTTTCTTGTGTCAGTCATTGGTTGCAGTGTTATTTCAGCTATTGAAGGCCTATAATAAAAAAGGAATTCTAAATATATTAAAATCTTTTCGCAATTTTACAAAACTTCATTAGCAACAGATATATCAGAGTACATGTTGAACAGATAACTCGCAGTATTTTATCTTCGAATTGTCTTGCAAACGCTAGGCTACTACCAGTAATCAAACCTTTCATAACTCGCAGTATTTTATCCTCGAATTGTCTTGCAAACGCTAGGCTATTACCAGTAATCAAACCTTCCAAACTCGCAGTATTTTATCTTCGAATTGTCTTGCAAACGCTAGGCTACTACCAGTAATCAAACCTTTCATAACTCGCAGTATTTTATCCTCGAATTGTCTTGCAAACGCTAGGCTACTACCAGTAATCAAACCTTCTAAACTCGCAGTATTTTATCTTCGAATTGTCTTGCAAACGCTAGGCTACTACCAGTAATCAAACCTTCCAAACTCGCAGTATTTTATCTTCGAATTGTCTTGCAAACGCTAGGCTACTACCAGTAATCAAACCTTACATAACTCGCAGTATTTTATCCTCGAATTGTCTTGCAAACGCTAGGCTACTACCAGTAATCAAACCTTCCAAACTCGCAGTATTTTATCTTCGAATTGTCTTGCAAACGCTAGGCTACTACCAGTAATCAAACCTTTCATAACTCGCAGTATTTTATCCTCGAATTGTCTTGCAAACGCTAGGCTACTACCACTACTACCAGTAATCAAACCTTACATAACTCGCAGTATTTTATCCTCGAATTGTCTTGCAAACGCTAGGCTACTACCAGTAATCAAACCTTACATAACTCGCAGTATCTTATCCTCGAATTGTCTTGCAAACGCTAGGCTACTACCACTACTACCAGTAATCAAACCTTTCATAACTCGCAGTATTTTATCTTCGAATTGTCTTGCAAATGCAAAAACTAGTAACTCTGCTCTGTCAGAACTCGCAGTATTGGATTTTCGAATAGGTTTGGAAACGCTGGGCATACTAGTAACCCAAATCTGTCTGATTTTCCAATATTTTATCTTTATATATAATCCCGTTATTAACTCAATCCTGGCTTACCTCGAAGTTTTTATCTTGAAATTGACATTTAGACGTTACGTTACTGCGAATGCTACATTAGTTTTATAACTTGAAGCGATGAATTCTTAGTTGTTTGTCACTACAAATATTCATCATGTATACAATTTCCTTACAAGTATAATGAGTTAAAAGCTTACAATCATTGACCTTGTAATAATTTGCTTTGATATAAAATAGTATGTTAAGATAAGTAAAAATTTGTTCATATATCAGACTGGGAAAAAAAATCCCTTACGTCTGATTATTCAAAGTCAAGAATTTAAGGTAATCATCACCTATCCAAAACTGCCACTAATAGAACAAGAGAGAAACGTATTGATCAATAATTACTGTTAGGCCACATCTTCAAATAGAAATTTAAAAAATCTAGAAAGATAAAAAAATGGCCAATATTTTTAGTAAGTTTTTCGAATTAATTTTGAGTTTCTCTCATGAGAGAAAAGTAAGTATTATGGTGAATTTTTTAATCTTGTAAACTTTTTGCAAAATTTGTACATTTTTTTTTAGATTTCATATGGTTTAAAAAAATTAATCATTTATCGTATTGTAGAACTAGACTACAAAGGAAAGTATTAATGAAAACTGCATGAAAATCGGTTCGGCGGTTTTTGTTGTGGATACGATAAATTTGGATGAACATCGTTCTTGTCTTTTATTTTTGGTATTTTTTCTTAAAATTATATTGTGACACTGAGATGAGCCTTTATAAATGTGTTGAAATTTAATCATATTTATCTAACTTAACCTAATCTTTGTGAGATTGTCGTGTGCATATGATCTGGGTATAATAAGTAACAAGTAAAAGTGATGTGCAATCAGTAAACTTAATGTTGAACAACTTACATGTTTGTGAACTGCGTGTTACAGGTCTGAATATTGAAGGCGCATTAGACACTCCCGTATATGTTTTGTCAATAGAGACTACAAAGTACAGATGTTACTTTAAAGTACTGAAGAAGTCTCAATAGCGATTTCCTTACTCTAAAACTGGTTATTGTAGTGATGACTCTCTAAGGTCCTCTTGTGACTCTCAACAACCATGTTGAGGTTAAGTTAATTATTATCATTATTTAATCAAAATAATTTCTTACCTGCCGGCTGAACAATGTATGTTGTCACCAGAAGCCAAAATATTGGTACGGCAGTGGAGGTGGGGGGGCATGGTGTCCCCCCCTGTTGTATCCGGAGGGGGGCCAGTTCGTCAGCGGTGGGGGACTATCCGGCCCTGGGGCCTCATCCTTCACTCTTCGACTCGTACTGAAACAAACATATAGCGTTAATTCTAAAGTCAAATAATAACAAAAATTCATAATAAAAATACATCATATAGTTGACAACAGATATCACACTTCATGTATTTTTACATTAAAAATGCATCTCTTGTAGCTGTAACCATGGAGACGCCTAAAATGTTACCAAAGAGACTATAGGAAGTGCGACGATCATAATCGTTGAAAGTTGAATTAATGGTTGGTTAAAAATTTTGATACGATTTAAGATGGTGCGAACAAGATTATTGGCCAAACAATTTTGGATGGAAAGTTGTATTTGTTGACTTTTCGTCTAGATTTACCGACTTCAAATGTAATTTTGTACTACAATTTAGGATAAGTTCTTTTCAATTAATTTGACTTGATTTTATCATTCGATGGTTGGGCGTGGGGGGGGGATAATTTATGTGTTAGATTTAGTTCCTTCGGTATATTTATTATATTCTTCTCTTCGGTATAAATACAATGACTTTATAATACTAAATTTTATAAAGTTAAAATTTTTATTACATTAAGTCCTTTTTAGCAGAAATTGAAATTTAAGCCAGATTTTGTGAAAATCGTAATAATATTAAGACCACTACAGCGGTAACTTAAAAAAATATTATATATATATATATATATATATATATATATATATATATATGATTTTTTACGAATACCTAGTTAAAACGTTTCTGGAAATCATAATCAGTGTTCATTGATGATCTCAGATCTTAACTTTTCCACGACGGAGGCAATAATTATATTTCCAAAGGAAATTCATTAAAAAAAGATGATTTAAAAATACAATTTTTATCTTATGTAACTATGACATACTCTTCATTTGGTTTGCATGTCAAGCCATGGTACGTATATTGTTGATGTACAATAATTTATTTCCTTAATTGGTGATAATAAACAATAAAAATATAAGATACACAAAATATAGGATTTAATTAAACAAAGTTACTGATTTTTTTTTTTTAAAAGGCGGTGAATTTATATAAAAACTCTTATATTTTAAGGTATTTTAGTCTCTCATTAAAAATATTAATTCGTTATTGTAATTAAACATAGTTTACAATTTTCAATTTCCTTATTTCTCTTTAGATTTTTGATTTCTGATGCATTTTTCTGCAATGCGGTAGACATTATTAATAATATTTTGGTCTACTTTCTTAGTTGTTCCACTCTTTTTTTCTTTTTAAACTATCCCATAAAGTTCTTCTTCGTATATGATAGAAATTAACACTCTAAAACTTTTAACACTCTAAAGAAGTAAAGGCGACAAATTCGAATATTATAATATCTTGCTGTGTACATTATAGATTTGTCTAATATTATATATCTATTTAACGACATTTATTTGTTCGTTTGAAATTTAATATCGATTTCAAATCGTATTGATTTTGAAAAATATATACTTCAGTTATTTGCTAATTTGTTAATGCAGAAAGTTACGATCTCTTACATCATAATTTCCTAACACAGATTCTATCAGTAGTAATAATTTGTCACCAAATTCTTTTACTATTAATAAAAGAATAGAGACATTATAGAATTTTTAGACGGCTTTAAACATCAATGAATGATAAATAAATTCCTTAACTAAAAAAAAATAGGTTGATAAATAATTTTAAATTAAAGATTTTTAAAACAGGTTTTTACCTATTCACCTCAGTTGTGCGACAGTTCACATTAGCTAATTATGGGAATAAAATACGTAGGCTATATCGCTAAAACACATTAATTTTAATTTTGTAACGTCGAAAAAATCTGTAATTGTAGTTCTAGTTGTAGAAAAATAGTTGGATTTTATTTAAATTTAGCACGTAACCTTGTGTATCGATTTTTTGAGTAGTAAATTAGGTGTCGTAGATTCCCAATTCAAAACGTTTGAAAGGATTTTAGAAAGTTCCTCCTTACCTCCAGCATACAATATCTCCACAAATATTAATACTGTAAGGTTCATAAACAACAGAATCTACAACTAATATATTTGCAACCTGTGATAGACACCCAGAAATTTTAAAAAACTAAGTATACTTTCGTATCACTACAATCACCAATAGATATAATCTAAACAGAACGATTCGTAAACTATCGATTGAGTGTCCAGCCACCAAATCAGCCAACCCCTTATTGAGACAACAATGGACCAGGTGTTCCATTTTTATATTTATTGGTCTATATATGTCACAATGTTTACTATTTGGTCCTTTGTAAGTTTAGTGGCACAAATACGGGGAAACATCTACATACCGCAAACAAAATTAATATATACAGTAGACCTAGGCTACCCCAACAGTATCAACTTCATTGGCATGTAGCAGACGGTTGGATGAACCCGCGAACAGAAAATAAATTCGAAATTTCTATTTTCTTCTCAATTACGTGGAAAGGAAAGCATTTTACGATGTGAAAATCTGAACTCTCGTTTTCCAAAATTCTCGACATATCTTGGATTTTTAGAATCATGTCTCCAAATTTTGATAATGCTATTTTTTATCTATTGTAGATTTGTCAAGCATTATTTCAAGAACGGATGATTATACTTATTTTCATTTTATAGTAGGTAGAATTTTAAAACTGTTTCATTTTATTCAAAATAACAAAATACATACGGTTTTTAATACGGGTAACTTCAAAATTTATAAAATTTTACCAAATAATATTGGAATTTATAACCCAAATTTCTCATCAGTTCGTACGTAGGTTTATGCGTCATGATTTCTCCTTTTAAAATTCACAATTCTACATTAGTTGTAGTTATTAACTTATTTTGATATTCGATGAGTCCGCCATCACCAGTCCTAAATTTGTAACCAATTTTAGGTGGGTAATTGGATCAATTAAATTGTTTATCCTCTCGTTTTTGAAGACTAGTTTTAAAAATTTGAGCTTACTCTCCAATAGGAATTTTTTTTAAGTAACTATTTTTCTAATTTGTTGCTGTAAGAAAATACTATTTTTACTTATATACACAGGATAGAGAAAGATAAGCGATACGTCGAAAAATCTGTGTCTTTTTTCGAATACATTCGTTTTAAGATCCCCTGAGAGGTTTATAAAATGATGTCTTTCTGTCGTCTACCGTAAGTATAGTGTTACAACCGCGTGATTTTAATTAAATTTTATTGGTATATGGATACAATCTCGGAACGATTTTTAATTTTTGTACAACTCAAAATTTGGGTCTAGTAAAATACAAAATTACGATTTTTTCAATATCACCCCCAAGATTTTGTTTAAATTTCTCAAGTTTAGCCTCCAAGAACCGGAATCAAACTTATCTGTCACCATCTCTTCAAAAATGAGAGCTCGTTAGTTATCACAAAACAAAAAACAAAAACGTGAGTTATCGTGGGTAAAGAACGAAAAATCAGTCATGGGGCTGTTCGATTTCGTTCAGATTTGGTCTGATTAATGATCTGAACCCGTGGATAAAATCACAAATAATATAGTTCAGGATTACTTGCAAGGGAGGATACAATTTACGCTGAGGACCTGTAGCAAGTTTAAGCCCTCGTTTAAATATGTAAATATTGATCCATGGTTTATTTTCTCTCTTTGATAAGTAACTAACTGCCATTTATAAAAACTTTTTGTTTTGGAGAAGCGTGATGTGAAAGTTTCTTCAGTGTTTTTGCACCAATTTTATTAGTCAACTGTTAACAATAATCAAAGTTAATAATCAGAAGGAACAAACAAAAATTAGAACTCGAAACACTAATTATACATAAATAATAGCTTCATCGAATATGTTGAGTCTATCCTTAATTATTACCCCATACTTTGATAGGAAAGAGATGAAGCTATTTTTATAAAAATATAATTAATTGATAAGTGGCAAATCTACGTTAATCTTCATCATTCTGACATTCAGACCTCCCCACTCGTATTTAAATCCATTTTTCACCTGGCGTCAATTTTAATCCCCAAAATTGAATCATAAATGTGGGACACTTTCCTTCAATTCCTGAATTTTGAATCACCGGAAAAACCATTACTAAGATAATCCGAGGGATATACGAGGTAACAATCCCAATTACGTGTTCATAAAATGGTAAATATGTCTTAAAATATTGAAATTACCTAAAAATCACCATCCAAGTTTTCTGACCATCACACTATCATCCTACTACATAAAACAATGTCGCATAGATATCTCCATATAAATATTTAAATCTCTTCAACAAACCATGTCTTATTCGGGAGGTTTCGATTATTTAAAAATTTGATAACGAGCATTGCCAAAAATAACCATAAATATGTAGTTTATTTTTGTCCACTAAAATAAACTATCCAGGACGGAATCAAATTTTAAAAATTTGTAACTCTTTTGTATAATTCAATATAAATGTATAATGTGACACATCAACATCAAATTTGATTTCCTTATAGAATAAGAACACAGGAAAAGGGTTTTGTTTGTTTATCAAACAAAGCACGATTGTGGGAATTTTTACTTTTTTATTTTAACAAAATGTGTTGTTTTTTTTGTTATTTTTGTTTGTGATTACTAAAATAAATTGAAAGTTAAATATTTTTCATCTTATGTATTAAAATTAATAACAATTCAACTTCAAAATATATGTGATAAAGTCATTCATAAAAAACATAAGTTTCAATGAGCTTTCCATCAACTTTACAATGGTGGATGTAACGTTCGACTTATGGATTATGCAAGGAGATTTTTTGAGAGAAAATTTTGAAATAGTTGACATACATTACAACTTTTTGATTAAATTGCCACTTATTTTATTTAGGGAAGATTGAACACGATGTTATCATTAATTTTGGTGTAAAAATGAAAATTACAAAATGTTAACATAAACTTCAATTTTTTTATGTAATTGCCATTTGTTTTAGGGGAGGTTGAACACGATGTTGTCACTAGTTTTATGGGTAACTTAGGTAAAATTAAATTTTATATGATCAACTAATAATTCTGTAAATACTACCAGTGTTGTGTTCTGACGGATCATTAAGTTTAATGAACAAAAAAATACGAATGAATTATAAACACACAATTAACTCGAATTACATCATGTTTACATAAGCATGATAGCAAAAAGAATTAACAAAAGAGACTTAAAATTTGATATGTGAGTTCATATGAACCTTATTTAAATACATAATGAGATAGAATGGATTAATTAAAGAGCTTCTGGTGCTGTTTTTCTTTTTAAATTTTGATCTTAGCTTACGCCAATAAAGTAGTAGCTTAATCATTTTCAGCGTCCTAAAAAAAAGGGTTAGTTGAGTATAGTTCAAATCAGTTTGTAATTTATTAAATCTCCAATACTACAACCACCATTTTGAATGTTTGGAGGACTGAAAATTGAAAATTGTGTTAATTAGTGACTGTTTTTATAACCACTAAACTGGAATTGATATTTTTGTTAACACGATTTACCCATGTTTAACGGTAAAAGTATATAAACTCCATTAAAGCCAATTTAATTTATGTAAAATGAATATAAAAAAGCAATTATTAAGTTTTAAACACAATAAAAGACAAAGTTTAAAAATCAGACTCTGTAGTGCACAGCTTGACTATTGAAAATCGCTTTAGAAGTAACAAAAAATAGCTTTTCTCTTTTTGAAGCTTACTGACCTCTATTGCACAGTGTGATCTATTTGGCTTCTAGTGGGAGAGATTAGTGAAAATTGGTTCAGCTATTTTAGCTAGCACTCTCGCGTGATAGGTCATATTCAATCCCTATAGGGAAGACTGACAATGATAGGCCTACTGTGCTGACCAAGTAAGCAAAGAGGGGAAACTACGATTTATTGGGAATTCTGTGAAGGTAGGATTATGGTGACGGGAACTCAATGTGCTGACCATAAAGTCGTCTAGCAGACCTAGACTCTTAAAAGGACAAAACATTTCTTATTCTAACTTCCGAACTCCGGACACACATATTTCGATTTGTTGTGAAACGAAAAGTACAAAGTTTCATTTTTTTTAAAATTTTAAGTGTGCACAACAATTTCCAAAAAGAGGTTAGTTTTACGCGTGTATTTGTTAACTTCAGTTAACACTCAACCGGAAAAAACAACAAGTTTGGAATTTTAAATTGTTCTTGTCTACGTGTTTTGATTATCTCAAACTACAACACGCTAAACTGGGCTAAAATTATCAGATGGTAATTATACGATTTTTTTACAACAAAAAATAACAATGCGAGCTTAAAAAATAATACCTTTAGGACTCTAAACTTCCAGGAAAAGTTTAACACAAATTGAGCTGCTAGAGATGATTTCTCTATTTCAAACTTACACTAATAAAGTGGACATCACGTAGAATGCATAGTTTATCTAATCTAAACTAGACATAATTTCTAAATGATATTTACTTATGCCTACAGACGAGCGGGATAACTGCCTATACAAGTATAAAAAAAATTGCTGAATTGATGCATGAATTACCTTTCAGTACTTCCAATGCCGACGGACAAAGATTAACCGCAGGGAACAAAACACTTCAGTGTGAAAAGGCAGGATTCGCTGACTTGCATATGTTTCACTCAAAGATTAGGTTGATTGGCGTTGCAGATTCTGAATCAATTAAAGTTCCTTTCATATCTCTGTGTCTTTCTAAAGCGTAGCTTAAATGTTTCGCAAATATTTCTTATATAAAAAAATCATAAAAATGTATTCGTAAATTTGTATTTAAAGATTTAAACAAATAATTGCTATGGTTTGTAAGAATTTTGATAAATTATGTGTTAGTACGTAGTGCGGTTTGATCAATGTAACCAAAATTGTATTTATAATTTAAGATCAAATAGTGAAACATTTACAATTTAATAGAAAAGTATATCTAAGATATAATTAAATACAAAATATGTTTGATGTTTCTGAAATGACTCGTTAAAATATGATTATCTGGTATTTCTACTGTTCGGATCCTCGTAGCCTCGTATTTAGTAAATATCTAATTAAAAAATTCTAGCTATTGAGATCCCTTTTGGTAATTCTGCCATACGAGACCACGAAACGTCCGCGAATCCTTACTCGGGGAATAATTGTGTTCACTGTAATTATATTTCTGTAAACGTTCTAGTGGTCACAATTTTTTAAAATTTTTGAATTTGTAATTTTGTTTTAGGAATTAAAATAAATAGGTCAGAATATTTTTAAATAGCGACGGTTTGAAATAGTTTTTCGGGACTTATCACATTAGCCCTCCAATTGTGCGTAGTTTCAAAGTGTATTTTTTAATAATAAGCATTTTTCTCTGCGAAAAAAGAAAAACATTGTTATCCTAGATTTGTCAAAGTTAGAAAAATAAGACGCAGTTTTTATAAAGTTTCAATCAAATTTAGTATATTAATACGATTTTACTATTCCTTTAATGTGTTTGTTAGTCAAATGTACAAATCGAAAAATGTTAAAATGAATGGCGATGGTTTGGAATGGTTTTTCAAAAGATCCTTCTTCGGGTTAGAGCCCCCAAGCAACTCAACCATTTCTGTATTTTGCACAATTTTCTTCCTAAGCTGCGGAAGCTCGCAAAATATACCAAGAACCCGGTATTACTGAAAGCCTAACCTACTTTGAAATTGTCCATTTTTATAAATTTTTTCGATTTTATTTAGAGGTCAAGGTGAGTATACGAGCGAATCAAGTCCCCCCCCGTGTTATCCATCCCCAGTCAATGTATGAAATAAGTTTGCCTTTTTATAAAACGTAGATTGTGTTGTAACCGAGGTGACAGACCGAAACAAAAAGTACAGAAGAATTTAAACTAAACGTAGCTTATTAGGTATCCGAATAGATTTTGTTTAGTTGACAAAATGTAATAACATCTTGAGTTGTCTAACAGAACTCACAATGGGATAAAACAACAGATTATGAGGTAGTCCATGTTACTAGAAAATCACTTAGGATCTTACTTCTGGCAACCTAATTTAAAATTTTAGACACATGTATGCAATGGCAAATTTTAATGAAAACTCTAATTTATCTATATCGGACAATTATTACAGTTTCAATTAGTTCAACTACTTCGTTTTAAAATCCGAAATTTAGATATTTATGAAGAAATATTATATCAATGGATTAATTCGTACTGGGATTACACACCTTTAAAGTTAAAGAGATTGTAATACAGTCCGGCACCAGCATTTCCAAATCTTTCCACAAAACATTGGATTGAAGTTGTGGACGGTTTCAACTATATTTGCTTCTGTAACTTTATTTATACTTGCCTAGACGTTGCAATTTCTCACCCTACAATGTAGTTGTAATAAATGTACATATTCCAATGAAATTACGATATCGCGTGAGTCAAAGCACGTCTGGACTTTGAAACTAGGTCCTGACAGATACTGTCGGAGAATGCTTTGAAATAAGTACAATCATAGGTCTGAAATCATAAATACGAGTTACTTTACGTATATAAACTGAATTGAGATGGATTTATAAAGGATGAATTAAATTCCCCCTCTCTAGGAATACTTTATACTTTATTTTAATGTAACAGCAAATATTTCTTATTGAAACTCCATATTCAAGGATTAAACAAAGCAATAAAGCTATGAGTTGCCCGATGATGCGGCAAGGCAAAACAATTGTAGCTGATTTATGTTATTAAAATAATTTTGAAACTTTAGCTTTATTGCTTTATTTAATACTTTATACTTGTATTGATTTCGAAAAAATTGTATTTTGTACTAGACTATAAAATAATACATTTTCAGGTAGGTTTTTTAATTAATTTGAGTTCAAAATGATACTCAGAAAAATCCCAGAACGCAATAAATATATACTCAATTACATTGTGAAGCCTTTTTAGAAAACATCTACATGTATGTTTTCTTACAACACATGCAGTTAGATTTCAGATATGTAACAGCTGCTACAACACAACTCATAGACAGCAACTTTTTTTTTTAAATTAAGGTACTTAAATGATAATAATTTCACCGTTTTCTAAAAATTGAAACAAAATCATGTTCGATTATATACTTGTATTTTCATTTAGGCCTACTCATATATTACTAAAACCATGGAGCTTTACAATTAATTACTTATGTTAATAACTAAATATATTTATTTTTAAATATACTTATCTATATATATATTTATATGGCCGTATATTTATCTTAAAACTATAATAGTCATTTTTAAAACAAAAATATATTTAATTTCATAAAAATTAGTTAAAGATTTACAAATTTTGGATTTTAAGAGATCTAGGGACCACAAACGCACAAACTCATGTTAATATTTAAAATCAGAATTCCAAAATAAATAATAATTTTTAATTTCATCAAAAACAAAATAGACGATATACAAATTGTCATAAAGTTTATTTCTAATCCTATATTTACCCCCATTTTTATACTGGTTAGGCCAAATGTAATCATTTATCAAAATACCAAAACCTAATATATTGAATCAATCAGACTGGCCCACTCTTGTGACAATCCGTGACACAAATACCATAAACTAAAAGACAGACATCATTCGGAAAATGATTTGAAGAACGTGATATGAACTTTTCACATCATTACAATACTTTCAAACTGCGTAAAAGAAAGTTAAGTCGTATTATAAATAGATCTAACAAACATACCAATCCCAATGAATTTATAATTTATAGAAATAAGTGAAAAATAAAATACAGTATCTTATTTATTTATTCCCTAAATTTGTTTTCTATATCTACAATTTGTTCACCCGTTTGACAAAGAATGTGAATTTTTAAATATTTAATAGCGTATATTTGTCTTTGTTTATGTTTTCTAGAGTCTTTAAATTGTAATATTCTCTAATTGAAATATATGAAAAATTAAGCAATATTGGTTTAGTTAACAACTGGTGTAAAAATGAAAACGACAAAATGGCTAAAATTAAAAAAAAAACTGGAATGACCAGTTTTATTTTGAATAAATAACAATGTTGTGGTTATTGCCAAGCAGAATTAAATGTAAACAGTTACAGTAGAACCTCTGTTAACCAGCCTCGGATTAACCGGTCCTCGGATTAACCGGCCTATATCGTAGTGTACTGGTTGGATGAGAGTTTCCGAAAATAAATTGTAATTGAAACACCAAAACGGCGGCGATATCAAAGGACTTTGTGGATAGCGGTATCCCATTGTCGGCGGCATAAAAACACCGCGGCACCAAAGCGGCGGCGATATCAAACGACTTTGTTGATAGCAGTATCCCATTGTCGGCGACGTAAAAACACCGCGGCACTAAAGCGGCGGCGATATCAAACGACTTTGTCGATAGCGGTATCCCATTGTCGGCACCGTAAAAACACCGCGGCATTGGCACCCGTCGGTATAGCAGACATACACCCACAAAAACGTTTGATGGGCCGCTTTTTTTCTACGAATCATTTTAGTATACATTATGAAAAATATAACATTCCTTTTCAGTTTTCTTCTTGTCTTTGACGGGTATATTACAGTAAATAAAAATGAGTGAGTTACGAAAACAACGGAAGCGTGTGTTGGTTTCGTTTGAGACGTGGTTAAATGTGTCAAAAGACTTGACAGAGGGGAATCTGTAAACGAGCTTTATAGTGTTTAATTTTTTCATGTTTGATGTATAATAAACATAACATAATATATAAGATACATTTATGTACAATAAAATGAGTTGCAATAACATCTTAATTGCATAATTCTTAGCGCTACCTGATTAAATAAGCTTTCTTTCAAGGAAAACCGATTTTTCAGGGGAACCTCTGATTAACCGGCCAAACGGGCAACCGGCCCGGGTGTCAGTCCCGACTAGACCGGTTAAGAGGGGTTCTACTGTAGTTCCGAAATCTAAAATAAAATTATTTACAAACAAATCATATTGCTTTATATTCTTTAGTTCCCTGTACTTCCAAATTCCAAAACTGACTTTAACCTGCCATTTGTACAATGTTATATTCTTTAAATATCATGTTTCATGGACAGAAACCTTACTTAGAAGATTTTTTTAAAGTATACGAAACGTAAGTTATAATTTGAATGACCGATCTTTGCAACCCGCCTGACTTAAATAATGTAAGAATAGCGTGTAGAAAATACCTTCACAGCAAAGGTTCGGCAATTAAAGCGTTGTAAGACAGATAAGGATCAATTTTGGTTTAATAATGCCGGAATTTAGACCACATTATTGAACTCCGCAGTATCAGATTGAAATTTAAGGAATAAATCGTAATAATAAACCCCCCCACACCCTTCACGCTAGATTTATCTTCTTTTTTCTTATTGTAAACCTGTCGGTCATCATCGCCTAAAAAAAGGAAGAAAAGACCTCTAGCCCTCGAATACTCTAATAGCGTCAGGGCCGGAAAATAACAAGAGTTGGTCAAGAGAGACTCGATAGAAAAGATCAATCCAACACTAGATAAAAAAGATGTAGTTCAAGCTAAGTTCCTTTAGGATTACCAAGCCAGTACGCACTGAAGTGAGCCCCTAAGGGTTAGATTTATCTTAGTTGTAACTATAAACAATCACGCTAAATATTTCAGTCTTACGTAAGTTCAGTTTTTTCTAAGTTATTTAATACTTACTCCGTCTTGTGACTTATTTTGTAATATAGGTTACGCGTTTCAGAACGTATGCTCCATCTTCAGACTTGCTCCTGAGAGGTTGTTAAAACATTAAAACACTACAAAACACACATAGCATACAATAAACAAATAACGTGCAAATGCGCGACAAGTGTACGCCAACGGTTCAAGAAAGACCCTTTTGAATGATATTTGTTTATTGTACGTTATGTGTGTTTTGTAGTGTTTTAATGTTTTAACGACCTCTTAGGAGCGAGTCTGAAGATGGAACATACGTTCTGAAACGCGTAACCTATGTTACAAAGTAAGTCTTAAGACGGAGTAAGTATTAAATAGCTTAGATTAAAAACTGTGACTTGGATACTGTTACTCAAAAATTGAGTTTTATTAACTTCAATTATTTATTTATTTTTGTCAGGTCGATGAATGTTTTGAAGTAGTTCTCGGGAATCACATTTTGATTATGTGTCAACGTTTGTACTTTGAATTATAATTAATCAATCATACAGATTGTCAGTATTGAATGGGGGTGGGGGGCTATAGAGTTATTACTCGCATCGTATTGAAAAAGCACTAATTATTTATGAGAAAAAATAAACAACTTTGTTCTGCCTTGAAGGTACAAGTAGTATTGTTCTATAGGCTTGTATTTAAGTTTATTGTAATTGCATAGATACTCAAATAAACGCTCAAACGATTGATGACGTTGTCACAATCTGCATTTTCAAATTTTCGATGCTCTATACGGAATCCAGCTTTGTTAGTTTTTAAATGTACTTTTTTAGGTCTGGGTCCTATGATGTATGATCATTGATGAAATTATGATCTTTCTACACATTTTTGTTAATGAAGCTGACAAAAATATTGTAAAAAGCAACCTTTATACGCGATTTGAAAAATATCGAATAACATATGGGATCTAAAAATAATTATCATCTTCAACGTAAATCCTTGGTAATATAAATTCCAAGGTCATAGGTAATATATATATATATATATAGATATATATATATGAAATATTGTAGAATAATTTATAAAATTACTGATGGAACTATATTTTCCAGTACAAATGGTAAAAAAACCCGATTAAATGTGTGCCCAGTAATGTATTTAGGGTTTATACCAAGTTTGTTCAGAATTGGATAAAAAACAAACAATATATACCCATTTCAAATTTTTTACAAATTGTTTGTGAATTTTTTATTGGGATTAATAGTACACAACTAGAGTACAGAAGGAAAAGAAAATTTAAAAACGAAATAGAAACCGGTCCAACCGTTTTAAACTATAGAGACAAGGGGACGTCAACATCCTTTGTATATTAATTTATTTTTTAATTGAAAATTTAGTTTTCTTAACTACTCTTCAGTTCGGAAGGTGTGAAACCTTTGTACACATTTCTAAAACAAAAAATATCAAAATTTTCTTCGAAATTTTTGTCGTCGTCTACAAACTTTGATGAAGTGGAAACATAAGATTTGTTATGCAAAAGCCATTTATAAAAATGTGTCTTAGAAAGCTTAAAATCAAACCAAACATCAGCTCGTTTGCCCTAGAAAGAAGACATCCCATTAACTGTATGTACCGTATGAAAAATATGTTTTTGCTCTGTTTATTGCTCTGAAATATTGCTCTGTTTTTGAATTGTCCCCAATTGTGACTCCATTACCAAACAAAATTTGCTAAAAAACGTTGATACTGGGGAAAGGTTAAAAAAGCTTTTTTATATAATCGAAGAGTTTCTTTTATTCACTATGAAAGATTTGCAATTCTGTAAAAAAATATATTTTGATAAATACATAAATTAAATAAGACAAAATTATTGCAGAAAATAAGTAATGAAATTATTATATTGTCAGAAAAAAGGTTAGGTTAGGTAAGAAAAAATAGAGACCTATCACGAATTTAAAATTAATCTGTAAGTAATTTGTTATTATTGTTAAAGATAGAATAAAACTCGAACACAATATCTCACAAAAATCAAACGCGTTTCAACGATAAAATAGCCATCCTCAGTGATACATCTTCTACAATCACTAAACTACAACTTTATACAGTTATATAATATAACTATATTATGAGATATTGTAGCTCGTGTATCACTGAGGATGACGACTTTGTCATTGAAACGCGTTTGATTAAGTAAACGTAATTTTTATGAGATCTAGTGTTCCGAAATTTAATCCATCTAATATAATCTCACAGGTCAAGTTCAATATTTATTTATATTATTATTAAAGTTAAACAAAAACAAGGAATTTGATGGGTATTTTCAACATAATTCTTACTCTGAATTTTATAATTATAATAGCTTCTCTCATGAAGGCGACTTGTCACCAACCCGTTCTAGTTGGTGTCTCGGTTGTGGAAGGCTTTGAAGTTGTATGAACACTCGCAACTTTACAAGCATATCAAATGTTTTGAGAAATAAAAATACGAAATTACAATTGTAAACATTTGTTTCCTAACGCAATAGCAAGAAGAGTTACTTTACTTTAAAAATTTAGGAGTGAGGAATTTTAAAATGTTCTTCGTTTGAAATTTTTAATACAATTTTTTATTTTCAAATCACTATCAATTTTGTAACTTCTTAAAAAGAATTTTATTTCTATGTCTGTTGTTCAGAAACGACGTACAACAATAAAAGCTCTGCGTCGAAAGTCAAGTGAAATTTTAGGATAATTCAGAAGTCTATTTTTTCGCTATTAAAAATAACATTGCAGGCTAAATAAAATGATGCACATTTAAACAAAAACGTTTTTAGACATACAAATGCCTACCACATACATTATTACACCTGTATTTATTATTTATTTTCTAGATAATAAGCGGACAAAACCCAATTTTATAACCTGAATAAACATCATATGTTTATCAATTACTCAAGAGATATAATTTAGGTTGACATCCACAGTTATGACAATAATGTGTAGTATTTCTGTGCAGTTCCAGATTGTTTAGTATTATTTACAATGATTTTAAGTTTTTTAAAGAATAAATAAAGAGTTTATCAATATAAAAGAAAAGTTATAATTGATACAATACTTTAAGGTTTGAAAAAGAAAAACAACGTGTTAATTTTCTAGTAGACAGAGCGAATAAAAACTAACTATATTCCCCAAGACAGACAAAAAGAAACTATCTTTACAAGATTGATCCAAATGGCTTTAGGACTCCTAACATACTCGTATGTTACACATGTACGAGTATATATGGCAATTTTTTACTTTCTCACATATACGTTGTATGGAGCATGTTATGAGATTGTCAATAAATCGATGTCTAGTTTTTTGGCGGATACAGTATACCCCCCCCCCCCCCCCCCCAGTTGTTTTGTGGTGATTTCTATTTGTCTTTTGTCTTATATGCAATGCTTTTTCTACAGCGCAAAAGCGTGTGGACTGATTTTAATCAAATTTTGTATGTATCATATCTCCAGACTTTTTTCATTGATAATTCAAAATTTAGGGTTACCTCCCATAAAAAAATAAAATAAAAAAACACGAAACTACAATTTTCTCAAAATTATTTTAATGATTTTAACCAAATTTTAATCAAGTGTAGTCCATAAGGAATTAAACGATATCTTTTATATGTTAGTGAAATGTGAAGATATAATATTTTATGTTTTGTTTTAGTTTAAAACCTCAAGAAAAACAATTTCAAAAATAATTAACCTTACCGCCATTAAAAGATCAATTTTAATCAAATTAACTAAAGATGAGGAGGTGATTATGGTACAAGTGAAACCAATTTAGGCCCTTATATATAAGCGTTTCTCCAAATACGGCGTCCAAGGTTAATTTTCACTCTATTATTTGCCAACTACAGAAATTAATTTTTGTTGCCGATTAGTTTTGATGAGGCGATGATGACAGAAAGGCTTTTCGTCTTTAAACTACAAGGAAAACAGACTATTTAGTTTTGAATAGTTCAGTTCTCTTTAGCTCCTCCAAAAATATTACTTTATGAGTTCTCCGTTAAGGTTTCCAAACCTCTATATCAAAATCTGTATAAATTATTACGCAGTTATCTATCATATTAACTAATTTTGAATTTCGTGTTTTAAAAAAAAAGATAAAAAACACAAAAATATTTTTTGAACAAAAATTATATAAATTTTTTTTTTTATTTTCGAGAAATTAAATACTCAATAAATAATTGAATACAGTTTATACAATGTATTTCTTGTGTTTAGTAGAGTTTGTATATTCATTTATAGTCATATATTCATTTACTGCGATATATTCGAGGACGGATATTTTAGTTGTATTTTAAAATTCAAATTCTGCTTGGTTTTAGTGTTAAATCAACGAGTATCTTAGATATGGAGGTATAGAGCATGTAGCATAAACTGTAGTTTGTTTAATTTGCAGCGGATATTGACATTGTTTTAGGTCATTGACATTACTCTAAGATTTGATCGAAACCGTTTTATGAAAAATATGACTTTCCATTTTTAGTTTGACCTTTTTACATAATATTTTACGTTACTAAAAAGGAATAAGCAATCATTAGTGCAACTTCACAATTTGAGTAATGAAATTATGTCGTAAAATCCAATATTTCAAAGAAAATTCGATCGAAAAATATTTATATTTTAGGAAATTCGATAATTCCGACGATAATAGGTTTTTCAAGAATTGTCACATTTTATTTCCTCAGGATGAACATGGTTTTCTGATAATTTTATACGGAACCATCATAAAATAAAATTGTATAAAATATAAAACAATTCTCTTTAAGACATTTGTGTGGATTTACATGATTCGACAATTTGTAGACATTATAAGTAAAATTGTCGTGAATTGTCGTACGACTTTAAAAAGTGTGTTTTAAGCTAATTTAAAAAAAGAATCTGTACTTAAAACATTTATTAATTATACAATTAAATTATACTTTTTTACATTTATTTCCAAGCATAATAAAAAATACTTTTCTTAAACTTCCTAAGTACAATTATTAGTGTATTTTACATTCTTGCTATTCCACTTTAAAAAATTCGTCAAACATATTATTGTTATACATAAAATATTAACTATTTTTGAGAGGATAATTAATTACGTAAACATTTGAGACAACATAATTAAAACATATTCTTTATTAAAACAGTGTTCTTAATATATATAATTAATATAATATTTCAATCGTATATATAATTATACTTTTTGAAGTAACTTAGTTTAAATTACTAACTACATAAGTATAAATGAAGAGTGAAGGATTTGGGACTTTAGTTTCCCAATTTTTAGTTAACTTCCAAAAAATTTATATTTACGTTTTCCCTCATAGAAACTCAGACAATCAAAACTATGAAAATGTCCACAATTTAAAAAAAATAATGTAACATAATTAACTTTTTTTTACTGTATTATATGCATTTACTTTGTTTTACATTGTTATAGTATTTTTGCTTTAACTATTTATTGTAAGTTAAACTATATATATTTTTTAGTATAATATTTATTTGGGACTAGCTCTTAAAATAAAAGTCTCTATGTATGTAATATATACATTGCACAGATACTTTAATAGAGGACAGGAAATAGTCTTATTATAAATAAAATCAAGTCTAGATAAAGTCATATTTTAACGAATTTATCTCTGTATAATGGTCAACTGTCAATGGATTTTCAATACAATGGATGTTCCCGAACTATTTATAAAAATAAAGCTATCACTGTAAACATTTCACAGAGACTTTGCTAGTCACTGTGATATCGTCACTATCCAGAATTTCTAAGATAATTTTTACTCGAAATTTTATTAATTAAATGTATATATTATAAGACAATCTTTGGAACGATTATACTTAACAAAAATATTTCCATACAATTTGAGTACTTACATTTTTATTCTTTCTTCTTCTATAAAAAAAATACTACATCAATTTTGAAACTCACTCATATTTCAAGTGATTTTACACCTGCGATAAAAAAAAAAAAAGCTTGAATTATGCCTGTAAACTTTCCGTGCACAAAACCTTCTCCGTTACGTTCGCTCGTCTAAAGTAAACTACCACTAAAGTATTGTAATCCTACACCGGTCGTCAAAACTGAATTAGGTTCTGTGAATGAACTTTTGGAAAAAAGATCAATTTACACCGATTTATTACTGCTTACGATGCTATGTTTATGGTACAATGTTTAATGCGGAGTCGGCAAGGAGGAGATCGAGTTTATTAGCATCAAAAGTACAAAGTAAGTAGTTTTTACGTGAAAATACAGCTGTCAATGAAATGGACAAACTACTTCCTCAAGTCAGGTTTTACATGGGTAATTTAATAAAATCGTTTTAAAATTACGATTACCATAGAATTTACTATTTATTTTAGTATAATCTGTCATGTTATACGGCTAAACTTATGTTTCATAGATATCTGACTTCGATGGTAAAACATGTATCATCGATGCATAATGGCAAACTGTGTAAAATAAGACAGCGGTTTCTAGACCTATAGGTAAGACGTTATTTATGAAAAATAATTTTTAACATTTCTCATTTTTAAAGGTGTTAAATTTTTTGTAATTCTCGATCTCTCGTGTCATTGACCTCGATGCGAGTTTCACTGAAATAGGTTTAGTAGTGTTTGAGATAAATGAAAAAATAACAGCCCCAAACTAACCCACTGACGTGTAAAATATATATTCTTATTTCACATAAACCCAATTTTCTCGTTTTCTTATGAACTTCATGTTATTGCCTTCCATGAATAAAAATTCTTAAACTATTCCTCTTACAAAAAAAAAAAAAAAAAAAAAAAAAAAAAAAAAAAAAAAAAATGTAAAGTAAAATAATTATAGACTATAAAAGTAAAATAATAATATTACACGAAAACCTTTACTACAAACCATGACTGTAATGTTACCCTTCATTATATGGAAATCACTTAACAGATTCCAACTTCTGCAGTAACAAATTAAATTTATCCATATTGAATATGAACAGCCCACATATTGTGACTTCATTTTACTTTCTCTGTTAAACACCAGTTACTATTAACTTCCTTTATATAAGGTTAAAGTTTAGTAAAACAGTTTACTATATCTGCATGGCGTGGTAGAATAAAATAAGTTAAACCTTTCTAGAAAGTTTATTAACCAAGAAAGAAAGCTGAAAATATAATAAGTTAGATATAATATTTATTTGCTTGTAGTGTCGAGTAAATTGTTTTCCATGAAAGTCTATTTATGCATCGCCTATTTCATAAAACACACCTGCAAATCTATTTGTGTTCTTGCAAATCTCTGCCAGTTGTTATTTTGTAACAAATAGTTTTAGGAGTTTCCTTAGCTATTGGGATTTTTTAGATTTTTACTTTCTTGCCTCTCTGTATTTTAAAAATTATATCCACATTTTATGATTTTTTGTTTTTAATTGGGCTTTAAGATTTAAGGTGGTTTAAAGAGTTTATATATATATATATATATATATGATGCGTGTCTTATTCAACTTATAATTCAACAAATTAGATAACAATTTGCAGATTTTAATTCTGCAAGTGATTATACCAACCTTACTTCTTACACGAAGAAAAATGTAATTCTGAACCCTGACTTCGAAAAAAAAAGTTATATTCATATAGTTAGATCAGGAATGGCCGATAACGAGCGAGGGAAGTGAAGGTTGTTCAGATATCTAAAGCTGCAGGATCGTCAGGACCGAGACAACTGGTATTAGTGAACCTGGTGGATACTGTTTGTTATATTAATACGAAGCCTTCATTAGAACCTAGCTGACGCAACGATGTCCAGAAAGTAGTGATACATACAGACAATTTCTAGGTTATGTTTAAACAAACTTACCTTACACTACGTTATCCTTTGATCTACCAATATAATTTAACATTTCCTACAATGCCCGAGAGATCAAGTTTTGGTATTATGTTTAGAGCATCTGAGTGTATTAGATTTATGATGAGGCCCGATCAAATTGTAAGTGTATTTTATGCTCCACTTTTTCAATATGTGGAAAACTAGTCACCAAGCAAATAAGCTAACACGAAATTATTTTTACTATCATTGAGAATCATATATTCTAAAAACTCTCTCCTTATTCTTTCATACCATGGCTCAAGTCCTAAGTGGCTTTAATTTTCGCACTTATAAAAAGCAAACTCACTTTGTTTATCACCTCTGCATTAGATACATAATGTAGGCTATAAACTTGTTAACACAAAATCACATACAGCTAAATCATAAATGCTAAATTTTCACTTTCATCAAGAAGCAAACTTAACTCACCTTTTGATGTTCTAGGCCTAAGGCTTCAGTTATTGTAAGGGGAAAGATTTTTCCATTCGTTTACTGGTTTTAACCTTGCTAAGAATACCATCAAGCTGCGGAAAATAAACAGTTGTTTTAAGGTTTACAGGAAAGAAATCTCTTCTAAAGTTGGCATCCTTTTTGAAATCTGAACAACTTTTAAGTTTACAGTGACAAACATAGTGAACGAATTGAACCGACTTTTTATGTCTAATTTATCTGTAATCAAACTGAAATTCCGGCTACAAAGTGGTTTATTAACTATTGTTCTTTAATTATGAGCTCACATAATTACATTTTTAGCAAATACTTTTTTATTTTTTCGTAGAAAACAAATTAAGTCATTATTAGATTGCCAAACGTCACACTTAAGTAATTTTAAGAAAAATTGTTTAAAAGTTATTTCATGAACAACTATTTGAAACGGCCGACATTTAAAAATGTACTGACCGATTTTATTGATTAAGGAACTAGTTAAACGATCTGTAAAACCGCGCTTACATAGGCCTACTAATTTGCGACCATTGTAGCGGTTTTATAATGGTGCTAAATTACCCAAGTGGATAGGATCGATGGACATTTCATAGTCACGGGTGAAAGAGTCTTTAGGAGGGAGATCCCAATAAATAGAATATCTACATTAATACATGTAGGCCTAATTAGAGTTTGTTTTTAAGTAGTAAAATTAATAAATGATATAGGGATGTTAATGATGGTATAATAGTACCTATATGTAACTTATATTTAAAAGTGTAGTTGGTATTTGTGTTAATTCTTATGTACTGATTCATCCCAAGCTTCATTTGTACAAAAGAATCTACAGTAGAGTTGAATAGTTAATAATTGTATGTATATATAAATATATATGGAAAAATTATTTTGTCTAAAAACTCCTCATTTTCAACAAACTTGGAAAATTTCCATCTCATAAAATGCTTGGTTTAGTTCATTAATCAGCGAATTCAGTTCATATATTTTATTTCAAGACGACAGCTAGTCAATTTTGTCAACTTTATCTAGGTTGCACTTTTAGAGTGTTTTATGTGTTAAACATTTAAAATATGGTCAAATACAAAATACATCACTAATTAAATGTACGCTGTTTTTGAAAAAAATAAATAAACAACAAATTCAATAAAAGTGTTCGATGATTATTTTAGATTTTCCCCTGCCTAATTTTAAAAATAATTTTGTCAAAAAAATCACCAAATCTTTTAAAGATTATTATCAGTTTAAAGTGGTAATTCTGTTTAAAGTTTCAAAAATCTGCTATTAAATTACGGTAAACCACAAAAGGAGTTTTAAATTAGATTCCTATAATATAATATTAAAAAATAACAATGCTACATTTCCTTTGCGTTTAAAATTCGCCTTTTGCGGACTGAAGTTTTATTATTGTTAATCCATATTGATTTTTGTTCTAAGAAATCAAGAAAAATAAATTTGTAAGGGACGCATTTTACACATAATAGCTTCAACTGTTTTTGAACAATTTCCAAATATATCATCTGTACGTCTTTTTGAAACTAAGCACTTCTGCCAGTGCCATTGATCTTCATATTCAACTGTGGTTAATCGTATTAAACTGTGCCATTTATCTTAAGGAAAGATTAACAGAACTGTGGAATGTGAACACACACAATGTCTTCAGAACATACTCTGCCAATACAATTTTATTCAAAACAAGTTCGTCTATCACTTACTCCGTCAGCTGGTACATTTACTCAAAACAACTTTTTAACCGCCAGGAAATAAAAGCTTTCCAGATAATGAGTGCAAAACACCCGCATGAATGCACGATCAGCTGAGATGTCAATACGCCTCTAATACTTATTAATTGGTTCTTTGTTACATATTTTAAAAAAATACTTGATTCTTGGAAATGCACAGCAAATGTCTTTCAATATTAAAACTAAAAACCTAGGGTCTTTTTAAAGCATTTATTTAGCAATACTGTAATTCTGTTCTATTCTGATCACAATATTGTCTAGTATTGATTCATATAAATATGATAATATTTGAGCCACTTTATGCATTTATCTCACAAATAGGTTGAACCATCATTATATAGGCTACTAAATTAGTCAATGCATTCTTTAGATGTATACTTTTGTTCTTTATTCCATTTTGGTTTACAACAGCTCTAAATACATAATTATTAAGTTATAACAGATGTGAATACCTTAGTTTTAAGATTATAATAGCTGTAAACACATAATTATTAGGTTATATAATCAGCCTGTTATTTTTATTATAAGGTATTTGTTTTGCATCATAATTATAACAACTATAAGTGTTGCAATTTTGAAAGGTTACCTGTTTATAATGTTGAAAAAGGTGATCACTTTTTGTTTTTGACCAATCCATAAACAATAAGTAAATAAGTCTAGATGTATCCTCTTTGCAACATACTGTTAAAACCTACTTTTTGTCGTTTTCATTAATCCCGGATTTTAAATTTTGGTTTGCCCCAAAAAACGTTTTAAATCATAAATAATTTCATAATCATTTTCTCTAGATTTGTCTATACACACGAAATACACGAAGAATGCTCAGACGTTTTTAAAATGACGATTTATTTTTTATTTTAATCCAACTTTGTTTGTGATTAATGAAACTCTGAGAAATATTTGCTCCCTACTTTTTTTTGCTTCTTCTGAAAAATATATCCACAGCAATTTGTCTTGAATTAGACTTTTTATTTGTTATGTCTTAACTAATTGCTTGATAGCTTTTTCATAATATTTTTAGGTAGACATAAGTTTTATTAATCGGTTACACAGAGTTTAAAAACAAAATTAAAGAATATACCTAAACACTGAAAAAAGGATAAAAGCGCACACGCACATACATACACAAACGGTTAATACACGACCAGGCTTACAAACATTACAACAACTTTCCTACACAAAACCAAAGTCTAAAACAAGCAAACTTTTTTGCTGCTCTTTATAACAATATATCGATGTTTTACATTCCGTTATAGAAAATTACGGCGACATCTTAGAAAATCCAATATCTTAAAATTGGCTATAGAGGGTTTTAGCCAAAAAACCCTCATTTTAGTACATTGAGGGTTTTGATCCAAGCAATGTATAAACCTGGAGAATTTAATTCCTATGAATAACAAGCCCAATAACCGGTTAGGGTTTTTTGTTGTTGATATTTTCCCATTTTATCCAAATATTCATTACATTGTACAAAAATCACTTTAGCAGATTTTAAATACAAATATGAATCATTTTAAAACACAGTTAGATTATTTTCAATAGTTTTTTACCAATAATTCGGAAATATGAGTATTTAGGACTGAGACCAAATATATTTTGGTTTGGTTCTTAAAGCCAAAAATAAAATAAATTTATTAAAGGTTCATTAAAAAATATTTAAATCATGTATGATAAAATTGAAAACTTATGTTTTAACTATATGTCAGGAACTTTCAAGTTTTAAATTGTAAAATTACAAAAGAATTTGCAGATTCAGTAAAAAATGTGCCATCACACAAAATTTGGCCATCCGTTTGTTATATAGAGAAAAGCATAGACAAGTCAGACAGAATATATAGGGAGTCCCAAAAACCACTTTTATGTAAAGACGGATATTTTTATGAAAAATTCAAAAAAAAAATTTTTAATATGATAAACCATTCTCTTCTCTATTTTTTTTTTTGTGGAAAAGGAAAAATATTTGGCGAGGGATAGCTTGAAACATTTTATTCTTAATTACCGAACTTATATTTTTATAAAACTTGGGGTCCCTTTGTTTTTTACTTTGGCCTTTATGTTTCAACTCAGCATTTTCAAAATGAGTAGTTTTTTTAACCATCCATTAAAAATTAATAAAACATCCTCGTTACCCGGTTGAGTTGGTTTGTATTAAAGTTGCATGTTCTCATTTCCTCATTAAAGAAAACAAACTTAAATTTCAAGTTATGAAATAATAAAATACTCTTTGAGTTGTGGATAAAATATGTCACACCACACACTAAATTTGAGTTCATTTTTATTTGGCGGAAACGCTTTTGGTTACAACATTTAGTACAACAAACTATTTTTTATATTTCCAAAATAAAAAATTCTAGACTTAATTAATTTGATTTATTTATTTTTTTGTAAATGCAACATTGTTTATATCTGATTTTCTTAATTTGTTAAACAAGCCTTATTTTAGAAATTTACGATTCTTTAAGTCTTATTACTATTCTGTTATATCTTTAAAAACGTAATTTGATACGCCCTCAAATGTAGAATACACAGTTACAATTGTTCTGCATTACAGAATTTAGAGAAGTTCTTTCTTTTTTAACCAAAAATATGCTAAAGATATGTTAGATGAAACATTTTAATCTTTTACTTTCTAATTCCAAATTCGCTCTCTGATCAACGTAAGGTATGTAACCTTCACACAGGTAAGATAACCTCACTTTTTAAATGTTATAACTTTTAAATCAGCAATTAAATATTTTTATTTAAACATATTATAAATTATGTATTTGATGCCATAAATAATTCTTTTATTCGTGCATTTAGTATATATACGAAATTAATATATATTCCTATGTATTCTCTAAATTACCCCTTTGCATTTAAATAATATTTTTTTTCGTTCTATTGCAACAACTATTACGAAAATATATTATATTTTGTTACATTATTTAGTGTATTTTATTATTTTCTATGCCTATTATTATAGATTATAACGTATTAATTATCGATTTCTGTACATAGATGTAGAATAGTACAAAGTTAATACTAGACCAAATTTTAATGTTTAATCTTAAAACAATGTCTTTTATTTAAATTTAATTATTATAAACAAAATTGTTTGCATGCCTTAATATTCATAAATTTAAACACTCTCCCTAAAAGGTTATATAATAAACAATTACCTTTATTTTACGTGAACGCCGTTAGAGCCCGTAAAACCCCTACCAATGTAACCAGTGATGTAACTTAAAAACTAAAAAAAATACACAGAAACTCACATTGTACAAAAATGAAATAAAAACCAACACATTTAAATGAGAGCGAAAAAAAAAAATAATGAAATAAATTAAAATAAATTATGTAACACCAAAAACAAAAAACAAAAAACTAGTCACATTTAAAAGCACTGCACCAAACACACCGGTAAAATATGAAATTGATTAACTTTGGGTTTTATTGGGGTATGAAACGACGAGTTTGGAGGTTAGACTTAGACTAAGTCGGGCTTGTACGAGTATGCCCGGGCTGTTACTCGACGCATGCGTTGTACACGCGCCTTAAACGTATAGTCTGTTTACTGAAAGATAGACATTTCAAGACGTCCCGTTCTGCACGATTATTTATTGCACTTAATAGTAAAAACATTTTTGATTGTTGATTTTTACCAAGAATTCACATGGAAATTTCTTTTTAGTATAATATAATATTTAATTAGGCAATGTTGGTTTTTGTCATTACTTTTTTTTTAATTTGCATATAATATAGTTTTAAACTTATTATTCCATTATTAATAATTAAATAAAATGGCAATTTGTACTTCCACAATTATATTAATTGTTTTATTACTTTAAAAACGTCACCTCAACTCCATATTATCACTAAAGTTTTAAAGTAATTTAATAACTAAATGTATTTTTTATTTTTTTTTTACATTGGTTCTAAAATCTTAGAAGTTATCTTTATAAACTAGATTTAATACTTTCACTATAATCAATCAGTATTATGAAGTCTGTCAGTAATTTAGGTACAAATATAAATCTGTCCAAAATGAAATAGATCATTTCACAAAAAAACATTGTTAAATGATCATAGATTTGAAATGAACACTTTAAAATTTTTATTTTTTATTCATTTTTTCGTGTTTTAGGGAAAAAAGTTTATTAGCTTGTCAGAAAATTGTACCACGGATGCAGGAGAGTTTAAAAATATATATATAATTATATAGCTTACAATTTTTCCAGACACAACTGTTTTCAAAAATCGAAGTAGATGGTGATTTTCCTTACTGTAAAACGTACATAATTTCTAATTAATGGAAGAAATTTATCACATCAGATTTTGAAAAAAAGTGTTTGAGAGAATAGCACACTCTATATCACTTTCGTCATCCCCCTGTGATGTATCGTCTCAAAAAAACTGCTAAATTTAAATGGACAAAACTCTCGTTTTCTAACGAATTCGAAAATACAAAATTCGTAAGCCTATGTTAAATTGCTTTTACGATTAATACTTCATACTATTCTTATAAACACCTGCTACAAATCATTTGATTTACAACCTACGATTTTACAACTAAAGACCAATATTTTATTATTTTAATTTATCAGTTACGCAAAAAATAACTACCAAACTGTTTAGAAGTGGCAAATCCGATTTCATTTAAATTTAGCACTTTGTGTGTATATTCTAATGGCGAAGCACTATATCGATTTCATCCAAAAGTTTAGTTTTCACTAGTTTAATAACATTATAGCCCATTATTGAGGGCTCAATACATTTATGTCAATCTCCAAAGAACTTTTTGTTTATATCGTTAATGTTATTTTAATTAGATTTGTAAGTCATTCCTCGTTTAAAATATTCAGAGAATAATTTCGTTAAAATGATGTAATTTTTTTAAATAACGATGTTCAAAAGTTCAAAATTTCCCCGAATTAAACGCATGAACAATTTTACAAAGTTCCGCGTTCACAGGTGTAACATGTATCCATATACAAACTGGAATTACGGATGTATAATTGTCAATACTTAGATCCACCTTATCAGAGATACTTTTACGGCCCCTATTCCACTAAAGGTCATATATGAGACTGGCACACATCCAAAGGTAATTTTTTTACATTGTTAGAACAAAATAAATTTGAAATCGTCAGAAATATTTACGATGGTACTGTTTTCTTAAAACTGTATGAAGTCAGTATTAATTTATAACAATATACAATGTACTAAAATAATAATAATCGTACACTTTTCTTTCTATTGCAAATGTAGCTTTTGTACATCAACATGAGATCATGAAATATGAAGCGACAATATCTAAAACACATTTTATACCCAAGTGTGGGTTAGTGAGTTTCTTCTCAACAGTCGCAATCAAACAAAATATAATACAGTTTAAAAACAATTGATTTAGAGTTTTCCATGAAAAATGAAACAGCTCAAACGACAAACAGATTTTGTTCAAATTTTGTGTAGGAATATTATTTCAACTTCAATAGTCCTTTTTTTTTTTTGTTAACTCAAAATTGAGAGTACCTGACAAAAAACCAAAACACAAAATTGTCTCTCAAATCTTGGTGAAATTTGGAGAATTACTACGCAAACCAATCTAACGAGAGACCTGTAATAATGAGACTTATGACTTACGAGTACGAAAGAAAACAAAAGTCAACGTTCATTTTGAAATTTTCTTATTTATTTACGACCAGTGATTTCTATTACGTCGAGTTTTATTACGTCTCAACCAATGTAAAGGTTGAGATTCTGAACCTTAACATAATTTGGTCAAATTAAGATAAAACTCACCTTGGCTATATTTTGATGGCGTCTTCAGTTACCATATTTTACCCTCTAAGAAGGCTTTTTCTGTTTATTTTCACTGTAAAACGATAACTCCTTCACTGACATTTTTGGAAGATGTCAATTATTTTTGTTTACCTAAGCTTTTATTTTGTGACTGTTATTCCTAAGAAAATTATTGCAATATGTGAAGAAGATCATTTATATGAAGGTTAGGTTAGAATAAGTTGTGTTTCGAATTATTCAATTTGTCGTTTATATATTATTATTATTATTATTAGCATATTTTTGATGTATGGGTATAAATAAGGCAAATAATATGTATGCGTTTTTTAATATGTATGTAAGTATGTGTGTGTGCTAGTGTTTAGGTTAGGTTAGGTTAAAATGTTAATGTGTTTTTAAATAAAATAATATATATATGTAAAATGCCTAATATCAAAAGACGCTAATTGTGATTTACTACCCTTAAGATGATGACACATTAAGGAAGGGAAACATTTAGAATTACTACTAAAAAAGTATGGAGTGACTAAAGTTATAGATATAGCGCTATTATATATATATATATATATATATATATATATATATATATATATATCATATTACACGAACTTTTAAAACTTTTACCAAAATAGGCTATAATTGGACCAAAAACTTTCAGTATAAAATTAATTTTATTTTCAAGCTACCTAAGTTTCCCTATAAAAATTATTTATCGTCAATAATTTCCCAAGACTTCCTAGAGGGGAGTGACCATTTGATCAATACTTAATTCAAAAACATGAAATAGTAAACAATTCAAAGCAATTATTTTAAATTTAAGAGATGAGTTTTATGAGTTTGCATTTATAAACAAATTTTTCGTATTGTGTCTAAGGATTTTGGTATTACTGATAATGTTCATGGCATTGCGTTTAGGATCAAATAAGACGTGAATTTCGTAATTCTGTTAAATATTATTGTCGTTTTTCATATCTTGTGTCATACCTTGTCGTAAATTTTGTTTTTTAATGAGTATATCATTATATGTATAAAGTTTTCGCGTAGCCTATATTCAAATTGAACCAAATTACTTGGAACTAATTTTGTTAAAATTGTAGTTTAGTTTCTGAAAATCTTACAATTTTGCTCTTTTAATACCCTCTAAATACTGTATATCGTTATAAAAATAATAAAAATACATTTTATTTAATTAAATTCTATAATTGATTATTTAGGTCTACTTTACGGCGAACACGTCATAATGTATATTTGTTGTTTGTTTCTCGTTTCTCCACTATTCCAATAATATATTTTAATATATATTTATTCATTAATATATAATGAAAATTAATTTTCTCTTTGTCATGTGAAAAACGGGTGCAACGGAAAACCTTAGCATGCTACATATTTGGATTTTACAAATCAAAAGGAACATAATTGTTCAGTAAAATACTTTCTAATTCTCCTTCGCTTGGCAGCTATATTGTTTTTATACAAAAATAATTTTAATATATATATATAACTTTTAAAATAGATAAAATATTAGGTTAATATTCTGTATATGTTATGCACTTTATATATTACGTTTTACTTGAAACAAAAACTTATTTTCAAAACGACGGGCGTTTAAAACAACTTGAAAGCCGAGAATTTTACAAAGAATTTATAAGATACAAAATATTGATTTCGTTTTAACGGTAAACAAAACTGTTTTTTATTTTTTCCGTACGTCAAAGGATAACCGCGTCATCGAGAAGTAAGGTAATCTACTGGAACAGTTCGTTTTAGCACCGGTATCACTGCGAACACCCAATTTGAAATGAAACATTTCTACTCCAGTAATATGTACTGTCAAAGATAATACTCGTACAATTAAAATTTTGAACCGATAAATATAATAACTAAATTTTTACAAAACAATTGAATGTCTTAAATTATGATTTACAACGTAAAATTCAATGTTATGGGTTTATTATTATTATTATTTAATTTTTTATAGAAAATCATTAAAATACAATATTACCTACTAAAAAACATTTTATATTACAGCTGAGCTATGCTTCTTAACTGCGTCTACTTATGTGTTTTAAACAATATAATTAATTATTAACGCATCCAATTTAACACAAATTCGCCATTTTTAAATTGTTTAGAATTTCATTTTTTGTTTTGGTATGTTTCTATGTAATAAATTTTATTATTATTATTATTATTAATAATAATTAATATAACTCACAATACATTTTAGTAATTGACTAGTCATGGGTGTTGTGTAATTACCGAGAAATAATGTTTTTAGTTTCTTGTCAATAACTGGGTTATCCTTTGACTTACTAGAAACATTTACAAAACTTTTTTGTCATTAAAAGAGAAAAATACTTTGTATTTTGTAAATTCTTTGTAAAATTAACGGCATTCAAGATATAGAAAAATAAAAATTTTAAACGGCCACCATTTTGAAAATATGTAAAAAAGTTTTGGTTTTCAGCATATGTACTTGTGTAATGTAACATTTACAGTGTTATATCTAATATGAACTTAATATCTTACCTATTTCGAAAGTTATCATTTTTTCTAAAAAAAAGGGAACTAGAAAATGTTTTATTGATCATTGTGTTGTTCCTTTTGGATATAGGCTATATAAGGTGTCACGAAAACGGCCTATACGTTTTCGAATTTTACACACACACATACTCTCTCTCTCTCTCTCTCTCTCACACACACACACACGCAACAAACTTATAAGGTTTCTGATAAAAAAACTCCTTCATTTCACCATCAGAAGCAGAGTTATGAGTTTTGAGTTATGAGAGAGAGAGAGAGAGAGAGAGAGAGAGAGAGAGAGAGAGAGAGAGAGAGAGAGAGAGAGAGAGAGAGAGAGAGAGAGAGAGAGAGAGAGAGAGAGAGAGAGAGAGAGAGAGAGAGAGAGAGAGAGAGAGAGAGAGAGAGAGAGAGAGAGAGAGAGAGAGAGAGACAAGGATAAAAAAAACTCCTAATAATTATGTTTTACAAAATATATATTTTAATATTTATTTTTCTGATTTGTTATTAGTGTTATTTATTATATTTTCTTTTATAATTTAGGTTAAGACCTGGTATAATTAAATTATTAAGTTTTTTTTATTTATTAGGAACTATATATGTAATATCACTTAATTATCGCTGTGTTTTGTGTATTAGTTTTAATTTACGAAGTTAAAATAAAGTACTAGAATTAGGTTATGGACGAAGCTATACATTTTACGATGTTCTGCCAGTAAAGATTGATTGGATTGATTTGACTTGGTTGACTGAACCACCGTAGGCACTACATTGTATTTACTAACCAAAGATGTTCGAAACCTAATAAAGGCTTCCTACTTATGACAAATTTATCTATAATATTTACATAGTTATTTGAATAACTCCCGTTAAATTTCCCTCTACTTTAAATAATCTTCACGTTTTGTATTAAGTACTCCAACTTTATGAATTTATTTATATTGATAATGGTGTTAAACTTTTGATGATGGAGTGAAGCGCGGTAGAAAGCATCTCAAGTAAAAACATATGTTCCAGTGATATTATGCTGTTTTCATATCAACAATTCACTCCCTTAGAAATAATGACTAATGTTCCATCGACACTAACACCATCTTATGGCCCAGGTGTTAAGGAAACGTCCAAATATCAATTACTGCCAAATTGTCCCCCCTACCTACCTCCAGTATAATCAATTTGTAAATAGAAAACACAAAAACTCCGGTTGTAACATACCGCAAGTTGTAGTTAGTTAATAACACAAGGTAGAATACACGCTTGAGTGACGTCACCTGTTGAAGCTATGAAGCGGTGACCAGATGCGATGTGGTCGTTGTGGGGCATGATACAGATCTGGAGGATTTATATTAGGAAATAAAAGTAAGGCAATGAACCTTATGAAATGTTCTAAAATGTGCATTCATTTTTTTAAATTTCTTCACTTGCAAGCGGGTTAAGCGAACCCCATCACCGTAATTCAGTTCTATGCCTCTAGAAATGATAATATGTATGGAAGATATTATGTCACTCCTTCCCAGTCCTACAAATTCTTATGTGATACTGACTAAACTATTCTTAAAATGCTCCCTGACAACTCCTTAATCTAAAATATTAAGCTTAGCAAGTGAATAATATTTTTTAAACAAACTAAAAATGAAACAAAATTTTAAGTCAAAGGTTCTTGCGTCTTGATAAAACGTACGCTGATCACGACAATATTCCGAAAAATTCAACACTCCAAATTATATCCCAAAAATGTACAACTATTAACTTAATTGCCCTAATCGGTGCAAGCAAAACAAAGCAGTAATGTAAAACGAAATGGTGAACAAATAGTGCATGTAGAAATGTTGAACATGTATGGTTTAGAATGGTAAATCCATAAATATGGTTAGAATTTATTCTAAATATAATTTTAAAACACACACTGAAGTTTTAACTTTAACATTATACAAATAATTTACCTCATTTTCTAGCATGTGAAACTACGTTTGTTTGCTCCAACAATTTCAGAAATGACTAATTAATTTTATCCTAATTTTAGTAATTAATTAGTATTACAGTTAAGCACAAAATCTGCCTATTTGATTTATTTTTTCTGAGCGATTCGTATGAAATTAACATGCGGAAACTTATTGTTTTTGACATAAAGATACATGGAGCCACCATTAAGGACGAGCTGCCATATTATATGTTTTACACATTATTAAACAATTTGCTTACACCACAAGATTAAATTTTGAAACAATTCACAAAATCGTTCACATATTGAAACAAATTTAACTAATTCGTTTTAATTTTTGTTTAAATAGATATCAAATACAGTTCAAAATATTACTAATTACACAATGAAATCGAAAACTGCTTAACTACTGCAGTTTTTAATAATAATGTTATCATTTTCTTAACAGGACAATATTTCAGTGATTCAATCGTTATCCTTAGTTGCAAGCACTATACAAACTACTTTTTTCCTTCGTTTTTTTCCCGTGGAAGATGGAAACTCTAACATGAGACAAAGAAAATCCGGTACTCCCAATAGTGTGAGATTATTACTATAACCACCTCCCTTCCTGTGAGTACCCCTATCGCGGAGGACAAGGATTCAGGAATAGTTTTTTTTAAATACAGATAAACTCTTTTCATGGAGTTGTCCAGAAAATAAATGTGAAAGATCACAATGTTTTATATCCGCTTGAAAAGTGAGGTTAAAAACCTGACTCATATAGAGTCCAGTTAAGGAAAAACCTGGCGACAGATCATGCAGGATCACAGATTTGGTGGAAGAGGCTGGTTTTTGAGAGCCGTCCAACTTTTTCAGGGTGTGCGTCCAATGTAAAGGATGAATGTTACCTTACAAATACCTTGTTAAAAATAATAATATTTGGAACAAGCCTGTAAAGTTCAACTAAACCCAACCACTGTTTATTTTTAGTGGACCCTCCCTCCGCCACATCACAGATTGGAAAGAACCAAATAACACAGAATAAACCTTGTGTCCTGAATGACATTCTATGAAACATTCACAGATGCCGTTCTTGTTCAGAGTTTAGTATCTGTTTTTTTTAACGTTTATTAACAACCCTATTTATTTTAACAGTAGATCCAGCATATCATGTCTAACAAAATCCTTCTCTAGCATCAAGTTTTAGTTTCGAATTCCATAACCACAGTACAAAATTAAATAAATTTCTACATATTTACTTAGATAACTTGCAGGAAAATTCTGGGATATTGGCGAATTAGTTTTCTTTAATTCTTATGGTGTGTACTAAGTAATGACCCTAAATTTACTCGATCTGGTCGAATAAACGATGATTATTTACAAATTTCGGATTACACGGAATCCTGAAACCATACCTTTAAATTTATATTCGGTTCTAACTGTGTGTCGTTTTGGTGTTGTGGACTTTGTCCATTTATTACTGACCTAGTGTTTACTTCCTTCTGTTTCACAAATTACTCTTATAGTTTCCACATTATTATTAAACCTATTTCCAATTCAATTATATAATTTATCTTTGATAAATTCCAATAAATAATTTGTCATTTATCATGAAATTGGTATGTAGAGGACTAATAACTGTTGTCTTATAATGTTATTTGTACTACAATAACGGGAAAGTAATAAAACTGCAAATTTCAATTAAATATTAGAAATCTTAACCACACTGCAATACGCCACGATTGTCAAACAGTTTAAAGCTAAAGAGTGTGATCCCTGTTCTAATGACCTAATGATTAGGGGTTCGAGGCCCGGTTTACCCCGTATACAGTATTTGTAACTTCGTTATGCTGGTTTACCGTTATCACTAGTTTCAATTATAAAATGTGGTAAAGTAAAGTAAAAATTAAAACAAAACATATTGCTAGTTCATGTACATACATATTTCTAGGTACTCCCATATTTAAAATAATGATTTACAACGGTCGTAATGGTTTATCCTATTCATGGCTCAGAGGCAGGGATAACTCCTTAACCTCTCCTTTTAATCTAAATCTAATCTAGGCCCTTATCTATCACACACCTAACCCCTAGAACTGGTGTTCGGCATTTGATGAAACTTGGTTAGAAATTTAGCAAAATACGAATTAAACAAACTACACATAATTTATACTGTGCATTTTTTGTGACACCAATAGTATAAGAAACAATGAGGTTGTTTTTTCTTTATTTTTGTGATATTAATAGTAATAAAAATAAACTAGTGGTTTTTTTTGTATTTTTGTGATGTCACTAATACTCGATATAATCTGGTGGTTTTTCTTGTATTTTTGTGATGTCAATAATAATGGATATAATCTGGTGGTTTTTCTTGTATTTTTGTGATGTCACTAATACTCGATATAATCTGGTGGTTTTTAATGTATTTTTGTGATGTCAGTAATACTCGATATAATCTGGTGGTTTTTATTGTATTTTTGTGATGTCACTATATTCGATATAATCTGGTGGTTTTTATTGTATTTTTGTGATGTCAATAATACTCGATATAATCTGGTGGTTTTTATTGTATTTTGTGGTGTCACTAATAATGGATATAATCTGGTAGTTTTTAATGTATTTTTGTGACGTCAATAATACTCGATATAATCTGGTGGTTTTTAATGTATTTTTGTGATGTCAGTAATACTCGATATAATCTGGTGGTTTTTATTGTATTTTTGTGACGTCACTAATACTCGATATAATCTGGTGGTTTTTATTGTATTTTGTGATGTCAATAACACTCGATATAATCTGGTGGCTTTTCTTGTATTTTTGTGATGTTACTAATACTCGATATAATCTGGTGGTTTTTCTTTTATTTTTGTGAAGTCAATAATACTGGATAATTATAATTAGGTGGTTTTTCTTGTGATTTCAATAATACTCGATATAATCTAGTGGTTTTTATTGTATTTTTGTAATGTCACTAATAATGGATATAATCTGGTGGTTTTTATTGTATTTTTGTAATGTCACTAATAATGGATATAATATGGTGGTTTTTCTTGTATTTTTGTGATGTCACTAATATTCGATATAATCTGGTGGTTTTTCTTTTATTTTTGTGAAGTCAATAATACTGGATAATTATAATTAGGTGGTTTTTCTTGTGATTTCAATAATACTCGATATAATCTGGGGGTTTTTATTGTATTTTTGTGATTTCAATAGTACGCGAAATAAACTGGTTTGATTTCCTTGTATTTTTGTAATAATTAATAGTACTTGAAATAAATTAGTTAGGTTTTGTTATATTTTTATGGTATGTTTACGAGTGAAGAAGTCTTATGTAATTATTTGACTCATAAGTTTATAATATCTTGAACAAAATACGTAGTAAAATAATGTGAAGTTTCGTGACAATGACAAGCTCCTCAGAGAGAAAAACTATCGACAAGTCATATCAGTTTTTTTTCAGTTTATATTTACAAATTTTTATTTACAAAATAGTAATGTTAAGAATTATGTGTACCCAAATACAATGACGAATAGTTTGGATGCTTATACAAATAATTCATAGTTTTCCCGATTCTATGGTTATTACGAGCATTGTACTTTATTATGGAGATTCAATGGATAGTGTATTTCAAATAATTTACTGCGATACAGTAATAATATTTTCAACGCCCCCGGATCATAGACGTCCCTCCACACTGTTCTTGGTTGTCGTCCCACTATATCTATTTATGAAGGCAAACTTACATTGGCACTGATTTTTCCCCTGGTAAAAAATAAGAATATAATGTAGCTTTTGTTGATTTTTTTACGTTTAATTATTAGTAACCGCAAAGATCAGCCAAAAATGGAGGCTTTTTTTTGTTTTATTACCATACTTGCCAAATCTGTTCAACCGTTTATGCATAATAGGCATTGCGTTACAAAAGTGATTATAATAATTATTTTTATAAAATATGAAATCAATTTTTTTAAATAAGTAAAACTTAAAAGTTTTTACCAATACAATATACAGTGTGAGTCAAAAGTATGGATACACCCTGTTAAATTTTAAATGGATAAAGATAGAAAAATGAAACTCAGAACACCTTTCTAGGAAATAAAAGTGAACTTTTTAGTCACTATTACAACTTTGCCCATTTCCACAAAATGGGATTTTTGGGGGGCAGCTCAAAATTTTTAAATTTCTGAGTTTCATTTTTCTATCTCTATCCATTTAAAATTTAACAGGGTGTATCCATACTTTTGACTCACACTGTATATTTCTTCTCCGTGTAGCAATGTCTGAGAGATATCCATGTAGGTTTTTATCTGAGAAAATAAAAAGACATTTTTCAATATTATTACAAACTTAATTTATCCTTTTTAATCAAAACGAAAATTGTATAGAAGAAGGTGACTACTATGTATTGTTTTGCCTCTAGAAGCCTACATTGTCAAAATCTATACGGTCAGATATGATAAATAGTATATTTCATGACTAGGTCCAAATGTGAAGCTTTTCAATACAAGCCAAGTTTGTGTGTGTGTGTGTGTGTGTGTGTGTGTGTGTGTGTGTGTGTGTGCGTGCGTGTGTGTGTTTGTGTGTGTTTGTGCGTGCGTGTGTGCTCGATTTTTTTTTTAATAAACATCTTAACCTCAACAAATAAATAATGACTCGTTTAATAGTAAGAATCTTCCTTGAATTTCAATTCAAGGTTAATAAAATTTATAATGGCGACTATTTTGTAATAATTTTTTTCAAAATTAAATTCCTATCTGTATATTTGACGCTTGTTCCTATCTCTTTGTCACAGTTTTTCTATCTATATACGATATTTATTGATAAAATAATAAAGATGCATAGTTAACCCTTATCAATAACGCCCTCCCCTAAATTCCCTGATCTGTTTTACCTAACAGTTTGACATTTCGTTTGTTGCGTAGTTACGGCCAAACGCGTCTACCCATTATGAAGTTAGAAATGAGGTTCATTGCAACTAGACTGAACGAGGATGTACAAGGTTTTTTCCTGTTTTTCGTTTTAAAATGATCGTAAACTCAAAACTGTTAGCGTGCAGTTCCAAGGCATGATTACACTAGATTGCGGGTACACTGAGGTTCAAACGTATATTATAAATATGATAGTGTGCTCAGGGGATAACGGGTTGTTGTAAACAAAGAAGAAAAAATTCAAATTATATTTTAACTGTTTTGTACACTGTCCTGCTGGAAATTTTTACCCTGACCAGAAAATTTTTAAAAAACTTCATTTTATAGATTTTTTTGTTTTCATTTATGTCTATCTCCATGTATCACAGAGTTATAAAATATGAAATAAATAAATAATTTTTTACATAACAGTTACACTGTTTTTTTCCATGTGGTTTTTCCTAAAACTTACTATACCATCAGGAATTTTTGTATATGCATGAATAAATTAAAGTGATATATAAACAGTCATTTACGTTTCTGTCGTATTATTGATATCTAGGTTTATGAATATTGTCTTATAAGCTGAGCTTTGTAGCAAACACGTTTACCAAATAAATTTTTAATAAATTGCGTCCTTGGCGAGTTTTATATTGTTTTACTTTGAACCCTGTCAAAAGACTAAAAAGAATATGCGACCAATATGTGAAAGCTGAAAGGTCATCCATTGTTGTAATCGATGAAAACACAAAAGAGAATAGGTGGAGACAAGTCTCTATCTTCCATTTAGCAGCATTGTATTCAATATATTGCATACATTCATTATAAATCTCGAACTTACCGCACAAAATAAACTGTGCAAAAACGTTACATCAACTTTCTCACATAAAAACACATTGATAGCATCTCTCCAAAAATATATGTGAAAATTTGTCTGATTCTTTCATTTGGTGATTGCATTTTTTACAAGTTATGCTCTTCTACGTTAATAAAATAATATAAAAGAAATTCCCCCTTCGTCTTTTTCGGTTACTTTTCTAAAATAGGAAGTTAGGTTAAGTAAGTATACAAAATATTCGAAGTGTTTTTCGGCGTGAGCCTACGACTGTTCTACTAGCTCTCACTTCATGTGTCAGAGGTTACAGGTTCAATTCCCGTGGGGGTCCATAAAGTTAAGTTGTTGGCCCAGAATCGTGGGTATTAAATTGGGAAACTAAAATTGGTAACGAACTCTGGTTGTAAATGCTATAACAACGACGTCGATGGGAATTCGATGTTCTAAACACATTTTATCCGAAGCAGGCTTAGGACCTTCAGGGCTGTTGAGCCACAGAATTTCTCGGTGCCATCTGTCTGACATTATCTACAACTGTAAGTACAGCCTAAGACGATAAGGGATCTCAAATTTCACGTTGAGTCCTACAATTTGGTATATAAAGTTTGAGAAAACTTACGTAGAAACCTGATTTCATTTAGAAAAAATTTCAATGCAAAATTTTCAAGTTGTGACCATTTTACACATGTTTTACTCATATATTCCCATTTAACTTGCCACGCTATTGGCTTGAAATGTGCAGATTTGAAATATGCATATGATAATACCAAAACCAAATTTATCGTATAACATACAACAAACAACGAGCTTGTAGGTACAGGCGGTTTCGTATTTGCAAAGTTACGAGTTACAATAAAACTATGACATGAGTATCATGACAGACCTGGGATAAGTACCATGATGGGGGCTCATGAATTTGTTCCTAAAGGGTCATCATCTGCTTGCGGGAGACTGTATAATGATTCGGATTTATGTATTGAATTTCTTTAGAAAATAAGTAGGTCTTGACTTCTCTCAAAGGTTTAAAGAATAGAATTGACATAAAATCAATAGATAGTATTAGTCTAAGGCTAGTGTATAGCTCCATGTATTGATTTACCATATTCATATAGAAGAGATTAATGTATTGTGAACTATCAGGTGTATAACTTAGCATACGGTAGGGGGGGAGGATAAATTATGCCTTTTGTTTTTGACCAAATTTTTCATTTGGGTTATGAAATTCGCAATAGTCTCATGGCTGTCATTATTGTTTGAACATAATCACGATTAAACATTTGGGACATTTCTTTATGAGGTTGTATCTGATAGGCGACTTTTTTACTAGTTAGTTCAATGTAAAAAATATATATTACAGCTCTCTTGTTTATATATAAAAAAATCGTAAACAAAGTAAAATCATGAGCTCTAAACCTATTATGTGAATATATAGAATTAGTTATAATTACTACATTTATAGTAAATTAACTGTTTATTTTCTATTCGTCTATTATTATTACTTATTTACAAATTGTTTATCTGATTTTCTCTCGTAGCTCGAAAACTGTATTAGATATACTACAAAATATCCTAAGGTGAAAGGATTACTAATTATTTATCTTATTTTTACAGTCATTTTTTTTTTCAACTTAGAAAACATCTCTTCTTAGAAATAATCGCATTGTGCCTAAAGAAATTAATGGCCCATACCTCAGAAATATCTTCCCCCATTTGTTTGCTGAGATAAAAGGACCATTCATTGAACAACAAAGCCTTGATCAGTCCATTGTTATAATTACTTCAAAATATTCCAACAATTTAGAACAGATTTCTATGCATCTTAGTTGGAAGTTTGATCACCAGGAGCGCAGTATATCATTTAGCTTGTATGGAACTTTGCAGACAGCGTAAGGGAATTTTAAGTTTGTTATGCGTCGCAAAGTTTATGCGACAGAATATGATTTATAGCAGATAATTTTAGATAATATAGTGGTCTTAGGTAATGATATGATTTAACTGAATATATTTTCTGAAAACATTTATTATTTATAAAGTTTCCCACTTTTGATTCCCCCCATTCTCAAAAAAGAAAAAAATAAGTAAATCTATTTACTATTTTAGAATTTTGAAAAAAATAAATAAATAAAAAAAATCATCTATTTACGGGTAAGCAGTAAGTTTACACTGCTTCAGAATACTTCTATAAAATATGAGTCAATCTGATTAAATTAAATATACTTAATTTATTACTGTAAAACTTGATCGAATGACTACGGTAATATAGAAAAACAAACAAAACATCTGAGCAATCAAAACATACCTCCTCCATTGAAGGTGGTTTTACTTTTCTGTGGTATAAAAGTGTTCCTCTTAACTCAATAAAACATCTCACAAAAAGCATCCTAATATCTATTCTGTTTCAAATATAGGGTTGAAGCTCTTCAAATAGATATATAAATTGTCCAAGGTGTAAGATAAAATAGCAAGGTGTATGTCAAAAATCCGTTGAAAAAAATTAATAATAACCTATATATAAGCTATATATATATATATATATATATATATATATATATATATAGCTTATATATATATTCTATTTTAAGGGTTTTGCTCACAAAGAAAGCATCTCTCTCTTCTATACAACTTTCCTTCTTTATTAATGTTTATAAATTTAGCTTAATTGACTCTAACAATCCTTTAACCCGAGAACAACCAATATCTATATATATATATATATATATATATAAGTGATAATATATATATATATATATATATATATATATATATATATATATATATATATATAAGTGATAAGGTGGAATAAGTCTTCTTTTCCAATTATAAATATAGATTGATAGATTAATGCGTAACAAATACATTATTTTTTAGAGATTTTATTTTCTGAATAATGTTTGTTAAATACCTAACTATTTAGGAGATGGGGGGGGGGGGGCTTTCAAAATTACATCTTTATAAGAACAACCTATTCGAAAAATATAAATAAATTAGTTTTAAAATTAAGGAGATATAGTAATATAGTAAAATAACATTTTTATTTCAGAGACTCCAATTTGTTTCTTTTTTTTTTCTTTTTTTTTCTCAAGGTAAGTTTTGGTTCGATGTGGTTGAAAATTCAGGATGTTAATAAAGCCATTTAATAATGTCTATTTTCTATCTCTTACGTTTTGCAAATAAAAAGTGTTTGAAAATGTGTACTATTATTGATAAATTCGAAATCCCCCTCCCTCCCTCTACTCCTCCCTAAAGTCACAACTCGAAATGATTGGCGGGCTGATTAATGCGCACCAACCATTAAATTCTGAAGTACAGGTCATTCACACAGGACGAGTTTATATTTTATAACAGGTCGGAAACCTCTAAGGGTTTAACCATATGATCTAAGTAATAAATATGCCAAATTAGAGCTCAATGCATCCAAACACATGGACCGAATTAATGTAATTTGCTCTCGGCTATTACAATTTAGATCAAATTTTGCCTCTAAGGACCCAAACCAAACTTATTAATAATTGCGATTTCTTTAAAATTGTAGCTTCGTGAGTTGTTGGTAAAAACCAAAAAAAAAAAAAACTCCGCCATTTGGTTGTTATAAAATAAGCTATTTCTCAAAATCGATACAACCGATTTAGTCTATATTTTAGTAAAATGTGAAGATTATTGACCCAAACCCGTGTCCCACATCTCAAGTAAAAAATATTGCAGTTCAGGAATAATGAACTCCGTCATTAAAAGCTAAATTTTAATCAAACACGATTTACACTCTAGACGTTTATGGCACAAGCAAGTTCTAGACCTATTTAATTATAAAAAATGTTCTCAAAGACATTTTACTGTAAATGTTTTTTTACTGACAACTACACAACTAACATTTTTAGCGTTGAATAGTTTTGTTTGGGCAATGTCAACTTCACAAACAGCAAGTTCAATTATCGGGTCCCAATTTTGATAAATTCTGTTCCAGTTCCCTATGCTAATTCGGCTAAGTACCTGAGAATGACACTGGATGTAAAACTCAAATGGAAAGAGCATGTCAAAAAGAAAAAACAAGAATTAAACTTGAAGTTCAGGAAAGTGTATTGGCTGCTTGGAAGACAATCACAACTGTCAATACACAACAATCTATTGATTTATAAGCAGGTCTTAATACCAGTGTGGATCTACGGTATTCAGCTATGGGACTGCACTAGCAAGACAAATGTAAATATCATTCAAGTGTTCCAAAATAAAGTGCTTAGATGTATAGTGGATGCACCCTGGTACATCAGGAACGATAATCTACATAGGGACTTGCAGATAGACCTAGTTAGTGATGAAATCAAAAAACAGACAAGGAAACACAAACAACGCATCATTGAACATGAACACCATGAGGTACAGGGACTGTTGGATGTCACTCGGGTGGAGAGAAGACTGAAGAGGACCAAGCCTTCAGATCTGATGGACTAGAGTGATAGGGAATAACCATTGGGTCATATCCCTTACAAGTGTAAAAATGTATGAAGTGTAAATTGCTAGATGGATACATACTCAGTTGTAATATTGAATTAATAAAAAAAAGTTTGTTTGGTTAGTTTTTTGGATGTGAATGAGGATGTGAGAAGGTTCGTACAATGTTTTTGCACAGAGTACTGTATTATATTATAGGGTCGGTGTACATTTCATAGTTCTGATTTTGATTTTGATTATACTGGCGGCTGTAATCATTCTAGTCTAAAACTATGTTATCAGGTAGATCATTCCTGATCCTAGTAATGTGTGTGCAAATTTGGACCTCTCTTTCCTGCCCCCGTACTTGTATAATTTTATTATAGCTCATAATCAACATCGACCTTTACGGATACTGCCTGAGAACAACACCTCTCCCTTAAAATTAAATGCTGATTTAAAGCTAAAACACAAAATGAACCTCAAAATGTTTCCTTCAGCTACCAAACAAAACAAGTAGGAAGTTTATGAAGGAAACTAAAATGTCATATATTGATCACGTTAACAAGTAGAGCCCAATCGTCCTACCGCCTGGCTACTGTATGTCACAGAAAGACGGACAGGTGTGTGAACAGCTGTGTGCGAGTGCGCTCAACCATAGCCCACCAGCACTCGTACAACACCTGTGTACTATACTATATTACTACCAAGAGATTTACATGCTGTACTATCTGTACTATTAGGGGAATTTCCTATTGTGAAATTCTGCTCAAACGGGTACAACTGAACTTGAATTTCATTTGATGTTTCAACTGTTATAAAACATTTTTGTTACTAATGTTTTTCAAATAGTTGATAACGTCACATGTTATAATGGACGCTTAGTGTATCTATGATTGTGATCTCTGCCATGGGTCAACCATAGATTCACTATTCCAAGACTGATCTAAACACCAAACATTTTTGCTGGATCTTAAGGGTGTGCAGAACAACACTACCTAAAAAATTTCTTGCAACCATATTTTTAATTTTACACAGAGCCCGCAACGGCACATTTTCATAAATTTCAAATTTATATTTCGTTGAAAACAGAAAATCATTATGGTGATTGGTATAATTGATATAATTAATACTGACAATCCTATTATTATTTTTAATGAAAATACATCCACCTATCTGTATTTACATCTATTTTTATATTTCGAATAGAAATTAGTAGCCTAAGATTACAAACACCTGTGTAGATAGTTTGTGTGCCTTGGAGTATTTATGAAAAAGCTCAAACAATACTCATGGAATTTCAAAAACATTTTCACCAAAAAAGAAGTTATGTTTTGTTTTATTTGTTTTCGAAATTTATAAATGTTTTTCTTCATCAAAAGTAAACGATATAAAACATAAATGATATATAACATATTTATTCTATAGCATTCTACATTGTCAAATACTGTTATTATTTTTAAAAAATTATTCAAATTTACATATTTTAAATTTATTTTATCAAAATTTTGTATTACGTTTCATTTTATTAAATTTTTGAGTTTAATTTACAACATATATTGTCAAGTTTAGTTTTCGATTTCATATTTTATAGATAATCCCGTTTAAATGTACGCCATGTTTACTTTCTCATCGCATGTATTTATTATGTAGATGTAGTCTACTTCACGTAGTTTGTACTGACAAGACAATCAAATTCGATGCTTTTATGGATATCTGACTTTTGCGGAAGTTTCCCGATTTCCAAAAAGTATTTTTTTACGAAGATGTCTGTACACTGAGGTAAAACAAAACTCTTATACCGATTTTGTTTTTTTGGCATTGTATTAAATTTTCAAAAATTGTGTCTAAAAAAATTTAAGCTACCTGCCGTTAAAAAAATCTCAATATTTCGATATTTTTTCAAAATTGGTTATGACGATTTTAAACAAATTTTCCTAAAGTACAGTCTCTAAGGGCCCAAAAAAAATTACAATATCTCAACAAATTTCAGTTAGGGAATTATCGATAAAAAAAAGTAAAGATGTCCATTAAACACCATCCTACAAGTTCCAATATCTCAAAATATTCCCAAGCGATATCCACTAATTTTAAGTGAAATATTAAGTTTTGATGTCTCAATAAAAGGCTCATTTTTTTAAACGCCGTCAGACTAATTTTATTATTTAACAAATCACATAATAACTGTACTTGTTTTTTTTCGGAAATATTTAATGTTTTTATTTAGTCTTAACGGGAGCGGCTAGAGTTCACTTTTTTTAAAATTACTCGTAAAATGTTAAACGCAGCTTTGAATCGTAAACCGTCACACTTCACCAAATTTAATATTTTAACTTAGAGACAATCGGGTCTCTAATTCATTTTCAGTTTTTGTCAGATAAACTCAGGGGTCGACATGAGATGGTGATGAGAATTTATTTTAGTAATAATTTTGTAGTGTACATTGGTGTATAAGAAAATGGGTGCAATGATTTTTAAAAAGATTTTTTTTTTTGGATAACTGAAAAATTGTAGTTAGCTGATTTAGCTTTAGCGATTTTTATTAAAATATGAAATGTAACCTACTAAGTAAATAAATATTATATTCGTTAAGAATGTAGCAAACGAACTCTGACCGAGAATATGTTTCCCTTTTATTTATAAAAAGAAAAATGAGGTGTTATATTAATATTGCAGTTTATTTACATATAAGGTTTGGTTTGTGTATGGGTTGAGGAACCTTGTTAGTCTTTGACGACTATTATTAATTTTAACTTTACGACTCTGTGCAAATATTGTCCCATAAATTATTAATGAATCTGCTAATGCACGTGCGAATAATTCACACAGAATATAAACTCTTAATGTCAGTAATCAATGTCAGAAGTTATTGATTGGACATTTAAACAAGACAAGTACACAGATGCCATTATATTTTCCAGTAGAAATATAAAGCAGAACATCATTACTACATATTTGTTCAGTGTTGATTTTTTCCTAGTTTAACGGCGAAAAACTTCGGGTCATCTTCATCTTATATATATATATATATATATATATATATATATATATATATATATATATATATTATATATATATATAAGAAGAAAATGATATAAAATAAAGATTCTTAGCCCTCGATTACTCTAATAGCGTTAGAGTAGAAATATAACAAGATTTGTTCAAGAGAGACTTGATAGGATATATGAAAGAGAGAGCTCTAACCCAAGACTACATGAAAAAGTCGTGGATCGAGGTTCCCTCGGGACTTGCCAGACCAGGTTTCACTATAATATGTCTCTGAGGGTTTCAGAGTGTAGAGAATCAATGGGTGTAGAAAATTGTATGTTTATATTAAAACCCTATCTTTGTTTAAATCATTCTTTTTCATTATCAGACAACTCACAAAATATAGAAAGGTGAGTAGAGTTCAAATTTGAGTTGATCCTCCCTTCAAGCTTGATGCTTCCCCGGTTAAGGACTTTTATATTGTTGGACAATCCCAGCAATGTGGGTATCTATAAAAGGTTTTAGTGAGTAAATTTCTAATTTGAGTTTATCACTAATATCACAATGAAAAGACTTGTACACACGCTTGAATATAAGTAAAAAGGTGGCCGTTTTTCGTTCGTTCCTTTCGAATCTCTAAGATTATTGGAAACCAATGATGGATGATTTGTATGTTTAGATGTTTAAAGGAAATAATTTGAAGCGTCCATTCTTTTATTTTAGTTAAGTATTTATACATTTTAGGCTACCGAAGAGTAGTTTATTTTCTATTTTTAAGTGCATTTAGAAATAAAAGCGTCTTTAAGTAAAAAGATGTTTAAATATTATATTTTCATTGTTTGATTTCTAGTCTTTAGAAGTCCGGCAGATTTAACCACATTGCTGGGATTGTCCAGAACCGTGGAAGCATCATGTCTGAAGGGAGGATCAGCTCAGCTTTACTCACTGTGACCTTTCCATAGATACCCACATTTTGGGAGTTGTCTGAGAATGAATAATTTGGGGGGGGGGGAGCGAGAAGGTGGAAGATCAATTTAAATTTGTTAGTATTGTATATGAAATAAGACATATAAGCAACCCCTAGTTGATATGCAAAGTAATCTACACTTGTGATGTTGCACAACATAATACATAACCAGTAGATGTCAGGCGCTACTGTATTAAACATGGTATTCATATGAAACTTCTCATATTAGCATTTTCATGACAAGACTGTAAAAATTTTGTTTTCATTTTGTTTTTCAAAATATTACAATAAAGAGGTTTAAATAATTTTTTTATCAGTCCGTTTGTATTTACCGTACAGTTTTTTTATTTAAAAAAATTGTTTTAAACAAACACTATACTACTTAGTACAAAAGTAAATTTTCTAAAATATTTGTCCCTATGTTGATCAATAATTATTCTTGTACATCGTGCAACCGTATGTGGTATGTACTCTTTTTACACGTATGAGTTGACCTTTTGAAAATAGTATCCTAGCTTAAAATATGGGTATACCTGATGTAATTTGTACAATAAAAATCGTAAATTTTCTCAAAATCGGTTGGAACGATATTTGGTAATAGTGGAAAACGCCTAACCAGCATAATTTAAGTTGCTTAACAATTTTTTAGAGATATCGTTAATATCACGTTTTTTTTCTATATTTATGGTTTGATTTAGTTTGGATATTTGCCATGAGTTAGAATGTTAATTCCACTTCATGTGCAATGATTGGGTGTATTTTATTAACTGATTTCTCTTTTGATCTGTGAAACGCATAGATATGAACTTATCTGGACCCTCGGAACACCATTTTATAGATACAAGGTCACTAAGTCCCCCCCACGAATTCTATATTTGTTAAGAACAAACACGGAAAAAGCTCATTTGGGGAATCCTTATGAGACTAAAAAAGCTTAATCACTTTTGCCCTAAATGCAAATTTCTGGGAGTTACTCAAACATTTTAAATTGTAACTTACTGAGTGTTGAATAATTACAGAGGAAATAATATAAATATAGAAAACTCGCGGAAATAGCAGGTCGCTAGAAGGTTTACACATATAAACCGAACGATTTTTCAGTCAACTTTTAAACTACTGTAATATTACGTTCTAAACCTTAAGAATTGTCACGTTTTTTGAAGTAGTAAGTTATTGCACTCTGTTCTACTGTCACAAAGTACATGTCAAACAAACTCTGGGTTTTACACTTAGCAAAGCTAAACTGTATACTTGAATAAATAATGCCATACAGTGTGTCCCACGAAAGTATTTACATTTTTAAACAACCACCAAGTACATATTCGTCACCGAAATTGTACGATTTCTTTCATACATATTGGAAACATATCCAAAAGTGTACCAACACATTTTTACGCTGATATCTGCAATAGAAATAAAATGGCGGCTGTTGATAGAAATGCAATTTAAACGACAGCGCCTGCCGCCCGAGAACAAGATAACATAAAAGCTCCAGATGTTTAAACAGTTGGTTATTTTAAAACAAACAGCTGTTTCTTTTATTTCAGATCATTGCATTTTTGACCAATTTTATTGTTTCCTCTTAGGCAACAAACATAACCTAGGTTCTTCTAGCTTTTTGCCCTGTTGTTTACGATAGAGCAAAAGGTTTACGATAGAACAAATGCTGTGCTTGGTCTATTGCTTTTAATAATGACAAAGAAGCACAATAGAATGTTTTAAGCTACTATGATTGAACCTCCCTCAGTCATGTCCATCGCAAAGTGGAGGAAGCTCTTACTTGAAACTGGTAGTGTACAGAAAAAGTATCGCCGGCAGCCACCTGACTTAGAAGTGGGCGAAAATGTGTGTGCTGCTATTCTATAGTCTCCTAGAAAACCCACGTCAATTCGAAAAGTATCCTTAAGCACTGGTGTGCCTAAGTACATCGAATAATCAAGAAACATGTTGTGAAGTTTTACAAAGCTCACAGACTACACAGGATTCTTGAAGACAACCCAAACAGAAGAGTGGAGTTTTGTTCCAAAGTTATTTAAAATTATGAGACTGACAACGAGTGGCATCTTCGTTTGGTGTTTTCAGACGAGTCTACATTTTATCGATAGGTTTACTAAGTAGACACAATATTAACTACTACAATACTACAGATCCTCATATTGCAGAAGAAAAGGAACTTAGGTTAAAGGGCATTACAGTTTGGACAGAACTGTCAGCTAATAGAGTTCTTCCCTACGAGATTTCTGAGAGGAAAATGGCTGGGTCTAGGCATCATGAAGTGTTGAGCACTCTCGTTATTCCACATTTAACCGTCGAAGAAATGCAGACTTGTGTATTTCAGCAGGTTGGAGCCACTCCACACTATGCTCGGAAGTGAAAAATCTACTAAACACTCAGTTAACTGGTCGTTGGATTGGAAGAGGAAACGATTTTATGGACTGGCCGTCTAGATCACCGGACTTAAAATTGCTACTACTGTAATAACTTAATATACACTAAAAGTAGCCGTGTACCGAACATAAACCTCTTTAGTACTACAAAGTAGCGAAAAAGTGGATATTTTGTATCGACTGGTTCAAAATTTAAAGTGTAAGAGGTAGGCCACACCTGGCACATGGCTGTACTTTTTTAAACAAGTTGATAAGGGCTATCATGATACTTTCCAGCCCCATATAACAATGAATGGTCTCTTGGGCCTTATAGGAAATATTAAATTGTATTTGTAGTTCAAGGATTTTATCCAGTAGTGTAAGTTTGTGTAAAACAGTTGTTACACAGGTTTTCTGGACTTCACTACTCTCTGGGCGTCGGCTAGGCCCTAACAGGGGATATAGTCATACGTATATATTAAAGTCTTGGCACTAGTGGGTCTCGAAACTGTTCATTGGAGAAAGCCTCCACAACCCTACGCTCGTTTCGGTGACGGTAACTATACGAATATCACATTTTGTTGGAAGATCGGGGGTTCCAAATTACAATTTTGATAATAACTTCTCTATTTGTCACCATAGAAAGATTGAATTCCTATATTACATGGAGAATTAAAATATGCAAAATTTTATCTCATTTACTTTGTTATGGCCGTATTTGAACGGCTTTATTTCGCTTTTTCTTGATTTCAATTATTGAGTTCTGTATGAGCCCACTATAGTCTCCTATATCAAATTTTATTGTTTCTATCTTGATTTTTGTGGTTGATATCGTGCTGATGTTCTGACGACAACGACGTAAAAACGGACCAAAATTACTTTTTGGTTTTACTGAAGCCACGAAAATTGAAGATCAGTCAAAAAATGAGATTACCAACCATACCCTATACTACGTAAGTATAAATGTAAACATCTTCAACTACACTACAATTTTAGAACGAGTTATCTCATTTTTATCACTTTCGATGTACACATTCTTTGCGTAATTCAACAGATTTAGTTTTCTAACGGACTAATAATGGTCGCATTGTATTAGGTGATATTTCCTAGATTTGGTATGAACATTGGGTATTACAAATGGATAAAAGCTGATTTTGTTTAATGATGGATTCATAACTTTGTATGAGGATTTTAGCAAAGTTGTAAAAATCTGTTAGGGAAGATGAAATATAGCTAAATATGTTAGGGAAGTTCTTCCTTTATTTATTTATTTTATTATTATTTTTCTTTTTCTTTTTTTTTTTTTAATATAGGTTGGAAATATCCGTGCGTATAATTCCCACCGAGTTAAGGCATTTGGCATATCAGTAGAGAGTTGTGTAGGCCTACTGGGCATTAAAAAAAAACCAATAATATCTAAAAACTGTAATAATTGGTTTCGCTTCTATCAAACATTGCCAGATGGTAGGAACTCACGTTTTTAATTTTAACGTAAAAATGTATATATCTTTAAACTGTTAATGAGTTTAGTTTTACTTTTTCATTACTGTTGAGACCGATGGTTCTTGGTGGAATTCCATGTTTAAAGATAATAAAACACAATTATTTATTTATTTATTTTTATTTATATAAAAGTTATTTGTACTTAGAACAATCAACTGGTTTTCCCAATATGTATTTTTCCTATGGTCATTGCCCAGGCCGGGTATTTCCCCAACTTTCCATTCATTGTATCCTAACTCCCACCCTCTAGTTTTAAGGTTTTCTGTTTTTGTCTTTTTTCTTCAGTCTGTAATACAGCCTCGTCAATGCCTTAGCAGGCGAAACCATTGGTCGGCTAGACTAATTAAAAGTGGATATTACAAAATAAATAATTAATTGTGTTTTATTATCTTTAGTTTTACTTTCTTAGATATAGTGATGGGTTAAAAATTGTCGAAACTTTTGCGGATATATCCATTTTAATGTCTCCAGAATACAAACAAGTGGATTTTGAAAAAAATGTCTGTCAGGCATCTGTTGTATGTGCAATGCTCTACAGGCTAAAATGGTTAACAGATTTAATCAAATATTGTACATGGCATATTTTTCCTATCTCTGGACGTTTATTATTACTATTTTTTTTATTTTTTGTAACTGAAAATTTGGTATACATGCAAGGAGAGAAAAATATAATTATTATTTTCTCTAAAAATGTTGATTAAGTGTACGCCTCAACATGGCTTCAACAAAACGAATAAAGTCGTCACGTATCTATAAATACCGGCTCGTGAGTTATTAATAAAAAAATCGCCCATCAGCTGTTATGATATAAGTATTTCCTCAAAATCAGGTCTACCGATTTCGTTCAAACTTGGATGAAATCTGTAGATAATGACAACTCCGCGTAAAAAATGTTAAGGATAATTGGCAAAATAAATGAGCCTTGAACATTGTCTTTGAAAGTTTGATTATGGTTCGTGCTGAGGACGTCTTTATGACAGAAGCTACCCAACTGGTCCCTTTGGTCCCAAACAAAACATAAGTTGACTAAGGCTAACTATTATAATTATTATATTCTTATACTAATTACTTTGTTAGTGCGTGTGTTTTGAGTGTTGGTATGTAAGGCAATTAAAAACTATTTTGTTAATTTGAATAATTTATTTTTATATTCTTTGGTTATTGTTAATTTTTCTATCTTTTTTATAATATATTTTCTTTTTAAGTATGTTATATTTTCAGTTCATTCGTTTTGAAAATTTTCTTTTCTTTAATTATAATTATAATTCTTTTGTAATTTTCTTTTACAATAAAAATTGTTATTTTTTGTAAATTTGTATGTATATTATTATTATTATAAGTTTCTGTGCAGGAGTAAACATTGAAAATAAATTAAAAAAGCGACCTTAGAAACTCAAATGGCTCGGAATGGTGTGAAGCAATTTCGATAAAAAAATATTGGTGAAATTTGTAGAAAATAATATTGCAAAATACTCATTAACAGTCTAGCATTGTGTATTTACTATTTGGTTACAATATTGATTTTACATACTAGATTGTCAATCTTCATGGTATGGTTAGAAGCTATGAAATTAGAGCAAATATCTTTATATTTGGCCTATTTTTAATAACTTCAAGGAAAGCATGCCGTATTGCAGGATTTCGGTTCCTCCCACTTTAGTGAATTCTAAACCGAACCCACAAACTAGGCCTACTACTGTTCAACCCACATATCCTATACAATAGGATTTCTTCTTTGATATAACTCTTACATTTCACTAAAACTTGATAATTTTGATATGTAGCCTACTTTCTTTTTTTGTTGATAAAAATGTATCGTCTATTTTTGACTGATTACTACATAGAAAAATGTCCAATACGTTTAGTCCGCTTAAGATTTTCATTGTGTAAGATTATTAAAATGCCGTTATAAGGAAAGGATTGACAATATTACAGTATAACTTACATAACCAACTGAATTACATTTTAAAGGACATGTTCACATGAATCTCCGTGTATTTGAATGGGATAATCTTAAACCCCACTGTGAAACAGTCTCGTCTAGACCTATAAATTGCTTCAATCGATAAGACAAAGGCTTGAACCTATTCTATGACTGGCCCTCACCGCCCGACTGGATATGTTCTAGATTTCCTTAATTTTATCGGGTTATCAGACGCCGGAACTCTCCCCCCCCCACGAAAACATATTTGTGTATTGAATTCATACTTAGTTTTACCTTGTAAAAATATTAAATAAATAAATGGAATAGTTGGAATCTATAAGATTGAACACGTATTTTGTTGTTTCCGTTTGTGTGTGTGGGGGGGGGGGGTAATATTGAAAATATAATGTTTTTGAATACTTAATACAATAAACTAAAAAATTGTAATGACGAATTGCACCCTTAATTAACGAACAAAGAAGGTTTGTAACAAGAAAAAACCAAGTTAATAGTACTTACCCAACCTGACCATACATGTAATACAAGCAGGTCTTCTAAATGTAATGCCCAAAAGTTTGGGTTTCTTGTGCCTTCTAGAAAATTTTAAATAGTATTGGTAGATTATGGAGTCTTGCCCAGTAGTAAATTTGTTTAAAACAGTTTTGCACAGGTTTTCTGAATCTTTTAATTGTATTTATCACTACTCTCTTGACGTTGGCTACACTTTCTAGGTGTCTCAGTCTCAAAGCTGTACGTGAAGGAGCCTTTACTCGCTAAGTTCATCTCGGTAACTCAACCCCTAACTTCTTATGAAATTAATTACATTTTTGACAATAACTTTACTTTTTGTCATCATAGAGAGGTGGGTTTACTTCATGTCATCATACATGAAGAATTAAAATCTCCAAATTTTATTTCATTTAATTGAATAACACACTAGATATGAAAAAAAAAACTCTTTAAAATGACCATGATTTTGATATTTTCAATTCTAATTCTAATAGTTCAATTCCTATTTCTGAAGTTCAATAGGAATCTGTATGAGCACACGATATTTATCTATACCAAATTTCAGTAGAGAGTGAGTCACTTGAGAACCAGATTGGAGTGGGGTAAGGTGGGAGGTGTGGTGGGCAGTGTGGTGGGAGATGTGATGGGAGGTGTGGTGGGGATATTGAGAGGTAGTGAGACTTCTCCCCTCCGCCATTTTTGTTGTCTTGACGTCACATTTACACCTTGACGTCAGACCCTTTCCCCAGTGTGTCACCCGAAGGCAGACTCACTACCGATTGAGCAATTGCGTTGAGTAGTCGCCGTCGAAGGTAACCAGAGCGCACCACCATAGGTTTGACTATGTGTGATATGTTTGTACATTTCGTTAAAAGACGAGGCTGGACACGTGCCCTTACCTTAAGACGTACCGAGTTTTTCGCGCGTGCGCAAAAAACTCGCGTACATCTTACGGTACGGGTATGGGTCGTACCTCTAGGATAAGGTTACTCTGAGGTGAGTGTATACAACAACAAACCAATAATCAAAATACAGAGTAGTGTCCACAGCCAACACCGGTACATTTAATGTGTTATATATTTATATGAGGTTCCTCCGTTGGCTACCGGGGCGTATCACCGGTCAACCACCCAAAGTTTGTACGTATATTATAATGTATGACCAGTTGACTCACACGTCTAGAGCTACTAGAGCGCGGACAAACCTAAGCTTACCACAGCCTCCATATTCAAAATACAGAGTAATATCCACAGCCAGCACAGGTACATTTAATGTGTAATATATTTATATGAGGTTCCTCCGTTGGCTACCGGGGCGTATCACCGGTCAACCACCCAAAGTTTGTACGTATATTATAATGTATGACCAGTTGACTCACACGTCTAGAGCTACTAGAGCGCGGACAAACCTAAGCTTACCACAGCCTCCATATTCAAAATACAGAGTAGTATCCACAGCCAGCACAGGTACATTTAATGTGTAATATATTTATATGAGGTTCCTCCGTCGGCTACCAGCAACGATTAATCACCCAAAGTAATTATAATGTGTTATATATTTATAAGAGTTATAGTTGCTCCGTTGTCTACCAGGGTGTAGCACCGGTTAATCACCCAAAGTTACTGTATGACAAGTTGACTCACACGGCTAGAGCTACTAGAGTGCAGACAAATCTATGTTCACCACAGCCTACTTGTGTTTATGTATCATATACGTGTTACACCTAAAACCTATGACCAAAGATAGTTAACATAACCTATCTCTAACTTATGTCTATTATAATGTAGGAAAAGTTTATGTTCCTACTTTTGCCCTAATGTCGAGTGTTCCAAAGTTCACTATGCAACCCAGCATTAGTTGGAAAAACCCTTAAACGACGTCAACGTTCTGGGTTATGTTGAGGGGTAATTTACGTTAGCCAAAATTACTAAAGTTTTTAACTATGTAAAAATACGCGTACAGTGGCAGTTATCTTTTCTCTAGATAGGCCACAATTCTTTAATTTGAGTGAACAAGCGGTACAGGCTAGTAAATGGCCTCAAGGCAATAAACTACGATTAGTAACAATATTTACATAGCTTACACTCGCATTTAGTGGTATTTATGAGGCTGTTATTTGCTATAAACGTGCTACGAATTTCTTTCAGTGCTCTTATATATCTACATTGATCCGATGTACATTTGTAATGTTCGACAATAGGGTCTTCATTTGGTTCCCAATCGCCAAGACCCAAGCCACAGGTAAAACAATATGTACAGTCATAAACACCGGTGTAAAAAAATCCTGCTTCGGCCAATTTACTAGCTGACAAGGGATATATCCAATTTGAATAGGTCTGTAGCCGTGCCGTGTAAGTTGAGTATCGTGGATCGTATACATTTTCTAATTTTATACAATCGGGTTCACCACATCTTCTCACACGCACTTCTAACTCGTCACTGAAACAAAATAGACTTGTCCTCTGTGTTTTCACGGGGTTGGAACCGTCACTAGGTACAGTGAAGCCGTTCCTCGTGCTCACATTACAAGCCGGGGTAAGCAGAAGGCTTTACCCCTTGTGGAAATAGCCCCAAATCCATCACTATTTCCTGTGACTACACAATTGTGGTCCCCAAATTTTTTTTGGATTGTTATTTTTTTCGATTTTTGTACGAATTTACTTCAAGCCTAAGTCACACAGGTTTACGAGAGAATTAACTCCTCGCCAGGGACCTGCGTAACACACACACAGCCTTACGGGTTTTTACACCGCTCCAGAGGGCTCTCTAAAAAATTAGGCTAGGAGTAAATCGTATTAACTTTTAGCACTTTTTAGTGCACATTTACTATCTACGTTACTATTATGCTGGGGTAATATACAGTTAATATTATTGTTATATATGAATTTCTCTTCTTAGGCAATTCCATGACGTGAGGATGGAATTGTCTCAAAAATAGTGCCTTTTCCAATCCTTTTGTGAAAATGATTGCAAAAGGTTTGCACAAGGTACTTATTGTGTCCTCACAATACGGTGAACCACTCTCGTCCCATCTGATATAGTGAAAGCATGATTGCAACCAACGAGCCGAATTTTGAGATTTTTCGTTAAGGACTGAAAATCTGTAGGGTGGCTTAAAGACTGTAACACTTTGAAATTGATCACCGACTACAGCCAATTCTTTGACTATATACTTGTTGTCATTATTTCAGAAGGCGTGAAATTCAGCTACTGCCACCTGCATGTTTCTTAAACAATTTGACTTCATCGTACAATTTGTCCGCTTTGGGGAGTGCGCTGGATACGAGCTCGTCGCTGGCCAAGATCTCAATGATGTAGGAGCGCAACTCTTTCTCGATATAAAACAATTCGGGGACACGTCTGGACACGAGCGGCATACTCTCCTCGAGTAGCCTCCATTCTTCAGCTTTCAAGGTCATACAATGCTGCCCGTTGTACAATTAAACGTACTGTTTACCGAAAGTATTCCGTCACCGATAGTCCGATTGAATTTACACGTTCTCCTATTGCTGAGCGTGACCGTTATAGATTTTAGATAAACCGATAATTCGTCAAGTAGATGATGATTGAAGAAACAAATTTTCTACCATCTTGTACTAAAAGTCCGAGACCGAAACCTGTATGCTGGAATAAACCGGTTGCTATGAATTTAGTACACTCGCTGTTTAAGAAATGAACAGATTTAAGAAAGATTCCCAAAGGAAGGTTAGGTGGTACCTGACGCTTTGTAGGAGCTTGCTCCACGTCCATCTTGCTCGGTTCTATGGTCTCGACTGTACTGTGAGCACACTGTTCTCTCACTACTATCACTTCCACCCCCACCACCACGTAAGATTTTTTGTTGAAATGTTTGCGTAATTTTAGTTAAATCGTCGTCAAATTCCGGATAGATTTGTACAAGAGGAAACTCGTGTAATCGTGGTTCGTCGTTGAAATCGAATTGATAGTATATCACGTCATCAATCTCGTTATTTCCACAAGCTTCACAATCTTGGCAGCAAAAAACCACTCCTACAGCACCCACTAAAACGTATACCGAATCTGCAGAACCACTAATTTCACCCGAAGAAAGCCAACTCTTTAACGCTGCATAGATGTGTCTTGGTATTTTCGTCTCATCTAAATCGGATAACATATCTTTAGGCATGAGCCTGAGGAAAGCGTGAACGACTCCTGGGTATGTGTAGCACATGGTGTCTCGTCCGCGAATAATCGATTCCCAATGTATCGATACTATTATACCTATACGGTTTGTGCTTGCGCATCTATTCCACAACCTTTTTTACTGTGCCCTTAAGAAAATTGTACACAATATGCGAGTCGTGTAAAATCAGATAATAGGCTGTAGTATTTGCAGGTATATTAGCAAAAGTTTTTATTTCTAGTCTTACATCCACGGGACATGATTTAATAGAATCGTTCTGTTTGGAACAATCGATTTCGAAGAGAGGAGATTGTTTAAAAGATTGTAAAACTAGACTGGGATAGGATTCGTGCGTATAGTATGATTCTTGGAATTTATGGTATATTTCGTACATTGTGGAAATATCGCCATTAATATTATCGTAAGGAAAATACTGTGGATTTAGGTACAGTTTTAAATTTGAAAGACCGCACATGTCAAACAGAGTGGCATCCTTTTTGATCTGATTTTTTCTATCTGTTTGGAAGGCTAAAATAACGTATTGCGATTTTTCCAGCTGATTAGCGGTTTTAACTGTCAACGAAATCTGATTTGTTAGCGGCAATATTGGATACACATGTAATTCCCAACTACAAAACGGAACATGGACAGGTTCGTCACTTTTGATCATTTTCAAAAGATTCAATCGGAGTGAATCTGAAACCGTCACGTAAGGAACTCTCCAGTGTATACTAGTTATGTTCAGTTTAACGTTTGCAGCATCAACACTGTATACAACATTCAAATCAGAGACCGAACGTAAGAGCACGAGTTCCTGTTTTATGTTCATTACAATCCGTTGTTAGTCTTCGAAAAATCCGACCAACAGCTTCAACAGTACAGAGAGGGAAAAGTTTGAAACAGTAGCCTTTCCACCGGCACCCAACCATCCTGCGTTGCTGAATTTATTCTTTTCACTCTCTCGCAGCGACAATAGATTTTTAATGGTCCCTACAGGAAATTCCGACATTTCTCGTACGGTCCACTTCGCTACCGATAAATTCGTATCTAATATCATCAAATAGAAAGGCTACAGCATTGTTGACCAATTTTACTGTTGCAGCTCCGCCGTCCGCTTTTGTACGGCTCAGTGTTCGTTTTATATGCAATATACTTCCAATCGATGCTGTGATCACGTTCTGTTGATTTATGGGAATACGAATTTCATCGTTATTACCGTACGTTGACGACACATAAGGTCTGTACGAATGGTATTCCAGACCACTGATGACGTCAATGTATTCTGCTGCAATATCTATTGCCAGTAGATCCATTTTTCACTTTAAATCCCAAAGCTGAGAGAAAATGAATATTTCTAGCTGTTAACTCTGTGGAGTTTGAACATACACTGATACTGTTCTTATAACATTGTCCATTAAATATGAGACCCATCTCTTTGTAAATACAATCGGACAGAAACTGATTCTTCTCTGAAATTTATAGGTACTTTGTGCTGATCTCTAAAGCTTATGGCGATGTTATGAAAGGTTTTCACATTGACGGTAGTCGGTATTTCAACAATCTTGTTCCCCGGAGCCACTTGTGGGTAAAACTCGTGTATATTGTGGGACTCTTTTCCATTTTGAAATGACCCAGTCACAATATTACACGCAACTCTAATAACATTCACCTTTATAATATTGACCAGCAGCTCAGATTCGTGTTTTCAGTTGGCTGATAAATCCCCATTATTGTAACCAAGTAATTTTCTGATAGATCCGTCTTTAAAATGTATAGTCTTTGAACACTTAAGTTCCACTTTAAGTGTGTTATTGTTCGGCTTAAGTGAATGTGTAATCTCCAGCAGCAGATGTGATTTGATATATTTTTCAATATCCTCAATTTCGTACGAACCTGTCGGTATGGTAACGGTCACTTCATAATTATCGTTTTTATCTTTACCGAGATAAAATTCATTATTATTTCCTTCTTCGATATTGGGAATGGAATTGTACACAGCAAGATCAATGAGACTGATTTCCCAATCTCTATCGGATAGATCAATTGGTGGAAAGAAATCACACCAAAGTGTAGAACTATTTCCGTTTAAAACAATACTCATGATAGTAGAAACTTTAAGCACAAATGTCCACAGACGACTGAAGTGTCACTTTGATGTCGCTTGTAATTATAGTGAATATTAGCGTTGGAACCAAAATATCTAGTCAATTCGAGTGTAGGTCTAAGATCTAGGTGTAGGTCCGAAACTGTCATATTATTATTCTACATTAAAACTGCGCTTTTTATAACACACCTATTGTGAACCTTCACCCGTGCTAATATCAAGGTTGACAATAGCGGATTCATTTTTGAACTGTCCCGTCGGTGGAGGATTATCCCCTGATACCTCTGAGATAAGGTATCATAAATAAGGTACAGTATATGCTTAGTTTCACGGCATATTTCTCTAAATCAACATTTGTTAACGGTCTGTTTGGTAATGAATCAATCAAACTTTTTTTTTACTAATCTTCTTCTAGGTTGATTTCAAGCTACTGCTTGTCTCCAGTGCCTGCCTTTTGGATACGGTTTGACATACAAACCCCCACCCAACATCTCTTTGAGACGTTTCGACTTTTTCCCTCCACCTCTCAATTTGGTTTTCGCTTTCATGGCCGTTGTTACAGCCCACGCTGCTGCCTGTTCACCCATAGACGTGTTACCCGATTTTACTTGACTCCAAGCCCGTTCTGCTAAAATTTTGTCCGCTTCTTTACTATGCTTTGAATCACTGTACTTGCTGTACTCTATATCGTGCTCTTTACACGCTTCGTCTAAAAGATTGACTCCTTTATCACCACGAGCTAACCTCTTGGCTAGTTTTGTACCCGGATCACAATAGCTGTATGAGGGTAGATGGAGTTCTACAGGCAATATATCTATAGCCTTGTTTATAACCTTATCACCAACGCTTAAAATTCCAGAAATGAGACCACTGCCCTTCTTCCTAATGGTTACTCTTTTTGATGTTGTTCGTCCATTTGCCATTTCTATACTAAATCAATGCTCATGGATGCAACATATTTATAGTTAAGGTTGTTCAGTGTCGTCACTCCACATCATAAGCCAATTGCTAAATGTTTCTTTAGGACTATCAACTTTACTATATCGCTTTTTAATCGTATGTGCGAAATCAATCAATTCCTTTCGCAATATTTTGTTGTTGCAATATGTTCACTCTATTACTACAGGCTTTTAATGATTCAGCTTCAATTGCTCTAATAGCCTGTACTAATTGGGCTCATGTTACAGCATCTCTATCCATAACACCATCGGCAATATTACAAATACGTTTTGAAGAGGCATCAAAGCAGTTTTTTCTTTTATCGTTAAGTAGAGCACGATCTATAATCAATGACATCGATTCTTCAAGCTGTTGAAAGTTGATTGCATCTAAGCTGCTAGTGCCATCCTTTACGTTGGTCAGTTTTCAACCGCCACAGTTCCAACCGTTACTGTTCAACGGCATTTTTTAGAGAAATGTAAGTAAAATTGAACTGTGAATTTATAAATTCACTACAATGATACATTTAACATTAAAGTATTGAAGAATGAGAAAGTTGTATTCATGTCACCGAAAAAAATATCACCAACAAACTTGCATAAAAATTTGTTTAGACTATTCAAACACTTACAATAGTTGTAGAATATATTTGTGAATGAAAATAAATTTGTATCAACACATATCAATAAAACAATAAATAATTCACAATAAATTAGAGAGAAAGAAACTCTCAAAACAATAATTTCTAACACACTAAACTGTACTAGACACTAAGATACCAGGTAAGCGGAACGTTAGAATTATACAACATAGACTGACAATGGACACTTTGTTGTGATTCGGTTGCCTTTTACAGTCTGTTCCAAATATTAGTAGAACAGGGGAATGGAATGAAACATTCGACAGATCGGAAGTTCTTCTATCCAAAGACATAAAGATCGTCAATATAAAAGATCAATTCGTTAGGGACTAGAAATTATAAACGGGAGCTGCTCATCTTTGTAATATTTGGAGAATGTATAAATCTCATAAATTAATTTGAGTTATGATAATTTGGATTACGTAGTTCAAAAGAGGAAGAAAAATACTATGAAATATTGTTAACTTGTGGTATTTGGACAAGTATTATCATTAAAAATATATATATATATATGAACGAGGTCATATTTTTTGCATTGCGACATTTCGTCACAAGGTACTCCCTAGCAGCAAAACACACCAACATCTTCATCGAATTCTTAGATTTTTACGTTTTGTCATATGGCATTTAGGTTATATAACTATGAAAGGTTGAAACATGTGTTTTATAATGATATATATATTATTCTGATACAATCCTTTTTACTAGGCTATAAGTTGAATTGAAAAATATGTGATATTTAGGGTGAAAAAACATGTTATGAAGTCTTTATTTTGTATAATTTTTTAGACCCTAAACTATAACAGTTAGAATGATTTAGAAAACATAGATCGAAAGATGAAGAAATCTTCTATACAATACTATTACTGTTGATTACTTTAACAAATATGGACTGTATAAATTAAACAAAGAATGATGTAATTTTATGTTTGACTATTACGAATGTTGCTTTGTTCGAAATACACAAACTTTACAAATTAATTAAATATTATTTATGGACTTTTAGTTATATGAATATTTGAATCATTACCTTTATAACAGTATATAAATTATTGAGGTAGGATGATTTTTAGTAAGCGAAATGTTGAATTGAAAAAAGTGATTCCACTACACCGGATGGGAGTTTGTGTACCGCTGCAGTACACAAACCAGTTGAAGGGTTAAAAGTACAGTTAGGTTTATACAATAAATTCTCTGCTAAGTCAAGGAACTTAAGATTTTGCTAGGATTGAGGGTGTGATCAAATCACTGTAGAGGCCAACGTTATTATCTCATTTGGTAGGCCTAATATAAAAATATCTAATATAAGAGTTCAGCGAAGTTAACATTAATAGTTTCAATATAAAAAAGTAGATAGCAAAGGTAAATCTGTTTATCAAATTAATATAATTCGTAACCGTAATTTTGAATATATTTCAGAATTTATTGTCAGATATTTGTATTATTAGAATACATCTATAAAAAATACTTTAGCGTATATATATAATAATACTATAATACTGTATTTAGTATAAGAGATTGTAAAGCATTATACTTTATATAGTAAAGTACTATATTCATCACGATAGAAAGGTATGTATGCATTTTACATTTCGAAGTAAATTTAAGCGATTTATAATTTTAGAAAATTCATCAGCAATAAAAACAGTAATTATCAGTTACATTTCTTACGGTATAATTTATTGTTTCTGCTTTATAGGATCGGTGGGTCAGTTGGCAGAATTAACTTGCTGCAGATTGTACCTGTAAATCATCAAAGGTTAAGTAAATTCGATACCAGATGGTGTTTGCATTTTCCTTATATTATGCTCTTCTTCATTAGTCTACTGTGCATAAAAACATTACATTTTAAACAAATACAAAAATTTGCATTAGTTTATACTTTCCAGTCATATCCAAATTTAGGGAAAAATTAACTTTATTTATAACTCACTATTAGCTATTAATCCATTAGGTGATCTGATAATTTTATTTCAAAATGACGGTCATTTAAACAGCGGAAAAATCCACAATAAGAGTTTTAAAATACGATAGTTATGATTATTTGTCAAAAAATATTGAAATATAACAATATTCCATTTTCCTGTTTATAGAAAAATCTCTGCAAAGTTTCCATAGAATGTTATTTTATATTTTGTTAAATATAGTTTAAATCAAAATACTTTGACATAACAATAAGGCTGTCACCTGAGATTGGTTTAGTTCTTGTTTTATATCAATTTTATAAGTTTCTTTTAACTGAATAGCCATTGAAGACTCTTTATATTGAGTCTAATGAATAATAGAATATGTTCATGAACATTTGTTGGCCATTTTGTACTGCTCAGATAAATCAAGCAGACATTATAACATACTGGCTATACAGTGTACACATATGCAAGGAATATTTTCACACGGATACACTTCAAACATATAACTGAATAAAATCTTACATATATTTGATAACAGCTCAAAATGTTATCAAATAACAACCCAATTTAGCAGGCAGTTTTTACCCCGATTTAGTATAGAAACAAAACAATGCCTATTGAGATTGATTTTTGTTTTATGCGTATCTAAAGACACATGCATATAATACATAAATAAGTATCACACATACATGTGTGTGTGTGTGTGTGTATGTGTGTTTGTGTGCATGCACATGTGTGATTCTAATTAAACTACAGTAGGGCCCCGATTATCCGAGCTAATGTGGACCAGAGGACACTCGGATAACCAGAAACTCGGATAACACGGGCAGACAGACCGGCGAACGAGAGCGTACTCCGCCGCCATTGAAATCAATGGTAGCTTGTGCGTTTTCGACCGCCAGTCTGTGTTACGGCCATTACAAAGACGTTTTGGGGTTGATACAGTAATAAATAAAGACGTAAAATTTAATTAAAATATTGAGTTCACTTTATTACGAAACCAACAGTACTGCACTATACTAAATATTACGTTCATAATATAAAAAAATATAGAAATATGCTGTACTGAACAACAAATAAAAATACAGTTTTTGTAAATCAAATTTCTAGCCTACAAATCTAAAACAAGGTCAATGGTGAATATAAAAATTCACTTAAAAAGAGCTACAGTATTGTAAACTGTTTTGTACTGGTACTTTACCAATGAAAATTGAATTTTAAAACTAAGCCTACCTCTTGAAAAAGTTCATCAGTTTTCTGCTTTTCTGAACTGGCTCGCTTCTTTGCAGCACAGTAAAATGACCAAGCGGTCATGCCACTCTGCTCGCTCACTACGGTACTGTACAGTGTACAAACACTCGGTTAAACTGGAACTCGGTTAGTCGGGGTTCGGATAATCGGGGCCCTACTATATACTAAATTGTTTAATTTTTTATAGAGGGGATCAAGACCCTTTCAACTGCAAGCTAGAAGGAATATGTGTGGTTCCCTTGGCATACGTTTTCATAAAATCATTTGACAATGTAATAAAATAAATTGGAATGATTTTTTATTTTGTAAGTGTATGTGTTTTTTTCAACTTATCTCGATCAAACCCAACAAAATTTACAATCCCAAAATAATGTTTATTGAAGAATGACAAGGCTATTTCAATATTATGTTTTAAAAGTAAATACAACATCCGAAGAATGTAAAATATTTCGGAATTCCATGGTAATGATTCTTTCAGATAAACTGACATAATCTTTAGGTATATTTTTAAAGCTTAAAATATTTATCAGACACAAATCTATAAAAAAAAATCTGTATATTTTTAAACTAAATTACAAACTTGTACATACATATGAAAACCATCATTAAACATGTTTTAATTAATAATTTCAAAATTGAATTCATTTTCTGTTTAAAGCTAAGAGTATACAATTTTATCTGAGATCAGGCACTTTTATATAAGATAAAAAATGCTATACATATTTGAAATTGTCAAGTAAACTTAAAATCTCACATTCTCAAATAAATATAATTATTTTAAAATTATTATCTACAAAGTACACGAATAAAATTAACAATTTGTGAATAAGAACAAATAAAATGAACTTAACACAAAAATAAAAACTACCAATATGATAAAAAGGAAACGTCTCCAGTAATTTGTAAATTAACTTTGTAATTTATTTACAACTGTGCACTACAATAGTTCACAAGCAGTGTGCAATTTTCTACAATAGTTTCTTCCTATTGTGTTGGTAGGATTGCTAAAATACCACACAACTGTGCTATCTGGAAAAAAAAAAACAGAAGTTATAAGTCTTTAACTACATTATAAATAGGAAAATTATATCTATATTTTATATATCTAATTAAAATAAACATATAAATTCTTCAAAATTATATTCTGAAATTTTCTAACTTATATTTTTGGTCTTTTAGTCAAAAAACCCAAAAATTACCGATTGATAAAAAAGAAGAACCATCAGAATAAAATAGGAAAAAAACCTTAATAAAAATAATGAATCTTTTATTATTTTTAAACTAAATTTAATTAAAATACTAAAATAAGATCCCAATAACAAAATATCGTTGACAGTCTGGAATATTTTTGCACATGTTGGTAAACACCAACAATACACCAGTTGCCAGTTGTTACCATTATTTTATGCCAATTGTTGCCTTTGTACTGTAAGAATATAATGTCTGATGTTTTTCTCTATATCTGGTCCCTTACAATATCTTCTAAGCCTTAGGTAACAGAGAATATTTATGTACGAATAATTTGATAATCAATTACATTTGGTATTCATCAATATTATTGTACTAAACTCATAGCATTTTGTTATCAGAAACTAATTTTCGATTTTATAAACTAGTTCATTTTTATTTCTTTATATAAAATTAGTAGGTAGTTTATGTAGAAAGTTATATGATAGTTTAATATATATATACCCATATATATATATATATATATATATATATATATATATATATATATATATATTAGCTTCTTTATTAGCATTTTTATCGTATGAGTATATTTATTTATAAATATGTTACTTACGCCGTCTCATACACACTGATTCTTGTATCCAACTGGTTTCGCTGCTTCAATTAGTCAGCATCATCAGGGTTTATCTGCTACTGCTTCGTCATTAACATAAAAACCACTACACAACACACATTACAGACACACATGTGTATACTCTATGTCCTGTCAGGTGGCCGGCCAGTTCCGTACTGAATCTGCATCTCGTATTTTATCATTGTTCAAATATGCAGAATATTGTCGGATTCAAACCTTATTTGTTCATTTATTATTTTCGTTTTGCTGGTTTGGTTTTCAACAAATATATAAAACCGCTCCCAAGAGTTCATATTATAGCCCTTTTCGCATTGTTTTAAAATATTCATTGTGCTCTCATTGTGTCATACGAGTGCATGTTATCTAGAATATGGTTCGCGAAATTTGATTTTTCTGGTTGGTCCAATTTTATTGCAGCCATATGCTGTTTATACCTTTTTTTGAAATTAACAGTTTGTACTATATACGCACTATTGTATGATTTACATATTAGTTCATATACGCCTGGGTTATTGTATTTGCAAACTTTGTCTAAATTAGTATTTAGTTTCATTTCTATATTTTTATTAGTTTTGTACGCTATTTTATAGTTAAATCTTTGTTTAAAAAGCCTAGCAATGTGGTGTGTTTCTTGTCCTACATAATGAAATAATACATAACTTTCTTTTTTATCCTTATGTTTTATCAACTGCGTGTTATTATTCAACCTACTCTGAGTGTTTTTTGTCCCCCTTATTTGTGAAAGGAGTTTGTCTACTATTTGCTCTTCATATCCATTGAATTTTGCCACTTCTTTTATATATTCAATCTCTAAATTAAAGTGTTCTAGGCTCAAAGGTATTTTTAAAGCACGGTTTATCATTGACTTATATGCTGAGATTTTTTGGCTAGTCGGGTGATTAGAAGTGTTGTGTATTGTAATGTCGACATAAGTTGGTTTCCTGTAAATGTTAAACTCGAGTTCGTTTTTATTCCTCGAGATAGTGATGTACAGGTAGTTGATTGTTCCATGTTTCTCCTTCTCGTATGTAAATACCATGTTATTGTGTATTATATATGTTCAATTTTTGTGGAAATGTCTATTATGAACTCTCCTGAGTCCAAATTGTGTTTAGAAATATGTTTATATGATAATTGGAGTGAACACAATACAGATCTGTTAACCCTCCAACAGGCACACAGTTTCCCAGAACACTAATAGGTACACGAGTCTACAATTGTAGCCCATGACATTGTTTTTGTTTTTTTGTTCCAAGAAAATTTTTTAAATACTTAAAATCGGTTTTTTTAATTGTGTTATCTCTTTGACTTGGTTTTCTGCGAAATTGAAAATTATTTATCAATCAAAAGCTCCATAAAATTAAATAACGCTAAACTATTTTTTTTTAATGATCGTTTTCTTTGAAATAACTCAAATTTCAACACCTCAGAACTTTTGTTTTCAAGGGAAAAGTAAAACTCTTTCGCTTATTTTATTGAATTACACGTTTAATAACATAAAACATATACCAAACTTTGAATTGAAAAACTATTGCATTTCAATGGAATAATACTTTTAACAAAATCTAACACATTTTCAGCAATTACTTGGGAGTAAAAAATCTTTGAAAGTTTACCACAAACAATTCAAATAATTCCCTTATTGGAGCTAGATTGTCAATTTCTCTTTGTTGAGCATAATCACGTATGTCATCAAATCTCATGCATCTCATAAGAAAGTGATGATATAAGAAAGTCATCTCTTCTCTCTCATGGCCAGATAACAGCATTCAATTCCAGACCCTCATGATTTGTAAAAATGTTTTGGAATTTTTCCTGAAACTACCTAAAGACTCTGACATATCTAAAATACCAATGAAGGCTTGTATTTCTATTTCATTTGTAGGCCTGGCATCCCTATCTCGTTCATAGTAGGGAGTAATAATTGTAATAACAGTCTCAATAAAAATAATCCAAAACATTCTTTTTCTGTGCTTGGTATTCTAGCCTCTCTAACCAGACCTGGAAGGCGCAAGATAATGTTGTATGGAAGAGTTCGCACATTTGACGCTAAGGGGGTTACTTTTTCCACTTCATAACTGATTTATTCTGACCCCTGGCCAAATACAAGTTACCTAATAGGACTTCTACCTCGTCTGTTAATTCATGTGTCTCACCTTCTTGAGGTTTCTCCACTTCTTAGACGGCAACTACATGTTCTTCGTCCGACAGATGACGTTCCTCCTCTAGAATGTCTTCCTCACCATCATCACTATCATTGACAACAAAATCCTCTTTATAACAACTGTCATTATTCACTAATTATCGTGGCATCAGACAGGTGAAAATGTTTTATGTTAAAGTCCTTAGAGCTAACAATGCAACTCAAGAAAGTTAGGAAAGCCAGGCTCTTATTCTGAGCTTAATAATTATTCAGCCAAAGTACTAAATTCTTCAAATCTCGGTTCTTTTGTAAAAAAGAATAATGTTTTCTCTTTTCCAGCCAGAAACTCATTTATGCCATGTATTGGCTACAATAGGCGCATGGGTTTGTGTTTCTCCAAGAGCCATGAAAAATAAAAATAACCCTCATTTTAATAATTTCAGTGTCTTTTGTATTCCATGTGAACTTTTTCATAATTTTCTTTGCGCTTGATGTATTTTTTATATTCTTCACAATCCTTGAGTATAAAGTCATTTTGTATATCTGGTTTTCTTCACACTGTTCTTTCCCTAACTTAGAGAAAAAAATCTTCACATTTTTAAGACCTACCCTGTAAAGATCATAAGATAAATTGGTAACATTCATAGATTTGTAATCATCGTACATCTGTTTATAGGTTATGTCACTCAGAAGGAAATGAACATTTGGAGCGTGTTCCTTGCGATAGTGTGAAATGGCAGTGTTAAATGACTCTATATGCTTCATAACTGAAATTCTATCAACCTTTTTAGGATTCAGAGCTTTCACATGATTTTTACATTTTGAGATTGGTATGTCACTATTTGGTTTTCATTACACCATGCTGTGTCACTGTCCTTCATAAATCCCAGAATAGCAAGGAAAAAGTTTTACCTTTTATGTATGTGTGTTTCATTTTCATCATTAATAAAAAAATAAAAAAAGAATGTTGTCTCTTAGAAGATGCACTACCTCTCCTCCATTCCACACCAGCTTTATGACCAAAATTCAGAACATTCTTACAGTTCTTCTCTAAGTCCAGTTCAGGTTGGAAAACTTGTTGTTAGTTTTGATTCTCAAAAGTTGAAGTATAATGCTTTTCAATTGGCAGTTTATACATTGTAACTTTAGTTTGTGTTTAGAAATATAGTTTTGTTTATTCAATTTTCTTTTTTTCCGCATTGTTTAGAACAGATGTATTTCTTATTCTTGATTTAGTGTTGCATTTAGCAGTGTCAATGTATATATTTGAATCCAGGTTTTAAAAGCCTATGGCCATGGTCTCTTGTTGGTTGTTTGTAACAGAATCACTACCGTCTTCTGTTTCTGGCCTATCTTCATCTCCATCTACTACAGAATGGTTTTTAGAATTATTTTCAGGATATATACTTCTGAGTCATCATTCTTCTCGCCATTGTCGTGATATGAAATTCCAAAGCCTAGTAAATCATACTCAATAGTATACGAAATTTGATATAGTACCTTCCAAATTAGAAGAGAGGAACAGTATTTCTGTATAAGTGTTATATCTAAACTTAGTACCAAAACCTCATCATTTTAAACAGAAACTGGGATAAAAGTATCATTGTGATAAACAGCCTTATCTAAGCTTAAGATTGTATTTGAATTTAACAAACCACTTTGAAAACAATGAGGCCTAGGTCTACATTTGAACTAAAGTTACGCCTACTTTCATCGGTATCAATGTTGTTTGTACTGTTCTGAACAGCTAATGTCAGTAGTTTTAGTAGTATTAAGAGAAAGTTCGATTATTTTATGTTCTATTATTTAGCCTAGGTTAAGACACTTGTCCACTACAACACACTTTTATTAACAACCACAGTTAGTTCGAAAGTGCATAGTAAACAAGCAAAGGTGGTACACATTATACTAAAACTTTAAACTGTCTCGCTTTCATTTTGTATAACTCTTTAAAAGATAATTATCTTATAACCTTTAGAGAGAATCACTTGCCCTCCATAACATTAACCTCAAACTTAGTTGAAAAATAATAAATGCAGAACAGTGATTTCATCATTCAAGCATGACATATTAGCTATTATCATTTATTTATTCATTTATAAATATTAGGTAATCAGAGTTTCCTAATTTACAGACCTTTTTGATATACACAAGACAAATTACAGTAGTTACACAGTAAATAACAAAAACAGAACCCTCTCTCCCCCCCCTCCCAACAAAGGAAAGAAAAAACAAGTCTGCCATCCTTATTTAAGTATTAATAATATACATTTCTTAGTGAAAATAGGTAAACTCTCATCAAATGGATCCATTGTCGAGTCTAATTTGTTACATAAGTTCAAGGTTCTGTTGGAGTAGGAATTTGAATAAAGAAGTTACGACTATTTGAATTGTAAATAGTGTAAAACGTCTTTACGTATGTAACAATACCTGAAAATAAATTTTTATCAGGATATTTGGAATATCAACCAAACTGTTTATAATTGTTTATAAAAATATCAAAGAAGACAACTTTATAGTTTCTATATTAAAAAATACACCCGAGGAGATCTTTAGGAAACCCAAGAGGACAAGAATTATTAATTTTTTTGTATATAAGACAAGAGCATAAAAACTTATTTTGAAGAACTTCAATTTTACTAATATAAATTTTATGATCTGGATACCAAATTATCTTTCATATTTAATTTGACTACAGACTAAGGTAAAAATTAATTTCTTAAAATCAACATTTATGAAAAATGTTAGAGTTTCTAATAACAAACCCCAAAATTTTATTTGCAAAGCTGATAACATGTTTTATATAATTTATGTACGTTAATGTAGAGTGGACATGAATACCAAGATCACAAATGCACGTTACAAGTTTCAACTTCTCACCATCAATATAATTGTGTAATTAAATAAGTTGAACTTTGATTCCCATGAACCACATTTAAGTTTAGCTTGTTTTCAGTACACCATTGTATATTTCAATCAGGTATTTTTGTATAAACAACCAGTCACTCTTATCACTTACCGTCCTGAAGAGTTTAATGTCATCAGCGTACAAAAGACATTTTGAATAATTAATTACTTGTGGTAAATCGTTTATAATCAACAAATATAAAAGTGGGCCTAAATTACTTCCCTTTATATTATTATATGATATAAAGTATAACTGTTGTTGAAGATAACTAAGAAAAAAGGTAACAGTATTTTTAATGAATCCAAAAGTAACCAACTTGCAATAAAAGAACATATTGACTTTATCAAAAGCTATTTTTAAATCTAAATAAACATCTGTGCGGATATTCTTATCTAAAGAAAAAGAAACATAAAATGTAAATGTAAGGAGATTAGTTACTATGGAACGACAGAGCATATAAAACCGTGCTGATAATCAAATATATAATGTTTAACATTATTGAATATTTTTTATAAATTATATAGTCAAATGCTCTGGATAAAAAGTCAATAGTCAAAATAGGCTTATTTATAGTTTGAAATGTCTTTTACATTTCCAGACTTATGAATGGGCATCAGGCTCTCACTTCGTTACATCTCGTGGAAAACGTATTTGTTCTAATTGATAGACTAAAGAAAGTGTTCTAAATTGTTCCAAAACATTGAAAGACTTTCTAATTGTTCTAAAAGAAAGTGGTGTAACTAATACTTATTCACATCCCTTTACAACATAGGGAGGAATGTTATCAGCCCCACAAGATTTTATAAGATTATTGTACAATAAGAAGAAAGAAAACATTAACTACAGGCCAGAGCAGAAGTTGATGTTTTCTTTCTACTTGTTCGGAGTTAAGGTTAAGTTTATTTTTCTTCAAATGCTGTTTGCTAAGAAAGAATATCGTATGTCCTAAATCGTGATTTACTTATGATATTTTTTTATAAACAAGATGTACATAAGGCTTTCATTCGTAGTATTATTTTCTTTTTAGTATTTAAGGCATATATCGTTATTATTTTTCATAGCAATTTAGTATTTTTACTTAAAAAAGGCATAATATGGACATAACTCAATTTCAATTTTTTGGAGTTAATACATTTTCCTTAGCATAACAAAATAGAACTATGAATACCAGTTAAATAAATTAGAATAAACTGACCTGTTAACCTTAAAAATAAATTTCTTCATTCTTTAAGGGCTCTGTTTACTCGAAAAACTCTTCAACCTCTTTCAACTCTCTTTCACGAGCCTGCTTGTGTGCCCATCTATCCTCAGCAAGCTTCTCACTCACTCGCCACTTGTCATGGTATATTCGTTGGTTACATTTTGGACATTTCTTGCCCCCTGAAAAAATAAATTAAGTTAATTTCAAACTACAAAGAGAAAATCATGCCATTCAGTTATGATACATTAAATATCTGTTATTTGTGCACATACAAAGAGCACTTTTAGTAAAAGCATTGATAGGCTGATTTTGCCATTTTTAAATTATAGGATTGTTAGGAAATTCAACAAAACAAAATATGCATCAAGTTTATCACGCTACAGAAAATTTAACTCATAACTGACTTGCCTTGTTTGTACTAATTGGAATCTTCCAGACATACTTTTAAAGAGCTACCAATATTAACTTTTCCATGTATGTATAAGGCGTTTTTTTTAAGAAAGGTCCAGTTTGAAATAAAAACAACTTAATAAACAATATATAAAAACTTCATTACTATGAATAAAAAAAATATTTATTTACCTATTTTTTACATAGTTGCCTTCGACTTCAACACATTTTCACAACATTTCACTAGCTCTGCCACTTTCATTTAAACCAGTCATTTACACTATTTTTCAAATCGTTGTAATTCTCAAACCTCTATGATGCAAGCCAGAGTCTAGCGTGAAGAAAGAGAAAATAATAATTAGAAGCTAGATCAGGACTAGGGTGGAATGATTAAAGTATTCCCCACGAAATTGTTTCAATCACTCACTGTGAGATTTGCCGTGTGTGTGGCCAAGCATTGTCACGAAAAAACAAAATTCCATATCCCACGCCGTTTGTTTTGTATAGGTCTTTCTAAGATTTCCTAATGTTTCGCAACACGAATTTGTTGCCACGATTTTGTTCCGTGATCACAAAATTCAACAAGCAAGACCCCTTTTTATCCCAGAACAGTAGCATTGAGCTTATTTACCAAACTTCTTCAGTCTCAGAGATGACGAATGTCACCATTACATCAACTGCTGCTTTATCTTAACATCCAAATATGGAATCTATGTTTCATTTCCCGTAACAATGTGAATAAAGAATTCATCACCTTTATTCCATGAAATTTTTTGTCAATTTTTTTCAATCAAATCATTTGAGATCAATGATGGTCAACCGTTACGACATTCATCGTGAATATTTATTCACTCTTATTGAATTAAAATCACCTCTGTCTTACTTTTGCATCACTTATAATCGATCCATGAACTTTACAAATTTGCAGCTGAACTTCGGCTGCCGAAATGTTTTCTGCCATTAAAAATAGGATTACTATTCGTACATCACACTTGGAAGGATCAATAATTGATTTGTATTACTCATTATAAATGGATGAGTATGAACAACTAACCTCAAAATGACTAAACTATTGTCGCTAACAGCTGACTATTGATTCACGTAAACATTTTATACTAGCACCATCTGTTTGCATAGAGTATATAGACAGCAAATACAAACAGCATCTTACTTAAAAAAAGGGCTGGTATATTCATGTTTTGATGTAATTCAAACAAATAAAAAAGTTTTAAATATAATACTGAGAAAGAAAATGATATCAAAATGAAAATTGATTCTCACAGATTTGCTGTATTCAGTAGAAGATTTTTTTTTTTATTCTTTGTGCATTTCAAACTGTATATTATCTGTTATACAAGGTGTGTGTAAAACATTCAGTGAGTATAGCGGCAAAATGGGCCAGGTAAGAGCTCAAGATTATATTTATCCAGAGTTATATTTAGCAGTGCCATATTCTGGGGAATGCACATGGCTATCAAGGTTAACCAGAATAGTGGTGGAGACACTTTATGAGTGGTTCAAACGCTCTCATAAAGAGAAGGAAATGGCCGTTGACAAGCAGAAGCCCAGACATGATTGAGCGAGTGCAATTCATGTTGACACAATAGCTGAAGAATTAGGGATTAGCAAGAATACTGTGCACACAATTGTCAGCAAAGATTTGAGTAAGATCTGTTCCCGGTTTGTACTGCATGCTCACAGATGATCAGAACTCAAAATGGATGGAAACCAGTAGATTTCATTACAATGTGCTAGGATCCTTCTTTTCTGTGAACTGTCGTCACAAGAGATGAGATCTGTTACTACCAGTACAATCTGGAATCTAAACACTCAATGAATTCCCTGAGACCCAAAAACAGTTGACTGCAGAAGTCCAAGGTCAAGACAATGTTAATTGCCTTTTCAATAAATATGTCATCTATTTTGAATTTGTTCCTGATGGTCAAACTGTGAACACTGGATTCTATTAGGGAGTTTTGAAATGGTTGCTTGTATGCATCCAGTGGGAGGTGCAAGATCAACCTCTCCCATACAAGTGCTAACCTCACCTTCACGAAAAGAAAAAAAAAACTGATGCACCCTGTGAATGCTGACGAGGTTCTGGCGACCGAATGTCCATCGGATAAATGGATAATTACTCTTTTCCTATTTAAATCCTTCTTCATCCAGAAACATCCAGCATATCTAATCTTTAGCTGGTATATCACTGTTTTACTTTCCTATCTCTTTTCTGCTTCTGTCCCAAGATGCTCTGGGCACATATAGGCATTCATTTCTTCTTGACTCCAACTATCTTCACAATCTCCCTATTCTCCCAATCCTAGATGGAACAGCATATGCCAATGGATACGTGGTCAGAGGGGAGTCTGATCTTGAATATGCAGACTCTGGATACCAGGCGAACTCCAGTTTCAACCTAGCCTTACCCATGCAGGGCTCTGTATGTGTGGTCATCTACTTCCTTAGCTACTCGTGGGACTTCTATGGAATATGTTCCATCAGTAAAAGTAGATGACCTTGGGGAACTTGCAAAGACGACTCAAGGAGAAGCAACCAGATGGGGGAAGGAGGAAATAGGGGATGATACCACCCTTGTGGAATCTACTCCTCAAACTCCACAAGATGTAGGCAGGGAGTGCTGAATCGCACTGCTGCAGTTGAACATCTCGATATAACCAAAAACAATTCTCAGGAGCGCAAAAGTGTAAAATGTGAAGAGCTGAAACAGTGGCGCAGGAGTTACATATTAAACCCAGGATGATAAAATACCTATATGGAAAGACATTTAATACAAACAGGGGAAAACTCGGGAGTAACGAACCAGGCTAGTCAACAACCCAAAAGGACAACATCTGATGGGAGCTCACTAAGGGTAGAGAATAGAAAAAGACCTCGCTACGGTGCTAGGATGGACAAGAGTCAGGATCCCAAGACCTGAAGCTTGTCTACCAAGGATGTCCTGAAAGCTTACAAGATGGTGATAGTTCCATCAAGTTATCAGGAGAAAACTTTAACAGAAGAATCAGATATGATTCAGGAGATAATTATAGGGAAAGTACTGTACTTTGAAAAGGAAAAAAACAGCACCCAAATTACATAACTCATATCTGGAGAAAGGAGCTCTCTTAATCACATGCGTAGATGACACAGACAAGATGAGGCTGATGGACAAAGTCCCTTAGATTAACATCAAAGAGGGAGGGATTAGTACTGAAGGTGGATTTACCAGGGTGGTGCTCATAACAACGAAGGTGATGGGTCTAGGTCACTTCAGGCAGTAGTATTGAGAGTTCATCTGAGCCTCTCTAAAGCGGACTTTAGAGTTATCTCCAATCCAAGGAAGGATGAGTGTGGTTAAAGTAAACCTTCATCATTGTAAGGCGGTAACTGCTATCGCCCCGATACAAGAATCTTGAGTGATTGGTGGCAGAATTGCAGGGCTATCTGTGAGAGCAGGTAAGTTAGTGTATCATATATATGATAAACCTAGAACTTGTATAGCAATTGGGAATAACTTTGAAGTACTTGTTTATAGCAATTGGGAATAACTTTGAAGTACTTGTTTTATCTTCTTTATGTTCCAGAGATATTACAGTGGTAAGCACTGACCTACGTGTGAGCTCAAGAAATCGGAAACTAATTTTCACTTTTGCTTACTTCCCTCATGATCCAGAACAATCAACCGCCCACAAGTTTGCGTGCATGGGGATTTTGAACTCCTGGTTGGAGCAGATGCCAATGCACATCATACAGTGTGGGGCAGCAGTAACACGAACAATAGAGGTGAGTCGTTACTTTCTTATATTGTAGTATCTAATCTTTATATTTTTAATAAAGGAAATATAACTACATTTGTCACTAAGACTAGAAGTGAGGTTTTGGATTTAACACTTGGAACTAATGGTTTACACGATGCTATAAGTAAATGGTTTATATTAGATGAGATGTCTATGTCAGATCATAGACAAATAATTATAGAACTCTAAGTAGATAATAGATAAGTTAACACATTTCAGAATCTCAGGAAAACCTGATGGGGGGCATATGAGAACCTGAAAATCTACCTTCAAGTGTTTGGGAGATCAATCGGTAACTCACAAGAATTAGAGCTCGCAGCAAGTAGGTTGCTTAACATGTAGGTTGTGAACTCCTTTCATGAAAATTGTCATAGAGAGTGAATTGGGGTTAAGCCATATGGTGGACTCAATCACTCTCTAACCAAAGGAAACAGGTTAGGCGGTTGTTCAATATAGCCAAACGATACTGTAGATGGGAGACTACAAACGGTCCCTCACCGAGTACAATAAAAAAACAAGATGTGAATCCTGGAGAAAGTTCTGTAGAGAAATATATCTACTACTCAAGGAGCAAGATACTTCATAAGATACTTACCTTCACTCCTATAAACCCGATGAGGAGTCTTATAGGCCCAAGTGGTAAATTTACAGAAACTGGGGAAGAAACTGTGGAATCCTACTCAGGGCACCCTTTCCAGACTCGATTATTAAAAATGGCGAGTGAGGGTCAGACATTCCCTGCATAGTTCCAACTAGGTAGAACTGGCACATCGCTAACCAAATAGTTAATATCGAGAAAATAAAGTAGGTTATTATTCTTTTCACCCATTCAAATCACCGAGCCCAGATGAGATTTTTCCAGCTCTACTGCAAAAAGGGGAAACATAAATTGACCCCATCCTGTGCAGACAGTTTCGGATTAGTCTAGCCACCTGGTACATACCTCAAGTGTGGAAGGCAGCCAGAGCAGTGTTCATATCTAAGCAAGGACCCACCTTTTGTGCTGAGGCTAAGGCTTATAGACCGATCAGTTTAATTACCTATATTCTGAAGACACTAGAAAATTCATCTAATGTCTGCCTTCCCACAGCTAACTTTAATTTATAATTCTTTCAATATGTTGTGTAAAACTTGGTTAATTCCAACTATCACAAGGCTTTATATTACTCTAACTTTAATTTAATTCCATTTTCTACATCTATATTACATATCTAATTATATCATTTTCAAGAATATATTTCTATTTTTAATGTGTGATTTTTGTATTAACCTAAATTCTACAAGGTTTGCACTCTAGTGTTTTCTTATTTTATGTATTTATTATTTAGGCTGAAATTTATATTTCTCTTGCGAACTTTATTTTATATGATGTTTTATTTTATTTATTTATTTCCTTTTATTCTTTTATTTATTATTTAAATTTTCCTTATACGAACTTTTTTTAACATTCCTAATACATTTAAATAATATAAATTATTTACTAAATAAGAAATCCACTTCTTCTACTCCTAAACCAATGTTTTCCTCAGGCACAAATCTACTACACTTTCATTTTCCTCATTCACTATTTCCACTAAACTTTCATTTTCATTATCACAAATAAACTGTTCTTCATCGCTACTGTAACTGTAATTAGACAAATCACTAAAACTATCATTTGTAAAATATTCATTTATTTCTTTATGGTGAGTCTATGTCATTTTAGGTTACAGTCTACACTGAGAAGTGACAAAATACACAAGGAAACATAAGTAAACGGTTAACTGTTACCACACATGAATGAAACATAGAGAAAAAATAAAATGTCACGGAAATCTAAAAAATTCCCGAAAAAACTAAATAAGCCATAGCCCTATAACTTTTATACCACAGTCCTATAACTAAAAATTGTAGCTGAAAAAACTACATACTTCTCGCATATACACGAGCATATGACTCAAATGGTTAAAGTTTATTATCTAATTACAGTAAATCTTGATTTTGCTTATGCAATAATTTATTGTCATCAGGCTGGAAAATAAACTGGAACCGAATTATAGATATAATAGGTAGGTAACATCACCTAATAGGTTTCAATAAAATTCTACAATAGAGAAACAGCATTGATTTCTTTGTGCTGCTCCCAAAAGTTACAAATATTTCACATGTAGATGATGCGCTAACATGAAAATATTCAAGTTTCTATTATTGTCTATGTATATCACATCATTTCCTAACCATGATCTTGATAATTAATATATAATGGTCACCAAACTGTCAAAAATGAGCTGTTATAAACTCATTGTGAGCTCTAAATATGAAACCAAAAAAGCCACTTAAAATAGTCACCATTTCGAATTTGTATGAACATTAATTCAATAAATTTAACGAATAATAAAACCTAGTTTATATGTAAATATTAATAATATTCCAGCTTCTTTATCTATCATTGCCGATTTTTCTAATTTTGAGGTTATGTTTTTAACAATTTGATTTTTCAATAATACCTATATACATACATTTTAAAACTGCGCAAAATTAGCTATATTAGCTCAGAAAAAAATTGACAGTAGGACCAACAATTGACAAGTTATTTTTGAAAAAAACATTTTTTTACATTTTTATTCGGTTACCATTTTAAAATCTATTACTCAATATTTCTGATCTTCGAACTGATGCAAGTATTTGTCTATCAAAAAACAAAGCTTACATACCAAACTTAATCATAATTTATTTACAAGACTCGAAAGATTAAAACATTGGGAATAAGTTCTCACTAAGTGCAAATATATAGTAATATATAGCATACCCTGAAATGGTGGTGTTTTCATGTAGGTAACGAGGCACTGTAGATGAAACAAGTGGCTGCAATAAACTCTCTCCACATGCATATCTGATGCCTCATCCGTCTCTGCTTCCTACACAACACAGACTATTCTAAGCAAACATAAACAATGTATTAAAAATCACAGATTAGATTAACGGATTCGTTAATACAATCCAATATTGAGATATGTGATGTACAAACTGTTTTTTACATATGAATTGAAGTTTATCTGTTACATCCATTGTGTAAAGAGGCACACAAAGTCAATGTGGTTTTCTTTGAGGAAACAAATTATCTGTAACTTATAAAAAGTTCTGTGGCATCTGTATACACTATTTTGTTTTTCATTATGTGTTTTTACAACAACAACAAATATATCTTTGAAAGTAGACAAGATATTAGCTAAAGTCTATGCATTATTTACATAACCTTTTACCATTATACCAGAAAACCAAGAATTTATTTTGTACATTTTCAAAAAGGCATGTTAAAATGTTTTAATGTTGAATATCCATTAATATTTCATAAATTTACAAGAAACAAATATTTCCCCCTTCTCACAAAAACAAACTGATTGATTTTTTGTAGGTCAATAATAACTAAGTTATCAAAAAAAAAAAAATTACCCACAATTAACATAAACCAAACTTATGAAATTATGATAACTGTTAATCTCTATAATTGTAATTATAATCTCTATAAGTTGGTAAAATTACATACTATGTCTTTAGAGTAATTCAACTTGCAGATCAAAATTATGCATGTTATGGAACCAAACCCAGTTTTCGACAATACAGTTATTGCTAATTTTGAACCCTGATCATCACGACCATTAAAGGGAGACATTTTCTTATACTTCAAAGTCCACCAAGGCTAGACACTATTACAAACGAATTGATTGGGAACTAGAAGGGCTATTAGAGCATAGCTCCCATTTCAATATGTAAAACTATGAGATCCTATATACTGTAAGCTTGGGACATCTCCAACCAATAAAGTACAAATTAGAAATAAATTAAGTTATTAAGGAATTAGATTCATATATTAATAATTAAGAGGTTCACATAAAAAATTGCAATGATTAATAACAAATATAAAAAACTTTGAACAAAAAACATTTAAAACAAATAATTAAAAATCAATAAATTTAAATTAAGCGCTATTATGAATGTAATGTACACCCTCTAGGCTAGAATTGACAAAAGTGCGTGTGTTGCACAACAACTAAAACTACGATACCATTAGAAACGGAAAAGTACAAAAATTCTAGGAATTGACCTATGCAAGCTAGGCAAAGCAGTCGAGCGTTCCGTTTTACAACCGAAAAGGGACTTCCAGCATAGCGTTCCTTGAAGGTAGGACGCATCTTCGGATCGCTCTACAAAATTTTCTCATCATGGAGCGTTTCAAATCAACAACTTTACAAATCATCATACAGTGCAAAGGTTATTAGAAAAAATGTGTTACATTCATAAGAAACTAATTCGTGAGTAAAAAATAATTAAACAAATATTTTATGTAAGATGTATCTGAACTTTGGAGAAAGAACTGAATTCTTATTATGTAAATCTCATGTGTAGGATTAGTAGTTTCACAAAATGTTGATATGTTATTTCTTGTCTAGTTGTTAAGTATCTGAATGTCAATTGAGATATTTTTGTTAAATTCAAAATTCATGAGAACTCTGGTAATTAAAAGGAAGGTTTCAAAACTTTAAACATGTGTGTGTAGAAAAATAATTGAGTATATCCTATCATTCACGTGTCACGGCAATCTGCCTGGTGAGTACAGAATGGAGCCTGAACTCTAAATTCTTTATTTAAAGCCTAATACATGATATAGAAACTATTAAATCACGGAATTAAATAATTAATAATTGTTGTTACAAATTTTAACTTAACCCCACTTACACATGGCACCCGAACATAGGGTTTAGTTCATAAAAATATAACTGCAATACGATTAACTTAACCCCGCTTACAATACCTGTATAAGTTTGACAGGTTTGGATAAGGATCATGATGGCTACATTAACTAACCCAATTACCTGTTATTCCGATTACTTATAAATGGACCCGAAATCATTAACTGTAATAATTAAATACGGAAAACATTATTTCTCACAATATGGCAATCAGTTTATTAATTTTATGGCTTACCTCAGGGTTAACAGGGAGGCACTGCTTTTTACAGAGAAGACACTTTTCTTGAGGTATCTGCTTGACTGAAGAGCTGAGGAACCCAACCACGGGTTTAAGAGATACAACCGGACTGAATGGAGGATCTGAAGGCTTCTTACGCAAGGGAGGTTCAACACATTGCCTTGCTGTTTCAATGGCTTGTGCTTTAAAGTAGCGTTCAAACAGAGGTGGGAAATTGGTCTCCACATCTTCTAAACTGAAACATTATCAAATTGTGTGAAAAATTAAAGGAAAATTAAATCAAAGACATTTTGAGAAATACCTGATTAAGTAAGAGAATTAAACACCAAATACATTTCACAATTTAAATAACTAAACACTTATTAAAGGTAAGATGTTTAGTGTTTAATGTTTAATATTACAATGTTAACAAAAAGTAGAATCGATAATTCCTAATACCGATACACTACACCGTACTGTAACATAAGCAGTGGTTCTTCCTGCACTTACGGAAACTTTATTTTTAACTCTACCAACTACAATAAAAATGTGCCTCATCTGACATCAATAGTCTATTTAAAACAGTTAGAAATTTCAGGTTACAGGGTAGAATACATCGAACATTTGTGTTCAGTATGTGAAAAGAAATAATTGATTACTACAAGAATTAGTTAGACTTTGAATAACCGCTGCTCCAACTCACTCAACATTCATTTGTGTACCTACTGTTCATATACTACCAACAAATTGATCACAAACAACTATACCTGTCTTATGCCACTTTTCAACTTACTTAAAAATAACATTTCGTGAAGAAATTCTTCGCTTTCAACTCATATTAAATTCACACTGAAATCTTATTTGAACTTGAGCTACCAATTTACTTTCAATAAATGCATTAACTGTGAATATACATTGTCACATTAACTAGTTGTCCATGTTGCTTACTGTTTAGCCCGAAACACAAACTGCATGACTGGGCAGTTCCGTTGCCCAACAATTTCCCTCACTACTCTTTTAAGGATAGCTTCCAATGCTCATTAAAAATCGTCACAATTCATTTCTTGAATGCACTATGATATATTTGAAATGACAACATTCATCGAGATCTTGAGGTTGAAACAGTTGGTGATGATATTTAGAGATTTGCCATGAAACATGTAAAATGCTTACACCAGCATTTAAATATTGAAGTTATTCAATTACTCTATAACAGTGAGCTAGTGAAGGAACTCAAATGAGGGAAATCGTGTTAATCTAGTTCTAGTTTAACATGAGTGGTAGTACTAGTTTTGTGTAACTATAAGAGTATAGTAGCTTTTTTAATAGTTATCAATGGATGATTATTCGTTAATCATGAAATCATAGTAGATCAAGTTCCTACAGAATCTTAGGGTTAGTTGTTATACAAATTAAAAAATTATAAATAACTGTATCATAAGAGATTCAGCTTTTTCCTTACGATGGTAACAAAAATTGATAATAATGATTCCTAAACTATGATAAAATACATACAGCTTATATAGCTTTTATTCACAATTGACTTACTGTATGTCTATGATAATCTAAACAAAAACATGTTTACCTTACTGATATAATTGGATAGTCGTCAGGAACTCTTATTTTCGTTCGTAGATAATATTTTCCCTGACAAACACGAAGACCGATTGTAGAGTTCTTTTGTCGAAGTTTAATTTCATCTCCGTCACTTAATAAATCCTTCTTTATTTCAGAAATTTCATCATAACAGCAGGACAAAGGGTTTTCATCAATAAATATTCGAACCAATTTCAATACTTTCAAAATCTGTGGAGCACAGAAAAAGTACATATTATTATAAATATCAATTAATAATTTAATTAATCAGAAAACAAACAAAAACGACATATGTTATTTAATACAATTTAATTTTTACACTCAGATACAATGAAACTGATGTCGAACTAGGACTAAAAAAAAATAGGTAATTACGAATTTGATAAAAGTTGGACTTTAATCAAATCTACTATATATTTGTCAAATACCACTCACTCATTCATCACGAAATCTCAGAAACCACCGAACGGATTGGAATGAAATTGGTATGCTGCTTCCTCTAAGGCTGTAGGTGCTCGCTAAAAAAGGTTTTCAAAAAATTCACTCGGGATCATGTTCAAACCGCGAAAATGCTTTGTAATTTTTCCAAAACATTCATTTGTTCAATTATTATCTTCATTTCATTATCTTAATTATTATCTTCATATATAAAAAATTAAAATATCTACAACTTTTGTACAATACGTTTTTCTCTATCTAAATTGTTTGCGAATAAACGACTAACAACAGTTTGCAGGCAATTAGCTATGTGGGCGCGCGAGGTAGACAACAATCCCTGCGCCACTGTCGTTCCCTCTCCCTCAACTCAAGCCCAAAGACGGCAGTCAAAGCCCATAGTGATGTCTGCTTAGTGTGTTCTTTACTGTCATAACGTGCACGTCATTGTTGTCTGCGCTCCCGACCTTTACCCCCTCTCTCTGTTCAAACAGTACTTTTCTGTAATTTCTGTTACCCGGAAGTTGATTTTTTTGATACTGGGTTTGCTTTCTTTGTGTCTTTTATATATCAGTCATCAGTGTCCTTTAAGAAATTCAGTTTCATTAAAGTTCCTGTGAGAACAGTATATAGTATAGTTGAGTATTGTGATGTTTCATAAACTAAAACGTTTAACTTTAAACCTTGTAGTTTAGTTTTCTCCCTTTTTAAATTTACATTTTCCTAATTTGCCTATTTGTTTATTCAGTACTGTAGTATGAAATGATTTAAATAAAGAATATTATTTAATTTTAATATTATAATTGTTTTTTATTGTGTATTTTTGTGAGATTAAAACCATTATGTCTGCTGTATTATAAAAACTTTGATAATACAGTAGACAGTCGTGAATAAATACCTATGTTTAATTTTTTCCATTTTTATTGACCGTATATGCATGAAAGTAATGTGCTTTATTATACAGTAGGTTAATGAACATATAATTTAGGTTCACCATTTCAATTTTCTGATTGTGTTCTATATCATATCAAGACACTATTCTGGTGGTTTACCATGCATTATCAGCCGGCCTAGTTAACTGCATCTCTCCCGATAGTGGACACTTCTCAATAGCTGACATTTTATGCAGTCCGAGCAGTGTCCTTTATTTGGAAGTTTCACCGTACTAGGTTTGTTTATAATGCATCAATTAATTGACTAGGCCTGAGAGTATCATTACAAAGTCAATGTAAGTGTATTATTCTAAATGTGTTTAAAAAGATTGTAGAAGAAAATCCGGAAAAGTCAAAGAATTATATTAAAAACAGAGTTGCTGGCTTATGTGGAATACCATTAAGTACACACAACAAAGTCTATACATAATTCAACAAATGTGAACAAAATGATATTTTTAACACCAGGAAAAACCTATACATTAATTTTTAAAATAAATATTAATAACTTTCAGAAAATCGTGTTAGGATATATATTTCATAATTTCATTTAAAACAACAAACTACCATGCTTAGATTTTGAATGGGTAGGAGGGAATGAGTGCGGAGGTGTTCCAAACAGATTTATTTATTTTTTAATCAGGAGAGCGAAAAGGGGATTATCACAACATGAATACCAAAAATGATGAAAAGTAGTTTTGAAAATGATTTAGTACCCAATTTAAAACTACGGTCGGTTTTGGTCATAGACAATACATCTTATCATAACAAAAAATTTAATCCCTGTACAGCAAAATATGTAAATTCAAACAGCAAAATGCATAATCCTGAAATTTATAATTTAATATTATAAAATAAGGCCTAGTATGAAGAATCTTTCCAATAATCTTTTATAAAAACATGGTCTTTCTGTTGTCAAACTACCTGCATATCAAACAAAACTAAACCCGAGTAAAATGCAGTAGCAGCTTCTAAAATAACAATATTAGCTTAGTTGAAGAAAGTTTACAGAGTTAACTGTAGAAGACTGGATGAAGTGTTGAAAAAATAAAAGATAATTATTTCACATCAGACAGAATAATTTATGTTCAAATGGAAAATCTAATTATAAGTGTGGATAATAATACCGCCGAATGTGACAGTGAAACTAATTCTTCAGAAACTACAGATAACTCTGATTGTATTAGTAGATTTGAGCTGTTGGGAGCGAAAAAATAAAAACATTTTAGTCTTATTTGGTTTTAATGTGTTGCCGTTCTTAAAATCATTGTAGGTACATGATTGTTTTATAAAATTTCAGTCTAAATGAAATTCTCAATTAAATGTTTACTGTATTCTATATTAGGTTAAGGAAGACATTAATTCTCCTTCACACAGTAAGGTATCTACTAACAGTCTATTATCCCCTCATGCCCCCTCATTTACCCAAACAGCGCAAGACTTGCTTGAGTTAACTTTGTTGGACTTTTGACGGTTCAATACCGTACAAATTTGAAAAAATATAGTTTTTGGTAAAAATTCAGTTTTTTCTAAATGACGTGTCTAGAGCTATGCAAAGTGGTTTTTTCAGGTCCTAGGATATATGCTGTTATTATGAAAAGTGACCTTAACTGAGTCATCTGTTAACAACTGTTCTTGAGACTTGGAATAGTTGGGGGTAAATGTAACAAATTTGGGAAAAAGAGGTTTTGAAAGTGCCAAAATGTACTTCTGAAAGCATATTCCGAGTTTCTTTCCACCATACATTGTTTTAAAGTTAAAAGTAATCAACGAATGAGAATTTCCCCAAAATACCTCAACATTAAATATTTTTATATTTTTCTAAATAGTTGGAACAATGAAAAAAATATAAGAAATTAAATATTTTCATAAAATAAATATTTTATAATTTGGCAAAAAATCATCAATTTCATAAATCCATAAGATAAAAGTAGCTAGAGAATTTTTCAAATTAAATGTATATAAACTGTTTGCGTAAGTTACTTAAGTTGTATGTAATAAAAATGTTGAATTTTAACCCTTTGACGAGTGTGGCCGTTCCTGAACGTCCCAAATAGCCAACAGCTGGTTAGTAAGTATTTACAAAGAAAATTGTTGTCAAGGAGTAAGAAAAAAATTTTTTTAAATAGTTGTTTTATTGGTTACAAATGTATAATAATATAATAATATTGTGTTAAAGACTTGTAAGAATAAAAATTTACACTGATAAATGTACTTTAAAAAAAATTTGCACTGAAAAATCATTGTCACCCGTCGGTATAGCAGACATACACAGACAAAAACGTTTGCTGGGCCGCTTTTTTTCTACGAATCAATTTAGTATAGCCTACATAATGGAAAATATAACATTTCTTTTCAGTTTTCTTGGAAGCGTGTGTTGGTTTTGTTTGCTGATAGCGGTATCCCGTTGTCGGCGGCATAAAAACACCGTGGCATTGTCACCCGTCGGTATAGCAGACATACACAGACAAAAACGTTTGATGGGCCGCTTTTTTCCCACGAATCAATTTAGTATAGCCTACATTATGGAAAATATAACATTTCTTTTCAATTTTCTTGGAAGCGTGTGTTGGTTTCGTTTGAGACGCGGCTAAATGTGTCAAAAGACTAGACAAAGGGGAATCTGTAAAAAAGCTTTGTAGTGTTTAATTTTTCATGTTTGATGTATAATATACGTAACATAATATAATGATACAAATCACTTATACTAGACAAGGAACATAGGCACAGGTGTGTGTAGGGGGGAAACAACCGCGGAGAAGACGATGCCATCGCCTACATTTACGCGTCAATCAATACGCATGGTGAATTCTCCTGAAACCACGCCCCCTGGAGTTGTCCTGCCTTACAATTGTGAAAAACCCGATTTCATGTGTTCTTAGTACTATTTCTTGTTGAATTGTGACAACACAATAAGCCATGACTAATTTGTTTTATGATAAATACTTTTATTGCTCAGACGTAACCTAAAAAGTTCCGGAACGTCCATACTCATTTACGCAAACAGCACAGAGAACGTTCAAGAACGGCCGTACTCGTTAATCAGTATTTCCCTGTACTCTTCAAAGGGTTAATTAAATTTAAATGGTGAGAGAATTAATTAATTATTAAATAATTATTAAAGAATAATGTTAAAGGATTGTAAATCCAGAAATATGGTTAAAATATAGCATAAGACAAAATGAAATGTAAAAACTCAAAGATTTTATTTTAAACACACGAATAATAAAGGTTAATAAAACAATAGTGTGGGGTGTGAAACAAAGCAAACAGTACTAAGTAAAAGCTTCATACAGCGCCTAGTAAAGTTTTCCATTAAGCGAACAGGAAAAAGTGAAGAGAAATCAAAACATCAAAAGGTGTGAAAAATAAATTTGTAGAACAATAGATTTTTGGGAAAAGTCGATTTTCTCAAGAATCAGAAGTCATACAGACACTGAGCTTATACGGACGAAATTATTTCTTGTGAATTTATATGATTTTGGAATGATAGCTTTTGAATATAACATCAAGTTTATCCACACAAGAAAAGGAATTTAAGTCCCTTAGACTTATCTTGGGAAATGTTCAACTAAGAATATCAGAATCATTAGGTAATTGAATTAATTGTGGATTAGAAGCTGATGTGAATTGCACATCTAGAAAACGTAAGCTATAAAGTTAAATGGGCTCTCCTGATATCAAGACTTTTATCCGTACCACTTGGGGATTTATGGCTCTATAAAATAGTCACCAGACCTCAAACTACAGCAGGCAACAAACTGGGAAGTTTACAGACTCCCATCCCTATAAATTACTGGAGCCTTTAGAAGCAGCTCCAAAGCAGCACTGGAGGTACTCCTTGGACTACTTCCCTTACATATCTACTTAATGTCAGAGGAAAGTAAGTCCTCATACAGACTAATGGGTGTGAACAAATGGAGAGAAGGTCTACCACTCAACATAAGAAACACTATACTGAAAAACACAGTGTTTAAAACATCATTGGATATCATGAACACCAAATCTGTCTTTACCTGATCTTTCTCAATGAACCTCAGAAGTAGAAATGATTAGAAAGTTAATAACATACCACGAAGTTGCAAAGGAACAATATCCTGGTATAGATGAGAAAAACTCTAGGTACAGAATATACAGCACCTCCCAAAAAATAAGCATTAGAATCAATCTTATGAAGTACTCCGCTGTCTTCCAGGTAGAAATCCTAAAAATAGCCTGTTAAGAATCTAGAAAATGAGAATTCAAAATTTGGCATTTGAATAAGCCATGGAGGCATAAAACATGGAGCATATATATACATTTGAGGAAGTACAAATCCCCAATTGAAGAGGATCCATAAAGTTCTAATGCCAAATGCGGCAGTGTAGTTCTGACGATATTTATATTGATATGTTATAGGATAGGATTATTAAACACATTGACAAAAGGTGGATGATATGGTTTGGAGCGCAGACTTTTACTGGTATAAGATATTTGTAGTTGCAGTCTTTATCAAGATAGAGATGGTTCAACGGTCTCAGCAAGAGTAAGCTAGAAATTGGTATTAGAAAACTAGCAATGTATCCCAAGCCTCTCGCAAAACTTCTAACTGATGTCAACTTATAAATGAAGACAATTATGCTAATACAAAACTACTGCAAGACATACCTGAGGCTTGCCTAAATACTTCTTAGCTTCTTGCTCACAGACACCTGTCAATTTATCCAATAGTTTTTCAGATAAAGTTTTACTTTTTAACTCTATAAGAATTGGTGACAATGGATATTCTTGTGGGAACTGAATGCACACTACAAACTGCTTGAATGATGTCCTCCTGTTAACACAAAAAGAATTTCTTAGGGTGGGGCTACATAATATCGTGAAATGTTATACTTAAATACAAAATATAGCTTATATATGCTTATAAATACCTTATGTCTGTCTTTGCAATTCTTTCATTATTTTTTTCACTACCAGCTGCTTCGCCGATCATTAGGTGAAAATTATAAAACATTATATAACATATTCACACCTGTAATTTTCACCTGATGATGCCAGCTTGATCGGTGAAACAGAACTTAAAACTTAATTAAACACTTAATATTGGTTTTAAAAGATACTGTCCTATTATGTAGTCTGTAATTGGTTTTTTTTTTTAAACTAGGTAAATCATATGGGTTAATAAAGATAGATAGCGCCTCTCTGAAAATGGAAGATAAGTGGAGATTTATATAGTTTGGATGTTTTCACCTTTTTCCTGCTGATAGCACGCTCCAGTTTCTTGAATTGTAATGGTCACCGATATAGTGTTTGGATCTAATTTTTTTTCAAAATAAGGTAGGTAGTAAAATATTTCGACGATTTTCTTAACTAAATTTCAAGGCCGAGGTCGATTGCATAATTACCTTAAAAACTGTTACTTTTAAATCGGAAGCAATAAACTGACATTGAAATGCAGATGTTAAATATAACCATATTTATCCCACAATTCCAAAAATGAATTATAAAATCCATCTGCTGTCTGACATTCATTTGACTGACATCATTGATATTCTCGTCAATTGAAAATGCGTAAAATAAGCTTCTTTTTTTGCATTTTCTGCCACACGTTTAGAAAAATGTGGTTCTAGACTATATGTTTCACTATGTTTAATTTATCTTTGCCCAATTGCATTTTAGTAAGTATTACACTGTCTGGAAACATCTTTGAAAAAAGTTCAACAGCCAAAGCAGAATGCCATGATGAAAGATGAGACATTGTACTGAAGAAAGACCACAATAATTCTGCTTCAGAAACACTATCACTTTTATTACAAATCAGTAGAAGTTGAAGCAGAAGCTTCGGCTGCATCATTTTTCTTGAAGGCATATAGTAGCGCAAGTTGAGACGTTTTGAAATTTATTTCAATTGCTTGATGTTTTTGACCATTTTCATGGCTTTTAAATGAATTAATGTCTGAAAGTGAAATATTAAAAACTTTTTACAAAGCGCAGATAATGCAGGGAAGTTGTTTCTTCCCTCGCATAACCACATTTTCCAGTCTGGTTCTTCAAGTCATACTGCTTGAAAATGACATTTACCCAGCATTTTCAATAAAGTAATTGAATTGCAAGTAGGCTACCGGTATTAATTATTGCTTGAAAATTGTTCATTATTATAAAAGGATAAAACTCAATCAAAAAATCAACATAATTTAACTAACATTAAAAACCAAAATAAGAACTCAAGAGTGCATTTTGCACCGTTAAGGATACCAAACATTTCTCGTAGGTATTGAATCAAATCGCATGTGTGTCATAGGCAGTTAAATCTACGTAGTTCACAGTTTATATTATATAGGTACCATAGTTCGATACAGTTTGTGGAAAGAACTTTCAGACTGGATGTTCTACATAGAGTAAAGGAAAACTTTGATTGAAACTTGTACAATATTAACAACTCTTATTGATGAATTGATATTTACATATAAAAGATTCTTTGGATTTGTTCTTTCAATATTTTACATGAAATGAAACAACTCTTTGCATCTGTTCTATCTAAGTCACTAAATCGGTGAACTTAAAATGAAAATCGGGGACTTTTACAAACTTCCATGACCCTACTATAATTTCATAGACTTTTCGGGGATGTACGTGACTGGTGGACACTCTGAGACAACTAAAGGTGAATTTAATAAGGATGCATTTCTTAAAGCTATGAAAGAAAGATTAAATATAAATAGTAAGAGAATAAAAACAATTTGGAAACTTTAGGAAAAAATTGGAAGAAAATAAACAAGACATGGAAAGGAAATTTGAAGAAAGTAAAGAGGATATGAAAGAATTAAAGGAAGATAAGAGGGAGTTGAATAAGAAAATGAAAAAAATGGACAATCTGGAAGACAAATTAGAAAAGTTGGAAAATTTGGAAGACAAATTTGAGAACAGAATCGAAATGACAACTCCAATTTTGAAAAGGAAAATGAAACAAGGACAGAAGGCCATGGAACCAAAGATTGAGGACAAGATAGAAAATTTTAAGAAAAGTATAGAACAAAAACACATGGACATGCAGAATAATTTGGAAACTAAATGTGAAGAATTGAAGGAACAAGTTGAAATAAATAAATTTGAAATTGAAGGACAGATGAAGGAGAGTCGAAGAAAAATTAAGGAGGAAATAAAGGGGGACAGGAAGGCGATAGAAGACATGGACTTGAAAACAAAAGAAGAGAATCGAAAAATACCAGAAAGTGTAGGTTTATGTATAGGATTTTAAAATGTTTGAAGAATATTCAGACAGAAAACGTAAAATTTTAGAAGAAAATGTGGGAAAACAGTGTCAAGAAATAAAGGGCAATTTAGAGGACAAAATTTCATAATTATAGAAAGGAGAAAGGCAATTCAGAGAAACAGGATCACAAGTGATTTACCTGGCATGTAAGGGGAATTCCCAGGAATATCAAATACCAAAATTTAATGAAAAACCAGGAAAACATAAAGAAATTTTGAAAATATTAGAGAACTATAAACACCACAAACCCAGATAAAAACGAAACGAGAAAGCAGAGGCATAAAAGAAGTGATTGATCAATCAATAGAGGGGAATGCAGCTACCTGGTGGCATGCTATAAAAGAAGAAATGATGACCATTGAAGAATTGTGATTTTTTTTTTTTTTACCATACGTCATTAAGTGGATACCCATAGTCAAGTTTTCCTCAGGTGGTTGGCATAACCTGACAAATTCCCTCAAACATCCTTTGCTGGGGATATACACATTCAGCATGATATTTACTCAGAAAGAAACAGAAAAGAAAAAGAAAAGAGATCTCATTGATCTCGACTATTCTTCAAACTATATCACATCTGTGTATACTTCCCACATATAATTATTCCAGTTGACTGCCACATGCTCAGACATATGTAATTGATCGTCACCACTTCAAAGCGACCATAATTATACAAATTTGGGTGGTAGTCATAAATGATAGTCTCGAATTAGTGAACTAGTTACCTGTCTGCAGAACAAATTTTAGTACGCTTGTTGCAACTCCAAATCACTCCTTACAAAATATGCAACGTAAGCTCATGGCCATTTCTGCAAATATGTTTTGTCAAGAAGAATGCCCGGACGTCTTTGAAAAAAATTGTGAAAGTTTTCTCACTAACAGGAATATCCCGAAATTCTCATTTATTACAGCTAAATAGATCCTCACAAAACAACAAACGCTAACTGTAAATGGCATCCGGCAAGTTAAAGATTACATAATTTAGTGATGCCGTTCAGATACCTATTAGATTATTAACAGTCTCTCATCATAGTTACCAATTTGCATGTGCAGAGTATGATGCCATGGTATAATGTGTAATAGGCAGAAGTACCATATGAACCAAACACAGGAAATTTACATTATATTATAAAGTACTAACACTAAAAATTTAATTACAACTAGGAAATTTTATTTTTGTATTTTACTGTATAATGTAGGCTACAGTATAATATAACTACTCACCAGCCAATTTTTTTTTTTTTTTTTTTTTGTTTGTGCATCTAAAATGTAGCCTATTTGAATTTAATTTGTTTAGATATTGTATGGATGGGAGACAAAGGCTTACCTTGGAAAGTGGTCATTGGTATTGCCATTTAATTTAATTTAATTTATAAACTATTAACTTCTTAGTATTTAAATTAGGCAAATTAGTATCTTATACAAATAGTAATGTTTAAAAAAAAGTCTTCTTACTTTATTTCAACGCGAACCATAGTTTTGACACAAGAAACAAGTCTGCTGCCAGTAATGAGATGTTCACAGAGTTTACGTACTTCTTGTAACTCATCTTCAACAAGGCCCATCGACAACCTTCAAAACAAATTACAAAATATAAGTAAACTAATATATGTCGTGTATTATCACAGACAGTACAAAATATTTACTGTCTATGATATTACTAAAGCAAGGCCATTCCTCTGATTATTTGGTAAAAGTCCATGCAATAAGAGTTGGCATGGTTACATCTGTAATAACATTGATTTATTATCTACTTAAAGACTACAAATAATTGAGGTTCAATAAACGCAAACACAGAATACTTGCTTCTATATAAATTTGAAAGATTAGATTATTTATAAGATAAAATGAACAAAGACTATGGCATACTATCTGATCACGATGTTAGTTGCTGCAACTAAAACGACATTTATAACTTACCACAGCTGGCTGTGCTGTTTTGCACTATAACAGCACTTAAGCTAATGGTAACAAAAATAATAATATTGCTATAATTAAGGCTAAAGATTTCTCCCACAATACAATTCTAATATATGATACAAGACTAGCAGTATGGCTACTCAACTGAAGTATGTATGTAACTCCCAATGAAAAAATGACATAGAAACATTTTAAAATAACTTATATTTATTATTACCATAAAGTATATTTTAAATTAATCATGTCTAGACCTACTAGTTCACAGAGTGATATCACTGATATCCCTCTGCTACAAGACTAGATTTTACAAGCAGTGGAACAGTGCATTTGACATATTTGTTAACAAACAATATGGGAAGCATACGAGAAGTGTAGAAAAAGGAGTAAAGAATCCTCTTTTCAAGCACCATATCATCTGTTTCAATCAAGTATACAAAATGTATACACTAGAGTTAGTTGATAGATTGATTATTATCTATTGTGTTGTCATTATATATTAGCCATGCTTATTAACAGTAGAAGAGTAAATGATGAAAAATATAAAGACAAAAGGATAGATTTTATTTAAAAGAGAAGTGATTAGTCGGCCTACTTTTAAATGTACTTATTTATGATTTGTGACATAGTAAATAACACTGTATCTGTGTTTGTGTGTATATATATATATATATAAAGTTAGTTACAAAGAAAGTTACAGGTATTTTTGGCGATTTTTTAAAATCATGTTTTACATACTTTATTTCTTAATAATATAAGTTTTCAACTTTTTCACAGAAAAATCACAATTTCAAAACTATAGAATTCAATTCATTTATTTTTAAATCACTGAAGTCAAGCAACATTGGGTACAGTTAGTACTCGGATGGGTGACCGCTTGGAACACCACGTGCTGTTGACACGATTACTTTCTTCTTTTTTTAAAATTTCAGTTGGGGTTAGATAATTATTTGATTATGTATGGCCACCTGACCAGAACTATCGTTATCGTGCAAATACATTTTTCGGTGAAAAAGTTAGCTTCGCATTGAAAACTTATTTTATTATTAAGACGTAAGGTATATAAAATATGCCATAAAAAACAAAATCTCCAAAAATAAATGTAACTTTCTTTGTAAATAATTACTATTATAAAACGATAAAATTAATTTTTCAAATCCATTTAAATTTAAATCTAGGCTAGTTCTTAATAATTGGCCAAATTATAATTTTCTAAAAAGGTTTTGGATATGACTTAATAATAAAACAAATTCATCATGCTTTTCCAACTATTTACCAGTCTGAACTTATACTGTAAATATTCATAATCCACCAACGAGATATAAAACAGATATGTTCTTATTATTATACATTTTTCGGACATTTACCATCATTTGTGTGTCCAAAACACAACATTTCGAGAATAAGAATCAATTCCCGTTATCAAGTGACTAAAAAACTAACGAAACATGAAACTTTGAATGATTTTTGCCTCTTTCCAATTAAATTTGTGATTTTCAGACCATATATGTTTTGCATTCTTATATAAGGCATTTTTTTTAAAGAGGCAAAAATCATACACCGGGAAAGTAACCTATACAAACGTAAAATAATTGAAGCCTCGTATATAAAACTAACGGACAATCCTATCAGCCAATCAATTATAGAAGTAAGGCCATTATGGCTCCCATTATTAAAAAAATAACTAAAATTTGATTATCCCTATTACTAATAAACAAGCTGAAATTTTACCTGTTAAATCGTCACAAGGGGTTTGTCACCCGTTCTCGTGCTAGGAAGGAAATACAACTAACAATAGGCCACTCCCGTAATAGTTTGTCACGCCTTCTGGACCACATCACTTGTTGCTGTATCTTTGATACAAAAACACATACTTGCCGTTAGTTGTGTGTTTACCATGATTGTTTTTTGACTTCTCAGTTTCAGCTCTGAGAAGTCAAAATATATATATGCATGCTTAGATATTAAGGATGGTGGTATTCTTATTCAATTTTACTTCTCACATAGGCTTAGTTTCTAGTTTCATGTTTCTTTAGTTTTTAGTCACTTAATAACGGGAATTGATTCTTATTCCCGAAACGTCGTTTTGAATTTTTAACACACAAATGATGGCAAATGTCCGAAAAATGTATAATAATAAAATTGAACTTCCATCATTAACAAATAACTTGGAACAGAGAATAGATATATTCTTGTTTAACAGATATATGACATATACAACTAGCCAAAGATAAGTTCAGTGATTTACAATTATTTTTAGTCTCACAAACAATAACAAATGTCTTGTAAATAAAAAAGGGGAAATTTAAGTATCAAGTATAGCCTATAGATTTGCTTTGAAGGTTCTTTTTGATTATTGGTGTATATTTTTGGTTCAATACCAACTACCACAGATGGGTTAGATTGGTTAAGGTTAGTTATATATATATATATATATATATATATATATATATATATATATATATATATATATATATACTTTAATTCAGCTCATTTTTTACTTGAATATAGAATCTCACCTAAACTGTTCTTCGTTTCACAATTTGGTAATTATCGGTTGTACCTCGGATTCTGATTTTTCTATAAAAAATTATGATATCGTAAAGTATTTACTTTGTATTCAAACAATCAGATCATATTTTTCGACAGAAGACACTTTAACGTCCTAAAATGCATTTCTTTAATGTAAAAAAAACTCATAAAAACAAGGGAATACAAATGTTGTGGTTAAATTCAGCTTTGATAACGGAAGTCTATTTTAATATTTATGATACTTTAGTCGAGTTAATGAATGTGTTATCACTACCTTATTTTCAATCAGATCATTTTTAATTTCGGAAAAAACTTTGGTAATTACGCATTGAAGGTCATCCTATTTTTTAATCATTAAAAACAATGCAAACTTAAACTATTTACCTTGTTTATCATTAATCTGATATTTTTTTTAAAATGTGAATAAATTTTCAAGTCTCAAAATCTATTAATATTGAAGAAACTTACAATTTTGTACATAAAAAATTTAGGTTTTTTTCAGGTTATGACGAATATGTACAATGACAATGTGAGTATACAAGTTTGTGACTTCATTACCAGTCTATGTTTGTTTTACGCTGTACATTACATTAGTGTAAATCATGGTGTGTAAATTAAAGGACAAAGGTTTGGGAAGGTAACTATATATGGTACTTACGTATTAACGCCACCGCAGCAGAAGTTGCTAATGCGCATGCGCCAATATTTGCTTACTTTGCGATATAATTATATATCACGACAGGTTTGGCCAGGTAGCTATATATATATATATATATATATATATAATTACAGGTGTTATGTATATAAACACCTGGCCAAACCTTATATATATTATTAACTGCTTCCCTTAAACCAGTTTGCTCTTTATTGGCGCATGCGCATTAGCGCAACTTCTGCTGCGGTGGCGTTAATACGTAAGTACCATATATGTATATATATATATATATATATATATAGTAATAAAGTAATTAGTATTTAACATTGTAAATATGTTGTTCCCTTAATATTTTTTAAGTTGCAATGCGCATGCCTAAACTAATGTATATTTTATAACTTGTAAAAGTGTCTTTCGACAAAACATATGACCTGATTGTTTGAATACAAGGTAAATACTTCAAGATTTCATAATTTTTTATAGAAAATCCAAAACTGAGGTACAACCGATACTTAACCACAATTTAAGTAATTAAGGTAAGAATGCCTACAAAAATATTTAAAAAATTTATAAGCTTCCAAACAAAAATATTTTAAGATTTATAAGTATTACTTCATCACTCATCACTTAAATATAGGCTAGCTACCCCTAATCCCACAATATCTTGATTCTAAGTGGATCACTTGGTAACACATTAATCTTACTTGGTTTAATTAATTGTAATCCATAATTAAAGGGCTAAATCCATTCAAAACAACTAGCATGAATATATTAATTTCTTTTCATATATACAATTTCTTTACATAGCCCTAGCCTAAGGTGGGCACTTCTAACTCTTCATATTTTCATTAGTAAAAAAATTTCTGCTTGAAATTTTTCGATAATGTATCACAATCAATAAAAGTTTAAAAAAAAGCAATTGGTATAAAATACAAAATATAGAGTACAAAAAATATATCAACATTCATAACTGACTAGACCATATCATAACCTTAAAAGTAAATAGTAAATTGGATTAAAACATACTTAAACAAAAGATAGAATCCTCTACCTAGAATAATAAATATTACATGAGAAATTGAACTAGTTATTTGTTAACCACAAAAGCATTTCAGAAGCCATATATTTATTTATTTGAAAAAAAAAAGTAAGCAGACACAATAACCAACACAAGAGAAGAATATTGAATAATTGGTTTTTGAAAATATGAAAACAAGTGTGACAATAATAATTAAGTAATCTCTTTTTGTTTCTTTTGTATATAATAAGTGTTCAACATTAGTAAAATGTATATTTATTTATTCTCAACAAATATATTGTTTTCTTTTATTATCCCATACATCCATGTCATTAATTTTCTTAAAAAATTGCCATTCATTATAGTATTGTCATCCTTGATGTAGAAAATTTTAGTTATTGTTCCTATCTCATGGAATACTAGCCTTGAGATGCCCCTACGCTACGCCGTTACATTTCTGAGTGAAATTTGTATAATTAACAAAATTCTCCTAATACTTCAACATTAATAAATTCCGTATTAGTGGTAATTAAATATATTATTAACAATTATATTATATATTTTAAGCGTGATAGTGACTAATGAGGTGAATTTTTTGTTGGATTCAAAATTTAAAATCAACCAAAATTCGAATAAACTAAAATGTTTATAAGAAAATAAATCTTGTTTTATTGAATTGTGTAATTGGGAGTTTCATTTTAATCTTCGCCAATATGTGCTCAACAGTGTACTGAGTGTAGTAAAGTAAACGTATATTATATTGTTTCAAATCTTGTAAATAGGAAAGAGGGAAAGGGGCAAATGTTGTCTTTCCTTTGAAAGTATTAACTATCATCTTCATTTAAAAACATATTTTTTTTTCTCAAAAACATATGGTTTTATTATCCAGCATAGCCAACTGATAAAACAGTTGTAACCAGTAACCACCACGATGAACAGTTACGGACGTTGAGGTTATGGTTTTTGTAGTTGTACACGTAATATAATAAATATATTTATACAGTATCTTTTTACGGTAGATGAATATTAGCGTGGTTTGATTTATATATAAACATGTATTGTTATTAAATATATCACGTGAAGTTTTATTTTCTCGATTTATGCTGTAAATTAACTTCAAGTGTAACTTGTTTACCTTGAAATTGCCATTTTAAAAATACTCGTCATGAAAGCTTCGGACGTGGATTAAATCTTGCATGTTAATTTTGCTTATGAAAGCAAATGATACACAAGGCGTTTCTCCCCGTTAGCCATTTACTTTCGACACGTGTGTATTTACACCAATTTTGAAATGAGTGAAATTAAAGCACAACTCATTGATGAAATTAAAGAACAAGGTGAAATAGTGAGAAAACTTAAAGCGGAAAAATCATCAAAAGAGCAGGTATGCTTATGCAATAAACTATCAAGGTTAACAATTAAATTTCTGATGCAATTGCTGTACCTAACCTGTCATACTTTAAAATTAGGCCTTTGTTATATAGGACAGATTTAAGTTAGCCTAGTTCAGTTTTCTAAACTGTGTCAGTGTGTTAACATAACTTATCAAGTGTGTAGCTAGTTATTTATTTATTATGGTTACTCTAGTTGAACATTCAAGACTCTTAAATTCCAAACAGTTTTGCAATGTAAGTTTCGGGTGTAACGATATTGAGTATACTATTTTAGTAAACTAATAGTAAACTTGAACCTAGTTATTGCATGATTCAAAAGTGATCACATTATTTCCCCTCATTATCCTAGGCCTTTTGAGATTTCGTTTTCAATAGGAATCATACTTTGAACAGTATTTCACTAATGCTTTTTGTTATAATACATGAAAGCAACAGCTAAAAAAAGCATTAGGCTTCTAAAATAATGAAAGTAGGCTAACAGGTACTTCTGCACTTTTTTTCCAACCTTTTTGTTTTCTATTTAATTATGTTTTCTATGTAGTGTTCTAAGCCAGGCTAAGACAAATGGAATGGAATTATCAGGAGTCATATATGCTATTCCTAACCTTAGTTTCTCTATTACCCCAAATTATTGGGGTTTTCGGTGGAGTGAAAACTTGTATTAGTGATTTAGATTTGTTCTCTTCTTTTTTTTCAGAGGTGGAAATGTTAACACTTCCACAAACAGGTTAGGTTGCTAAGTTATGTTAGAGCCTTGTAAGTCAATTACTATGTTATTTTTCTCTAATAAAAAAAGATTTTTGTCATTTTAGTATTTATAAAATTTCTTTTCTTAGCCTCCTGGATTCTTGGGGATCCTTCATAAAATATGGGTGGGCTACTATCCTCATGGGAATTCGAGGTGGACAACACTGTAGAATAAGAATCCAGACTTTTATCAGCATAACATGAAATAGATTACACAATAGATTTTTTATATCTGGGAGATGTTAGGGTTAGCTTGATTTGATTTACATATAAAAACTAATATTTCCATTTTGTTTGGTTTATTACTCTTTATAAAGTCTGTTATTTTTACATGTTTACATGGATTGATTATATTTATGCATGACAAATGTACTAACGTAGTCCTGCTGTAGGCCTATTTATAGGAGTTATGTAAATATAGTTACATAGTGATTTTAGCAGTGTAGTGTATGTATCCTCCTTTTGTACATATGAGGATAATGACGTAAAAACTCTGTTATAAGTTTTACGTCTTGGATAACAGTCCTATAAATAAACTAAATGTAAATACCTTTGTTGGTAATTATTTACTGTAGCTCCCCAATTTTGATTTTCCCCCTGTTATTCTATCTTCATATGAATAATAACATTTTCTTGTTCATGGAAATTTGTTAATTTGGAAAAAATTTGTTCATGGAAAAATAAACATAGCCTAATATCAAGTTTTCTAGATTAAGGTCCATTAAGTGAATTACATGGTTTGTATGCTTACTTGACCTACACGTAAATAAGCCTATTTACAATATGACAACACAATTTCCTAGTTGAAATTTTGCATGCGGTGTTTCCAAGTACTAAATATGTTCAATGTTGTTTGACTTTGGTGATCGGATATAAACATTGTGTTTGCTATGTTTATTTAACCTACAAATACATCATTGAAATATGTCAATTTCGAAGTGAAAAACATTTTTGCTCACAAAATAATGTTACTATTGTTTAGAAGACAAGTATGTAGTACAAAAATAACTTTAAAAAAATATATATACATAATTACATAGGGCACAGCAGTAAATAATTATTGCTTTGTTTTTGTGATTGTTTCTTCCTTCTTTAATGGCCGTGGTTTAATCCTACTAAATTATTTTCAAGTCTTCTTATTGATTATAAAATCACTTCACGAGTGTTAATCATTACGACAAATTGAAAATGATCTAATAAGATTGAAATTGTTTTAATAAGAAGAAACATACTGTACCCTAATTATTAAGAGAAAGATATATATATATATATATATATATATATAATATTTACAATAGTTTATACAATTATGTGTTAAAGTAGCTTTTTAATATTTATTTTTAACTATGGTAAACAACCCATATTGGCTTTAACTTGAACTTGCTCTAACTTCTTTTGGAGAATAGCTTCTTACCAAATATCTAGTAGGATAACAACACAAAAATGCAAGATTAATGTAGGCCTACTATCATATTACTTTAAAAAGCTATTAAAGATTCCTCTTCCAATAAAAATCAATGTTTTCTCTTTGTATAGGTTTGTTAGGATTATAACATCACAATTTCATCTTATAAACCTTATTAATCATATTAGAGCAGATGAGTGTTAGAAAACTCACAAATACAGAAAGGCATGAAGTTATTTGGACTAAGAAAGAGATAGTTTCCTCTCTTACCTCAAAAATTGAATTCCAACTAAATATTTGTATTCTATGATTGGGTTGAAATTAATGGTTCCCTGATTAATTTATTGAAATATGTTTTCCTCTTATATATAATATCACGTCAGAAACACATTTTTGATTGAAAATTAAACAAGTTTTAAAAAGTATAGTTTTACCAATTGTCTCAACCTTGGCTTATTTTGAGAAACTCATTTGCTTGGATTTTGTTTGGTTCCTAAACTATTCATCTTGCTTGGTCATATGACTATTTTAACTAATATAGAGTTTACTTTTTGAACTGATGCTTTAAAATTTATTACTAATTTTTTTTTACTTCAGAACTTTTTTTAGGCCTATGCTTGGGTAACGGTTTATGGTAAGACCTCGAATTACACACTTCATGATAGGAACAAATTTCCAAAAACATAAAGGAAAGTGATTGATAGGGAACAGAAATGCTTACATGTAGGAATATATTAATTTAAGCTCATATTTTCAATAGTTGTATGTGGTTTTTATTTCAATTAATTTGTTATGAAATTTATTATTATATATGAGTTTTACTATTGATAGTTATTTTGTTATAATTGAAATCTCTTTGAACAAGAGCGGAAACTAAAAGATTTAAAAAATGATAGGTGTTTAGTAAAGAGAAGAACAATTACAACGGAGCACAAAGGGGTAGAAAAATTAAGATTTTTGGAAAAAGAGTGAAGATGGCTGATATACCTTAACCATGTGTAATGAATCCCTCCATGATTCCATGATTGCAAACAATTGCAAAAGATAAAGTTTGTGCAAAATGGGTCAGAGGATGCACCCATTTGACTGGACAAAAAAAGAAGAGCTCTACTTTCACAAACTATGATGAACTATATTTTTTAATGAAAGTTAATTAAAATAATTGTATAGGAAATTCAGTGGCATAAATTTCTAAAGAGCAATTATTATAGAATATGTAGTATCATTTTATATAAAGTAACAATTGGACCTATAGAAATTGAATTTTAATAAAAACAATTAATTCAAAAAAATATATTTATAGTCATACATTTATTTTTAACCCTAAGTAATTAATTTACTTATCTTTATCGTACTTGTCTGTAAGATGTAGAAAATAGGTAAAATCTATAATAGTTTACATAAACATTGATTATGTTTATCGTTTTTTCGGCTTACAAATGAGCGCCTAAAACACAGTAAGTTCATTAGTCAGCTTAACTCACTGTAATTTTAATGAAGTAACTTATTATGACTAAGTTGAATGGGATATTGATAGTTCCTATAATGTTGTTAGCTTGTATGTTTTTTGTCTCACAAGTTTGTCTTATAAAAATAGATGATCTAAGAAAGTAGATTTTCAAATATTGGCTACATTAAAATTTTTTTTACATCTTACTAAAGTCGTACAGTGTTTGTGGTTTTAAGTTGCAGGCCTCTATTATCATATGTCCTAGGTTTTATAGTAATATTGACAGTAGAAAGTTTTATGAAACTGATTCTTTCTTACAATATAAATTAGGTAAGACAATATAGCTTATCTGAATGTCTGTCTATTCAGATTAATGAACAATCTCGGTCTTTGTTTTGTAGTTTAATTATTTTGTTTTATACATTTCAATAGCATTACCATTAAAGTAAATTTACAATAAATAAATAAACAATAACATACTAATAACTTAGCAATTACAAGAACTACAATAATCAATAAATATATCAAATATCCTACTAGGAATAATTATTATAATAATAAATATTATCATAAATATTTTAAAACGGATGTGTATCAAATTATGTAATTGATTATTCAAAATAAATTACATCAAAGTTACTACTTGTTCAAAAACAATATATCAGAAACTAACTAAATGATCTTTTACTTCTTAGCTTTGGTTGTATCCTGATTTGTTTGAAATTAGTTACAAAATTAAAAAATAAAATATTAATCATTGGACTTGCTGATGAACCTTGATAAAAGTACTGACGTGACTTGAATAAGTTATGCTATGATATAAAGTAGGATCAGAAATAATTTTGTAAATAAAAAAATAAATAAATAGGACCTGTATTGTTTTAAAAAGTTTTGTTCGTAATTGCATTTTTATGTACATGTAAGATACACGGTAAAAACAGTTTACTACAAGGTAGTTGGTGTTATTTTTATTTTTTTGGTGATGGTTGAAGCAATTATAAGAGATTGGTGGAAACTGAGAAGTGATAAAATAGTAGGCCTTCGTTACCCTCTCACTATCACGGGTACAACTTGATGAAATGCTCCGTTCGTCAATCCGTTTCTTATTTGCACCAAAGTTTCGATTGTCAAATCGTTCTGTTATGTCACAGTGTATTTTGTGGAATATTCCTACACATCCAAAGGAGCAGGTAAGTTTATTATAGAAAACATTTTTATCATAGCAATTTAGAAAATTTGAGTGTAACAGTGTTTCCTTTTCACGACTTGACTTGATTTGTTTCTTTGAGGAATATAAGGTATGGGTGAAGAAGTGCCATCTTGCATTGTACTGTTTACTTTCAGAACCTTTCTTTATGTGTTTTGATCCAAAGCTTTTTCACAATGAGTCTTACCCATTCTGCTGGTTTGCTTTAAAGTAATTCTTTCTTCTTTTCTACAATCGTTTTATATTAGTTTATAATTTTATTTTATGTTATAAGTGTTTCATATTTTTTGATTTTAGTAAAATAGATGTGGGTAGTTGTTATTTAATAATAACATAATTCTGTATTACTGCTGAAGTAGGGCAAGGTGACACATGAATTTTACAAGTAGATCAATCATATGAATAAATGTAGGCATACAGACAAGATCTAAAATGTTTATTTCCCACGGCAGAGAAAATGTATTGTTAATAAAATGCAGATGAGACTTAAAGGTTTTGTTTTTATAATCTGAGAATATAAAGCTATGAAAAACCAGAATAAAACAGTCAAGTCATTATGATAAGAAACATTCAGATGTGAAAGTGAATTTATGTATTGACATTTATTATGAAAATACACAAACGAGAAAGCTGAGTTTGTGAACTATGAAATTGATTTATTTGAGTGATATGTATAATAATATACAAATATTAGCCTACTTTTAATTGTATCAGTTTAAAATTGGCTTAACCTGCTTCCTGATTTTGATTGTTAATGGCATGAATTGACTTTTGATGGGGTTTGCCATCTCCATTTTTACTATATTAGCCTATCTGAACCATATTGTAAATGTCGAACCCCATTATCAATAATTAATTTAGTGGTTTTACGATAGATTTTATATTCCGTAGTCCTCAGTTTTTAATAACGTTAGCGACGTTATTTAAAATTACCATAGGTGCCAATCTGCCTGGCAATTATTTGTCACTAAAATTTTGACTGGATCTAATTTAAACTGTCAATTTTAATAATATGATACAAATCCTTGGAAAGTCCTTGAAGTTTAGGTGTATAGTTTTATATTGTAATGATTTTTTTTTAATCCCTGGAAAGTTTACAAAGTTAAGGTCAATTCTATAATATAAATAGATTTTCTGTTCTAACAAGTTTTCCTTTAAAGTAATTATATTTTCAAAATAATAATAATAATAAATGAAGATGGCCTTTTAGGGTAATTCTGCGCAATTACTTGGTCAACCCCAAACTTTTTCATATTTTACTACGGTCATAAGGATGTTCTCAGAAAGCAAGAAACATATAATTCAAGGCCCGCCAGGCCATCGTACAGGTTGCCGAGCGATAAGAAGGTTCAAAGTCCACGCGATAACAGTGGCTTGCGGGAGACGCAAGGAAGGCCTATAATGACAGGTTTGGCCAGGTAGCTATATATATAGCTACCTGGCCAACCTGTCATTATATATAATTATATAACGGTACTGTCACAACTGGCCTTCCGCGCGTCTCCCGCAAGCCACTGTTATCGCGTAGACTTTGAACCTTCTTATCGCTCTGTACGATGGGGAGACGCGCGGAAGGCCTATAATGACAGGTTTGGCCAGGTAGCTATATATATATAGGCCTATATATATAGCTACCTGGCCAAATCTGTCATTATATATAATTATATAACGGTACTGTCACATCTGGCCTTCCGCGCGTCTCCCGCAAGCCACTGTAATCGCGTGGACTTTGAACCTTCTTATCGCTCGGCAGATGGCCTTGCGGGCCTTAAATTATATGTTTCTTGCTTTCTGAGAACATCCTTATGACCGTAGTAAAATATGAAAAAATTTGGGGTTGACCAAGTAATTGCGCAGAATTACCCCTTTTAGTATGTAACATTTTATAAAAAAAAAAAATTTAGTCACTATTTGACTTAAAAAAAGTTATTATCTTTATTCAATCCATGTTATTTAGATTTTTTAAAGGTCATCACGAATCTAACTCCATAATAATTCTTCTATAGGTTACTTATAACTCACATTAAATAATGAAATATAGGTCAATGATATATTAATTTGTAAAATAAAAACAAATATTTGCCAAGTTTTTTATGTAATACAAAGTTGTTATCTATGACTTGACAAAAAGGAAAAACAAAACACAAATTTAACATGTTGAATAAAATAATCAATATAAAATAACAAATAAACCCTTTATCGCCTTACAAAAGAACCCTTTTTATGATCATTGTATTTTTTTAATATTAGTTCTATATGTATATGATGAATCAGATGTTTGTCATCATTTGTCTATATAAAACTAATACACAACATGTATTAATAGTATAAATCAACTCCTGTTATAAAGTGATAAACCTAGAACATGAAATAAATTGTTTGCAGTGCCTTGCATGGAGTAGTTCTGAGAATTATGGTTTATATTTAGACTTGGTTATCTTGACTGCTCAGTTGAAACCTTCTTAGATGTGTAGCTGTAGGCCCTTATTATTTTTTTAGGTTAGATTAGATTATGGGGGTATGAGGACTCAAGATCTTTCAACCTTATTGTACACCCCAAAGACCTACTAGCAAGGCAAGCCGATACCTGTGCCCTCGAAGAGGCTCAAGAGCTTCTGTCCTATGCTAGCATCGATCATCACCTGTTTATAGCTAAATAATGGCTCTTCTTTTAGCCTCAAGCCTCTCGCATTCCAGGATGATATTGCCTAGCAGTCTCCCCAGACTGTTTACATCGCCTACAAACGGGATCACTATTGGACATCCCTGAGTTGTAGCAAATGTTTTCTGAAGTGGCCATGTCCAGTAAATAACACCATAACTTGATTTAGATGGCCTCTATTCAGCCTCAATATTGAATAATGGATGGAATGTAATTATGATTTTCTCCAGCCAACGCTTTGTTGCTTCGTTGAGGCAGGAAAGTATTGGAGCTCTTTTCTCCATGAAGCTCCCAGAAAATGATGGAAAGATCCCATCCTCTAATGGTTGAAATTTATCCATCAGTGCATCCTTTATGTCATGTCTCGAGCCCGGATATTTTAACTCCATTAGGCACGGGTTGCGTGCCACCATTAGGGTTCGACTGAAACACAAGAAAAGAAGAAGAAAGAAAATTTTTAATAGGAAAGGGTTGAAACAGGCAAACAGCATTTATAGGAGTTTATGCTGACTATAGGAAGAAAGGCTCCCAGAACAAGATGAAGAAGAGAGCTGGGAGAGGCCGTTTGCGATAGGTAGTCCAATCGGGTGGTGAGATCACCAACTCCAATGCCTAAATTTTCTTAGATTACTATAATTAGTTTTAGTTTCCTACATGGCCGTAAGATATGTTGGCGTTTTATAATTTTTTTCATGTTATAGGTTTATCACTTGATAAAACTAGTTGAATTATATGTCAATTTAAACAGTAAATAACTGCAATTAAACTTGTAAATTAAGAGGGTTGAAATTGTTCATGTTATGGGTTTATCACTTCACAATATAGTAGTTCAATTACATGAATATTTAAACAGTAAATAACTGTAGTTTAACTTGCTACTTATTGGGGAGACATATCAAGTCTTTATGTAGTATTTTATAAATAAGTATACCTGCTTCTGTTTGGTGTACCTAATGATATGGCATCTTACACAACTGATTTGAAGAAGTTTTGCGAAAGAGCTTGCTATAAATTCTTAAGTCCATGTAATGTTTGGTCCCTTCTTTGTGACTTCACATTATTTTTACTCCCATTGTGTTGCCATTAGTTTTGAGAAGGTAAAATACATATACTTAATTTATTCTTAATTTGTAAGTCTACCACTTCATGATAGACAAAACTAATGACATTGTTCTTCGTTGGCCAATTGTTCATAAATGTTTATGTAAAATTAAAAGTCTAATTACAGAGTCAAAATTTATGGGCTGAAGTATTTATATCATTAAAAACTTATTTACTGAACTTGTGGCTTATATGAAGTCATTTGTTGAAAGTTTGGCAATGAGAATATAAGATTTGTTTTATAGAAATTAGCATTTTTTAATTTTTCTGTTTGATAAATCTGTAACTTTTATATGAAAGAAAATAATATGTTGCAACAAATTGTAATTAAATTAAACTGCGTTTTACCCACTGGTCTGTTCTTACTTCATTAGATTACTGATTAGATCATCGCTCAATAGCAAGATTTTTAATGATCGTGTTATCTGCGTTATTTTTTTAATACTGAGATTTTTCAACGGCTAATTTTTTCTTAATGATATATTGTGTTAATTAGTTTCTTTTATTACTTTATCTGACACATTAAGTAGACCATACTGCCATTAGATCAATTAACTTACTTAATTGTTGAATTCCTTATTTATGTTATATGTTTGTCAGCATATAATATACAAAGTGTTACAAATTAAAAACTTATCTTTAAGAATATTTTATACATCAAAATAAAGAAAAATATTCAATAATATGTTTTAAAATATATTGTTTTTCAGTCTATCCGACTATTGTGTTTTTATAAAAAATGAAATAATCGTAAAAAAAAAACTTAATAGCCACTCATTGTGTAATCATGGTGTTTAACGATTTTACCTTCATTTGTAAGATTCGAGCCTTCTGTTTGAAAATAGCCTAGTGGCTAATCAATGTTATATAATATTTGGATGAAAAATTATATATTTTTTGGTAAATGTATTAAACATCATCATTATTTAAATTTGTTCCTCAGATTTGATATAATTGGTTTACTTATTCTGGATGATTCTCTTTCTATAATGAAGGAGGAAGCTTTGTAGACAAAAAACATGATTTTTATTTTGAAATTTGTATCTAAGCAAATCACTGCTATAGATTGTAATCACACTTGGTAACCATCTGAGCTGTCTGCCCAGGTGGTAACTTTTTCCAATGAAATTCATAATTTGCTAATATATTCCATAATATAGACTTGGCAATAGCACAAATGAATTTATAAAAGAAAAACAACACGTTCAAGTCTTTTCAAAATGTCTACTATTAAAATTATTTTTTAAATGACATGTCAGCATATTTATTTATTCTGATAGACATTATATCACTATCATTAATCACTTGTTTCTTTGACATAAATATGACTGCTAAGGTAAGAAAATTGAATGCTGAAACAAATAAATAAATAAGACAAAATAGGTTGTAAACTTTCTAGTAATCAACCGTAGTATGTGTATTATGATTTTATGTATTTTTTTGAATTTTACTTTATCCAACTAGGTCTATTTTAACATTTTGATACATATGTATAATATTTTTTCTTAGAATATGTTATGTATATTTTTTTGAACATTCTGAGAACCATAATACAAATATACAATTCCAGTTTTTTTTAAAATTTATCAACTTTATTAGGTGTGGTACGAATTCACCTTATAATGGTAATACAATTTGAGCTTTGCTTTGATTAAACTTATTTTTTACTTAGTTAGCTGATTGTGTAGAAATATTGTTCAAATACATATACAGACAAATATATAAATTACAAATTAAAAGAAAATAATAGTGATGTTTAAAATTGAATCTGGATTAATTATAATTCACCAATATTTCTCTACTTGATTTATCAGACAAGTAACCTACTGTTTGGTATAAGACATCATTTTCCTACATTTGATCTAATTTAAATTTAAACTTGATTTTTAATTGATGATGTAGAACACAGACAAACGGACATCGTTTAAACAATTTTTAGATGAATAAAATTTTTATTGTGCTTGTCATAAGACCAAATGACAAAATTTTGAATCTTTTAAAATTGGCAGTAAACAATTTTGATAATTATTATAGTTACTTCAGACATAAAATATATTGATCACTTTCTCCCAAAAAATGCTGGTTCAAAGATTGTTTAAAAATTAATAACAAATCAGAGAAGCTATCTTAAAACTAACACAAGCGTTCGTTCGTCATATTTTGGTGAAATATAAAGAATTATGACCAAAAAAATTTGGGAATAAATTTGAAAAATATTAATTTTTTTGATATTGAAAAATAATTATTCATTGAGCATAATATCTTCTGGGTGATTTGGCAGATTGCTTTAGATGATCATGGTCTAAAAAAAAACTACCTCCAAAAATGCTTGTTTTAGGCATGGGGCACAGTATTTACGAAAATTTATAAGAGTACATCCCATGCTTTTTTAGGCATGGATGGACTTTTATTAAAAGTAGTAGTATTGAAAAGTAAATAATCTTATATTTTCTTTTCATAAGTGAAAGAAAACTGGTAGTAGATTATTATCAGGTTACCAAATAATTTATTCTATCTTCAATTTATTTTTTACTTTAAAGAAAAAGCATGTTTTTAAATATTAAAAATATTTTTACTGATAACTTCTAACTTAAAATTTTCAGGGAATTAATTATCAAGATTTTTGTTGAAGGATTTATTTTGCAGTAGAAAATTTAAAAAAAATTGTGTCGTTAGTATTATTTGATCATGGTTTCAATAAATATAAAAATATCGAGTTTAAAAAAAAGATGCCCTTAATGAACAAAAAACAGAACATAAGGATTCTTTTTATCATATATATATTTTTCCAAATTGTAGAGGTTTTTTACGGATAAAAACAAAATTCAAATATCTGGCTTTTTAGTATATAATTTAGATCACCAGAATAAAGAATTATAAACGTAGTATGCAGATTCCTCCGATCTTTATTTGATTTTTTTTTAAATAAATTTTGTTTAGAAAGTTCTGAAACTGTTAATGATTAAGTTTTTTAATGTTATCTACAAAAGCTGGAAAATAAAATGTTAGCACTTTGCTATTTGATGATAAATGTTCTTGTATAGAAAACCTATTTTGAAAGCTATCATTGAACACATGGGTCAAATTATGTTATCTGTTGTTCATGCCCTACTAAATAGGTTAGATTATCTGGGGTTAGGTTATCCTATACAACTTCTGCACATTTAAAGTAAAAATTGACCACGTTGTCATGAAATTCATGACCGTAAATGTAAGTGGAATTAAGAGTTGTATTCTTTCTGTAAAAAAAAAAAAAGCTAATTTTAATCCACATTAAACTAAAGTATTTGCGGAGAAAGCAGTGACTATATAACTTGACTAGTTTATGAAACTAGTCTACTTATTGTAGACTCCAGCTGAGTCCTTTTAAAAAAATTCCTTTAAATGAGTTGTTCATGATTCTTATCCCTTTGAGAAAAGTCTTTAGGGGGAACATCTTGTGACAAATGAGTATTATGTAAAATCATTGTGGCCAATAATGGATTACAAATTATTAGTTGTTAACTTTCTAATAAGGAAAACAAAGCCTAAGGAAACCGACATCGGTTGCTAGTTCTTTAAATTGGAGTTGAGTTCAAGAGTAATTGTAAAAAAAAGTGAATGAACCATATGATGTCAAATGTTGAATTGAACCATAAAAGGTTAAAAATTAAATATTTATCTAAAAATTCATTAACAAAATTGTAATTAATTATAATTTTAATGATATATGAATATTGATTGACCCTAAATCAGTGTGCAAAATGGAATGTGATCACATGTGTTTTTTGTATAAATCAAACCATTTAGGTATTTTCCAAATTTGGGTAGTCTAGAATTTCATAAACCTTCACATTTAGCCAAAATTTGATTGAAATCGCTTGTGCCTAAAATGAAATAGAACTGGTGGATAGATATTACTATATAATAAGATTAGCTGAAAATCATTCTAAAAGATTTTGTTTTATAACACCAAATTAATCTTGAGTTACCAAAAATTGGAGGGGTGGGGTGTCTGTAGACATGGAAAAAATTATCTTATACCAAAATTAATAAAAAATTTCCAGACTATTTCTTTGTATTTCCAGCTTTCAAAATAGATTATTTGAAAAATGTTACATAGATTTGTTTTTACTCATCTCATATCATGTATGGCATCTTTCTCTACTACATGCATATATGTGGGGGGGGGATGAATCTAAAATAGATGTTAGATAAGAAACACTTCAAATTTAATAAATTTGAGCAAAGATTTAATCAATAAAAATATTTAGTTGTCTTTCTAATTTACAAACTTTTTTATATTTATTATTATTATTTAAAAAAATCAGCCATTTGGCCCTTCAAGAAATAAGAATATTAATTTACTATATCATTAGAAGAGGAAAATTCAAAGCGTAAATAGGCCTAAATATCTTGTCCTAGAGGAATACAACTAAATACCATGAGTCATATGTCTGTCATTAACCCAGATTTTCTTATAGTGGTCATTATGTCTTTTCATATTTCATCAGCAATCAATTTAATTGCCAATATCCAATAAAACATTCATTTGAAAGTGTTTATATAATCTCTTGAAGTTTAAACATACTAAAAAAATTAAAAAAATAGGTCTCTGTCATTAAATTTTGGATAGAAAAAGTGTATAAAATTATATAAGTCAAAAATGAGTTTCCACTTAATTCTTTTAATTATTTTAAGCTTTCTACATCAGTTAGAATAATATTTTCCCAGAAATAAATGTTTAAAAAAAATATATATATACCAAGTAAACTTGAGGAATCACCTCCCAAAATCAGTTATGAACCTATAATTTGATTTCGGTAGGTTATAACAATGATATCTCAATTGCAATAGTACATTTTTTAGGTTATTTTGAAAAAGTTATATTATGCAGACATTGTTTATATATAGGAAGTTGGAACCAATTTTTTCTGTTTGGACTTTAGACAGAAACCATATAAGGAAAGTAGTAAATGTTGATTACAAAATCAATATGATTCAGTAGGCTATTCTTGGAAACTTCAGTATTGTGTGTTGAGTTCATTTTTAGTATATGATTTTATAGAAGAAGAAGCTATTTTTTTACGAATATTTTTGTCTGTGATATTTTATTAATTAACACAACCATCAAATACTTTTGAAATAATCTATCAAATTTAATTGTACAAAAATATAATTAACTTTCTGCAAGAGATTTGATAGTAATCTTTTTATATAATTGGTTTTTGTTTGTATTTGTAAATGAAAAACTCTGTTTTAAAATAAATCGCCTATTATATAATTTCAAAAATCTTCTACAAACCTTTGTTTTTTTTTATTGAGGCATTTTAAGTATATACATTTTGTTTTACATGATTTTAAATAAAAATCTAGATTTGTATTACAAATAAAGACTATGGTATTAGACTGCTTATACATATCTTTCTGCCCATAATAAATGCTTAGTTCATACTACCATTATTATCACTAGATTGTGTTAAACAGAGATAACATATCTAAACTTATTCCACATAAAATCATTTTGAAATAATCACTTAATTCTAATTTTGTTAGTAAGTAGTGAAACACTAATTATGCAAGTAGTGAAAGTGTTGGCACTCATAACAGTGTAAAATTTAAGTTTGTTACGGACTGTTAACAATAGTTTTAGTAGGCCTAGTTGAGTAAATCAGTGTGTTCTGCTTGAACCAACTACAGTACCTACTGTTTGACTGTTCAAGGAAATTATTATTTTAGTACAGTAATCCTTCTGTGAAGTTGATGATGGTAGGTTTAAGTTAAACTAAATGTTATTTACCCAAAAAATAGCTATAACTTACTTTCAAACTTATCAATTTTGTGTGATAAAGTGGTTCTATTGTGTGTATAATTAATTGTTTAATCCTTTGAAATGTATATAAAGTTTTTTTGTTAACAAACTGACTTATTATTCTACAAATGAGTATAAATTAACTTTAATTGTTATTAGTACAGAAGTTTCTGAGAGAGAAAAAGAAACAAAGATAACACCATTTCCTTCTTTATTACATAACTTTCAAATAAATATTTCATCAAACACTGAGATAAAAATATACAATTTTATTCCCAAACATTTGTAAGGCTCTAATCAGTTATTAATGAATATAATTCAAGTTTATGAATAAACTTTCATTGCATAATTTATGTGCATACTAACTGTTCTTTTAATATTGTAAAATTTCGTAATATTGTATCATTCATGAACAAAAAAGACCTTCTAATGGTATGTTCTAATTTGTATAAGAATGACCAAGAATAGAAGAAAAAATCTTATTAAGTTTTACGGGGTTGCTAGAAGATAAACTCTTTATGCTTGCTAAATTACAATAAATAAATATACAAAAATAAATAAATAAAAAACTTCAAAATTAACCCATAAAAGCATTATTTTCTTTATAAATTCAACCATTCTTCATAATTTTATAAGTCATTATTTTTATTACTACAGAGAATCTGGTATATTCAGAATCAGTTTTATTGGTTATATTAAGGAAAATTGTAATTTTCAATTAACATTTTCTCAGAACTACAAATTTTAACGCAATCCCAGTATTTTTATTGAAATCTATACATTTAAATGTTATAAATGACATATTTCTTAAATTTTATAAATATAACAGTAATATCACCTTAATTAAATAACCTTTTGATTAATAAGATAACTGATCAAATTATAATCATAGCATTTTTAAAGTTATTCCATTCTCGCTTTCGCTCAACCTTGACATCATTCTAAACTCAATGTCATCTAATTGTTATTTTTTTCTTTCGCCATTTAATAATTCATTTCTTTTGAACAGGCTTAGAGGGATTGTAAAAAAAATTCGAAATTGTTAATTCCTTTTTCTTAGCTCTTTTTGATAGCTCTTTAAACAACAATAATTTTTAATTTTCAAAAGTTATATTTATTTTGTAATGACATAGTAGTTGACTGGATTGTTTTGACAATTAAAACTAAGACTAGGTCGTAAAAAAAAAAAAAACTAAAAATGTACGAATTGTTTTCTCTCGGCAGTTTAGCAGTCCACCAATCTGTAGTAGTAAGACTATGAATTTTTGTAGCATATTGGGAGTAATTAATGCTGTTCCTTAAATGGTATGTTTTCTTAAATCATCAATATCTGCAGGTTTAGTTTGAAAAAAACATTATGTTTTAGATAATCCCCAAAAAAGTACTCCAAGGGTTTAGTCAGGCTAGTGCAATGGCTTCTTTCTACCAATCAGTTGTTATGGAAATGTTGCATTTATGAGTTCACATACAGCGTAACGAGAAGGTGCTCATTCTTGCTGAAACCACACATTATTGAAATTTGGTTTAATATATTACGGTAATCTTCTAGTAAAATTTGATTTACCAACATGTCATAATTGTTTCTATTTAAATTTCTTTCAATAGTAAAAGGCCCAATGCTGTTGCCATCAAAGATTCCTGCCCATACATTTACTTTTTATGGATGCCGCGTGTAGGCTCCTTACATCCTATTTGGGTTTTAATCATTCCAGAATCGGGAGTTGTCTCTATTTACATTAACATTTAGCATAAACGTTGCCTTAACAGAAAAAAAACTATTAAATATTAATAAAAATCATAATGTCACAGTATTCAGTGCGTCTGACAAAATTGTCTTCTGAAAGTTCATGCACAAAGTGAGTCATGTATGGATAGAATTTATTGACTTTCAGAATTTGGTGTACAGAAAAGCAACTGACTTCACATTTAAAGGCAACTTTTTAATAGACTATGGGGATTTTCTACAATGACTAGTGTGTTTAGAGATGTCTCTTCATCAGTGGCTGGCTTTCTTCTTCCAGAACGGGGACGATGTTTTACAGTAGTATATATCTAAAAAAGTATTATCTTCCAGAATACTGTTGATTTTGTTACAGGAGCTCGATTAAAAAATGTTTAAGCTATATTTCACACACATATATATATATATATATATTATATATATTTGTGTGTGTGTGTGTGTGTGTGTGTGTGTATTTGATAAATTTCATTCAAATCACATTCTCAGTGACTGCAGTAGCTAATTTGTAATAGAAATGTTCTTACAGGTAGTACAAATGCTATTAGTCATAAAATTGAGTCCAATTTAATTTAGATTTGGTTTTTAGGGCTAATACTATGGTATTATTTCATGGACAGCTAGCTGTATTTTTGTTAGAGAAAGCTATTTATACTTTCATTGGCAACAGTATTTCCTTCTTTTTCTTATAACATTCCTGCAGTTTCAATGCAGTAAAGCATGACTATTCTCCTTTCACTTCCATTCCATCTCCAGTGATTATATCCTTGATGTGGGAAAGTTTCCTTTGTCTGCCTGTCATTTCTGTGTGTGGAGAACCTGTTTGAGTTGTTCCTTTGTAGGTTAAATACTATGGTAAGTTTTGCTATCAATATTATTTCGTGGTAATAATCATTGACCTTTAATCATTGATTATGTTACTCATTTTACTCTCTAATCGGGTATTTGTTATTGTTACTCTTCAATAAAGAAATTGGTATTAAGTTTTTAGACATTATAAACAGATTTTGGCTATGTTCCAAATGTTTTTCTGTCCCGCATTTTTCTCACACATTTTTTATTTCAAGTTAGTAGTTTATTTGAAGTTTCAAGTTTCAAGTAATTAACTCTCAAAACTTTTAAGCTTTATAGTGAGGAAAGAGGGTGTTAAAATTTATGTAATATTCAACAAGTGAATAAGTAAATGAATTACCTTATTGGTACGTCAACTAATCCTTCCGTTGATTTACAGATTACTGCAGTTTCGGGCTTCGTGAGTCCATCTTCAGATCGTATAAAGTATTTAGTTTATATTAAATCGTTCCATATGGAGCTTGTCAATAGAATATACACAGTACATATATAGTAACACAAAACATGACATGACACTATTACGCACATTTAATGTTCATACGATCACAAAATGAAAATAATTATATATCGGTCGGTATGTATTCCCTGGCGAATCGATCGCGACTGGATATTTAATCTTATTTCGTTATCTGACTTTGAATAAACGGTTCCTGTTGTTGCATCTTGATGGCGCTATCGAATAGAATATTGAATGAGAACGAGAGTTGTTCATTTAGTATATTACTAGGTTGTTGTTTGAACGCTTTGTAGATTTTGAACTCCTCCAAGGCATTCATATATCGTCCTTTATTACATATGTGTAATATGTCCATGTTTGAGTAACTGTGGCGACTATCGATGAGGTGTTCAGCATATTTCGATATCTTGGGTTTTCCCTTTGTTGATGGTAAATGTTCCTTGAAACATTTTTTGAAAGGGCGCCCAGTTTGACCAATGTTAAATTTGAAGTTCAACAAGTGAATTCGTATGACGTTTGTGGTGAAAGTGTCTTTCAAGTATTATCTTATTTTATACAGTTTGATTACAAATTTTGAAGTTAGTTTTACTTGAAATTCAAAATATGTAGTTTTATCCGCTTAGTTAAAATTTGATATTGCTTTTATATTCTCACGTACTATATCGAATGGTACTTGGAGAAAATTATATATTGGGTAAAACAAAAAATTGATGTTCATTTTTAAATGGACGTATCCGTTTGAGAGTTATTCAGAGTCTATAAATGTAGTTTTGAAATAATGTCTATCTGTTATCTGCGCAGTGTACTTACGGCCCTAAATGAGTGGTCATATTTTAGTAAAATTTTGTAATTGAGGATATTTTGTCTTTTATTTAAGAGATTTAAAAATTTTCTGTATAACTTAAAATTTTGGGGGTCATATGAGACCAGTTCTCAGTTCCAAGTTTGAGAGTCAAAAAGAGAAAATGAACCATAGGTGTCGTCTTAGAAGGTCAGATATCTTGAAATCTATTCTAGCTGTTACAATAAAATAATGATGAAATTTGAAAGTATATGGCTCAACACGCAAATAATACCAAAATAAATCCAATGGAGGGTCTTAACTAGTTAAATAATCTATTTAAATTGTTTGAACAACTTGTAGGCTATAAAAAGGAGAAAGTTATGAAAACAGTATACGTTTTATGAAGTGTTATTCTTAATGTTTTGTTTTTAGTAAGTGATGTTTAGTTAATTATTTATGTGTAATTTTTTTTGAAAATCTCTAGTATTGAACAACAACCAGCTTTAAAGCATATATTTAAATATGTTTCATTAATTATTTATCCAACAAACATTAAAATGTTTTAAAATCAGAAAAGTTTGTAATTTTGTGTGACACTTTAACAAAATTTTACTAATATATTGAAACTATAGCCCTTAAATATAGAGAATAATTTTGACAAACTGAAAAATTCTAGAAAATATAAATATTCTATATATTTATTAGCAACTTTTTTTGTTTTGTCATGAACAGGCTAGGCATTCTATGTTTTTTTTCTCCTTTTACAGAATATTCTTATTCTAGATCTACTTCACAGGATATTTAGCTAAAAACAATTAACCTGAGATAAAACTTGTTCACAACTCTAATTGGACCAACTATTTGTGGTAGTGAATCTATGGAATAAATATTTAGAGTATTGTTTTTAAACACAAATAGCATGAAACTACCATGTGTCATGAAACAAATTGCTGTAGAGAACAAAAGATGATACATATGTAATTAATTAAATTCTAATCAATTGTTAGTCTATAAAATAAATAATGGATTGCATTATTATAAATGAGTACTATGTTGCAATAGAAATAAACGATAGACAGTAGTGGTGTATTATAAAAAAGAGATGATGGCGTATTGTAGAGAGTACCATAGTACGAGAGAGCCATATTTTGAGGTCTTCAGAACTAACACATAATGTATTTAGAACTATGTATCATTCAGACGATTTTGATCATATTTGACGTAGGCTATAGGTGTTTTAATTCCTTGTTTTGAATGAATTTATTTGTTATTGATATTTGGCCGAGTTAGTATGTCCGATTTGTTAAATTATCATCTTTTTTTTTTTTTTTTTTTTTTTTTTTTGCAAATGCAAATAAAGTTCATTTTTATAGTGACATATTTAATCAGAAGAAAGTTTTTTGTTAAAATTTATTACCTTTCATAATTATTTTAAACTTATTTTCTTACTTTCTGCTAAAAAAAAAAAAAAAAAAAAGTTTGCTGATTTGCTACAACTTATGTTTTTGAGAATATTTAAAATTTGAAATTCTGTTAAGTGCAGCATGTTATTTGCTTTTCCCTTAATAGTAACTCTATTTTGGAATTACGGTTCTGATTTTTCTATAACATTCAGTTTTTATGATTTCATCTGGTGATAAACAAAAATATTGATGAAGAGAACATTAGGAGAATGCAACATATATTTTTAATTGATTTATCTAGACAAAGAAATGAAATTTCATACAGAGAAACGGTTAACATAATCATAACTGTTCAATATACTGAAGGCCTGACAAATACTCTATTGATCTATTTACTTTTCTTTATTTAAGAGTTTGGTAGTTACGTATTAACGCCACCGCAGCAGAAGTTGCTAATGCGCATGCGCCAATATTTGTTTACTTTGCGTTGGCGTTAATACGTAAGTACCAAAAGTTTTACTGAAAACATTTGATTCACAATCATTTTGTTGTAGCAATTGACTTAGCCATTTTAGTGTTTAATCACCACAATAAATACTTAAAAGTAAAGTAAGTTATAGGCCTATAATTTCTAAATTTTAATCCTAGTATTTGCATGTCTATAAGCTTATGTTTAATTTATACAATAAATTGGTTTATTTGGTGTAGGCTATATCTCAAACTATAAGTATATATTTCTGTTTAAAAATTAATCCATATGTGTGTGTTTACTTTCTTTCCTAACTGCTAGATTCCTTAGTTTAATCAGAAAGTGAGAATTCTACTCTTTGTGATAGCATTTATATAAGTAGTCTGTGCTTAAAATTATAATATTTAGATTAGCTTTTCTTACAAGAGAATAAAAAACTGAATTATTTTGATAGAATTTGGAAAGATTTTAGAATGTGGATTAGGAATAGTAATAGTTAGTAGATTCCTGTTTTTTAATATAGAAAATTAAATGGAGTAACTCCACACATTTTCTTAGTTGTACATCTGTATAGAAACTCTGAGCACAATCTTTCTTTTTGTTTCTTTATTTAGAAAGTTTCCAACACAGTTGTCAATTTTTTGTTACTCCTACTTCCATAAATTTCTCTTGCTTGTATGTAGGCTACTTGGGTTAGGTTACGTATATTGGCCTTCACATTTTCACCAGAATTTATCATGTTGGAAGAGTTTATTTTGAAAAATCAAATTTAAAACGAGATAAATTTACCGTTTTTAGGGTTTTTGACCAATCATTCCCGAATCTGGATTTTAGGATCTTTGACCTTCCTGTTTGGGATTCCAAGGCGCTAAATTAAAGGAAAATTGTTTAGAGTTGTTTGATAAAATGTTTAATTTATGTTAGCTATACTGTACTTAGATTTAGATATTTTAAAGTATTGAGTAAAACTCTGTTTTTGGATTTTGCTCTCAATATTTCTGTAAAAAACTCAACATTTGATTTTGTTGACCAATCATATAATTTTTTATATACTGTATGTACACACACATTTAAAGATAAAAAGAATTGTTTTTTTCTGTCATAGATCGGAGAAGAGGTAGCAAAACTGTTAGTTCTGAAAGCTCGACTCTCCTCCACATCAGAGTGCACAGCAGGAGATGAAGAGGAAGGAATTCAACACAAGTTTACTCTTAAAACACCGAAAGGTACGCGGGACTATGCACCCCAACACATGGCCTTGCGTCTCGGTGTTCTTGACAAGATTATCTCAGTGTTCAAAAGACATGGTGCAGAAACTATAGACACACCAATATTCGAACTAAAGGTAATTTATTTTTGGACTAAGTAAGTTACTTTCAAAGTGCAATGTATTTTTATCCCATTGTCAAAGGTGTTACTACCACATTTTAATTAATGTTCATCTAACGTTTTAGTGATTTGGACTAACATTTGTACTCAAACCATCTTTTCTCCACATTAATACATCACTGCAGGTGCTATGGATCTCTAAAAAATTATTTTGCATAACATTAGTCCGAATTTATTTCTTTGAATATCAGTTGAATTTCCTATAATGTTATTGATTTTAAGGTATATGTTATATTTTTTACAAAATCATAAGCATGAGATGTAGTCTATGTAGCAGCATGTCGTCCAATCTCTTGTCCGTGGAAGTTCATTTGTAGTAGTCGAATAGTGTAAGTAGTTACCATTACTAAAAATTTTCTTCTGTCATAGTACTATAAAAAAAACCATTCTCCTAGTAGCTCTTCTTGACATAATATTGCTTCCTAAAACTGTTACATCAGCTTAGTTTATCTGAATTTCGAAACGAAAATTGTAGTTTTCTGGATACTAGTAAATACATTTATACCTGTTTGCCTAGACATACAATTTAAAGGTTTTATTTCATTACTACAAACATATTACAGAATCAGAATCATATTATATAAGAAAATATTAATATTTTTGATAGGTAACACTTCAATTTTCCTGGTGCAGAGTTCTTCGAACTGAACTTCTTCAGGTTCCTTGTTCAACAGGAAGTGTTCTTAATAGTTTTCTTGAACTCTATTAAACTTAGAATCATATTCACAAACTGCTACATGATCTTGGTTAGTTTATAAAAACATCAAAATTTTCTGTATTTGAAGGAAAATTCCTTTCTTTTTTTGTTAAAATTTCATCACAAATTAACCTACCAACAGAAGAACAAGCAAAGAAATCTAAACTGAAACTAGGAAACTAGCTCTTTTATGAATAAAAGGACATAATCTACCTCTGCATATTAATTTGAATTATTTTGATTTCATTTCTGGTGTCAAAAGTATGTTGAAAGAATAATACTGGTCAATCAATGATTTTTGGGAAATTTTTTTCTCAAAACAGATTTTTATTGCTTCTCAGAGGCTTAATTTTTCTAATAATAATGTCAACCCTGGTTAAAATTAGTTTTTTCAAAACTAAATCAATAATGAATTTGGTTCGGGAAAAATAAATACATTATTTTGCCTGATATCAAATTTTTGTTTTGACAGGAGTATTATGGTGTAGATAGGTTGGGTGTTTGTATGTTAGTTGTAAGACTAGATATAATATAATGATGATAAATATATTGTCATATAAGTTATGATGGCATTATATGAATATATTAATATTATAGTGCTGATTAGTAGTTGAACATCTGATAGGGTCTTTCATTATGAAGTGCAATAGAGATGTGTGAAGTTTGGAAATTCAAACAAAACTTGTTTCAGTTTGAGTCTGATAATTTGAACTGTTATAAGTTGAGATGAATTTATAATATAAAAAATAAAGGTTCAATTTGAAATTTGTTTGCAATTTGTATTTTTTACGGTGGGGTACACTTTAAATAATTAATTTAAAGAGTATTAGGAATTGCTAACAATCTATTCACACAAATTATATATAGTATATAAAAAATATGGTTTAGATAATTATTATATTATATGTGAAACACTATTTTCAGGTTGCTATATTAATATAACATGTAAATTCGCATTAATGTACTCTATCGTGTAATGATCGCAAAATGTAAAAAAAAAAATCACGAATGGTAAAAACTTTGTGCGCCAAGAGGTTAAAATGGCTCCGAGTTTCTTTATAAATCATGCTGCGTAACCAACTAGTTCAAGATACTGTATAAAATGATGTTTATAATAAATTTGAATAAAGTCTGAAAAAAAGGGGGGGAAAAAAAAAAAAGTGTTCTTTGAATGTTGAGGGAGAATGATTATAGATAATTTATTTATGAAACAATGCTAATAGAATAATTAATTTTGTTTCAGGAAGTATTAACAGGGAAATATGGTGAAGATTCTAAACTAATTTATGATTTGGCTGATCAAGGAGGTGAAATGTTATCGTTACGGTATGATCTTACAGTACCATTCGCTCGATATCTAGCCATGAATAAAATCACAAATATCAAGAGATATCATATAGCAAAGGTATACAGGAGAGATAACCCTGCGATGACAAGAGGAAGATATAGAGAATTCTATCAATGTGTGAGTTCATCTTGTACATAATTAGGTTACAAGATTTTCTGTATTAAAATTATTTTATTAAATGATCTAAGTTTTATATTATTAGTTCTGACGTTTGAAATCTTGCGAGTATAACAAAAATACAAAATATTTCAAACTATATTTATTTGTTTTAAGAATGCCAGTATATTGGAGAGACAAAAAGACTTATACAAATTAAAACTAATATTGAGAATAGCTAAATAAATATACAGTATTTGTTTAAAAAATCATAAGTTCAGTTTAGAAGAGGTTAAAATGTTGAAACTATTTTGTATAGAGAGTTAATAACAATTGACTTCTGGTTAAGTGAGTTTAGTAATATTGTATTAAAATTTATTTCTTCATGTTTTTCCCTTATTTCTACTGAAAATATGAATATGAAATCTTAAATTTTAATTTAAAAATTAATATTATTAATATCTAGGTAAAAATTAATATTACCTAGCAATAATGGCACTAAAGTTAAAAATTAGAGGGGGAAAAAAAAAAAAAAAAAGATTAGTTTTTAAAACCAAAGAAAAGGTTAGGTAGTTTTGAAAAGTCTGGATTTTAGAATTTAAAATCTGTGTCACCCTTTTACTGACATTTACATTTATTAATATCTGGCCATAATATTATGATAATAATAATCTAAGGTAAACCTATAAAATTAAATACATTGAAAAGATGAATAACATTGTAGTATTGACCATCTGAATAAATATCAAATCATTATGTAATGCAATAGAGGTGTGTGAAGTTTGGAAATTCAAACAGAACTTTCTTTGAGTCTCAAAATTAAAATTGTTATAAGGTCATTTAATTTTACGATACTAAACCAAAATAAATGTTCAATTTGATTTGATTTTTTTTCCCCTTCCTTTTCCAATTCATATTTTTAACAATATGATACAATTTAAAATAATTGTAGTAAGAATATTCTTAATAATAAGAATTGGAGTAATATTTCTAACAATCTATTCACACAAATATAAAGTTATGATTCAGGTCTGTTTTAGTTTAGTTTGATTTAATAGTTTATCTTCAGTTCTATACAGATTCAATTAAAATTCTTTTTTGCTTTGGATTAAAATTTTGAAATTATTGCATGTTTATCAAGTGGTTTAATTGTTCTAATGTCCAAGGAACACTGTGGCGATATTCACAATAAGGAAAACAACCGGTTCGGGGAATCCTTCTTTTCTTTATTAATTTAATTGTATTATTATTATTATAAGAATTAATATTAATTTTAAACATTTTACTAATCAAAATTGAATTATTTTTAAAATTACTCAAAAGTTGTACAACCATACCAAATAATTTGTAAACTTAAATACAGGAGTTTATTGAACATTTTTAGTTGGGTTTTTTGGATGCACTAATTTTTCATAATTTGTATTTCATAAGAATTCATAATTTACAAATAATCTATTTTTTAGAACCATTGTTTAAAGATAAAGTAATTTTAAAATAATAATTATTCAATGATTTTTTTATTCAATATTTATTTTATTTTACAATAATATTTCAAGTGAAAATTATACGACCTAGACTGGGAATCGAACCCAGGACCTTTGGCTTTACGCGCCAATGCTCTACCAACTGAGCTATCCTAGTCGCTTCCCAGTACAGGGCGTAGACTTCTCACTTGACTTTAGTTGATGCAATTTTGAGTTTCCAATTAATTACCTCAAAATTGCAGCAACTAAAGTCAAGTAAGAAGTCTACGCCCTGTACTGGGAAGCGACTAGGATAGCTCAGTTGGTAGAGCATTGGCGCGTAAAGCCAAAGGTCCTGGGTTCGATTCCCAGTCTAGGTCGTATATTTTTCACTTGAAATATTATTGTAAATTCAATATTTGCTAGCAAAAACGTATAAGCGGAAAAATCAAATCTATTTGATTAATTAAAATCTATTTATTTTATAGTCATTATTCTATTCAATTTGATCTCGTAAATATATATTCACAGGGCCCTGAATTGTATAATATGTTCACTAATTATGAAAAAAGAAAAGGAAAAAAAAATTATAAGTTGTTAAAAATGCGTCACACTAGACTCTGAATGGACTTAGACCTTCTATCTAGGTCAAGGTTTGTTTTTATCATTCTAAAACATAGATTGTTTTAATTTGCAAATATTTCACTTTCACATTTCATTTAAATACGCCATCTCTGTAGAATCAAATTTTGAGAAAATTACATCATAATTGTGTTTTTGTTTAGTTTACTGATTTTTCATGTTCTTAATAACCTAGATGGTTTTATATATATATTATTATTTCATATCTAAAGGCCTTATCAATAGAAATGGATCAAAATATTTACTCTATAAATTTTGTTTAATAGTTTTATCCATTGACGTGTTATGTACATACTAGTGACTGTTGGTGGATAACCTAATCTCAATTCTATTTTAATAGATCAACTGTTGTTTTTCAGTCATGTCAAATTGGTTATTAGAATACCATGTATTCCCTATGAGAAATATATATATAAAGATTGTATTTAATTTGCATTCTTCAATAGTGGGCACACAATAATTCTAAATGTTATGTTTGAGCTAAATCAATTTCTGATCTACAGACATAATTTAAGTGTTCTTAGAATTAAGTTCGCTCGCCATGGTGAGGTTCTTCTATTCGAAGGATCAAGCTTTGGTAAGATATGAATCATTTTCACTTGGTGAATATCATGCTGTAACATTCTCATTAGTCTGGGCAAGGGGGTCTGACAAATAATTTGAAAACATTTTTAAGTTGTTTTTTTTACTTATGTAATTATTTTTAATAGGAAGAAAGGAAAATATAAAACCTATTTTATATATTTAGCTTCCCAATCAACAATATTGTATTACAACAATATACAACTACTTATATATATATATATATATACATTTTGTAAAATCATCAATAACCAAGAAAAGAGTTATAATCCAACTTGTAATATTGATAATTATTTTACTAATGTGCTTTTTAGGCCATTATAAATTTCATTGTTTTTTTTTTTTTTTTTTTGGAAATTAAACAATTTTGATTGAGCAGATAGTAAAGTAAAAATTAACAAAGTTGCTAGTTATCAATTTTTCCAAGTTATTAAAAAAAATAAAACGAAGTACCGGTACTGAATTTGATGAATATGAGTATACTTTAGGAGTAGAATATATACCTCTAGAGAAGATACACATACCAGGCAAGTGTATGTACAAATTTGAATAACTTCGAAACGTGATCTTGGGACCAAGATCAGGTTTTGGCTATATTTTCTATACTAAAAATCACTAAACATGTTGATGCACAACAAATATTGATGACGAGAGCTGATATTGGCCCCTGAGGAAAGAAAGAAAATGTTTTTTAACTGATCTTTTAATTATGGTAACATACTACCAATTTATAACTACTAAGATATTAATTATAGAGGCAAATGTTTTAAAAACATGTCATTTTAAAATTAAAATAATTTTAAAAATTACGTAAGAACAAATTTATATTTCTAATTTGCATTTGTATGTTTTAGGACTTTGACATAGCTGGGCAGTATGATCCTATGATTCCTGAAGCAGAATGTCTTAGAGTGGTATCAGAGATATTAGAGACACTTCAGTTAGGCCAGTTCTTGATTAAAGTTAATCATAGGTTATTGTTAGACGGTGTGTTTGAAGCTTGTGGGGTGCCTCAGGACAAATTTAGGTCTATTTGTTCAGCTGTTGATAAGTTAGATAAAGTAAGTAATCTTCAGATTTATTAAAAGTGAAATATATACTGAATGTTATATTGAGTAATTTTAAATGGTTTGATAACAGCAGCATTTAAAAAATTAATAATGGAAAAAATGATATTTCAACACTGACAACATATGCCAATCAATATTTTATTGACCGAACTCTTTCTTGATCCTCAGCATCTAGTTCCATTATTGAGCTTATCTTGTTCTATGACATAATTGAGCCTCAAACCTTTCTTAAAGTTTGTCAATAAGTATTTAGTTTGTATTATAACAACTAGTCCATATGTTCAAATCCCGAGTACAGTAAAAACTCTCTAATCCGGATTAATGTAGCACCGGCCGATCCGAATATCGAAAAATTCGGATCTTGGGGTGGCTATTTTTATATATTTAAAGTGGTTTTAAACGTGAACAAAACATAGCAAATTTACGTTTTTAGCGCTAAAAAGCATTGCGCTTACGATACATTGTAGCTTTACCACAGTATTCTAAAATTTAACTATGGTTTTTCAAATTACTGTAATATATAGACGTTCTGTTTTAACTGTACTATTATGTAATTTGTCATAGTTTGCCGGCACGGTAACCGGTAACAAAAGTACCAAAAACAACAAAAGGTAGGTTAATTAAATAAATATTACAATAGCTATGTTTAAAATTATATTTATTTTAAGCTGAATGAGGCTCAGCATAAAGTACACAAACAACAATTAATTAGGTCTACAGTGTTAACTAAAACTATCAAACGAAAAATGAAGATTAGAAAATAAAACAGTACAATAAATATGTACAGGATTGTACACGTGAAATTTTGATGAACGTAAGATAAATGTTAGTTTTCATTACAGTACAGTAATTTGTACTCACGTCAGTTTTTATTTAAAAAAAAGATGTAATGGTATCTTGCTTCGCTCGTTGAAGAACACACTTCTTAGATGTAATATCTCTCCATCTACGAAAAAGAAGGAGATCGGCCGGTGAGGTTTCTTCTTGTTCTTCCACGTAGTCTATCAGCTGTTCAAGTGCTTGAAAAGTGCAATGAGTCATGATTTGTTTTTGTTGTTCATCTTCGACAGGTGCTGGCTCTGTGCTCACCAAGTCAATGATGTCACTGTCAGTAAACTCATCTTCCTTCATCCACTCATTCACACCATCACTGTTTATTTTGTCACAACCGGGAACTTGTCTTAGAATCAGAACCGCACTACTGCCCAGTGCCCAGCTCAAAAACATCGTTCACTACTATTCGGCCCGAAAATATTATTTTTGTATAGAAAATTGTATTTTTATTATTTTTTATTATGGCATACGACGGCCGGATATCGGAGTTTCCGGATATCAGAGATCCGGATCAGAGAGTGTTTACTGTAGTTATAGTTTATAGACCAATTATAGTTTTTATAAATATCAGATTTCCATCAAAAACTCCACAGTATTTTTTTACCTTAGTGCATTATAACAAACAAAGATAAAATCTTTATTAGGTTATTGGGTTTTTTTCAGTAGACCTTTTTTTATTCTTTGAAAATTTATAAAAGAGAGGGATTTTCCAGTTGTACGAAAACAACTTCATTAATTTAAAAGGAATTTTAGACGAGAGATTAGTGTAGTATAAACTATTTGAATTAATTTTATTAGTAGTTGAAGTATTCAACTCAAGGGTATTTCAAGGACTGACTTGCAATTTCAACAGATTACTCACGTAATCCACAAACTCTTTTTTGTATTCATTTTTTAAAATGTGGCTATTGGTAATCCATTTAAAACTCAATACAAATTTCAAGGTGTTCTCCTATATCCATCCAACATGTTTGTTATACATTAAAATCTTCAAATGTATTCTTTCTAATTTGATATAAAAAAAAATAATTTGACAGTTACAAAATAAATTATATTCAAATTTCTTATTAAAATTATTAAAGCTGTTCATGTAGATGTCCCTACCCATCCTACATTGTTAACTGCTAAAATGAAGGCTGAATATGTTAGTTAAGTTATTAAATTTTTAAAAGATAAAAACTTGAAATTAACTTTAACATTAATATTGACGTCTGTTATTATATGTCATTAATATTCATATTTTAATTAACTAGTTTTTTCAACAAGCAATAAGATATACAACACTTTTTATACTAAGCAAGTTATTTATAGAAAAGAATTGTTTAAGAAACAATAAATCCAATGAGTGAAACTGAATTAAAATATCAACAAAACAATACTATGAAATAACAATCTAAATGTAATTAAATAATATTTATACAAACAATAATTATTTATGTTTAGCTTAGTAAAACATTGCATTTATAGAGTTAAATAGGCTTTATAAAATTAAACATGTTTAGAAAATAGATTGTACATGACATATATATATATATATATATATATATAAATGTTTAGTACAAATATTCATATAAGATTTATGCTTACTGACATCGCAAAACTTAAGAACTCAATTGGTCACAGTGACATCTAGTTATTAAAATTTAGGTTAGTGCATTTTGGTTAGTCTTTGTTTCTTCAATACTATAAAAAAAAGCATGATCAGTCTTTGCGATTAATACATATACATTCACATTTTTAGCAGACTTTCTCTCTGCTTCCAACATCAAACATGTTTTTTTTTTTTTTTTTTTCCCCCTTCTTTTTTTCCCTTTTTTTTCACTGTCTTTAGAATATAGATATTATCATGTGTCACAGCTCGTTTTAAGAAATAAATTAGTTAAATATATGCTACTTCTTTATAGTGGAAGTTGGTTGATATTTTGCAAGTGGCTAGTAGTTTCACCTAATAGGTTTGCTTTTGAGTGTTACTTTCAAAGTTCTTTTATAAACTTCTTTGAATTTATGGATGATTAGTATCCTTTATGATTTTATTAATATTTATTTTATAAGAAACAATAGAAATGATTGTAATTTATGTTAGCATGAAAAAATAGTAAATTGTTTCATAGACTTACTTTTCCTCCAGTGTGGTGAGTTCTTAGATAAAAAAACAAACTGACCTGAGCCTAGTTGTATTCTATTGAAGTGTTTTCTGTTTTTCAGTCAACATGGGATGAAGTGAGAACAGAGATGGTGAATGAGAAAGGTCTTGCAGAAGATATTGCTGATCGTATTGGTTATTACGTACAGTTGCACGGTAGCACACAGTTAGTAGAACAGTTGTTGAATAATGAGAATTTAGTATCCAAGTCTAAGGCTGCTAAAGAAGGCTTAGAAGCAATGAAGATCTTGCTTCATTATACAAATCTGTACGGCTTGAATGATAAAGTATCCTTTGATTTGAGTTTAGCCAGAGGATTGGACTATTACACAGGAGTCATCTATGAAGCAATTCTATTAGGTGAGTTATCCATATTTATTTGTAGATTCAAAACTGGAAAAGGGGTAATTTTGTACATAATAATTAGTTAACAAAACAATTAGTTTCAGGGGGGGGGAATACTATTTCAATTTAATGAGGACTGGACTTTTCTTCTTTTAGTTTTTTCTAATAAATAATGACTTTTCTTTTTCTTTTTTTTCCTTTTTTTTAAAGTGTAAATTTTAGATTAAATTTGTATATATTTTTCAGCTAATATCATGGTGATATTTTAACAAGCAACCATGAAAGGCTAGGTTAGGTTGTCCACTAAAACATAGTGTCTGGAATATGTTTTGTTATCATTCATATGATACATGTAATGAATATGGTAACATGTAAATTAATAACATAATTACAGAACACACAAATATGAAATATAATAAATTTATAATTAAATAAATCATTATTAATAACAGTTAATATATATATATATATATATATATATATATATATATATATATATATTGCAATTATAAAACTACAAATTGAGTAGTTTAGAATAACAGTAATTTTTAAAAAATTGAAATTCTACGTCTAAAACAATAAAATGTGCTCTTCTGTAAAATGGAAAATTGTAGCTCATCTCTTAACGATTGCTAAAGTGTTTACTTTAGAGTTTAACAATCCTATCTTCTGTAAAGAGACACATATGATTTAGATGATATTTTAAATCTATGAGTGTACATACAATTGAAGGTAAAACACTCCCAAAAGGGAAAATGCAATAACTTGGTGGTGCAGTCACCTTTACACTCAGTTTTTTAAAAAAAATTCCTCTTTGCAAAACTTGATACTTATTGAAATTTCTTTTCTGTCGGACTAAACAATTGAAAATCTGATGATTTTACTAAATATTTCAGTTTTATAAACAATTTCAGTTTGTTAATAACAATTATAGTGACTAAATATACCACCTTTAAACTGTGTAATAATTATTTCAACGATTTGTGGTTTATGGCACATGGATTATCAAAATTTTATTTTGTCAATATTAAACTATTTAATCTAAATTAAATTTTTTTAAAAACAAACAAAAAATTTTAGAATAGAGTTGAAGTATAATTATCCAACAATTGGCAAAATTTAATTGTATAAAATATAAGACTTTTATAATTATTTAACAATTAAATACATGAAATTATTGTTGCAGGTGATAAAAGAGGTGAATCTGTAGGAAGTATTGCAGGTGGAGGGCGTTATGACAATCTAGTAGGCATGTTTGATTCAAAGAACAAGAATGTACCCTGTGTTGGGGTGTCAGTAGGTGTAGAGAGAATATTTTCCGTTTTGGAAGCACGAATGGCAGCCGAAAACCAGAAAATTAGAACAACACAGGTACACGTATTCGTAGCTTCAGCGCAGAAAAATCTTTTAGAAGAAAGAATGAAACTTTGTCGTGATCTTTGGGATGCAGGAATTAATGTTAGTATAATATGAACTATCTCTTTTCTTAGTTTACCATCTTTAATAGTCATATACTGTGTTTGAGGTTCAACCATTGATTCTATTTAAAGAAATGATTGATGAAATCTAATTTAATTTTAACCATAAAGAATAATTTAATCAGTTTTTAAATAATTTAAAACAAAATTATTATGTTGAAGTGTGATAAGTTTAAAGTACAGTACAATAATACATAATTTATGGTAAATAATAATTATTACACTATTTGTTTAGTATTTTGTTTGGTAAAAAGCCTCACATTGGAGTGCCGTATACAAAATTACTTAATTGTCTGATTATTATATTTACTGAATGGTTTCGTTTTGTCCTAAAATATCTTATTGTAAAAAGTGCAATAAAATTGATCAAAATTGTTAAAATTGTAATTATACACATAAAAACACTTTCTTCAAAATAATAAGAAAGAAAGCCAAATAATAATAATAATAAATTTGATGACACGTTAACAACTTTAGGTTTTTGTTAGATTCAATTAAACATAATCACAATAAAATTAAAAGGATAATAATAATGGTTAAATTCAAAAGAGACAGTTATTCAAAATATTTAAATCTTTGAAAGTCTGTTACACACATGAGAAGAAGAAAAACACCACAATTGTCAATATATTAATAATGAGTCTATTTTCTCTTATTAGGTCTCTCATCTAACATATTATCTAACACGATAAAAATAAGCCAAATGCCAGAATGTTCCTGTAAATCCCTTAGTTACTATTTAATAGTTCAAATATATTCAAGGTGGATCTACATACATATACAAAGGAAAATAATTGTCTATATTAGCCCTCGGCTGCTCAGGAATGTTTACAAGCTTGTCTATTTCATATTGTTAGCACAGAATCTCAAAAACAAAGGTAGGGATGGTGCCGACTTTTCCTAAGTTGGGGGATGAGCAAAACACATATAAATATATAAAGAAATGATGTTTATAAGATTAAGTTCAATTAGTAAAGTAAATAATTTTTCAATTGTTAATTATTTTTCCTTCAATATGGGATGAAATGCAAGGGTGAATTATGAGTGAAATCACAAATTTGATTTTCAAAGCTATTAACTGGTTTTAAGAGTTTAATTACCAAATAGTGTTAGCTTTACTTTAGTCCTTATGGGTTGTAACATTTCACATTTTTGGGTCTCTAAGTTGAGTTGGTCTTGTTCAATATATGACGTAAGCGAGATATGATGTCAGGAAACTTGCTTCATCTCTCGTATTGCAATAGTATATTCTAAGCCTCGTATGAATGGACAGACAGTGTTCCAAAATTGGTTAATATTATAGAATCGCGAGTAAACGATTTGTATGAATGGGAAATGGTTTCATATTGCTAATAGAATATCATTTTAAATAAATAAACATTGTAAACCTTTATAGCTTAAGTTAAATTAAGAAACAATAATTCCCAAAATTAAAACATGAAATTCAGTGTGGGGTGTTCAGTGTGCAGATATAATCATCAGGTTATCCCTAATTGGCCCAAAATATCCACCAATCACAGCATTTAACAGTCAGACTGGTACAGAGCACTTCTTATAGAATCATTCACTCATCTTCCTTCGCCGAGAGTAGTCGTGTTGACTCTTTCGTCAACTCTAGAAGTTCTCGTTACCAGAACCATACTAAGCTTCCAGAGCAACCCATCAAATGAGATATTCATTTAAAAGAAACAGTTTTCTCTTGATTTGAATTTAAATAAAATCGGTGATTAGCGTCTTGGTATAGACACTTACGTTGTTTTCAAACATAATTTTCATATGGAAACATATTATTGGTTATCATAATTACATAACTAATAAAAAAATAAAATAAATTTTAGTGGTACAAATTAAAATTTTGAGAAAAAGACAATTAATTTGTAAATTGATTATAAAGTAGAGACATTGACAAATATTCTAGAAATAAAGATAATTTTCGAACTTTAAATATTACCATATTTAAAATCATACTTTGTGAATTGTTCCCTAGTTTCAAAGACAGTCATATACTGTGAACCTCGGTTTTGAACTATTCGTATACTTGTTTTTAAATTTATCTATGACTGAATGTCCTGGAATCATTTGAAAGTGGGTAGTTATTGAGAAGTATGATGTTATTTTGTAGTATGAGCTGAATTGTTATTTTTAAATATTTAAAAAATGTATATACAATGGCAAGAAAAATATTTATTACAAGAAATAGGGCACTGATTCAAATTTATTGTTCAATAAATTATTGACGCCAACATACTACTTTAAAATAATACAAACGTATGGTAAGCACAATGGATGCTAAAAATATGTATAACATAAAATGTATGTTTTAAAATTGTGACATTTTAGCCTCAATATATATATATATATATATATATATATATTGGTTAGATTTTGTATGGACGTGAGACAAGCTTACCTTGGAAAATGGTCCTTGGTATTACCTAATAGTACATAAGTAAGAAAACACACAAAAAAACACTAAAGTTTTGAATTATTTCGTAAACATTGTTCACTTTCTCAATCAGTAGAGTTATGAAGAAGACTGAAGACCGAGTGTTGAACCAGTTTTTTTTAAGCCTGTTGGGAAAGGGAAAAGGATAAAGGATGATTCATCTAAGGTTAAGATTAGGGGGTTCTCTTGATTTTGTGACTCATTGATGAGACAGTTCCCATCTTCTTAGTTCTGAGGGGTTACATTCTGAAGGGAATGATTTTATGATTTTTGTTGTGAAGCATTCAAAAGTGACAACGTTGTGGATTGCTGCATGTTGTGCAGTTGGTTTCTCCATATCCATGATTTTCACGTCATGTCTGTGGCCATTCATCCTGGTGCTTAAGTTGTCAGTGGTTAGGCCAATATATTGAGCTGGGCAAAACCTGCACTGTAGTTGGTAGATAACATTTTTCGTTATGTTGTAGATAACAGGACGAAGAGCTAATATTTAAATCTTTTTTCGATCTTTGAAAAATTAAAAACTTTGATCTATCCAACAAGTAAGATAAAAATTATACATCATAACAATATTTTCTTTACTAGTTCATATAATTGGAAAGTAAAAATCTATAAATGCTGCAAAATTTATAAACTTGTTATCTTCTCTGTAACTAAAACAAAATCTATAGTTCTATTTGGTATAGAGTACAAGTTTATTTATTGCTTTCCTCGTCATAACTTTAAAAGATCCTAGTGTAGTGTAGTATGAGCAATAGAAATAGTTTCTTAGAGACCATAGATAGGGAAAACTCAGGAAAATTTAGAAGAGTATCTTGATGTCTTTGTTTCAAACTAATAGCCACTAGCTATTTGTTAACAATAGGTTTTGGCTTGAAAATAAATATTCAAATATTAGGTCTGTTTGTTTTTTACTTAGGTCTATATACCAAAAATACATGAATTATTAAAACTAAATTATATAACCTAATAAATAGTGAAACCACTTTTGAATTGACTTGTGTTGCATAGTCTTTCTAAAATCAAAACATGCTTTGGAAATGTCATCTTTTAAAAAATGGTAATTTAATGTTTACTTGTCAGCAACATACATTTTATATCTTATATTTAATGAAATTACCTGTTTTTCTTTGTTTCCAGACTGAGCAATCATACAAGAAAAATCCCAAACTATTAGCTCAACTCCAGTATTGTGAAGAGAGCGGGATTCCTTGGGCGGCCATTTTAGGAGAATCTGAACTCCAACGTGGTATTGTTAAACTTAGGAATGTAGTGACAAGAGAAGAAATTGAAATAGCTCGAAACGCAATAGTACAAGAAATGACAAAGCTTGTAAAAGCAGCATCAACATAACTGTAACATTCTCTACGAATTATGAATTAGAAGCAATCCTAAAACTGCTTTCGGCTGTTTATTATTAGTAATTTATTTAAACATCAACTAAAAATATATTCACATTGTTTATAACAATGTAAGAATGTAGATGTAAGTTTATTTAATCCGTAATTTATTGCTATTGTAAACAATACATGATAGTGAGCTGTTTGTTATTATTAATGAATTTCCTTTGGAAATATAGCTATTGTAGGCAAACTTACCTTATGGCAAAGTTGGAACCTTAGGTCCTCAAATGAGCATGAACATGATCCCTAAAACATTTTTGGCTGTTCATTCAAATTCAAATAAATTATACATATTGGATATGTGTATGTTACCGTTCTAGCGTTTACAATTTTTGTTTGATTTTCTTCAAATGTGCTACAAGAATAATTTTACCCCAATAAATTGGACAAGTTCTTTTACAACAAAAATATTTGTTAATATTTTTTTTTCAAAATGATGACTGTTAAATATTTATTTGGTAATTATATCTCACTTCTATGCTGTACAATATACACCATATTCTATTGGGTGATGCTTGAAAATCACTTTCAATGATGTTCATATATTTTACTATAAAAATATAACCTTTTGTTATGTTTTTCATAACAATCTTTATTCCATCATTTAATTGTTGAACAATATTTATTTCATCAATGCCCACTCTTATGTATTGTTTAAATAATGTTTAATACCACAATGTATATTATTACAAGAATTGTTGTCTGACTTAAAGCACATTACCTGAAGCACATAGGCCTATTGGAATATGTTTTTACTATCTAGCATTTATGTACATAACTTAATGCAATAAGTTATACTTTAAGTGTAGTAATGTTATTGTTAATTTATTGTTTAGTTTAAAATATACCTTTGTATTGTTTTATACTGTCAAAAGTATTGCCACGTTTGTCTTTCCATGTTCCTTAAAAACATTGTAGTTAGGTTTTATGTTTTAAATCGTTCTAACAAGAAATGATTTATTATAAAGTGTTGATGTGAATTTTGAGATTCTTAATGCCAATTATCAACATTTTTGTACGTCATCAATGATTATAAAATTTAAAAATCTGTTGTATTAGTACATAGTAAATATTCACCAATTCAAAAGGTAGTTCAAATGATAAAATATATTGATTATAAGTTTATTTAAATACATTGTTAAAAATTAGAAAGCCAAAGAAAAACATATATTTATTTTGTTTTATTATTACAAAAATCTAAAGTTTCATAGAATTAATAAGTTTGAACAGGTGTGGATGTGCACACAGGTGTGGATGCACATAGTCTCCGATAAGTTATCATTGGTCCAGACCATTTATTCTTGTAGTATTCATAAAAGTAATTTTCACAAATATCAAAATGTTATGTATGGGAATCCCATAGATAAAATTAGCCTCTAAGGTGACAACACGATGCAAAATCTTGTTTTACATTTTATGCATTTGTGGTACAAGAACCAGTTTATTTTCAAGAAATTGTGTTAATAATAATGTTACAAAAGCTTTATCTCAATTTCATAAATAAGACTATTTTCTAACTATGCGGTGTTGGTATTCTATTGTTGTAGATTTATTTTAAATATTAGTATGAATACTGCGTGTTTCATTTAATATTGACAAATTATGAAGAAAATTTAATTACAAGTAAAATTTGCAAAATATCTTTAGTTTCATTTTACCTCAAATGCTTTTGATTTCTATTAATTTCTTAGACAATTTGGTGAAGGCACACAATAATAGTTGTTTTAGAAGAGCTAAAACATGTTAGCTGTTTATATGTATGTATTATGAGAGCAATTATTAGCACAAAGTGAGGTTTTGTGTTAAAAAAATTAGTATTTTAAATGTTTTGTATGCTTTAAACCATAAGTAAGGACTTCACAGAGACTCTACTACATGTTTTCATGTTTAGTTTAGTATTTTAATAACACATTTTTATTTTGTTTTACATGGGTTTAGTTTAATTACAACTTTGTGATAGTAGCTCAAATTGATGAAAGTTAAGTTAATAAAGTTTTACTGTGACATGGATAACTGTCACCTGTCAAATATGTAACAAAATAATAAAAGATACAAGAATTCATGGGCAGAAACATTGATTTATTTTTATCATAAGAAATGGGTTTGTTTAAAGATGTTCTACTGCCTATGATGACAGCTTGTTACTGTCAAATCCCAAAAATTTAATATAGTGTGAAATAGAATTGATGTTGTGTACTTTTGAACAGCATTTGATTGGATATACACTTTAAAATTTCTCAATTGTATAATTAGATTGGATAGCATCTCTGGACCTGTAAATTTATTGGTGTACAGTTTAAAGGCACATTCCTCCATGTCCAGTTTTCCATCTTATGTAACATTTAACCTAACTTTACACTCTGGAATTGTTAGTTCTGATCACTAAACACATATTTTAGGGGTGGTTATAGAGAATGTGTCTAATGCCTCTCCCAATACGAAATTTAACCGTGTTGGGTTTAGTCTTATAATGTTTTAAGTAAATTGAATCTACCTATAATTTGTGAACTAATTGTAATCAAGCAATATAACATTAAGAAAAGGATCTATATATTAAATGCTTATGAAAATATGTAAATTGCACTGTGCATCAAAATCTACCTCAAATAGCTTACCTTTCTTATAATCCTCACATTATCTCATTCTTTCTATCTATCTATCTTCCTCTCTCTTCTCTTTCTATGGTGCACATTTTATGATTTTTATTCAATTTTTGTTAAAGTGTTGAAGGTAATTATTATGATTCTCAAAATATGTTTATGTATATTTGGTTTATGACGTGGTATGTTAATTTATTTATTTGAAATAACAGAGTTGTTTTTGTATTTATTGACCCAAAGATTTAGTATTTAAATTTGTATTTTATTTGGCATTAGTTTAATTTTAGTATGTAAAGAGATCCAAATTACTCTTTTTTTAATCATCAATAAATATATTTCAAATAACATTACTTCAGATTATTTTACTTTACCTTGGTTTCCATTTATTTTCAGAAATTGCTACATGCCACTCATTTCAAGAGTTCTAATAGTGAATGAAAAATGAAATAGAATATTTTGGGAAAATTAGAATTGACTGTTGTACCTTTTAACAGAACCCGATATTTTTCATGGACATTTTAAATTACGGTTGTTGATTTAATTTAAAAACCATAAGGTACTTAGCCCATTATTATAGGGACAGCCCAATTGTTTTCAAGTTAGAGGGGATTTTTATCCTTTTATGAAATTCTCAAAGGTTATTTTTGTGGGGACAATTTCTAGTCACTTTAAAGTTATCATGAATAGAATTAGTGATTTAAATACATAGTTACATGTATAGTTTAGTTAGTTAAGTATCATTTTAAATATTAGTTTGTTGAAAAATGAGAAAAACTTTGCTTACGTTTTAATAATGAATGAGATGTCAGAAGTAAAAAAAATCACAAAATTTGTGATAGTAACATGTGATAGTTATTCAGTTTATCACATACTAACATTAACAGTTAATTTTTTCATAACAAACCCACATCTGATGCCTATTTTAATATACTGGGAGATTTGATCTGTAAGTTTTTGTTTTTAAATAACAATATATTTTAGTTATAATTTGTATTTTATAAAATGTATACACTGTATTTAATTTTATCGCTATTGTTAACTTTGTACAATTGATGAACAAATATCTACAAGGGCCGAATGACCGATATGAATATTGCAAGTGAAGATTATATTTTAATCTAATTTTTCAGATTACAAACAACAATCAAAATTTGCAAATGATTTCATAGCAATCAAAATTTATAGACAATTTCATAACTTTTCATTAAGAACTGATCCTACACCTAACCCACACAAAAATAGAAGTCTAGAAATCTGTATAAATCTACATCCTGAACAGTTTAACCAATTTTCATGGTGTTTCATAATCTTCCTTCTGTGGTCTGGTTGTGTACTAAAAAAAACAATTTTTGTTTTAAACCTTGATAAAATTAAAAAAAAATTAATAACATTTTGGAAAAAAGTTGAGGCAGGTACATTCATTTGAAATCTTTAAAAATACATTCCTGATATGGGAAAAAAAACTAATTTTAATTTTTGTGAAATGAAAAATAAGATTTTCCATTTTTCTATATAACTTTGTACTTTCACAATTATTAATTGAATCGATTATTTCAGAAACCAGTCAAGTGACAAAAAAATCGAAAATGAGTTAGACATCAGATAATATACATTAAAGGTAGGCGCATCGTTTAGTGCAAAAACCAGTCAAATGTCACAGCTCTAATGCAGTTAAAAGGACGGGAGAATATTTCGTTTATTTCAGAAAACAGTCAAGTGACGTCGCTTGACTGGTTTCTGTAATAAACACTAGGGAATGTTTCCTCGCTCATGTTGGTTGCATTGCACTGCAAGCCACATGTTGTGTTATTCCCTGAATAATTTTGTTGTTTTATTGCACATAACCTAGTTTTTACTTTCGTGTTGAAAGCGTGTTTGGTGTTGTAAGTTGTGCAATATTTTGTGTTAAGGCTATTAAAGCCTGTGATAAGAAAAAACTAATCATGTCAGATTCAGAAGGGGAAGGACCCGAGCCTAAAAGAAGACGTGGTGTTACCAATAAAGATAAGTACAAGGATAATATAATACGTACTGCTAGAGTATCCACGACCATATCTCCAAATTTGACGTAAAGGAGACGCACTATGCGAAAAACCTAAAAAGTACCTTGATGCTCGTTTAAATGTTAAACTGATGCATGGAATGTTTATTTCTGAGAATCCGGACCTGATACATAAAGTAAATTACAATTTTTATTATACGTACTACAAAGAGAACTTTGGCTATTCTTTCGGACGGCCTCAAGTTGATGTGTGTAGTCAATGCGAGAGCCTAAATGTTAAGTTAAAGAATAAAGATCTTAATCCTAGATCAAAACTCGCCGCACAGGGAGAGCTAGAAATCCATAAGAGACGAGCTAAAAAATTTTATTCTAAAATGAAAGCCGCAGCAGAGAACACAGATGATGATATTGCTTTTCTTTGTTTTGATTTTATGCAAAATCTTCCTTTGCCGAACATACCGGTGCAGGAGATTTTTTATATGCGCCAGTTATGGGTGAATGTTTTTAGCATTCACGATTTAAAAACTAACAAGTCTAAGATTTACATGTATCATGAAGGTGAAGTAAACAAGTCACCTAACGTTTGTAGCATGCTACTTCATTACATCAAACATCTTCAGCAGTAGCAGCAGACACTACTCTTTAATGTTTTAACCGATGGTTCATTTTCCCACAAAAAGTACATTTCTTCATGTTTTTTTGCTTTCTTACTTGTTAAATAAACTACTATTGTGTAAAATGTGGGTATTATTTTTTAAAACTCCATAAAAACCTGTTATAAAAAATATTTAACAGTATAATACGAAAAAACTTTGTTGTTTATTTCAGAAAGCAGTCATGTGTAAGTTTTTAAAATTTTTATTTCTCTTAAACGGCTTATAGTAAAAAAATAATTTTTGTGAAAAAATACTTCATATTATAAGTACTTTTAAGTTAAAATTACTTCAATTCTTTAAAAAATATACTTACGTAACAGGACAGTTTTGTTTAGTTTTCTCAAAAATATACTTTTGTCACTTGACTGGTTTCTGAAATAATCGATTCAATTATTGAAAGCATAAACATCATTTTGGGGGAAATAATTTTGATTTTTAATGGGAATTTTAGCCGCTTCACTAACTCTGACATTGGGGAAATATTGTTTGCTAATAAATACAAGGGTTTAATTTGATTTCTTTCTTTATTAGTTTACCCTTATTCTATGAGAAAAATATTTATAAGTACAGTAGGGTATGTAATAAATAATACGAGATAATAATAAAGGAACCATTGATGTTTATGGATGGGTTATAGACAGAGTTCACTAACCTTCTTTCAGATGGAACCTCCCCTTCATTAGTATCAACTTGTGGAAAAAGAATTGGAATTATGTAGGCAACAACATACCCACTAGGTTAAGTGGTACAGGTAATTACTACCTTCACATTTGGGTACTATGTTCTGATAAGAAGTATGAAACCAAATGAGAGGGATTTTAAGACGAACTACTGAACATTATTTAAGAATTGTACAAAATTTTTAATTTAAAATAACGGAAATTAAATAAATATTTTTAATTTTGCAATCTTTTGAAAGGTAAATGTGGAGTAAATATGTTGTTATTATCACTCCATCTCTCTCCTTAAAGAAGGGTAGATATGCAAGTTTGTTCTTCTTAGAATAACATACATTTTATATGTTGGTTATTTATGCTGTTTTTTTTACCAAATGTAACTGTACAATTTTTAAACAATAGAAAACTTTATTATTTAATTAAAAATCTGTCAACATTCGGTCACAGTTATACCTTGTAGTAAAATATTGCATCATAACACTTTAACCCATGAATAAGATGGTGTTATATAATCCTTCTATTATATTGAGCAATCTTTTTTCATTCAATTATTTATTTAGGACCCAACTTTCATAAAATGAAATCTATAGAATTGTACAAGAAAATTGTTGTACACTGTCATATAATCAAACTGTTTCAACATTTAATAGCAATTATGTTAAGCTGTAAAAGCAATCGGATGGAAATGTTCGAAACAATGAGTTTGCGTGAACAATCCAAGGTGCTTCCTTGGATTTGGTTCCACTTCAGATGCCTGATTGATTGGAAGATGGTCAATGTTTAAAGACTTGGTCACAGCACAATTTCTGCAGTGAAAGAACAAGTGTTCAACAAGCTGTCTGACAGGTATTTCAGTATTTTTTTTTGTATAATACATATTTGAATATTGTAGTGTCTGTTTAGATATTTTTGTTTTGTATAGCCTAAATAAATAACATTGTATAGTAATTTGTTTACAAGTGGAATTGGTTAGTATTTATTAGGGCAATTAATTGTGCATTGTATTTTAAACAAATAAATATCTCTTTTTGGGACTAATAGAAAACCCGGCACCATAAAATGTGCACTGATCCCAATGTGATTCCAACATTGTATTGGTATTTTTCACTTTTACAACCATTTATTTTTATATTACTAAAAAAATTGTGTTTGGTAACTCGGTATTTTAAACCCTTTCGAGATAAAATGTAAGGGATACCTTTGAGCCTAGAAGTTCTTTTTTACCATTAATATTTAAATAGGGTTTGTAGTAAATACCAATCAATAAATCATACTATCTTAAATAAGTATAATTTTTATATTAAATAACTTTTTTAATTTGAATAAAATTTGATAATCTTTTATAATAGTCGTTGCATACAAGCTTTTTTTTTCCATTAAAAGTCACAAATACAGTATTTAAGTATCATAGTTTCTAAAATGTAAAGGTAATAAAAAGTTGTAGTTGTTCAAAACACTATTAGTTTTAATACTGATTTATATATAACATAGTATTGTTAGTTTATTGCACTGTGAGATGTAAGTTTGATCAAAAATGTCTGTAGTCTATCATTAATCCTTTTTCGTGTCATCTTCAGTCAATAACTTAAAGCTTTTAAATTTAGAGCAATATCTCTTCCTCTTGATATTTGGTAGTTTCTAAACATTCCTTCTACTTGTTGAATTATTAGGTAGGATTTCTTAAGAGAATGGGAACTAATTCTGTGACTAGAAAGAGGTTTATCCTAAATTGAACATTATTGCTGGATAATTTGTAAACTTAATATTTATGACATAGAATTGGATATTGTGTAAAAATAAACACTTTTCTATTATACAAATCACAGTTATTGGCATTATATCTGTTAATAGATATTTGTTTAGATAGACATTACTTTTGTATAATTGTCTTAATTGTTAAGCCTATTGGCCTTTGAACATAAAAAATGATGAAATTGACCTTTGATGAATTTATTACATTGTAAGTCTTTAAAGCGCTGAGTTTAAGAATTTGACCTAGATAGTTGGAAGATTTTTACATTAGTAATTTTAAAGTCATGTGCTGACCACCACATCAACTATTTTTATTAGTAATTTGTATTTTCTTTTATTATAAATAAAGTATTGATTAATTGAAAAAGTTTGGTATCCAAATAAACTTTCAACTTAGTTGAAGTTAGTTGTTAACTTTTAACTTATGTTTTCTATAAGTAAACAATTTATTCTAACTGAGAAGATTTCATAAGATCAAGCAATAGGTAAATTTCCTATATTTGAAATTGGTTAATAACTCAACACTTTCACTCAATGAAGCCACCAAAATATATCATCCGGTATTTAAAAAAATTATAGATAGGAGTGCGAGATTCATTGTCCTCTCAGCTATTTAGCTTAATGTGCAACCTCATTCACAGGGACCTTTCTTATCAATCCCATCTCAGGTTTTTGGACAACTGTGAGATGCTTTTAGTGATCTCCTGATTCCCTATCTGACCCCCTCTCCATAAAATACCTAGGAGTTCAAATAGTTTCTGTTCAGAAATGGAGAGTAAAATACTATGTGTTGAGCCGTTTTCACAGCTGCACCACATATGCTACACAAATCTGCAATCCCATTTTGTGTGGATGGCTTCGGAAAATCCAGTGTCCAGTGAGGAATCCTGTCACTCTCCGCAAATCAAACCTGTTCAGTCTAAGCATCCTCTTAGACTGTAGATTGCCCTTCATTTTCTTCCAAAACTTCTGTTGTTCCATCATAACCCATTGGGAGACAGGTTTGTGTGGGCAAGTTATAGGATAATCCCCAGACAGGCCAATGAAAGGGCCTGTCCTTTTAGTTCCTTTTTGGCACACCTGCCTGTCTCTTCAATCGCTTCAATACCCTGATGACATGGAAGCCACAACAGATTTACTTGTTCATTTTGCCAGGATTTTTAGGATGACAACAGTCCCACACTATCATATAGAAGTATAGTTGTGTTTTGACAAAGCCAGATAGATGCCCTACTATTTGAGTATATATAGATGGTCTTATTATTATATCTCCTATCTATGTTTCTTCTCACACATTCTGTAAGGGCAATCAGCTCTGCTTGAAAAACATTTGTCAGCATTCCAAGGTTTAGTTTGAAGCTCTATCTGGGTCTGACTATATAAACAACCCAGTAATAATTGTTATAAGGCTATTCCTTCAGCCTGTCATTTAACTATATTCTTAGGCACTTGTATTCTCTGGGCACCTACATCTGCTCACCAAAGAGGACTGTTCCTTCAATACATTTCACAGTCCTATAATTAGGTGTACGTACCATGTTTTTAGAGGATTGGCCGAAAGTCCTTCCTTCATATACCACTCTTCTACAATGGTTAGTGCAGACTGCATAAAATCGAAGCAGGTACTCAGATGTTTGCCTCAGATTAGTATAACAAAAACATTAAGATACCCCTGAACATACATTCCTAGTTTATTTAGAATCATGATCAGGTCATCTACCACTAGGTTCCACAGAACTGGCGAAAGAATGCTGTCCTATGAACACTCTCTTTGGGTCACAACCTTATACACAACTTAACACAAGGCAGCCTGTGCCAGTCTATGGCTTAGCATATTATTTATCCAATACTCAATAATTCACTCAGCAGCTGTGGATACAAGATTTGCTGAGTTAGATTAGATTATTTGTGTATGAGGACTCAAGATCCTTGTGTGTCAACCTAAGCTTATTGTACACTACAAGGATTTACTAGGAAGGCATGCCGATACCTTTGCCCTTAATAAGGCTCAGGACCTTCCGTCCTATGATAGGACTCAAGTCATCACTCGGATGTAGAGGCCCAAATGGGTCTACTTTTCGCCTCAAGCCTCTCGAATTCTAGGATGATATGCCTAGCAGTCTCATCGGACCGATTACATAGTAAACAAGTGGGATCACTATTGGTGATCCTGAGTGTTATCAAATGTTTCCTGAAGTGGCAGTGTCCAGTAAGTAACGCCATAACTTGTTTTAGATGGCCTCTATTCAGCCTCAATAACGAGTAATGATATTCAGTGGGTATGATTTTCTCCAGCCAATGCTATGTTGCTTTTTGAGGCAGGAAAGTATTAGAGCTCCTTTCTCTATGAAGCTTCCTGAAAAAGATGGAAAGGTTGAAATTTATCTATCAGTGCATTCTTGATGTCCTTACCTTGTGTATTTGTGAGTTTGGCATCAGGATAGGATTCTAGCACGATAGCCATCTTGATGGAAAGAATGTCACTGTGTCCTTATTTCCTTTCCAGATGGATCCAAGCATTGAGGATTTGTTTCAGAGATTTCAGTCTCAACCCTTGAGTCTCAAGATTTTTTTAATTGATAATACTTGCTTTATCCATTTAGATTGTAGAGTACTCTATGAATCACAGATAAAGGAGTTTTCCAAAAACCATCTTTTTAGGACTCAGGAAACCTCAAAAGGGATCACCTAACTTTTACTAGACCAATAGGGTTATTCATAATCAATATCAAGAAATATGTAGATTTTATTCCATTTCTGACATTTCCAATCAAGATAATGGTATCCATCTTTTTTTTAAACGACTGGATAATATTTCTGGTGAGAAAATGGAAGATCACTTGCTTGACAGGCTGAGTTGCCACCGCTTTTGTAGTCTGAAGAATGTGTTCAACATTCCTGATTACACTACAATATGAAGGTTCGAAAACCTAATAGGGCAGAATACGACTAATGGCCTGTTTGATCATATATGTTAGCCCACATTCTCTACCAATGCTTTATTTCTAGACATATTATTGAAACCACTATGGTCTTTGTAACAAAACAGATTAGCAGTTGTAATGATAAAGAGATCCTCCTGCAGAAGTCAATGCTCATTAACTGGAAGCCATCAAAAGGATATTGAAGCAGTTTTGACAAATAAGTATGGAAAAAGCGACTTCGATTATAAGCTTTCGGTGAACGTTGATAACATATACAAGGTCAATCTCATCATCTATATTTTTTCGTGTTGTTTAAAGATAAAAAACCTCTCAATCAAAACGCATTATAAAAAATAGGGAGTAATGAAAATAAATAAAAACCTCAAGTCCTCATACTCCAATAACGTCAGTGTCGGAAAAGAATAAGAGTTGGTCAAGAGAGATCTGATAGGTAAGATGAAAAAGAGGGATCTAACCCAAGACTAGATGAAAGAAGGTGTAGATCCATCTTAGTTCTATCGGATTTGTGAAGCCTGTACTAACAATAAATGAGCTTCTGAGGCTATTCACATCATTTAAATAGAGACCGTGAGCACACAATGTATGTAAGAAAATAATCGTATATTCTTCTTTAGTAAAGGTTATATTTCAATATTTTTGTATGTATTAATACAAGTAAAAAGTTTGTGTATATAATTTGTTTATCTATTTACAGATTTTGTACAGTACTGCCACTAGAATGTTTGTTAAATTATTGCCAAACAAAACTATGTCATATATTCCAGTGAGCCTAGCAGTACAAATATTATGTTTGAATTTAGCTTTTGATAAAGGAAATGGGTCTGAAGTTATCGTAGTGAACCCTATAAATACAGAAAGGTCTTGGGAATTGGATACATTAGTTGATGCATTGGATGCATTGACAGAAGAAAAGTTAGAGGCTGCTCATTCAGCACCTCCTGGGTACTATGATAATCTGTATGGTTTTAGAGAGGGATATGATCCTGATCAGTTTTATGGAGGTTAGTTTAAATATGTACAATCTTATAAATAAATGTATTTTTGTGGTTGTTTACTTCAATGTGTGAAAGTAGTTAATAAGTCTATGCTATATAAAATAACTGTCTTCATAATTTATACACACAACAACTATTTAGATTTGGTTAGGTGGAGCATATGTTATAATTTTGAGGTTGTTTCTACGACTAAGGGTTGGACCGATTATAATAGTTTAGTTATGTACTAACCAGTCCAATTATTTTAGATTTAGGGGGGGGGAAATTATTAATTTTTGTGAATAATTGTAGTTTTAAAAAAAAATTTAAACATCATTTATAGTCTTCTCTACAGCTGAAGTGATTATACAACTCAGTTGAAGTAGTTTCTTTGGAATTTTCAACATTATTTTACTATAGTTGTGCTTTGTAAAATGTTGACTTTGTTGTATTAAATAAGTTTATATTTAGTTAACAGTTTGGCCAAATTTTGATTAAATAGAAGTTTTCTGTTTCACATTGTTTTACATAGTCATTTATGAGTTGTCTCACTGTCACATTTAGTTTAATATTGGTTTATATTCCTCTAAGGATGGTAGCTATGTTACCAAAATCTACGAAAAGGTTTATTAAACTTTCTAACATTAATCGTGTTAGTGTTTTATTTGTGGATTGGGGATTACTTCCTTCTTATGTTATAAACCACAAGGCTAATTTCAAATTACTGTATTGTTAAATAAACCAAATTCTTTGAGAAAGTGACAACGGCTTATAATACATTATAAATGAACACTTATTTTAACTGAACACATAATGTTGAAAGTCATTGTAACTTAATTTTAAACTAAGAAATTGGTATTTCTACTTTAAACAGGTTAAATGTTACAATAATTAACTTTGAACAAATTAATAAAATATGTAATTTCCACCCCCTAAAAATTTTAATGGTATAAAATTTTTATTATTATGTATAGATTTTGAAGCAACATATTTAATCCATTTTTTTATACTGATATGATAATTTAAACTAAGTGAATTTAATAATAACAATGAAAACTATGCATTAGGGTCTTGAATGTATATAAAATAAAACCAAAGTTTTTCCTGGACGAAATGTTACAATTTATTTATATTAATGAAAAGTAATTTGCCATTCAATTTACCAATGCATTATATCTATATATAGAACAGTTTTTTGTAAATAGAAGTATATATTCATTGAAGTTTGGTGTTGAAATAATGGAAATATGCAATTGCTTGTTTTATTTTTATCTCATCTTTAATAATGGATATTAATTATCCACTTTATCAATTTAAATGCTTATATTTTAAATATTTTGACTTCACCATCTGAAGAGTTAAAAAAATGTTCACAAATTCATTTAAAAGTACAGTATTTTACATGTATTATTTTAGTTTAAAAAAAGTTAATAATTGTCTCACGTAATAGAATAGTTTTGTTGGCTCTAACTTCTAAATCTTTCAACCATCTCCAAATATTTAGGAAAAATCAATGTCACTATTCGATCAATGAACTACTAATTATATTTAGAGTTTCAAAATTATTTTTATTTATTTATATTGTGGTAAAACCACCAAAGAAATTTCAAATTTAGGTTAATTTTGAGGAAATATTGAATAATTAAAATTATTTCTTTTTAAAATCAGAAACAAAAACTTTTGTGTGGGATGCATCGGCCAACATTCCTTATTATAAGTGAAATCAAAGGTCTTAGTGAATTTTTTATGTAAGCACAACATGTATGAACTTGGTCTCTTAAAGTATAAAATAACTTATACTTTATGTTTCAGGACCTGCTCTTATGAGGGACAAAGGATATAAATATGACAAGGAATATAAATATGGCAAAGTTTCATTTCCAAATGAACCTCTCTTTGGCTCAGGATACTTTTCATCTTACTACACAGATCAAAGAGAAAATAAGAATAGTTACTTTAATGACAGATTTCAAAGACCAGAAGATGTTAATTATGGAATCTATAATAAAGGGTAAGTTTTGTAAACAAATAGCTTTATAAAAGTTGTGTCATACGTGTTTCTGTAACCTGTGGATGTTAATTTATATGAGTTCTGACCACATCCCTTCTCACTTAGTTTTAAAATTTTCTCTTCTAACAATTGTTTAAAAAGCTTTACAAAACAAATAAACTAACCTTGAAAAAATTTAAAATGTACATATTTAATGTTAAAAAAAAACATTTCTTTCATATCAGGGGTGGATTTAAGGAAAGGTTATACCCTCCTTCTAAGGTGTGATATACACTATATAAAATGTATTTTTAATCATTTTTTATGATGATAATTCATGATAAGTACACATAAAATTATTATTATGTTTACTATCTCAAAGTTTCGAGTTCAAAAAAATAATTTAAAAATTAATATGTTACTGGACACTTATAACCGCAGCAGTAACTTATGAATGAGATTTATTGGCCAAAAAGATGGAACTGAGGCCTGAAACATCACTTTAGACAGGAAGTTGGCCGAAGAATTACTAAACATACTAATCCACTGCAGTTAAGACTTTTTCCCCAAATATTTGGGACTTTCCAAATTTTAAAGGCTACAACTAAAAGGAGTTTTTTAACACACAGAAGACTAAATACCTACTTCAGAGGTACTATAGGAGAGAACTGTCCTAATAAGTCAAGTGGATTACTGCTTAAAAATCATGTACAAATTGAAGGCAAGACCATTGAAGAACTAGTTTAATTGGATATAAAAGATATTTTATAATACATTTGTTAAAATGTAATAAATATTTTGGATTTGGAATAGTTGAACAAATTAACTGTTTTCATGACTTGAATTTTTTTTTCATTTTTAACATTTGATCTATTTAACCCATTTATGCCCAAATTATTTTTTTTTCTCTAATTTCGTTTTCCTCGTAGTATTTTGTTGTTAGGGGTTGAACTAACAAGTTTTTATTGTTTTTTTAATTTTTAAACTTATATATATATAAATTGTAGAGTGTCGACATATGTCGACAGTGGTCACGAGTAGGTACATTACGTTCGTGCCAAAAACGTTAACAGCGAGTGTGAACAGGTTTATAAATAGAACATAAATACTACATTTTTTTTTTTAATATTGACTAAAATATGTTGTCTTGGATACTAGGGAAGCAAAAAATGTTAACAATATATATATATATAATAATAATTTTATTTAGAAAATATCAATGAATAACCTACGTTTTACAAGTTCAAATATAAAACATTTAGTAAAAGAGACTTCAAAATAATAGTAAGTTTAATATTTTTATAAATTATGTATAAAGTACAATAGGTAAAAAGTTATAAAATGGTATAAATTTGAGTATAAAACACATTTAAACTAAAACTAGAGGCCTTCTATTGTTTTTTTAGAAATCTACATAATTTTCACTCAAAACCTGACAAGATTCTGGTCAATGGATCTATTGCGTTAGTAAATGCAATTTCTTTATCTTGTGTGGAACTGTTTGTCACACAGTACATGACAGCCAATTTTACAGGTTCCACACACTTTTCTGGTGGCTTTACCACAGTGGGCACATCTGACTTGAGTCGCCGATGTTTCCAGGAAATGGTTTCCAGAGAAACGGACATCCTCTTGGACCCTACTGGAGGACTTAGAGCTCGGGCGTCCTGCTGTGGGTCGGTACACGGTGTATTTTGCTACATAACACTTGACTACGTAGCGTATGAAACCCAGAAAATCTAATTTGTCTTCTTGGCCCTTAGGAGTGAGGCGATAGATTAGCCAGGCATTGTTCATTGACACACTTATCATGTAAGAAATCATGGGCCAGTACCACTTCTTCGATCTGATATTGATCCTATAGTATGCGACGTTCTCGTCCATTCGATCCACTCCCCCCATATATGTGTTGTACAATACAACTGATGCAGGTTGAGCGATAAAAATATGCCTTTTTTGCTCGTTCGACCAACGTTTTGCTTTGCCAAGGGGCTCAACACCAGCTACAGTTGATGCCATGGTAAAAACATTATTATCGTTGTAACGCACCAGCGTTATATTGGTTTCTTGGTCAGTAAGCTGGTGGTAGGAACCTCTTGGTTCTTTTTTCAAAACCTTAGGCTCTGGCAGAGGAGCGTTCTCTACACGATCAGCCCGGACTGTTCCCGTTCCATCATACCCCTTTGCTTTCAACGCCTCCAACAAACGGAACGATGTGAAAAAGTTATCGAAAAAAACGCAGTACCTCTGGTTTTGGGGTAGCTCTCCAAGTAAATGAATCACTACAGACCCTCCAACACCTAGCCCAGGTGCAATAGTTCCAGTGTTTTTTCCTTGATATGGCTCTCCTTGAATTACGTACCCTAGTCTGGTTGCCATAACCCATACTTTATAGCCAAACCGAATAGGTTTCCCATGAATATGCTGTTTGGCACCGTATCTCCCATAATAAGGTATCATTGATTCATCAACAGATAAGTAGGCATCTCCAGGAAAGAATGTCAGCCACCGTTCGTTCAACATATTCCACACTGGCCTTATTTTCCCGAATTTATCAGCTTTTTCAATTTCGGCATTTTTACAGAAATGAATGTACCTCATTATTTCTTCAAATCTATTTCTGGACATGGACTTAGATACAGCATTGTTGTGAACGTCCTCCGAAGTTTCCCAATACATTCTTCTTCTCGGCAATACATTGTACCCAGACAAAAGTAAGATTGCAAAGTAGAGGCGAATCTCTTCAATGGATGTTACAAAAGTTGTGTTACCTTTCTCTACTGCAAAATGATTAGTGCACTCTACAATGTACTCAACTACTTGTCATCAAAAAAGAATTCAAAAGCTTCCACAGGAGTAATATCTTTTTGTAAATAACTAGGGCGTTCAAATTCAACCGAGGAATTGTCATGTATGTCCCGTTTTTCCCAATTTCTATTTTGTTTCTCTTTTCTCTTCTTTGGGACCTTTTTTGGATTATCGGCTTTCCTTTTTTTATCTTTCTCTACTTTCTTTGTTGTTTTATCAACATTTCGTTTTGGCCTCACTTTCTTAGCACTGCCTCCCTCTTCTACTTTGGATTGACAAGTTGTCTTATGTTTTTTTTCATCATTCTCTTCAAAAGTGTTTTTTTCTACTAAAGATGCTTGTTCTGGGATATTGCCTACTTCATTTATTTGCTGTCCACCTCGTTCATCGGTGATCTGGTCTTTCGACATTTCATATTTTTCATGATTATGCTGTTCATCTCCTTCAACTATTCCCGTGTCATTCACTTCACTACTATTGTCGGCAAGGTTGGTAACTTTTTTTTTCCTAAAATTCCAGATACTCCAGGGGGTGTGAGTTGGGCTTGGTGGTGGGGTTCCGGGTATTTCATCATCATCAGTGTCTTCACAAAACCCGTATCTGTCTGTTTCAAGACCATGTTCTGTTATCCTTTCACATATAACTTCTGCTCCAGCTCGTAATTGATTGCCACTCAGCTTGTTGATGTCGCATGTGGGGTCTTCGTCATCGCTGTCGCCATCACTAACAAGAGCGTTTTCTGGAGGCTCAATGAATACGGTAGCCTTGACCACGTCGCTTGCATCTTCTAATAATGCGGCTATCTCGTCCACGGTCAACCTGAAATAATAAAAATCCCAATTTCGTAACACTAACGGACCTGTACCCATTCGCGCTCACTGTCGACATTTGTCGACAAAAACTGTGACCGGCAATAATTAACCGACCTGTACCCGCTCGTGACCATTGTCGACATTTGTCGACATCATTTTAACGACGTAGTAAAACTATATTTATCGTTTTATTTAAACTATGCTAACGCATGCATACGATAGAATGAATCATAAATGAAACTATACTACTGTAATTACAAGGAAAAATCAAAAATGTAATAGTAAAAAAACTTACGAATCAAAGTATGACATGTTGTGCTGTGCAGGCAAACGTAACCTCAAATGTGACACGCCCAAGTTGGCTAAGACCTGGCGCGAAACGTTGTAGTTGCGTAGCAGGGATACCAACTGAATACTAAAAAATACCCTTCGATGTCTGTGTCCAACTGAACCTTAGTTAAAAATTCCCAAATATTACGTCGACAAATGTCGACAATGGTCACAAATGAGTTAATATGTTGCCTGCAATTTATATGGGAAAAAATTTCTGATTGTAGTGGCGCAAATTTGGAATTCATAACACAACTCAGATTTTGTAAATACATGAGTTTTCCCTTAATTACTTGGAATTAAGTAATTTTTTTTTCTGACTTATTGATTTTTGTTAGATATGATTTTATTAAGTATTTTGTTTTTATATTTTGAAAAAAAATGTGAACATTATTTTACTTATTTTCTTTTAGCGTGGAAATTTTTATCAGCGTGGTAGGTAGATTTTATAAGAAACAACACAAATAATTTTACTTTTTTAATTTTCTAAATCACATGAAATGTATAAGCTTAATATTAATTAAGTATTTAGGAGTTGTGTATCGTCAAAATCATCATCTGTCTCCATATTATTGCCTTCGTATTGTTCCTCAGAAATTTCATCATAGTCGCTTTCCTTTTCTCCAAGGTTTATAACTAATTCTCTCACTAGCTTTATCCATAATAAATAAATTAAATGAAATGTAAAATTAACCAACACAACAGAACAACACCAAGCATTGCTCAAGTTAGTCATAGAACAGTGTCTGTTTCTACACAACTACAACATATGAGTTGTTGGGTCAATGTCTTTAAAAGAGTAGTAGCATGCTCAGCATGTGCAGTCCATTTGATTGGGGTCTGCACAGTGCATTCTCTTTTTTTCTCAGACTCTATTTGATAATGATGGATTGTTAATATAATTACAGTAGGCCTAATATGGTTTAATTGGACATTTAGCATAGTTTTTGTATAAATAAAATAATACAGAACATTTCAAGACTATAAAACAACTCTCATTATCAAATTAGGCTGAAATTTTGCTTTTAATTCCTAGATGGGAATAATGAGATGATCAAGGACTAAGATCTTGAAAGAGGGGGCAAAAGGTTGTTTGATCCAATAAACTGTTAGAACAACTTTGTTTAGGAACCACCCCTCTGACAATCACTTGCTTGCCATCCTTTGTGTAGTGTAGGATTGTATACAATGGTTTTAGTTCATCATGTTTGTATTTAGTCTTAGCTTTGACTACTCAGGCCAGGTTTTTAGGCTTGCGTTCTTTTCTTAGGATATAGATTTAGTTTTAGTTTCCAACATGGCCTTAGGTTAACTAGAGTATGTTGCCGTTTTTCTCTTTTATGGTCTAGGTATAATTGATTTACTCTCGAAACGTTGTGTATTAGGTTATTTATACACAAATATAGACAAATGACTGATTAAACTATATTATTAATAATAATTTCATGGTTATTATTTGATTTACCTTTAATGACAAACTCGTTTCAAGCTTAGTTAAATCATACAGGTAATTGTAAATCATAACGCTATTTTAATTTCTAATAGCTCTCATTTTAGATAGGGACAAAATAATGTTCTTTAGATTGTACAATTTTTTTTAATGACTATTTGTTTTAAGATATGTATTACTAAATTGTGGTTCTCATTTCAAATTTGTATTTGTCTAATATTTTCCTTCATGCCAAAAGTTATTTTCTTGAGATTTATAAATAATACCAAAACAGTGTCTTTTTTATTCACACATTCAAAATTTAGATATTTTGAGAGATTTACATATTTCTAAAAGGTATCATGATGCCTCATCAACTTGTTTTCTAATACTCCCTATCTTAACAATCACCATCTTATACTTTCCCTTCTCTCAATATGACCTTGCATCACTTTTGTTCTCAGTCTTCTCTGTCTCTGCCCTTGTACTATCGATCTTCATTTAATTTTATTTCCTTTTCCTCTTCCCTCCTCTCTTGGTCTATAAGAGCTCCTTCTCTTATATGTAATAGTTACAAGATTTTAACATAAGCCAATTGAATCGCCCAGTGGAAGAACAGTAATATTCCAAAATCACCACTTTTGGGAAAACAAAAAAAACTTTATAACTTTGAAACGTGAATATTTAGAGGAAAACATAACATTATGAAAAAATAGATCTAAAATCTATAGATACAACCTAAAAATTTCTATTTTTTTTCATGCATAGTTATACATATATTTTACATATTGTGCATTGGAATATTACTGTTCTTCCATTCAATCGAAATTTTGAGTAGAAATGTGTACTAAAATAAATATACACACATTGATAACTGCTAAAAAACACTTTTAATTGAAATATTAATGATAAAGTTACAAAAAGTAGATGTTACAACAATTTTTTTTAAAGGATACATTTATTTTGGATTTTTTTGGCCATTTTACGATTTTGGCCACCACATGCGTCACTAAACACGTGCAACTCTTTTACTTCCTCAGGGATAGTATTTATGAAATCAACGACAAAGCTGCAAACCTCATTAGGACCTTTCTTGGCCTCTCCCTCCGTGTAAGTATAGAAAACAGCCTTTCCGTTACCAATGTCATGTACATTAAACACATAAAACCATAGCTTACGTAAATAAAACATCTCCTGTACAGGCATGAATGGAAGGGGCAGATTTGGCATATAATCAAAAGTAATAGCTGCTACATCAGTTCTGGTTTTGAAAACTGCAGAAATTTCTTTCATTTTGGTATAAAACTTTCGTGCCCGCCTTTTATGAACAAGCAGCTCTGCCACAGCTACTCGTTTTGCTACATCATTCAGAGTTGGACTTTTAATCTTAGTTGTTAGCTCTTCGCATGTAGAACAAACGTCTACCTGCGGGCGTCCAAACCTGTAACCATAGTTTGTATTGAAATGGTTCAAATAATAATCATATTTCACTATATTATCTAATCCAGGATTTTTCTGTATTAAAAGTTGGTGCATTTTTTTCCTAGTAAGTGAGGAATCGAGATAGACTACAGGAGAACTAGTATAATGAGCCACTTTGGTTGGAAATGATTTGATATGCTCGTCAATCATATTAATAACTGCAGGGTCCAAAACATTTCCTCTATTTAAATGCTTTCCTCTCATATCATTGGCTGACATCTGATTTTCAGCAAGTCTACTCAATCGTACCACAACTGAGTTTGACAAGGCGTGAAGACTAATATACGCTTTGCGACATACCTCAGTACGAGTTGCACCTTTCATAGCATAATATTTAAAAGAAGACGGATTTTGTTTAGAATCAACTGATAAAGGGCGGTGCCTAGACACTTTATATCTTTCAATAAGGCCTAAAAGGTATGTGTCTTTTTCATTTTTAGGGCGACCACTATACACACTACTTGTAATAGCCTCCTTTTCCTCGACAGAAAAACCTTCCATACACTTTTTCTTACAATCACAATTTTCTCCAGTTTTTTTAGTTTCTACTAACTTCCCTTTATAAGTAACAAATTCCTCTCCTTTTGCCCTAGCTAATTATTCCCGCTCTTTCATGTGCTGTTCTTTGTTTACCTTACCACGCTTCCTTCTAGGCTGTTCACGTTCAGTCTCAGATTCTGAGGTAGACGACATCTTAGTAGGCTACTAAAGCAATCACTTTCTTGAATGCACAGACTTATCCAAACACTTATCTAAACACTATTAACTATAAACTAAAAACTATTTTCTTAAAAACCACTAAAATTTCACTAAAAACTTTGCACCTGTTATAAAAGACACGATTCACAATGCAATGGTAACCTTACAATGCAAAACACCAAAACAAACTGTTTCATTGTCAGCTGATAGACAGCAACGCGCGCGGTGGCAGACTCAAGAACTAATAGTGGGTTGGGCGGAAGAACAGTAACATTCCTGGAATATTACCGTTCTTCCACTATACGAAATCTTTCTGGCCTTATTGGACAGGCAAGATATACTGGAATATTACTCTTTTTCTGCGCAACTCTAGAGCTTCATATAAGCTACAACTTGGCTATCTCAACTCATTTTCACAATTTTTGGAATATTACTGTTCTTCCACTGACCGATTCAATTGAAAATTGGATACCTACTGTATATTGTTTTTGAATTTTATGTTTTAGTTTTGTGATTAACAGACAAACAAATTCTTGATGATTTCACCAAGAACTGTTTCTGTAGACACAAAATTTAATTTCTCTTCATTTGCATGTGTCTCCATATTTTATTAAATTCTCGACTTGTTGCATTAAACTTTTGTTCCCTTATATTATTTTGTTTTTCATTTTTATTATTGATAATTAATGTTTTTCCTTATCTATTCAATAAAATGTCTTGATTTTAATTAAATGATTACTTAAAGTAATTTCATTAATTCAGCATGACTCAATTCACCCTTCTTTCTTTCTAAATTTTGTCATACTAACTTACTCAATATATTTATATTTAGTAATTTGTTTTGTTTAAAATATATTAGTCTTGTCATAGTTATTTATAAATTTATTTTTATAACTTCACAGATTACATAATCCAGGATTGCCGAATAGAATTCATCATCCTTACCATGTTGCAAAAACTCCGGTACATTATCAGGATTTCGTCCACAAAGGCAGAGCTGAAGTACCTCATGGTTTTCACAACTATAAGTATTCAGATGGATTGCGCTACGACCCTGGAGGATACAGTCGAGGTGCAAGATTAGATTCCAATCTGTTAATCCCTTCCTATAATAATATGCATTTCATACCAACGCCTCAAAGGACAGGAGTTTATTTGATCCCATCGCCTCAGAAATATTATATTGATAATATATCGAAAAATAAAAATTCTACAAAGGTTTCTAAATCAATGGATATATCTACCTTAGTATTGGGCCTAAATGAAAAATTTATGCCAAAAGAAGAAATTCAGATCGAAAATATAAAAAAGAAAATAAAGTAAATCCTTGACACATTTTCAGTCAGTTAAATAGATCTGATCTATTTGTATTAATACAGATTTACTGTCTTTAAATTATAGGGGGGGGGGGGTTATATAATTTTATGAGTATTGATTAATCTAGATTATTTACTAGTGAAGAGATTTTATAAATTTACCTGGAGATATTTTATTATATCCTTTATCCCACCATTAAAAAAATACTTTTTTTATACTTTCATGTACAAATATTATTTTCAATTATATTAGGACACTAAGGATTACATTCTTCTTCAAAGATAAGTGGAAGGTACTAAATAATTCAAATGGGAATTTTTTTACTGTTTTACAACTATATTACAATTTCGCTCTAACTGGAAATTATATTATATTTTTAAAATGCCAGCTTGTATGATTTTATATGAACAGGAATCATATACGGTAGTACATTTCTGTAATATATAAAAAAATTAAGTTAAAAATGTAATTTCAAAATAACAAACCAGAAATAAATTTGACTTTAAAAAATGAAACATCAATTTTTTTCCCTTTAATAGAAAGGATGTCATTATAACTGTTTTATCTTACAAAAAATTTACTGAAAAATTTTACTTTGATAAATTACTATAAAACTAATTTAAACAAATTTTAAGCTGCAAATTTGTAATTTATAGTGCCCCATAACTTCAAAACTAAATAAATGTTATTTTTATAAAATTGCTAAGACACATAAATCTTAATTTGTTATTTCTACAAGAAAAAAACAAATATAACACAGTATAATGATTCCTGTCATAAAAGTGTTTGGTTTGCCAATCTGGAAGAAGAAAAGTTATTTCAGACTGGTATGCAGTCATAAAACTCAGTACAATTTTTAGTAGCTACCTACTTCAAAACTCATATTTTTTTGAACGTTATTTGGATATGCTTATAATATATGTGTAGATCTATATTTAAATATTATTGTATAATTACAAAAATTAGATAGATAATAATTTGTTAGACAATAAAATGAAAAATTAAATTTTAAAAACTAACATTGAAACATTGGTAGGCCTATATAATCAGTACTTTCAAATTCAGAGAAGTATTGTTTTAATAATAAAGAAGATTATGTTTCGAAACAATTTTATGTTTTTGAGATTGTTGCTTTAAGCGACTATGGGAAAAGAAAAAAAAATTATGTTAAAGCATTTGAGGAGTTTGGATATTTTATTTAAACCTTCAAATTTCTTTGGAACAGGCATTTTAGATAATATCTTTATCTGAAAAGTTCCTGTTGCAGATATTCTCTTGGTGAGCTCTAAACCAGAACCATAAATTTGTGTCCTTTTTAGTGGTTACAATTTGTGTCTGATTATTACCACATTTTTTTTGAAATTATTTATTCCCAGAACAATAACGAAAATTCAGTTTTTTAGCTGATTTATGCTGAATTGATTTTAATCCAAGTGATAGCTATTTTTGTTTGATTGTTTCCCTCAAGGGCTCACTTATAATGAGTACAGGTGCCTAGCTAGATCAACACATTATTTCATATAGTCTTGGGTTAGATTTCTGTAATTGTTTCTAACCTTTCCTATAAGATCTTGTTTGTTCTTCCGACACTGATGCTATTGAGTGTTAGAGGGCTACATGTCTCTATTTTATGCTCTTTTCTTGTGTTTTGGAGGCTATGTGATAACCATGAGATTTTTCCCTTTTAAACAAACTTTGATTCACATTTTCTTAATGTATACGTTCTTACTTTGTAGTTAATTTCATTACTAACACTAATTAAAAACTTAATAATTAAAAAACAGAAGCTTATTTCTTGCTGTCATGAAATGGCAATAATTTGTATTGTTTGTCATTAAAAAGTATTTTCTTTATGGTCTATGGAATTAATAAACAATTAATTATATAAGCTATATAAGAGCTGAAACTGCTTTAGATTGTATTATCCTTCAAGTAAATCCCGCGGTGACTAGTTTTATTATTTTATCAGTTAAAAACCAACTATTAATTTTGTCTGTGAAACTTTGTCTATGAAACTTTGTCTGAGCCTTTGTCAATTTCAATTTATGTATCAGCTTTGGTGTAGTAACCAAAAAGGCCATTAAGCTAAAATAAATTGTAAAAGCTTTAGTAATTATATTTGTAATCCTTTTTCATTTCAATTTTTTAACGTAAATCATTAGGAAAATTATCCAAGGTCATAAATGTGTAATTCCTACATTAATTTCATTAGCAGCTATATTTTGTAATTAATTGTTCTATAAAAGTATCTACTGAGATTTAACACCATGTTAATATAGGTTTGAAATAAATATTAAATGTTTCCACTTAACTTATGTGTTGTTATTGTTGTTTTCCTATTATCCTACCAAAATAACATTTTTATAATAATATGTAGTGTAAATTTAATATTATTTAGTGGAAGCTTTGTCAGATGAAGGAAGTGACTGAAATCAATGAAGAAATTATCATTTATACTTTACATTGTTCTAAAAATAATGTAAATCTAAATGTAAACAAAATGTGTGGACCTAAAAATAAAAAAAAATATACAGTTTAACCATGTTTTAATAGTATATATTTTTATAAGAGGAACTCAATACTCAAAAATTAGGTACTAGAAATCTGTGTAATTAAAGCTAATCTAATTTTCCTTCTCATGACTAGTAGGTTTTGCTGTGATAATAGATCAGGTATAGTTTTTTTCTAGAACAGTAGACTAATTTATTGTACACAGGTATGTTACCGGTAACTCAAGAATGGAATAATAACTTTCCAAATACCCTTGTTTGTAATGGTCCATTCAATCATCATAATATGCTAACCTGTGGTTGTCCATATGAAACTATAGTGACTTGAGTCACAAGGTTATCACTATTTGGGTTCTTATTTACAAAGAGACACTTAATAACATACATTTATATATATATATATATATATATTTACAGCTGATCTAGACATGAAAAACGAAGCTCAATATATGGCTATAGAAAGCCTTCCACATCAGCTAAAATGTACTGGGTGCTACATTAGGCCTTGAATATACGGAGATAATTGTGGATGAGTAAATAATTTGGCATTCTTTAATTCCAAGGCTATATACAGGGGTATTATTGGATTACTACATATTTTCTGGCATTTTAAGTTCCAGAAACTAAACAACATACAAAACTCAATATTTGATTGCCAGCTATTTTGGAACTAAGCTAGCATTTGTTTTGGAAATTTTTACGTATTTTAGTGAAATCTATGATGAAATATCCTCAATGGGAATATGTGACAACCTAACAACCAATTTATCAAAACTAAATTGCAATAGTTGATAATGTATAATAAATTATTGTATAGTAATTGGATAATAACTGAGGTCAAGTTATCCAGGACTAACCAGTAGGCTACAGATGCTCTGTGCTAATAAAGCTAGTATTGTATAAATAGATTAAGAAATATTTTAAATAACTGTCAATTTAAACTGATTTTCCTTTAACTTTCTCATATTTGCTGTTAATTTTTTGCTGATATATCTGTTTTGAGGATTGCTGAGTCCATAAATGTAGTTTTTGTAATATAGTCTGTCTGCCATCTGAGCAGTGCTCACCTGTCCAAAGTAATAAACTGATATTAATCAAAATTTTGTATGTGGGGATATTTTACCATATAATGAGACTATTTAAATTTGTTCAATATTGGTGAGTAGATGCTATGAGAACAAAATTGAAAATGTCGGTGGTTGCTTTTTTAAAACACTATTTAAATATAAGGTGCAAAACACGTTTCACAAACTTTACCACTAATCCATCTCCAAAATGAAATAAAAAGAAACCATAACTTATCGTCACAAAAAAGGTTAAAAGTGAAAATTAACCATGCCCGCTGTCTTTAAAAATATTTGCTTAAACTTGCTTTGTTTGTTCCATAAGTATGACCACATGAGCAAATTGATTAAAAGCAAGCTTTTAATGATAGCAGTTGAGGTTAGTTTTTTGTCAATTATTTCTGAACTAAATATCTAATTACTAATACTCATATTTTACTAAAATTTGAATAAAATTGCTTGGAGCTGATTTTGAGAAATTACTAATCTTACAACAATCTTATGGATGATTTAAAAAAAAAAAATGTGTCGTCATGTGACATATTTGGAAAAATGAAAATAGGTTTTGTTTGAGTCCTTAAATAAGAAAAATTTCATCAAAATTGTAGAGCTGAATATTATAAAATCATAAGAACCTGTTTTTATAAAAAGGTAAGAGCCAATTTTCATAAATTTGAAATTTTATGGTACTTTTCTTATGGTAGGTGTCCAAAAGTTTTGAGTTATGAAAAATATATATCAGGACAATATATGTCTATGTACTAAATTTGATTAAAATCGGTCTAAGATTTTATGGTGTATAGCATTGCACAGATGATAGAGAGACTACAACATCATTCATAAAATCACTTCTTTGGATTTAATAAAATTCACAAAAAACTTGACTTTTTTTTACAAATCATATAACTTTGTATATGTGGGAAAGTACAATTGAAGGATTATTTATCTAAAAGTCTGAACCGATTATCTTATAAACCGATTATTTTAAATAAGTTATTTGTTTGTTTATCTTCTAAAGTTGAGAAAATTATTTGTTAATATGTTGAAAAACCTGTAATTTACCAATTTTATGATATACAAAAGTCAAATGATAATATAAAACCGCCAACACTTTGAATTAGAGCCGGCCGGAAGTTGAAATTCACCGAACTGAACCGATTTCCCCCGAAGCCATTCACAACACAATCAAGTTGCAGATACAAGCCAACTGCAAAATTACCAAGCAACCAGTCAGCTGATGAACTGAGCTGTGGTTAGTCGTGTTTATATATTGTGTAGTTCGTGTAATTGTTATTGTGTTTTAGTTACGTAGATATACGTAGTTTAACTTAATCATTAGTGTTAATCCTTATATTTGTTTAGTGCCATTAAATAGTAAGTGCAGTATTGTTGTTTTTATAGTCAACAAAGCCAAGGACGTTAGTACATAGGTAAGAGCAGGTGGTTGTTTTAGGTTATATAGTATTTTTTAATTGTAAAGTATGTTGTACAATTTTTATTGTCATATATTTTGAATTAAATATATTTAAGGTCCTATGATAAATATTGTACTCGTATTGATTTATTATTAATTATTTAATTTTTTCTTTTGAATGTATTTTGTTTCTAAATAACCCAAAATTCCATATGATAGTACGTTGGTGGGTTCCAGTAGACATCAATTGGATTTTGGGTTTATAGAAGGTGGTGAGTTGGACATGGTACATGTAACCGATAGCTTTTATAATAATAATAATATAGTTTAAAACTAGGTTGTCTTCATTTATCATGTTATTTGTATGTCCTTAAATATAATAGAGTTATATATATATATCAGCCCAGTTTTCGATATAGAATTTTAAATAATTGAATTTCACAATAAGAAATTAGATACGTAATCATGCAGGTGAGATACGTTTCTTAATTAATTGTAATAATTCGAATAATTTCATTTACCTCGGGTTGGCGAAGCAGGAGTTTCATTAGGGCTCAGGACTCACTCTCCCACTCTAACTTACTTTTTCGGCATTTTTGAGCCAAAGTACAATTCTCATCGATCGATCGAAATATGTATTAAACAATTTCTGAAAGTTTCAAGTAGACGTAAATGTTTAAATGGAAATAATTTTAAATATCATCCAGGGATATCCTGATACCACGATCTTCTTGATCAAATTTCCTTTGCCCCCCCCCAGAATTTACATATAGAAAAAGTAGACATATTTAGATACGTCAAAAACTTGATAATTAAAAAATATAAATAAATACCAAAACATGTCTCTAAAAATGGTAGGCTAACCTGCATTATAAATGCTGCATTTATCAATGTGAAAATCTCAACGTAAAGTAAATATTACATTGATTTTTCGCCAGTGTTTATGGATCATCTCCAATTTTCGCTTCGAAAACTGGAGAAATATATGGATAAATGTTAAAAATTCGAAACTATAGGGATAAAAATATGTAAGGCTTACTTAAGGAATCAAAAGTTTCGATATAGAAGATCGCTCACAAAATAAATGAAAACACAGTATTTTATAAATAAAACGCAACACAAATACATGATGACATGACGTTTCAATGAGCAATTCATAATCCTCAGATCCTATATCCTCTTGTCTGTGATTTGATGATTGAAGTTTCCACATGTGAAGCTCATCACAGCTGAATGAATGTAGACTTCAAAATCGGATTCACCGTTTAAAATAAATTTTATATGAACTGGATTTGACTATAAAATGTACGTTTTTCAAAGTCTATTGTCATAATGGTATTAGATAACAGAAATTTGTGTTTATTCATTAACTTTATTATTGGGGGCACCAACAGAGCAACTTTATTTGTTTATGGTAATATTTTTCTATAGGATAGATTTAGTTCCTTAATTTTATTGATGTTTGCAGTGAAAATAGCCTACTTTTAATAATTCTAGGCTGATTGATATTAAAACTATGTGCTAGCGGTACAGTAATCCTTTTATTTGTTGTGATTAATTAGACAATTTTCTAATTCATCTAGATTGTGATTTAAGTTAGTCAGTTGTTACAAGTCGACTTTATGTCTTTTCAATTAAGTACCATACGGTATTAAAAATAAATAAAATGGACAGTAGTTTAATTAGGCTCTTAATTAACTGCAGGCATTTCTTTAATGATTTTGTTTTTCTTCTTCTTAAATATACAAAATAATTTATATACATCAAGTTAATGACAATGGGACTACCAGATAAGGAAGCTAATAACTTGACCACCTGAAGCGTAGCGGTACGTTTGTTTGATTATGTCCGACACAGGATCACAAAATACGATGCATTTAGCATTGCCAAATAGTCCGGCCATGAACTCTAACAACATTCTGGCCTTGTCCAACAAGTTTCTACCGCAGATGTTTCAACTTAATAAAAAGTTTAGGTTTGCATGTGCCAATGCAGTGTTTAAAGATGTGTAGGGTTTTTTTTTTTTAATATAAAAACAGCGTTTTTCACACTTGATTGTACACGATCGTGAAAGGGTGTTTATCATTTCTATTATCGAAATTCTAATTTTTACTATTTTCTTCTCGTTTAGAAAATTGAAAGATAATTAACATTCTGATTAAAAACTACGCTAAAATAAAATTGAAAAAAAAAGTATAAAAACCTACATTTGATTTTTCGATTTTGGAATGTTTAGTCTCTATTTCTGTACAGTATTGATTATTCCTCTAACCACAATTACAGCAAAATAACCAAAACACAATAATTAAATCTAATAATTATCATTTAGTTTTATTCTATTGAATAGTGTAGTTGTTAAATGGTTTCAGATATCTTTTCCTTGTATTATTTAGTTTGTGGTCGTGTTTAGAATAGTAGTTAAAAAGAAAGATTGTTACAAATTATTATTAGATTACAGGTTGTTTTAAAAGTTGAATGGTTTCCTCTAACGTTCCTGATCATGCCGCCGCTAAGTCTTTTGGTCCCTTTCAGTGAAATATTAATCAGGTTCTCTAATCAGATGTTTAAATAAGTACTTTAAAACAGCTTCTGTTGTGGAACTAGAACTAAAATGTAACTTTTTACTCATTTTTACAATTAGTAGTAGCAGTAGTAGTAGAACCCTCTGAAAATGATAACTATGTTATAATAATGTATATCATGGTTTTTATTGATCCTGTAATTGTGACTAGGAGAATTATCATGTGTAAATTTCACTACAGTACTCATTGAAGGTAGTAATAATTTTTTTTGTTGTATAAATTGAGTTTCATATAAAACAGTAAACAATAAGAGTTATATAAATGATGTGACTTTGAAATATAGGTGAGCTAAACAAAAAACAATTAAGACGTTTTATTAGCTTTTTCTGTATAAAACATTCTCTATTTACTTCAGGTTTTCACAACGATTGTTATCCATATTAAAACTGGATTAATGGGCTGTAAACTGCGTCACTTTTCATTTTGAGTCTTCTTTCATTTTTTACAGTAAACATATCAGACTCTTCAAGAAAGCCTAGAGCATAGATTTTCTTGAAGAATTGTCAAGAATATTCTAGAGTATAGACTTTCTTTCCAGGCAAGTTAATTGTCTGTGCCTGGAATCTAGAGAAAGACCATTGATGTATTAAAAGGGATGCGGGATATAGCTTAGAAATTCAATATCATGATTGGACTAAATGACGGAATTACTGCTATCCTAAGTTTCTCCTACACGACAAAATTCCACTTCCTCCTACAGGATCAAAGTTTGTGTGCATCAGTCATAATGTTCGACTATAGTATATATTGAATATTGAACCTATTTCTCGCATATATTATCAGCATAAAAGATATATATAGGTCTAGTCTATAGTTTTGTAACCAGACTAGAACGTTGAATCATATCCCCATAGCTTTGTGCTTTGCACCACACATTAACGCATGTCTATTTATAGGCTTATTTGTCGGCATTGACGAAATTTCACACTTTTTATAACTAAGAATCGCTGCCTTTGTTTGTTTATGAGATAAGATTGCTCAATAGTGTTTCCAATGTGTTTATGCAATCGGGTGCCCTGTATATTAAATATTATGCAAAAGATGAGGAAATTGATTAGTATAATATTACGATAAGATTATAAATAAAATAAGATTATGTAATCTTTTAGGGGGGGGGGGGGTTAATATAATAGCTCATTAATCCGAAACAATTTGAAGATACTTTGCAAACATTTTATTGTCCTACACAATCGCAAAAATATACTGCAATGTAACTATTACAAAAGAACACCAAGTTGATAGGCATCATTCATTGGACATGCAAACCAAAACCAAACATTTCACAGGTTTACTGAATTACAGGTCACCTAATGGCGCTATTGTAGCGACAATTCCGATTGATGATTCTTATAGCTGTGCTCATTTGTTTCGACGTCGAAGGTACATCTGGATTTTTCCATATTGTTTAAAGACAAAAAACTTCTTGGTCCATCATCTCAGACAGTTAAGAATCAAAGATCTATTTTTGTTGATACAGTGGCGAATCAGCAGAAACAAAATTTGTATTTTAACTATACATATAACTTAAGTAAAATGCTCTGTGTGCGTGTGTCTGTGTACAGAGATTATCATAGTTGTCTGAACGTAATATTTTGAAGTTTTCAGATATATTGTCATTTGGTTAAAGTTTTTAGTATTTCGAAGTGTCCTCCTGGAGTTTCAAAATGTTAAATAGAAGCCCTTAATAATGAGAGTTTAGACATCAATATCTAGTCCCTCTTCTTAGTATATAGACTACCAAGAAAACATAACATGGATCAACATCACATAAACGGTGTAAAATCATTGCACAAACATTCCCTCTCGCCTGTCTCCAAAACTAAATAAAAACTAATTAAATGTAAACGTCACCAACAATTTCATTTCTTCACTTGTCAATCAAAAAGTAAAAATGAATCGGGGACGCAGCCTTTAAAATATTTATATATTTAAGGGTCTAAGCGTTCTTTGCCTGAGCGTTCATCGTATTTGATTAAGATCAAGCTTTTAATGACTGCAGTTGGTTCAATTTTTGTTTTTTGCCAATTATTTTTAATATTTTATTTCGAGATTGTGTTCAGGTTTGGGTCATTAATGTTCACATTTCACTACGTAATCGGTCGATTTTGAGAAATTAAACATTTTATATCAGCCCCATTTCATTTTTTTTTTTTTTTTTTTTTTTTTTTTTTTTTTTTTTTTTTTTTTTTACCGATAACGACATTTTTGGAGAGATGGCGACCAATGTGTTTTGTGAGTCCTTAGACGCTAAACTAGAGCAACATTTTGTGTTTTATGGAAGATATCCCAAATATTGTGTTACATATACTTGTATATATTGTATACTATATATATATATATATATATATATATATATATATATATATATATATATATATAAATGAACAAATATCTCGATATATGATCAAAATATACCCACATACCAAATTTGATTGAAATAGTTTCACGCGTTTGTGCCTTCCACATACGACAGAGATCATTAAAAAAAAAAAAAACTTTTGGACGCAGGGGATCTCAAAACTGGACATTCGTTATTTGAGCCATCATATAACTTTCTGTATGTATAGGTAGCCTTTTAAATCGGAACGTAAAACAGAGTCGAGGATTTTAAGACAAATAATAGAAGTAAGTACTTAGTATCAAGCAAAACCATCATATTTGGTGCAATTAATTTGGTAATTTGATCAAAAAACTATCTACTAAAAGTTGCCCGGTTTATCCTTAAAAAAATCATACTAAATACCTTTGCATATTTAACAAATTAAAATTTTATAGTTTTTTCAGTTTTAGGGCTGGCGTGTACCTGTCGCCTCCTCACACACACATTATCACAGGGACTCAAACGTTCTTCAGAAGGAACTTTATTTTATTCTCTTTGCATTAAATTCTCATGAAAATTATACAAACGTGAAATATATAACATTTTCTGTTCAGATAGTATATCAATAGTTTTTTCTCGAGCAGAGTTATTAAAAGTATTTTTTTAAGGATTTGCCGATATTTATTTATATTTTCTTTTCTTTAAGGTGTTTACTGACGAAATTTATATATTACTAATTTTATTCTAACACTGATTATTAAATAAACGATTTACTTACGATATCGGTTGATGCGTGGCTGTAAAAATAAATATTTTAATCCATTTAGGAATACTTTACTTCATTGAAATGTTTAAAAAATAAAACAATATAATTGTAATACTTGTTTATTTATTGATTTTTCTTAACAAACCTTCGCATTGGAGTTGTAGATAAAATAGTAGTACCTAGTACCGGTATTGTATATGTAATAATCATAACTTATTGAGTTGTATAAAATATATTTAGAGCCTTTAGATTCTACAAATAAGCATTAATGAGTAATTTCACATTATTAAATTGTCATTTTTTATTTAAAAGATAAAAAACAACAAAAATCTTAAGATTCAACAACACTATTTTTTTACAGTTGAAAATTCAGATTTTTTCTACTGAATTTTTCCGATAAATGGATATTTGGTGGTTATAAATTACTTCAAATTACTCGTAGCACAGTCAACAAACAATATTACAACAGTGTAATTTTGTACACTGAGGATATTGCCGAATTCAGTGTTTAAACATTTATTTTGTCTCTCAAGTTATGGTAAAAGTTTGTCACTAAAATAATATTCGTGCTAAACTGGAAAAGCATAAAAATATTTTTAAAACTGATTACTTTATTGTTTTTAATGTAATAAAAAAACATACACTCAATGTTAAGTTATGTATCATATTACGAATTATGGTTATGTTACCAATTTAAGATTTGAATGTTCATTTCAATATGGCGGCCAAAAAGTGTTAAAAATGTAAATGATAATACGGCTGTGAACCGCCTGGTTCAGTGCGGTTGAATTTTGAAGGATAAATTAAATAAATAAATGAGTATGATTTTCGTTGAAGCAAAAGTTAATGCTTCAAAAATAAATAAATAACTGAAGCCACAGATTGTAGTCTGCTTGTATGCTTTAAGCACAGACAATTAACAACATATAATAATATAACAACAGACAATATATATATATATATATATACCGACAAACGAAAAACGAAACGCTACTTCCGGATCGACATTTATATAACTTTTAATCTTAAATAAATAATACTACAATAGGCAGAACTACAATTTTCCTTAATTTCTTTCTCATTAAGTGGCGTATCTTTAAAAGTGATATTGGAGGGGGGGACGAAACATTTGTCTATTAATCTATATTTACAGATAAAGTGTTATTCTAAGAAATAATTTTTATGCTAAATTATGCCAGAATTTGATCAAAATCAGTGAATAAGTTTAGGTCGTAGGGCACTGCTCAAATGATAGGTAGACGTAATTTAAAATAGACTTTGTCTACAGTTGTTGACAAAGTGGCATTTTGTTCATTTAAATTAGTTTGCAAAACAGCTGATTTCTCAACAGTTTCACTTTGCCCACTACTTTGAACACTCCGAATGGCAACCGAACAAAACGAAATTTAGGTTAAGTTTATATGAATTGATTTATAATATACAGGAAATGTCCCGTATGTATGTTAGAATAATTCTTACATGAAAATAACATAAATAAACAACAAAACAACGTTGTAAATTTGAAAAAGGAAGTAATTATTCATGAAGATGATTGACAGTGTATGTACACGGAGAGTATTTTTCGTTTGCCGAGTTTTGAAGTTGGCAATCCCGTTTCCTCAACAATACACCTAAGTTATTTGTAATATTCATAAATAACCTCAGTTTTGACGTGAGGTTGAACACTATTGTATTAAATTAATGTTTTATTAAATTGTGTTACTGCTGAAGTATATTTTTTATTTGTCACAAAATAACAACTGTAGACAAAGTAGAATGTGCAATTTGTTTTTAGGTACACTGAACCGAAAATAGTTATTTGTGCAACTAGTGAGCAAAGTGTCTTTTTTAAACTCGATAAAATTGACGCAATCGGCAAGCCTCGTGTGTCAACATTTTTCTCTCGTTTAAAAAAGTGCCACTTTGCCCACTAGTTGCACAAATAACTATTTTCGGTTCAGTGTACCTAAAAACAAATTTTTATATGAAAAACTCAGTAGTCTATTGATTTTTTTACCCCTATCTATAGGCTATTACGTAAATGTAAAAAAGTAAATAGAAAGGAGAGTTTTCATTTACATTATACAAAACTACTGATCTCGCTAGTAAACAAATTCCTATTTAACGTTCCAAAATATAGACGAAAGGAGATTTTCATAAAAAATCGGTACAAAATTTGAAAAACTGTTACAAGCACTATTTTGTATTTTAAACATTGTAGATTGAGTAATTATTGATTATTATTTTACTGATATTATGCAGTCAACGTAAACCATAATAAAAGATAAAAAATAATTTTAAAAAATCCTTTTCTGAGATGTGTTAATTTATAGAGAAATGCGTAAGGAATAGTTAATGGAAATCAACACATATTTTTAATCGTAAAAAAAATTGACGGATCAGTTTCAGTACCAACCAATTTTTTTGAATATACTACTATTCAAATCTGTTATAAGAAACATTATCTGTGCATATTTCACGACCTGGATATAGTTTGACATGAGTGCAATTACATTATCTCATTTTCCAAAATAATGATACAATAATATTATTCAGATATGTATAAATTAATTACTTTAAATGATAATATGTAATTAAAACAAAAACAATAAACGTGAATTATGTAAATAAATACTACACTACAATAAACTAAATTTGTAAGAATACACAATAACGTTTAGAAACAACTTAAATATTAAACTTTAAACTAAACTTTAAAAAAAGTTCATCTTGTGCTAAGAGGGTGTTTTAATAGAACGCTAAATATTCTAATTCATAGGTTTTACTAACAACAAAACCCTGTTATCTAATTGGAGTGGAAAACTGACGTAGCGAGCTAGGGGTACTGTAGTTGCTAGCTCTACAATCACTGTGTTTTGTTTTTAAGGCTAAACATCCCTGAAAAAGTTGTGTTTCTGGCCCGGTAGATAGCAGCACCTCTGCGGCAAAATTGTATTACTGATAATTTGCGTAATTATTGTCCGATTTTTGTTTTGTAAGTTATTTTGTAAATAATATCAATAAAATATTTACGCTACCGAGGTGAAACTTTTTTAGATTTTTTTATAAAAAAGTTGTTGAGCAAAAATATTATAATTATTATCATTATTTTTAATCGCAGGTAGTCATTTTGTAAATAATAATTTTAAATGAATTTTGCCGTTTTCAGATATGAAATCGGTCAAATGGTCCTATCGGAATTGTGTTTTAAAGATACTATCATTATTTCTCTCACACCCACCCAGCGTGGCGCACCGCCATACTGCCCAGCCGCTCTGACGCGCGGCCCCTCCTGTAGTGATGTGGTGCTAATTAGCAAAGCAGCTAATTCCAAGCAGCTAATTCCAAGCAGCTAACGAACGTTAGCAGTTGCAGAGCACTCCTAACAACTAGAAATAGCTGCTTTACAATTAGCAGTGCTTATACTAGCTGATGGTAGTATTTTCAACTGTCTTGACAGCTGATTTTGATAACATTTAAAAGAAGCAGGAATACGGATTTAGCAGTTAAAAAGGCTGGGATGTTTAGCCTTAATGCAACATCAACTCAGGCCGCAACCCTCTTATACATTGCGTGAGAGATCTGCATTGTTTATTGTCTCTGCTCGTAAATATACCATGTTAGGTTTCATTTTCAAAGAAAAGTTACAAGAAATTTATTGACAACTATAAATTTGAAAAAAAAAATCAACAGAGTAAAGTAATCTGTGTATTAAAAAGAACCCAGTCGCTGACTTCTGTCCGACCGTGAGTGTGCATGTGCACGAGGATTAAGTATAGGTGTCAAAGAGTGTCACAGAGCACTAAATATAAATAACATCAACTTTTGCACAGAGTATAATAATCCACCCACTTCTTGCCATTGAGATTATCAGCGTGTATAACTAAATGTAAAATAAATACAATGAATAATACAATAAATTATTCTCTAGCAATGAGTAAAATGAAGTAATCGCTAATTGTGTCATTAATGTTGAACACAACACACTAGGCCTAGGCCTATCTTATCAAATATGGCCTTCCGTTCTGTGTGGCCTATTTCTTTGTTAATAACCTTGAAATTAATGGTAATGGAATTTTAGTGTTGGAACGTTTGCAGTTTTAAACCTGTAACATACAGTTAGTTCAGCGACTGTGGAAGAGAAACAATTAATTACCGAAGCTAATTGAGGTTGTGTTAAGTGTTTAATAGCCTACTGAAAGGTAACAAAATAAACAAATGTGATTGCATTGCCAGTCAAACATACACTTTACAATGATGGTTGTTGAAGTTTTTTTTTTTTTTTTTTTTTTTTTTATATAAATAACAATTTGAGAGTAATAACGATGGAGATGTAGTGTTTTATGTAAGGATCTCGTTTCCTATTAGCACCGTTAAAACAAGATTGTATACAGGGTGAATCAAACCACCCGTGCGCAATGTGTAGCGACTGAACCAAATAAGCTACAGCCTTCGTTTTAAATTAAACGACCCTAGAAAATTCAGAAAAAATGTTTTCAAATCTCAAAATAAATAATTTTTAATCGTGCTAGGAAAATTTGAAATCATTTACATATTTTAAATCAAAAATTATTTGAGTAAGCGTAATGTGAATAGGAAAGACTGCTGTCACCCCCCTCCTACCACTTCACCCAAAAATGACAAATGTCATTGAGTAATAGGCGATAAAGAGTGTTGGAAAATAAGTTCCCCAGGCGCCATTTTGAAATGGTTAGAGATAAAGTCAAACTATAAATATAAAAATTGTTTGTTTTGAAAGAGTTTTTCAATGACGTGGTTCACGACTAAAGTTACTATTTGGAGTTTTTGAATTTTAATATGTTTTTATTTTCCAAAATTGTATGTATTTTCAAATTTGAAATTTTTTGAGTAAGGGCCAACTTAAGCACACTTTGGAAAGGGCATCTTCTTATGAATCTAGGATAAAAATTTAGGTTTGGCTATGTTATATAGTAACAATAAAACTAACTGTAAAACACAACTTTTTTGACGTTTTGGAATATCCTGTACATACGAAGTAAGATAAGTTAAAACTTTTTTTTCCAAAATGATCAGTGAACAGAGACCTTTAAAATGAGGTATCACTCAACCTACCTTTACATTTGAAAATTTTCCAAAAACGACTCTCACCCCAAAAAAGCACTTTTGCGATTTGAAAATATTTTTAGTGAATTCTTTAGGGTTGAAAAAGGGGGTTTTAAGTTAAAACGAAGGCTGTAGCTCATTTGGTTCAGTCGCTATATATTGCGCACGGGTGGTCTAATTCGACCTGTATATTTTATGCTGGCATACCTTACAACAGACAAGCAATGCAATACTCTTCTTGTCTGCGTTTTAAATCTTCAAAATTCAATCTAAACGTTTGTATTTAAAAAGAATTATTGTTTGTCTAAATTATACGGAGTCAATTTTTAGGAGTCAAACCCCTCCCCCCTCAGATTGAATCAAGTGTTCTTTTCACTATTCGAGGTTTTATGATTTTAAGCCTATAAATGAAAAATTATTTTCTTTGTGGTAAATTCACGGAATTTTATGTCAGACAAGTATAGCGTGAAACAATACCACGCGTTTGTGCTGTAAAGCATTGCACTTCCGACAAACGCCAATAACAATCATTATTCATAGCCTTCTCTATACAACATATATATTATTTCATTGAGATTTTATAACATCTAACAATCGTGTCGACTCATGAGTCACATTTTAATTTAATTTAATAAATATTCGTTTCAAATCAGTGTTTGTGCTTTTGTTAATGTGTAACTACCTATGTTGTTTTATTGAGTGTTCCATGACAACGGAGGAGCTTCTCCAATAATAAATTTGATAATGGCTGAATAGCCGAAACGGCCGTCGTATAAAAAAAACGACTAAACAGAATATTGTGAACGTTGAGTCTTACATTTATTTATAATTTAATATATTATGAGTTTATACAATTTTCGGAATGATCTGTTTTTTATGCGTCAAATTTTGATGAAACTTATTATTATGATTTTTGGAATGCTGAGTTTGTATGGTAAATTTATAATAAAATATCGGTTTGTACTATCTGCTACTACCCATTCCTCAAAATCTCCAAAATATCTCTATGTGCGCATTTTGATGAAATTGCCAATACTTATGTATTTAAGTTGCTAGTTCGAATTCAACATTTCAGTTTTTTACTTATTAATTAAAAAGTCAAATGCTAGTCTTATTAATTGCTTGTTTGTGAAACAATTTATGCAAACTACTACACTAATCCACGTTACGGAATAAACTTATATTTCAACTCCGTAGGAGCACACTTATAGGGAGTACGGGTGGTGTGGCAATCCTGTGCTCCCGTTGGATTTACACATCCTTCATTTTGTCTTGGGTTTTATTCCTCTTTTTTGTGTTTCCTGTTAGCTCTCTATGGACCAACTCTTGTTTTCGCTATTAGACAAATCAAAGACAGGAGTCGAATGTGTCTCTAATTTATGTTCTTTTTTATTTCTTCTTTCAAGGCGAGGTTTTTTCCTTCTTTTAAACCACAAAAACAAAAAAAGATATTTGAGTAATACATTAGACCTACTGCTTGTTTGACGGTCATGTGATTTGCAGATAAAATATTGAGAATCATTGTGTATTGTAAAATAATACACAAATACGACCAACACAGTTGTTCAAGTTGCCAATGATTACGTCAACAAATTTGTGAAGATTAACTTTATCTGTGGAAGTTATAGAACTGTGACGTATGTATTACAGGAAGTACTGAGTCAGAGGACAAAAGATGAGTCGCTTAATTCAAAGAAATTCATTTAGCCATGCCTTCAATTGATTTTACTTAGTAGTGTTTTAAATCCCAGCGGTTATAAACTGTTGAATTATTTTGCCTGCGGCTCTCCCTGCCTTGAAATCTGACTTTGTGTGCATATCCATAATTTCCCTTTGGTTCCGCCAGCGTGCAATACACAGTTTCCATTATTTAGTGTGTGAAGCTCATGATAGAATATTGTAAATGTTTGATTTTAGGTTTTGTAGGTAGTTTTATAGAGTCCACGACATTTTAGTGAATTAAATCTACTAATATGGTAAACAATTTACAAATTACAATAGATAACGCAAATAAGAGAACATATAAAAGAAAAATTTGTTTAACTGATGGTCTCTTTGTAGACAATATTTCAAGTTTACCAGTAGGTACACAAGGCACCAGAATGTAGAGATTGCTGCTACTCGCAAGCGAATATGTCACCTGGGTTTGACGCGAATTGCATCTCTACAATTAAAATACACTGGCTTTAGCTAAAATCGCCTATAACATGGAAACGGCAAATTATTTTAGTAATCCAACAACGTTTTAACTTTGTTTCAACTTTCTTGACGATGAAATGTCAAAAATATACGGAACAATATAGATTTACTCTTAAATCTGGGTTTGACGCGAATTGCATCTCTACAATTAAAATACACTGGCTTTAGCTAAAATCGCCTATAACATGGAAACGGCAAACTATTTTAGTAATCCAACAACGTTTTAACTTTGTTTCAACTTTCTTGACGATGAAATGTCAAAAATATACGGAACAATATAGATTTACTCTTAAATCTGGGTTTGACGCGAATTGCATCTCTACAATTAAAATACACTGGCTTTAGCTAAAATCGCCTATAACATGGAAACGGCAAACTATTTTAGTAATCCAACAACGTTTTAACTTTGTTTCAACTTTCTTGACGATGAAATGTCAAAAATATACGGAACAATATAGATTTACTCTTAAATCTGGGTTGGGCGCGAGTTGCATCTCTACAATTAAAATACACTGGCTTTAGCTAAAATCGCCTATAACATGGAAACGGCAAACTATTTTAGTAATCCAACAACGTTTTAACTTTGTTTCAACTTTCTTGACGATGAAATGTCAAAAATATACGGAACAATATGAATTTTCCCTTAAACTATGGTATTAATTTTGTTCAAATTTTCTTGTCGCTGAAATGTTTAAAAAAACTATATTGTTTCTGGAGCATTTCGTTCGAGCCCAGTGTTTAGCTTACTTGCTGAGACTGGTGAACCATCTCTTACTCGACGAAGACACCAACTACAAATAACATATATCTGTAGTCTGCGCTCCAAACGGCTTACGACTTTGTTTTTAAATACACTTTGGTTAACATATATAAATAGAACACTTAGAAATGAGAATACTCAATGTTTTATTCCTCCATGACTCATTGAAATGTCAACTTTCGATTTCTCACTGTCCAGGTTCATCGAGCACAACACTTCTAATGTAGTATATCGTCAGTAGTTTCACTGTATACCCATCTAGTGAAATTATTTTCACAGATGGTTCTAAACTGGACAATAAAGTCGGTTGCGCATATTACTCTTCCGGTCGGACGTATATGTATGGATTACCCTCGGCTTATAATGTATTTTCTGTCCATCTCTTTGCTATTTTGAAAGGCCTGAATACCGTTTCTTCTGGTTTCCGTCACCATCTTTTGTGTTCCGATTTCAAAATATGTATTGTAAGAATCCCTTGGTTGAAGATATTCTGTGTTCTATACACAGACTTCAGCTATACTTCGGAGTATCATTTTGCTGGGTATCTGTGCAGTGCGGAATTTCGGGAAACACAAAAGCTGACGAAGCGGCAAAGGAACACACTGCGTGTTATGGTATCTGACTTTGTATCGACAGTTAAAATTATTTTCCGTAAGAAATGGGAAGAAGAGTGCACAAATACCGCGTCCAATAAGGTGAGGGAAGTAAAAGATACTGTCCGTCCGTGGAATTGATCCATACGTGGCAGTCGTGGAGAGGAAGTGGTGGTCACCCGTGTTCGTATCGGTCATTCAATGATTACTCATGGATTTCTGATGGAACAGGGGAATCCGCCACAATGCTCATTTTGTCAATTTGTGTTGTCAATTAAGCACATCCACATTGACTGTATTGCTTTGATTGAGAGGTGTGTGTAAAACATTTGACCTTCCCAATTCCATTTGATGTTGCGGAATAATGCTCAGATCCTTTATCGGGTATCGTCCTCTTTGCGTCGTCTGATAAATTATTGATAAAATCTAACCAATTATTGCAGAGTATTCTACAAGTCTGTAATATTATGTTTAGTTTTCCTTTTAAATTTTATTTTTCGTAATTCGTTGCAGGGCCATTATACATGTTACGTTGTTTTTTAATTTGTATTAGTCCTGTTATTGTTCTTAAAAATAGTTTGTTATTATATTGTTTTGTTTTTGTACTATACAGGTGGAAGTCCTTCATGCTCAATTTTGTGAGGTTGATAATGACCGCAATGGTTTTTAGCCTTAAAACCCAATAAAAAAAAATATATAAATCTTAAATATTGCACTAACATTAAAATACGCCGTCTTTAGCTAAAATCGCTTATAACTTGGAAACCTCTAACGATTTTTGTAATTCTAATTACGTTTTAATTTTTCCCCTACTTTCTTGTTTTTGTTGAAATGTCAGAAATATACGGGACAATATAGATTTCCTCTTAATCGCTAGGACAAAATTGTGAAATTGCGCACTGTACCGATTTTTAAAAGGTTTTCAATTTTAATTAGTTTTCAAACCATGTATCATATTTGTCACCGAAAAAAACCATATGTCACTGAAATTTGTAAGAAAATGCTTAAAAAATGTAGTACAACTTTGGTTTTCTTATTGGTCTTATAGACAAATATTTTTCTAACTTGGGGAATCATTTTTAACCAAACCGTTAAATAGGGAAAAAATGTATAAAAATGGGAACAGTATTTTTTGAGTTTAAGCTTACTAACAGGTAGACAGAGAGACGTTTGCGTGTTGTATGCAGGATATTTGATTAACCGTAGACATTATTGTTAATAGACCCACATAACAAGTCTCGGAATATTTGATAGCGTATTTCAGTTAAAACGTTGGATAAACGCCAACGCAAACATTTAAAAAGAACCTACAATGTCAAGGTTAAACTAAACAACGTACCGTATTTCTATATATATATATAAAAAAAAAAAACTTAAATCATACAACTGACCTTTTGATGATCCAGTTTCAGGGCTATGAAATGTGAACGTGTATTATAGGTTTAAAATATTTGTAAATGACATTTTTTTTGTCCGATTTTCCGGCTAGGTTAGGTTAGGTTAGGTTAGGTTAGGTTAGGTTTATGTATTTATCTCAATAAATACTCAGAAAGTATATTCTATTTTCACTCATTTTTTCCTTCACTAGTCTAGGTAGGTTCTTCGAAGTATTATTTCTGAATTTTTGTTTTAAATGACAAACAAAAATTTAATTTGGTCCTTTTCCTTAAGAACAAAACTCAAAATCTCTTGTTGTAATTCCACGGGTATTCGGGGATCACCGTATTGGGATCACGGTATAAGATATCCGATGCCGAAGTCAGCGGACGTGAGTTGATCTTTATGAATTTAACTTTTTGATAACAAACCTAAATGGCTACCTAAACCCTTAATTGCGGGGTCTGATCGACCCCCGGGTGTTACGTAGTCATTAGTAGGTCATCCGACTAAAATTAAGAAGGAATTATTATGACCTAAAGGGTTCACGTAATTCTCCCATCACGCCTGTCCCTAAACGTAAGTTCTAAGTTAAGTAATTATAATAATTAATTAGTTAGTTTAGTAATTAAATCATATCTCATCATAAGCTGGCGGTAAACATAGTGATTAGTTGGGTTTGAGACTAATTAACGATGCAATGTACTGGGTAAGTCCTAACACGTTTTTCCAAACACTCCTTCCGGAACCTTAAGCGGTTCGAACGTCCGGTCCTAACCAATAACTAGGGCTGACGTTTCCCGCACTCAGTTAAAAAATCGGTTCATATTATTTTCGTCAAAATATTGCTAATGTTATCTATAATAATTTTAACGAGCCATAGTAATCTTTATCTTTTATAAAATCAAGTATGGAAGTTTATCTTGCAAAAGATGAAAGTGTATCACAAACCGTATATTTAAATGAAATGAGAATGTTTATGGTCCAAACAGCAGCAAGAAATAGTTCGGATTTTTGAACTGTTAGCACAGAGAAGAGTTAAAGATTTACTCTGATTCAACCATGGTTGCTGGTTACTCTCTCGTCTTCATTTGTTTAACCGGACAAGAAACAGAAAATAAATATCCAAATATCAAAATGGACCTTGAACAGAATTGTTTAACACTGGACAAATTGAATGTGAGTTGTTAATTATTCTTTAACTATAATTAGTTATGTACGTCTTTAAAACCTCTTTTATTTCGTTCTCTCTTTTTTTAGGCTATAAAGGTTGAATTTAGCTATTTTGTAATTTTCGTTTTACAAACTTTTAAATTTACAAATTGTAAACTCTGTTTTCTTCAAAATCTTCACCTAGTCTTGGTTAGATTAAATATGTACTGTACACAGAGTGAACTCAAAGTGAGGTACACACTTCTGTAACGTTTTTTTGCTCGGATATCCCATTCTGTTTGCCCGTTAAATATTTGGTAGGAAGGGCTACAATAATGGGAGTATTTTAGTTGAATGTAATAGTGGAGTGTATACCATTTTAACGGTTTATTAAAAATAAACACGAGTTTAAAAGAAATTTCAATCCCGTGGTTCAACAAAGATAGTTACAAAAAAATGCATGATGAAAACTCTTAATTTTTTTCCAATTTATAGTGTAATATTTCTATTAGCCCTCTCCTTCATCCCCTCGCCAAGGATACGCACTACTCCTTGATGTAACTTCTATTCATAAATAGCTTATCGGATTTGCAAGCAGAATTTTGATATCTTAAGAACAAGAAAAACGTTAAAGATGAAAGTAACTTTTAGTTCAAATTGTGTATAGACTGGAAGATATGAAACAAATGGGATTTCCCTAACTAATAATTCCCGTTTTGTCTCTGCTGTTTATTTAGCTGTTGAGAAGGGAGACAGATTTCCAGATTCCTGTTAGAGACATTCTGTCTGGCAAGCATCGATCCGACGTTGCGACGCCTCTCGTCCTTGTGCGGAAGGATCTCGGATTAACCAATCCAACCAACCGTATCCTGTTGTCTAAACATGATTTGTCATTTATAAAATCCTTAGAGAGTGGTGGATTTACAAATTTGCGGCCCTAAGCACAGCAGTTTGGCGGCGTCTCCCGTCTCTAAATAATGGTTTACAGTAACACAACCGAGTTCACTGTGAAAGTATTTTATAATTTAAATACAGCATAAGTATTAATAATTCATAATATTAGTAATAAGGCCATGAGTCATTTCGGTAAATCCGAATTTAATAAATAAGCTCCATGACCGATGTTTGTTCTTTTTTTTTTTTTTACCGGGTTTACCCAAGATTTTAAGTAGTCCCTTTTGTCGGGTTTTTAGATTTCATTTTAGTTAGATCACATTTTGGACAAAATTGGTTAAGTCGATTTCTTGATAATCCCTAAATATTGAGTTATCTAAGGAAATTTAAATAAATGTTTCAAGGTATTCACATATAACACATGGTATTAATTATTCGTTTAGGGTGTAGTGAACTCCACAGATGGGTGACAGACATTTCCTAAAACACTTCTTCTAAGAAGCCTAAGTCACCAAAACATTCAATATACAATTTTTATCTATCCCATAAATTGTACGTATTTGTGATAAAATAAAACAGATATTAGATGTAGTTGTGTAGTGCATTAGTTGTTACATATATATGTTAATTAATTTTATTATTCGCCGACGTTTCAGCCATATTTCATTTGTCTTTCTCTAGGATTTCTTGAGGAGTCTGATACGTTCTCTGCAAACACTGTGAAACGATTAAATTAATATAAAACTTGAACACAGCCTCTCACATATACGTTTATAAATCAAACACGTTTCAACGACAACGTTTTTAATCTTATCTAAAATAACCTAACGACAATGTTGCCATCTTCAGTGATGCAATAAAACATCACAAGTTATGCTCAGTATTTATTTATACTTAAACAATTTGTAGTAGGAAACTATCGTCGAAAAAACGACGTGGTATTCATCTCAAAAATCTAATTTTGTCAAGGGTATTTACAGATCTGCGTGTACCCCTCTCACGCACGCACACTCACAAGAGGTTGGTGAGACTAGGTGTTGATAACCAGTGAAAAAAGGCGTAACAGGGTTCACAAGAGGGAATACCTCTCTTGATTCAGTGGGTGGACAGTAATAACGGAAAAGGCGTTTAGCTGTATAGTTTATAGAATATATAGTAACGGATTTTATATAGTTAATAACTGTGAAGTTAATGGCTGTATACTGTAGTAGTTTTGTCAAGTCCATTACTTGTACTTACACATATTTATTTTTGTAAAAAACACAATAACTTAAATTATAGAAACATATATCTATCATTTAAGTATGTTGTATAGCTTAGGTTAGGTTAGGTGTAAAAGTTAGAACAGGTATGATGACAAAATGATGAAGTTAGGGGTAGAAATGGGATAGGTTAGGTTAGGTTAGGTTAGGTGTAAAAGGTAGAACAGGTATGATGACAAAATGATGAAGTTAGGGGTAGAAATGGGATAGTCGGGTTTCCTACTTCATTGTTTTTAATGGTTAATGACCTCCCAGGTAAAAGGTATATTGAGAGTAGTTTGACAGCTTATTTTGCACATTCCATTAAAATGTCTTAATAATTCACTCTTTGCTTTTTGTGTGCATATTCCTGAGATTCAAGGTTGAAGCCGTGACTCAGCTAATAGGCACTTTTTAATACAAAGATTATGTTTTTGTGGATATTTTTCAAATTTATAAGTGTCCTTAACTTTACGTCAAAAGTAAATCCCTACATCGTATACCTACCAGGTATTCGACGTAACTTATAACTACCGTACCTTATAATTTATCAGAAAATTATGTAGAAAGAATTAGAATTTTCTACTGTAAACAAATATTATTGCTGAAATATAAGGATTTTTTATTACTTTTAAATAATAAATAATGCTCAATAATGCTTATTTTATAGAACTTAAGGGCTTTAACTATTTTTAAATATTTAATAGATCAATATAGATTATTACTACAATATTATATTATCTAGAAACTCACCGTGAAAGCTTATTAAGAACAATCACTAAATAACGTGATATTAAAATTATATTTTTTAATTTTAAACGTTTCAATGAAGTATTAAAATATTTATTTTACAACACACACCAAGTGCTAACGTAATTAAAACGGTTCTAAGTATTCAGAGTGAGAATAAAATTGGTGAAATATAATTTTAGCCCGTAAGCGCCTTAAAGGAAAGAAAATACAAATAAACATTGGAAAATCTTTATAGAAAACATTCATAAATCATAATTTAATAAAAAAATATTTGTATTCTATTTGAACGGATAATGTTATACAGTATGCGTCAAAATAAACAGAACTGAAATTGTAGGATTTTATTTACATAGTTTTACCAACATATACAAGGAAAAGAAATCAAAATCGGTTAGACTCGGGTAATATGTTCAATATGACCTCCGTTCAGTTTTAGACAACACTCGTACAGGTTTTGAAGGTTTTAGGTTTTACATTATTTTGGTGAAGAGGTGTTGTTTCATGCTCCTTACATACATGGTTATATTTCCTGGAGTTGAACGATGGTAGCTGGTGGGTCTTCACGGAAAATCTTCTCCTCCAATATTACCCAGACGTAGGCGTTAGGTGGGGTAAGATCTGGAGAGTGGGCTGGGTAAGGAAAGTTTGTTCTAAGGGTGATGAGGCGGTTGCCAAACATTTTTCTTGAAGGAAAGCAATGTTGGTTAAGGGAGTGTGGCTGGTTGCGCCATATTGCTGGAACCATTGTGAACGAAAAGACAGGTTTCGGGAACGACAAAATCTCCTGAGGTCTATTATAAAACGATCATGAATGACCCTATATCGATCCTGATTTACAGTAATAGGATTTCCATTATTGTCTTCAACAAAGTATGGACCAATTATGCCGCCTCCTAACACAGCGCACTAAATGGTTACACTCTTACGATGCTGTGACCTCTCTACAACACTGTCAGGACGTTCAAACTCTAGAAAACGTGTTGTCTGCTTGTTTATGAAACCATTAAGGTGCACATGATATGGATTCTGAAAACCACTCAGAAACTCAGTTTCTCCATAGCACATTGCAACATTGAAGCTCAATACTGAACTCTGACTGTTTTGTTTATTTAACAGGTTGACCAGTTTGTATTTTGTAGGGAAAACCACCATTGTTTTTATTTTTAAACATTCTTCTCAATGACGTATAGCTTATATTCAGTTTCAAAGATGTTCGGTTTAGGGTTCTTTTCGGTGACTGTAACACTTGCTGCAACACTCTTCCGTGGTTTTCATTTGTACAGACGGTATTTGGGCGACCTGAATAGCCCTTCCGCTGTGTCAAAACACTACCTGTTCAAATTTTTTTTAAACAATACTAATAATCACAGCATTACTAGGCGGGTAGTTGTGAAAATGTTCCTGAAAAAATAATGCAATGTGTGACAAACTTGCACCACCCGCACGTCCAATTCCGTATGAGCTAAAATAATGCTCTACGATAAAAGCTTTCTCTGCAGTAGTTAGCACCATGTCAGCAAAAATTAACCTCAAATAAGAATGAAATAATAATCACGAAGACGTGGCAACAATCAAAAGTTGACACAGCTGATCGAGAAATCAGCTACAGCTGATTCAGTTTCAGTACTGTTTATTTGGACGCATACCATATATGTCATGTATGATTTTTATCAGAATTCAATGCAAAGTCTTTATATAATATTTTGTTTACATTTTTCATAAAAAAAATTATTAAAAAGTAGACTATCTACTGTAGTTGATTTACCCCGGTGACCATCGTTCCATTTTGAATTGGTACTAATCACCAATTTATTTTCTATTGTTGTAATTCGTAGCCTATTTGTGAAAAAGTAAAAACAGATATTGGGTTTCCTTAATTAGTATATAAATATTATTTGAACGTATGCGAAACTTATTACGGTTATATTTTTCTCCCAAAATGATTTCTTGCTTGTAGATATTTTAATTTTCAATTGTTCTTAAAATGCTTATTGTCCTTGGAGATATGTCCAGCACACTACTTTATAATTGTTAACCTGTTAATCTTTTGAGTTCTGGATTGTTTGAATAGACCTATCGTTTGTCTTATTTTTCAGCAAAAGAAAAATTGTACTCAATTTTTGTAGTGGTTGTGATAAAAATGTATCCGACTGAATATTGGGTGTCTAAAAAATGATGGGAGTTGACCTTCGGTAAGATTTATACATGGAAAACACTAATTAAAGTATACAAATTTGAAATTGCATGAAAATGTGTTGTATTAGTCTTGAGGGCTTCTTTCTATTTAATTTATAAATATAATTGTAATAAATAGTAGTAAAAGGAGTTAATCTGCATCTTATGTATCAAAGTATAGGCTACAAATTTTGCCTTTTATTGGAGAGTAAAAAAACTGAATAAAATTTTTAAGAATATTCTAAAAAACATTAAAGACAGTAAAACGTTGTCTGAGTTTGTTAAATTTTGTTTATGTGATTATAATTTTCTCTAAAATACAAGTGCACAGCATTTTATTTACTAGCTTTACTGGACGTAAATGCATATTTTATATTATCCTCAGAGAATGTTTAAATAGGTCTGTTTGTATAAAAATTTTAAACTAGTCAAAACGTATTTAAAGCGAAGGTAGGAAAGGCTGCTACAATATCATTTTTCCTGTGGAAACTTTGTTATTAGAATGCAGTTTCAAATTGAATTTTTGCCCAGTGACATAACTCAGGCTATGTTAACATTGTAATTACTGGAGCTGGAATTAATTAAATGAAATTCATCCTGCATTTCTATGTAATTAAATAGTATTGAGCTTACAATAGCCTAGATTGCTATAACAAGAAGCTAATTTCTCATGTATAAACATAGCGGTTACTCACAGATGCAAATAACATAGTAGTCTATTTAAAAAATGAAACATTTACGTTGAAATATTTGCCTATAAACTATTTTAATGCTTTTCCAGGTGGTTAGATCAAGTCATAATATTTTTTTAAATTCTTATTGTATTTGTTTTATAGAAAAAAATAAAGTAAAAACACATTTCCAGTTTCGGTTTCAATTTTTGTTCTAACATACATGACAATTAATTGTAAAACAAAGTGTTTATGTAACAAATTTGGAAAAATTGTCCGAAAAATGCAATCACTGGGAAGAAAATAAATCAAAATTGAACTTTCAAGTTTTTGATTTATTTTGGCTGACGCAACACGATAATCCAAGCAATGTTAATACAAATTATACAAAAATCTCTAGATCTACAAATCCATCAACATTCTCATAACAACTTCTGATTGAATGGAACCAACTTTAAACAAGGAAAGAGTTTAACAAGTTTAATCAAACTCGTTCAACAACTATCGTTTCCCGGCACATTATGTAAAGACAAATCCATTACTGCATTTAATAAACTGCAAAAAAGTCGTAATCAGTACATTTAAAGACATTTCAAAAGATTAATTTGCTAAAACTGGTGAGATTTTTAGCTGAATTAGAACGGATATTTTCAAATAATGGAGTGTTATTGTTAACTAAATTTTGTGCTATTCATTTTGAAAAAATTGTATTATTTTACTTAATTTGTTAGTTTTGTTATTTATAATTTTGTTTATTTTTATTAACTATGCTAAGGCGAATATAACCGCTTTTGTTATCCCTTAATATTGATTAAGGGTGAAATAAGGTATATTAAGGGTTATTAGGGTGAATTAAGTTACTCTAACGCTTCAAAATTTCTGTGTGTGTAAAGAGCCATTTAATACTTTAAAGTTCAAAAACATGACATTTGTTATGAGGACACTTTTATACATTTGTTAACTTTCATTTATGAGGTAGACTTATCAAGTACATCCAGATTCTTTGATGGGCTGGGCAAAGGGAAAGGAATGAATCTGGTTTTACTTGATGTAAAAATAATGAGTATTGTTAATAATATACCCGACCTAGTTAACAATGAACGTTGTAATAAAATAAAAGGAGTGGCCAGGCTGCCGAGAATTTTAAAATGCTTGTTAACAATTATTTACTGGGTTTGCATTGGGTTTCGATTACTGCATGCTATACATTTTATTGTTTCTTAATCAAGTTACCTTTATAAGTCTAAATAATTTGAATTAAATATACGTTTCCCCTCAACTAAACATTGCATAATTAGTAGTGAAATTTGAAATGTTACAGTAAAATACACTAATTTTACTCTTCTCCACTTTTGCCTATCCAATAAGTCTTCATTTTATGGTCTTCTTAGTATCATGTTACTTCTCACTTATCCATTTGGATATTATCCCATTTTTCATCATTGTTTACGTATTCATACAGGGCCATTCTTTGCCGGATATTTTATGCAAGTACTGTTCAACCGGGGTTGTCAGGATTCACCACAGATGGACTGTTGTTGGTTGTTCTGTGCTTCGTGGACAGTTATAGGCCTATCAGACAGAAAGAAACCTGCGCAGAACCATCATCTCGAGAGTGGTTCGCGCACGCATGTAGGGGCGTGGGCGGGGGGGGGGCATTGGAGCGGTAATGGGGGATAAATTGTTACATTTTTCCATAATATAAAGGAATTTCCTATTTTTTAATGTCTTTTTACGTCTTTTAGTTTGTAAAATATTTAAATTTACTAATTAATTGTAGTTATCAAGAACATAAACGATACACATTCACAGTCTTTTTTAGCGCTGTAGTAGGTTTGAAAAAGAAAATATTAAACCCTACGCAATGAAGTAACGGGCGGGTATGTCTGGCCTTATTCGAGCTCTCCCTCAACCACCATAGTTACTTGCGCGAGACATAATAGGCGCGAGGTTCTTTTCTAAGCGGTAACCAAATAGTAGTTCATTTAGACTGGAACGTAGCAGTAACGAAATATAGTTGTGTAAGTAGCTGTTATTGTAGTGTTATTAGAAACCCCCAAAGGCCAATATAGTCTCAAGGGACCCTTGCTGCATCGTCTTGGATTAGATCCCTCTCTTTTGACCAACTCTTATTCTCTTCCGACGCTGACGCTGTTAGAGTATTCCAGGGATAGGTGACTTTATTCTTTTCTTCCATTTTTATAAGGTTGATCGAGAGGTTTTTCCCTTTTAAATATCAAAGAAATAATAGGCTCAGTAAAATTACTACAGCTGAAAAAAAAAAATTCTTTAATACTGTTGAGTGTATTAAAATAGTTATTTGTGCAACTAGTGAGCAAAGTGGCACTTTTTTAAACGAGAGAAAAATGTTGACGCACGAGGCTTGCCGAGTGCGTTAAATTTTATCGAGTTTAAAAAAGACACTTGGCTCACTAATTGCACATTATACTTTGTCTACAAGTTGTTGAAAAAAAAATTATATAAATATAAATATAGAGGTTAAATATAACCTCTATATTCATGTAAAAACTGAGGTTATTTATGAATATTACAAATAACTTAGGTGTATTGTTGAGGAAACGGGATTGCCAACTTCAGAACTCGGCAAACGAAAAATACTCTCCGTGTACATACACTGTCAATCATCTTCATGAATAATTACTTCCTTTTTCAACTTTAAAACGTTGTTTTGTTGTTTATTTATGTTATTTTACATGTAAGAATTAATCTAACATACATACGGGACATTTCCTGTATATTATAAATCAATTCAAATAAACTTAACCTAAATTTCGTTTTGTTCGGTTGCCATTCGGAGTGTGCAAAGTAGTGGGCAAAGTGAAACTGTTGAGAAATCAGCTGTTTTGCAAACTAATTTAAATGAACAAAATGCCACTTTGTCAACAACTGTAGACAAAGATAGTTTATTTGTTTATCTTGTAAAGTTGTAAAAGTTTTTAGAAGATAAAGATGGATTTAGAAATAAAAACGGGTATTTTTGTGGATTCTTTTAGTGTACAAAACATATCTCTTTTCTTTAAGTTCAGATGGTATTTATTTTTAATTTAACAAAATCAAAGTTTTTAACATCACAGTTTAAATTAAAACAATCATTTTCTGATATGTCCCTTACTTTTGTTTCGACTTATTACTGTATTTTTAAGTTTCCACCAATATCAGTAACGATTTATATAATCTTATACAATGTGTCAAAAAATGCAACCGAATGCATTTTGACATGGTAAAATAAAAATGCTTAACACACAAAACAACAGTGAGTAGATTGCCAAACATATTTGTCAGCCGGCTTAGGTGGCTCACTCAGCAGGCGTCAGTGTTTCGGGAATGGTTCCTGCACATGCACAGCTTGGGTTTTTCACAATTTTAGGATGTTTTTGTTGTTTTACAAAACAAAACAAAATATTTAAATTGTACAGTAGTGTATATACGTTTGTGCTGTACAGACAGTATATTTGATCTTACGGTTTTGGATTTATTTGGTCTGAAAAGAAAAGTTATATATTGTATTTTTTTCTTTCAAAATTTTAAATTCTACAAACTTTACGGAACACAAAAAAAGCGGAAATATTAAAAGCTACCCAAATGGTATATCTAAAAAGCATAGATTAATACTAAAGCGATAATCACTAGAAAAAAAATATGAAAATAAATGATGGTAGATTAATGACTAAAAACAACATGCTAGAGATTGCATTTAAATTCAAATTGTGGTTTGTGGATAAACTTAAATTTATTAAAATGTATCTCTCTGTCTGTCATGGATCATTTTCGTATTTTCCAAGAAATACATAAACTGTAGCCTACTTTTATTTTTGTTATTAAAATACATATTCTTTTTACATTGTACTGCAATAGTTTGTATAATTTGAATACAGATTTCCGCGTAAGGGATCAATACTCATTTTTACTTTTTAAGTGATAATTTCTGATTCAACATTTACGGAGAAACTGTGATCATTACGATCCCTTTCGTCTTATCATTTATAATAAAATTTAATAAAAAACGTCAAACTTCAAACTGGTCATTTCGTTTAATTTTAGAAATTAATTTAGTTTACTATTATGTATATGTTTCTATACTTTGTAGATTATGTGTGAGGTAGTAAAAAAACACAGAACGTGGAATTTGCAGTAAATCACAGGGTGAAATATCGATTTCAGTGAAATTTTTTATTACGTTTGTTTTATAATTTAATTTCGGATAGCTGTAATTCGACGGTACCTTGTTATATGTTCAAGAAATAAAACAGTTTTATTAATTGTTGTTAGTCTATAAGTAAGAAGGTAAAAAGGAATTTGTCCAAATAATATGGAATACACTAGTTTTAGATTTACAGTAAATCACAGCCTGATATCGATTGTAGTGAAATATAGTAGTTTTAAAATCTATTTTCGGATGACTTAAATTTACGGTAATTTGTCATATGGTCAAGAAATAAAACAGTTTTATCAATCTTGGCTGTAGAATGATTAACGTACAATGTAATACAATCATCATACACAAAATACAAGAAGAAAGAAATATTGAATACGAGAATGTACATAAACTGATGAAATAATATTTTTTTCATAGGTCAAAGAACAGACAAAGGAGAATACTCTCTCGTTTCTGGTCATAGATTTCGCTGGTTGATTTTGTTGGGTTTTTCTGTCTTACAAATGATGAGGTGCGAATATCACATTTGTAATTTCACCAATCTATAGCATTTAATAAGATAACAAATATATTTTCCTTAAATTTTAAATTCAGTCGTTAACTTTTGTGGTTCAAGGTCCGTAGTTTTAGCAGTAGATCATTTTTTACTATGTAGCAAGTTGACTTTGGTAAAGTTTTATTAAAATTTAAAATCCACCTTACCAATGGGTCGTAAGTTATGTTATTATGGTAAAACTAATGGAGAGAACCATTTAAAATCACAGATATTTTGAAAAAAATTCGATAGATCTGTTGGTTAATGAACTTGTTTAAGGTATTACAAAAAATAACTTGAACGTTGAAGTTCAAATACAAAATGCGATTGTAAAGTGTGTAAATAACCCGTGTTTATAAACAGTCTGATAAAGAAACAGTTTTAGATATCGACTACTGCAAATTTATTATACAGAGTTTGATCTGAGTTATTTTATGACTGTGAAACATTTTGATATTTTTACAATGTCGTTTCAAAATTTTTGAAGCCCAATATTTCACAAACTTTAAAATTAATTTATAAGACAATTTTTTTTGCTTTTTTCATATCGGAGATGAGATTTTTATTTTATTATATGTTAAAAGCATAAGTTTTTATTATAATAAATAATCAATTTAAACTTACGTCTGCTCCTTCTGTTTTTCTACGGCCTGTTGCACTACGGTAGTTTCGTTTTTTATTCAGCCATGGTCACATGCGTCATTTCAGTAGGAATTTTCTTTTATTAGTTCGCCAACGATTTTAAAAACACATTTTACACATTTACAAATTTGACAAACATTTAACCTTGAAGCACAAACACATACATTTAAAACTCAGAGTAATATTAAAACCCATGTTTTGACCAGTCTGATTTATTTCCAAGCGCGAGGAAAACGACCGCGGTCACAGTACACTGGTAGGATTTATTCTCAATTATTATTTGATTCTAATCATAACAGAAGGTTAGAAGGTATGTTTGTCGGCGTCTATATCTCGTATTGTTCCAAAAGTTCATGTAATTACCCTTATGGCAGAAGTGCAGAATTTCCATATTTGACTGTATGCGCCTGAATGTGTGGTTTGTTATCCATTAAATGCTTTGAGTAACTCTTACTTGATTGTTGCGTTTGATTTCTTAGAATTAGAAATGTGTTCCTTAAATATCTCTTCCAAAGATCTTCCCGTTTGGTCTATGTAATACTTATCACAATCACCGCAATTAAGTTTATATATTCCACTTTTTGTGAAATTATGTGCAATTTACCATTTTGACTTGTTCAAGCTATTGTCTGTCATGTATGCCAAATTTATTCCTTTGTTTATTTAAGATGTTTCTGGCTATTTTATCAGTATTTTTGTTATATGGTATCACTGTTTATTTGTTTTTTCTCAGTTGGTATTGTTTTTCTGCAACTACTTTTTCTTTTTCTCATATTTCTGAATTAATCTGTCGACCAATTCAGCTTCAAAACTAGATTCATGGAAATGAATTAGACTTGTCAAAAAGAGGGTTTTATTACTCAATATGATTTAAATGTATAAGTGTATATAAAGTGTTTGTGCTTCAGGGTTAAATGTTTGTCAAATTTGTAAATGTATAAAATGTGTTTATTTTTAAAAAACGTTGACGAAGTAAGAAAAGAAAATTCCTACTGAAATGACGCACGTACCATGGGTGAATAAAAAACGAAATGGCCGTAGTGCAACAGGAGGAGCAGACGTAAGTTTAAATTGATTATTTATTATAATTGAAAGCACTCCAATAAGGCGAAAAATAGATTTAAAAAAAATTATAGATAAAAATTGATTATAGTTATTGTAGACAATTTTTTTGTAATTGACATCAGACTTTATCCAGGTCCTTTATATTTTGAAATCTGGCGCAAAACTTGTATAACTTTCACACGACCTCCGATTTCAAAGTTGTCATAAATTGGAGGGCGATGGAAAATCCATATGGTTCCTGTTGTATAGTATCTCCAAAATACTCAAGAGTGATCTTATTTTTTTTCCAAGTTGGTTTCCATTGAAGGTGGAGATAACGTTATAGTGTATTAATTTAATTGAAGATTCCAAAACGTTGGCCATGGAAAAAGTCTTGAGTATCCTAATTAACTATAAATAATTAATTTGTTTATCCATATCACTGTTTTTTTTAACTTCCATCAAAACAACGATGTAACAAAATTTAATGTTAAAATGGCAACATTTTATTCTTTTAATTTTTTTATATATTATTATGTTTTTGAGATGTTCGGTATCCAAAATTTCATTTAGACGTCGCTATGAAACAATTTCGTGTAGGCTTGTTAAAAAGTATAATTTAAACTTGTAAACAAACTTTGGATTAGATAGAGAATTTGTTCCGAATAAGTACGTTATGTTCTAGTTTCATCTGTCAAACGGGGGTATATTATAAGGGGGAAAAGACAATGAAAAAGACTCTTCAAGTTACTGATTTAACTTTCTACTGTAAACACGGGTCATTATATTGACAAGTAGAGGGACAATCTATTAGTACAATTATACGGTTGACGTCACTATATTACTTCCTGGTAATCAATTTGCACATTCTGCATGGTATAGCGTGCTGAGCCACTCCTCAGATACAGGTTTGTTGCAGTATAACGAAGAAAATATCACACAAATATCACACACAGATGAACCATAAAAATAATTTTGTGTTTAGGCCTAACATTTAAATAGTTATTGACAACACTTGCTAAGCTCACCTAGTAACTTGGGCAGCAAGTTCTTCATTTTAAATACAAAACTTTTCAGTTCTCTTGTACCTGATAACCTGTGACAAGGCTTCACATTTACAATTTACTGTTCCTACACTCGCTTCGATAGAGGGTGGAACTGGTCAGTCAGATGAAAACCTTAGAAATAAAGACATTTTTATGTTTTATTAGTGTTATTTCCTACAATAAAACATAACCTTCATTGTTCACTCTACTAATCAAACTTTTAAAAGTGTATAGTGCTTTTTAGTTAAAATTTATTGAATTTATATGAAGTGAAAAAGTGTTAAATTGCTGTAGGAATTTTTGAGATTTTGATAGAATTTGATGTACAAACTCTGTTATTAATAACTTACAAGAATTAAGCAGACATAAAAATGGTGTATTGACATTGTATTGCCTTTCTCACCCCCACATAAAATCAAAACCAAAGCGAAAAAAGTAATCGTTACTATTTCATAAAAATCATTTTTGGAGAGATATCCTTAAAAATGAAAACGATTCATGTCTAAGAAAGAAGGTAATAAATAAATAAAATATAAATGAAATATGCGATATCGATAAATTTGTTTTGCGATATCTGAAGTTTTGAACCAAATCAATGTTTGCAATCTGTACGTGAAAGAAAATTCAAGTTCGAGATTACCGCAAGGACCATTCAAACTAACATTTTGGTTTGAGTAATAAATCGTCAATTTTGTATCGACATTGTTATCAAGAACAGATTATGAAAAATCGAAAATTTGTGATTTGGTTATATTACATTACATATTTTATATACAATATTTGATATATATATAAAATATTGCCAAATTTCCACATTTCAAGTTAGATAAAATCGGTCTACCAGTTTGGGCTATAGTCGTCACTACAAACCTTACTTTTCTGGAACCTAAATCCATTTTTGACTATTTTATTACCAAATTTTTCTGTATTTGTATATGTGACAAAATAAAAATCTTAAAAGACTTAATTCCAGAATGATTCTCGTATTACGCTATTAGTACATTCAAATAATAGATCTATAGGCGGTGCTTAGAATTAAATTGATAGATATAAATTCTTGCCGGTAATATTTATTTTATAATAGTTGTTGATGTTTAACATGTTTTAACACTTTGGAGTTGATATTGTCATATATTTTTTCTCTTCACGAAAATTTCTCATAAAAAAAATATTTGCAATGTTTCTCATTTTAAAAATGAGATGTACGAATGTACTCGTTTTCCTAACCTTAATGAGCATATTTTCGTAGTTATATTAGTTCACCTACAATTTTAACTCTACAGAAGTGAACTATTTGTCTTGTAATATGCCTTATGTTTGAAATCACAAACATATGACGACCAGTTTGTCAATGTCAACATGTGCAGGTGACAGCTAAACTGCAACGAATTCTAATTGTTGTTATGTAAATCTAGTACATTGGCGTTGTTCGGTAATTTATGAGTGTTAATGTATGAGTTTATTACTTACTAAGTTTGAGTGCCGGAGGACCAGAGTCAATGAGAGTTTACCTTCCTTGAGGTTGTCGTATATTGTGCCAACGAACGGTTCCACTTGATGTGCAGTAACTGGCCAGTACTTCTTCTTGCAATCACTTCACACCGACCGCACTTGACACTTTACTAGATATAAAAAATGTTTGAAAAGAGAAATATAAAAGTATTTGAGGTAGAGTAAATTAATATGAGGTAGCCGGAACTTAAGTCCATGAAATGGCTTAGGAAGCAGACAACGCACCTGACTCCTACTAGAGATAGAATGAGAATGACTCAAAATTGTACAGGTATAAAGAGAAAGTTGCTGTGGCATGTAACCCAATTTAGAAAATGAGAATTGTCGATTTGACCTTAAATCTAATACGCAACATACAGGGGGCCTTGAATCCTCCTGAGGATTCAAAATAAACAAATCTGTTCAAAAAAAAAATAACATAAAATTTAACTGTTCATAAGAAAATTAACTTAATTATTCTAGTGTGAATATTAATCTGAGTTTATTCTAAATTAATGGGTAACGGGAAAACCTTGTGAGCTGGACGAGTCAAGGTTCCCTGTTGAGTCTTGAGGTGAACAACGCGCACTACCTTATCATTACCAGGGGACACATTTATGATTCTGGCCAATGGCCATGAGAGCGGAGGTGAGGCTTGATGCACCAACACTAAGTCTCCGATGCGCAGATTATCTGTGGGCACATTCCATTTTCCACGTTGTTGAAGAGAGTGGGTGTATCGTAGAATGTAGGCTATCACACGTTGTAGTTTGCTGAAATGTGAGAATTTTGTGAGCAGATCCTATTCTTGAGGAGCAACAGATAATAAAGTGTTAGGCAACAAAGGCTTGCTTTCTCCAGTTCCATTGAGGTCTGCTGCGACGAAATGAGATACAGGCCATGTCTCTCTATGCTGTTGCAGCCATGGAGGGCCAGACCACCATAAGTCATGGTTGATTAATTCAGAGGGAAGTATTCCACGTGATGCACAGTCAGCGGGATTGTATTCACTAGCGATATGTCGCCAGCAACTAGAGGGTACTTGCTCCTGTACCTGAGCGACTCTGTTTGCAACATATGTCTTGAGACGATGAGGAGGTGTGTTTAACCAGGTAAGAGTGACGGTGGAATCACACCAGAGGGTAACAGAAGAAGTTATTTTCTTGTGGAAGATTGAAATGGCATACGCCAATAATTGGGCGAGTAAGTGAGCTGCGTTCAGTTCTAACCGCGGAATAGTGAGTTTCTTCAAAGGAGCAACTCGAGTTTTGGACAACAACTGCCTTACTGTCACAGATCCGTCGTTGAGCTGGCATCTTAAGAATAAGACAGCTGCATATCCATTCTCAGAAGCATCTGAGAAGCCATGTAGTTCTATGTCATGTGAATGAGAGATTTTTAGAGCACGAGGAATAGTGATATCTCGTAGGCTCTCTGAGGTACCTATAAAGGTTTGCCACATTTCAAGTAGCTCAAAAGGAAGAGGTTGGTCCCAGGCTAGTCCTTTGGTCCATAAGAGTTGCATGAAGCGTTTTGCCCACATGACAATGGGAGACAAGAAACCGCAGGGGTCATAGATCTGGGCTATCACACTAAGTACCTCAAGCTTAGTAGTAGAATTGCGAGGTAGTCTCATGTTATAAGTGAAAGAGTCTGTCGAAGGAGACCAATGTAGGCCTAGTATGGTGTAATGAGGTTGGAGAGTTTCTTGGAGAAATACAGGAGTTTCTAGATGATCATCTGGGAGTCTACATAGGAGTTGCATGGAGTTCGAAGTCCACTTACGTAACTCAAAGCCTCCGCGACTCAGAAGTGAAATAAGCTGATGCTGGAGGTTCATCGCTTCATCTTCGGTGTCTCCACCTGCGATGATATCATCTACGAAGGTTTGATTACGTAGAATCTCTGCAGCTGCAGGGTAGGAATCACCTTCATCGTCGGCGAGCTGATGTAAAGTCCGAATGGCGAGGTATGGAGAACAATTTACTCCATAAGTCACTGTAGTGAGTTTGAAAGTTGAAAGAGGTTGATCAGGACTATCACGCCAAAGAATCAGTTGATAGCACTGGTCTTCAGGGTGCATTCGTATCTGTCTATACATTTGACGAATGTCACAAGAAAACACAACATTATAAGTCCGAAAGATGAGCAACAAATCGCAAATGTTAGTCTGCATCTTTCTTCCGGTGAGAAGAATATTATTGAGGGAGAAACCATTAGAAGTTTTAGAACTGGCATCGAACACAGTGCGCAAACGAGTAGTACTACTGGATTCCTTTAAGACCCCGTGGTGAGGGAGAAAGTAGTGAGGATCAGTTAGGTTAGTGTTGTTAGCGACTTCCATATGACCTGAAATGAAATATTCAGACATAAAATCTGAGTAGAGTGCTTTGAATTCAGGTTGCGCATTGAACCTTTTCTCTAAAGAATGAAGTCTCTGTTCAGCGGTTAACTTCGAGTGGCCCAGAACGGAATGTTCTTTCTTGAATGGTAGTCGGACACAATAACGGCCAGATTGGTCCCGAGAATGAGTGGTTAAGAAATGTTCTTCACATAGCCTGTCTTCTTCAGACTGTTTTGTCATTATAGGGGGCTCTTCTTGCTGCCAGAATCTTTGCAACGAATTGTGTAAGTCGATGTCATTAACAGATAAAAGGGTTGCTGACATCTGAGAAGTGATAGTAGAACCAGTATGAGGTGCGCAAGGCGCTTCACCCATGACTAAATATCCAAAGTGCGATCCTATCACACTTGGTAGGCCAGGGCCGAGGTGGTGGGCTACCTGGTTAAATATTAGTGGGAATAAAGAGGCACCCAGGAGAGCGTCAATGCTTCCTGGCATGTGAAATGTAGGATCAGCCAAAATGTATGGTCGGACTTTATTAAAGACATCAGGCTCAATTGAAACACGAGGCAAGTCTACACAGATTTTGTCAAGAATGAGAAAGTCTTGATTCTTAGAGATCATTTTTCCATTTAGAGTTTCAATGTTGAGATATGTTTGGCCCTTAGAGCGGGTTACAGCTTGAGAAATTCCGGCAATGGCCTGAGAACCTTTGTTGCGGGGAGCACATAACAACTGAGCTGCTCGCTCAGTAAGAAAGCAGGACTGACTGCCAGAGTCAACGAGAGCACGGAGTACCTGTGTAATTCCACTGGCAGAGGTGAGTTTTACAAGCAGAGTGCCTAATAAGACTGTTGTGGACCGTTGATTAAAACGGTCTTTATCTTGACTGGTTAAAGTAACTGCAGGTGTAGTTTCCTGTGAAGTTTGAACAGTTTCATGAAATGAAGTTTGAACTATAGGCGTACGGTTTTCTTCAAAATGAAGTAATGAATGGTGCCTTTTGTGGCAATTAAAACAACTTGATGTTGACCTACAGTCATTGAGGTTATGGTTGCCCAAACATGAAGAGCAACGTTTATTTTCTTTAACGATTTGAAAACGGGATTTGGGATCTTTACTCTTGAAGATGGGGCAAGTATACACCTTGTGATCAGTTTTGTGACAAACAAAACATGGGAGAGGGTTTGAATTACTGCGTTTATTTCCATTAGTGTTGGAGGTCATCAGAGAGACCTTGTGATTTCCAATAGGACCCTTTTTGAATTTAGAAAATTGGTTTTTTGACATATAATCATGGCTTGACTCTGCAGAGGCAGGTTTTAAGAAAGGTGCAGAATGCAAACTAGCGTTTTCAATTTCGTTACAATCCTGATTGAGGAATTTTATTATATCTGCGATGTCAGGTAAGACAGGGCCATCCTCACCTTCAACGGTGGGATTGGAGGAACGGAATTGTTCGAACCTTTTCCTGAGATCGTTGTCCATTTTTCTAAGAACCATAGCTGATAGAAGTGGGTTATTTTGGGTGATGTCCAGTTTTAACCCTTTGAGAGCTTGAACGTTTTCATTGTAAGAGTTGACAAATTTTCTCATTTGTTTTGGAGAATGATTCACAGAGGGTAAGTCCAAAATTTGATTTAGGTGAAGAGTGACGAGTCTCCTTGGAGAGTGGTAACGCTCTTTCAGGAGGTCGTAAGCCACTGTGTAATTAGAGTCGGAAATAGGTAGAGATTTAATCAAATTTAAAGCATCACCAGAGAGAACACTTAATAAGTATTGAAACTTCGTACTGGGTGACAAAGAATAGTCTTTATTTATACTCGATTCAAATAGATTGATGAAAGATACCCATTCCAGGGAGTCACCACTAAAACGTTTTAATTCGAGCTTAGGTAAGCGAACCACTGACTTTTGTACAGGGGCAGGTTCACTATTACTCTTGGATTGCATTTTGCTTTGAATTGAGGTTAGGGTAGAATTAATATAATTCACTAACTCATCTGCACTATTAAGAGAAGCGTAATTAGGTTTAAATTCAGGATCACTAGCCAATTTAAGCTCCAGGTAATTGTCTAAAGAATCAGAAAATTCTTGGCGAAGCTTACTGGCAGATTTTGCGTACACAAGGAATTTTTGAAGAATATCCTTATCAGAAGTTTTTTTTGTAAGATCAAAAATCATTTGAATCTGTGAGAATGCGTTCTCCATTCTTGCTTTGACAACTGCAAGTGATTTAGCCATTTTACAAAGTTAATTCACAGAAAGACACTAAATTTATTTATTTATCTTGAAAACACAAAAAGAGGTTTATTTTAAAAGATAAGCCCTCAACTTAAGAAATATGGTGAAGTCTATAAAGTCCAATAGAAAGTTAATAATGAAAAGCTGAATAGACCCTTTTTTAATAAACACAAGAGGTATGTCAATAATATTAATAATTTGAATACCTTATAAACTTTCTCCTTTTGTGACCTAGTTTCTGAGAGTAACTAAAATAAGTATAGAGATAACATATGAGCAGGTAGTACAATACAAAGGTCAAAATATTTATAAGCTAGATTTTGTGTACACACTAAGTGAAAGTATTAAATTTACAATATTATTTCTATTACAAGTTTAATTTTATTGGAGATCAATATTAAACTAAAATAAGACCAATCGACAATTCTCAAAATAGAAAATGAAAGTGAACTTTAACTGTTTGTACTGTAGCATGGTGAAAGTTAGAGAATACAAATCTAAAGTTTAAGTTGATAGTAAGCAATTTGAACAGAGTTTAAACCAAAAATAGAATAAAATATAACGGTATTAAATGAACTGATAGACTGGTTTTTTATCTTACGTCTAGTTAATGAATAACTAGATCCGGCCCGGGGGGACCAAAAAATGTTCGGTAATTTATGAGTGTTAATGTATGAGTTTATTACTTACTAAGTTTGAGTGCCGGAGGACCAGAGTCAATGAGAGTTTACCTTCCTTGAGGTTGTCGTATATTGTGCCAACGAACGGTTCCACTTGATGTGCAGTAACTGGCCAGTACTTCTTCTTGCAATCACTTCACACCGACCGCACTTGACACTTTACTAGATATAAAAAATGTTTGAAAAGAGAAATATAAAAGTATTTGAGGTAGAGTAAATTAATATGAGGTAGCCGGAACTTAAGTCCATGAAATGGCTTAGGAAGCAGACAACGCACCTGACTCCTACTAGAGATAGAATGAGAATGACTCAAAATTGTACAGGTATAAAGAGAAAGTTGCTGTGGCATGTAACCCAATTTAGAAAATGAGAATTGTCGATTTGACCTTAAATCTAATACGCAACAGGCGTGCTGTGGTCTGCAATAAGAATGGGACTTAATAAGAGAATAATACAAATTAAAGCGTAATTGTCGTATAAATTAACTTTCTTACACACCCATATACATACACAAAGTATATGTAAACAAAATTCGTTGAAATTTACCTAAGGATGACAAATTATTATAAATTCGTGAAGGATTAATCTACATGAAACCAGATGCGAAACTGCAGTTTGCGTAAAAATTAAAGAGTGATATTAATTTGTAAATACGAAAATGATCCGGATGTGGTCAGGGATGTGACGCGTTTGGAGGCAGTCACCTCGGTTTCGACCTGGGATCATTGTGGTTGGGTCTTTGATTGCGGTTTGGGTTCCGAGAGGAACCTCGGTTATTACCGAAGCTCACCACGGTCCCAACCATGTTCGGGAGTCCACGAGATCCTGAATAGAGTGGAACTCTTAATTGTTTTTGGCAGATGAAAATGCCTGTGTGAGATCATGATTCAAAAAGAGGTGTGTATATGACTTCTCCGAATATAATTGGATTAATTTATTTGGTGTGCTTTTCAAACATTTAATGTCGTGCTAAAACCATGGTTAATGGCGTTTCTGAAATGATCGGAAAGGCTAGTGAACCATGTCGGAATACCAAATTTTTTTACATTTCGAGAAGAGAGAAGTTTTAACCGGTAGGCCCAATTCGACCACTCGTAATATGGTTTGGTGTTATGTGCAGTTCCACAATAATTTTGATTATGCAATTAACTTACTAAGAGCTAGTTTCCCAAGCATGGTGCTGGGTTAGACGGGTTTATCGGAATTAGAACCATGTCTAGGAATGGGTGACAAGTTTTCAAAAGTAATGGGTTAGATTAAGTTACTGTTAGCCTCGGTTTCCGCCAATTTTGTACGCTTGAGATACGCTCCCGTTACAGGGATTATATTGGTACTCGTATTTGTACCGAAAATCCCATAACAAGGATTTCCGGAAAGCTTTTTTTAGCTATTAGTATTTTGTTGTGGTAGTTAAGTGATAGTTGAATTTTGCAAAGAATTTATTAAAATCATTTAAGTCAAATTTTGAGCTATTCAACAATGTAAACATTCTTTAAGTTATGGTAAAAATTACTGGCATATCAAATTTTAATAGATTTCGTTAAAATGTATAGTGTAAGGTGTATAGTGCTGTACGGACGACCGACACAAGTAAACCGTAAGTGTTCACGTTCGCGGCCAGTCGGCGAGTCTAAGAAGTGGAATTCATTATGAGGTACGTTCCTCTTTATATTTTGAGTGGTTTGACTAAGTTCAGTTATTTGTCGTAACTGTTATTGTAAAATTGGGTTGAGAGAGAGAGAGAGAGAGAGAGAGAGAGAGAGAGAGAGAGAGAGAGAGAGAGAGAGAGAGAGAGAGAGAGAGAGAGAGATGACGTTAAAAACACAAATGGAGCCTTTGTCCAGTTGTATCCTGTGTAGAGAAATAGAAATTTCTCAAAAATGCAAATGTGAGACTTTTTAACACCAATGTAAAGTCTGTATTGCTGCAAGACCTGGAAAATATCGGCAGCGGTGACCAGGACCTTTCAGGTTTTTGTGAATCGTTGTCTGAGAAGTATCCTTGGGGTGTGGTTTCCGTTCAAGGCTACAAACGAGGACTTATAGAAAGTTACAGATCAGCATCAAGAACTGGAAATTAAGAGAAGGAAAAAGAAGTGGATAGGACTATACCATCAGAAGGGATTCGGGGGCTTTAGAGTGGGAGGCTTTTGATTGGAATCCCCAGGGAGGGAGGAGAAGTGGAAGGTCCAAGTAGATATGGTGAACATCTGGTGAGAACCAAATATGGATGGACATAAATAGAATTGCATCCGACAGACTCGAATGGAAGGCGTTTGTAGAGCCAATGGTCCAGTGAGAGTTAACGGATTTAGATAAAGTATTGTAGAATAGTTAAATATGAAACGAAACAAAGAAATTCCAAAGAGAAGATTATTTTAAACTTTGGTTTAGGTTTATATTGTAAAATATTTATAGTGTATATTTTAACGATAGTTTGGGACAATTATAACAATTCACCATCTGTATTTTGAAAGCATTACTGAAAAATCCAAACTTTATACTTGTATATCCTAAAAATATAAATATTAGTATTGGCCTATATTGGTACTATATTCAGATACCTAAATTTGAGCATTGCGAGATGCTTGAAGTTTACATTGTAAGAAAACAAATTATTATTATTTTTTAAATTTTTGTACAAAACAGATAATATCGCGGAAACTTCAACACTGATTTTTTGACGTATCACAAAACTTTCTATTACACAAAGTGTTTGTAAGAATGTAACATTGAAATGATAGACGTTTATTTAAGATGGGCGATATGTCAGAAACCACTGTATATAAGTTCTCTCGGTTTCAATACAAAACATTGCTTTAACCAATCAATCGCAGGAAGTATTTATGCCTAATAAGTGAATGATAAGTGGGGTTGTGTGTCGATGACCTGAGTGACCGCGGCTGTAGTAGTTACTAACTTAGTGTTACATTGTGTGGTTTATATTTAGGTTTGTCACAATGTAATTGTTGTTTAGTGGATTATCAAGTATGTTTATTGTGTTTTATTATACTCCTATGTTCCCTCTTATTTGTGTACCATATTTAAATATCAAGAAAAATAGTTGATTTATTTTCGTTTCTCTTTTATCCAATACTAAATTTATTAAAACAAGCCAAAGGATATCGTCTTTACAGCTTAAACAACTGAACCAATTTTTATGCCGTTATTAATAATTTCTCCCTAGTTATGGAACTCTTGGTCGGATTTTAAAATTGTGTATTTAAGCCTTCAAAAAACAAAAAACCGCAAAAGTTTACGAGGGATTTGTTGTATTAATGTGTATGTCCAACACTAATTTGAAAATAATTTGTATGAAGTTTTGTTTTAATTTCTACTAGAAAATGATACATAACGTTGTTATTTCCATACATTAGTTGGTCAATTAATTTTAATATGTCTTATAAGTTAATCTATCAACAATAGTGAGTCACTGATAAAGCATTGTACTTGTAATATTAAGATCACAGCTTCTAATCTGAGTCAGGTAATTTATTTTTCGCCTTTTTATATTTTTCATCGTAAGTAACTTTTCTTCTTAATTCACTTTATTTTGATAAATCTTGGTATTCTCATGATTACTAAAAACATGAACAAATATTTAGGATTAACTTTCATTATTTTCCATTTCTAGTTGAAAATATAGCAGCATCAGTAATAAAATTATTGAATTGCACTTCTTTATTGTTTTACTTGACATGTAGATTTTTCGTTTTCGTCTCCGAAAATACAGTTCTCTCTCTCTTATACTCACTCTGAGACTTATACTCACTCAATTTTCGCTGATAATTCTCGAATGTGAATATTTTATTAAGATGATACGTTTTAATTAGCGTTATCTTACTTTTATGAAAACTTTATTGAAATCGTTATTGTATATTAAATTGTATCTTTGTTGTTCATCTCTTATAGAAAGTGGGACTACTTTTTTATTTCGCTTGAATTATACAGAACCAGAAAAATCTGGGTATAAGTTTCTGTAAATGAAGCCAACATATACGAGAAGACATACGAGCATTATATTGTAGTAGTTTTCCTTTTTTTTTTACTCAGGATAACCCAAATATGGTGTACAATAATTATAATTTTTACCGTGACTCTCTGTAAATATAGTGAGAAAGTAAAAGATTAAATTAGATTCGAGGTAAATTCCTAGCTCCGACTTGTATGAATGGAATGGGTTGGAATTAGGTTCGTCCACAAGGCGCTTATTGGATTTAATTGTAACCCTCTATGCCAAATTGGGCTGTATAAACTGACGTAAGGCGGCCCATTTGACGCCAGATATCTCCAATAAAAGAGGCGAGACTGGTTAAATTCCATCAATATTATTCTATCAGAGAATGAACCATCTACTCTCGTCCGTATTTAGTTTGTATCTAATATTTTACTTCATAATAGAGAGTAAGTTTTGTAATAGTAGAAAAGTCATAACATCATTGAAAATAGGTTTTAACCAATTACTAACTACGTCTATCCAGTATGTGATACGAGCAAAACAAGGGAAGGATCATTCCGCCCTACCAAGTAATAACACAATTCTGTTTAAGGAGGCTCATAATGGATTGGAAAGGAGCAAAGTGATTGGAATCACGATGGCAACAGAGTTTAATCTATTGAAATTGAGAAAAAAGAAATCCAAATATCAAAATGACCTCTATTTAAAAAAAGCATTTAATTTTTGACACAATAAAAGAAGTCAAAATTTGCAGATTTTCGTTCCGGATAACAACTCCACCTCTCTGCGAGGTGGCCAATAAAAGATAATATTAGGAAAAATTGTACAGAGCTAGGGCAATTACCAAGATGGGTAAAAATTGTACAGAGCTGGGGCCTTTACCATGATAGTTTCTATAAAATTGTTGTTGTGTGGCAGTGTTAATACTTAAATAAGTTTCTTTAAATTTTCAGAAATAATAAATTATTTTAAATTGGAAGTCGAGTTTAATAAAGACTGATAATATAATTACTAATTAACTAATTATAGTACTAATTAACATTGGTACAAGGCTGTTAAAATGTTAAATTAAATGGTGTGACAGTTTTAGAGGTATGCACAATTGAAAACAAAACCATGGTAGCTGTAAAATAATAAATATAAGTTCAGCTTTGGAAAACACAAGGTGGAATTTTTGAAAACTCACATACAAATGTCGGTTAATGCAAATGAATTTGTGAGATTTATTCGTTCGATATTTTAAATTTAATTCAAAAATTTCAAAATAACGCTCATTTTATAATTTGCAATCAGATTTTTGCAATCCTAAACGGGTACACAATCCAGGGACAAGTCAGAATGTTATAGTTAAAACCTTCAATTCTTAAAATGGAAGGTGAAAACCTTGAGTAATGTCCGAAGAGTAATAAAATTCAGTAGAATAGTGGAACAAAGACTAAAAGGATGAACAAAATAGAAGAGGATATTTGGTGCGGTGTGAGAAACAAACTGCTACCAAATTGACGTGCGTGATTGTGTATAGAACCTAGAATTGAATGCTATTACAACTAGTTGACCATCGGTTGTTTCTGTTATTATTAATTTCTTTAACTATCAGTTGAACGTTTTTAATGCTTCACTAGGCTACAGTGCGTTTAGTGTCGTAGTTGCATTATCCCAAAATGCCTTATTCTGTGCATGAACGGTTTGAAATAGTCGACGCTTATGTTTATTCAGGATTTTTCAAGGAAACAGGGGAAATATTATCTGAAAGCATTTCAGCAATAGCTATCAACATTTGGTTTAAAAAATGGCGTATTACAGGATCTGTGACAAATGCAAAACGGTATAAACCATTTTTTTTTTCGTTAGGACTTGGTAGAAGATATGTTTGCGGTCGTAGTAGATATTCACTACAGGATTTCTGGAAATCCGAACAAAATATGTGTGAAAGTTATTACAATAAAGAGTATAAAATACATATTGTCCTGCAAGATACTTCATCAGTAGTAAGATACCGGAGTTCAGGGAGACAAACAAACAAACCAAAGGTCACGGTCCAGAGGTCAAAGATAAGAAATAGCGACTTTGAGAACGTACTGGCATCACTTAGTAAACAAATATAAGATATTACTTTATGTACATAGTAAATATTGATAATTAGTGTGTAAATAAAGAGTTGTCTTCATCCAGAGCGATTTCTATCGATCAAAGTTTAACCGGAGTATAGGACATGATTAATTGTCGACGTCACACTCAAATATAGATATTTAGTTGTTTAAATAAAGAGTTGTGTTCTTCCAGAGCGATTTCTATCGATCAAAGTTCAACCGGAGTATAGGACATGATTAATTGTCGACGTCACACCCGCGAAATTTAAAATTATAAAATATATTGAAATACAATCAACGATTAAATATATTTAAAATATTATATTAACAAATAAAAAGTTAGTACAGCTGTGTATTATATATCATTTAGTCACCATGTCTCGTACCGTCTTAAACAATGCGGAGTTACTCCGTACATTATTGAAAATGAAGCCCCTTAGAAGAAAACATTTTTTGAAATCGGCCGATTATGATTTAATCCAATCGATATGCGAGTGTGCTTACAATACGTTAAAAGGAAATGTTCCTTTATCAAAACCTCAGAAGTGTAAACTATCCCGATATAAACACATCCTTAGGAAACTTGTAAAACACGGTAAAAATTGGAAGAAAAATAAACGCGTGATAATACAAAAAGGAGGTGCGTTATTTCCGTTATTAATAGGCCCAGTTTTAAGTACAGTGCTGCTGCATTTACTAAGTTAAAATGGAACACGTTAAGAAAATTGTAGAATGTCATTTAAGTACATCAGTAGTAATGGAACCTTTGTTTAATCATCAGTTCTCATGTGTTGTAGCCGGGCCCTCAGGGTGTGGGAAATCGCAATTTGTTATAAACTTCTTAAAACATATGAATTTATTATGCAATGTTGAGTTTAAAAATATATATTGGCATTATGCGGTATGGCAGCCATCTTATAATATTAATAACATACCAGTAATTTTTCAAGAAGGTTTGCCCGACATGAATTCAGTGGACCCGAGAAAACCTAATCTAATAATAATAGACGATTTAATGCGAGAATCAAATAGTAACGTTGTAGATATATTTACGAAAGGGTGTCACCACAGAAATATTAGCGTATTTTTCATTACACAAAATTTGTTTCATCAAGGCAGAGGGCAGAGAGATATTTCCCTTAACGCCCATTACATAGTTTATTTCAAAAACCCTCGTGATAAAAGCCAAATAAGACATCTGGCCCAACAAGTGTACCCTGAAAACCCAAAATTTATACAAGACGCGTACATTGACGCTACTAAACAACCTCATGGATACCTCTTGTTTGATTTGAAACAATCTACATCCGAAGATTTAAGAATTAGAACTTGTATTTTTCCAACAGATAAATATAATTATGCATACATCCCAAAAAAGAAATAAAACTAATACATACTCAAATTAGGGTTAACATATAAATCGGATTTATGTTCGATGTTTAGGAGGCTTATTGTTCAAATGTGTCATCTGTTTACTACGTACACTAAAAGCTTGCTAAATTAGACCTATTTATTACTCACAGGGCAGTGACTTACTGATTTCTTTAAAACAAATAGGATATCGATTTGTAGCCCTTTATGACGTATATGTTTTGAATGACTATGTTAAGAACATCCACGATAACAACCCCAAAGTCCTAAACTGTATTACTCACCATGTCAATGTACAGATTTTTAGAAAACAGTGTTCACATATATATATAATCCCTTGAACTTGAAAACAAAACCATCAGTTTGTCTTGGTATCCTTACGAGTGAAGTATAGAGTGAAGTGTTGGTATTAGTGTTTTAAAACAAAGTTCATAATTAAGTGTAGTGTAGTGTTTTGCGTTTTTTATTCCTATAGTGAAAAAATAAATAAATAAAATACGAGTAAGTACTTTACTTAACAATTTAACTTAGTTTTAGAAAATTTCCACATTAACTTTCTTTTACTTTATAATTTTAATTCATTGATACGTCGTTTTAAAGCCATTGTAGGACATTTTTAATTGATAATTATATAAATTTAGATATAGATATTTAACGTTTCAAATTATTTTAAAATGGAATTCTTTTCCGATGACCTTTGTTTATCAGATTTAATTGATTTGTATATGGCAGATCCTATTAATGAAACTGAATGTGTTGAGATTCCCGATGGTTGTAATTTACCGTCTCCCCCCAGTACCCAAGTAAATGTTGCTAATTATTTACCTGAACCGATTTTAATGCCACCTTCACCTTTTGCTGATACGCAGTCAAATTCCCAACCGAGTTGTAGCCGTGACATACAACCAATTTCTTTATACGATTTAATTGAAATGTACACGGCAGATACTGTTAATGATATTGAATTTTCTGAGATTCCTGATGATTTTAATTTACCGTCTCCCCCCAGTACCCAACTAAATGTTACTAATTATTCAAGCAATGATGATACACAGTCATTACCCCAGCCAGATTGTAGCCGTGACATACAACCAATTTCTTTATACGATTTAATTGAAATGTACACGGCAGATACTGTTAATGATATTGAATTTTCTGAGATTCCTGATGATTTTAATTTACCGTCTCCCCCCAGGACCCAACTAAATGTTGCTAATTATCCAACCAATGCTGATACACAGTCAAACCCCCAACCGGGTTGTAGCCGTGACGGTCCGATACCAAATCCTCAACCACGTAGCAGTCGCAACGTGCAATTAGGATATGGTTCAGACTCCTTTGAAATATTAAGCGATATCTCTAAAAACTATAGAAAATTTGAAACTGAAGCTAGGGAAATAACGGTGAAGTTTAGACAGCCTTCTACAGATGAGAATCTAATTCAGTGGTTAAACAAAATGTTTACTGACTTATTAATGTTTTTAAAATCAAACGTAAACAATACTGATAAAATCGGCTTGACTATTAGCAATACAGGCAAACCTGAACAAAAACCGATTGGAGTTAGTTTACGTGCGTCTGATCAGCTTGATTCTAATGTTATTTTACAGACAATTGAAAATATAATTCAAAGTAATGAGAAGTTTTTCATAGACGGACCCACAAATGTTAAATGTGTACAAGTAAAAATGCCTAGAGGTGGAGGAAGGGGTAGAATCGATTATACAAGTTCGTTTGACGATTTCTGTCGTAAGAAAAAAGGTATAATGGTAATCAAAAATGAAAATGACAATCTGTGTTTAAGCCGAGCACTTGTAGTAGGAATTGCTCACGCGAGAAAAGATCAGGATGAAGAGTGTAAAAAATATTATAACAGAGTAAAAAGAACACGGTTAGCGTTACAACATTACGCAGCATTACAACTTTGTCAATCTGCTGGAGTAGATCTTTCAAACGGGGGTGGCGTTGAGCAATTAAGATTATTTCAACATTATTTGAAAGAATATTCAATTACGGTATTTACTGACAGGAGAGGTCGCGAAGTAATGTTTGAAGGTCCCCCTGGAAATATAAATCTGGACTTGATTCACAGTGACGGACATTTTAATGTCATAACTTCAGTAACAGGTGCGTTTACAACAGACAATTACTGCCGTACCTGTAAATATCCATATGACAAAAAATATACACACAGATGTCCTATAAAATGTACATTTTGTAACCATACACCAATTTGTACAGGAAACGAAAAAATAAAATGCCAAAATTGTAATAGATTTTTCAATTCTCAAGAATGTTTCAATAATCATTTAAAACAAATTTTTCAAAAACACCAATCCACCTGTAGTATATTAAAATGTTGTACAAAATGTAATATAACTTATCGTACGCAAGGTAGAAAAAAACCCCATTCCTGTGGCGAGATATTCTGTAGCGTATGTAAAGAGTTCAAGCCATCGAATCATCTTTGTTATATGCGGCCAGAAAAGAAACAACAAACGAAAAAGGCTAAATTCCTATATATCTTTTTTGATTTTGAGTGTACTCAGGATACGCAGTTTCAAAATCGAAATAACACCTTTGAACATAAACCAAACTTTTGTGTTATTCAACAATCCTGTCATACCTGCATTAATACAGATATTAATGTTATATGTAATGTCTGTGGGGTAAAACAACACGTATTCAAGGGCGAACACACATTGCATGAATTTATGTCATACGTAACCCTTCCAAGGAAAGAATTCAGTAAAATTATACTCATAGCACACAACATGAAAAGTTACGACGGACAGTTCATTTTGAAATACATGACGGAAGTCTTAAACGTCAAACCGCAGGTTATACTATCCGGATCTAAAATACAGATGATAAAACACGGTAACATTAAAATCATTGATTCTTTAAACTTTTTTAATACTCGACTGAGTGCACTCCCTAAAATGTTCAATTTAAATACAGAAAGTAAAGGTTACTTTCCCCATTATTTTAACACAGCCGAGAACTGGGAATATGATGGTGAATTACCTCCTCCATCAAAATATGGTTACACACAAATGCAAAAACAGGACAAGGAAGAATTTCTGAAATGGTACAACAACGAAAAAGCTACAGATAAACAATTTAATTTACAGCATGAACTTCAGATATACTGTACCCAAGATGTTATTATTTTAAGGATGGCTTGTTTACAGTTTAGGGAATTATTTTTAAGGGAAACTGAAATCGATCCGTTCTTGGAAAGCGTAACAATTCCTAGTGCTTGTATGCAAACGTACAGAAAACACTTTCTTCAACCGAATAAAATAGGGATCATACCACCTGGTGGTTATCGCTCAGCTGATAAACAATCCCTTGCCGCTATATCTTGGTTAGTATGGGAAGAGAAAGAAAGAAACATAAAGATTCTACATGCAGGTAATGGCAGAGAGAAAAGAATATTTCAATACAAGGTCGACGGGTATTATGAAGACGACGTATCAACGACAGTGTTTGAATTTAATGGTTGTTTTTTTCACGGGTGTCCTATGTGTTACAAAAATAGAGATCAACCTATTACCAATAATGTGCACGAGACAATGGCGATTCGTTATGAAAAAACCCAAAGGAAAAAGGAATTTCTTATAGGTCAGGGCTATACAGTTATAGATATGTGGGAGTGTGTATTCGAAACCATGAAAAATAGACGTCCAGAAATAAAAGAATACTTGCAAAGAACAGTAGGGACTTATACAGCACCTCTAGAACCTCGAGATGCTTTCTTTGGGGGTCGAACAAACGCCACAAAGCTGTATCACAAAGTAAATGAGGAAATAGGTGAAACAATACAGTACTTAGATGTATGCAGTTTATATCCATGGGTGTGTAAATATGGAAAATTCCCTACAGGCCACCCGACAATATTGCATGGTGAAAATTGTCCTCAAAATCTTGAAGGAGTCGACGGAATTGTAAAAGTTACCATGTTACCACCACCCAATCTTTATCATCCAGTACTGCCGTACAAAATTCACAGTAAATTATATTTTCCACTTTGCAGGACCTGTGTAGAAACTTTAAGTAACAACGACTGCAATCACACCTTAGAACAACGTTGTATTACAGGTACGTGGGTCAGCAATGAAATTGAAAAAGCTATTGAAAAGGGTTATAAAATTCTTAAAGTACACGAGATATGGAAATACGAGACTACACAGTATGATGGAACAAATGGGGGATTATTTGTGGAATATGTTAACCAATTTTTAAAAATCAAGCAGGAGGCGTCAGGGTGGCCGTTGTGGTGTGATACAGAGGACAGAAAAAAAACATATCTAAGACAATTTTATGAAAGAGAAAATATCAATCTGGACAGAAATCAAATTAAAAAAAACTCTGGACTAAGGGCCCTTGCAAAATTAATGCTAAACAGCTTCTGGGGTAAATTTGGCCAAAGGGAAAATCTTGATCAGACTACATTCGTTAGTTCTAGGGAAGAGTTACTACTTATAGCAACAAATCCCGGTGTTACTACGAGAGACATTCTACCTATCAACGACGATCTCATGTTGGTTAATTGGAAGTATAATGATGAATCTATCACCCCTTCACCCAAAGCCAGTGTTGTAATAGCTGCATATGTAACAGCCAGTGCACGTCTAAAACTGTACTCGTACCTGGAAACTCTAGAACAACGTGTTTTATATTTTGATACTGATTCCATAATATTCACTCAAAAACCCGGAGATATTAAACTAACTACTGGTGATTATCTAGGAGATTTAACCGACGAAATAGTTGAATATGGTCCAGCGTCATACATTGATACATTTGTTAGTGGAGGGCCAAAAAACTATTCTTATAGGGTACGAGTACAAGGGGAAGACAATTTTAAAACTGTGTGCAAGGTAAAAGGCATTTCTCTAAATTACACCAATTCCCGAATAATAAATTTCGAAACAATGAAAAACATGATTCTGCATAATACTCCTAACGAAATTATAGTATCCGATCATCATAAGATTTGCCGAATAAAACATTTCAATGTAGTCAGCCGTCCTGAAAACAAGAGCTATAAGACTGTCTACACAAAGAGGAGAAGAATGGAGGATTTCCATACACTACCATTTGGTTTTAAAAAACCTAGGATTTTTTAATGTTGTATTATAACATTAGTATAAATGTGTTAATATTTTAACTTTACATACACACACACACACACACACACACACAGGCACACTATCGGTAATGCTAGAGCTCTTGTGAATTTCATATAACGGATTAACCGTGAAACAGGGCAGCTAAAACCGATAGTTTAATTTTTAGAAACATAATAGCTATTAATAACGGAAACAATTTTTAATTTAACACAGGATCTGCCATATTTCTTGTCTCTGATCACTTGTAATTTTTATAATGTATATAGTGTATATTATGTTTAAAATTAGCTACTGTTATAAATTAGTTTAAATATTTTTATTTTATAAATTAATATACTGTTTATATCGTATTAATATATATATATATATATATATATATATATCTAAACATAGTTGTAAAACAAATTTTAGTAATAATTCATCGTATAACATATTTTATTATAGAACAAAGTCACGTGTTTTAGTAATATCTAAAGTTGTAATTTTTCGAGTGATATTTATTTATCGTGTTTAATATAAGTTTTATTTTGTAAATATGGATTTAAATAATCGTTTAATTTTTAGAAACATAATAGCTATTAATAAAGGAAACAATTTTTAATTTAACACAGGATCTGCCATATTTCTTGTCTCTGATCACTTGTAATTTTTTATAATGTTTATAGTGTATATTATGTTTAAAATTAGCTACTGTTATAAATTAGTTTAAATATTTTTATTTTATAAATTAATATACTGTTTATATCGTATTAATATATATATATATATATCTAAACATAGTTGTAAAACAAATTTTAGTAATAATTCTTCGTATAACATATTTTAGAACAAAGTCACGCGTTTTAGTAATATCTAAAGTTGTAATTTTTCAAGTGATATTTATTTATCGTGTTTAATATAAGTTTTATTTTGTAAATATGGATTTAAATAATGAATGTAAAAACTTTTAGTTATAAGTTAGATATCATGCATGTTAGGTTAGGTGGGAAGTGATGGCTACCACCTCCTCGTGGTGCTTCCTGGGAAACATTGAAAAATGGCAAAACGGTAGCTAAAAATGTTAATGTCATACATATACTTCAATTTTTTGATATGAATAACACTATTTTTTATCTAAATAGGAAAAACAAGACAAAAATAATAATAACTCATTTTTAATAAATGATTTATTTTAAACATAATATTTCTAATACGTTACATTATGTGAATGATTTGCATTCAATCTAAGAGTTGTTGAATTTCATCATCTACATGAACTTCCTCTTCAATATCGCTTTGATCGGATCGTTCCCCAGTAAGTCCTGAGTCGTAGCCGTCGTCAGAATACGTATCGTTAAAATAGTTCCTCCTTAGATTATTTGAGTACAACAAATTCATCACAAGTGAACGGTGACGTATATTATTTAAAGCCATCACTCTTTTAACTTCACCATCAAAGTCTGATTCAATGAATATTCGCCAAATATCTGCTCCACTACACGGAAAATTAATTATGATTTCCACTTTAGATTTAATATTAAAATTATCAATAATTATTTTATGTTTTGAGAAATTTAAAATTACTTTTATAATTAGCATTCCTCGTTTTATTTTATATTCATTCACTTCAACACCAGTAACTATAAAATTAACGTTTCTTTTATTTCGTAAAGTAAATTGCGTTTTAATATGTCTTTTAAATAAAATATCATTCCGTCTTATTGGTAAAGTGAAGACGTGTCGCTGCATTTTAACTCTTACTGACTACTACACAACCAAACTATTGACATAACTAAATATTCTTAAGTATATATATGTTCCAATATCTGTAAAATGTAGAGGTCAGAGTTATATTTGCTTTGACACATGTAAACAAATTTAGCTTATTTATTTATGTTTCAATAAATCTGAAGTTTAGAGTTCACAGTTATATTTACTTTGACACATGCACAAAAGTCATATAGACATGACAAACATTGTTGTTAAGAGTAAAGTATTGATGCAAAGTTCATATTAATATTTACATGGGTTAACGTCATTTAACTAACTGTTTATTGTAACACATAGTAGAAGGGTGAACCTTTATAAATGCTGTAAGGATTTTAGAATGTATTAGTTGGAAGTGGAACATTATAGTGGAGACTTGATTTTAGGATGGAGAATTGTTTTGGAAAATGGTGGGAAGAGGACAAGGAGGTATTTGAAGAGATGATAGAGTTTGGTGAGTGGTGGAAGAAGGACGCTGAATTGTTTGAAGAGTTGGCGAAAATGGAGGAGGATTGGTGGGAAGAGGAGATAGAAGCGGACTATCTTCACGAGGAAAGGAGACAACGGCTAGCAAGCTTCTCATCAAGCGAAGGTATGGAGGAGGGGGAGGAGGATGGAGATACGGTAGAAGAGGAAGTGATCGAAATTTCGAGTGATGAGGATGACTGCGGAACTAGTAACACAGATAATGAAACTAGAACGATAATTTTAAGTAGGGAACTATATACTAATATCAGAAATGTTGTGACCGCATATAATAACGGATATAATATAGTATTGGAGTCCGATTATAGTTATGAACCGCCTTATAAACGGCAAAGACAATTTTAGTGTATTTATGTGTGTATATGTTTTAATATTATAAGAATAATGCAGATATTTGTTTATATTTTTGATATTGTTTTATGTGTGTGTGTGTGTGTGTGTATGTGTGTGTTTTATGTAATATTTTATATTTGTTAATTGTTAATTATAAGAAATGAATAATATGATCGACTTCTTATTTCAAATACCTTATGTTTATTATAAAGGAGTCAAATAATAACAAAGAACTTTATATAATATTTTTATTAAACAATAATTCATAACCGGATACAAATCAAATTAACATCTTTATAAAACAATAGCAATTTAAAAGAAATTACAAGCATATTCATACAAATACTTTGACTAACATTTTAGAAAATACATAATTTTCAAAAATCACATACATTGATTAATATCATTATAAAACAGATGTAATCTAAAATAATTTACAAACATATCCAGACAAGTTACTTTAAGTTCTGATAAAATCAAGTCTTTACTAATTAGATGAAATTCACTGCTTATAAAACTTACGTCCACTTCTTCCAAGTATTTCACTAAACAAGATTTGACCACAGAATCGTCTTTTGTTGATTCACTTGGTACATTTGCCAATAGGTAATTCATTACTATATTCTTGATATCTTGAAAAGAGTTAGACACAAATGATGACCAGAGAGAACACAATTTCAAATAATTGGAGATGCAGCTAGACATTTGTATTATTCCTTTCCATGTGGGTTCCTGTATAATGAGTGTATCCGGTAGATAAAGGTGAGGTTGCAGACAGACGAGTTCACGAATTAAAACAGATTTCTTGCCGTACATCATTTGAAACACAACTTTGTGTTTATCCATTTCAAAACTTTCATAATTTTGTTTTTTGCACATGAAAAAATTAGAAATTAATTCAGACTTCTGTAATAAAATATTCCATTCCAAAATACTTAACGAAACTCCACTATTTGAATCTGATTTGCGTATTTGTAACCTTGGTTCAAACATATTTTCAATATCCAAACCAATTATAACTATTTTACCTTGACTTTTATTTAGAGAATACCATGTATTCAAAAGCAGTGCAGGTAAAGTTCTATTGACAATCTTCATTTCCATATTTTGGTCTAATTTGTCTGTTTCTTCCGGAATTAAATTAGTTTTAAAGTTGATTTTCTTATTCCTTTCGTATGGTGTACGTCTCTTGCTGGGTTTGGTCTCCATTTTTACTTAAGAACTGAGTAATAACCCTTAGCGAATTGTTTTTTATAGGCTAGTGAGATAATATTGCGCATGCGCCCACTCTTATCTCTGACCACTGTTAGTCCGTGGAATATTTCTAAATACATTGTTAAATAAATATTGAACTTTGAAGTCGTTATCGTACGTGTTATTTGAAAACATGGATAAAAAATCTTCCAACGATGCTCCTAAAGTCTTAAAGTATAAAAACATGATACAATATTGACCACATACTGTAGATGTCAATCCTTGTAATTGAGTTGAATTAAATTTAGCGGTGCGGGAATTTCTTTTTATGAATGAAAAATGAGATGGTCTATTTGGTGGATTTCCATAACTATCAAAGTATTCTAGTTCTCTACTACTATTTATAGAAATAGCAAACCAATGACGTCCTGATTTATTGTGAGGATCTGTGTTGATTACAAAGCAACTAGGTGTCCCAACAGTCATCGGCAACTGATCGGCTGCATAAACTGCGTAATGAAGTACAGGCAGGTGAGCTAAGCAGTTGTATATCTGATCTGCATACATCTCGATGAAGCCAATTATTCATCAGTTTAACGTTGTTTAGTGCACAGGCAAATCTACTGCACTTGTTATGGTAGAAACAACGGGTGACATTCGCATTTGAACTCAAAACTTTAAGTGAAGGACATTCTAAGTCTTCCAAATTTATAACTTCTTTTTTTAACATTTTTTTAATAAATTCACACTTTTCCAGTCCTTTAACGTAAATAATATTAATGTTTTCACAAATAAATTTCAATTCTTTTATAAACGACCCATAACTGATTGAACCATCATCCCACTTTAAACCGTGGTAATTGTAAGTTAACCATATACACTCTTTTTTCCTATTCTTTGATAAAGTGTTAAACTCAAAAGGCGGACCTACGATCCAGTGTTGTAATAATCTGTTGTCAATAGATATAACAGCTAATTCTTTTATCACGTAATCACCTGAGTTATCCCTAAAACCTTGTAAGTCTAACACCACCGCCATTTTAAAACTATACACTTTCACTACTCACTCTGAGACGGTAAGCTTATTGCACTTGAATTATTGACTGTGAAATGGTAAAAAATATGTTGCTTATATACCATATCTAACTTCCAAAGTCCACCACCACGTTTCTATTTTTATCAATTTCAATGACGTTGTCGAACTCACCGTAAACTATACAGTTTATTGTTTCTGTAAGAGCAGTTTCGAATCTTATATCGATTCTCACACTTCCGTGTTTTATCAAATTCCAATGTGACATTGTGTTTGCCGAAAGATCAGGTGTTAAGTCAAAGGCCATAAGACAATTACCGTCCGGATAACTACTTCTTGATACATCATTACCTTCATTCAAGAAATGTATTCCTGTCCCGGAAAATAATGTATTATATGAGTGAATATATAGTTTATTTGTGACGTAATCGGGTTGTAATGGTTTTGAAGGTAATTGATGACCATCGATATAGAGTGAAAAAAAGTTAACTTTGTAGTGTTGGAAATTAAATGGATTTGCTGAAAAATCTCCGTTAAACGCTTTGTTACTAACAAGTCCAACAATTACCCGTTTTGGTAGCTGACCTAAAAATACATTGTCTAATGTTTTTCCTTGTACACCTGTGGGTATTGTGAGTGCTTTGACTTCAACTTTTGTCACAGGATATTTTGCTGTTCCGTTTAATAATGTTTTACTATGAGCTAGTAACACTGATGGATTAATTTTCATTCTTCTAATGTATAGATTTGATTCCAGCATATGGACCTTATAACCCGTAGTACTTGACATTAAACTAAACAGATCTCTTGAGCGTACTAAACGAATTCGTAATTCGACTCCATTTAATAGGAATTTTTCTTGATTAAATATGTCCGCATGAAGATGACCCAACATATCCACAGGTTTACTTTCTTCTGTAAATTGTCGACGACGTACAAGTCCTGAGTTAGCGTCTGCTGTATCATCCATTTTCCCATGCGTATCTGTGTACCATAAACATGATGTGAGGTGAGATTCTTTAGCCGGTGGTCCATAGTTTAAAAGAGTTTCTATATAACATCTGTACGGATATGTATTTTCAGGTGGCGATACCAACTTTTGATTGAGATATATATCTACTTGACTGAATAATGAGTGCATCCAATTATTAATAGGTCCTACTTTATCTGTTGACTCTAATTTTGATCCATCAGTCTTCACAATACTAACTTTTATATTAAGCATAGTATGTGATAGGTCTAAATATTCATCACCTTGTCCAGGCACTACAAATTCTATTGGTGCGTCATCGGTTAGAGAAGAGAGCGGTTTGTATTGTATCCATTCTCCACTTTCTATACTAGTCTGTGTAGGTGGAAGGGAAAATAAATCAAGTTCGGATTTTACACATTCGCACGATTGATTATGAAGAAAGGCCATTATTAATTAAAAATATCTGATTTTGGTAACTTAACTCTTTTCTGCTTTCTTTTGCCTTTTTTAGTTTGTTTGCTATTTTTTCTTGGTTTTCTAATATTTTTCTTCTTCTTTGAAGACCGTTCTCCTAGAAGTTTGTTGAGTGACTGAATTGTTACCGCTCTACGTTTTTGTTTATATCCAGACCCTGACATGAGAGAATCGATTTTTACATCTGCCTTACGTTTTAAATTTCCTGTAAGATTTTTCATTTGAGATTGGAATGCACTTTTAGGATCCCCTGTACGTACAATATCTGATAACATCCCAATTCCAGATTTCAAAGCTTCTTTTCCTATTGTTCTGACACCTGATTTAATTAATGGTGTGACAACTCGAAACAAACCGCCTAAAAAATTTCCAATTCCATGTCCTTTTTGATACGGAATACCGCTGTATACAACACTAACTCCGGATCCTAGTTGATTTTTGTAATACGCTAAATAAGGGTCATCCAAGTTAATTCGACTCATTGTGTTTCAATCTAAAATGAAGTTTAACACACGAAGTTCCAAACTTAAATGGTATTGGTTTTCCACTGTCATCTCTTATATCTATTTCTAAATTTTCAAAACAAGAGCGCATAACAGGTACGTAATGTGTCTTGGAAAACATAAACGTTTTACATGATCCGAAACTGTAATTTGAAGTATCAATATTAATTATTCTCAATAAAGGTGCAACTATGTCCCCGATAAGTTGAGGTTCAATGACGTCACAATATACATACATTTGTGCTGGAATACCTAGTTGTACATTGCACTGCCTAGGAGAAGATTTCTCTAAATAGGCATCGGATGTATTGGGGTCAAATCCTAGTTGGAGTGCCAATTTTGGTGAAAATTCAATATTTTTAACATCTTTTTTTAAAGGATTGATGGTAACATGACGTGTTTTATGGTAATAGGTAAATCTTATATATTTTTTAACATCTTCATTTTTATTTAATGACTCAATCAATTCTTCTTCCGTGTTGTACGTACCAGGGCTTAATTTTGTAAATGTCAAGTCATGCTTATCAGTTTCCACTTCATGCGTATATATAAATATATGATTATCTCCTTCTGTGATTGTAAGGAATGTACACGGATAATGAATCTCTACAAGTCCAACTTCCCATTCTCCTTTAAGAATTATTTGTTTAGGTATTTGAGTAGAATATTTAGTTGTCGTATTGGTGGAAAAATATGTCATTGAACTGTTACTCGGGAGAGTTAAATAAAACGACTCGTTCATTTTTTAATATTTACAAGATTCGAAGCTGAAACCCAAGAGTTGAAGGATGATGGATAACCTTTCCACTTAACAAGTACTTTCATACTACGACCTTTACCTTTTGTGTCAATTATTTTATCTATTTTATAGAATTTTTCTTTTCGATGTATAACTTTTTGTATTTCGTACTCATAAAAACTTCCTTCTATTTCCTCCCCTTTTAAATCTACCAATTCGTAAATAGGCAGGGCGCGTTTTATTACTCTTTTTATTTTAAAAACTTCTTCACTCCATTTGGTTTCGTATCCTTTTTCGAAATGACCCCTCTCCATAACAATTCTAACAGTATCCCCTATTTTAAATTTCGGTTTTGATGTATTTTGTACTTTATTGTACATATTATTCCAAACAGATAATATATTGGAATCGTTTACATCGGCAGGCGCCATTTTAATCGTGGAATGTTTAGCTCTATTGTATGCTGTCATCAAATCTGAAAGAACTTTTATGTATCTATACGTGTTATTAAAAGTCAGATAACGCCACATTCTGCTTTTAAGCGTTCTATTAAAACGTTCAACTACCGCAGCTTTTACGTCTGGGTTTCTTGTTGTCGAATACATTATATCATTGTCTTGAAAATATTTTTGAACTATTTTTGAAGTAAATTCGGTCCCCTTGTCTGTTTGTATACGTTGAGGTTTCCTATTAAACTTTTTGAATATATATTCAAACGCTTCTTTAACTGAATTGCCAGTTTTGTTTTTCAAAGGATATGCAAATGCATATTTACTGAAGACATCAATTACTGTTAGTATATAATTGATTCCATTATTATATTTCGATATTCCATGCATATCATTTAAGTCGGCCTGCCATAACTGATCTATATTGTTTACTATATATTTATTTCTGGGGAAATTTTTTCTTACTTGTCTATGAAGCGTATATGTATCTTGCGATTGCAACCATTCTTTAATTTTATTCGGTTTGTATTTGTTTTTCAAAGCGTTTACCAAGGGGTTAGCACCAGAGTATCCAGCAGGATGAGAGGGGTTGTAGTACACTTTCCGGAGCTCTTTGTACATATTACGGTGAAAATGTTTCCCACTTAAATGATGAAGTACGTGGTGACAAGGATTTTCTAATAGTAGGAATATCGGGTGAACCTGTTGTGGGTGTTGTAGGTTGTCTGTTCTCAGGTCTATAATACATTGGATCTCGTTTCCTAACATCGATTTCTTTTATATCTTCTTTATCCAAAAAGTCACGACGGTCTGGATTACCTATGTAACTTCTCGGTACATTATTTCTTTTTAATGCTGTTATAAACTTACTCCAACCTGGAGGATTTGTTGATTTCCTCGCTCTTAATACGTCATTTAAAAGATCTATAATATTCGACCCTGGTATCGAAACACCGTCAATATTAACAGTACCTAAGGCATCCCACTTTATAGATCTGTCTTGTATAATACGGTTTAACAGATTTTCAGCATTTTTACGAAAAGTTTTAGGGATCGAATCTAATATTTCAGCCCGATTAGGTGATTCATTATCTACTTCTTCTTGATTTGTAATACTACTGTTTTCATTTATTGTAAGTTCTACGGGTTTTCTGTGTTGCTCAGTAAAATATAAGTAACGTTGTAGGATCTGTTGGTATTTTAACCATTTTTCCCTGTCATTAAGTTTAGAATTGTATAATATTTCTTTCATTTCTTTATCTAAATCACTCAGTAAACCCCCACTGTCATTTTCATTTAGTTTTTGTACAAAGTCTTGAGGCAATAAAACCATTTTCTTAGCATGTTCCATTTAATTTAGTAAATGCTGCAGCACTGTACTTAAAACTGGGCCTATTAATAACGGAAATAACGCACCTCCTTTTTGTATTATCACGCGTTTATTTTTCTTCCAATTTTTACCGTGTTTTACAAGTTTCCTAAGGATGTGTTTATATCGGGATAGTTTACACTTCTGAGGTTTTGATAAAGGAACATTTCCTTTTAACGTATTGTAAGCACACTCGCATATCGATTGGATTAAATCATAATCGGCCGATTTCAAAAAATGTTTTCTTCTAAGGGGCTTCATTTTCAATAATGTACGGAGTAACTCCGCATTGTTTAAGACGGTACGAGACATGGTGACTAAATGATATATAATACACAGCTGTACTAACTTTTTATTTGTTAATATAATATTTTAAATATATTTAATCGTTGATTGTATTTCAATATATTTTATAATTTTAAATTTCGCGGGTGTGACGTCGACAATTAATCATGTCCTATACTCCGGTTGAACTTTGATCGATAGAAATCGCTCTGGAAGAACACAACTCTTTATTTAAACAACTAAATATCTATATTTGAGTGTGACGTCGACAATTAATCATGTCCTATACTCCGGTTAAACTTTGATCGATAGAAATCGCTCTGGATGAAGACAACTCTTTATTTACACACTAATTATCAATATTTACTATGTACATAAAGTAATATCTTATATTTGTTTACTAAGTGATGCCAGTACGTTCTCAAAGTCGCTATTTCTTATCTTTGACCTCTGGACCGTGACCTTTGGTTTGTTTGTTTGTCTCCCTGAACTCCGGTATCTTACTACTTTCATCCTTTTATGATGTAGTTATGACCGTACGATGTAACATCTGTGCAACTACTGATTAGTGATGTGTGAGTTCGGTGAGTCCGAGTATCAAAATCCTCGGAGCATTCCGAGTATTAAAATATTCGGACGAAATCCTCGTAACTAGAAACAAGGAGGAGGTAATGTGCGAGTATGAATTCGAAATAAAATCCTTGGACATCGATATTCGTTAGTGTTGTGTCAATTCCAAACAAAATGTTCGGTGTTTCTACTTTGGTTATATTAGTTTCTAAGCTGTTTTTTCACTACACATTAATTAAACATTACGATTTTGAGTTAAAATGATTTAAATTGGGGTAACAAGTTCAATTTAAAATAATAATATTCATTTATTTCCACATTAACAAAAAGTAAATTAAATTATTAATTAATTGTTATTATTTATATTTAAATAAATATTAATAGGTTACCATCTTTTATAAAAAATATAGTAAATTGACTTATTTTAAATAACAACTAAATTATTAATGTTGGTAATAATAATTGTACTAACGTTAAATTACTGAATTTGTGTCGAGGCAGGATAACATTTAATTACGTATTACAAGTGTCAATCACATATTGTTTAAAAAAATAAATACTTGGTGGATCAGTCAAACAGATAGAAACGCAAAAGTGTAGTTTTATCTAAAACGATCTGATTGGTAAAGCTGAGTTCGAATCCGATGCGCAAAATCATTCTGCGCAGATACTCGACTTCGAAATAATAATACGAGTATTGAAATAATTTGAAACCGAGTAATGGGAGTATCCATTTCACCCGAGTATCAACATCGCAACTACTGATGCAAACAGACAACCCCATATTTTAAAATCGCTGAAGGGTGAGTTAGACCTGTCACTTTATTTTACGACTGACGAAGCAAGGTTCTATCATTCTGGCATGTCAATTCGCAAAACATCAGGAAACCTTCACCATCGCGAATTAGAAACCCTTTTAAGTTAATAAGATAAGTGTGTGGACTCCTGTTTCTGTTAATCGTAACGTTGGACCAATATTATGTACTACTGTCAATACAGAATTTTTTATAATTTTTAAAGACTCATACCCTCACTTGACAGTTGATTGAGTACTTGTCACGTTTACGGGGTTTTTTTACAGAAGAAGGAATCGCTAACACAGATTTGGATTTTCTCCGAATTTGACTCCACGTGATTTTTATCTTCTTAAAAGATACAGTTTAAGAAACAAATTCCCACATGTTGGACCAGCTTAAAGACTGAATATTCTAAGTGTTATCAAACCATTAACTATACTTTTTTGAATTCGGTTGCTTCACAACATGATTTACTCGAACAATAATCTCGATTACAAAGTCATGTAATCTCGATTACACAAATAATGATCTAAAAATAATATTAATGGGTGGGCAATAGCTTTCACAATATATGAAATCTCGCAACTAATTCATACATAAGAAAATAAAAATTTATTCTGACTAGTTATTGCATCCTTTATTGTATTAGGAAAACCTATTCTGAATAGTCTGTGTTAACGTCTTAATATTACAAAACAGTTTTGATTGGACCTATACCGGTATACGTTATAAAACAAAGGTTGCGCACATATCTATACATCAAACAAAAATGCCAATCTGCTATAAGACAAAATTAAACATTCCGATTGTCTTCAAATTGCTTTCGGGATTTTGATTATATGTACGCTCTACAAATGATCTGACATGAACCCAAACAAATGAAAGATATTTTGCCAAAAAAGGATATTAAGTCTCAATTTTGGCCTCAAGAAATTTTGATAAAACTTTGTGAAATGTGAAGATTTATTTATAATCCAAATTAATAACCCAAGTCTCAAATGAAAGAAAATTTCGATTCTTCAAGTACTAATTTGGAAAATAACTAATAAATCCTGACCTCCGCACATTGCAACGAATCGCAATTTTTGGTGGTTCAAAATTATTTAGAGCCTTTGTTTCGCAACCGATTGGAATATTTTTTTTGAAATGCTCGTTATTAAATTTCAAAAAAAAAACATAAGAGAGCCGATGTTTGATTATGCTAACGAAAATTACTGAGCTTAGCCAAAATGGGCTTTTTTAATTTAATTCTTTAATTTAAAACTTTAAAAAAACTTATTTCTTATCCAATTTACAGTCTTGTTACGTGGGAGTTTTTTTGACGTCCCAACTATCTAAATTGGCATAAACCAACCTGTGATATGGCGGAATCAATATGGCGGCTATAAAATGGTAAAAAATTATGAAAAATGAAATATATATTTCTTCTAAGAAAAACCAACAGGTTTTAAATAGTTCTTCATGTTTATATAAATAAAATGAAAAGAGTATGACAAGTGTTGTCGCTAATATTTCGTTTATTATATTATTTTATTTATATTTACATGAAGAACTATGTATGTATGGGTTTTAAATATCAGTTTTGTTTGGTTTTGGAACTAAATAGAAAAGTATTCTGGACTAAAACAGGAAATATTTACTTACAAGACCGACCCAGCGGAGAAGTCAAGTAGTCTATAGATCAGAGGTGTCAAACTAAATTTTGCAGAAGGCCATATATTAAATTTAGAATGTGTAGGCGGGCTAGATTCAAATAAAAAAAATGTACTGAATTATTATAATATTTAATTTATTTAATTTTATAGTATAATATACGGTTGTTAAAAATCATATCAAAGCTATAAAAGAGGGTAATTATTTTGAGCTCGAGGATCCAGATACCTGTCTCTTGTTTTTGACAAGCTCATTAATGTCAGGTATCATATTCATTGTAATTATTTTAAGAATTGATTGGAGATGTTCATTCGTAAGTCTTGTGCGATGTTTCTTCTTATTTATTTTCATGGCGGAAAACATCTGCTCACATAAATAGGTGCTTCCAAACATGCACAGAATGCGTGCTGCATGCTTTTTTAATTCCGGGTAGTTTTCCAAACTCTTGAAATATTGTGTATAAAATGTAAGAGCGTTAACCTTTTTAAATTTTTCTTTCAAAATACTGTCCGATTAAAGATCTATCAACTCCATTTGCAAATGAACTGGTGCCTGTAAATCTTCAAAATCGAATGGATTGTTGAAAATTGGGAATTCCATTTCATTCATTTTGTGGAAGTCTTCAAAACTATTGTTGAATTCCGTGTGATCAGATTTTGCAGAAGTTGAGATATTGATCCATTTTTTTTGGTTCACTGTGCCAAATGATCTTAAATGTGGGAAACGATCCAAAGTTTGATTTTTTACCTGATTTTCTCACAGCATCAACTTTATTTGAAAGGCTTGAATACATGAATACATTTGAGTGACAATCAGATTTCTACCTTGTAACTTTACATTCAGATCAGTAAAGTGTTTATTCATATCTACCAAAAAGGCACAATCAACCCACCAGTCATTGTCATAATCAATTGGGTTGCCTTTTTCTAACATGAAAGCTTGAATAGGGTCACGTAATGCAAAAAATCGAAAAGTTTTCGTCCAAATCTTGTAAAAACTGCCTGAACTGTGTCGGTGATTTAGTCCTCTGCTCCTTATAAAATTTACTAATTTAATTATAGGTTGAATGACATGGTCCATTTTTAAATGTTTGGATGCCAATGATTCCTGATGAATTATACAGTGAAATCCCACAAAATTCCCTGATGTTTTCTGTTTTAATTAGTTACAACGCTCGAATGTTTGCCAGCCATGGCAGGAGCGCCATCCGTAGTTGTGCTGCTAAGTATATTCCAGTCGAGTTCATATTCTGCTATCAAATGCTCAATTGCAGAATAAATATCATTTGCTGTTGTAGTACCTGTCGATGGAACGCACTTTAATAGTTCTTCAGTTATTTCAAAGTTACTGTTAATACTTCGTATAAAAACAGCAAGTTGAGCTGTATCAACAGTATCGGTGCTCTCAACAGCCAGTGAAAAGTTTGTAAATTCCTTAATTTTCTCCTTCAGTTGAAGAACCAAATTTTGAGATAAATCATTTACTCTTGAAGCAACAGTGTTTCTTGACAGCGAAATATTTTGAATTTTTGACTTTTGAAATGGAAATGAAACATCGGCAACTTTCAACATACAGTCTTTAATAAAATCACCATCAGTGAAAGGTTTTGATCTCTTCGCGATTTCTAATGCAATAATAAAACTTGATTTCAGGGTATCTTCGCTCTCAGTATTAGCTTTAGTAAACATAGATTGTTGACCTTGAAGTTTAGATTTTAAAGATGACAATGTGTCCATTCTAATTTTTTCAGTGTAACAATCGAATTTTGATTTATGATTCGTATCATAGTGGCTCTTCAAGTTAAGCTACTTACAAACAGCAACTGTTTGATTGCAAATCAAACACAGTGGTTTATCTTTCCATTCTATGAAAAAATATGCAATTTCCCATTTAGACTGTAAAACTCCGCAACTTTACGTTTTTGTGACATTATGCCAAAATCGTAACAATTATGGAACTCGACACAACAATTATTGATATCACAATCACTAGACTTTACAATCACTACTTCGCAGTACAACTAAAATCCTTCTCCGACCGTATTGCTTCGATTACTCGACTCAACTGACTCACGTCGCGCCGACGCACTCCTTCTATATCGATAAGGAAGGTTCTAGTCTAGACTCGAAGCGCGTGGAAGATTCTATTGTTATCAACAAAAATAACAGGTTATTTCCGCTTGTTGCTAAAAGATGGCGTTACTGTCTATCTCTCTCGCTTGTCTAGGCACGCGCTGCCCTTGAAATTACTTATAAATGTAGTGTGCTCATTTTAAAACATCCGTAGAGGAATCGAGTGAAGTCTAAAAGCTCTAAAAAACATGATTCTTCTTTCTGTGACACATTGCGATCGCCGGCCGTATTGTTACGGCCCGGGGGCCCTCGCGGGCGGTATCTTTGACATGACTGCAGTATAGATTGATTTCGTATATTTGTTTGAATTGGCACCGTTATAATTTGTATGAAATTTTAGGACTGTAGTTCAGAAAATGTATCGGACAACTTTATATAACTTGTTTGAATAAATATGTTTTGTTGGTATATTTGTTGCTGTAGATTGAGGGAAATTATAAATTTAGAAAAAGGTGAAAATGAATTCCTGTTATTTTATCCTTACTCTAATGTATCAGGGATATACATAGACAGACATTTTTTATGAAGAAAAATTGCACTTCTTCAACTCAAAATGAACATTTCTGCAAAGTTGTCAATATACGATCTATTAGTATTTTTTATCATTAAAATAACTTCACGAACTGAAGTTAAATTTAGATGTTGTTGTAGTAACTTTTGAAGTAAAGTGTACGAAACACATTTCTTTGTCTCGGCTGCATTACATTACCCTTTGACATGTATGAACCTTTGTGACCTAATAAGGAGACCATGTGTCTGTCAGATAGCACGCATCTTATACTGCACATTGTCATGTTATGATTCAGAATATAATGCAAGTCATATAAAAATATTTACTTATTAAGCTATGAAACTTGAAAACTGGGTTAGTCACGGTACAATAATGGAGTTATTTAGATCGTCCGCACTTAAAGACCTAGATATAGGACCATGAAATATGCACACATCTTATCATATAACCTGAAAGTCTCGTATAATGAACTATATTTGAGGAAATTTCATTTTTTTGAATCATAGGTTGTATTCTAATGGAACTTAGTAAAATTGTAATTGATTATTTTTGTTGTGTAGGCATTGGGTTCAGGGGTGTGGCTAAATTACATCTCTGCTATCATGCCGTGAGGTTGTGGTCAGGCTCCTATGTTCAATTGGAAACAACTTGTGTAATTGGAAAAAAACTGAAGGTTATTGAATCGCCTTCTTGTTCATAATAACGTATTTGGTTTTTCATTTGATTTCGACTTAAATTTTACAACATTGTATATATAGACTACATGGATCTGTGGGTTTACAAATCCCATTTTCGTGGCCAGATTTGTTCACATGTTGCCTTTATCTTAGTAGATTTAATTTATCAGACAAATGGGTTAAATCTTTTAGAAATGGTGGTAATTTTAAATTGTCTTTAGTTCCTATGTTGGAAACAGTCCGACATGCAGCGGCCTTATAGGAAGTCAATTGGACTTCAATTCTGTCGTAATATCAGCCCGAACTCTTTAAAATGTAACAAACATATCGAAGATACAGACAACATTTTAATATCTCAATCTCACATTCTTAATTTAAAATCTGAAATTAAAAATGCATGAATAAATGTGTGTTAGTAGATAATATAGGATTGAAAATGACTACATTGACTGTATGTACCTTATCACATCATGTAAACATTTTGGGTATTCTATGCTATTATCAGAAATCCGTAATTTGGAAATTCGCCTCTAGTCACTTAGACTAGTGCTGTAGATCTGCATACTATTTTGTAAATAACTTTAGTTAGAGCTGTTAAGGGGGGGGGGAGGGGAGCCTTAAGTGTCCTACAAAATTTCACTAGGTTTAGTACCAATTAATTTATGGGATAAGTTTTTAAACAAATCTTCTAAGTGAAATGTTTATGCATTATTTATGACATTTTGTTTAAAAGCTCATACTTCATCATAGGAGAAACGGTCCAAATATCACCACTCAGAAGTTACTATACTCTATGTGATTATACAGAAGTTAATATACCCTATGAGACTATAAAGAAGTTACTATACTCTATGTGATTATACAGAAGTTAATATACCCTATGTGACTATACAGAAGTTACTACACTCTATGCGACTACACAGAAGTTACTAAACTCTATGTGACTATACAGAAGTTACTATACTCTATGTGACTATACAGAAGTTACTATACTCTATGTGACTATACAGAAGTTACTACACTCTATGCGACTACACAGAAGTTACTAAACTCTATGTGACTATACAGAAGTTACTATACTCTATGTGACTATACAGAAGTTACTATACTCTATGTGACTATACAGAAGTTACTATACCCTATGTGACTATACAGAAGTTACTATACTCTATGTGACTATACAGAAGTTACTATACCCTATGTGACTATACAGAAGTTACTATACTCTATGTGACTATACAGAAGTTACTATACTCTATGTGACTATACAGAAGTTACTAAACTCTATGTGACTATACAGAAGTTACTACACTCTATGCGACTACACAGAAGTTACTAAACTCTATGTGACTATACAGAAGTTACTATACTCTATGTGACTATACAGAAGTTACTATACTCTATGTGACTATACAGAAGTTACTACACTCTATGCGACTACACAGAAGTTACTAAACTCTATGTGACTATACAGAAGTTACTATACTCTATGTGACTATACAGAATTTACTATACTCTATGTGACTATACTAAAATTACTATACAGAAGTTACTATACTCTATGTGACTATACAGAAGTTACTATACTCTATGTGACTATACAGAAGTTACTACACTCTATGCGACTACACAGAAGTTACTAAACTCTATGTGACTATACAGAAGTTACTATACTCTATGTGACTATACAGAAGTTACTATACTCTATGCGACTATAAGTTACAGAAGTTACTATACTCTATGTGACTATACAGAAGTTACTATACTCTATGTGACTATACAACATTTACTATACTCTATGTGACTATACAGAAGTTACTATACTCTATGTGACTATACAGAAGTTACTATACTCTATGTGACTATACAGAAGTTACTATACCCTATGTGACTATACAGAAGTTACTATACCCTATGTGACTATACAGAAGTTACTATACTCTATGTGACTATACAACATTTACTATACTCTATGTGACTATACAGAAGTTACTATACTCTATGTGACTATACAGAAGTTACTATACTCTATGTGACTATACAGAAGTTACTATACTCTATGTGACTATACAGAAGTTACTATACTCTATGTGACTATACAGAAGTTACTATACTCTATGTGACTATACAGAAGTTACTATACTCTATGTGACTATACAGAAGTTACTATACCCTATGTGACTATACAGAAGTTACTATACCCTATGTGACTATACAGAAGTTACTATACTCTATGTGACTATACAGAAGTTACTATACTCTATGTGACTATACAGAAGTTACTATACCCTATGTGACTATACAGAAGTTACTATACCCTATGTGACTATACAGAAGTTACTATACTCTATGTGACTATACAACATTTACTATACTCTATGTGACTATACAGAAGTTACTATACTCTATGTGACTATACAGAAGTTACTATACTCTATGTGACTATACAGAAGTTACTATACTCTATGTGACTATACAGAAGTTACTATACCCTATGTGACTATACAGAAGTTACTATACCCTATGTGACTATACAGAAGTTACTATACTCTATGTGACTATACAACATTTACTATACTCTATGTGACTATACAGAAGTTACTATACTCTATGTGACTATACAGAAGTTACTATACTCTATGTGACTATACAGAAGTTACTATACTCTATGTGACTATACAACATTTACTATACTCTATGTGACTATACAGAAGTTACTATACTCTATGTGACTATACAGAAGTTACTATACTCTATGTGACTATACAGAAGTTACTATACCCTATGTGACTATACAGAAGTTACTATACCCTATGTGACTATACAGAAGTTACTATACTCTATGTGACTATACAGAAGTTACTATACCCTATGTGACTATACAGAAGTTACTATACTCTATGTGACTATACAGAAGTTACTATACCCTATGTGACTATACAGAAGTTACTATACTCTATGTGACTATAAGTTACAGAAGTTACTATACTCTATGTGACTATACAGAAGTTACTATACTCTATGTGACTATACAACATTTACTATACTCTATGTGACTATACAGAAGTTACTATACTCTATGTGACTATACAGAAGTTACTATACTCTATGTGACTATACAGAAGTTACTATACCCTATGTGACTATACAGAAGTTACTATACCCTATGTGACTATACAGAAGTTACTATACTCTATGTGACTATACAGAAGTTACTATACTCTATGTGACTATACAGAAGTTACTATACCCTATGTGACTATACAGAAGTTACTATACTCTATGTGACTATACAGAAGTTACTATATTCTATGTGACTATACAGAAGTTACTATACTCTATGTGACTATACAGAAGTTACTAAACTCTATGTGACTATACAGAAGTTACTATACCCTATGTGACTATACAGAAGTTACTATACTCTATGTGACTATACAGAAGTTACTATACCCTATGTGACTATACAGAAGTTACTATACTCTATGTGACTATAAGTTACAGAAGTTACTATACTCTATGTGACTATACAGAAGTTACTATACTCTATGTGACTATACAACATTTACTATACTCTATGTGACTATACAGAAGTTACTATACTCTATGTGACTATACAGAAGTTACTATACTCTATGTGACTATACAGAAGTTACTATACCCTATGTGACTATACAGAAGTTACTATACCCTATGTGACTATACAGAAGTTACTATACTCTATGTGACTATACAGAAGTTACTATACTCTATGTGACTATACAGAAGTTACTATACCCTATGTGACTATACAGAAGTTACTATACTCTATGTGACTATACAGAAGTTACTATATTCTATGTGACTATACAGAAGTTACTATACTCTATGTGACTATACAGAAGTTACTATACCCTATGTGACTTTTATACAGAAGTTACTATACTCTATGTGACTATACTAAAATTACTATACAGAAGTTACTATACTCTATGTGACTATACAGAAGTTACTATACCCTATGTGACTATACAGAAGTTACTATACTCTATGTGACTATACAGAATTTACTATGCTGTGTGTGTTGCAAGTTTAACTGATTGTGATTACTATTACGCTCTATTTACGCTTACAACCAGTGTACCTGTGTGACTGATCCCATGATGTGAAAAAAAATTGATCCGTACGTCCGCTTGATCATTGTTCCGAGTTTTGTTCTACATCAAAGCATAGAGTATTAATTCGAATTTGTGATTATGAGGATATTGTGATTTGGATGGTACTTGAAGTATAATACCGTTTTGACAATTTTTGAATACGTACATTGTGTAATTTCGTGTATTGTGTAAATTGAATGACTGTGTAAATATCGTTTTTTCATGACTTATAAATGGTAGGTTATCATTTTATATTTTGTTTTATTTATCTTTCTATAATTTTGGATTATCCGGATTTTTGATTAACCGGATCACTTTCGGTCCCAATTAGTCCGGATAAACGAGGTTGTACTGTAATGTCTTTCTGTGGGATTTTTGTTGTGTTGACTAATCTGATAACTCAACATTTTACTTTGCTGAGTTTGGGTGTTCTTAAAATTTTAGACATCACACTGTAAGGGTTAAAAGTGATTGTCATTCATTATCTTAGTGATAAAGTTTTACACCATAATGCAAAACGATCTTAGGCCAAAATAGCTTTAAGTGATGGATGATATAAATGGGTGTAGGTAAAAAACATTGTATAATGATCTGTTTTTGACGAAATGTGTGATATTTCTCAATTCTGGAGAGCTGAGTTCCATTTTGAGATCATTTGTATGTAGTGGGTCTCCAATCTCTAGAAAATCAATAAATAATCTCAAATTTTGTTAATTTTACATTCTCACATATACATAGTATAGAGAAAGTTAAGTGAAGGAAGTCTTTGTAAAATTGTCACGCCTATTTTTTGTTGTTGTTATAACTGAATACTTTTTATTCCGTGTTATTGTACTTTTGAAGTTTATAAACATTTAGTTTATATATTTATTAAAATGAAACTGAAATATTTGTTAATGTAAAATCCTTGATTATAAAGAAAACTTTCTCTTTAAATATAACCTTAGGCTTTGTACACAAGTTAGTCCTTTAGCAATGATGGTTCAGTCTCTTAGTATAGTCATTAAATTCCAAAAATGTGTCTCAGATGTTTTACTATTTTTCAACATTAACGGTTACAATTTTCCAAAGATTTCATTAAATTAGAAACAAGTTAAACTCACGTTCATAGCAGACAGTGAATTTTGTATAATCATAAAGAAGTTGTTAATTTTATATTTGTAAAATTTATTTTCTCGCTTTAAGGAGATAGAAAATAACAACAAATAACGGCATCATGTGTAACTTGTTAACAAGAATTTATAAAAATTACAGTCATGGACTTCTAATATTGTAACGCAGTACAAGTTTTCTGAGTAGATAAAATAAATGTCATTTTTGTGCTCTTTAGGCTATAATTATCACATAAATTACAATGAAATTAAAAAAAAGGATGGAATAGCCTACACAGTGCGTTTGTACCAAACCAAAAAATCCATCTTAAAGGTGTTGTTTTCAGGTAATAAAGAATAATATAAAATGTCTTTTTTTCAAATGCTCTTTTATACATTTTCATCCTGTAAATATGAAATAAATATACCTTGTTAATTTACTTACAGCCTTTTTAAATCGCGTTATGTAAACGGTTGCCTAATTTTCAGCCATAGGGGAGAACACAAGAGCTTGTTTTCTATTAGCCAATTCTCTAGTGTAGTAACAAAATAAATAAATAAAAAAAATTACCCATTTTTATGTTATGATGATTTTGAGTTTTGAATGTAGAATGCTACAGATATCGTCAATTCAAGTCTTTAAGATTATACGACTGAATAATCTTAAATATCATTGTATATATTATAATAATCTTGATGTTTTTGTTTATAAAATTCATTATAAGCTATAGAAGCTGAGACCATTTCACAACAAAACATACAGTTAAATGCTTGTTCTAAACTATTTAAATTTACTGCAAAACGAGGTGAGGTGTTTCATTCTTAGAGTAGTACACTTTATATCTGACAAAAAGTAAATAGTTGATGTACCTTTGATTTCGACAGTGTGATTGCTGTTATCAGTGACGTCACACAAGTGAATATACATCACAATAAGAGTGACTGTTATCTATTTTTAGATTTTATGTGATCAGACTGTATAATGGAGGTTATTTATGTTCACAGTAGTGAGTGATGCTGGAGAGATAGTACAAGTATAACCTAACCATGACGGTCACCTATACTGCTGAAGTCGCTACTTGTAGAGGTTTTGGCTGTTTTCTTAAACTTCTTGTAAGGTAAGAATTACTCTCAAATGTTTTAATTAAAGATATAAAATTGTTTAAATAGACATATATAAGCAGTATTAATCTGTGGAAAAGGGGAATTGTTCTTATGGATGGCTCAAGTGTGCCGTTTTCTATGAAATAAAGACATTTGACAAAATTATCTAATTCATAATAAAATTACTCGGGTGTTTTGAAGGAATACTCAAAACAATTGTTTTCTTACCTTACCGGATTCTGAAAATAATCTAGTACTGTTATAATAATAAATACTATTTTTTTTCTATGTGGAACCAATAATTTTTTAAACCACAATAACGTTAAGTTCAATATACTACAAAACATATCACAAGTGGATCAATTTCATTGACACTGTTTCACTGGCGTCCCTCGTAATTGGAATTAAGAAACGTCTGCAGGAAATAATCACGTTGTTTTTTTACAAACGGACGTAAAAATTTAAAATTTTATCTTCCTTACATAAGAAATAGTCTGATCTGATTTACTAAATCAATAATAAGTATTGGAATTTTAACTTGTATGTAAAATATGTATTGTTATTAGCAAACAGGTGAATGAGTTATATTTTTTCCATAAAAAAACATATTTTAATAAAACAATTAAGTTTAGGAACGTAAATAGTAAGTTAGTCACAAACAGTAATTTATTGTGTTACCCTGATGTGTGTTACATTAGGTTTTGAACTTACTTTTACAAATAACTCAGTCATTGTTAGTTAAGTTTTGAGTCTATAAAAAAAATCTCTCTTAAAACAATCATACTAAACATTTTAGAACTAACTCCGTTGAGAGGAGCCATTTGTTGTCTAACGCGAGTGGTACAGTGTTGAATTTGTGTGTTGGTTTTTGTTTTTCGGCGACATTAATGCACCTCAATGATAAGATGACAGTTTGTCGCGTAATGATGGTAACGAATATATCCATATTATTACATTTTCTTAGGTCAGGATTCGAAATTACAATTTCATCTAGAACCATTCGATATTACAATGTTGTGGTAAAATTACATGCACAATTAAATCTCCATATTTTGTACTATTTTATCCGTACAAAATGTCAATTCTTTCTTTGAATTTCTGTGGGAATTTTTTCGTTTACGCATTACACGAGATGTCGAAAATAACTTTATTTTTATTTTTTAGGCTAACGGATTCCTTTAGATCAGACAAAAACTGAGGAAGAATTATTTTGTGATAACTAGGCTTACACTATTCCACTTGATCAATTTTTCATTTTGCATTATTAGATCTCGTAGCATTCACTGATGGATGAGCAACACTCATGAAATAACCTCAATAGGAATAAGTAGTTTTTATCCAGCTTTTTAATTAACAAACCAACTATTATGGTATAGGTTTACTGTATTCATAACTTTAGATATCATTATTCTGGTGCTTCTTAGCAGATGACTGGCCTCAGATGTGAAACTGTTTTCATTCGTACGTTATATGGCTAAAAACTTAGTTTTGACAATGACTACAATATGTAGTCATTGGTTTTGATCAGTAGACCTAAACATTAAAGGAAATGGTAGTAATTGGAGTTTACCCAAATTTGAAACCTTATAAGTTTTAACTTTTCGTTTAATATGTTTATTACTAAAAAATTAAGAAATAAAAATATAAAATGTAGCTTTTTTTCGAAACGCCTTCTTACCAGGCCGTATATTCAAGCTTATTTTGCTCGGCTGGGCAATCTACAGAGGTTACATACTCACACTAAGGATGGCAGATGAGGGGAGCGAATGTGTTACGTCTCTCTATGAATTCCCTCATAGGATAAAATCATCAGTAAAGGTTATAAGAGTGAAAATTGAGGTAAAGTATTTATTCTCTTTTGTAAATATGTGTACCATAGGAACCGTTGACACGGGTTTTTTTGCAGTTACCTGACGATTTTTTTTTAGTATTATCAATTTTTTTTTATAGATAGGTTATGCAGACAGGAACATTGCCTTCATTGGATTCGAAAGTTTGTTTTTGCATTGTTTAGTGGCAAAAATCTTATGGCATGAAATCTAGTGGAAAGTGTGCAAAACGTGTTTAGAGAAATCAACAATGACTGCGATTTCCGAGGTCGTTCTTTTTTGCAAGTATTTTATTTTAGAAACTTGTCGCTAATTTGCTGTAGGTTTCCTTTTTATGACTTATATAACATAACAGTGTTTTGCAGGACTACGCTCTTCAGATCACCTCTGTTAGATTAGCTCCAGTCAGTCTGTCAGTCATTCAGTCAAACACTTAAACCCTCTTTGGATTTAAAAGAATGTTTTCATTTTTACTAAAAAACTTAACTTTCAATATTCTATGAAATACATTTTTAGATGCCGAAAAAATAAATTTGAATGTTTTGTTGGGGATTTTCTTTAAACAAATTTGAATTTGCCGCGGTAAGGTTGAACCCATAGCAATTACAGAATTTTGTTTTTAGATTATTTATTCAAGTTGAATTTATTTGTCTTATTTATAATTTAATAAATATAATCATATATTGTTGAAAATATTATAGAAATATTTGAACATTAAAGTTAATACACTCAAAATTATGATAATTTCTTTAAATCTATTCTAAAACTGTTTGATTTTTCTCATTTTTTCTTAGAAAATCGTTATAAAAACATATCAATCCAACCAATAAGGCTGCTTTAAAAGTATAGTTAAATTAAAGAATAAATGCGTACACGAGAAGTTCGTACCTTAAGTTTTAAATTGATTTTGAGTTATTTTACTTTCTAAGATGGGGACATTAGTTTATTTTTTTTACTGATATTTTCCCAAGCCTGTATTCTAAGGACATGGTGATCTTTAAGGGTTTTTAACATTTTAACAAAATTTTATCAAAACTGTTTTCTCCCTTGTTGTTTAAAGTCAAAAACTCTCTATCTTCATCGCTTTATGAAAAGAGCATAATCTAAAGAACCATAGCCCTCAAATAGCGTTAGAATCGGAAGAGAACAACAGTTGGTCAAGAGAGACCTGATAGAAAAGATGAAAGAGAGGGATCCAACCCAAGGCAACAGGAAAAATGGTGCAGATCCAGCTAGGGTCCTTCGGGATTGCCAAGCCCTTCTCACTCATAATTGAGTCCCTGAGCGGCGATTACAACCGTTGTAAGAGATTTGGAGAAATTCTAATTACATGTTTTGTCCTCATTCTTCATATTCTCAAAATTCAACTAATCGAGGGGTGGAAAACGAAATAAAATGGGTTTTGCCTTTGATTGTAACGCACTTCACGGACTATAAGCATATAAGCAGACACCAATACAAAAATAATTTTATTGGATTCAAGGGGACCTCAAAACCCAATGTTGATTTTGTGTCTTTTCTGTTTACAAAATTTTCTTCTTGCTACGTATATGAAAAAGAGTAAAGCGACAATCATATTTATTTTTTTAAAATGGTAACATACAATTTCGGTTGTTTCTAAACGTTTACACCATAACAGACAAGAGATGCGTGTGAAGACAAATGTTTGTTTAGCTAAGAATACTGTCTGCAGATAACACTACTTGTCAAGCGTTTTTGTTGTTACTGTTGATAAAATTTATATTTTATCGACAAAAATTACTAGTGGAAGAGTACTGCAATTTTTCTCTAATTGTTATATTTAGTTATACTTTAGTAGTATAACGTTATAATACTACTCTCGTGAGAGTGACTCTGTCTTGAGATGCATTCATAATTGTGTGGATGTATAAAAAAGAATCCGCGGCGTGAAATTCCATTCGTTATTCGCTTCTCCTCGGATTTTTAAATCTCGTATCTATGTGAATATTCATTTTTCTTATGAGATCCAAGGTTCGGAATTCTGACAGATTCTTCATAATAAAATCATTTCACTTTTTAAAATGTTTAATAGGGATTTTGATATAAGTTTGTGGTTAGATGCTGACACTATTATATTTTGTTCAATACATATAAACACCCATATAATTTAGAAAATAGATCTCAATTCTGTAAAAAAATGAGCTGAAAATAATTTTGTTGTTCAAATTTTCCCTTAAAATACAGTTAAGTTAAAAAAAAATGATACGATTTTTCCTTAAATTATTACTCATGATAGATGAAGCTAATGACGAACGTGGCCGGTAAATTATATTACAAAATACAAACAGGATTAATGTAGTTTTTCATCGTTGATAAAAAAAAAAAGTATAAGCCCAGATTTTGTAAATTTTTTGGTCGTCATCAATTTAAATTTGTTTTAGTGTACAATTAAATATTGTTTTTATCGAAATAGAATTTGGGATAACGATGTACTTATATTTACTAGACGTTGGTATAACTGCAAATTGTTCAATCATAACCAAAAATTTAGAACCAATCATTACTATTAACCAAATTACGTCCTGAAAATACTGTGAATGTAAAAGGCACAGGCACCGGTCGCAAGTAACGAACTGAGCAGTGTTAGCAGCTGAATGCTGTTTAAATGAAGCGAGATGCACTCCCCCAGAGTTGGTCTTTTACGAAAAGTTGTCAAGTTTTTTATTTTTTAATAATAGTCTACACGCTCTAACAAGCGGTAACGTAGATACTAGGCCTATCTAAAGCTGCACATAGATCAATGAAGTTAATGAATTTAGCTTTATATTACAAAACGAGTAAGTCTTGTTGTTTACATTTCGGATCGGTATTTATTATTGACTTTTATGTTTTTAAAGAAACTTTTGAAACGTTTTAGAATAAACACAAATGTTATCGTTTCAAGTAAAAGATTTTCATAGCGGTTATCTGTCTTTCAAGAAGTTTAGACATATCTGTTGTCCGTCATTAAATAAAGTTTTGTATACAGAGTGATCTGAACATCAAAGCAAGGCTAGTGTGTTGCCAATAGTTCTGGTGATTGATGCTGTACATGGATCTCGAGACATCTACTAGTTTATGGAGTTAATATAGGCCATGTGAACACTAGGCAGCTATTTTGTGCAGTTTATACATTTACTTTTAAACGTGTCTATAAGAGTGGTAAAGAGAAAGTTTTGAAATAAGTGGGTAGGGGATTGTCGTTGAGTTTTTCACAAAATCCATTTTGTGGTACCCGACAGTCATTTTCTAATATTCTTAAAAAAGGTCCAGTGCTTGTTTTATCGGTGCAGAATCATAAGCTTAATTGTACGGTGGACGGTTTTAGATCAAATTAGGTATGTTCCCATATTTTGTACGTATCTGGAGTCAATTTTTTAATTTTTTATTATTATTTTACTGTGCGGGGTGGGCACCTAACATAACGTTAATCGCAAAATTCAAATTTTCGATAAATTTTTGATCAAATGTATCATTACAAGCATTATTGGACAAGCAAAAGTGTTGTTGGTCGCCATTACATGAAAATACCAATTCGGGATTTTTAATCAGTTGTAAATGAACCAAGGCTCCCATCTTAGAAAATCTAATGTCTCAAAATCGGCCAAAACGTGTTTGATATAATTTTGGTGAAATATGAAAATTGCGATACAAAACAAATGTGACAACCCGTGTTTCGGTTCGTGTTTAAATAATAATACAATATTAATAAGACATTAATAATACATACCAATATAGAATATTTATGCAATTCAATGTGCCCGTTTGGAATTTTACACCGGCTTAGGCCTATACATATTCGGTGCCTAGATTCTATAGAAATTTAATTTATTCTTCACAACAATTATTTACAGACCAATTTTGATGAATGCTATAAAATTTATGTTTCAAAGATGTTGGAGTTTTAATTTTATATTGGTTTGTTTGAGATAAATAGAAACGATTGTACACAAGTATAGGTGAGTGAGTTTTTTCAATTTAAAGTAGCTGTAACAGAAAGCCATACTTTTGTTATGAAGCACTTTCAGAAGATTTGTTTTAGGAATGACAAGTCCAAACTACTGCATCGCGCAATAGAATGTTTAGTGGTACTACGTAACCACTAATGCACTAATGCGGTACTCAAATGCACCACATTATTGTCAGATGTACGCAGTCGGCTTGGGGATTTCTTGATGTCTTTCTTTAATTTAAATTAGCTGGTATAACAGAAAGCCATACTTTGGGTGATGAAGCACGTTCTGAAGAGTTGTTTTAGGAAAATCATGTACATAAGTCGACCAATTATAGTATATAGTGCTTGAACTTGAACAGGTGTTTTGACTATCCCCAATAGATGGGATATTTTTGCAAATTCGATATAATGTATAAGTTGACAAAATATATCCTTGACATTTTAGGGATAAATCTGGACTATAACGGGATTACAAAATTAATGTTTCCTATAGATGGGTATTTAATTAGATCGTTTTGTGCTATCGTGTGTCGCCAACATATCTATTATTTTAACTAAACGTCACTGATCGCATAGCAGTTTTCAATTGATGTGCAAATTTCCGTATGGTAGTACCAGCCAGTCTGTTTTACAGAAAAAATTGTCCAACACTTTATTTACGTTAAAATTACTAGCGTATATACGGCTGATTTTACTAAGCGACTTTATATTTGAAGTCATCCACTTTGGATAAATCGTACAGTTTAATCCTCTGTAAGAGTCAATATTGAATTAACCATGGATCCTTGAATTACTTCATAGTTTCTATTGCATTTGTTCCGCAATACAGACCATTACGCCGAGACCTTCAATACACAAAATTTCATTACTGTCAGCTTCTACCATCGCTGTTATGCCTTGTTATGCCTTTATAGACATTAAATATTAATAAGAAGGTGTCGCTTATTAATAGGGAACTGTTCATTTTAATAACGGATTATAATATGAGTTTCAAGGATGTAGTGCTATCTCATCCAACATCCAATTTCCTAGAAAAAAGTGCCATCTCGTCCAGTGCAGTTTTACAGTTGATTAAATACACTAATTAGTGCCATCTCGTCCACGTGAAAACTTGACAAGGGTTTAAAGAACGCAACGCAGGTAGCCGGAGGTTCATGACCCCTGTGGTTGTGCACCCTGGCCTAGCTCTGGAATTCCCGTGTAATCTCACCCCTCTCCCACAACTTTGTTTACATGTGGACACTAAAAACACTAATTTGTGTAAATAAAAACTATGTCATTTTTAACATGACACTAACCTAACCTAACCTAACATAACCTGGAGCCTAGGTAAAGAGCACCCGCAAGAAGATTAATTTTCTCCCTGTATTACATACAAGGCGAGATTTAACATGATTGTACATGATTTATAGCATTTTTATTTAAAACGCAAAGAGCATTTAGGGGGGTTTAAATAGTATAAAGCTAGAAAACATGGAAGACCCGAAATTTTATAAATAATAAGAATTTTATAAAATTATAAAGGTAGGCTACTACAAACGTTCCAATAGTTTTTGTAGACCTGTCAAGTAAACAATAGCATAGGTTTTTGAACGAGATGGCACTAGTTGGCGGGTAAAGAATAAACCCCCTGCCCTACGTCCGTGGAATCTGGAATAAGATGGCACTTGGATGAGATAGCGGTGTCGTCCTACTTGCGGTCAGTCCTATTTGCGGTCAGTCCTATTTGCGGTCCAATGTAGTTTTATGAAGGATGATCAAGGTTCTGGAGGTGGAAGGGTTTCCAGTTTGCGGTCACATCTTGAGAGATAGTTAATTACTAATCACAAATCAAGTCGTTTGCCATCTTCACGTGTTGGTCTACAGTTCCCGGTTGGCAGAATCCACAGGGATTCTTACTTACCAAATTCACTGTTTTGACGAGAGGATAGTCAGTCAGAACGAACAAACGACTCTGTTCACTTAAATAGAGCCTAAAAAAGGGGGAATAATAAACAAACACTGTATACATATATAAATAGAGAGGGAGAGAGCTACAACAAAAATAGATACTAATATTTATAGAATATACTCTTTCGCATTACAAGCATACTTCGTACTAAAGGTTCGCCAGTCCCAGATATTTTTAAAATAAGACTATAGATAAATTTGGATTGACTCAAAAAAACATTGAATTGAATCAAAAAAACAAATGGCATACGACGAATTTCGGTAAACGTTTCCCCCACTTCAAATCTTCAACACGACTTTAGGCTCACTATATGGGGTTCAAATATGTGACCGCAAATTGGACAAATATCTTTCGATTAGCCCACGACATTTTTGGGGTGACCGAAAAATGGACGGTTTTACCCTTGACCGCAAATTGGACTGACCGCAAGTTGGATACAACCGAGATAGCACCTGGACGAGATGGCACGACACCAGTTTCAAGAGGTAGTCGACCATCTTATTACTAAGTTCTACAGCCACACAAATCACCAACGTGTGAGATGAACTATCCCTAAAAACCTATTTACAGTATACATTTAAAAAAAATAATGCTCATCGTATAGATAAATAAAATCTCACCAATAAATCTTCTGAAGAAAATCGTGGAATAGATTTAATATTTCATGCATTATTCATTTACCATTGGGTAATACGTAGATAGTTTGAAAGTCATGTGTTGACCAAATTTTCCATTTTTATTTTGATCAATATTTGTTTTAAACTACGACCTTTTTGGCAATACAAACACTTGAAATTTACTGTATAACATATTTAGGTATCAATCATACTTAGGATGGTGTGATAGGGTGCTAATCGCAAACAAATTCGAAGTCTTTTTCGTCTTCTGTATCCTATTGAAGAGGCAACATAATGCTCAGCCGGTTTTTTCAAATTAACCCTTATCATTGGGAAGTTGATCTCTCTTTTCGATAGTTAAAAGATGTTTAATTAAAACACAATGCTCTTCTTAAATTCCTATTCTTAAGTATTTTCTTCCAGTCCAGGAAAACTGTGCATATAAAAATGTATTTAAATTTAGTAAAACCCATTAAAATCTTCGAAATGATAAGCTTATCCATTAAAAACAGTTTATTGTTAATAATTGAGTAATTCAGTATATAAGGTTAGAAAAAAAATTTGCCTATTTTAAATTTTAAGTCTGCGCGTAATGATCCCAACCTCAGTTTTCTTCGATAAAAAAAAAATGAAGATATCGATATTATAATTTCGGTCTCTGATTTGGTAAGATTCCTATGGTTACTAGGTCAAATAGATCCGAGTGGAGTAGTTTTCATCGAGGAGTTTCTTCACATTTGTATGGCTTCGATCCCTAAACACAGGTAAAAACAAGTGGAATAAAGTACATTTGCAGTACGAGGGCTGTTTGGATCGAGTCGCTTAAAACCAGGGGAGTGAAATACACAATTACGAGACTCAGTACAACTGTTTAAGGATTGGTGGAACTTGTAGCATGGTAACTCTAATCAAAATGGATTTACATTTTAAAAACTCCTAGACACTAATGAAACGGATTAACTCTGTAGATTTGACAAGTGGTTACAATATCTCACATTTCACCATAATAAACAAATATAAGATTGTATCCAGTAGACACAAATGGATTGGGAATACTCAAGTATTATGATATTGATAGCATTCACAGCAGATAGCCGTTTATATTCTTATCAATTTTGTTTGTGAGTAATCTTCTATTTATTACTATCTCGTTCAGAGAGAGAGAGAGGGAGGGAGAGAGGAGAGAGAGAGAGAGAGAGAGAGAGAGAGAGAGAGAGAGAGAGAGAGAGAGAGAGAGAGAGAGAGAGAGAGAGAGAGAGAGAGAGAGAGAGAGAGAGAGAAAGAGAGAGAGAGAGAGCTGTAACATCGTGAATTTTGTATGTATGTAGATGCCTTCACTTATTGTAAATTTTAGTATCAATTTTGAAACGTGACATTTCAAGTTGATCTTACTTCATTACAATTGATTCTCCTGCATGAAAATAAATTGAAGTTGGTTTATTTAGTTTTGGATTTGTTAAAGTAGAAAATAAACTATGTCATCACATTGCACAAACTATGTCACATATTCATCTACATAACATAATAATTTGTTTATGTATTTATAGAAAAACTAAGCTCTTACAAATTCGTGCTAAATGTAAATCGGTCATGGTTTATCTTAGTTTGTTTGCAAATTATTCCCGAATTGTAATTTTCTTTCATATACGATTTGATACACTACTTAGGGTTTTAAATATTTACATTTTTCAAAAATTATCTGAAATAAACGCAGTCGATTAGGAAATTATGCTTTTTATTATTAAAGCTCCGTAGGAATTTAATAAAAAAAGATTCCAACAGATAATTAAAGAAACAATTTTTTTTTTTTAAATGGCGACCAATAAGTTTTTATTTTGGTCCTTAGCGACTACATTCAAGAAAGAAAAAGCATTTTATTTTGAGTCATATTTTTGTTTTTTAAATCTAATGGCATCTTTCAGCTTCATTGGATTTAATTTTGTGCATAGTTATGATCTAGTTTGTGCAACACATAACGAATATGGGAAAAACCATACAGTGAAGTTTCCGTACAACTGGAATTTGTTATAAAACCCTAGTCTAAACGGTGGATGTTTGATGAGGGTCTGACAAGGGCAAACCTTGTGGAAAACAAAGAGAAAAGTAGTTTAAGTAAAAATGACAAAATTCTCCTGCAGCTGACCGCGAGTGCCTGATTTGTTGTTTAAGTTCAATCTTCTAGAAATATATGAGCGGTTGTTATATTCGTATAAGGCGGAGAGTATAATACATAAATCATTAAAAAAATATATTAACACGATATTTTGATAATTATATGTATGATCACAATGAACTCTGAGTGTTATAATGTTTTTTTTTCACAGGTAAAGTTTTATTTCCACAATGTTCACGCTTGTCAGACCTTCGTCAAATATGAACCCTATTGACAATATGGGTTTTTCTACAAATTACAGTTGTTCCGAAACTTCACGACACCCATATAACACACCTCACCTCCGGATGTATTAGTCATATTTTGCACTGTGTCATTTTATTATCAGTTTTATATTTAACTTGATGACTTGTCAACTCCTTATCTTGTACTTTTATAACGGTATCTTTGAACTTTGCGGTATTGATGCATTTCACAAGAAATATTGGAATGCAAGGATTATTTGAGTGCTTTGGGAGTGTCTCCGCCTCCCCCGTTATGTTGTCAAACTCCTCCTCAAACTAAATTGTTGTAAAAAATAAGAAAAACGCAGAGATTATGAAACTACCAAAACATATATCGTATTTGAAATGGGATCTGTTATTTTTGAACGAATATTTCGTGAAATAAAGGCAATTTATTTATTGATTTTTTCGTTGATTTTCTCCTCGAAGGTTGTTACAGTACTTCATTCATAATTTAATATAATAATGTGATCCGTCCGATCACATTTATGTATTGCTCACCAAGTCATTGTACCGGGTATACCACGAAGAGGTCGTTATTTTTAACACGTCTGGATAAAACCACTTCATTCCACAATGCAATGGTATTAAAATGTGCATTGTCAACTGTTGAATATCGATCAGCTGTTGTTTTGTTGACACACAAAAGTGAAAGAATTTGGTAGTTGTGTTCAATCAATTTATTTGTGATATCTAATCTCGAAACAATGAATTTTTCAATTGAACAAAGTGGAATGGGGTGTTGTTTTTTAAATAAATGAAGCGATAAGGTGTTTTCAAAGAACCTATCAAAATGTGGTTCCTCCATCAAGAAAATCAATTCATAAATGGAAAACTATGCTACTAGAATCTGGATCAGCTTCAAAGAAATACCGTAGGTTTTCTAATACAAAAAAGAAAAGTTTGCATTACTTTACTGAAATCTCATAACAAGCCTAATTCACTTGGAGTATGTTTCATCCGCATCTGGGATACCAAAGTCGTCAATTTAAAGGTAAGCCAAGAACAACAAAATACATTTTTATAAACCACATAGTTCATAGACTGGCGGAATATGACCCAGACAGGCGAGTGGAATTTTGTTGGAAGGTAATTAAAAAGCTTGACGAAGATGACAAGTGGTGTGAGGGAATTGTATTCTTAGATGGAGCTACATTTGAGCATACAGGACTCTAAACAGACATACTAGTAATTATTATAACACACAAAATCCACATATCTTACACGAAGAGGGCTTGAAATCAAATGGTATAACTGTTTACGCTGCCGTCACCAAGGATGGCGTTTTAACTTATGACATATCCCATTAGACAATGTCTGGAGGCAGATACGCATCAATATTAACTGATCACATAGTTCCTTATCTTACTAAGCCTGAGATGAGGGACTTTTTCTTTCCAACATGATGCAGCTCCTCCTCATTATGCTAATGTAGCCAGAGCAGTTTTAAATCAAGATCTTCTCAACTGGTTAGGTCATGGGAGCAACGTCATGGACTGCCCTCCAAGACTTGACTGTTTGCGATTTTTTGAAAGAAAAAGTTTATTCTCATCCTATAGCAACAGATAATTAATTAATGCGGATGATTGAAGAGGAACAACCATTTTTCAAAAGCGCTTATGACTTTTTTGTTTTGTTGCTATCAGTGTTTCATTTGCTAATGATGGAGGTCAATTCAAATAAGGCGAAATTTTGGTCATTGATAATTTATTACTGTTATTTTTCTTTACTTTTATTTATTAAGTTTTACACATTTTCATGTTATCTCCAAATCAAAAATTTGTAATGGTTATATAAATTAAATAATATTGTTGGAAACGTACCATTATTTTGTTATTAAGCAATTTTGTTTGATTGACCATAAAAAAAAATGAAACTCAAGGGTACTTATACATGTCTATGTAACATAACTCGAAAGTGTTAAGTTTGCAGAGTATTCCACATGTCCCGGCATGTTCATTCAAAAATAGCGATCTTTACCTAAGACAGTATTTCGAATATTGTATTTGCAATTTATTTAATTCGAAATAAAAAAATATACAAATTAAATATTAAATGTGGATTTATTTGTGCGATAACATAAATCACTAATTCTCATACTATGTACAGCATCAAGAGACTGACACGAGCGAAACAAGAGGAGCATGAGCATATCCGACGTCAAGAAAGTAGTGATATAAACATTAACTGGGTTCAGAAAACCTGTTTGTATAACTGTTTTAAATAAACTTACACTACTGGGTAAGACCTTTTGACAATTTAACATTTCCTACGCGGCCCAAGAGACCAACTTTCGGACATTACATTTAGAGGATCTGACTGTATTATGTTGTAGGATTGGGTTGGACACGTACCATGATGGAGTTTATCACCTTGTTTTTTTATTGTATAGATATCTCCAATTCAGAATACGTAGATTTATTAAAATGTTTTGTATAGCTATTATGTTCATTTCAGGCGATGTTTTTGAGCCGTATAGTAGCGCAACATCACATTTACTACTTCACATGAAACAGAGTATAGAATGTATACTATTATATATTGACACGCGTACAATGTGCTACACGAGACTCATCTCACACTTTCCCAAAACCATTTCGTGACCTATACATCGCCACATACTCTGTGTATTTATTTTTTGCAATATTTTAAAATAACTCTATACGATTAATTAGAAGATTTTTATGTATGTAAAAGAGTGAGTAGGCTGTTGCATCTACGATAATTGCCTCATAACTGTAATGGTATAACAACCATAACGCAAAACAGTGTATTGCGTCATCAGTCAAGATAAAATTATTTCCTTGGAAATTTTGTCACCTTCTATATTTTTGTTTTTCTTTTACTGTTTGCATTAGGTTTAGTTTTGTTTTACAACATCCTTTTATGATTCATTGGATATTGTTACAGGTACTATTAAATTTAAATGTTACACCGTATAAAGTACAAATTATAATGAAAGATTTGCAGTGGAAAAAAATTGAAGAATGAAACACCACCAAAACTTTTCATATAGTCATGTAGAAAATCGAAGCTTAATAATGAAAAAGTGAAACAACGTTTAACCAGGTCAAAAACCTAAAAATCGGTTCAACGTATTTTAATGACATGTAAATGTTTATGATTTGTTAAACTGCACGCTTTAGAAAACTATGATTGGTAAATAACTTCTGAAATAGCCTAACAAAATAAACCCATGTTGCCAACCGGAGTTAATTTTTATAAATTCGACATACTACTAAAGTTGATCTTTTAGCTGACACTTTAATAATCACAAAATTTTTACCATTTTGGCAAAGTTGGGAAGACGTTGATTGTTCAACTTAACAAAGGCGACAATCATTTAAACAGGTTTTTGGGAATCATTATGTCTATGTGGTTATATCTTAGAACATGATGACAAACATGAAGAAGTTCATAGGCGCCATCTTGGGACTTTCCCAACCTCAGTGTAATATACATAGGTCCTTAAAATTCCCAAAAGTTGGTTTTATTGTCTTGTAGAAAATGTTAAATTGTATTACTGGATCAAGCAGTCTTTTCCAATAGGGTAAATTTGTTTACTAGTAATCATATAATGAAATCCAGGACTAAAACTAGACCTGAGCGGTCAAAATAACTAAGACTAGTAATCTCAAAATATAGAATACAGGACTAAAACTAGACCTGAGCGGTCAAAATAACTAAGACTAGTAATCTCAAAATATAGAATACAGGACTAAAACTAGACCTGAGCGGTCAAAATAAGTAAGACTAGTAATCTCAGAATATAGAATCCAGTACTAGACTAGACCTGAGCGGTCAAAATAACTAAGACTAGTAATCTCAGAATATGAAATCCAGGACTAAAACTAGACCTGAGCGGTCAAAATAACTAAGACTAGTAATCTCAGAATATAGAATCCAGTACTAGACTAGACCTGTGCAGTTAAAATAACTAAGACTAGTAATCTCAGAATATGAAATCCAGGACTAAAACTAGACCTGAGCGGTCAAAATAACTAAGACTAGTAATCTCAGAATATAGAATCCAGTACTAGACTAGACCTGTGCGGTTAAAATAACTAAGACTAGTAATCTCAGAATAAGAAATCCAGGACTAAAACTAGACCCTAGTTGTCAAAATAACTAAGACTAGTAATCTCAGAATAAGAAATCCAGGACTAAAACTAGACCCTAGTTGTCAAAATAACTAAGACTAGTAATCTCAGAATAAGAAATCCAGGACTAAAACTAGACCCTAGTTGTCAAAATAACTAAGACTAGTAATCTCAGAATAAGAAATCCAGGACTAAAACTAGACCCTAGTTGTCAAAATAACTAAGACTAGTAATCTCAGAATAAGAAATCCAGGACTAAAACTAGACCCTAGTTGTCAAAATAACTAAGACTAGTAATCTCAGAATAAGAAATCCAGGACTAAAACTAGACCCTAGTTGTCAAAATAACTAAGACTAGTAATCTCAGAATAAGAAATCCAGGACTAAAACTAGACCCTAGTTGTCAAAATAACTAAGACTAGTAATCTCAGAATAAGAAATCCAGGACTAAAACTAGACCCTAGTTGTCAAAATAACTAAGACTAGTAATCTCAGAATAAGAAATCCAGGACTAAAACTAGACCCTAGTTGTCAAAATAACTAAGACTAGTAATCTCAGAATAAGAAATCCAGGACTAAAACTAGACCCTAGTTGTCAAAATAACTAAGACTAGTAATCTCAGAATAAGAAATCCAGGACTAAAACTAGACCCTAGTTGTCAAAATAACTAAGACTAGTAATCTCAGAATAAGAAATCCAGGACTAAAACTAGACCCTAGTTGTCAAAATAACTAAGACTAGTAATCTCAGAATAAGAAATCCAGGACTAAAACTAGACCCTAGTTGTCAAAATAACTAAGACTAGTAATCTCAGAATAAGAAATCCAGGACTAAAACTAGACCCTAGTTGTCAAAATAACTAAGACTAGTAATCTCAGAATAAGAAATCCAGGACTAAAACTAGACCCTAGTTGTCAAAATAACTAAGACTAGTAATCTCAGAATAAGAAATCCAGGACTAAAACTAGACCCTAGTTGTCAAAATAACTAAGACTAGTAATCTCAGAATAAGAAATCCAGGACTAAAACTAGACCCTAGTTGTCAAAATAACTAAGACTAGTAATCTCAGAATAAGAAATCCAGGACTAAAACTAGACCCTAGTTGTCAAAATAACTAAGACTAGTAATCTCAGAATAAGAAATCCAGGACTAAAACTAGACCCTAGTTGTCAAAATAACTAAGACTAGTAATCTCAGAATAAGAAATCCAGGACTAAAACTAGACCCTAGTTGTCAAAATAACTAAGACTAGTAATCTCAGAATAAGAAATCCAGGACTAAAACTAGACCCTAGTTGTCAAAATAACTAAGACTAGTAATCTCAGAATAAGAAATCCAGGACTAAAACTAGACCCTAGTTGTCAAAATAACTAAGACTAGTAATCTCAGAATAAGAAATCCAGGACTAAAACTAGACCCTAGTTGTCAAAATAACTAAGACTAGTAATCTCAGAATAAGAAATCCAGGACTAAAACTAGACCCTAGTTGTCAAAATAACTAAGACTAGTAATCTCAGAATAAGAAATCCAGGACTAAAACTAGACCCTAGTTGTCAAAATAACTAAGACTAGTAATCTCAGAATAAGAAATCCAGGACTAAAACTAGACCCTAGTTGTCAAAATAACTAAGACTAGTAATCTCAGAATAAGAAATCCAGGACTAAAACTAGACCCTAGTTGTCAAAATAACTAAGACTAGTAATCTCAGAATAAGAAATCCAGGACTAAAACTAGACCCTAGTTGTCAAAATAACTAAGACTAGTAATCTCAGAATAAGAAATCCAGGACTAAAACTAGACCCTAGTTGTCAAAATAACTAAGACTAGTAATCTCAGAATAAGAAATCCAGGACTAAAACTAGACCCTAGTTGTCAAAATATCAAAGACTATATAAACATGATCAAGGAAACGTTACGTTTTGTAAGATAGTTGTAAAACAGTGTGTTCACTTTTTAGATAGATAAATGTCGGAATAAATCATAACAATAATATCAATCATCTATCATTATGCAAGAACTTTAAATCCAGTACTAATTGATGGACATATTACTTGTCGTTAACAAGGGAACTAAAGGTGTTTAATGTTAATCCAAAAGCAAACATTATCATTACATCTAAGTGGTAATAACTTTAGTTAATATACAGCTAATAAAATGTTATAAGTAATGATGATAAAACCGTGTTGAGACGGGAAACAAGCAAGCTCGGGTTCGTAGCGTGCCAGAAGGTCATTATACTGCTATACAAGACGAATCAATACTAATGATTGAGCTGCAGGGGAACATACTTCACTTATAAACTATTTTGTAATTGGTAAGGTAGTAGTGATTCAGCCTAGATAGGTACAAGTTACTGAGTCACGTTTTTCACACATTTTGTGCACGTATTTCACACTTTCACTCATGGAGAAATAAATATCATAAAAGATTGATATATTATTTCCAAACATGGTATATAAACAAGACATAAATTTAAATTGTCGGTGTTTTTCAACTTCGTGAGCCTTCCGTGCTAAACCGAAAAATGAATTCTACCACTTACAATATATCAAATTTGAAGATTTTCAATAAGAACTTTTTGGCCATGCCATTTTTATTTGTTTGTTTGTGAGAAAGAGGAATGCATCAAAATATTTTTTTGAATTTTTATATCCCCTAAGTGACATAATGCATGATGGAGGAATTAAGTTAATTTTAATCATGTAGCCTATATTGTATCGATTTATATATTAGCTTACATAAGAATATTAGTAATAAAAATGTTGTTTGTAAAATTTCGCTGTTTAACATTTTTTTAATATCCGTAGAACAAATTAATTGTACAATGTAGATATGGCAAAATAAAATATCCAAAAATATTATATTTTTTATGTTCTATTGATTCTCTGAACCTATGTTCATTAAACGTGTGTTAAAGGCTAGAATTATTGGAGATAACGTCAAAAAACGTAAACTGCTTTTCATACAGTCTAAAAAGACCTAACTTAAATATTAAGAAATGTTTATTTCTGAAGTTTAATTGAATCGATTTCCGTAGAATTGTGGTTAAATTGTAGAGATAAAAGAGAAAGAAAGAAGCTAGGGAATCCCAAAGTTATGTTGTTGCTACAGTAGGTATAACATATTTCCATTTAAATATTTCGATAATTCTAATGTAATCTTTATGTGGTTTGTAATAATAGTTTAGCAAATTTCCCCCGGAAATTTGTCTCAAAATATAGGTCTAGCGTTACGATTAAAATCAAACGAACTTCAAAACACAAATGGAGGAGATTATAAAGTAGCTTATCGGGGTTTTCCTTTGGTTTGTGAATACACAGAATTAGTGCTATCGTCTTAGATTTGCCAATATAGTAATGGAAAGAAAGGCTGTATTGCTTACAGAGGATGATTACAACCTAAACTGGTCTTTCACAATTGTCCGTATTAGAAATTTTTGTATACAAACAAATATTGACTTGCATAAATATTACTATGTTAATATTGACGAATTTCTCCTAAAATATTTACAGGTCTTATGAAATTTCACTCAAACTTTTAAATAAAAAAGTATTATTTACTATTACCAACAAATTTTGAGATGGGAAATTGTGTTTAAATAAAAACTTTCTTACTGTTGAGACCGATGGTTCTTGGTGGAATTCCATGTTTAAAGATAATAAAACACAATTATTTATTTTGTATATCCACTTATAATTAGTCTAGCCGACCAATGGTTTCGCCTGTTAAGGCATTTTTTTTTCGACAGGCGAAACCATTGGTCGGCTAGACTAATTATAAGTGGATATACAAAATAAATAATTGTTTTATTATCTAAAAACTTTCTCTCTTAAAATACGTTAGACTCAGTCGTTACTTTTTATAATTTAGTTGTAATTTTTCTCCAAAATGTATAAAAAAAATCTTCAAATAAGTAAAATTCTCTTTCAATACGTTTAATAATTTAGATATAGATCCAGAGACACATGTACTTGTCGAAAGAACGCAAGATTTCTCAAAATGTGTATCAAACAATTGGACAAAAATGGGCAGTTATTAAAAAAATGTGGTTATAAATTTGTTTTACTTACAGTAATATAGAATAAGTATATAGTAACTTTAAAACATCCTATCTTCGTATTTTTTCGTGATCTCAAGTTTCATAGCTTAGGAAATCTGTAAAATGATTTTCGACATACCGTGGGTTGAAGTTGTCTTTAATCACTAACCCGGCTACAAAAAATACAATATAGACGTAAAATTTGGCAAGGTAGATTTTTGTGTATCCAGACAAAACCTATTAAATTCTATGAAAAGTCTGAAACAAATTTTAAAATATCATTTAAGAGTTTCTTGTCTATATCATTTTTAAACAATGGATTAGTAAAAAAATTACAGATTTTAATTCAACAGTACTCCGAGTTTAAAGAGATCAATGCAGGAGTCCCTCAAGGAAGTGTCCTTGGACCAGTTTTATACCTATTATACACCAGAGACGTGCCCATAGATGGTGAAGCAACAGTAGCAACTTTTGCAGATGATACTGCTGTCATGGCTGTTGGAGACTCAATAGAAGATGCATCTGCCAAGCTCCAGAAATCATTAAACAACATTAATTTATGGACAAAAAAGTGGCGTATTTAGGCTGAATGAGTCTAAATCTAGCCATGTTAATTTTACAAACAAGAAAACGACAAGTACACCTATATTTGTTAACTCCAAAGTAATCCCATTCAAATTAGAGGCGAAATACCTAGGAATGACGCTTGACACGAGGCTCAGATGGAAATCCCATGTCAAAATGAAGAAGAGTGAACTTAATTTGAAATATAGGAAAATGCATTGGCTTTTAGGGCGGCACTTTAAATTAGATATAACAAATAAAATGTTATTATACAACCAAATCCTAAAACCAATTTGGATGTACGGATTGCAACTTTGGGGGTGCGCCAAGAAATCAAATGTAAAACAAATTCAAACCTTCCAAAATAAGGTACTGCGAGGTATTGTTGGTGCACCGTGGTATGTCCGCAATGATTCCATCCATAGGGATCTTAAGATTGAAACTGTAGATGAAACCATAAAGTCTATAGCGAGGAAGCACGAACTTAGGCTACAAAAACATGTAAATACTGCTGTGCAGGAGATGCTCAGAAGCAGAAATGGGGAGCGGAGACTCAAAAGGACCAAGCCCCTAGTGCAGTGATGCCCCAGCTCTTATAACCGCAAGATTTTGTGCGAGTATTTAGTCGGAGTCATTCATAGGAAGGACTTGGAAAAAAAAGTGTTATTATGAAATGGAAGCTACTAGATAAGTTCCCTGTACTTTGTTGTAGTTATAAATAAATAATTTAAAAAAAAGAAGAAAAAAAGATTTTAATTCTGCATGTAATGATACCAAACTTGCCTTTAAAAAACGTAAGTATAGCAAAAATAATAATTTATAATTCCGATCGTGGAAAATTTAACGTTTGGACAGTTATGTGAACTGACAGAATCGAGTTGTCGATTCGAGACACAAATAGTGGTTTTAACACTCTCACCACAGTAGTTGTAAGCAGAGTTACGATTCTCAATAAATTTGTGTAATAGTTTCTGTGGAGTTGGCCGCTTGAAAGTTAGAATCGACGACGAAAAATAAATGTACTGACGCCATACCATCCGGTGAAAAACATTGTTATTAAAAACAAAACATTTCAGGTTGTTGTGCTGAGGATTTATTTATTTATTTTTAGTTTGGACGATAGGGAAACAAATACCTTATTTCCATGAATTTGTTTCATAAAGCCTGGTTTCCATCTTGGTTTCCATCTTGAAACCTGGTGTTAGATCCCATTAACGTCACTTCATTTTAATGAAGTGTAAAAATCAATCTTCCACTTCTATTGTCCAAGTAACCTATATATTCAACCTTTTTGAAGTCAAGTCTTTTGAGAAGTTCGATTTAAGTTCAAAGCATTATTTGCACGGTTCCGGCATTTTACAATACAAGTCACCCTTTACAAATATAAAGTCAATTATGGTTAATGGTTTTCTTTACTAGTTTTGTTAATAAAATACGTACACTAGATTGTTTTTATAATATTTTTGTCTTACATATTTCTTAGATAATTCTTATTTTAGAAATCATGAGATAGCATAATTTTTTACAACGCAAGTCTTATTTATTGAGTCAGTTTTTGATAAAGTCTGAAGTGTTAATTTTGAAGCGGTTAATTCTGTTTTTTGCGTAACAAGATAATATGATTTGATTAGTTATTACTATAGTGAATAATTTTACAAAAAAAAGCTTAACGTGTGTAACATATCCGCACACTTGATCAATGGTTTAAACAAAATCTTAGACAATAACAATATGAAAACAGCTGTTAAATAAAATCAAATGGTAGTTTAGTCAGTATCAATTTCGTAAGACAAAACTTGAATTTCTTAAATAAAATGAGAATATTTTCTAACAATCAATAAAAAGAAGAAAAAGAACAATATAAAGAATTGACAAAGTCATCCATGAAATGATATTGGTAATTAGTTTAACATCCAAATCGGCGATAAAACACATTTCAAAATGTTCGCTTGATTTATTTTTACGTTGAAATATTAAAGCTAATGGATGTAATTAGCTGTATTTAGTGTGCATTATTGTATTGGTTGCTATGGTAACTAATAGTTTGTTTAAATTATACAGGGTGGATATTTGGTGATTGTTCTTAGGGTTTTAAGTAAACACAAAACAATCATTCATTTGTTTGAAACGATCTTAGTTGTATGCCATTCTGCTATTATGTAGTTTGTAAAAAAAAAAAAATTATATATTTGGAAATAAATTAGTTATGAAGTCCAAATTGGTATAGATATTTTTTGTGTGACCTTATATCAATGTACCAAACACCACTATTTTGTATTTTTCAATATTTGTATGTAGCCTACCAAACACCACTGTGTATTTTTCAAATTGCGCAGTGAAAATTTTTAACGCCGAATATTTTGAAAACAATTAACTTTATAATAAATGTATAAAACACAATAAAAAAATCTCATTTGAATTACGTGCAAAATTGCTTTTGTAATTTTACTGTACCTCGAAGGATGCCAGTTATTGTAAAAAACTAAAAACAAATTCTTAGTACTTGTCTCTAATATCCAAATTATTTTTGAATTATGATGTTTTTTAGTAATAATAATAAAATCCAATGCTTTATTTATCATTCTGTATTGTCAAAGTTGCTCATTACTTATTCAATTCACAAACATTCAAAATTTCATTCCCATTAAGAAAAGTTTATTTCTAGTTTTCCTTGTGTTTTGGTAGTTGCCATCCAATACACAGTCGCCTACTATAGTACTGTGACGTGCATTTTAAATACAGGGCTGTTTTCAGCAATGCCGCTGAAAGCAAAGTACAGTTCGTAGCGTAGAATGTGAGGAACATGTTTTACCAAGAACAAGCACGAGGTCTGTGGGTCACCAAAACTACTCGCGAACTAGTATGGTTTTGTACTGTATGGGGGTTCTTCTGAAGGGGAACCTTCATCCCTTTCATTTTCAAAGGTCCTCTCTTTACTTTCCACATTACTTCCCTCCAAGAGTGAACTGCGTGCGGTGGTTTTAGCAGCAGGATATTGTTGACACCAACTTTCTTTATATATTAATGTTTTTTGACGAGACAACCTAACAGGGCTGGAATATTCAATTCCCGAAATAACCACGTTTGGGCTTTGGATAATATCTATGTATTCGCCTTGAGTAACCATCAGCACAAATTTTCTGTGAATGTTTGGGATAGCGTCCTCAGTAACCAAGAAATTGGGCCTTACTTTCTGCCAAATTCTTCCGGACCTCTTGGAGCATGTCAATATAGAAACCAGAGCTAACTCCTGGTTTCAGCATAATGGCGACCCGGCTCATTTTGGAAATATTATAACGGATCACTTGGAAGTGGTGTATCATCAATGATGGATCGGGCTTGGTGGACCGTCTTGTGGCTTCCTCTTTCCTCTGATCTCAACACTGGACTTTTTCTTTTGGGGTCGGATTTTTTCAATAGATTTTATTATTACTCTTAAAAAACATCGTAATTCAAAAATATTTTATTTTTAGGCTAATTGAGTGTATTGTAGACAATTGCTAAAAAAAAATGTTTTAAGTTTTTTGACAATAACTCGATTATCCTTCCAGCTACAGTAAAAATACAAAAAACATATTGGTTGCCTTTCATAAGAGAATTTTTTTTCTATTATAAATTTATAAAAAGTTAACGGTTTTCGAGATATTTGACCTTAAACATATTAAACAGCAGCCATTTTGAAAAGAATACAAAACAAGGCTGTGGTTATTAGTAGAGCCTATTATAAAAGGTCACATAAAAAATATGTATACCAAATTTTAATTTAAAATCTAATGTATTACAAAAAAAATATGTATACCAAATTTTAATTTAAAATCTAATGTATTACAAAAAAAATATGTATACCAAATTTTAATTTAAAATCTAATGTATTACAAAAAAAATATGTATTTTTTTTTTGTACAAAACATAAAATGGCGGACAGATAGACAACTAAGCTTGTTTTAAACAAATTATTTCTCATTCTGTATTTACTTCAACAACAAGAACAATCCTTTAAAATATCCGATAAGAGTTCCGAAACGCCCTGTATATGTTTAATTACAATAGCTTTAATGAAGATCATTTATTAGTTGTCTTTTACAAAATAGCTTGAACAATGTTGTTAGACGCATAATTCTGTAGATGAATTTTATAATATCGGCTGTTATAAGTACTCTTTGTGGGGAAACATCTCACCTAGAGTTGCACCTATAGGTGTACTAAAAAGTTCCTTATGCGGTTCATATTATGCAAATTAAAAGTACTACTAAAACATACACACACAAAACCGTAAATTTTCACTCCATAATTAGAGTAAAAATCAGTAATATATACACTCAGTAATATATAATCAGTTTGTCTGGTAATTTATTTTTCTGAGGAATTTGCATACATTTAAAGAAAGACAGGTTGTGAAAAAAGCTGATTTACTAATATTGTTAAAGGAAGATCTCGGTTTGTTTTGTGGTGAAAAAAAAAAATCTGTAATAGTTTTATAGCGATCTTTTCAGTTACGTATAGATTCGGTAACCATCGGAAACAAACAACAGTGGTAAATAATTAAACCATACATTGCATGATTGTGTTCGCAGGACAAATTGACCGCAAATACGTACTTCCGTTTTTTTGTTGGTAGTACTGTGGCTACAGTGAAGAATACATGATACTAGCATCCGTTAAATGTCGTGGTTGCTAAATCAGATGACGATCATTTGATAAGTGGTAAATATCGTTAACAGAAATTTGTTGTGGTGTCACTCTGTTTATTCGAAAAGTATTATCATATACAATAAATTAGTAGTTGGAGATTTCAGTTATTAATGGAGAGTATTTTTTTAAATAGAATCTTTAGACTTTGGTCCAAATCTAGAAAATGAGAGAATGGTGATAAATGATTATCATGCGTTGTCTTAAAAACTGATTGTCCGAGTAGATTTTTGTTGTTGTAAAAAGGCGAAAATCATCTCGGTCATTATCGCCTTAAAAAAAAGAAGAAATGAACATAAAATAAAGAGAAATAACCCTCGAATACTCTAATAGCGTCAGGGTCGGAACTAAACAAGGCTTGGTCAAGATAGGCCTTATAGGAAAGATGAAAGAGTGGGATCTAACCCAAGACTACATGCAAAAAATGTGTAGTTCAAGCTAGAGTATCTCGGGATTTACAAGACCGTACTCAGTAAAATAGAGGGTGGAAGAATGAAGAAAAGATCATGAAAAAGACTTCTTACCCACGAATACTTTAATATGGCCAGGATCGGAAGAGAACAAAAGTTGGTTATGATAGACCTGGTAGTAAAGTAAAACAGAGCGATCTTATCCAAGACTTTATTTTAAAAAGTATAGATCCAGTTAGGAGCCCTCGTGATTGCCTCGTCCTTACTTCATTTTAGTGAGCCTGAGAGGAAAATCAATTACTTGAATATCTCCGTAGAATTTGTAAAACATCAATACCGATAGAGATAAATCTGCTTTTTTAAATTTTAAAAGCGTTAAACAATAATTTTAATTATTTGTGTTTTTTCTATGGTGAGTATATGCTACATAATTTAGCAAGAGTGTAAAAAAAACTTTATTACAGTATTAGGTGAACGCACCATAAAAAAATCAGAAATAATTTTGTACATGTATTTTAGCAAGATAAGTGGTAGTGGTATAATAAAAGTGATGCAAACTATAGGTTTATTTTCTCTTATAATGAAATCGTGTTAAAAATAGATTTCCAAATTTTAGCCGATTTTCGAGTTTTCTTGAGTTTAGAAATTGTTTTTGCTTTGCTTCTATCGTTAGAATGGTAGTGAACGGAATAACCGATTTATGATTTTTTACACAGGAGTGGTTTAATGTAATTAATTACAAGCTGGAATATTGAAATTTGAGATTACCTACAAATTTGGATTTTTCAAAATTATCGGTAACGATTTTGATTAAACTTCCTCGACATAGTCGCTTAGAGTCCAAACAAAACTTATTTTTCACTAGCGAAAAGATCAGAGAGAAGTTTGATAAATTTTGGGGAAATTCAAAATCTTTTTTTTTAGTTAAGCGGTTATTTTTATGTGGAGGTGTAGAAATTTTGTTCAATGTTTTTTCATCTTTTACCATTTTTTTTTTACCATAAGTAAAAGTAGTTTAGTTAGAGATATCGTAGAATTAACGTAGCCATAGATTTAAGATCGGTTTGATCGCAATTTTTTTATTTTGAACAAAATTAGTTAAGAACTAAAATCATCCTTGTCATATTTAAGTTAGAGTTTAAATTTTCTAGTTTCAGAGTAAAACACAGAGAAATGAGCATGATATATTTTTGTTGTGAATTGAAAGTACAATTTCAGATGTTAAAATAAACTGTTGATAAAGGAAGATTTGTTCAAATAGACTATGTATGAAAAATAATAATAATAATAATAAACATAAAATTGCTTCGAGATTTGGTCAAAGAATGCTAAAATACCAAATTGAAAACAACTGTTTGCAAGTTGATTACAAGATTACAATCCAGCCTTGTGCGATTAAGAAAAATATATAACCTGCATAATCTATTTTGCAACAGGATAAACTTGCTACTAATTAATTAGTAAATGTTGGTAGGGAAGTTTGAATATTTAGATCAATACATAGCCTAAATTACTCATATTATATCTGTACTATTAAATATTAAATTTGTACTAAATATAGCTTGAGCTAAGAAATTTAACCACGATTATTGTTTAGAAACAACCATGGGTTAAGAAATAATCTCGGATATGATAATTATCGGCTCCGCAAGACAATTCTTTAACTCAATTTTAAATTGACAATAAAAATTTAATCTAGGATTAGCATTAATCCCTGTCTGAAACCATCGCTAGTGTCTAAGGGATGTTTAAAATACTGATAATTTGTTGCGAGTCTCTCGAGCCACGCGCGTGCGCAGTATTACTTTATTTCATTAGCTTTGGGCTAATTAATACGTTAGAAACTGTTACATCAAACAGAAAATCTAAAAACCGTTAATTGCTTCGGAATGGACGTCACGTTTCCTAGCTTTACATTAGCCACAAATGAGCTTTTTGTCAACCCCGAGGAAGGAATGATGAGACAAAAGTGGGAAGATTGTTTCTAGGATCTTGAGAATGTTAAATTAACAGTTTTTGAGCATGAATGTTAAATTAATTCATTTGTTTAGCTGTAACGCGAAGTGAATGTTGGATGAGGAAGTTTGGGAATCTTGGAAGCCTATTTTAACGAATCTGTTGGCGGGATCCATGTAAGACTCAACACTGTAAATTAAAATAAACAGTACAAATTCTGTAAAACCACTCAGCACACCTCGGAACCTGCTTTGATAATTAATTAGAAGAATAATGATTATTTAATTAATTACTAAACTACGAATTACACTAGACACATTTAAAGCCTAGTTCTACCCCAGTTAATCCCTTTGCGCCTAACCCGTACAAGTAGGACGTCTTCACAAAGAGATTGTGGAAAACCAAAGACGCCACGAACCTCTTGGAAAATTACTCCAACATTTTTAATATGAATTACCAAACTAAAATTTAGGTAGGACTAAAGTGCAGTCATGGATTTGACACCATTCACGGGAACATTTTTGTGGAAGATGATTATCTGCTTCGTTGTACATCGGAGAAAACTGGAGACTGGCTGATCCTTTTCCCGCATCCCCGATGAAGGGATCACGTTACATACCGTAGTATACACCGACAGAGATATTTGTCACGGAATAAGTTAAGTATGGATTGTGTCATAGCCTACTAGTATAAGCAGTACTCTTGTGACTGCCAATCGCCGAACAACTCGCAGAATGGGCACAGCGGTCGATATCTCACTGCACTCCCTAAGGAAGGTTGAGATTCATTCGTCATGATATCGGTGTCTTCAACAACTTCAGTTGTGTTTCTGGTAGATATTAAGGGTTGTGTCGGTGTGTACGATAACAGTTGTAGTAAGCCCTTGTCATGGATCAAACATGTCACGGTAGTTAGAAAATAACTAGTAAGTACGTAAGATATTACATCATGCAACCTTGTTTTTTTAAAGTTTTGACACATTTATTTTGATGAAAACTCCAATGTATAATTTGTTGCCAACAAAAAATCATTATGTCAATATTGGCGGTTTTCAAATACTTTACTTATGCAATGTTTTCATTCAACCAGATCTAAATTTCATAAACTAATATTGATCATTTCAAAAGCGTGTTTTCTACAAAGGATACTTTCGATGTTTATGAATTCATTTCCACCTATTGTTGAACAACCTATAAGTTGTTGTCTGTAAGGATAGCCACTAAGTGGTGGTCTGTACAGGATATCCACTAAGTTGTGGTCTGTAAGGATAATCACTAAGTGGTGGTCTGTACAGGATATCCACTAAGTGGTTGTCTGTATAGGATAACCACTAAGTGGTGGTCTGTACAGGATATTCACTAAGTGGTTGTCATTATAGGATATCCACTAAGTGGTGGTCTGTATAGGATATCCACTAAGTGGTGGTCTGTACAGGATATCCACTAAGTGGTTGTCTGTATAGGATAACCACTAAGTGGTGGTCTGTACAGGATATACACTAAGTGGTTGTCAGTATAGGATATCCACTAAGTGGTGGTCTGTATAGGATATCCACTAAGTGGTGGTCTGTACAGGATATTCACTAAGTGTTTGTCAGTATAGGATAGCCACTAAGTGGTGGTCTGTACAGGATATCCACTAAGTTGTGGTCTGTAAGGATAATCACTAAGTGGTGGTCTGTACAGGATATCCACTAAGTGGTTGTCTGTATAGGATAACCACTAAGTGGTGGTCTGTACAGGATATTCACTAAGTGGTTGTCATTATAGGATATCCACTAAGTGGTGGTCTGTATAGGATATCCACTAAGTGGTGGTCTGTACAGGATATCCACTAAGTGGTTGTCTGTATAGGATAACCACTAAGTGGTGGTCTGTACAGAATATACACTAAGTGGTTGTCAGTATAGGATATCCACTAAGTGGTGGTCTGTATAGGATATCCACTAAGTGGTGGTCTGTATAGGATATCCACTAAGTGGTGGTCTGTACAGGATATCCACTAAGTGGTGGTCTGTATAGGATAACCACTAAGTGGTGGTCTGTACAGGATATCCACTAAGTGGTGGTCTGTATAGGATAACCACTAAGTGGTGGTCTGTACAGGATATACACTAAGTGGTTGTCAGTATAGGATATCCACTAAGTGGTGGTCTGTATAGGATATCCACTAAGTGGTGGTCTGTACAGGATATCCACTAAGTGGTGGTCTGTACAGGATATCCACTAAGTGGTGGTCTGTATAGGATAACCACTAAGTGGTGGTCTGTACAGGATATCCACTAAGTGGTTGTCAGTATAGGATATCCACTAAGTGGTGGTTTGTATAGGATATCCACTAAGTGGTGGTCTGTACAGGATATCCACTAAGTACGTTTCTTACAAATTAGAAAATATTTAGCCCTGTTAGTGATGAACGATATCATATCTTGTTTGTGAAAAAAACTTCCATAGACGAAAAACGAAAGAAACCTTTTGATTTATTTTGAAGTCTAGAATCACTTCTCTGTTTGGTATCCTACTTACCTGACTTCATGTAAATTAAGTCGAGAATTTCAGTGATCATCAAATACCATTCAATGAAATTAACATCATATCACATCAGAGAATTATTTACGTGCCGAGTTTTAGGTCTTTCATTCCGACTATATTATCCTATTTCTAATTTGTATTTCTACTGGATAATTTTGCTCAACTTGGCGGGAAATTTAATGGACCACTTTTTGTAATTTCCCTGGATTTAATATGTCAGTTTAGTCCAACTATTGATAATAAACTAGTTTCAGTTAAACTTAAGCCTAGATACTCATTCATGAATCGTTGCTGTCCGTAACCAAATAATGAATCATCACCTGTAATAAGCAGCTTGTAACTCTGTACCTGTACCACAATAACCTTGACTGTTCAGGCACAATCTTAGAGTGTCACAATATAACATGCATAGTTAGCTTATATTATATAAATATATACTTTTAATCTAATTATGAGATAGGCTTTGTCTTAATGAGACTCATAACCATTGGAGCGGATTAACTACAGTTGTAAACAACCTTGAGCGAACTATTATCTTTACATGAAACATGTGCCTTATTAGGAAACCTGACATTGTCCTTTGGTGTTATCATTTAATATTCATACATATTTCGTTTTCGTTAAGGAATATAATATACTCTTATTGTCCACAAACATATGATTGTATTTGTTATAAAACATGTATGTTAAGTCGTTTATGTTTGAATTCTTTAATAATGTCTTCAATTTGTAAACAGTATTTTAGGAAATAGTTTATGTTTTCAGTATTTGGAGTTTAATAACTTAAGTCTAATACGAGCTTAGGGTTTAAAAAAAAACACAAATATACGTTTAATTAAAATCGGCGAAACAAAAAGTACAAATATAAAGTTAATTTTTAGAGATCTATAACGTACAAACATGAATTTCGAAAATCGGATTATCTCAAGGTCATTAGTTACTACGAGCTTCAACTTAACTTTTAACCTAAACTTTAATTTGTGACCTAACCAATTGTAAATTTACTTAACAGTTTTTAATAAACTTTTACGTGATATCCCACCCGTCAATAAACCTAAACATTTCTAGTCAATCTCACAAGTTCGTGAGATAATATCTCACATTTTTAATGTTTGTTCGTAAAAGTGTCGGGTATATACAACAGATAAACAAGGATGTGTATAACCTCAGAAAAAGTTTTATTTTTTTTTTTATGTTGTTTATAAACAATCATCATTAAATAGAAAATATTTAAACGTATTAATGAGAGTTGACAATGTGAATAATCAAAACAGCGATATAGATGCTGTTCTTTCTTGACCTCCATGATTCGAAAGTAAAACGTTTTCATATTTTGTTCTCTTCTTGTAGAAATTTGGATAAACATTTAAATAGCTTTGATAAATTTTACAATATTTCCCGTTAACTAATGATTGTTGGAGTCTTTATTTATTTATAAAATATACTACAAAGTATTTTGTGCCCGATATTTGTACAATTTTCCGATAGGTCATATAATTTGATCGACCATTTTTATAACAACGCCTCAGCTGTATTCGAAAACACGTTTTAAATAAACATCTGGAAATTAAAAATCACCATTGACCTGTTTATAATTCTTTCTTTCAGAGCAATTTTATATTCTAAACATCATTTAAAAAATGGCTTGAATTTTCTTTGTTAGTATCTTGGCCTTGAATAACCTAGATTTTATAGGCTTCGCAAGATTTAATTAAAAAATACTACAAAAATATTCAGATTTAAGTACATACCGAAAACTATCCAGACAATTTGTTTTATTATTCAGAAATGAAACCTAATAACATTGTTTTTTATTGGTTGGTCTTTCTTTGAAGAATAAATCAAAAAGTTATTTATGTCCATGCTAAGATGAAATAAACGTCATACTAACCTAAAAGCGTTCCTCTTAAAATGTATGGTATCATATAGCCTTATGGTATATTTATGAAGTTGTTGTATTACTATCTTTTTATAATTTCAAATAATTTAAAGTTTATACTTTAAATGATCTGTAAATTATAATTATAAGTGAATTATATAGGTTATGTTGCAATTAAGTAATTTCAAGCATGTTACATCTGTTTACTTTGAGAAAGCTTATGTTATGGATCTCTACAGGTTGTTTAAGCTCAAGTTGATTGACTTTGCATAAGTAATGAATAGTCAATAAGTTTTTATCCAGATCCGACTAAAATAGGACTACGAAATGTTCACAAAGTTTTTTTTTCAACTTTCCAATTGATAGTAAGACAAGTTGAGGACGTGTTCGGGTTCTTTTCAATTTCGAACTTTATTGTTGTAGATCAGACCCTTAAAGTGAAACATGCCATTTTGTTCCTTTTTTAAATCGCAGTAAGGGATTTTATAATTTTGAAATTATTTCGAAAGTTTGGGGATTGAGCACAATTGAACCCAAAATAAAAAATAGAACATCTAAAAAATATTTATAAATTTTATAACAAATTGCTTAAATCAACAAGTTCAAAATTTTGAAATTACCTTGATAATAAATAATTATATATTTAATTAAACACGACATATAATTGAGTAGGCGAAGTAAGGTTGTCGCAATGAATTCAACTTAATATGATCTAAAAAATTATATAAACAAATGAACATATCAAATATTTGGGAATTCATTTTTTTTAATGGCTAGTTCGTAAATTGATTCACTGCTTATTTGAATTTCAACGTCCACTATATATTTGCTCTCAAGATTATAAAATTATATGTCACGGGTTGAATTGCCAAGTACACTCCTACGTGTTATTTATTTCTATGAAAGTAAGGATTTACGAGTCTCATTACGTGAGATTTCAAAGGTGGGTTTTAACGATACCGTTTTCGAACACAATATTCGAACTAGACACATAAATGGCTAAAGATTAAGGGTATTTGAAAAATTTATAAAATACAGATCTTTTTAATTTGGAAAACTCGTTTTGAGTATTTTAATTAATTGTATAACAAGAAGAAAGGGAAAAAAATACATTATGTTTCGGTTTAGTTTAAAATGAATTATTTGTTAAAACATTTTTGTAATAAATCTTGTTTTTACTTGGTTTTAAAGTAAACAAAAATATTATATATTTTCTTATATAAAAAAAAATTAAATTCTGAAGTCGTATTGGTATTTATGAAAATCATTTTATATCAACAGCATAAAATTTTCTGATTTTTACATTTTATAACAGAAATAAGTTTTTTGTTGTTAATTTACAACACTAAATCGAATGTATGCAGTTGGAACATTTATTAATTACAAATTTTGATCAAAACATTTTTTCTCTAGTTAGAGAATTAGCAATGTAAATTAACAGTGCACTAATTATTTCACACACTCGTACATAATTGACGCTAACGAATTTGAAAATTTTTGGTAATATACGATTAGGGCTTCAACAAAAATTATTGGTCCAATTTGGAATCATGAGTTACGGCCGTTTATAAAATCCTTAGCGGCTATATTTTAAAAATGTTTGATCAAATTAATAGACTTTTTTACTTTGAGTTTTGGTATTATATCCCTTTCCCTCAAATATGAAGTTATTAAAAATAATAATAATTTTTAAATTGTTTTTCCTTGAGATATGGTCACTCGTTCAGGCTGTAGAACACTGCACAGATGGCAATCGGACATCATTTCAAAAAAAATAAAGGTTTTTGAAATCAGAATATCTCGATTACATCAAAACGGTTATTTCTAGATAAACTATGTTAAAAATTAAACATACATGAAGCAAAGCTGATACCCTGACGTCATAGCGTGCGGTTGGTTTTTTACTGGAAAACTGGTTATTTGATAAAACAACGAACTGCACTATCGTGTGCTGTAGTATTAAATTTTTAAAAGAGGCTTTTGATGGGGAGGGGAAGGGTGACAGACTCTCTTCGTTTCTCGATCTTCCGGAAATTCGTTTCAAGAACAGCCATTATGCAATTTATTGACCTTTAACTTGATTTAATAACTTATTAATCGAATATTAAAACTAAGCGTAAATGTTAAGTTTTACTGAAATCCAATCTAAATTTCGTCTACTTCAACGATTATTACTGATGTACTTACAATTTATTCGTAAAAACTTGGTGTTTTTTTTTTTTTTTTTTTTTTTTTTTTTTTTTTTTTTTTTTATATAAAAACTAGTGAGGATAGGAATGAAAATTTTATAGTTTCGTGTATTTCCACAAGCAATATTGCAATACATGACATTTGAATTAATTAAAAATTAATTGAAAATATTTTTAAAAACAAGGTTTTAAAATATTTATTTAAAGTACAGGAGACTTTCTTCAAATAAACTAATTTTATATTTAATTGTTTCAAGATGTTAGATGATAGTGGGGTCATCCATATCCAGACAATCTGTATTCACATATTTGCGCACAAATGCATGTAATTTTCTGTTGAAGTTTTTAATTTTAAAAACGTAAAATTTATTGATGCGGAATAACAACAGCGACATGTAGTTATTTAAAATATATACAATTAAAAGTCAAAAGTAATTAATATCAAACAGGTCCTCGTCACATCTCCATAGCAACAAGTGACGTCACTCACTAACTACAGTAATGTGTCTCACTTTTATCATTTAGTTCGGTGTAATAGTTAGTTCTTACCCAGCAAATGCCACATTGGGTTCGTATGGTAGAACATTCAGATATGTGATGCGTTAAAAAATTGATGTTAGGTTTTTGCGGAACAACAGTTTCGATGTCCCCCAGAGTCACAAAAACGGTTTTGGGATATTCATCTCTCTGTTGTCCATAGAGCTGATACACATTTACCTTCTTTAGTTTCTGGGCATATTTTGGTCATATTCCGAGGTTGTCGTACTTATAAATAAATATTGAGCTTGATTTGTGAGATGATATATACTTGATAGACTGAAAACTGAACGCAAATAGTACGTTTATTAATTCAAACACGTTTCATCGACAAAGTCGCCATCGTATCAACCAAGCAGTATCCTAGTACAACCAGGCAGTATCCTAGTACAACCAGGCAGTATCCTAGTACAACCAGGCAGTATCCTGGTACAACCAGGCAGTATCCTAGTACAACCAGGCAGTATCCTAGTACAACCAGGCAGTGTCCTAGTACAACCAGGCAGTATCCTAGTACAACCAGGCAGTATCCTAGTACAACCAGGCAGTATCCTAGTACAACCAGGCAGTGTCCTAGTACAACCAGGCAGTACCCTGGTACAACCAGGCAGTATCCTAGTACAACCAGGCAGTATCCTAGTACAACCAGGCAGTGTCCTAGTACAACCAGGCAGTATCCTGGTACAACCAGGCAGTATCCTAGTACAACCAGGCAGTATCCTAGTACAACCAGGCAGTGTCCTAGTACAACCAGGCAGTATCCTAGTACAACCAGGCAGTATCCTGGTACAACCAGGCAGTATCCTAGTACAACCAGGCAGTATCCTAGTACAACCAGGCAGTGTCCTAGTACAACCAGGCAGTATCCTAGTACAACCAGGCAGTATCCTAGTACAACCAGGCAGTATCCTAGTACAACCAGGCAGTGTCCTAGTACAACCAGGCAGTATCCTAGTACAACCAGGCAGTATCCTAGTACAACCAGGCAGTATCCTAGTACAACCAGGCAGTATCCTAGTACAACCAGGCAGTATCCTGGTACAACCAGGCAGAATCTAGGTACAACCAAGCAGTACCCTGGTACAACCAAGCAGTTTCCTAGTACAACCAGGCAGTATCCAGGTACAACCAAGCAGTTTCCTAGTACAACCAGGCAGTACCCTGGTACAACCAAGCAGTTTCCTAGTACAACCAGGCAGTATCCTGGTACAACCAATCAGTTTCCTAGTACAACCAGGCAGTATCCTAGTACAACCAGGCAGTATCCTAGTACAACCCGGCAGTATCCTGGTACAACCAGGCAGTATCCTAGTACAACCAGGCAGTATCCTAGCACAACCAAGCAGGTTCCTAGTACAACCAAGCAGTTTCCTAGTACAACCAGGCAGTATCCTAGTACAACCATGCAGTATCCTGGTACAACCAGGCAGTATCCTGGTACAACCAAGCATTTTCCTAGTACAACCAGGCAGTATCCTGGTACAACCAAGCAGTTTCCTAGTACAACCAGGCAGTATCCTGGTACAACCAAGCAGTTTCCTAGTACAACCAGGCAGTATCCTAGTTCAACCAGGCAGTATCCTAGTACAACCTCTCGGTATCCTAGTACAACCATGCATCATTCTAGTACAACCAGGCAGTATCCGAGTACAAGTACGCAATATCGTAGTACAACATCTAATCGTAGTACAACTATAAAATACCCTACTACCATATCAATTCCTAGCTCATATTTTGGTCATATTCCGAGGTGTCGTACTTATAAATAAATATTGAGTTTGACTTGTAAGATGGTATATACTTGAGAGACTGAAAATTCAACGCTAATAGTACGTTTATTAACTCAAACACGTTTCAGCGACAAAGTCGCCATCCTCAGTGATGTACGAGCTACAATAATTAAACAAACTATAACTGACGATGGCGACTGTGTTGTTGAATCGCGTTTCACATAATTTGTGTTAATTTATATCAAATATCTCAAGTTATTTAAATATTTTTGTTGGAAATAAATCAAAATTTGGAAGTAGCTGCCATACGACTAGAATACAAAAATTTAATTATCTAAAATTGATCAAGGTTTTCTAAAGGAAACATCTTGTTCGTCGTCTTTTCAAAAATGGAGGTTGTTTCGTTATCAGTAAACAAAAAAAGGCTATTTTTATCTATAAATAGCCTAAAAACCCATACACTTATAAGAAAACTCGTGCTGTTTTACAAGGCATAATTAGTCAAAATCGGTTCTACATATTTCGATAGAGTTTTCGTAAAATATTAACAATAACGATCTCAATCAGAGTGCCAAATTACTGGTAAAAAATAATTTGCAAAAAGCGAAATCGAATCTAGATCGCCGACATTAAGACTTGATTTACTGTAGGCCTATATACGATTTGCTTTACTACTGTATATACGATTTATACAGTTCTTCGCAATTTTGATCTCGGTTGGTAGAGCTGTATGAGAAAGTTTGTGTAGAGTTTAATTTTGCTGATTTTCATGGTTCATGACTTGAAGAATGTTTATGAAAGGAAGTTCGGAGATGCTGCCCGTGTCGTTGCCATTTCATTAGTTGTGGTTTAGTGGGTATATACATCACCACTAAAAAATGCTCTGTTCTGTGCCCTTATATAACTATTGATATTCAGAAAAATCAAATGAGAAATTTTAAAATTGCAACTATTTTGAACGGAGTTTAATCCATATATTAACGTGCAACATTCTATAAAGGAGCAGTAATCCTGTAATGACAGCAACTCCACCATTTAAGACAAATAATGGAAGTGTTTGCTGAAATTATAGTTTTGTTTCCTGATTTTCCAAGAAATTTTGATATTTACGTTGTACATCTACGGTTATACACATATAAAATACACAAACGCACAATCGAAGTATTTCCGGTTACACGTTCTTTGGAACTTTTTTTGTATTTCTACACCTCAGTAGATCTGTATCATATTGGTTACCAGTTAAACAAATTTCCATCAGAAAATTTGACATTATAATGAACTCTTTTTACCATAATTTTATCTCTAAAATTAAGAAATATACCCCATTTATAGTATTTTGTATTTTTATATCTTGTAGAGATATTATTGCTTGGCATTTAAAAAACACACACTATGTATAAAGAAGTGAAGGTAGTTTTATTTTTCACTATTATGGCCGTCGCTCGTTTTTTGGCGGCAGAAAACCCCCTGCTGAAAAATCAGAAGTTCTCTGCTGGCTGGAGATTGCATCCACGTTGGTCGAAATCTGTCAGGATGCAGTCTCAGGCGATAATTAAATTACACGCAACGCAAGTTTAGTGTTGAATGATTTAGAGTTTTATTAATACAAATAATTATTTAGTTTACATATTGTTATTAGTTAAATCTATACAATTCAAAACTTTCCTTGCCAAAAAAGTCATGACGAATAATTTAGAATATTTATACGCCGAAAGTGGACTGACCTCGCGGAGCAGAATGTTCGCCGACCTTACTCGAGGCGGAATCAGTCCAAACCACTCAGTGCCTGTCCCCCCTCTCTTAGGGATCGCTAACTCAGCATCCGTTTATTACTTTATAGAAAATTACAATCTAGGTTCCCTTTTCAATAAATATCAATTATTAATTATATATTATACATGGTGGGCTCCTTGGCTGAGACACATTAGGGATGTATAAATTACCTTGTTGGCCTATTCGTAAACTTATTGAGAAAAAAAATCATTTAATGAAAAACATTTCTTACAGGAGTTTACTTATAAATTTACTTATCATAGCAACAAGTATAATAATTATTTATATATTATAGGCCCTATGCAGTATTATAGATAAATGTAGAACATTTTGAAAAGTGTTTTCCAATTGCTTCGCTCATATTTGATTAGGCCTAATGATGAACATCAGATGAATTAACTTAGAAATCGCGGTGTTATTATGAAATTGCTACTTGTAGTTAGTAATTGATTTGCTCTTAAAGACAATTTTTAGATTGCTACACAAAATGAAAGGAGTTATTTGGTGGTAGTTTAATGACAATTCAATTTAATTTTAGTTGTTATAAAAGGTTTCATCAAAGCACAATATTTTATTCGAATTTAATAGAAATGAATAATTAAGTACACAACCAAGAACTTTCTATCCTTATAGCAAAGAAGGTGTCGTTAACAAGTTAAATGTTGAGTCAGCAAAATAACCGCCAGTGCAAGTTGTGTATTTTGAATGTTTGCCCATTAGCAGATATCCCGTTGCCGCTGTGTCAACTGTAGGTAGGGTTACATGACTCTTTGCTGTCATGTATTTCATTTTTATACTTTCATTCCTTCTTTTCTATTCCATAACTGTTGTTTCTCTGACAGTAAAGTTGATAATGTGCTACTGTCAAATACAATCCTTAAAACATCTTTGTTAAAATGCTCTTTTTCAAACAACAATAATAAATTTATATAGTTTAACATATATTGGCAAAAATAAGCTATTACGATTTGTAAATATTCATAATTTTGGAAGTAGATTTCAGATTTAGTGTACGAACTTTGTATTTATCAGTATACCGAAAACCAAAACTATGTACATTTTTTAAAATGGCAGCCTTATAAAATTTTAAATATTTAATATCTAGAAAAGGGTTTTTTTCCAAACAAATTACAGAACAAAGTGTATTACTTTCATGAAGATTAATCTGAGGATATAATTATTTTTATTATACATTAAGTTAACAAAGTTATTGATAAAAAAGTGATTCTTGTTAATTGATTACGATATCCAGAAGTTTAAAATAACAGTTATCCTTTATATTATTATTATTATTGTGGGAATTACATGTTACGCCTTATGAATAAAGAAAGAGCTGTATTAGAGTGAATATTCGCAGTAAAATAAGATCTTCGATTTCCATTGGCAATTGTAATTCCATTAATTGTTCTACAGTAGATTATTATTTATGATATTTTTCTTTCTCAAAATCTTCACCCTAATACAAAAGTGTAACATGTAAGTCATCAATAATAACAATTTTATTAACTGGTCATGTACGTCTGGGTGTTGTAGTCAATTACCAAGAAATACTTTATTTATTATTATTGGTTATCGTCTGATCTATAATAAAGATTATGATATCATCATGTTAACCAAAAGCAATACATTTTATGTTGTGTAAAAGCAATCGATTTTGGGATATTTGACGTTAATAATTTTAAATGGCCGCCATTTTGAAAATGTACAAAACATAGTCTTAGTTTTTGGTATAAGCCTACTAGTAATTAAAAGGGTACATACCTTATATATCAGTACGTGCTATATTAAATTTGGTGTCAGCGTCTCATGGTTTTCACAAATTATAGGCCTAATATGGTTTTAAAAAAGCCATAGACAGGGAGCTTTTTCCGATGTTATAGGAACATTTTTTGGTTATTATTTACAAAAGCACTCCAATTTAGATATTTTTTTCTCGTTATTTTTGTACTACATGCGAGTCTTCATAAGAATATTAACATTTTTTGTGAGCCGTAAAGTTTTTCACTGAAAAAAAACCTAATTTTAATTTTTCTTAGTTAAGGTCATGTAAGGGAATTACGCGTTAAAATAGGTTTGTACGCGAATTGTTTTTACCAAGGTCAAGTAAGGTCTCTCTCTCTCTCTCTCTCTCCATCTCTCTCCCTCTCTCTCCCTCTCTCTCCCCCTCCCTCCCCCCCTCTCTCTCTCTCTCTCTCTCTCTCTCTTTCTCTCTCACTCTCTCTCTCTCTCTCTCTCTCTCTCTCTCTCTCTCTCTCTCTCTCTCTCTCTCTCTCTCTCTCTCTCTCTCTCTCTCTCTCTCTCTCTCTCTCTCTCTCTCTCTCTCTCTCTCTCTCTCTCTCTCTATATATATATATATATATATATATATATATATATATATATACTACGCGTAAAAAAACGTACACACGGTATAATTATTGGTCTTACCTTAGTATTTTGGCAGGTATAAACTCGCAAGGAAGAAGTGGTGAACTCTAATTTCACTTGGGTAATTTTAATAAAAATATTGACGAGGGGTATTTAGGAAAAGAAAGAAAGAAATTAATCGGAATAATTGTTGATTCGATAAGTTAGAGTTCTAACAAGGATCCTCTTTTGACAAATACTCCCTATTAGCAAGGTTCCTTTTTGCCGTTGAAGGCTGACATCATTGTTACAACTGAACATCCAAATATTGTGTGGAACATAGAACTCTTGTATTTCGGAATCATTTAAATTTCCGACATCGAACAAACGTAATTCGCATTGCTTTTTTAGTTAATTCAGTTAAATAATAAATCCAGTTCACACAGATTTCAAAATGGCGACAGTTTGAAATTGTTAATAAATATTTCTCTGCCTCTTTTGTGATTATTGCAATAATAATTTTTAAAGTGTGAAAGTCAGTGCCAAATTTTGTTTCTTAGATCTCAATACTTTTAAATATTTCATGAAAAAAAAAAAAAAAAAAAAATTAAACCTAAAATATATTTCTTATGGGCGAATAATAATTCTAGAAAACCAATAATAATTCTCTTTTTAACCAATTTGTAAACAAAATTGTTTGTGTATATTTTCTTTTCTTTTTTTTTTTTTTTTTTTAATAATTAGATTAAACTTTGTATTGCACAATTAGAAAGAAGGTGTTAGTAAAAGAGCGTAAAAATCGATCCCGGTTCTGGATTGCAGACAATGTATTTACAGTAGTGCCAAATCCTCTTGCCTGTTAGATATGTTAAAAAAATCTATAAAATTAAAACAAATACTGATTGTCATTTACTTACATTGAAATGCTAAAACATTAAAATTATTTTACTATATATACAAAAAAGTCGCGTCTGAAATACACCTAAATTACATTTTAAAATAAATTTTACTCTGAATAAGCTTTAGTAGAAAAAGCTAACAATATTATGCTGATTGCACTAGCACAGAAAATTCACTTTCTCAGTTAAGTTTTTTATTTACCTATTTCAAATGATGTAACTTACACTAGACTTTTATTCAACTTTGAAGTGTATTATTTTTAACAATTTTACTACCTTAAGTATATTAATTATATTGCTGCAAATAAAGCTTATGTCAATTTAGAGGATATATTAATGATAATATACAATTAAATCTATCATAGACAATCCCATATAAAATAAAATCTCGATGTGTTTACAACGAGATAAGATTTGTTTTATTATTTTACAGTTGGAAAATAACTAAGGTATTGGTATTGCTGTTGTTTCTTAGAGTTCTGAAATCATTTTTAACTTCGTTGTTATTATTTTTGTATGTTTTATGTCGAACTCTTTGCGATTGTTCAATGGTTATCTCAGCCCAGAAAAATGCTGTTCACGTGAAATTAGTACAAGTTTAATCACTGAAACAAAGAACAAATTTGAGGGTTTTTTTGCGTTTCTTGAAATGTGTTCGATTTTAATTTCAGGTCATGATTTTAGGAAGGGATGGCTTGAGATGCAGTTTTCAGAAAGGACCTTTTTTTGTCATTCATCCCTCAGTGTTGTATGGAGGGTAATATACTGGGTCCCCCATCCCATTGTACCGAACCCATAATATAATACTGCAAAGGGTAATCTTTATTTTAACTCTCATCTCAGGGCATTTCAAAATGGATAAATTTGTGGATTTTTGAAATCAGTTTATTCCTCTATTTATACGTAACATTCGTGGACATAAAAAACTCATCAAATTAAAGATAATAATAAAAACCAAAGCTAAGAAAAGTTTGCGTCATTATGCTCCAGAAAATTCCGAGAAAGCAGTTATCCGTCAAACATTTAAAAATTAACCTTAAATTGTCTTCAATAGTGAAATATTTAAATGAAAAATATTAGATATAATAAAACTCCAACACAAGATCTTACAAAAATTAGGTTTATTTTTAATAAACTAAACTATAACTTTATAGAGTTATATAATATAACTATATTATGAATTATTGTAGCTCATGTAGGCCTATCACTGAGGATGGCGACTTTATCGTTGAAACGCGTTTGATTAAGTGAACGTAATTTTTGTGAGATCTTGTGTTCGAGTTATATTCTATCTAATATTATCTCACAAGTCAAGCTTAATATTTATTTATGAAAAACATAGTTTCGAAAATATGATCATTTTATAGAAATTGTTGTTTGCCTATTTTTAGATATGCGATCATAAAATGTCGGTGCTTATGCTTCATTTAAAATTGTTAAGAAGTATCACACATTTTTGTTTAAATAACGAAGTAATACATTTTGTTTCCAATTTACACAGTCCAATTAAATTATTTGACCGTCCAATTTGAACCGTCACGGTTCAAAGTTCGCTCTGGGACATTCCGTCTTCATCTTGTTCCTTTGTTTTCGCGGAAATCGTTATAAATCGCGTTCTAGCCATGTTATGTGGTTTTTGACTAGAGTTTCTTGTCCTCGTGATCTTTTTTCTTGATAATCTTGATTCGAAACGGTAGACCACTTAGAACGGGCTTACATCTCGCCTGATATTTTGTGAAAATTGGCTCTGAAAAGTTTTACATTTTCCCACCTATAATGACGAAATTCACTCATCATATAGTCCTTATTATATTATGTCCATGACCGGAACGACGAACTCCAAAGTAGTTTTGTTTTAAGGATTTCACACCTCCAAACGTAGTTTTTAAACACTAAGCTATTCCGTGCATTTTGCCAACATTTTTACCTGGGCTTTTACATTTCTATTTATCACACAGTCCAATACATTTTGTTTCAGTTATTCGGGTTACATTAACTTAATATTTTATGAAAATTGTCAGGATTTGCGACAATTGAATATCTGATCTGTGGATAGGTAGCCTGAAATGTTAAAATACTCAAAATTAGACAAACGTTTCGTAGATATAACCGATGTAATTGCATATCAAAATTTTACATAATTGGTCTGCGCATCGTTTTGACTGGTGTTAGGTCGGAGACCCTCAAAACAAATATAGCCTACGGAGCAGTTTTACATAGATTCCCCCTCCCCATCTTGATAATTCACGTATACTATATGCACGTTAATTTAGGAAAAATTCTACACAAAAAACAGATTAATCATACAACGCATTCTGGAAGTTTGTTTGTGACTTATTGTAATTTGTACAATCTGACTTGGCGGAAACATTGCGTCAAACAGAGAATATCAATTTGCACGGATGTCAAGCAGTAATGAAGGGTGTGGGCTTGCTAACTATAGTATGTTTAGAGTAGGATGAAATTTTATGTTTCTTGGAAGCCGCCGATTTCACATTTTGCAATGACATCTTGACAGAAAAATATTTCGGGAAACCCGTATGGCGTAGAACATTGACGTAATTTTGCTGATTCAATTTTCTGGTGCTACAAGAGCAATATGTTTTAGCTTTATTTAAAGTGTTATTCCCATTTATATTTTGATACAAATGTTTAATAGTTGCAGACTTGTCTAAAAAGAAATCCTTGAATAACAATAATTAGGTTTGGAAGTCTAAACATTTGTTGCAATTTTAATGTGAATTTCAGCTGAATTTTAATGTGGTTTCTTAATGCCATTAATAACGACCTGTAGTTGTGTTTTACAAATTTGAATTTTAAATATTTTAACCAAAGATGGAGGTTATTTTCAACGTACCAACGAACGAGGATCACATAGGGACTCTTCATCATTTGTTTCAGATATTTTCTTGTCCAACATTTGTTCTCTTCCGACGTTGACGCTATTGGAACATTCGAGGGTTAGTTGTATTTATTTTAGACGTCTTTTATTTTTATGTTCTTATCTTTCATAAGGCGATAGGCTAATAACCGAGAGGTTTTTCGCCTTTAAACAACAAGGAAAAAATCACGTCCTGGTTATTTTTGTCTAGTTCAATCCTTGAACGGTTGAAACGATTTTCGTTCAATTATCCATATTCTATTTCTTATGATGTAGTTCTTAGGCAGCCCCTACATACGCCAATGTTATTTTCACAGTTGGATTTATATAGGAGCTGTAAAGCTATAAGATTTAAAATTCCCAAATTTTTTCGGGAAGAATCACACACCCCCTTCTACTTTATTGTCTGATTTTTGAACTATGATACGTTGGCAAGACATGATATATAAAATTTGGTTTGGTTTACTTTTGAAAAAAGGCCTAAAACAATTTTAAAGATAGTAATGAGGCCGCTTTTCCTGACACGTTAAAATTTTTAAATTATTACCCATTTACATCGTATTTTCTTTTAATAGAATTACATCTTTAATATAATTTACTAGACATGTTTCTCTTTTACGTAATGCCTTCTTTACAAATCTTATTAAGTTTACTAATTTCCATTAATTTAAGTTATTTTAATGCAATAAATTGCACGTGGGATTCGTCATTAATTGCATAATAATAATAATAATGCTTCACAGTCATGATTCTCACATCACTGGAACAAAGTAAAGATATCCTACACACACTTTGTACACTCTAAACCCACGTATATCCTGTTGCCAGTACTAATAGCGAGTTTATTCCAGTGGATTGCTTGACTTGGGTCACAGAGATCAGTAGGCCTAGTCGCCACCTGTTGATTGATATTCCTGGCCTATAACAAAACTGACCTATGCTAAGTGGGGTTATTTTATTTATCATATCAACTGATATGTAAACAAACATTTTAAATGTTAAAAAAAGTTAAAGTGTTGGGTTTTCTGTTGCTGCTGTCATTTATTTTGCGATCTTTTTTGTGTGCTATATTGATGTTTTATGAATTTAATTCACGGAGAGAAGTATTCAAACATAAAGCCAAATGCTGAGCAATCACACACTATAAAAAAAAGTCTGTATGAAGTAACCTGTCTCCTGACCCTCCAGCTACCTGGGACAGGCCCGGGCCATTCACCGGCACTCGGCGTCGCCCGCAGTTGTTTACCTAATTAGTCGCCTATAAGCTTCCCCACTAGCTTAAGTAACTTTTTTACCTAAATCATAATTTCCGAAATGTTATCAAATATTTGAAAAGTACATAAAAAAATAAGATCAACGATACTAAACAAGGTATACAATGATACTTTTTATTATTAAAAGCTTTAAACAGACTACTTCTATATTTCTTATTCCCTCTATAATCTATTGTTTGTTTTTTATCAAATTTGCCCTTGTTTAGTATCGTTGATCTTATTTTTTTATGTACTTCTCAAATTTTTGATAAAATTTCGGAAATTAAGATTCGGCTAAAAAAGTTACTTAAGCTAGTGGAGAAACTAAAAGGTGACTATTTAGGAAAACAGCTGTGGATGTCGCAGAGTGCAAGTGAATGACCTGGGCCTGTCCCAGGTAGTCGAAGGTTCAGGAGACAGGTTACTTCATACAGACTATAATCAGATCGTTAGAGAATGTCATAACTAGAATATTTTTGAAACTAGCTGTGAGTCGAGTTGGTAAGTCAAAGTTTGGGGGAACCCACCCATATTTAGAGAACTGCAAGAAACTAAAACTTTGTACACATGTGTCAGAGGAAATTGGCTTTTACATTTTTTAATTTTTGGCTCCTATCTTGAAACTAACTTTAAAATTTAAAATAGAAAGAGGTGAACATAGTTTTTTACTGGCTTTTAATTGCTGTAATACTTTTTTAACTATATCTATTTGTCCTCAAGTCATCGGCGGTTGTCCAAGTTGGATAAAACACTTGAAACACACTAAAGCAGTTAGGAATACAAGTTAAAATTAATTTTCTATTTCAGAAGTGTTCAGTGTTGTAAATTAACAACTCATCTAATAAAAATATCAAGGAAATTGGACAAAATATTGTGATAAATGTCAGTGAGAAAACCCAGCCCTGTTTCTACTCATTATCGTGAATTATTGTAGTTGAAACTATACTGAAGTGTGTAACTGCGGGAAATAAATGTAGTCATGGATTTTGCAGACGAAATCTTGGATATACATTGTAGTCTTTAAGAAAACTAAACGATCCTTCCTCCAACCCACATTCCATTCCTCCAGAGAAAAGTGGGGGGGGGGGGGTAGGTTTCATCCGTTAATTCTGTAAACATGCATGGTATCAATACATGCCAAGACTTTACATATTTTATAACGTACAATTATTTAGAATTTGGTTTAAAAAAAAAATTTCTACGATAAAACTTGACCAAAAAATGATTCAAGTTAGTACTTTCTACTCTTTTAATTTCTTTTATTTAATTACACCAGAAATATGAATCTAATTAAAAATATCACGATATCATTTTTGTAGAACATAAAATCGTGTATAATTTCTAATACATTGTTTTTTACTACTTAAATTCACCCCTGTTTTAAAACGATCAAAAGTTTTTTTTTTTAATAGTGCAATTTTAATAGCAAATTGCTCGGTTTTTCATTTGAGTCTATAGGTACGTTAGCCTATAGAGATTGAACCCAAAAAAATGAGCTTTACTAAAATTTATTTTGTACATTAAAAATTATAGTGATACAAAGGTTTGAAAAAAATAGGCAAAAACCCTAGTTTTTTGTAATTAAATAGAGATCTTTAGATGTTGCGATGATAAATCGCGAAATACTTCATCAATCTAAAATCATCAAGATATTATTTTCTAGAAAATTAAATTAGATACAATTTCCTTTTTTAAAATTTTGTTAGTAATGAAAACGAACAAAGCCAAGGTTTGAAATTCTAAAGATTTGTGTATGAAACACGTGCTTTTCTTACTAATAATAGAAAACTACGTATTTTACTACAATTGTATACTTTTTGTATAGAGTGTACTGTTATCTAAAAATTCCTTTTGCAGTCAGATGTATGTAAATATGGCAGCTTGGTTATATATTTCCTTTCTCCTATAATATATTAACTTGACATGAAACGTGTACAATGATATGAGTTTCTTTTGGTGTTTTCCCCCCTGAATCAGTTTATTTCGTCCACGTTGACCTAGGTATCAATTTACGAGTAAAGTAGAGGGTTTTGTTGTGTTGTTTAAACGTAAAAAAACCTTCCGGTCATCATCGCTTTAATGTGAAGAAAAGATCACACAATAAAGACGCATTAGCCCTCTAACACTGTAATAGCGTTAAGGTCGAAAGACAACAAAAGTTGCTTAGGAGAGAGCTCTTATGAAAGATGAAAAAGAGCGATGTAACGCAAGAGTAGATGACGAAAGCTGTAGATACAGCTAAGTATCTCGGGATTGCCGAGCCCCTGAGGGGAGTGACGTTGGTTTTATAAGATTTATTAAAACATCTAAAAAGCGACTTTTACTACAGAACTATTAGTTTATGACACAAATAAACTTATTGGTAATAGGCCTATACCCTTCAGCGTATAGGATTAGTCGCGGCTTATAAATTAGGCTTGGTTTAACTACATCAAACCTTTTAGTTTAAACAAACAGAGACAATCTCATACACATTGACTGCATGTACACAGTATTTAACTTTCCCACTTGAAAATATGCGTCTCATTGGTCGAGTAATCTAAGCTTCTGGATTGAGCTCCGGTTTTCTCTCTCCGATATAAACGCAGTAAAAAAAAGGGAATAAAATAACGTACCTACATACATTTAGATTTCAACTAAACTTGCGGGGCAGAACCGCTGACACATCTTCCTTTTCGTGGAAATCTACACTATTACCGTAATATAACACCAGACGATAAATTTTTAATTCAAGCAATAATAAAAACTGCCAACAGAAGCATCAGTTTATTTGCAGCTGAATTCAAAGTCTGAATAAATTGTTTAAATTTAATACAAAAGACTCATTATGTGAGTTGGCGCACAGACACACGGATTGGCAAAGTTACCTACTCACAGATGTATGCCAAGTGTCATTACTCTACCAACAACGTTTATTATTATTACAACCTATAGATGACTCGTGACACGTGTTCACTGCAATTATTACAAGTTAAAACATTGGTCGTTATAAAGCGACTGGTTTGGGAAGTAGTAGCCAGTTATCCATTAACGTTATTTATATTGTTTACACTGATGACCGACGGTACTTGATAGAATTCCATTTTAACAAATAAAACACACTATTTCTTTTGTAAAATTCTATAATTTATTTGGTCTAGCCGACCATGGTTTCGCCAGTTACGGCATTGACGAGGCTCTTACAAGACTAAATACAAAGCACACCATAACTATTATAAAAGGTTGAGAAAGGCAGGAAATTCCCGTTAACAAACAAAGCACAAAGACCAGGGGGAAAAACCCCACAGGTCATTCACACAGGTATTAACCAACCTTGAATAGAGGTTGAAGTAAAGGAGAAAATGACAAAAATTCCGTTTGGTCATTTAAAACTAGATTATCATCATTACACAAAAGTCTCTTAATTTCTAAAATTTCCAAAACATTTAATTTTCTACTTTTTACGTTAACATGTAAAATTTCAAAATTAACATTAGAATAAAAATCTGTCAATGCATGATTTTTTAAATGGTTAGAAATCATTAGGTTATAATGATTCTAGTTTTTCTAACCATTTAAAAAATCATGCATTGACAGATTTTTATTCTAATGTTAATTTTGAAATTTTACATGTTAACGTAAAAAGTAGAAAATTAAATGTTTTGGAAATTTTAGAAATTAAGAGACTTTTGTGTAATGATGATAATCTAGTTTTAAATGACCAAACGGAATTTTTGTCATTTTCTCCTTTACTTCAACCTCTATTCAAGGTTGGTTAATACCTGTGTGAATGACCTGTGGGGTTTTCCCCTGGGTCTTTGTGCTTTGTTTGTTAACGGGATTTTCCTACCTTTTATAATAGTTATGTTGTGCTTTGTATTTAGTCTTGTAAGAGCCTCGTCAATGCCGTAACTGGCGAAACCATGGTCGGCTAGACCAAATAAATTATAGAATTTTACAAAAGAAATAGTGTGTTTTATTTGTTAACGTTATTTGCCTGCATACAAATTTAAACTGTAAAACTGTTAAAATATTTCATAACGCTGGTCAAGATTCATTTTAAATTTGAATTTCATAAAGAATTAAAAAAAATTGTTCGATAACTCGAAATTAGGGGACAATTCTCATAATACAAAGAATCAAAATCCAATATTTTCAAAATTAACTCAAACGATTTTGATAAAATATTGCTAGATCCTCAGGAGTTATATTTTCCATAAATGCCGATTCTGGTGTTATCAGTTAAGGAAATCATGTACAAGAGACACCATTGGTCAAAATGCGAATATCTGAAAATATCTCTATACAATTTTGCTAATGAAGATTTATAACCCAAATTATCCACAGCAAGAAAAATGAAATTACAAAATTCTGAAATAAAACTTGACATCCATTGTGTTTATTGCTCTTCCAAAATTACTCTCGAATCGTAAATTTCTTTTATTTACGGTTTCAGTTTTATACATGTTTCAATTTCACTAAATTTTGATAGATATTTTCCCCCGATTCTTAGAACTCAAATTTATACGACGCGGTATCCATATTTTAATGAAATTTGAAACCAAGAGGTTTTATTTAGGTATTTAGTGCCTACATTGTATACAAATTTGATCTATTTGGAGTCATTTTGAGAAAATCGGATTTTTGGTTTTATGGCAGTCCACTTAAAATTTTGAGTCTGTTTGGTTTTGTGTGTGAGAACGTTTGTATAATGAGAAAGCGCACACTGAGCCAAACACTTCAGGTAATGTAACATCAATCCAAAACCTTAGTCTATAGCGTATTTATTTAGCCTATAAGTAATGCATGACAAACCATAATTTTAAAACATTGGCTTGTTAAATAAAATCAGCATTTCCGCACAATAATCAACATTTCTCGACATGTCCTTTCCAGGATAAATTGGAATCAATAATAATCTGGACACGAAACTTCATAGCGCGACTATCCATATTGCAGAACACTACTATAAAGTTATATCAATTATAAGCATGATATATTTGTGTCTTCCTTTTAATAACAAAGTATCTGTTTTCTTTATATTATATAACATTGGTATATAAGTTTATAATTTCATAATATAAAGTTTAAATTTTGTTTATAACTTTGTTGTATTTTGTATCGTAAGAAGATTAAATTGATATAAATAGCCGCCTGTGATATATTGGAACATTTATGACGGTGCCCATGGTTCTTGTTAACAGATAACTTCTGAACCAGATATTTTGGAGTTATAAGTTTTACGTACAGTATAACTAATAAGTTTCGTTAGTCATTAGAGACTACATTTTAGTAAAATGTTATAAAAATTTTAATAATTAATTTTGAAAAGTCAGATATTGATATTGGGTTTTGTGTATGGATGTGTGAGAAAGTTTGTGCACTGATTATATAATTTAGAAACTCCTTGTTAATTTTTGTGAAGTCATCGTGTTTATAACTCAAGATTGTTTATTACACAGATGTTCCGTACTTCCAAATAATTTTTTTTTTTTCAGATTTCTTAGACCACAAAATGTAAAGCTCTATAAATATGTAAATATTTGTCAATAGGTAAGATCTGTCAATGCGTAAGATCTGTCAATAAGTAAGATCTGTCAGTAGGTAAGATCCTGTCAATACGTAAGATCTGTCAATACGAAAAGATCTGCCAACGTAAGATCTGTCAATACGAAAAGATCTGTCAATACGTAAGATCTGTCAATACGTAAATATTTGTCAATACGTAAGATCTGTCAATGCGTAAGATCTGTCAATAAGTAAGATCTGTCAGTAGGTAAGATCCTGTCAATACGTAAGATCTGTCAATACGAAAAGATCTGTCAATACGTAAGATCTGTCAATACGTAAATATTTTTCAATAGGTAAGATCTGTCAATGCGTAAGATCTGTCAATGCGTAAGATCTGTCAATAAGTAAGATCTGTCAGTACGTAAGATCTGTCAGTAGGTAAGATCCTGTCAATACGTAAGATCTGTCAATACGAAAAGATCTGTCAATACGTAAGATCTGTTAATACGTAAATATTTGTCAATAGGTAAGATCTGTCAATGCGTAAGATCTGTCAATGCGTAAGATCTGTCAATACGTAAGATCTGTCAATGCGTAAGATCTGTCAATACGTAAGATCTGTCAATAACTAAGATCTGTCAGTACGTAAGATCTGTCAGTAGGTAAGATCCTGTCAATACGTAAGATCTGTCAATACGAAAAGATCTGCCAACGTAAGATCTGTCAATACGAAAAGATCTGTCAATACGAAAAGATCTGCCAATACGTAAGATCTGTCAATACGTAAGATCTGTCAATACGTAAGTTCTGTCAGTAGGTAAGATCCTGTCAATACGTAAGATCTGTCAATACGAAAAGATCTGCCAACATAAGATCTGTCAATACGAAAAGATCTGTCAATGCGTAAGATCTGTCAATACGTAAGATCTGTCAATGCGTAAGATCTGTCAATACGTAAGATCTGTCAATAAGTAAGATCTGTCAGTACGTAAGATCTGTCAATACGTAAGATCTGTCAATACGTAAGATCTGTCAATACGTAAGATCTGTCAATACGTAAGATCTGTCAATACGTAAGTTCTGTCAGTAGGTAAGATCCTGTCAATACGTAAGATCTGTCAATACGAAAAGATCTGCCAACGTAAGATCTGTCAATACGAAAAGATCTGTCAATAAGTAAGATCTGTCAACACTTAAGATCTGTCAATACGTAAGATCTATCAATACGTAAGCTATGTCAATACGTAAGATCTGTCAATACATAAGATCTGCCAGTAGGTAAGATCTGTCAACACTTAAGATCTGTCAATAAGTAAGATCTGTCAATACGTAAGATCTGTCAATACGTAAGTTCTGTCAGTAGGTAAGATCCTGTCAATACGTAAGATCTGTCAATACGAAAAGATCTGCCAACGTAAGATCTGTCAATACGAAAAGATCTGTCAATAAGTAAGATCTGTCAACACTTAAGATCTGTCAATACGTAAGATCTATCAATACGTAAGCTATGTCAATACGTAAGATCTGTCAATACATAAGATCTGCCAGTAGGTAAGATCTGTCAACACTTAAGATCTGTCAATACGTAAGATCTGTCAGTAGGTAAGATCTGTCAATACGTAAGATCTGTCAATACGTAAGATCTGTCAATACGTAAGATCTGTCAACACTTAAGATCTGTCAATACGTAAGATCTGTCAATACGTAAGATCTGTCAGTAGGTAAGATCTGTCAACACTTAAGATCTGTCAATACGTAAGATCTGTCAATACGTAAGATCTGTCAATACGTAAGATCTATCAATACGTAAGCTATGTCAATACGTAAGCTATGTCAATACGTAAGCTATGTCAATTCGTAAGATCTGTCAATACGTAAGTTCTGTCAACACTTAAGATCTGTCAATACATAAGATCTATCAATACGTAAGCTATGTCAATACGTAAGCTATGTCAATACGTAAGATCTGTCAATACGTAAGATCTGTCAATACGTAAGATCTGTCAGTAGGTAAGATCTGTCAATACGAAAGATCTGTCAATACGTAAGATCTGTCAATACGTAAGATCTGTCAGTACGTAAGATCTGTCAACACGTAAGATCTGTCAGTACGTAAGATCTGTCAACACGTAAGATCTGTCAATACGTAAGTTCTGTCAATACGTAAGTTCTGTCAGTAGGTAAGATCTATCAATACGTAAGCTATGTCAATACGTAAGATCTGTCAATACGTAAGATCTATTAATACGTAAGCTATGTCAATACGTAAGATCTGTCAATACGTAAGATCTATCAATACGTAAGCTATGCCAATACGTAAGATCTGTCAATATATTAAGATCTATCAATACGTAAGCTATGTCAATACGTAAGCTATGTCAATACGTAAGATCTGTCAATATGTAAGATCTGTCAAAACGTAAGATCTATCAATACGTAAGCTATGTCAATACATAAGCTATGTCAATACGTAAGATCTGTCAATAATTAAGATCTGTCAACACTTAAGATCTGTCAATACATAAGATCTATCAATACGTAAGCTCTGTCAATACGTAAGCTATGTCAATACGTAAGATCTGTCAATACATAAGATCTGTCAGTAGGTAATATCTGTCAATACGTCAGATCTGTCAATACGTAAAATCTGTCAATACGTAAGATCTGTCAACACTTAAGATCTGTCAATACGTAAGATCTGACAATACGTAAGATCTGTCAACACTTAAGATCTGTCAATACGTAAGATCTGACAATACGTAAGATCTGTCAACACTTAAGATCTGTCAATACGTAAGATCTGTCAATACGTAAGATCTGTCAATAAGTAAGATCTGTCAACACTTAAGATCTGTCAATACGTAAGATCTGTCAATACGTAAGATCTGTCAGTAGGTAAGATCTGTCAACACTTAAGATCTGTCAATACGTAAGATCTGTCAATACGTAAGATCTGTCAATACGTAAGATCTATCAATACGTAAGCTATGTCAATACGTAAGCTATGTCAATACGTAAGATCTGTCAATACGTAAGATCTGTCAACACTTAAGATCTGTCAATACGTAAGATCTATCAATACGTAAGCTATGTCAATACGTAAGCTATGTCAATACGTAAGATCTGTCAATACGAAAGATCTGTCAATAAATAAGATCTGTCAACACGTAAGATCTGTCAACACATAAGATCTGTCAATAAATAAGATCTGTCAACACGTAAGATCTGTCAACACATAAGATCTGTGAATACGTAAGTTCTGTCAGTAGGTAAGATCTTCAATACGTAAGATCTGTCAACACGTAAGATCTGTCAATACGTAAGATCTGTCAATACGTAAGATCTGTCAATACGTAAGATCTGTCAATACGTAAGATCTGTCAATACGTAAGATCTGTCAACACGTAAGATCTGTCAATACTAAGATCTGTCAATACGTAAGATCTGTCAATACGTAAAATCTGTCAATACGTAAGATCTGTCAACTCGTAAGATCTGTCAACTCGTAAGATCTGTCAATACGTAAGATCTGTCAATACGTAAGATCTGTCAATACGTAAGATCTGTCAATACGTAAGATCTGTCAACTCGTAAGATCTGTCAACTCGTAAGATCTGTCAAACGTAAGAATTGTCAGTAGGTAAGATCTGTTAATACGTAAGATCTGTCAATACGTAAAATTTTGTTAAGGTTCGAGCCGCAGTTATTGCTCTATTTTTTTCGTCTGTTTATGGCGATTTCCTGTGTAATTCAGCCAGCTTAGCTCTATATCCTTCGTAAGACTCACAACATAGATCACTAGATCATCTAGAATCTAGATGGCAGAGTCATGGCCTAATTATTAGTCTCTTTTGCTCCAGTACTTCATACTTCAGAATAAGTGTTCTGGAGTTTCTGTGTGTTTACCACTAAGCCTTTATCCCAAATCACGATGGGTTTCCAAACCGTTGGTGTTTAGATCTTTCTCAATGAGACTTCGTATCTAGAGAATTTTTGATTGGGGTAGAAGAATGACCCGTAGACTTTAGCCCTCGAGGTTTCCTTTCTTTCATCTGTATTGGTCTTCGTCTTTACACATATCTTGAATGTTCTTAAGTCTTAGGCATAAAATATGAACGTTAAACAACGATAAAAAATAAACTAGTACATAACAACAAATGAGCTTAGTTTACTGTCAACTATCTAGAAGTTTGTGAAACCTATCGTAAGAGTTTTTCAAATGATAATATCGTTGTATATTCGTGCACACTACAATAAAACATATTCACTATGAAAAAATACGCTAATTATGTGTGTGATAAATTATCGATACAATGACTACCGAGATGTAATCAAGTGGAAATATCGCATGATTTTAGATTTAAGGAAGTAAAATGTTTGAAATTACCTGCGGTAGATAGATCTCGTGACTACATTAACCCACCTCTACACCCCAATCATGGGTCAATATCCTTTATAAAGGTCAGACGTCAAATTTAACCTTTACTCGATTCATGAAATTGATATCAAACAGTTTCAATTGAGTGCAGTATTATTTGTCATTTGTTAACTTTACTCGACCCAATATTTATTTTTGCTTTTCTAATAGTTCTTTCTTTCTTTTACTTTTTCCGATTACGCAGGATGTGTCGAGGAACATTGAAGACGGTCCCAAAGAACTGAGTGTATCAACGAACTTCGAAGTATTCGGGCTTGTAACTCTTAAAATATAATGCCTTTCCTCGGTCAACTCATCATGTCAATGGGACACAGAAATCATTTTTTACCTTCTTCTTCATTTTTAAGAACTTTAGAACAAAAACAGAATCGTGAAATTTGTTTTACAGATAATTTGAATAACATTTATACTTAGGGTGTTAGAAAAGTATGGAAACGATTTGATCACTTTTAAAGAATGAGAGTAGAAAAAACAAGAATTGAGGTACACACTTATTTGTGTATACTACAATTATTATTGTGAGTACACTACACTTATTTGTGTGTACACTATTTGTGTGAGGTACACACAATTATTAATAAATGAGACAATTTGATCAATAAGTCTTATTGGTCTAATTGTTACTTTTTTGTACACAGTCCAATTTTTACTATCCTCAAAATTATATAAGTAGATATTACTCAAATGGGAACTTATATTTTTTACTACAGGATGTCATATAAAATCACATTTAAGCGGTTTTTATTTTTGATATTAAAAAAAAAGCTACTGTTTAGGAAATAGTATTTGTTAAATTGTTGAAATTATAGAATTTTCAGCCCCATAACCAAAACTAAGCTTCTAATCAACAAATGTTAAAGATTAAATTTTCCTAATATGTTCGACTATACCTATTTGTGTATACTACATCCTGTCAAATGAGCAGGGGTAGTTAATTACCATTGTCAAAATATTCGAGACCGTATATACATTTTGAAAATATGAAGTGGTTTGACAGCATAAAATGGTTGTTTTTCTTCATAAAATGAAGTTTCTGAGCATTGAAGTCGCACACCTCCTGCGTGTGCGCTTTTGTTTAAGCAGCAAGAGGCAAGAAATGAGCAAAAGTGTTGAAGGTAAAGAGCCTTTTGGATGCTGCAGTGGGATGCTGAGGAAAGCGATAATGGGGAAAACTCTTGTGTATAAATGACAGCGACGGTGAAACAAATTTTAAATAAGCTTTTACTTTTTTCAGATTTTTCTAACATGGTGATAACTTTTCCTCCTTAGCTATGTTACAAACAAATACAAGTCATTTTGCAATTACTTATAGACTATATACGTGAGAATGTAAAAATAAACATATTATATCATTTGGAAACTAGATTCACGTATAAGTATCGAAATTTAAACGGAGAAAAAACTATAACAAGCGTAAAACAAATCTTAAAATTAGGCGATTAACACTAGACAATAGCTGTTTTGGTTTTATTTATAGCTTTTCAGATTCCATTGTACAGTACTTTATAAATGGTGGAGTAATAACAGGCACTTATTGCTCCAATAATTTATTATTCAACACTGTTAACAAGTTGTGTATAATAATTTTTATAAAAGAAGCCCCAGGTAAAATTACCTTAACTGGGTGAGACGATCTATAGCGAAATGTGCACGATAATAACCCAAAACAATTTAGCACTCTAAGTAGATATTTCATAAAAAAATGAATGTTCTCTTGTCATAAAATGATTGACGTTTAATTATATTTAGTAAAGGGTGATGTGATAAATATGGTCTAGCAAAATTTTAATTATTGGAAAAGAGAGAATTGAAATGAAAGGGGATGTTTTGTAATCAATATCAAGTGTGGTAGACGATATTTAATCATTCTGATGAATGTCATAAAAGTTGAAATTGTAAAATGCTGGAATATTGTAGAAGACAGTAGTTTATTGGGAAGTTATAGTTTATATAATTCAGGAATATGTCATCCTGTTCAAGCTTACCACGTTTTTTGATGGAAACGTTGTGTTTATTATTTGTTGTAGCAATGTGTAAACTACTTTTGCAGTTTTTCTTCGGTTCTTTCTAATGTTCAGCATCCCACAATAATTGACAAATTAGATTTGTAAAAATTGGTAACAAATAAAATAAAATAAAATTTAACTGTTTTTATCTTAATTTTAGCTTGACGACTATCAACAAATTCGTGTTTAGCTCCTCAAGAAATACAAAACAAAACAATCAACCTAAATTGTATCAATTTTGGTTAAAAATATATATATACATATATCTAACCTTACAAACGGTTAATCTTCCCTTTGTTTTCGCGGAAATCGTTATAAATCGCGTTCTAGCCATGTTATGTAAAATTCGCTCTGAAAAGTTTTACATTTTCCCACCTGTAATGACAAATTCACTCATCTTATAGTCCTTATTATATTAGGTCCATGACCGGAACGACGAACTCCAAAGTAGTTTTGTTTTAAGGATTTCACACCTCCAAACGTATGTTTTTAAACACTAAGCTATTTCGTGCATTTTGCCAACATTTTTACCTGGGCTTTTACATTTCTATTTATCAACCTCATCTGTATCTGAAAATATAATTTTCACAATTCAGATTATGTTTATTTATCTGATTTTTCGTGATTTCTATCACCTTCAAATTTTACATAAAATTTATGACTTTTTATAGTATTTTTGTATACAACTTTCTTTGTTTAGCAAGTTGTATACACTAACTTATAAAACTTTTCTTTATTTACATAACTTTTATGCTTTAAGTTTTATGCTTTTCCTTAAGTTTTTAAATATTAAATTTAATCGATTTTGCTAATAGTTCATCTTTTTGTTTCAGTTCAATTTTTTTTTTAAAATTCGTGTTTTGAGGAATTTTTAATTTTTTATGAGTAACTTTGAAATGTAATGTAATGTAATGTGTGAAATGTAATGAACGTTAAATCATTCCTACAACTAAATACTTCCCATCATCCAATTCATCTCCCACAACAGCAAATTCGCTAAATCGCTAAGTATTGAAGGGAACTTCCATCAAGTTCAGGGTCGCGTGATGTCACTCGATATAACGGAACACACAGAACCTGCCTACACACTGTTTACAACGTTTAAATCCGAATTATATGGACAAAAACTTATTTAAGAGAAAATTAAAATCCTCGCACCTTACAACAGATAAAATCCGTTGTAGTTCATATTGTGTTTTATTTAAAAACTATTTACCAATTTATATTTCCTCTTGTTTTCATTGCTCTGAAGACTATTTTGAGCGCTATTTAAGCATAAATTAAGTACTTTAGGATAACAATCCTTAACACAACTTTAATAAACCGAAAATATCCTCGTTAGGTACTCTTATCTTGTTTATTTTTTGAAACGCTAAAAAACAACAACATATATTGAAAATTAGGAAAATGTTTGTTCTTATTATATTTGTCCACTTAAGCTACTTTATGTTTGAATTATTATTTGAGAAAAAAAAGAACTTTTTGTATGTAGACGCTGATTTGGCACTTTCTATGAGATAAAATACCGTCAAATTGCAAGCGATAAGTAATTACTGACTTTTAATTGGTGTTGATCTTGACCTTTACGTGACACATTGAATTTGAGATAAGTAAAATTCTAATATCTTATCTTTGAGTAGTAGTTTATATATATATTTTTTACAATAGGTTTCATAGTGATAATATCCTTGTCTATTCTTAATCGTGATACTGTGTTAGAAATGTTTTGTAATCAAGGTTTTTCCTTAAACAAAGGACAACTTCAATATATTATACTTGATTCGGGAAACAGCCAATGAAATAAGCATTATGTTTCTTTATTGTAAATTGTATGTAGATTCACTTCAAATGTGCAATACCTGTGGAAACGTCACCAAATAAAAGAAAACATAATTTTCTACAATAAACCCTTCAATGACCAAGTCAATATCATTATCATCAGTTCTCCCAAACCTTCTTGGGACTGAAGTATATCTGACAGAGCTAATCTGTGGTACCGTCAAGAAGGTTTGTCTAGTGTAACAACTGAGTATGATGATTTAGTCATTGAATCGAAGACTTGAACAAATAAATTGTTTATTGTGGAACATTGTGTTAATACATTATTAAATACAAAACAGTGGGTGAGGGTTTACAGTCCAACCAGCGATATCAGGGTGTCTTCTAACGAACTATCTACATATAAAAATGCTAATCTAGAAAGTTTATACTTTTCAATGTTTGTAAGCAACATTTTAAATTTCGAAAAAAAGAAAACAATTCATACACATATAGAGCTAGCTAAAATCAAATACACAAAACAAGGATGAAGTAAACAACTGAACCTATTTTCTTTCCGTTTTCACTAATCTTGTTTTTAGAGGTTGGCTAATAATTGTGCACAATGAATATAATTTTTTAAACGTCACAGAGAGAAAAAACGTTATTTTTTTATAAAATGTTGATAAATAGTGGTTCTATCCCTATTAAAAATATTACATGGAATACCTCACAAAACAAAAGTTTGTTGTTATTGTACTGGTGAAACTTAGTTTAGTTTACATTAATATTTAGCACCAACTTTCTCGATTTTGTTTTCATATATTTTGGCAAATTTAGCCACATCAGTAACCCTTGTTTTGTTCATTAATTAAATTCTTTTTTTAAAAGAATTTCATGTTCTGTTTTTTCTCTCTGGTTTCATTTTTTGGTGCTCTTTTAATGCTGTTTGTTTTTAATTGTGTAATTTTCTCTATTTTTGTATTGTTAACGTGTTTTACGATTCTTGTGATCACGCATAGACTATCTATGTTATGTATTAAATGTATTATTATTCACGTAATTTTTTGCTTCTTATTTTATAAATAAGCATGTTGATATATTTATTATTATTATTTAGTTGATATATTTTGATTACATCTCCTTAGCCGATACATATTTCAAGATAAATGCATAGAATAAAGGTTGAATGTTAAAATGCTCACGGCAATGCAATACGCCCACAGTTGCAAGGAGACTTCTTGAATGCAGTCTTGCACCCTCCCATCTACTTTGAGATCAATACATCTCAGTTCTATGTTTACACAATCCATTTATAAGTTATCGGATCTCTATTGTTGTAAATGTGCCACATTATCAGAATGGACATTTTATCGTTCATATAAAATAAACACTGAATATTTATTTCACCAACTTTCCCATATAAGATACTCAACAATAAAAAATATATAAAAAAGATGAAATATAACTATACTTAAATATTTTTTTTTTATTAATATTAATATTAAGGTTAAGGTTACATGTTAATATTACATGTTAGGTTACACATACGGTTAAGGTTCATTATTGTCCTCCCCCTGTTATTATTGAATTGCAATTTTTTTACTTACAATTTTCTACATTAAGTTGGGTTATTAATCATCGTGTTTGAATGTAATTGGTGTAGTTAATTTTGAGAAATTCGGCGTTTTACAATATTTTTTATCTCACGCTACCGGTAATTTTAAATATTGTTTTTAAAACATTGGCTAACGAAATATAGAAGGATTTAACTTAGTTTCTATCGTTGGGCTTGAATTTATGAAATTGTGAGTAAACTAGTTAGAGTTAATTTTTAGAAAATATTATGTTTCTCATGACAGACACCTCGAGATTTACATTAATTATCCCTTAGGGGCTCATTTTAATGAGTACGGGCTGGCAATCCCGAAGGACCTAGTTGGATCTACAATTTTGCCAGGTAATCTCTCCCTTAGGTTTCTCTTGACCAAATCTTGTTCTTTTCCAACCCTGACGCTATTATAGTATTTGAAAGCTAGGAGTCTTTACTTAATGTTCTTATCTTCCTTTTTTAATAAGGCGATTGTGATTGAGAGGTTAAAAAAAAAGTGTTAATGCACTTATATTAAACGTCAGTGGAAGTTTCCTTCCTTGAGCGTTCCCATATCCAACTTCATACGAATTCCGTCACGACTTTATAAAACACATTTTTTCGCCAAACTTAATCCGATTTTATTGGAAGTAATTTCTTTTCAATGGTAATTAAATTAAGAATATAGTGACATTTTTATATTCACTATTTAAGAGGAAACAAAATTATAAAATTATCCTATAAGACGTTTAAAACTCAGCATTATGATGGAACATAATTATCATAATTGAAACTAACGGTATTGCAAAACAGATTTTTATTAAATATGATACATTTATAAGAAGACATATTACTTTAGAATGCATAGATCGTTATTGGTTTTAAAAGAAATAAATTCATTCAGTAATGTATAACTGTTCAGGGTTAGCTGCAATGTTTTATGGATTTCAGGAAACAACCAACACCATGCAAGAGACTATGTTTTGCAGTTTAAAATGTCCTAACAATTATAATTTAGTTACAATCATTAAGAAAGTAATTTAGGTGCATATTTAACATTATTCTTTTAGGATTAAAATCTAAATGGAACTAGGATATGTCGATCCTTAAATGTATCAACTCATAAATGCAAGAAACGAGTAAATAGTAAACTTAATTTGACTAGATTTCTGTTCTATAGTCACTGCGTGTTTTACACTTCAAGAGATATTACAGTGAAAACAAAACTGTTTAATTATTATTTACACGATTACAGTCTGTATGAAGTAACCTGTCTCCTGACCCTTCGACTACCTGGGACAGGCCCAGGTCATTCACTTGCACTCTGCGACATCCACAGCTGTTTTCCTAAATAGTCACCTTTTAGTTTCTCCACTAGCTTAAGTAACTTTTTTAGCCGAATCTTAATTTCCGAAATTTTATCAAAAATTTGAGAAGTACATAAAAAAATAAGATCAACGATACTAAACAAGGGCAAATTTGATAAAAAACAAAAACAATTATTACAAGATTTAAACAGACTACTTCTATATTTCTTATTACCTCTATATTGTTAGTTTTTATCAAATTTGCCCTTGTTTAGTATCGTTAATCTTATTTTTTTATGTACTTTTCAAATATTTGATAACATTTCGGAAATTATGATTTAGGTAAAAAAGTTACTTAAGCTAGTGGGGAAGCTTATAGGCGACTAATTAGGTAAACAACTGCGGGCGACGCCGAGTGCCGGTGAATGGCCCGGGCCTGTCCCAGGTAGCTGGAGGGTCAGGAGACAGGTTACTTCATACAGACTGTACAGCATTCTTTGTATTAGTCTATGTGTAATTTAGAAAGTTAAACATCTTTATAAATAAGTGTTATAGTCCAACCAGGTTATTGTTACTTATTTTTATCTATTTAATATATTGATATAGTTTATTAGGGTATTTTCCATAATTTGTGTATATAAAAACTAATACACTATTTAGTTTTTATTAGACTATGGATAGACTATGGATAGACTATGGATTAGACTATAGTATTTAATATACTATTACTAGATGACAAATGCCCGAATAAAGTATATCAAAAATAATATTGTATACCCTTTCGTATTTGAGGTTTGTGTATTTAACAAGTTGGCCAAAATAGAGACAAAACGTTACACTCAAAATAAACTATAAAATAAAATAGTTCTTTTAATTTTATTGAAACTTCCAAAAATATATACTTCACTGTAAGGGATTCTACAGGCGAGATATGTTTCACGCAGTGCTATTAGTGTAATATATGAAGGATATTGATAGATATGAAGGAGCAGGATATGCAATGTAATAGCATGCTTTCAACAAGGTTATAAACAAACATGCAGGCATTGTACTTTGTGTGGGAAATAAACAAAGGGGACAACGCTGCACCCTTTGCGTGTTATTTACGTTACTCTACATCTACACTCCGATGCACGTGTTTGTTATTAGTTCTTTACGTGATGACTCGTTTCATAAGATGGAACGTTACATCCTCAAACCTATCCCTTCGCTCGTTCGCAAAAAATAAAGTTGGTTCAGAAACCGGCTTAATTTAAATTCAAAATGTTGTTTTTATTTTCAAATGGGTGTAGCATACGATTTTGTTTTTGTAAGAGAGGCTCAGGTAGTGACAGTTTAGTAATTTGATTATATATCAGTAGTATACTTTCCATTATGTATCTTTCTTTGTCTGGGACATCATTGTTTGATAGCAATAAAATTGACCAAAACAATACCGTTCTATATCAAAGCGGTTAATCTTACATTAAAAAAACTCGATAATAGTTATAACTGTGTACCTTATGCTCGTCTTTGCAATTCTTGTGTTGTGTCTTACTACAGCTGTTTCACTGATCAATGCGGCATCATCACGTGAAAATTACAGAACACTATCATCGGATTGATCGGCGAAACTGCTGTAGTAAGAAACATAACAAATGAATTGGAAAGAATGACATGGGGTATTTATGTATATATCTAAAAGTCATAACCCACTGACTGATCACAAAATATCTGGATCCTAGAAGCCTAGAGCTATGAAGTTTTTAACATGGTTTGGGGTAGGTATGTAGACGCGTAGTAAGAAAGGGTTTTGAAAATGTTCCACTCTAAAGGTGTTTTTTACCCCTAAAACAAAATACCATCTCTTTGTTATTTATGGGTTAATTTTGATCAAAATTGGTGTGTTGCTGTATTTGGGCATAATTTATTTCCATAGTACCACCATTAGGGTTGTGCTAAAAAATTATTTCTTTATAAAACTATCTCATCTATCTCCAGGTGAAACTGGAGCCATCAGCTAGTACACATATATGAGCATACTAAGCAAGTCTGTGGCATAACTGAAAAATTTTAATATTTAAAGAAATTTAATTAAATTGTAATACAGTAACTATATAAGATTTGTGTCATGAAAAATTATGGCATCTAGTGATATCTTAAGGGTCGATTACACGTGGCGAGTTTACTCGCTGACTCGCCGACTTCTTAACTAGTCGGCTAGTTGCTAGTTAACTCGCCACGTGTAATCGACCCTTTAGAGTAAAACACACGAAATATCAACAAAAGAATAATAAAAAAACAATCTAAGTTGCGTATTTTTTAGCGAATTATAATATAAAATAATTATGAGATATTCCTCAAAGGAATGTCCACGATCAATTGCGTTGAACTCAATGAGTGGATATACACATGAGGTCTCACTCAGCTTTAATCTGATTTTGTTGAGATTTAGACCCGGTTTTATAAGTAGTTAGATAAATTCCTTAACCAGAAATATTGATTAGGAAATTTCAAATGACTTGGATTTTCAAATTATGTTAAATATTAGTGAATAATACTTTTCATGAATAGTCACCAAGTCCCAAATCTCCCATAATAATTCATTTTGTGTAGCTTTAAAAATGTAACATCCATAAATGTCCAAGTGTTTTGTATGATAAAAACAAACAGATAAGTCTAAGAAACCAAATCGTTAACGACATTAAAAAATATAAATAATAAAAATGTATATAAATTAAAAAAAAAAAAATTCTAATATCTTCTTATCTATTTATGTCTTATTCTTGTCTACTTATACGATCTACAATACACAAAAAGAACTCATCTCATGTTCTCATATTTGCTCTATGTCGAATGTTTTATTATTTTTGTTATGGGAAAATTTCATTGGGATATACAGAAAGCGCTATTTGCTACGGTTGGCAGAATGGATTATAGGTATTAGTTTACTTTATGTATTCAAATAGTCTAATTAATTGTGTTGTTTAGTATATTTAAATCGGTACGTTTCTTTGATTTCAGATGGCGCGGCAGTATCTACAAACTTGTGTGGCCGGATTTGTTTGTATTCCTTATCCTATACTACAGTCTCAATTTAATGTATAGGTATGTCCTCGACCCGGATCAGAAAAAGTAAGTCAATTTTAATAAACTTCTTAATTATTCCTTAATATACCAGTTAAGTAAAGGTAAATTTAATTGCTTAGAAAAGTTTTTAGCTTTTTCTGTGAGTTACCAACACTTCATCCCTCTTCTTCATTAAATTAGCTTTTACGTTGTAAAGATGTTATAATAAATGACTTTTTCTATGGTTTAATTATCAAAGATTTTAATAAAATTGTTGTAACAGAAAAATTGATTTGTTCTGCTGATATCAGGCGTTTCTGGAATATATTTAAACGACAATAACAGCAAAAAGCTTACAAATACCAGAAAATATAAAATTTTAGAGTAAGATACATCAGGTACTGAATTTCTGTTATAGAAGTTCCAGTTATTGCACACTTATTTATGAAAACTTTAACTTTAATTATGAATTGTCCACCGATTCTATCCAGTGGAGGAATTATATCAATGGTGAAACAGATTATATCACTCTAGCGGTTTTAATTGTTTGTCTATTTTTGTAAAATAGGCTTATGAACACAGCTTTGCGATCTTGGACATGTTTGTTAACACAACAACTTGCCGGGTAATTCGGTAAATTTCAAAATGTCAACAGATTTTAGCAAAATTAGTTATATATATATAAATATATATATATATATATATATACATATATATAAATATATATAAATATATATATAAAATCTAATCGATTATTTTAATTTCATTTTTATAATACGTGAAATAGTAAATTTTACCAATACATAGTTAGATATCTGTTAAATTTGGTTAAATGTAAGATATATTTTAGAATTCGTTAAATATGTTTTTTTTTTTTATAAAATAAAGTTGTATTTTAAAATATGGTGGTCATTCGAATCTATTTTTAGGAAGCAACACTTGAAATTGGAACAGAAGAAACTATTTTTTTAAAAATAATACAAATGGTTATAACTCGGGAATACTGCAGCGATTTCAAAAAAGTTTTCACTTCCAATTATTAGCATTCAAATCACATACCATTTAATTTTTGTCATGGAAAACATATTCTACATTACAATTTTTTTAAATCCGTAAAATAAATCGAAAAATCTGAATTTCCTATTTTTGAGCAGCAAAAAAATGGAAACTACTGCACTGACTTTTAAAAGTGTTTTCAGTTCCAATTACCATTCAAATCATAATCTACTGATTTTGTCAACGATAATAAGCTACATAATATTTAATATGTTGTAACTGAAAATTTTAAGATGCTTAAAATGTGTCGAGCATAAAATGGCTAGACCTAAGAGAAGGAAACTGTTGCAACGATTTGAAAATCTTACATTTCCAATTAATTGTCATTAAAGTCATATGTCGTATTTGTTACTGAAAAAATAAATTTAGTAATTGAAAAATTAAAGAAAATGCTTAAAATATGTCTAAATTTTTGGTTTCGTATAAGATAAAATTGTTATATTTTGGGAACTATTGGACCAATACATAGAAAAAATATACTACGAAAATCGGAACAACGATTCTTGAGTTACAAGTTTATTTAGAGATAGAGAGATGTTGAGTTTATTATTTGTAGAAACATTCTCAGAATAATAATTTTAAGAATAGCGCACAAAATGAAAATGATATCAACTTTCCCATTGTAACATATTCACATAATCACAGCAATATGTTTGAATATATCAATTACATATACTGTATTTGCATTATTTGTTTTCTTCAATTTCTTCCTAATCATAATTTTAATTTACTTGTGGTTGGTGCATTGTTTTGAGTTATTGATTTTCATATTTCTCCAAAAATTTTTGAAATTAGAAATTAACCATTTGAAAATAACCCATTTTTAAAAAAGAAAACTTTTTGTTGCTCAGAGTTACTAAAATGCTGATGAATGTTTTTACATGTAACTAAGAGTATCGTGTATTAATACATAAAGTTTCTACTTAAAAAAATGAAGTTTTTCTCGACCTGTTTGTTTTTTGTAGTATGTATTACTGATACCACAACTTACATGTTTTATATTATGGTTTGAGTGGGAAGATTGCCGCGGGCTGACAGAACAATGAATCAGGTTTTACGTGACTACGAGTAGATGTTAAAACAACGAAAAGAAATAAAAACCCGAGGACTGTAATTTAGCAGATGAAATTCCATTGGTCCTTGACCGTGTTGACGTCCTTGTCAGTTACTGAAACAAAGACTTCTCCATACTAGAGTTTGTGTTTTAAATTTAAAGATTGAACTACTGTACTTTTAAATCCTTAACTTCTAACAAAACAATTTATATTTACATTTCATTTTTATTGCTTTGTATTAGGGAGAGGTGTTAAATATCAATAATATATATCCTTGACATTTAAATAAATAAAATTCTAATACACTTACGTATACAAACAATGAGATTTCTGTTTAAGCGCTCGTAATTTTCTCTAAAATGGAATAGGTTATCTTAACGATTAATGTGCCTCTGAAAGTTATAGTTTTGTAATTAGGCGACTGACATTTTACAAATTTTAGGTATTAAAACAGTCATTAGCTACCATTTTTATTTTTCACACAAATAGAATTTTGTGTAAAATTTTATATTTCGTTAATAGATATTAAAGACAATTATATAAACTACTAGACAAGGCACATGTGTAGAAATTATATACACATGTCAGAATACGTTTCTTTAGAAATAGTAGTTTTATTTCACTTTGAATTTATTTTTGAGAAAAGTTTAATTTAAATTGTTAGAGTTAATATTGAAATAATCATTCGTTTAAGAGGTGAACCAACTAGCCTCTACCTTTTTTAGCAGATGAATTTCTCGCCTTTAAGACATCTGTTTATATACAAGGGCTCGAGGATCATTTATGTAAAATCGGGTGATACACGATTTACAGATGAGTACTAATAGCCTAATAACAAAAATACAATTTCAAGACCATACACTGAAGCTTTTACAAATTTAATGGTCTTATGTTTTAATATAACTTCTAAGATATTCAACTGTTTTCCCGTAGATATTACTTCTATTTCTACTTTAAATAGCCTACAGCGTGTCTAAAAAGTGAATACATTATTTGAATGGTTTTTGCTAGAAAACAGACATAGATTGAATTGCAAAAGCAAATCAGCTGATAGTTGAAAATATCTGTTTTTCATTGATGTAACTTATTGTTGTCATTTCTGTTATCTATTCGGTAATAAACATGGCTAAAGTTTAGCTATGTTTCCATACTTTACCAACGTAAGTGGGATTTGAAGTGTTATTTGAATCCTTATAGTGTTGAGAATGTTAAAGAAAGTTAAAGAGGGTAAAAGAGTTGGAAAATAGAATTTTGAACACCACCAGCAATGAGGAAAACCATTACAAGAATTCGTGGCTATTCGAAGCTGATGGAACAGTGGGAAATGTAAACAAATGACTGTCTGGATGAAGAAAAACATCGAGTAATGAAAATGCCGTTTTAGTATGCAGACTCTTACACGATCCCCAATGAAATTTCTCAGACAATGTTTGCGTGAAATTGATAGAACAGTGTTCATAGAATATTACAAGTTCATAAGTGGGGACCATACATCCCAACACTTCTATTAAATGAAGACACCTTTAAACTCAATGGGACAAATAATAGGCATAATTGTGTTTACCGTGCTAACGCAAACCCACTCATAATTGAACAGAATACCATAAATTTACCAAGCGTAACAGTACGGTATGGTATATCTTCAAGAGTTATTGTCGGACCATTCTTCTTTAAAGGGACTGTCTTGCTTACAGAACAGTATTATTCCTGCTTTAAATAACCTCTATTTCTCCACCACATTATAATCGTAAGGTGAGGGGATTTTTCCACCTTTCCTGAACGATGGATAGGACGAAGAGGAAGTGCTTCGAAGTATTCTGCACGATCTCCAGGCTTACCACCCATGGACTATTACTTCAGGACACTGTGTATGCTGAAAAACCAAGGACATTGCATTAGTTTAGATGGTAGTTCGAAAATACAGTTAATATGATTAAATTAGCTACAATACAATTACAGTTATTTATTGAACTGTTACCTTAGGTGTATTGCATGCAGTTAATGAAAGTCATTTTGAACAGATTAAGGTACATAACAATGCAAGCGTCTTGTATCCATTTGTTTTCTTTAATAAAATGTAACTGTTCCAATTGTGCATTGTGTATGCATTCTTTGAGTTTCTGTATGTTTATATGTTTTGTAAAGTTATTAATTGACAACTTTAAATAAAAATCCAGAAACTTTTCCGAATAACTTTATTTAAACTAAAATTATTACTGTTGACACATTGCTTGAATTCATTCAATTCTGAATTTGGATCCAAGTTTTTTATAGTTTGTGTTACCGATAGTAGCAAGGTCGATTTTATTTTTGAAGCATTATAATTTTGAGAGTTTTTATTCTTTTCAATATTTATTGATATGTTTAAGTTTAAATATACATTAAGAGACTTTAATGTAATAGCAGATATTTCTTGTTGAAACTCCATACATTAAGAGTTTTGTTTGTAGAATTAACTTGCACTATATATTTTTTTAGTTATATTTCAAAGTTTCGGTTTGTTTTAGGACCTAATATAAAAGCAAATTAAAGTTTGATTTTTGTTTCCCTAAATTTTACAGTATTTGCTAATGATACAAGGTTTTGTATATTGTTGTATCTTTTGAAAGGCTTAATGACTTCAAAATTCAGATAAATTTCACGATAATATCTTGCTAATTAGCTTAATTTGCAGCTTTGGAATTCTATACCACAAAACCGGTTTTTTCAATAAGGAAATTCCCACAACAGCGCGTGTAACTTCACTGATCCATGGCCATTCTCTCGTATATACATTTTATTCAATCTTAGGCCTATAGGCCCATCCACAGCAAGGACTCCATGTCTAAATATTTTTTCTTAGAAATGTTAATTTTGTTGTCGTTTGGAGTTAATTAAATTAAAATCGTTAGAATTTATATTAAGAACTTTGATTTTTGTTTTTCCAACTTTACACCTTTGCTGGTGATATAACGTTGTGTACTGTATGTTTTGTATTGTGTGTTATATCGACTTCTACAATAACACACATTTTTAAATGAGGTACTAAAATTTATTTGGATTGCATTGTCTTAGTGAACAAATAAAATATGTTTTTTAACTTGAAAAGATATGAATATTTTTTATTAATATTTAGATTATTATACATTATCTGTTAGCTAACAAATTAGGTACACCGGAGCTGGGTATGTGAAATGTTTATAAATTTTACCCACTATAACATGTTTTGTAGATTTGTTCTAATTCCGTACAAAGGTTTTTCAATGTATTTTCTGGCAAAATCGGTGAAATAAATTTCAATGTACGCCAGTTAAGAACCGTTTTGCAACTATAAATGTTTTAATTACCGTATGTTAGAAGATGAAGAAAATATGTTTCTGCGCTTATTGATATGAATCTCAGATTTCTACGATAAAAATTAAGTAACATACGTTTTAACTGTCAGGTAACAGTATTCGCGCTATTTAGTTTTGTCCCCACATTATTATTGATTGCAATTAATTCTGGATTGCATATATCGATTATCGGAAATGCTACTTTTATTTGTCATGCCCAGGTTTTTATTGCGCCCTGTAATGCGTTAATAAGTCATAGCTTCAATTGTTGGAATGGTACATAGTTAAATATGTTATTTCCATTTATATTTTTTCAATAATTGTAATCAGAATCGTTAGGAAGGGAGAGGAGTGGAATAAGTGTCTTTGTAACAACACCTAAAATTCTTTAACTTTTTTTAGTGACAGTGTAAACATTTACAATAAATAATTCTAAATAAAGATATCTCTCTAAGTAACGCTTGCAGAGACCATGAAATGTACAATGAGCTGACTCATAAGAGTAATTTTCCATAATTTTTGATTCATTGTATCGATTATTTGTTTGTGTTTTAGTTAAATTCTAGAAGTAGTAATTTTAGTCAAATTGACTTGCTGCCATTTTCGATTGAAGTAAGATAGCGACTTGTAGTTTATTTTCGATTAGAAAAGATCTTTAAATTGAGATATTACTCGATGGGGCTTAACATTTGAAAATTTTAAATTACCCCTTTAAAACAACCCCCATTTTGGGGTGAGAATGAATTTACCTTATGCCAAAGTATGGTGTTTTTACACCAAAAAACATTATTTCTAAAATTTGAGGTTTTTACTTTTTGAAGTTTAAAGGTTACTTTTCCTGCAACTTTTTTGATACCTGGATTATTGGAGAGAAGTTTAATGCATTGTTCTTAAAAGATGTAAGATCTTAAAAGTAATAAAAGTTATTTTAATTTAGTTTGAATTTTAGAATCGAAAACCAGGCGTAAAAGATGTTTAGTAAAAATTTTTGAATTAAAAAAAAAAAAAAAATAATAATCAGCCCAATGCTTCACAAAAATTGAATTTTTTTTCAAAACAGTAAAATGTTGTCAAGTTCCATTTTGTCCATCATTTTTAGAGTATTAAGGCGGAAGTTAATTGTGGGTCACATAACCATTTTTGTATTTGAAATGTAAAGTTGGCCCCTAAATTGGAGACACTCCAACATTTTAAAATGTTTTATAAGTTAGTATTTGAAGGTCTATGATAAATGCTTCATATGAGAAAAAAAAACACACAAACAGTTGGGAAAATCTGTGGAAAAAGTTAGAGTTGGAACCTTGTATATTATAAGATTTTCCTGTAAATGCTCTAAAATACACATTTATTTATAAATTGCCATACAAATATTTTTGTACAATCTTTTGGATAAGTTTGTTAGCCAAGTGGTCAATTTCCAAATAGTGTAAGTTTAAAAAACTTCTTTTTTTTCAGAAAACTTCTGTCTATAAATCCTAGTTACAGTTAGCTCATTGTGTGTAATTTTAACATTTCATGGAATGGCAACCAGATTCGTTTTGCTTGAGAATTTTAAAATTATAAAAAATCAGTAATATTGAAAAAGAGTGAATAATGAAAAAAATCATGAATTTTCCATATTATTACTTACATATAACTTGTTTTAGTAGCTCGTTACACAGTTTGCACATGATTGCTTAGTATATTACATAAAGATAGTTAAATCATTCATATTAAAGTAACATTAAAATTATCCTTTTTATTACATTTGAATTACTTCAGATGTTGAACGACTACGAAACGAGTGGTTTCTAAGTAGTACTAAGAAACATTAGTTATGTTGCTTCCTATTCATATCTATACAATTCCAAAATTTTATATTTTCATCAAATAATGAACATCACCTGTACAACTGTTCTTTCAACCAGTTTTATTTATTAATCAAGTTATTGCAAATTGCTTGCTTGTCTTAGAGTGTACATGGTGTTCTGAAACCAGTGAATAGTTGAAATCTTGTAGCAGTTTGAAATTAAATTTGCACTGTTGACTCTTCAGTAAATTGTAAATCCAGTAAATCTGCCACTTTCTTCTTAGTCTTCCCTAGTATTTATTCTGGTACATACAATGAACAGCCTAGAAATATTTAACTTAATTCTAATGTAAACAATCTATTAATTACTCTCTACATCATAAAAATACTCTAACCTATGAACTGTCTACTGATCTATGTATAGGTGTAATTTGATGTCACTTTTAGGTCACTTCAATATGTATTATTTATACATGACCTGATTTTGAGCTTGTTTTGTGCAGCTCTAAAATAAGCACCCAGTTATGCTCAAACATGTTTTTTACAATAAAAAGTTAGAGTTGTTATTAAAAAACATTTTTTCAAAAAACTAACATAAATTAGATTAAATCAGCAATAATAAAAGCCAGAATTTGAGTTAAATTTTGCAAATAAGATGAATTCTAGTATTTGACTATGATTGAAAATATGGTTGTAAATTTTCAAAATGCAGTTTGTGGTATTTTTTCAGTATCCTCTTGTTTTTGACTTCTATAAGCCTATTGTAATTTGCAAGGAACTGTTAGACACGGGTTATCAAAAGAAATCCATAACCTATTTTATCAGTGTATCAACTGCTAGTAGAATATTGTAACTAAAGGTGAATTGTTATTCCATGATATAATATGTTCTGTATTGTAGGATCTTCGAGAGCATCAGTGAGTACTGTGAGACATATAGCAATTTGATACCACTGTCTTTTGTGTTGGGTTTCTATATTTCTGTGATAATGACAAGATGGTGGGGGCAATACACTTCCATTCCTTGGCCTGATACTTGTGCAGTGTTTGTCAGCTCACATATACATGGACAGGTGAGTTTAATTTACATAATGATTAGAAATACCTAAGAATGTTAGCAACGTGTATATTTCAATTTTGTTCTTAAATAATGGAGTTATCTGTATTAATAAAAAAAAATGACAAAAAAAAAAATTGTGACAAACACAATAAAAAATTTCAAATATTATAACACTACATGATTTTTCAATATAAAAACACCATCTACCTCACAACATGTTTGTAAATGATAAAGGAAATATCTTTGTATCTGATATTTAATATTCTATGGTAGCATCTATGGTTTATTATTATTTTTTGACGAAAATTTTATCTTGGATTTTTGTCTGTTTGTTTTGTTTTTGTGTCAGAATGTGCATTGTTTGAACAGCCAGACCAATAAAACTATAACAATGAAAGTTCAATATTTTAGTGTTTACCTTACAGTTTTACTTTTGACATTTCTAATAATAAATTCGGGCACTCCAAATGGGGTACATTTTTTCAATCTTGTTTAGTTTCAACAAATATGGAAATGTGATAGTTCAGAATATAAATTGAATTTTAATTTCTAAATTAAAAAGTTAATTGTTGTTGCCGAAACAGTAAGTTGATTGATTCAATGCTGTAATTCCTCGTGTTCAATACATGGAGCTGGGACAGCTTTGTACAATTACTTCAGTCATACCAACATGTAACATGAATAAACATTACACATTTTATCTCATGTCTAAATATACACATTTTATCTTCATAAAAACACAAATATCATCTCTAAATTGTTTTTATATGACATTGTTATTTCAATGTAGAGGTTATTACTAACCTTAAAATTCCACATAAATGTAATAAAAATAGGTTAGTTGATTTTGAAAAATGAAACTGAAATTTTTTCCCAGATTTTTAACAATAATTTAAAAAAAAAATTGTTGGGGGGACATGATTATTATTTTGTTTGAAACTTTTGGTGTTACATTTTAGCAATATCCTATTTGGAGAGAACCAGATTTTCCATTTTTGTTTGTTTGGTAGGCACTCCAAAAATTGAGCTAAACAAATATACTTAATATGTATTATATTTTGCAAGATGGTACAAAAATCTCAACTTAAATTTTTTTCTCTATGCTAATATTTTCTCTTTTATATATGTCGTACTATTTCCATCACACATAATCTCATGAATGGGTATTCTGATTGATTCTAAACTTTTAAATTTGTTGTTTCTTAGAATAAATAAATTGTAGTCTAATCCTTTAGGAAAGGGGATGAAAAGTAACAGGGGGCGGAAATAAAATTATAAAACTAATCAATCGTATTGTTAGATTAAATGAAAATAATCCAGAAAATGGTTAAATTATTATGTTGGAAAAAAAAGTTGTTGGTAAATCATGTGCTAGTTATATACTTTATTAAATTTTAAAGCTTTTACATTATAATCCGCTTTTCTGAATTAATTGGGACCGGAATCCATTTGGAATATCTAAATAATTCTGGTTATAATAGAAACACAACATGTTTTGTTCATATTCTTGTAGTGTGTAATAAGCTTTCTTCTGCATATTGTTAGAGGAAATAATAAGTTTTAAGTTATTTCTACATGACATTGAAGAAAGAAACATTGTACTGTAATTAAGAATATTTAGGTTATATTTGTGTTGAATTTGTAAATGTATTTGTAGTATTATATTGTATTTATTTCTTACAACAAAAAATGTGTATAGTTGCTACTAATTTCAGATCACAACGTAATAATCTTAAAAAAAAAAACAAAACAACAACAACAAAACTGATTATTTACAAACTCTTAAGCTTACTATAATCATTGTACTGAAAATTTCACTTTTTTATTTATGATGCATATTTTCTTTGTTAATTTTTCTTGATGTTTGTTATGCACATTTTCTTTTGGTGTTAATTCTAATAATATTTTTATTCTTATTAAACTACTACTAATAACAAAAGTTTTTTCTAACCATCATACATCTCCAATTTATCTTACACGAGCTTTCACCTGTTTTACAATTAATCACATTTTTGTATTTGTCACTTAGGGCATCTTTACATGTAAAATACAAACAAACAACAACAAAATGGCTAAATCACAGCATTGTTTAAGCTTACCGGGAGTGCAATATATGTTGTTGTTTGCGTTTACATGTTTTATGATTTGTGTTTTGTGTACCGGTACAGTGTTTTGAAAATGTGATTAATTGTGAAACAGCTGTAAGCTCGTATAAAACAAATTGGATATGTATGCCAGTAAGAAAACACTATTGTTATTATTATTATATGTTATCTGAAGCTAAAATAAATAAATAAAACTATTTTGTATTTGCTTTTGAACTATTTAAAAACTATTAATATGATTTTTCTTTACCAAATATTGTTGTTGTTTTTTACTTGACAATACTGTAAATTTGGGTTTGGATTATCTAAAATTTCACATGAGTTGGGTTCGAATGAAATTCCACTGAATAACATAAAATTAAAATTATGTTTTTTTAATGTTATTTTTTTGAATGTGCAAACAATTTTTTTGAATTCTTGCACGAATTCAAAGTGAATCCTGTTTACGAAACATTTTAGACGTTGTATGTCATTATACTATGGGCTTCTTCCTTTGTAATATCATAAATGTTAATGATCTCTTCACCATTTGTAAAGGGCAAAGTAATTTATAGGATAAAGTGTTAGACAAGGGGGAAATATATATTGCCATTTTGTTTTTGTAAATAATAGGATGTCATTAATAGTCATAATAAATATTGGAGAGACTTTTTATAATCCCATACACAAAATGAAAGGAATAATTTTACAAAAGTATTTGTTGCAATTTACTCAAAACAACTAGTTTAGGAAGTTGTTGATATAAAAGTGAAAATGAACTGTAATACTGTCTTAGAAGGTCTTAAGTGTTAAAGCTCAAGATATATTGATTGAATTTTGGAAAAGTAAAATTTCATGACTAAAATATTGTACCAAATGCCTTGTAAAACAAATTTGCAATTAACAGTACTATTGGCTGAGAGCTAATCGATCAGGTTGTACAACAACTAGACGTATTTCCGGTGTTATATGGGCAATCGAGAATTTCAGTCCTTTTACATCTGGCGGATATAGGATTTTCCTTACTCTACTGCAAGAATGGCCTGAACACCTTTACACACTCCTATTTTAGAGCAAGTCTCACTTACATTATGTCCCACAGGCTTGGTGTCTTCACAGAGTTGCCTTTATTTTGAAAAGGGGTTACTCAGACTATTCCAATCTGAAACCCTTTCGCCCCGTTAGTCTTTCATTGTTATTCTTGAAGACTCTTTAAAGACTGGTGGAGAGATACAGGAGGAAATGGATACTTTCAGGTACCCCTCTTCATCACAAACAACATGCCTGTCAGCTGGGCAAAGCTTGTGAGACTGCTCAGCATCATCTGCTGGGCAAAATTGAGGATAGTCTGGATACTGAGGAAATTGCACTATGGGCCTTCTTGGATATTCAAAGTGTATTTTATTATAGATTATTCGAGGGCATGGTACATGGGGTGCGTAAATGTAGTGCTGATCCCGTCATTTGTAGATGGATCAAGTGCTATATTCCACTCCAAACGGTTATAGGCCTCAATTCTTGATAAATTAGTTGAGATTGCTACCACCAAGGGTACTTGGCATAAAAGGGATACTTTGTCAATTTCTTTGGAACCTTGTGTTGGATGATCTTGATGATCTGATGCAAGCTGCCATTTTTGTTCGGCTATGCCGATAATATAGTCCTGATGGTTTAGGGTAAGTATTGTAGCTGACAGATTGAATGCTGGTCTACAATGTGTTTCTTCATGGTGTCTTAGGGAAGGTGTCATTGCTACTAAGACCGTTGTTGTAGCTTTCACAAGGAAACAGAACTCGGAGTCTATTTCCCAATTGAATTTGGGAGAAATGCAGATGGAAATCTTTTAAGTCAGTGAAATACTTAGTGAGATTAGATTTGTAATCTGACTTGAAATTAGCATATAAATAATGTTCTGCCTAAATATAAATGGCCCTTATGGTGGCCAGGCACTTTTCAGGTTTAAATTGGACTGTCAAACCGTATATTGCTCTGTGGCTATATAGTGAGGCCTCAAGTTTCTTATGGAACGTTTGTCTGGTGGACAAAGGTGAACCAATTAACAGTTATAACCAAGCTTACATAATCCAGCTTACATAGCTGATAGCTATGAAGCTTGAATCATGATCACTGTGGTTTTCACAAGTACTCCTTAACTACCATAGAGGTTGCCCTAGGGCTTCTGACTATGGACATTTTCATTATGGCAGAAGAATGCAAATCTGCTTATAAACTGACTGTTGCGGGTCACTAGAGTGAGGACCATTACTAGGTTAACTTTAGATGGCTTTGAGCTGAATATGATTTTAGATATCATGGGTGCAGAGTATGTCTTTACAAAGACTTTTTTGGTAAGTTTCCCTCTCGTAAGGAGAGGAAAGAAAAGCATAACTCAGATTTAAATCAAGGCACCCTTGTCTGGCACACAGATGGTTCTTCATCGAAGGAAAATCTGGGTATGGAGTGTATAGTGCATTTCCTATAACTACTCTCAGGATAAGCCTAGGAAGTACACTAAAAATTGCCATGCCAAAGTGCTGCATTCTAGCCTATGGTAACTTAGGAATAGCTAAACATTATACCAACAAATGTAGAGTGATTTTATCTGATAGATTTGATCTGAGTCAAGAGCCTTAAAGGCAGCTTGACTCACATAAAATCTCTTCTAAGTTAGTATAAGAGTGCAATCAATCTTTATACACTAGCTTACTTCAACTTCGTAAACCTGAGTTGCGTATCTCATCATGTGGGTATCCATGGTAATTAACATGTGGACGAATTGACCATAAGAGACCCTAAATTGTCCTTTCCAGGTCCGGAACCAGCCTTAGCCATAACAAAGTGTACTGCATACAACACCATTAAAAGATAGGCACTGTCAATGCTTGCTAAAAAACTTGTCAGAGGCGCCAACGTTCAGCTTACCAACTGGTTAGTGAAGTTGAGTAGAGTTTGTCTGAAACAAGTCATTGCACTACACACTGGACACGGCCACTTCAGGAAACATCTGCTAACACTTCAGATCATCAATAGTGATCCCAGTTGTAGGTAATGTAACAGTTTGACGAGACTACTAAACATATTATCCTGAAAGTGAAAGGCTCGAGGCTAAGAGAAAGGCCATATTCGGAGCTTCATAACCAGGTGGTGATTCTGATGTTAGCAACGGACAAAAACTCCAGTGGCTCATTGAAGGCACAGGTATTGGTTTGCCATGCTATTAATGGTCCTTGGGGCATACAGTAAGCTTAGGTTGATGTACAAGGATCTTGAGTCCTCAAACTCCAATAATGTAATCTAATCTAATCTATATTTCACAAGAACATTAGGTCCTGGCCATCTCCATCTTCTTCATATTAATTTTTTCCAAGTTATTTGTAAACTTAAGTTTTTGTGTATGGTTTGGTACAGTGGTTTGTGTCACAATAAATCTACCATAGTTGAATTAAAATATCTTGGAATGATGGTTAGATACTTGACCTTCTACACTAGCACCTAGGTTGATTTTCATTTTTAGATAGACAGCCCAAATTCCTGTCCCATTTTTCCTGAGCCCAAATTTTTGGGAAGACAGCAAGACAACATTAATATATATTAATGTTTAGTACTAGATTTTGCGACATAAATCTTCACATTTTATCAAAAGTTTGTCAAGATTAAATTGGTATATTTAATTCACCTTTTTAGGTGGTGTCCGTGTTTCATTTTTTAAGTTTTAATTGATGATTCCTAAACTGGAAAATCAGGGACCAAAATTTAAGCATATATTGAGATAATTAGAATAATATATCTTAGTCATAAAGGAGATAAAAAAAACTCTTCGAGATAAAATAGTTTCCTTTGTGCATCTTGGTGGTCTGCATATATTTATACTGTCTAGGTTTGAAAATGAAAAGATAAAAAAAGAACTTGTATACCTAACAATAAGGAAAGAAATTTGCATCATATTATGTTAGGGTATTAGCTGCAGGGGGAATATTATCTAGTTTATTTCAACATTCACCATCATTCTTATGTGAAAAGATATATTAGATATTGTATAATGAAAGTAGGTATAACATTAACATCTAAGATAAATTTAATTTTGATCCATTTATGAAATACCGTAGCTTTATAAACATCATAGTTTGACACAATTACATAAATGTGAAAAGTTAAAAGGCCCCCAAACCCAAAGGTTAATAAAATTAAGGTATGGTAAACACTATGCTATTAAAATGTAGAATTATATATAATTTAGCCATTTGTAATTTATTAAGTAAAAACTCACACTAATATTAACAACACCACACCCTCCTATTTAGTGTAAAGTAGTGAAAAAAAAGTTTATTTATTACTCTTACCTAGCGATCTCTATGATTACTTTGTTATTTAAATAATTATATATAAAGGCAGTTTATGGGAAGTATTCTCCGAGGTACTCTGTGTGCAGTCAGTAATTATTTTAATTAATATATACCTCCTTTGTTCTGTTGAAAAGTAAATTATGGGGAATTATTATAGCTATTCCTATTATTACTGGCCAGTTATTCCACTATAAAAGATTGAATAATTAATAAAAACATTAGAATTTGACAGGTAATATAGTTGACCAATGTACGAAAATGATAATTCTTTAACTCAAAGCTATCAATTTTTAGGTAATTTTAACAATGAAAATTTGGAAATCATAGCAGTTGTCATGATAAAAACTTAGGGACAGTGAAATGTGCACTGATCTTGGTTTCTACAATACATTTTGATATATTTCAAGTTCAGTCTAGAGCAATTTGTTGTGGCTACTGTAATTTCTATTAAAACAAGTAGAAAGATGAGATTGAATAATCTAAAGCTATTAATATATTGTTAAAATAAATTTTAAAAAATCTAGATTTATATAATTCTCCAAGTTTCTGTCCTTAGAACTTCCCCATTCACTTTTCTCTATTAAAACATTTTTTTTATTGGTTCAGTTTTTAAATTTGTCACTTAACATTTACCAATTGATTTTGTAATGCCTTTTGGTTTATGTTGATTTTGAAATACACTAATTACTTTTATTATTGATGTTGTTTAGTTTTTTGATTTGAAATCATCTGATTTTTGGAATAGCCCTATTATGAAATAAGGTTGGTTTGGTGATTGTAAATTAACTGTAAGCGAGTTTTCAAACATGAACACCACCTGTTTATTAATGAGGTTAATAAATTCAAAATGAACTTTAATTTTGCTATGGATTTTATTGGTTAACTTATAAGTGGATTTTCTCTTTCATAAAGAATTTCCAGTGCTTTGTATATACTAAAATTCATAGAGGTGATTTCTAAGGGCTTTTATGTGTTGCTTTCTTATTTTCCTGGGAATGTTTAGTTCAATAAACCGTAGACTTTGACACAAGTCTTTATTGAAACCTGAAATTGTCCTTCACTATTGTATATCTCAACTGAGTTTTATGTTATTGTTAATTTACTTAGGTCTATTTTGCTAGCTTCAAAATGGTAAGAGATTTAAAATATATAAAAGATATTTTACGGTGTTTTATGTCCACATTAAAATACTTTCCTAAACAACAGAAAACAAACTTCTACATTTTTAAATGGTGGACTAAAAATTTATTTAATATCACTGGTGTTGATAGAAAGTTAAATTTTAAAACTAATTTATTTTTGAAATGACTAACTGCCAACAGGAAAGTGGCGTCATAAAAAGTGTTAAAAGTACATTACTTTAAGCCCTAGTACTTTAATCAAGTTCCTAATTAAAATACTGAAGGAAGCAAATAGCCTTAAAATTTGATGTTCTTTGTACATGAATAACAAAAACATTACCATTAAAACAAGTTTGCCATTTTGATCATTGAATTATAAACATAATTTGAATAAAAAATTGGCAAATATTCAATTTTAAAGACATTTATGTTTATTTTGGATTTTTTAAGTATACTGTGAGCCAGTGTGTAAAAATCAAAGCAAAGTTCAAATTCAGCTCACTAAAATACACCACTATTTAATTAAATCATACTATAATAAAATTGATCATAAATTTGCAGCCAAATCTTAATCCTCTGTTATTTTTCCATGGCATACTTATCTACAAGTCCAACTGTAAATTTTAGTTAATTCGAAATACCTATTCAGAATCACTTTCCACATTTACAATCATACCCTATATTTGCTTCCAACTCTTAGGTGATATCAGATCAATTTTCTGGACCCATATTCCACATCATAATTGAATTTTTTGTTAATCTTACTTCCTCTTCTTGTTATAATATGTGATGATTCAGAAGGAGAGACAGACATCTTTCTTTATATGATGTAATGTGTTTTTAGGAGCTCAAAATGAATAGGACGTATCAAAAAACATAATAGGATGAAGTTTTAGCACATCACAATGATTTAAAATGATGTAATGCTATAAGCATTCTATAATTGGAAAATAAAAAAATACTATACTTGCTGTAACTTATGTTTTTGTACATTATGAAGATTATAGTGTATGGTTTTTATGTTGGTTTACAGGACGAAAGAGGTCGTGTCATGAGGCGAACGATTATGCGTTATGTTTGTCTCTGTCTAACTGTTGTTTTATCGAACATTTCTCCTCGAGTAAAGAAACGATTTCCTACGCTCGAACATTTTGTTGATGCTGGTATGTATAGTTCTATTTTAAACTTGTACAATTTGATATCAGTGGAAATAATCGTCTCATTATTTCCATTATCATGGAATTCCATCATGTACCGACTGTTGTAACATTAAATTATGATATATCAGTGTTAGTTTGAACTTTAAAACAGTTTTATTGAAGTTATTCATATAATATGTTATTTATCTAGAAGTATTATCTTTTTTACATTTGAGAAACGATAATATAGTGGAAGAAGCATGTGAGATATAAACAGATTAAACGAATTCTCTAGTGCTCAAAATTGACAAATGAACTGTTTTTAATGAAGTAACAAATTGTTAATATACCATTTATAGCCATCATCTTGATGGGAACTAAACTATGTGGCATGAAATGTAATAATATAATGTATGTAATAATATATGTGTCAATAATATAAGTTTTCAATGAAATGATAAAAGTCATCAATAAATATTAGTATTCGTTAATAATAATAAGAATAATAATAAAGAATATAGGTTAATAAAAATCATTGTCAATAGCTTGTTTCAAGTTAATACAAGGATACACTAGGATACAAAAATATAATATTCATTTTTAAATATTCAATGACCGGAATTCTGATAAATTAATACTAATAATTTAAGTACATTACATTTCTTCAGCTGCATATCTCACACCTGCAGTCTTTTTTTGTTCATCATCATGATGCTATTCTCAGATCTATCTCAGATAATGATAGTTGCCTATGTGCATTTTTTCCTGTCTTTTCCACCATCCTGTTCTGACCGTGCTTACTCCTGCCAGTCTTTCCTCTGAAATTGTGTACAGATTGAATAGCAGAGGGCTTTCGAATGCTCCTGTAATACAGTCAGTCTTCCGATTATGGTTTTTGGATGACCTTAGGACACTTTACCAATCATATATGTGATCTGTAGTCTTATTATTCGTCTTATATAGCCATCTGCACAGTGGGGGCTCAACACCCCACTCAGACTAATGAGGCGTCTTCCCATCATCATTGATCATCTTGCTTTCTGAATGGCATGGCTTAGTTGACCATTCCATGTCAGCTTCTTATATCTAGGATTACACCAAAATATTTCACATCTTCAGAATAGCTCACTTTCCCCCCAGAAAATCCAGGTTGTTACCCAGTTTCTCTTTCTTAGTGATTGGGACCAGAACGGTTTTGTTTGCATTGATATACACATGAACTTCTCATCTCACCATGTGTACGTCAGTCTCATTGTATTTGTCATAAGTTCAGAAACTGTATCAGGGTATTTATCTATAATCAGCAATACTATGTCATTAGGATACCCCAGTGCAAAGTAGTTCAGTTCATTCAACAATATTATAAGATTATCCACCACCAACGACCACAATAAGGGAGATAGTTGTCTCTCTGAGGAACACCCCTGCCCATGGACACATCCACAATTTTGGTGCTGGCAGACTGAGTAGGCTATCTTTCAGACATAATCGAGTTTTTTTTAATGATAGACTTCCACGGTCACAAACATCATTATGATCTTGTTCTTCGGGGTTCGACCGCGTCAATATTGTCTGCACGTTGAGTACAGCCGACGTTTCGGGCACTTTACAGATGACATTTGTTAAGCCTTGAGAATGGACATCTGTAAAGTGCCTGAAACGTCGGCTGTACTCAACGTGCAGACAATATTGTCGCGGTCGAACTCTGAAGAACAAGATCATAATGATAATCAAGTGTTGTTTTTTAATTTGTAAATCTATTTAAATAACACTATAGGAAGTGTTATACAAATGAATATCTCTATTATGTATTAAAATTAGTTTTATTTTACCAAAATAAATAGTTTATTGAATATAAATACAAGAATGTGTAAAAAAGCTTAACTTCCTGAAACCATCTTTACAAGATGAATTTCTTATTTATTTATGAGTTAATAGCTTTTTTTGTAGAATGAAGAATTTCCTAATGTGGGGATTGGTTCTCCTGAAAATAATTCCATAGGCTAAGTGTGAATAAATTAGGTAATAGTACACCATATTCTAAACATGACATAATTTGGAAAGATTACAGAAGATGAGTAGATCTGTGGTCAACCTATTGCATGTCTTGTCCACATGATCCATTCAGGTCAGGCGACTAGCAAGGATTATGACCACAGAAACTCAGTGGAATCCGCAACTCTCAGTCTTTCATATCCAAGGAAAACAAATCTGTTGGCCACAAACGATAATGGAAAATTAATACAGTTAGATTTATTTGTGTTTATTATTAAATTCATTTCTGACATTACTGTGCAGCATTGTTGAAAGATTAGGATCTTATGTCATTCAAGAGTCTTAACTGATAGTAGTGTCATCACCATACTGGACAAGATATCCAGGATTTATGAATGGTACCAGGCAATTTACATATAAAATAAACATTAGAGGCTTGAAAACAGGTCCCTGGAAGACTCTATGTTTTAAATTATTTTATGAGATATTACTTCTGTAGGTGGATCTTGTCTAGAAGTTCACCAAAAATGTTGTTACACTGTAACCATTGATTTAAATTGAGTTTTGTGTTTTACTGTCATCATTACTATAGCATGGGACAATAGTTTTCATTAAACTTGGGCAAGTTATTTAGTAAAACTGAGAACTCAATCATGAGATATTGTGTGAATCATTTATTTCCCTATTTAACTTTCATCCTAATTTTCTGCGTTGCTTGTTTTGAACATTATATGTTTACAATTTTGTGTAACTGAATCGTTACTTTTTAGATGTGGTTATTGAATTCTTATGATCATCTTATGTTTGTGCTTTTTGAGGCTTGTGGTGCATACTTTTGAAATGAAACTCTGTATTTTTACATTTCAGACCATTCTAATAACAAGTCCGTAAGTAATAAACTATGGGTGTGTGGTGATCCAATCCTTAATATATCTTTTTTAAATCTGACATCTTTTCTACAGCCCAAATGGCTAAAACAATTATCATGATGTTTTCACCATTATCTTTTAGTGATTGTCTTAAAGTTGGATTTTAAAATATGCATTTCAAAAGGTGTTTTCTGGAAAAAGTATGATTTTTTTGGTTAAAATATGTAACTATATCTACAGGTCAGATGACTATATATTAATTAATTAATTTTCAATATTCTTTTCCTTAGATATTCTTAAAATTTAACTTTTTAGTATAAATTAATCTTAATGGGATTTATACATTTTCATTATTTAACATCTATTGAATGCAATAACTATGGAATTTGAATCACAAATCTGTGAAGTTCAACTCTTTTGATTATGCACCAATTTTGATAAAACTTCATTTGTACATAGTTTTTGGTATACAGAATATGATTTCGTCTATAGTTTTGTTACTATTTAAACCAAAATTAACAATTTAAAAACGGGTTTAATTGAAACACTTCTATGTTTGTTGAGTTGTGAAATTATGAAAACATCAGAGACATACATCAATTTATTGAGAACAGACAAATTGTCTTTAATAATGTTCAACAAGTCGAAAAATGACTACGTCAACATATTATGATATCACACTTTCAAAGAAAGCAATAAAGATTATACTTGTTTGTTTATTTTACATATTAGTAGCTGCTGTCACTTGATTGTTTGGACAAGTTACCAATTCTAATCTTTTTTTTATTACTTGTTCAAGTTCACTGGTGATATACTTTATATGTCCAAGTGAAGGTTATTTTTAAAAGCACCATTTTGGTAGCTGACATTATCTAGTCATATCACCTCTTATTGCTTTCTTAGAAAATTATTAATTTGGAGTTAATTAACATAATGTTTCTTATGGCCTTGGCTAAAGGTAGAAACTAAAATGAAATTTTATATTTGTAAAAAAGTATTTGGCTTATTTTGACCGTGTACTTTGTCATTTTATTTTGGTACAAATTAACAATGTTACATATTAGACACAACCTGTCAACCTATCAGAAGATTAATACTCCAAACAAGAGTACCAAAACCATTCAATTTTCTAACTTTCGATCTCTCAAAAATTTTTAGTGATAGTTGAAATTACAAATGGTATACTTTTAGCAAAAGATGTAAACCTAAATGTCTGTGTAAACTTACTTACATGACCAACTAAATCCTATTTGCTTCATAGACTCTCCATGTTATTAGTTTAATGCACAATTCTTTCTTATTTGCATTGTTTTCAAAATTGATGTCAAGATTCTTCAATTAAAGTCAAGATTTTTATAAATGGCATTTATAAATTTCTTTCCATTTTCCCATCTTGTTTTCATAAGACCTCCATCTTCTGTTCCTAAGCTAAAAAAAAAAAAAAAAAATTTCTTGAATAGATCTTGATTTTTCCACAAGCCATCTTCAAGTTTTTTTACCATATTTTGTTTTGAAACATTATTAATTTTTTCTTTTATACTTGAACTTGAATTAACTATTTCATTTCCCTTCTCTAAACATTTCTTAATTTTTTTACAGGACTTCTTGTTGAAAATGAGAAGGCTATTATAGTAGACTTGAATGAAAAGTTCCCTCGTCATTCAAAGCACTGGCTCCCCATAGTGTGGGCAGCAAGTATAGTAACCCGTGCTCGAAAAGAAGGGCGAATCAGAGATGATTTTGCTGTCAAGACAATAATTGATGAGCTCAATACATTTAGAGGAAGATGTGGCATCTTACTACAGTATGATTCTATAAGTGTTCCTTTAGTTTATACTCAGGTATGTATCCAGTATATAAGTTCACAATATATTTAATAACTGTAAATAATTATAGTCATATATTTTTTATAAATACTGTATACCGAAATCAAATATCAATACTGTATTTACATTCATTATTAATTTTTGGGAAATATTGATTAGCCTGTTTATCTTGAAAGGTTTCCTCTATATGTCTGAAGTACAGACTAGTGACTAGTGAAAGTAGTGTTATAAAATAAAATTTAAGTTATAAAACTTACTCTATCTCAACATTTAAATGAGCAATCTTCCTTTCATTTATTTTTAGTTCATTTTCAAATTGGAAATTGTAGCCTTCATCATCAACCTTGCCCTTGAAATCAGACTTTGGATTTAAAATTTTTATAACAGACCAAATATAATACCGGGTGTTTCAAAATGAATAGCGGGGTTTTAACACCTTATAATTTTTATTACACTACAATTTCAGCTATAAATGATACATCAAATGAAACAGCAACTCAAACAGTTTTGTTTGTTGGCACCAGTGCGCATGTGCGCGCAATGTTTTTGCCGCCATCCGTTAGAAAGCGCTAGTGGCAAAGATGGCTAGTCGTGAATTAGCAATTCCTGTAACGACTGTTTGAAGAGTTTTACGTAGACGCTAAAGCCTGCAGACCATGTTTACGTGCCAACTTCGCTAACGAAATGTTGTTACATGACGATGATGATTTTCTGGATAGTGTCGTCTTCAGTGATGAATCGACCTTTCACCTTAGTGGACATGTGAACACTCATAATGTGTGGATTTGGGGCTCACAAAAACCTCACGCGATTGTACAAGTGCAACGCGGCTCCCCTAAATTGAATGTTTTTTGTGCTATATGCTGGCAGAAAGTTTATGGGCCTTTCTTTTTGGCGAAGCAACTGTAAGTGGTACTTCTTTTCTTGATACGCTACAGTTATGGCTCTTCCCTCAGTTGAAAGATGATGAACAAGAGAACTTCATTTTCCAGCAAGATGGTGCGCCGCCTCACTGACACAACGAAGTACGCGATTGGTTGAACGTTACTGTACCCGACCGTTGGATTGGCCGCAAAGGGCCCAATGACAGAGTTTGTTTCGCATAGCCTCCATGGTCACCCGATCTAACGCCTTGCGATGTCTACCTTTGGGGGTTCATATAGGATCGTGTGTATGTGCCTCCACTACCAACTGACCTTTCCGAATTACGAAACAGGATTGAAGCAGCTGTTACAAAAATTACTCAATAAACACTAATCAAAGTTTGAGAAGAACTAACATATCGTCTTGACGAGTGCCATGTGAAGAATGGTGCTCACATTGATCACTTGTAGGCTTTTTTGTAAAACTCTTTGAGTTGCTTTTTCATTTGATGTGTCATTTATAGCGGTAAGTTTAATGTAATAACAGTTATAAAGCGTTAAAACCCCACTATTCTTTTAAACACTCAGTATATACAGCGTGTTAAATAAGTCCCGGGACGGCTTAATATTTTTTTGGCCATTACAGATAGAGCTACAAAGCTTTGCACGTTATTAATGGACACCTAAATCTATTTTAGAACCTATTCAGTGGATCACTACCTTTCCAGGGGGACGACAAACAAGGAGTAAGTAGGAAATCTTAAATGAGAGCATAGGTCGATGTACAACTGGACTTATGCTCTCATTTAAGATTTCCTACTTACTCCTTGTGGGCCGTCCCCCTAGAAAGGTCCACTGAATACGTACTAAAATAGGTTTTGGTGTCCATTATCTATGTGCAAAGCTTTATAGCTCTATCTGTAATGGTTAAAAAATATTAAGCCGTCTTGGGACTTATTTCACATGTGCTATATGTATGTATTGAAACTATAGTAAAAAATAAATAGTTTATAAGTGTAGTTAATAACTTTTAAAATATTCTGCTTGATCAAACAAGGTCAATAATTTTTTTTATATAGGTGGTAACACTGGCAACCTATTCTTTCTTCATTACCAGTGTAATGGGACGACAATGGTTGGATATTAAGGAAGGCAGTTTAAAGAACCACAGAAATCCAATTGATCTATATTTCCCACTTTTCACAACCTTACAAGTAAGTTTGTACATTTGTTATCACTAATCTGACTAAGTTTAATTTCATCAATTAAGTTAGAGTTTTTTTGTGTTTAATATCTTTACTTCATTAGCCCATTAGACTAATAAAGATGCAGGTAACATACTGAACAACACAAAACCACAGGTAAATTAACGATTTACTAATCTGAACTGTGGTGCAATAAGCGGCAATTCTGCAAACTATGTGTATAACTATGTGTTATAATTGTCATAGATATTATAAATTTTATTTTAATCAATTTAGAATGATGAAAGTATAAAGTATGATATTCTGTTTTGAAATTTTTTTTATTTACATTAGCCTATGCACGTTTTTAAGTTTTTCAAGGCTTAAAATTACTCTTGAAGTACTCTTACTAATATTGTGAACAACAAATAAGGAACACTTAGTTAAAAATTCGGTAAAGAAAGTAAACAAAAATCAAATATTCACAGTAAGCAAAATTCACATATTACAAATAAATGTTAGTTGTCAGTATATTCACACTAGTGATATAGTTATCAACTAAGAAAAATCAACAAGACCAAACATATATTAGCAGCAAGCACCATACCAGTTTCAATTCCTGATTTTAATGTATAACAAGATGAATGTTATTATCATTACGTGTCATGTTACTCATGTAATTAATTGTTTTCATAATTGGCTTTCTGGTAACTGTTCCTTTACCAGCCTTTATGCATACGCTAAGTTATACAGTACAAAATCAGTTTTCAATTTTCTATAACTCATAGTCTAATGTTAAACATAAGATATTCTAATGAATAATGTTCTTTTTTAATCAAAGAAAATAGATGTTATTGTGAATGTAGATTTTAAAGGCCACTCATAATGCCTTCATAAAATAGGACCTATATGAGAATAAAGGGTCCAAAATTCTCAGTGATTTAATGAAATGTTGCTATTTACACGTTGAATCACAAAGTTGTTTGTGTTTACTGTATTTTTTGTAATATATTGAATTATGATTAATATTTGCAGTTTTTCTTCTACATGGGATGGTTGAAAGTAGCAGAAAGTTTGATAAATCCGTTTGGTGAAGATGATGATGATTTTGAAGTAAACTGGATGGTAGACAGGAACTTAACAGTACGTATATATAATGGTTTATTTAAACAACTGAAATATTAGTTATTATGTGGAGTATACATTCTCTGCTTAAGTTATTTGTACAATTTTCTGTGGAATGCTATTTTTTACACAGCTCATGTAATATAAGATTAGGCTGGTATAATTCGATGTAGTGACCGTTAGTATAACATCACATGATCCAGTAGTCAAATTAATTTGCTATCCTCTAGACTGAAGTAACATATTATATTTCATAATTAAGTTAAGTTCTTTGGCTCGGTATTTAAATTAATAATGGTAATAAATACTTGTTCTAATTGTCCTGCAATCCACTAGCATAATTATTTGGTAGTGCAGTTTGAAATATATTCTGGCATTCCTCTTCAGATGTTAAAAGAGTCATTCATTGACTCTATTTTGATTTATAAAGTGGTAAAGTTAGACTCACAAAATGTGTTAAACGATAATTGTCATTTGATTTGATCATCTTTTTTAACACAACAATGAAGCTAATGGAGTGTGATGGGAGGAATGCCAAGATTTGCCATTAGAGTAAGGAGAAGGAGCAATAATTATGTGACCATTTTAGTACTAGTACCACATGCTAACATGATGATCAATATTTTTATTATTTTATGCTTGTGAATTTGTTATAATTTAATGTTTTTTGGTGACATCACATGGGTGAATTAATCTTTTATTACTCACCACCTGTAAATGGTTGCCAGAATTTAATAAAACTGCAATAGGAAATAATAATACTAGTGCATCACGGGATGATTAAAACAGTTATTCATATCTATTATTAACATTTTATAGATTATAACTGTCCTAGCATTATACTGAATCCATTGTGAAGGATTCAACTTAATTTTATAAAGGCATTCATATCTATTAATATAAACCTAGATAAAGATAGACTTAATAGGAATAATAAGAACAACTGTAAAATTTTACATCACCTGTCACTTCTAAAGAATTATCAAAATATGATCAATTCCCTTTCAAATGCAGAAGTAATATTATATATATTTTTAAACCCTATGTAACAACAGCAGTTTAAAAACATACAGCCTGCTAGACAGCTTTTCAGTCGAGTAATGTGTGTGGGTAGTATATTAAAATTCCTATCAACATTAATCTAGTCTTCTCAACTAGAGTTTGTTACTAATTTTTATTCCCAATTTTTCTCACAAAGCTGGGTTAGATTAGATTAGATTAGAATTAATCTATCTACACTGTATGAGGACTTAAATCCTTGTACATCAACCTAAGATTATTGTATACTGCAAGGACCTACTAGCAAGGCACATGACCGATACCTGTGCCCTCAACGAGAAGCTTTCGTCTTATGCTAGCATCGAAGTTATCACCCAGTGTAGAGACCCAAAGATAGGTATTCTTTTAGCCTAAAGCCTCTCCCATTTCAGGATGATTTACTTAGCAGTTTCATCAGATAGTTTACATAGCCCACGAGTGGGGCTACATTAGTGATCCTGAGTGTTAGCAAATGTTTCCTGAAGTGGCAGTGTTCATTAAGTAATACCATAAATTGTTTTAGATGGCCTCTATTCAGCCTCAATAACGAGTTGGTTAGTTGTTGAGCAGTGCCTCTGATAAGCTCTTTATCGAGCTTTTACAATGCCTATCTTAGACCATTTTTCAATAGCATTGTAGTCAAAAGATTTTGATATGGTACAGGCTAGCTTTAGACTCCAAAAGGGCATTTTTGCTCCCTTATTGGCCATTTCACCAGCATATTCATTACCACAAATGCCTGCATGACCAGGTACCCAGCTTGTGGTTACAGAGTTGGTGTAAGCTAGTGTGTAGAGATCCTCGTAGCACTCCCACACCAACTTGGAGGAGATTTGGTCAGTTAAGATACTTTTAAGGGGGTATTTATCTATTTTTAAAATTTATTTATTCATTTCATCACTTTTGTTTGTTACACATGAAACATGTGACATATCATGGATTACACAAATATCCTACATAATAGTAAATTACTAAAATAAAATTACAAGGTTAAGTAAGGTGGCTATATACTTAACCTATGCGTAAATTTGTAAAAAGGAAGAAATTATGCTTTATTTCCCAAGTGGTCACTCATCCAAGTACTAACCTTGCTGGACTTCGGTGACATAAATACATTGAATTCTGTAGTTTTGAAATTGCGATTTTTCGGTGAAAAAATTAGCACCGTGTTGAAAACTTATTTTATTATTAACAAATAAGTTATGTAGAACATGTTAAAAAAAATGCTGTGACTTTCTTTTTAAACAACTGAGTTTTATTTATTATGGACAAACAAGGTGAGAATTATTCCAACACCGTTTAAAACAAATGCCTAATACTAAAGTCAAAATATCCCTGATATTTTTGTTATCAGATGAACAATAAAGGTTGAAAGAGATTGAGCCACTCAAAAAACACACATAACCTCGAAAACAAATACAAACAGACGACTTGAGTTATTAACTGGATGAACAAAGGAGTGCTGCTGTTTTCCACTCCATAGTCAAGTGTAAACTATGCAGTACACATGTCTACTGTCAGGTTGCAAACTTTCCTCTCCTGCAACGTAATAGAAAGATAGGCCGTTGCTAGGCAACAAGTTAAGTTTTCAAGATGCGAATTGTTCCATGTTATTTTACCATTAGAGAAGCCATATATGTTTTCCAAGAAGGTTCTTGGAAAACATGCCATTCCTCAATGACTTTGAAAACACACTCTGAACAAACATTAATGTCAATAATTTCGGCTTTATTTCTTGTAACAAAAGTAGGGTAATTACCAACATTACTGGAGTAGAGACTAACCTCTAGGATTAGTATCTGTACTCTCTTGGCCTCTACAATAGTGCCACAGTAATAATTGCTGACCAAAACTTGAAGAATGTTCTACCAGAGACTTCAATTCCAGTTTATACGCACATCAGTGATATTTCTAGAACAGAGTTGATACAAAGGAAGACATTATAAATTTCTCCTCACAAGAATACATGTTAATACACTATCTAAGGAAATAATCTATATTAATTTTCCTTTAAAATCACCTAGGCCTGTGACTCATTCCTGATGAAGCCAGGGTTCTTGTATCAGTGCTTAGGTTGAAACCTCTTCTGAAAAAGTACTAACAGAAAACAGCCAAAGCCACCTTACTGTGATGTAGATTTATCTGGAGGAACTTTAGCATTGGCTTTAGTTTGGTTAGTGACGATGAGGACTTGCCAAAGTCCCAAATTTGCCCTGAAATTAGCACCCTTGATGGGGTTGAGGGTGACCTCATCGACCAGATAGGCGAAGCCATAGCCTTTGGGGTCTCCCTCAGCTGAGAGAACCTTCCATTCCTGCACTTTAAGTGTAGGTTTGTGTTTAATGAACATCTCCCATACTTGATCCGAGTAATTTTTAAGACGTTTAAGGTTTGTCTGGAAGAATACCCTTGTGGTCTTTACTATATCTTTCCTCAATCTGGTGACCAGTTTAGTATTTTCACGTAACAGATGGAATGTAAGTAAAATTCTTTCTAGCCAACGTTGTTTCATTGGGGCAGGCAAGTATTAAAGCTCCTTTCTCCATAGAGTTCCCAGAAAATGATAGAAAGGATCCGTTTTCTAAAGGTTTAAATTTATCTATTAGTTCATCCTCGATGACCTCACTTTGTTTATTTGCGAGTTTGGTATCAGGATAGGATTCTAGCATGTAAGTTGTTACTTCCTTTCCAGATGTTTTCGAACATTGAGGATTTATATCAGAGACTGAGTCCCAATCCTGGTCTTTGTTTAGGGTCACCTCGGCAGAAGGTGGAGTGGGTGATTCGCCTCTACAATGTTTGACCACACCCACCCTTGCCTCCGAACCCCCTTCAAAACCAGAGATGATGCCTGACTCCAATTTCCTCTTCTTTATTCTCTTATCTCTCCGCCATTTTGAAGAATCCCATTCTTCACCACTTTCTTGATGCTTTGCCTCTCTTCTTTCTTTAATGGTGGGATTAGATCTTTTTACTTTCAGTTCACCGAGTTGTCTTATAGCATCGTCAAGTGAACCAGAAAAGCATGGTATATCTGGACCTTTAAGGAGTTCATCTTCTCCCTTTCTAGAAACACTCAATGCACTCAAATTAGAAGCCACCTCTTTAATGGCCGATTACAATTGGATGGTAGATATAACCGCAACCTCCAGTAATAGAACTTGATCATTCATATTTTTATTTTGGTTTTCTTGCTGATCCATATAGATCCCACGAGAAGCTAGGGAAAGATCTGTCAACCCAAGCAGAGTCCCACGTGCCTAGGTAAGGCTATTTACTCCCAGGAGCTCGCCTAACTACTGGAGGCTCCGTTTGCATCGCTGCTAGATAGTTGGAAGATATTCACCGCTATAGGCATGGATTGCATAACACCATTAGGGTGAAACATAAGAATCAAGCAAGAGGAGGAGAATAAGAAAGAAGATGTTCAATAGGAAACAGTAGAAATAGGCAGACAGCATGTAGAGGAGTTGTGCTGACTATAGAAAGAAAGGCTCCCAGAATAATAATAAGAAAGCTGGTATAACTTATTTGGGATTGGTAGTCCAAGCTGGTTTAACTTCATAGACAAGGATAAATAAAGCAAAAGCTTAAAGTTTCAAATATTTTAATAGTATGAATGAGCTACAATTGTTTCGCCTTGCGGCATCTACGGGCAACTGTTGCTCGTAGATGCCGCAAGGCGAAACAATTGTAGCTCATTCATACTATTAAAATATTTGAAACTTTAAGCTTTTGCTTTATTTATCCTTGAATATGGAGTTTCAACAAGAAATATCTGCTATTACATTAAAGTTAACTTCATAGAGTTTGAGCCTCTATGGCGATTGCAGTCGGATTCTGTCACTTGTGAAGCCAGAGCATTAACTACTAGACTAGACAGGGGCTCTAATATATTATGTATTGGGTTGCTTAATTCCAGAGTAATTTTTTTAACCTTCCCGTGATTATACTAAATTCCAGTGTAAACCTGTCTATTCAAATTGGTTGAACTGATTTCGACTTAGAATGAACAAATAATACCATTTTATATCAATATTCTGCTGTCAGAGTTTTGAAACTATAAATTATAAGATATTATTATGTATATCTAATGACATGATAACTATCAAAAGAGTTATGCAGTTTCATTGAAAGTCAATATACTTTTTTTGGTATCTTAATTTTTTAATAGAACTTTGAGTTAAAAATCAAAATTGTTCACATTTTTTCAATTTTTTTTTTCAACTTAACAATTTTTAGTGAAATAGTTAAAAAAAAAATTCTTTTCTTTCAATTATGTAAAAAGAACTTTAATGTAATGAAAACTTTTGGTATCCGTATTGCAAATTTGTCTGGAAAATCCTAGTTTTTGGTTTAGTTTCTTAATACTTATATTGAAGAACCTTGTTTCATGTAAAGGTGTAGTAATAACAAAAGGTGTATTAATAATTAGTAATTACAATTCAATAGCAGATAATTCAGAAATACTGGTGGTGGCTATACTGAAATAAAATAAACAAGAAAGCTTTACACTTATATTGAACAAACTTTGTAAAAAATTGTTGATAAATAATTATGAAAATGATCAATTTCCACCATATGAAGACACCTCAATAAGTTGAAATTTCATCCACTAAGTTTTTATCCTCGGTGTGTAATCAACACACAGAGAATGCAAATTTATTACAAATGAGGATGATGGCACAGTCATTGTAATTGTCTTGTTAAAATATTTTCTTATCGTGGAAGTTTTCAACCCTTTAAATACAAGATTCATCAACATTAAAAAAAATAAAAAAATAAATAATCATGTATTTTGGTGAAGAAGTTCCCCCTCCCCTCTAATCCTTTTGGTTTTTCTTGTTTTCTTGTTTATTACAAATATGTTTCTGTTGGAAATAAATAATAAACTTTATGGAACATAATATACTTTTTCATTTCTTTATGAATTTTCTTCCAGGTATCTTATTTAATTGTTGACGAAATGCACCATGAACATCCCGAATTGATTCGAGATCAGTATTGGGATGAAGTATTCCCAACCGAGTTACCATACACTGTTGCATCAGAGCAATATCGAGAAAAACATCCTGAGCCTTCAACTGCAAACATAGCTGTAACTGAAGCTGAAGCAGAGTATACTGCTCCTTCGAGTCTTAAGATAGATGGAGATCTCGCAGGAATGGTGAGTGGAAGACGCCAGTCTCTCATTGGCCTATATAAACAGACACGGGAGGACTGATGATCATCACACATCCATGCATCATGCACAACATTTATTTGGTTTATTTATCAAGGACATTTGGGCAATTGCTGAAACTCTTGACACTTTTTTTATTATTAATCATAAAAGAATAAATGCTTTGGGAAAAATTAAATACTAAAATAATCTTATGATATTTCTTTAGTCTTAATTTGTAATATTTAGCTACTTTTATTATTCTTCCTAGTTGCATAGTGTGTCTAGGAAGTCATGGTAGGATTATGATTAGTGGATAAAAAAGAAGTGAACAGAGCAAAATGAAAGACATCTATATGTTTAGTAAATCCCAATGTAGGCTTCTCCAGTTGTCTTAAATTTGTTCTTAAATCCAGTAAATTTTCCTTGATTTTTTTCTCTCTAACATTTTAAGAAAAAGAGTTGACATTATTTATAATCTCAAAATTAGAAAGAAAAATGAGTAAAATATTGAAGTAGGTAAAATTTGCATCCTGTCTATAGCTGCTGGCTAATTGTTTCGGCTTCTTATTATTATGTTTCTTTAATACAAAAACATAGTATGATAATTAAACTAATAAAGTGAATTTATATATTTAAGATTACTCATTACAGAATTTCATATTAGTTAATTATTTAAGAAAAATAAACTCTGTTTTTTACGGGAGTGAGAGTTTTTTTTAGTTATTGAAAATTTCTTATAAGAACATCATCAGTATTAATATAAACTATGTTTGTCCTCTCATAAACTTCATTATGCCTGCATCAATAACAACTAAATTCATTAATTTAATTAATAAATACTATGTTGATGTGTAAGATCTGTTTATAACTATTCAGTATTATTATTACATTGTTCCTGTACCCAATTTAAATTTACTTGTACTAGTGCACTTGATACTCATTTCATGTCAGCTTTCTAACCTTGCTTTTGCATATCAGCATTGATTAAAACTAAAACAATAAAATAATTTATCTTTACTCCAATTTTATCATTCACATGTTAAAAAATAGTAGTTAATTAAGGACAAAACACAAATGACAGATATTTATTAAAGAACAATTTATATTAATATTAGCGTTATTTTATATCATCATGTACATATAAGCACCATGTTTCAAATTATTTAAATTTTCAAGTATCTGAAATCTCTGAATAGACAAAGATATTCTATTTAGAGTTTTTAAGAATTATTTATCTCACATCTTATGTAGATAAGCATGGGCATTTGGGTTTAGAGTTTCTTTTTGTATTTTTATTTAACACAGCTTTGGTTTTTCTTTTAATGCATGCTTGGTAGTTTGCACAGTAGATTTAGTAATACATATTTAATTTATACATTATTATAATTATACATCATATTTAACCCTTTGCATTCCAGTATAATAACTATGAGCCATCGCCTAGCTTCAATAATTAATACCCACTTTACATGTTGACTAAGTTGGTGATTATTGTTTCATAATATCATATCTAAAAAATAATATTTTTAATCTTCTATATCACATATATGGTAGTAACTTTAAAAGAATAATATTAATCATTTCAATTTTGGTATTAGGAGACACAGTTTTATTATGTTAGTTAAAATACATTTTCATAAATAATTTTTATGATACAAATTTTGGAAAATCCTGCTGACACTTCATGTATTATATCAGAAAATATTACTTATGAGAGATTAGTTATGGAATAAAAATAAAAAAAAAATAATAAAAACAGCTGATCTTTAAATTATTTACAGAAAAGAAAAATAACAGTTTATCTAAATGTGATGTAGACCATAGGAAAAGAAACAGTTTATTATAAAACAAAACGAGTTTTTTTATAAAGTTGTTTATAAAAAAATAAGCAAAATAGCTCATGACAAAATAAATATTGAGTATAACAAATAAAGGTGCATGTATGAACTGGACTCACGTGATATTTTAAAATACATATATGCGATGCAGTACAAGAAGTTATTTGCCGGTTCATTACTGATAAAATAAAAAAGTTATTTTCAAACATCAAAAATATATCTTCACTAAAAGTGAATATTAAAACAAACAACATTAGAATAAAATGAAAGTTTCAGCTCACACAACCAAGAAGGAAGTTGTGAAAGAAAAAAGAGTTGAAAAACAGCTAACAGCTGATATGAAGTTGCACATGCCTTTATGAATCAATCAAAAATAAATATTTCACGATTTATTTTTCTTGAAATAGCTGTTTCATAACAGATATCCATAACGATATCTATGGATATTATAAGAAGCATTTGGAATATAATAGGGTATATGTCATCATAGGTAAGTGTGAAATGTTTAATCATGTCTGTTCACAACCAACTATAGTTCAGGGGAGTAGTTTAGTGCAATTAGTTAAAGGCCGACATTAGAGTGCAAAGGGTTAGTAATATATATATTGAATTTGAATATTATTAGTTTTAACTATTAAAGTTTAGTTGTAAGTGTTATTAGTTTTATTAGTTTGTAATTAAGTTTCTAGTACTAACACTATGAATATTCTATAGGTTATATTATGCTTTAATAATTAAGTCATAGAAGTTGTGTATTGACAAAGCATGTTTTAGATTGTTCTTACTTTTCATCAAACATTATTCATCATTAAAAATGGATTTTTGAAGTGTAGTGAAGTTTTAATTAAGTTTTTAATATTATTTTGTATTACCTTGTCAATTTTAAAATATCTTTCTCATTTGTTGTATATGTTTTTAATCTGTATATGAGTCATTGTTTCATTGTCTTCTTTTATTCTGCATTTTTTAAAAAAGATTGCTTGAAACAGTACTGAATGTAATGGTGGACAAATGGGGCAGTTGCTTCTGGGAAAAATTACAGGGGCGACATAATAAAATAGAGAGTGACATCACAATAGTGTAGTATCCTTATACTGAGAATTTTCTATCATAAGAAGGGAATTAGTTTTCGTTGACAGCAAGTCATGCAGTCGGTCACAGTCAGAGATAGACAAATGTGTGGGGACAGAAAAATGAGTTGATTTAGTGATAAAATGTATAATAAATATGCACAAAGAACAATGGGACAACACAAGTACAGTTTAATATAAAGTAACGACTCAAAACCCGTCCATACCATCTACTGATCTAAGGGAATCGTTGTATCTCAGGTTTCATTTACTTTTTGGTTGTTATATTTTTATCATTGTAGTTTTAGCATATAATACGAGTTTAAGCATTATGGAATTGATTTGTAGTGTTGTTTGATTTTAAAACTAAACAGCAAACTAAGAAATAGTTTTTTTTCAAATTTGAAATCAAAGAAATTTTCTGTTTTGGGTTGTTATTTACGTAAGTGAATTATGTATTCATTTTTACTTTCAAACATATTGACAAGTAATTAGTTATTTAGGTTTTATGGGTTGGCAACATTTTTCGGAGCAGCAAAATTAATTGTGCCTTGGAATATCACAACATTTCAAGCTCATGTGATCTTTCCTTTTAAGCTTTTTAAACACTTTCTCCAGTGTTCATGCATGTCTCTGGTCTTAGGACTTTATATTTCATCAGTTTCAGTATGAACTGGGTTTCCTTTCTCAAGTTATTTTACATTTCAAAAACTTATATGGGATATTACACAATGTTTTAGGGTTACAATTGAAAAGCGGTTTCCTTCATGCTGGGTACCTATATTTTAATAACATATTTGATATAATGATGATAAGACAAGAAATTAAGATCCATATTATTAAATTTGTTTATAGTAATTAGTAAGGATTAAAAGTTTTTTATCTTTAGTAACTCATTCATTTAAATATAATTATTTATGTTAAGAAATTCTTAATTATTGTTAACTTAATGTTCAATTTAGAGATTTTTATCATTTATGCCTTATGTATTCTTATGTTGTATGAAATATACAAATACTTGAGAAATTAATTTTTTATTTATCTTCATTTCTAATCTCACAATAAGAAACAATTTCATCTTCAAATAAATGACATAATTGATACAATTATTCTTAAGTTGGAATGATATTCATCTTTATTGCTTTGTGTATTTTGCTATATTCACTGTGGGTTTGGTAATATATGTAAACACTTAATCTGGAATGTTATGTTACTGTTAGCAATCATCTTTATGAAGAAATTATTTCTAACTCAGATATGTGGTAATGTATAAACAAAATTTGAATTAGTCCAATCAAATTATTGAAAATGTTTATAATTACGAGACCAAAGAAAGTAAAGTGTCATAGCTGACATATATATTTTAGTGGCTGACAAAAATATTAAAATGAAAATAACCTGAGAAGAATGAAAGGATGACTTGCACTTATTATTTTTTATGTTGTGTAATTAAAAAAAAAGAAAATATTAGACTTGTGGAAAGAAATGGTGAATTGGTGGATTACACTGCATGTCAATGAGGTAAAACTGAGGATTGAGGCATATACTATATAGAAACTTGGATTTAAGTTGTTTTTATGCTTTGTTAAGCATATTTTACTGGTTACAAAATTTTGCTCAAGTGTGTCTGTAGAGTTTAGATGAGAAAATTTATTTGGCAATTTGCACGTCAGATCAAGGTGTATAAAAGTGAGCTAAATAAAGCACAGGCTTGAAGATGAGGTGTGTTTTTGTTGCATTAATATGATAATCATTGGTGTTGGTTTAAGTCTTATTGTGATATATTGTTGGCAGAATTAAATATAGTAAATCATTGACACATTCTTAACCCTTGACAACAAACCTTTATTTCAACATGACAAATTTTAAATACGCTCAGTCTTTCAGAATCTTTGGAAAAACAGTTTTTTAGAAGGCTTGAACAAAGGAAGATAATGAGTTAGTTACTGAAATAAAGGCTTTCTGTTGTGTAAAATAACTATGTTCCATTAGTTATAAAATACTTGGGTTTGTGTTTATTTTTAGAATATTTAATATTTACAAGTTTTTCATTCATTTATTATCTTTTTGTTGTTGACTGTATAAATTGTGTAACTTGTGTCATCATCATTATAGAAAGACATATCAATTAATACACATAAAGATGCATATAAGAGTAAAACCAATTTAACATTTAGTATTCATAATAAATCATTTTTAATAACACACAATTTCCCTTAAATTGTAAATTTATACTCTTTTAAGACTCTCCACAACTGAATAGCTACTTTTCAACAATGACCTTTAGTTGATTTTATTTCAAGATTAAGATTTTTCATAAACTGTAATTTCATTCAGCTTTAAGATCATTCTTTTGATCATTTCCCTTCTTATAAGATTATTTATAGATTGTTACATCAAGTAATAAGTTATAGTAGTGTAATCAAAATCAAATTAAATTAGTTAAACATCAGCAATTCTGCAGGAGAGGAAGATTTCATTCTTTATCAACATTTATTTTGATTTTTGTCACCCTGAAGTTTATATTTTGATTTTATCGGTAGTAATTATTATTATTTTCTATTGTATTTTCTTAGCTTTCCGTACTGTTATACAATATTTACTTACTCATTATCTCATCTTCTGTCAACAAATCATAATTGTTTTCTGTATTAAACAATGAACAGAAGCTGTTTGATTTCAATAAGTTAGAATTGTTAATAAAAGTAATGAATTGATAAATAGATTATTTTTGTTCATATAAGTTCGAAGGATTGATTTTATAATCTCTACAAAGTCACAGTGAATTAATGTAGATTTTCAAAATTTGAACTTGTAGTTTTAAAAAGTTCTGAAACAATACTAAAATATTAAAATAGAACTGAAACAACCTTTTTTTTTTTAAATGAGATGATGTTAACAATGTTTCACAATTGTTTATTATATTTGAGTATCTTTATTTTTCAGGGTGATGATAACACCAGCGGTATCCACTTTACTGCTAGGAGGTCAAATAGTCGAATGAGTGTCCGTCGAATGAGTGGTGACCGACCCCGCACATATTCAGCTGGCTCTACAACCAGTATCAATACCAATCTTGGCAGTATACCAGGAAGCTTGCAGAGAGTTGGATCCGTTACATCAGTGCTCAAGAGGTTATTTTCCAAAGATTCATCAGTTGATGGTGAGTTGTATTCTATAGTTCAGTAATCATAGTTATTTTTTGTTTTTTTCATTGCATTATCATGGTATAATTGTTTTATTTACAAGTTTTTTAACAGTCTATTCCTCTTTCTTCAACTGTTTCTAAATCAGAACATATTTATAGCATTTATACTGTTGTAATAAAGCTTAAAACAATTAAAATTACAAGCATGAAAATTTATAATAATGTAGTTCAATTTGTTATCTACTCAATGTAGTATAGGTTAAGTATGGCAGTCAAGAATAAAAGGCTCACTTTATTTTACTGATCACATTAATTTTTTTAGTAACACAAGAACTCCAAGAATATATTTATGTTTGATATCTATCTCTTATGTTTATAGTAGTTGCCATTATCTGTATATAAGCATAACAGTCATCACAAAAACGAACATATTCTCTTAAAATTTGAGGTACGAAATATACTTTTGTCTTTTATTTTTTGGAGTGAATATTGAAAATTATAATATTACAGTAATAGAAATGTTTTATTTTGAAGTTTTTATTCAAATATTGAATTAATTATACATTTATATTGTATAAATTTATATAAATATAAGAGACAGGGCCGAAATTCCCAGTAGTGTGAGATTCTAACTAAAAACCATCACTCTTCCTGTTAGTATCCTTATCACATAGGAGAAGAATTTAGGAAAGGTTTTAGGAAACATCTTATTATTTTTCATGAATACAAATTTGAAGTGCATAAGCTTTTTTCTGTTTACTTGACCAGCTGCAATTATATATAGTATCAAGACAGTGGGGTCTAGTTTTCATCATTGTTCTTCTTTTATCAAAGCCTTTAAAATGAGGAATAACTCAATGCAGGTTTATACTTAAAAATTTTGAGTAGAGCTCCAAAATCCATATTTTGAGAGGATGGTTGAATTTACATAATATGGCAAACATATTTTTTACATCATAAAACATTTGCAAGATTTCACTTTTCTGTCTTTCGTAGTTTAAAAGATATTTAACTGTTCCGGGACTTTTTGGAACCCAGTATAAAAATAAATACATGAAAGGCAATATCTTAAATAACTAAAAAAACAATAGCCAAGAAAGTTCAACAGCATTCCTTTTTAAAAATCACTCCTCATAATCTGTTTAGGTAAGTTACAACTGGGTAAACATCACCCTAGTAAATTTTCCTCTCTCTCTCTCTCTCTCTCCCCCTCCCCTCAACACACAACATTGTATTCCTTTCAACTATTGACTAAGAAAAAAATTATAGACAAGCTGTTGTCAATTTAAACAGACTCAGTAAAATCAAAAGTGTATTAGTTTATGTTATAAAAAGGTGAAACTAATAAAATTTAATTTCACAGGTTCAGGACAACTGAGAGAAGGGAGTGCAGGTCAGGGGAAAATGACAGGCAGTGAGAGCACCAATAGCCTCCAGGGTAAGTTTATAACTGGAGGGAGTGTCAGATTAGCTAACCAGGTAATCGAAGAAGTAGATGAACAACAAACCATTACTTCCATGGCAGGAAAACCACCAGAGCCTCGTCCAACAGCTCAGTCGTTATTCATGTCTGGTCCCCCTCCCCCTTCAGCTCCTCTCCCTGTGCCTCCTGGAAGAGTAACATCAACCCATCTCTCCAGTTCTGCTCCTGCTGGCAGGACAGCTGTTTCTCCTACTGCTCAGATATCACCAACACGTTCTAGTGCTACTTATACTGAAGTATTATCTGTGAGAAGTGCTCCTGGTATGAATGATAACAGTTCGGGACTTGGTAGTGGAAGTTTAGTTGGGGGTGGAGATAACATAAGCATTGGATCCAACACGGATTCATCAGAAGATGAATTTACTAAATTAAAGAAGACACGTTTACGTGAGAGAATAAAGTATGCTCGATCTGTCAGTGCTCAACAGAATATTGGTGATGATGTGGATGTTGGAGGTGAAAGTCAGTTGCTTTTGATGGATGTTGGACAGTCAAGGACGAGTTTTCATGCGAAGTCACCCAGAAGTAGTACCTACAGTGATCATCCAGACTCATGATGGTCAGTTGTGTAAGTTATAATTTTAGGAAATTTAGATTAAAACAAATTGTATACAATAATTTTATACACTTCTGTGTACATACAGTCAATTATATTGTATGTATATGCAATATGTGGTTAGCTTTATATTGTAATCAAAATTCAACAGTAATTTGGAAAGATGTATCACTGATGACACCTTTTCATGTAATTTATTTTCACTGTGATTGTACAAAACCATATTGAGAAACATTGCTCTGCTTGAATACATTTGTTCTCAATCGATGAATTAGAAGTGGTTTTGTTGTGTAACGTTTTGGTCAAAGAATTCCCTGATTGAAACAACCTTTACCAAGAAGTTGTTCTGTGTTTCCGGGATCTGCTAAAAATTACTGGATTTATTTTGCGTAGAACCAAAATAGTTTGTTAATTGTCAATAGAAATACTTTCTTGTTGTGCAATGTAAATGTTTGATTAGAAACATTAATATATTGAATAGCTGTTGAATAATCTCTTGATATATGTCATGATGATAAAGTTTTGCTGTTTTACATTCAACAAAAAATAGAACAATATTGTTATTAATCACCATAGGTGTTAACAATAATCACATGTCACTTTAAATACAAGCTTTTGGACTGACCAAATAGTTGTTTCTTCTACAACTGACTCTTAAGAAGAAACTTATGAGATTGTAATAGAATTTTTCCAAAACTATTTCACTGTTATGACAAGCGTGAGCTGAAAGTTTATGGAATATTATTTAAATCTTGATTGCTATGAGTAGAAAGAAGTTTGTGTAAAAGTATCACAAATATCCATTAATTAAAAATGTTTACAAAGCTTTAGATGCTCATGAACATCTGCAACCTCTTTTGCTAGTATCCAAAAATGCTGAGAGACATATATTCTCAAGATTCCCCAATCTCAAGTAATTTAACAAAATGGTTTCTGTATTTGTGTATTCAGATTATGGTGCCTTATACACTCACCTGTGTTTTTATCCAGAATCTTTTTAGAAAACCGGATAATAGAGTTTCTACTGAAGACTGTGCTTTGTTAAATAAAGACATGGTAATGTACAAATGCAACAATTCTATAAATTAGAACAGAGATTAATCATTATCTTCCATATTGGGAAAATTTCCACAGTCAAATATTGAGAAAATTTATAAGGATCCACAAGATGTCATAAGTATTCAACAGTTTTAATGTTCCTTGATGACACTTATGCCTTGTTCTTACAGGAACTGTTGTTACCATTGTTCTTCCAGATAGCTAACATGTATTTACATGTTTGAAGGTTTATACCCATGTTTTCATATGTTATGATATTTGAGGATATCAACCAGTGTGGCAAAGTTGTCGATCTTGGACATTTCACTCAATGATGAAAAAGGTTGTTCTAAAAACAACTTTTCTACATTTGCTATATTATAATAAGGACTAATCCTTTATATAGTCCACTACGAAATGCATAGAAGTAGATCACGTGATTTTCAATTCAAACTCTTTCCAATTAATAATACTGCATTAATTAACCTTCTCAAAAATTTTAGCTTGTCTGATATTTCTAATATTGTTAATAGTATCATATTAATTAATATTGTAATACCTTTTCACAAGGGTATATGAATTTGGAATTGATGTATCTACATTATTTCATGTATGAAATTTATTTCCAGATATGTCATTTATAGCTAGAATCACTTTATGCAATAATTTATGCTCTAGGGAACTTTTGTTTAAAATCTCATTCAATAGGAGAGATTAAATTGATAAAGGCTATTGTAAATTATCCCTGAACCACCACTCAATATTAAAATTAAAATACAATTAATTATAATAACACTATTAATTAAACTTGAAGAAATTATTTAAAAGGAATTTTTAAAATTAATTTAAATTAGTAATATTTTGGTTATTTGTTCAGGAGTATTAGTTGATGTTTCTTTCTACTTAATGGATATATGGTATCATTTATTAAATAATCTGTTATTCGTAAAAAAAAAAAAAAAAAAAAAAAAAAAAAACTGTCATTTGTTAACCAATGAGAATCTGTATGCAGTTTATAGAGCAATTCCCTTTTCATTACATTGGCAGCAGAATTTTGTGAATAAACCTCTTTATTCACTTAGTTTCAGTTCCTGACTAAAAACCAGGAATATAAAGATATAATTTTCTTATTTGGCAAATATCTTGAAATGTTTTCATAAAGGTGTCATCATTGATCTGTTTAATTTAATGAATTATAGGCTCTTTATCATGTTACAAAATTACAGTAATTCAGCTGTTTTTGTCATACACTTGATTGTGGCCCTGAAAATAATTTGTTGTTTTTTATCAGCAGGCTTTATTTTATCACATTTTTATTCAGTTTGAAAAGTTTTATTCCAAAACAAAATTTGTGTTATAATTGTTATTTAAAAATCACACATTAATGCTAATTTGAATGCTAATTATTTTACTAAATTTTCTTCATGTTAACAAATTTGATCCAAAATTTTTAAATTAGTCTTGTACGACTTACTTCTTTTGTAGTAGAAAAGATTTGAAATGTGTACTCTGTATTTTTGTAACTAGGCAATTTCTTCATTCCATATCACAGTCTAATCCAGATTTAATAATTTTATCATATTTATTATTTAAAGATAGCCTTTACATGCTATATTTTAACCATTATTTGGGACTTCTATAGATCATATATTTATATGCGGGAAACTTGTTTATATTACATGGTTTTTATGGTTTTATTTTCATTCAACAATTTTATTATGATCGGTTTTTGGTTGATTTGCAATATAATTTACAAATTCAAATTCAGTTCTTAATTCTAATGTTTCTAATATAATAATTTGTGCTAATAATAACGGAAGAGTAAATAATTCAAAAAGTACAAAAACAGTATTATTTTAGTTACCATAAGTAATTATAGAATATTAGTTTGAATAATTTTAATAGATGTATAAAATATAATTATATAAAGCTTTGGTTTTCATGCTTGATGTTAATCATGTGTTTGTAATATAATTTTATTTTAAGTCTTTATTTTCGGTCCTGGATATGATTAAGACCTACAGTGGAAAAATTGTTTTAACTTATTTATCTATAATGTTATCTTTTGATTTTTTTATTGTTTAATATTATGTTGTTAAGTGTTAAAACATTAAGTCAATAGATTTTTATTTTTATATGTATCTTTGGTGTAATAGTATAATTCTAATGCTGATTCCTTCACTGAGACAATTTCTCCTTTCTAAAATTTATAAATTGGCATTACAATATCAGTGTGTGTGTGTGTGTGTGTGTGTGTGTGTGTGTGTGTGTGTGTGTGTTGGGATCCATTTCTGTTTATGTACTACAATGTTAAAAAAAACTGCATCATATTCACATGTTTGCAATGGAGAGAGAAGGGTGTCAATTTAAAATGTGGCATTTTCTTTGTCTATCCGTTAAAAGAGAATATATTAAGAAAGAGAAAATTGAATAAAATTAAACCTTATATTCAGAAATTTCATCTATAGTTTCTCAGTTTTGTTTTGGAATTATAACAATTTTATTAAGTCAGTATCCAAAATAAAGAAAATAGGATTGGGGATCTTTCTATAAAACAGAAGTTAATTTCAATAGAAAAAATACAAAGATTTCATTTAATTATTTAAAGGAGTGTTACAAAATACACAGTGTATGAAGTAAATTTGTATTTTTTATTTACAACAATTTTATCTTGCTATTTGTGTATTTTTGTAACTGTATTACAAAATTCTCTTCTCCTAGAAAAATGCTGTGAATTCAGTAGTATAAGTAATTTGTTTTAGTGTAAGTTAGGTTTTATAAAATAATTACTATTTATAAATAGATTTAAGATTGTTTTAGCTATTTTACTTAAACCAGTTTTTCATGTCTTGTTTCTTTAAAATATCAAAATAAGCAGTAGTGAATTCTTGCTCACTAAATATTTACATTTTTAAAGGCTCTTTATAAATTAATCCAGGAGCCAGTAACTTAAATTTTTTAAATTACACCATTATCCTTTTGATATTATTTTTATATATGTAATTGTTAATGGTATCTCATATTAAAAGACAATATTAATAATAATTTACTAATTTCTAACAAAGAAAATTAGGTTGGTTTTTAAATCACTTGCTTTTTTCTGCTTTGTGGTATTTCACTAAGTCGTTATCAGAAATTTTAAAGAAACACCTATTCTTATATTGTTCATGAAACACAAGTAAACAATATATAAACATCGCACTAACCTTCTCTCACACAAAACCAAAGCCTTAACAAACAAAAGTATTAATTCATTCTTTCAAAGTTGAGTATATGTTTGTTGTTTTTTCTTCTTGTTTAAAGGTGAAATACCCCTTGGTCATCATTGCCTTATAAAAAAGAAGAAAAGAGTATAATATAAAGACCCCTAGCCCTTGAATACTCTAATAGCATTACGGTAAGAAGAGGACAAGAGTTGGTAAGAGAGATAGATAATCATAATTGAGCACTTGAATTGGGTTCTGCCATGAGATCAAAATACAAATTTTTTTTTTCTCAAAATCCTATCTACAGATTATGATCAAATTTTACTCTAACATGTAGCACCTAAGAATCCAAACAAAATGTACTCATCGTTATGCAAACAAGTTTATTTTGTTTCGATCACTAGGTGTTACATATAAAGCATAATTTGAACGTAATATGAAAATAGAAGTTTGAAAAAAATAAAAAATTTTATTTTTGGTCTTATGGCAGGACCGAATACAGTTGCTGGAATGTGATAAACCAGGAACCACCAGAATTATTTCAAACAATTCTAATTTATTTCAACAAAAAGATCAAGTGAAAACAAAATATATTATTATAAGAAGGCAGGTTGATAGGTTTTTACTAGTTTTCTAAGTACTACTGTCAATTGCAGTATATTACCTCAGTCATACTAACTTTGTTGTGTGTTTTAAAATTGTGTTTAATATAACTGTGTGTAATACAACTGAGTATGTTGTAAAATATTCTGATTATGGCGCAATGAAGGCTGAAAATAAAATATCCCATAATATAGGAAAACAGATAACCATAAGGTAGGGGCCAGTGAATAGAATTTGAATGGCCCATCATCAGAATACTTTACAATTCATGCATAATTATGGTAAACACAATGTACAAAACAAAAAATTAATTCATAAAGTCACATATGTTTGAGGTAGTAAACTGTAATTGACAGCTATAACAGATGCAAAGAAAATATAGAAAGGCATAAGTGAATTTTTTTTCGTGCAATTTAAAAATACAGAGATGTATTAAAAATTATTTGGAAACATTGTCCTAAATCAATAGTTTTACACAATATCTACTTTTATTATTAATATTATATATATATTTTTTAATCCAATTCAATATCTACCATTGTAAAAATCATTGTTCCGCAATAATTTATATACCATTTTAAAGTTAATCTTCCAAACATTAATATTCATACAACCTAAAGCATCTTTTGGTCTGTGCTTTATAAATGGTTTTAATTGTTATAGTTTAGGATTTATAAAAATTAAACAAAATCAAGAATTGATAACATGTTTTTTCACCCTGAAAATCACTTTTTTTCCCAATTTAACTTATAGCCTAGTAAAAAAGATTGTATCCAAATAATTGATTTATCATTGTAAAGCACATGTTTCAACCTTTCATAGTTATATAACCTAAATGCCATATAACAAAATGTAAAAATCGAATATTTTGATGAAGTTAGTGTGTTTTGCTGCTAGGGAGTAGCATGTGGTGGAACTTTGCAATGTAAGAGAATTTGACCTCCTTGTTCATGTAGTTTTTGTAAATGTTAATACTTGTCCAAATACCACAAAGTTAACCAATATCTTATACTATTTTTCTTCCCCTTTTGAAATATGTATTCCAAATTATCGTAGCTGTCAAAGTTTTTACTACATAATATATACATTCTAAGAAGTTATAACCTAGATTAACCACTCTTGTTTTCTTATCGACACGATTATGATATGTCAAATATTGATTAGTAATATTTTGATTTTTTATAAATGATTTTTATATCATTGGAAAGAAGAATTTCAGATCTGTCAAATGTTTTATTCCATTCCACTGTTATAGTAATTTTTGGACTGGACTGTAACTTAATTTTTCGAATGAAAGTTTTCTAAATTGATATCTTTTTTACACACTTTTATTCACAATTATACGACAAAACTTTTGTTTATCTTGAAAATAATTAGAACATTTTTTTGTATGTTATGTTTTTTGTGACATTTAGGTTCAATTACTGTAAGATTTTATAAAGTCCTGACAATATATAAATCCAAATTATTTTTATAACATACATAAATTATTTTACTCACCTGTCTATAACAAATGATGTGTTACTAGTTAGGTTTTGTATAGAATAATTATTTTTGGTAAAAAAAGATTAAAATAAGCCGAACTTTCAGCAAGTCTTTTTTTTCATCATAAAATTTGATTTTTCAACATGTACATTTTATAAATTGATTTTTTTTTAAAATAAAAAATTATTCATAACTAGATTACTAAACGTTTGTGTCTTAAACAAAAAAACTTGTTAAATGGTATGTTTTTTTGTGGCGTTTCCTCTTCATTTTTACACATTTTTTGATTCCTAACATACTAACTTCAAAACCTTTACATCTTACATTTTTTTCATTATACATATTCTATGCACTTTTATGAGAAAACTGATAAATAACATGTTGTGATTTGCATAATACTACTATTTTTTATTAATTAAAAAAAAAAGAAGTTGATAAAGGAGCAAAATGGGCCGAATTTATAGTAGGGTTAAATCTGTATCTGTTTTACAAATGTAAACAAATAATATATTTTGTAGTTGAAAGTAAAAAAGAAATTTAACAACCATGTACTTTTAAAATGAAAACGATAGTAAAATTATGCTAAAAATGTGAAAAAAGGAATACTTTAACCACTTTTTGGTATTTCCCCTCTCCCAAATAATTCTCAAGTATTCCTTATGTTAATTTTCATTAGTATATGTATTTAATTTGTATATATTTTGTTTATATGCAATCTATAATACTCTTTGTTTTGTAATATATAAAAGTGTAGCTTTCATTGTATTTTTTACCTCTATTATGATCATTGTACCTAAATGCCAGCAATAGTAGAGTGAATTCTGGTAAAGCATGGTAATAAGAATAATTTGTTCCATGTTTTGTTCACAAAATCAAATTGTTTCTTCTGTTTTTGTTAATGATAAATATAAACTTATGTTATTATATACTTACAATAAATTTTATAAATATTTTCAACTTTGAAAATAATGTTTTATTTTAAATATTTTTTAACCAGAATATCAAAATTGACTATCTATTTTCTGAATGTATGTACATAGATTTTCTTGTATACGATGGAGTAATATAATTTATATTTTGTGTAATGTTATTGACTTTGTATTTAAAAATCACGAACAAATTATGTAAGCAATTATAGAATAGTTTGAAAATAAATGCATTTTTTATAAATACTGTTAAAAATCTGTTACTGTTCATGCCCATTACAGATATTACTATACAAGGAGCTTCAGAATAGTGGGATGTCAAATTACTGGCTATCAATGGGTGAATAAATACAATCTATTCTCAGTATGAAAATGTTTTTAAAAGTTGAGAGTGAAATTTAAATTTGAACTTAGTTCCTAGTACGAAACTTTTTAGGTTGCATATTTAAAAATGAAAAAAATCATTTTCCATTCATATGAAAGAGAGACTCATGAAATTGACATCATCTTGAAGAAGCACAAATTAGGCTATTCATAAAACAATGTTTTTATAATGATTTAATAAATATTGGATGGCACTCACCTTATTTTTGTTATTGTCTGTTCCTTTTTGTCAAAATTAATCCTTTTTGTGAACATCCTTATGTTTATGTCAAATTAATAAATAATATATAAAACTGTTTTAAAAACACATACACAAACACAAATAAATACATTTTTTAAACACTGTAGTAAGGATACAGCACTAGATATGACATTTCCTGATGTATAAAAACTCTTCACTTCTTCAGGTTCTGTATCTTATATGGCCAATGATTTTAGGACTTTGCTTGTTCTGTTTCAAAAAATATCAATTTCTGCCTTTTGTACTATCAAAATTCGTAGACAATATTTAAAAATCAAAATCAAAATAAATAACTTGTTATATCACATATTATAAACCATATATCAAAAATAACTGGTGTTGTCTTTGAATCTGAATATTTAGTCTCCACAGCCCACAATAAGTTTTTTTTTTTGCATATTTTGATAAAATTGGGAATATATAAGACATATCGGAAACCTGGTCAAATATTTTTCACTAAATTTCTCGATTTCTTCCTTTCTACTGGAAAATATTCCTACTTGATAACTGAGAGTTGTGTGAAGAGAGGTCTTCATTTTGCTTTTATGTGGTAAGTTATTAAAAACAAATTTAGAAATACTAAAAACCATGCCATTTATGAAAAATAGTTTATTTAATTCAAGTAAACCAGATGTGTAACCACTGCTCAACTAATATTTGGGATAAATAAAGGTGATGCAAATACTATTACTTAAACATTTATTTTTTTCATAATTACTTTGTAATGTTTTCACCTCTTATTTTTGTAGTCTTCTTAATTAACAATTATTAATTTTTAGATGCACATTTGTATGGAAAAATACTAGCATCTTATGTTCCCACTTTTTAAGATTGTAGATTATATAATACAAAATTTGAGAATACTTAATAAAACGTTTGGTTAAAGGCCTATCTAAAACCAACTATCAAATCAAAGTGGTTGATGTCTAGAGGTCTAAACCTGTGTGGTAATGCTGTTTAAACTAACATGTGCTTTCTGTTTTCTGTGGTAATTAAACCACTTCATAAAACATAGAACACAATGTAATATCAATTAATTAAGACTGGCTTACATTTCACTGGTCTTATTATATAAAACTAAACAGGATAAAGTGTAATAACATATCCCTACAGAAATAACTTTCTATAATGTTTTATTATGACAATAAAATGTGTAACTTCTTTATTCTTCTTTTCCTTACAACCTATCATTTTCGAGAGGACTAAAAGGGAAAACAACTTTTATTTGTGATTTAGGCATCTTTAAAATACAATTAGTGTCCAGATAATTTGTGACTACCACTCTTAAACATCATCTTATGTTTTCTTCCTTTTCTAAAATCTATCTTGTTCACTGAAAACTCATTTCAAATCAATTTCATAATTTTCAGTTTATCAGTCTACTCTATTTTGAGATAATGCATGACAAAAATATTAAAGATAGACAATCTGGCAGACTGACAGACAAATATCATTTCAAAAATGATCTAAATGTGTTCCAAGGGGTTAATAAAACACAAAAACAATTAAATGAAAACAAGACATGGTAATTTGATTACCATCCCAATAATATTACCTTTTTGGGACCTTAATTAAAATAATTATAAAAGAATGCAAAATGTTCAGTTTTTGTTAAATTTTTGAGGGCATAGAGAAGTCAGATAAACTGTTATAAAATTTGAACACAATTATTATGAGTTTTGCAAAAAATAGACCATTAAAAACAATGTTCATAAATTTAAAGTTTACCCATAATTTCAACGCCTTCTTTTATGTAATTTTTACAAAAAATTAATGAAATCCTGAGGAACTTACCTTTCACCAAACTGTATAACTTTAGTCATTCGGATCACTAGTTCTTTTGGAAATGAACAACAATCCTTATTCATCCCTCAACTTTTTAATTAAATATTTATTTTATTACATATTTAATCATTTCAGGCAACACCCTCCTAACTTCAATTTAGAAATTTTTAATCAATCGGATTGTTTGTTCTTGAGATATAGTGTGAAGAATAAGAGTAGAAAGGCCATCAGACATTGGAAGAGTGACAACATTCAATAAATGGTTAAAAAATTACTCATGACTAGAAAGACAAGAGTGGTAGGAAGATGATAGAGATGAAAGTTAACTAAATATAAAAAATAGTTACCCTTAAAAGTTTAAAAGACTAATATAAACATAATATTATTCAGTGTTCTTGCAATCAAAAATTCAAATAAGCCTTCGCTTCTCTCGAGTGTCGAGGTGAAACAGCAATGTTAGATTTCGTCGGTAAACAAGTAGCTATATTAAGTGTTTGAGAAAAATTGGTAATTATGTATGGGGGAAAGACATCATTCTGAAAGTGGGTTAAATATGTGGATCAAAACGTCGTAAATTACTTAAAGTGATACTAACTTTGACCATTGTCGAGGTTTGTCAACACTGATATAAGATATTGGACAGAAACGCTATACATTTTTTGTAATGGATATACTCTTGGATTGTTGTGTTAGAACGTTTTAAAATATATAAAAGGGAAAACACATCAATAGATCCTCTATGTGACACAGAAATAATAATATATATTATGTGACACTGTTATTTATGTGTTATGTATTCTACATAGCCTATTAATACACGACTTGGAAAGTAAAAAATGTTGGGAAGTCATTTTAGGAGTTCTACTGGACAGATTTCCATAATCCTTTTTTTTTTTTTACATTGTAACATTTATTACAGTTCCTTCAAAAAATGGAAAGTTTGAATTATATATTATACATTTTGAATAATTAGAGTTTGTAGTTTCCTCCCTAAGAAATAATATGATGGATGTTTATAAAATGTTTCAATGACTCTTTCTGGAGTTCCATTCGGCCGATTATCATGATTATTTCTTTCTATATAAAGCTAGTAGTTTGTAGTTAAAAAAAAAGAAATAAGTAAAATTTAGTACAACTTTGCATAAAATATTTTTTAAAAATAGCATTTAAAGTCTTGTAAAACAAAATATCTTTTGACCTCTCGGCTATTTCCATATTTGTACTTAAGTTTGATGTTATTGTTCTATCACTATATTATTAAGATTTTATTTAAAAAGATAAAGAAGTGCTGATATGGATATCGCGATGAGTTTATAATGAAGTCAACTCACAATGATTAATTATAGTAAACATAAATTACACATAAGTTAGCCTAAACGCATATAGCTAATATTCATGGCTGATTGAATGCAACCTAATGATCAAGTTACGCTAGAAATGACTAAATACATTTTGATTACGAAATATAGCTACGATAGGCTTATTCTATAGATGTTAAACATTATATTTTTATAAACGTTCTTTAGAAATAAACTACGCACATAAAGACTATAATAAAAACAGATATGTATTTCGTTCTCTGTGATACAAGTCATGAAATAGTCCATATTGATTCATTAAGGATAGGACAGGCCATAGGCAGGACAATCCTGGCAAAGAGTGTAAATCAATTTGAGGTGTGTAGTTATTGTGGAATGAGGACGTGACCGTCTTTAAACTTGGCGGCAGACCATGCTCCGATTACGTGTTTATCCATTTCCCCCATTGGTTACAACCTCCAATTATTGTGAGACATTTTTTTACGATCATTTTGGTGAATCCAATTGTTGATCCACCATGTTGAAAATACGTTGTACGAAACTGATTATAAATAAACGCTAATGAACATTATTGAATTACAGAGTCTTGCTACACTTTCCATCTAAAATGTACTTCTTCTATCAATATTAATAATGTATAAAGTCAACCTGATATCTCTTACTGTTATTGTTTAATAAAAAATTTAATTTAATAAATTATAAAATGTGTATTAACAATAATTTTGTAAATGACGAAGATCATTAAAAAAAAATCTGCATACATTAGTATTCGTTTTTAAACGACAAAATTAAAACAAAGAAAAAAGAAGACTATCTATACAGGGTGTTACAAAAAGGTTGGGCTGGCTTTGCATTTTCATATTCTATGTGTGATTCTAAGCTGAAAATGAATAATACATTTTTTTTTTCAATTTCCACTTTGTTTAGCTGCTAGACGCTATTTTGTTTTTTTACAAAAACTCACTGTAACTCTGGAAATAGATAAGATATCGAGTTCAAATTTGGAATAAACGTTTTTGTATGTTACGATTTTCAAGTGTACCAAATACAAAGAATTTATTTTTATAATTTTCAAAATGGCGGCCGTTACAAATTTTTAACTTGGGATATCTTGAAAACCGTTAACTTTACAAAAAATGTACAAGGGACAAAATATTTTTTGTCGAAAACTCGGTTATCCTTTGACCTAATGAAACTACAAAAAAGCATTGTGTCTGTTGTTAAAAAATAAAAATATTTTGTCTCCTGTACATTTTTTGTAAAGTTAACGGTTTTCAAGATATTCACGTTAAAAATTTGTAACGGCCGCCATTTTGAAAATTATAAAAATAAATTCTTTGTACACTTGTTAATCGTAACATACAAAATGCTTATTCCAAATTTGAACTCGGTATCTAATCTATTTCCAGAGTTACAATGAGTTTTTGTAAAAAAAACAAAATGGCGTCTAGCTGCTAAACAAAGTGGAAATTGAAAGAAAATGTATTCTTTATTTTCAGCTTAGAATCACAGATAGAATATGAAAATGCATAGTCAGCCCAACCTTTTTGTAACACTCTGTATATGTATGAGCAACCTTGCCCAAGATTTATTCACATATTAAAGTCTAGGTTTACCAAGAAATATATTTAAAATACGGAAATCAGCTAAAAATACTATTTCCAAGGAAATAACTAAGTTATATAAGTTACAAGTTTGAGAAAGTAAAGAAAATGTATCAAAGTTTAAAGTGAGTAAATCAAGGTTTCTGAGAAAATGTATTCTTGACAGTTGACGTTCAAACGGAAATTATAAACGTACAAACGTTAACGTTAGAATATTGTAGAGAAGGGTGAGCCAGAAATCAGAGTAGTGGTAAAAGCTGAGAATTATTTTTGCTATTTAATATAGCCTAAAGTGGATCAACAGAGCAAACATGGCGGAGTTTTAAACATACTGTATAAAGATCTGTCATATAATTTAGCGGATAAATCATATAGATGACAATCGTGGCCCAGGATTTATAAGTACAATTATAAGAGCTAGAGCTGGTCAGCCAATTATTGCTTTATTAATTATGAAGTGACCGTTAATATACCGACAGGTTCGTACGAAATTGAGGATATTGAAAAATATATCAAATCACAGCTGCCGTCGGAGATTGCATTTTCGCTCAAGCCGAACAATAACACACTTAAAGCGGAACTTAAGTGTTCAAAGACTATACATTTTAAAGACGGATCTATAGGAAAATTACTCGGTTTCAATAATGGGAATTTATCAGCCAACCGAAGACACGAATCTAAGCTCCCCGTCAATATTATAAGGGTGAATGTTATTAGAGTTGCGTGTAATATTGTAACCGGGTCATTTCAAAATGGAAAAGAGTCACACAATATACACGAGTTTTACCCACAAGTGGCTTCGGGGTACAAGATTGTCGAAATACCGACGACTGTAATATATTTACCCGTCAACGTGAAAACCATTCATAACATCACCGTAAGCCTTAGAGATCAGAACGGAGTACCTATAAATTTCAGAGAAGAATCAGTTTCTGTCCGATTGCATTTACGTAGAAATGGGTCTCGTATTTAATGGACAACGTTATAAGAACAGTATCAGTGTACGTTCAAACTCGACAGAGTTAACAGCTAGAAATATTCGTTTTCTCTCAGCTTTGGGATTTAAAGTGAAAAATGGATCTACTGGCAATAGATAGTGCAGCAGAATACAATGACGTCATCAGTGGTCTTGAATATCATTCGCACAGACCTTATGCGTCGTCAACGTACGGTAATAACGATGAAATTCGTATTCCCATAAATCAACAGGACGTGATCACAGCACCGTTTGGTAGTATATTGCATATAAAAGGAACAGTGAGCGGCACAAAAGCGGATAACAGTGCTGCAACAGTGAAATTGGTCAACAATGCAGTAGCCTTTCTATTTGACGATATTAGATACGAATTTGCCGGTAGCGAAGTGGACCGTACGAGAAATGTCGGAATTTCCAGTACCATTAAAAATCTATTGTCGTTGCGAGAGAGTGAGAAGAATAAATTCAGCAACGTAGGATGGTTGGGAGCCGGTGGGATGGCTACCGTTTCAAACTTTTCCCTCTCTGTACCATTGAACTGTTGATGGGCTTTTTCGAAGACTACCAACGGACTGTAATGAATGTAAAACAGGAACTAGTGCTCTTACGTTCGGCCTCCGATTGAACGCTGTATACAGTGATGATGCTACAACCGTTAATCTAAAGATAAGAGAGTGCCTTATGTGACGGTTTCAGATTCACTCCGATTGAATCTTTTGAAAATGATCGAAAGAGACGAACCTGTCCATGTTCCGTTTCGTAGTTGGGAGTTACACGAGTATCCAATAGTGCCGCAAACAAATCAGATTTCGTGGACAATTAAAACCGCTAATCAGCTGGAAAAACCACGCTATGTTATTCTAGCCTTCCAATCAGATAGAAAAAATCAGATCAAAAAGGATGCCTCTGTGTTTGACATGTGCGGCCTTTCAAATTTAAAACTCTATCTAAATTCACAGTATTTTCCTTACGATAATATTAACGGCGATATTTCCACAATGTACGAAATGTATCATAGATTCCAAGAATCGTACTATACGCACGAGTCCTTGCCCAGTCTAGATTTACAATCTTTTACAAAATCTCCTCTCTTTGTAATCGATTGTTCAAAACAGAACGATTCTATTAAATCAGGTCCTGTGGATGTGTTAGGAATAGGTTAATGTTAAGTTAATTATTCAATTTGTAAATTATGTTAGGAAGAACTAATATTAACAAAGCTCAGAATAAACCAACTATTGCGAAAGAATTGAAAAAGTGTTGAAATGCTTGACTTGCAACAAAAGTAGAGCATCAGAAGCCACGATACATATATAAGCGGTCAGCATGATTTGGAGGGGGTCTTTGGTCTTTTGGAGCTTTGGAAGATACACGGCTGTGTCACTAGCCGTGGTGCAGGAACTCTACTCCGGGAAATTTATTAGCCCAGGAAATCAACGCTACACCAGTAAGCAAGCATTTCTATATTTATAAAATCACCAATAAATTAATAATTTCATTTATTAGAGAGTAACAATAGTTGGAATACTTTTGGGCTTAGTGAAATGAATATTTAGTTTGAATATTGTTCATTTAATTAAATTCTTATAATTGTATTGCTTATTTAAAAGTATCCTATTAAATTCCTATTATTGTATTGTTTATTTAAAGTGTCGTATTATATTCTTATTTTTGTTGTATAGTATTTAAAGTATTGAATATAGTATTGAAGTATTAGAGTGTTTAAAATGTTACCCAAGTCTCATAAGCAGCAATAAAGATTAATTAGTATACTGAACCACTGATTTGATGATAATTAATTGAAAATCAGAACCCAGGCATATCAAAAGAGCCAATCCTAATAAATGGTGCATCGGCCGGGAAGAATAGGAAGAATTTGCGACGTATTATTGAGGTTCTACGAGATTTACGACGAAATGTGATAGCGAGCCAAAGGGGCACTATACACATAAGGTTTTAAATGAGTTTCTACGAGGATATATGAGTTTTTTTTTTACTGCGATGAAATATGAGTAAGCATCGAAGGTTACGGCGATATTGAGTTTTTAAATGAACTTATTACAGGTATCTACGAGGAAATAATAAGTTTGACTACGATGAAATACGTGGTGTGGACAATTATTTATATTTGGTGATATAAATAATTAGAGAAGTTTTTATAAGTGGTCAATGCAATCAAATTATTAAGTTATGAGAAGCCTATAATGATGAGTTTTGAGATGAGACACTATGAGGTAATATTAATGTAAAAGGAGTTTTTTTAAAGATAATAGATGATTTTTTAATGTTGTTCAAGAAAATTAAGTAGTATTTGTAATTTGAGGTGAAGTCATGAATAATGAAGTTTATTTAAATGTTTTATGAGATCTATAGAGAAGAAATTAACCCAGCAAAACCAAACAAGTTGAGAAATTTTGTGAATAATAATAACTTAAGTAATGAGATTGTAAGATAAATAATAAAATAGGTTTGAGATTAATAAATGGATATAATTTAGTTATAATAATAAACGTGATTCTAAGTGTAGTACTGTATTTAAATGTTGTAACTAAAGATTATAAGAATTAAGATAAAAGCACATTCAAAGCCAATTCCAAAAGGTTTCCAACTAATAAATCAAAATTATAGTATTTTTTTTTAAATTTACAAAACGATTACAGGTGAATTTATATGAAATGCTTGCTCAAGTTACAGGACATCAAGTCACAGAAAATTTATATTGTAATTTATATTTATAATGTGAAAATGTTTAATTGTTTTTACCCTGTTGCAGGTTTGACCACACTAATGTAGAAAGATTGGTGGATTGAGTAGCCAATTAATTGACTACATTTAGTTGGCTAGACCTGTTGGGTTATATATGTATGTATTTTAGGACTAAAATTTGGTATTGATCAAAAAGAATTGTAAAATTTAATTTTTTTTATTATTTCATTTATTATATTCTGTATTTCTAGATGTGCAATTTTTTTTGTGAAACCATCAGTGCTTGTGAATAAAAAAATAAAGATAGGAAATAAATAGTTCATTTGTTATTTGAGTGATATAGTTATATTTTATTTAATCAAACTTTGTTATGTTAAATATGTAGGTTTGTAACATGACATCGGGACGATGTCTCGTGGGCGCCGGTGATGTTAGGAATAGGTTAATGTTAAGTTAATTATTCAATTTGTAAATTATGTTAGGAAGAACTAATATTAACAAAGCTCAGAATGAACCAACTATTGCGAAAGAATTGAAAAAGTGTTGAAATGCTTGACTTGCAACAAAAGTAGAGCATCAGAAGCCACGATACATATATAAGCGGTCAGCATGATTTGGAGGGGGTCTTTGGTCTTTTGGAGCTTTGGAAGATACACGTCTGTGTCACTAGCCGTGGTGCAGGAACTCTACTCCGGGAAATTTATTAGCCCAGGAAATCAACTCTACACCAGTAAGCAAGCATTTCTATATTTATAAAATCACCAATAAATTAATAATTTCATTTATTAGAGAGTAACAATAGTTGGAATACTTTTGGACTTAGTGAAATGAATATTTAGTTTGAATATTGTTCATTTAATTAAATTCTTATCATTGTATTGCTTATTTAAAAGTATCCTATTAAATTCCTATTATTGTATTGTTTATTTAAAGTGTCGTATTATATTCTTATTTTTGTTGTATAGTATTTAAAGTATTGAATATAGTATTGAAGTATTAGAGTGTTTAAAATGTTACCCAAGTCTCATAAGCAGCAATAAAGATTAATTAGTATACTGAACCACTGATTTGATGATAATTAATTGAAAATCAGAACCCAGGCATATCAAAAGAGCCAATCCTAATAGATGTCAGACTAGAAATAGAAACTTCTGCTAATATACCGGCCAATACTACAGCCTATTGTCTCATTCTACACGACTCGCATATTGTGTACAATCTCCTTACAAGCACAGTGAAAAAGGTTGTGGAATAGATGCGCACGCGCACACTGTATAATAGTATCGATACACTGGGAGCCGATCATTCGCTGACGAGACATCATGTGCACTACATACCCAGGAGTCGTTCACGCCTTCCTCAGGATAGTGCCTAGGGATAGATTATCGGATTTAGAGGACTTGATTGACGAAGACACACTATATTCATTCGAACCTAATGAAATAGACGATGAGTTGACCATGGCATTCACAGACTACCTCTACGAAAACGATAAATTTCGTGTCGAATGGTCACAAGTATCGGAACACGTCTATGCAGCTTTAAAGAGTCGGCTATCTTCGGGTAACATCGACTGTTCTACAGATTCGGTTTACGTCTTAGTGGGTGGGGTGGGGATGGTTTATCGTAGCCATTATTGTGTCACTTGTAGAGAGGAAGATATAAGCAATGAAAAATACTATCAATTCGATTTCGATGATCCTCGTCTACACGAGTTCCCATTGGTTCAAATCGAACCGGAACTTGAAGAAGGTTGTTTCTACTATCAAAGTAGTCAGTTGTAACTTCCGTCAGTCGAGACCATGGATCCGAGCAGTCTGGACGTGGAGCGAGCTCCTACTAAGCGTCAGGTACCACCTAACCTAACTTTGGGAATATTTCTTAAATCCGTTCATTTCATAAACACCGAGTGCACTAAATTCATAGCAACCGGTTTATTTCAGCATACAGGTTTCGGTCTTGGACTTTTAGTGCAAGTTGGTAGAAATTTTTTTTTCTTCAATCACCTAATACTTGACGAATTATCACTTCATTTAAAATCTATAACGACTGCTATCAGCGATAAGAGAAGGTGTAAATTCAATCTGACTATCGGTGACGTAATAGTACGCAATCTTTTCGGCAAACGTTACATTCAATTGTACGACGGGCAACATTGTATGACCTTGAACGCTGACGAATGGAAGCTACTAGAGGAGAGTATGCCGCTCGTGTCCAGACGTGTCGCCGAATTGTTTTATATCGAGAAAGATTTACGCTCATACATCATTGAGATCTTGGCCAGCGACGAGCTCGTATCTAGCACTCTCCCCGAAGCGGACAGATTATACGACGAAGTGGCAGTAGTTGAATTTCACGCTATTCACGATAACGATAACAAGTATATCGTCAAAGAATTGGCAATTGTCAGTGATCATTTTCACAGTATCACAGTGTTCAAACCGCCATACAATTTTTCCCTACTTAACGATAAATCGCAAAGATCGGCTCGTTGGTTACAATCTGTGTTTCACTATATCAAATGGGATGAAGGAGGTGTACCTTACAACAAGGACACGATACGCACTTTGTGCAAACCTTTTGCAATAATTTTTACCAAAGGATTGGAAAAGGCTCAATTTCTGAGACAATTTCATCCTCGTGTGCTGCAATTACCTCAGGAGGAGAAATTCTCCCATAGTGGAGACATTAAATGCTTATTACCACAACATAATAGTAACTTAGATAGTAAATGTGCACTAAAAAGTGCTAAAAGTTATTACGATTTACTACTTACCTAAATTGATGTCCAAAAGACGTGGGGATGGTATGAAGATACCTGACTGGCATCTGTGTGTGTGTGTGCCCTCTGGCGTGGACTTAAAAATCCCGCAAGGTTGTATGGAGGTCCCTGGAGCGGAGTTGATTCTCCCGTAAACCTGTTTGAAGGTCACTGGTGCAGTCAAAAGACTTGATAAACCTTGAATGAGACACAATTGGGCAGGAGGTACAAGTAACAAATTTAAAAAAAATAATAAAAAAAATAAAAAAATAAAAAATAAAAAAAAAATAAATAAAATGGGGACCACAATTTTGTAATGGAGTGGTGGTCACAGGGAATAGCGATGGATTGGAGCTATTCCCACAAGGGGGTAAGCCTTCTGCTTACCCTCGGCTTGTAATGTGGGCACGAGGTACGTATGTACCACGTGACGGTTCCAACCCCGTGAAAACACAGAGGACAAGTTTCAGTATCGAGCGAAGACGACAGCAAGGAACATGTGGACGGATTGTATCGCTCTAGTGAATGTACGTCACAGTGGATACCCTACGTACGCTGCGCGGTTGAGTACCTATTCAAATTGGAAACACCCCTTGTCACCGATCAAATTGTCCGAAGCTGGTTTTTTTTATCTAGGCTTTGAAGATCGTGTATGCTGTTATGCTTGTGTCTTGGGTCTCAAAGATTGGGAGCCGAGCGAGGACCCTATAAGTGAACATACCCTTTGGGCTTTGGGAAGGGGCCATTACATAAAGGCTTTGGAACATGTTCGTCGAAAATCTTCGACTACAGCTCGGAATAACACCGACTCTAAGCACGATACTTTGTCGTGTAAAATTTGCTACGAGAGTAATATAGAGGTAGTTTTTTTACCCTGCGGTCATTTACTATCCTGTTACAATTGTTCGCTAAAATTAGAACGTTGTGGCTTATGTAGAGAACCGATAGCCGGTAACGTGCGTGTCTATTTTACATAGCAGATAATAGGGTTTTGGGGACCACAATATTGTAATGGATTGGTGGTCACAGGTAATAGCGATGGATTGGGGCTATTCCTACACAGAAACCGGGTTTATCTGAGCAGTGTAGAGGTCCTTCCATCACCAGCTAGAGCCTATAGCCCTCAGAGGGCCAGGGTAGCCGCCTCCGGGTGTCGTTGAGAATCCCTCTAAAAGAGGACTACCGTCAGTTTTACACCTTTGACGAGGGTTACATATTCCGTAGAATTTCCTCCATTTCTTCCTCGGATATTCCTATCTCTAGGTTTTCATCCTCCTGAAGAAACGGAAGAGCTTCCAGCGGAGTATCCTGCTCGAGGTACTGACTTAAATCAGATACTTCTGGCAAGTTTTCTGTACTGTTCTGAGCCGGGATATTCTGCTCGAAGTACTGGAGTATATCCAGTATTTCTTGTAGACTATCCTGGTTCGGTGTGTGTGTGTTGGACTGGTGTAGTATGTCGTCTACAAGTACTTCGTGTAGAAGAGTTAGAACTTCATCTAAAACCTCTAACTCTGTTGACGGTTGTGTAGTGGGTGAAATTGGTGGTGTATGTGGTGAAGGTGGTGGTGGTGGTGGTGGTGGTGTTGGTGTAGGTGGTATTGTGTGGAGTACTTCATGTAGAAGAGTTAGAACTTCATCTAAAACCTCTAACTCTGTTGACGGTTGTGTAGTGGGTGAAATTGGTGGTGTATGTGGTGAAGGTGGTGGTGGTGGTGGTGGTGGTGTTGGTGTAGGTGGTATTGTGTGGAGTACTTCATGTAGAAGAGTTAGAACTTCATCTAAAACCTCTAACTCTGTTGACGGTTGTGTAGTGGGTGAAATTGGTGGTGTATGTGGTGAAAGTGGTGGTGGTGGTGTAGGTGGTCTTGTGTATGGGTGTGGTCTGTATCGGCGTGGTCTCGGGGTGTATGGTGGTGGTGGGGTTAGTCGTAGTGGACTCTCCGTTGTGGGCCGTGGTGATAAGATCGGCAGCGTAGGCTCTATTGGAGCGACCGATGACAGTAAGGTGTACGCGAGTTTTTCGCGCACGCGCGAAAAACTCGGTACACCTTACCTTACGGATTAGCGTACTGTTTAACATTTAATATAACTAAGTGTATTCTTTTCAACAACATGGTACATAATACATTAAATATACAATGTGTAATACTATGCATGATAGCTCAGTCGGTAGCGTGTCTGCCTTCAAATCTTAACTTCACAGGTTCGAATCCCGTGTCTGATAGCTGCACGTCAACAACATGGCGGAGGGGGAGGGGCAAAACAACAAAATGGTGTGCGGGGGCAGGGGAAGGGGTGGGAGAGCCAAGGGGGAGGGGTAACACAACAAAATGGCGTGCGGGGGCAGGGGGTGAGGGGGAGGGGCGGGTGGGAGGGAATTGTGGGAAGGAATTGTGGGAGGGGCCAAGGGGGTGGGGGAGGTCACGTGGTCACCCCCACCTTCCCCCACCCGATTCTTGTGCCAAACCGTCCCACTCTCTACTAACAAGGAATGCACATTGTAATCGGTTCGGTATCTCCTGGGGATAGGAAGTCATTGCCAGAAGTGGTAATAATTCTATGGATGGGAATTCCCCAGTTGAGTAGAAGAAAGCGGGCACAGCAGATCTCTCGATGTCACAGTGTTATTCACCACCATCACAAGGTAAAATAATAAGGGTATTCCATAGTTAAACTCAGAAAAAAATACCGACTGTATCACAACCTTGCACAAGACACCCCCAATTGTCATAAATAAGATGTGTAAGGTTTTTTGGTATCCCAATTTGTTTTTTACCTTTTCATTGGTCTCAATTGCATTTTCATATTTTGAAGGCTGTGTCATGATCATCTAGCTCAGATATTTCCTGCTCTAAAAGATCCACTTTAAATCAATTGCCTCTTGTTTGAGTACTTGGCTAATCAACATGCTCTTAAATTGGAAGTTCAGGTTGTAATTTTTGCATTTACCAAGTAATGGCCGCTTTCCACATTCACCTTTCTATAAGATCTTTCGCTGATGAGATTGTTACCAGGGGACTTAAATTTAAGAAAGGCGGAACCAAAATGGTAACAATGTTTAGAAATTAAAAAAAAAATTAAAAAGACAAAAACAAATTTAGTGATTAACAAGGCTCAAGTTTATTGAAACAGAAAAGAAATTTCAACGTTTCAGATTTTATCATTTACAATTGAGAAAGACATCCTGAGACAAAATTATCATAAACAGCTTATGATTAAAAAAAGATATTATAATTAATAATAGTTATACGCCCTTAATACAAAATATTATAATTTAAACAAAAAAATTAATCAATAGATTCTGAAAATTTATCCCCCCCTTTTTAGTTTATATATGTTATAGTTACAAAGTTTAACAAAAGACAATGAGCACAGCTTAACAATTAACAGGATTATCATTAATCCAAAAAAAAAAAGATTATACGCCCTTAAATGTAAAAATTACAAAATAAAAAAAAGATGAAAAGATACTGATATTTATTCCCCCCCCCCTTTTTTTGTAACTTTATGAAATGATAAGTTTTTAAAACCAGTTACATAATATTACTTATTTTATAAATTACTTAAATGCTATATTGGCCAATAAATATATGTATGTTTTAGATAAAAGAATTTATTATGAAAAGAGTAGTTTATTTTAAAAGAAAAGAAAAGAAAATTTTGAATATTAAATTTTTAAATTGACGTCAATTGTTTTAATTTAGAAACTAACCTCTGGGAGGTTGTTAGGACCGAAAGTTTGCATGCAGGCTCCACCCAAATAATTTTTTATATATTTTATAATTAATTACACAAGTCTACATCTAAAAGAATGTTTTTAAGAAAACATATTCGCTGAAATAAATTTTAGGCACATATACAATATGAGTTTAATTAAAGTTCTATAAAGTTAGTTTTTCTTTTTTTTTTTTTTTACATCACTTTTGTGCACATGAAACTGAAGCTATGTTGGATAAAACGTGTTTTGATAACAGGACGAAACATGTCTAGATCTTTCGCTGTGTTTCTTCTACCAGCATATTAGCTATGAGCAAAAAAACATGTTTTTTAGCGTCTGTACAAAATCAGACATGTTTTAGCATTAATGTTCATTATTAAAGAAAATATCTGGTTATTTGTCAAAATCAAAGAAAATTGATTGTATAACAGAAATTCGTTAAGATTGTAATTAAAAGCTTCTTAGATGACTATAAAGCTATATATATATATATATCGTTTAGTTTAAAACAAAACTTGTATAAGACTTGCAAAATCTGCAAAAGTTTGTAAAACGAAATTTTCTGTTTTAGAAGAGATTTCTCTAGTTATTTTATATTTGACATGTTCAATAAGATATTCTGATCACTTAAAATTCAACATTAGTTTGCACATATTTCACATAATTGTTCAAAACTCAAAATGTGCCTTTACAAGGTTTTGCAAAGTATGTTTTAAAAAGGTAAATTTTTATAATCATTAATTTTCAAAAGAACATTAAATATTAAATAAAACATGAAATACATATTTTAAAGAATACATGATAATCAATAAATTATTTTAAAGCATTAACAAAATTTAAAATATGATAAAACCTGTAAGGCTGAGTACCTGGAAAATCCTGTCGCAGTTCACGTAAGCTTGTGCCGTGAAAACGAAAATTTACTAAACATTATAGAACTAAAACGCACAAAACTTGTAAATTAACATTGCCAAAAACTGAGGTGGAAATTTTGAAGTCCGAGCAGGAAATTTATCTCTAACGTAGCTAAATATAGATGTCAGACATTGTGTGACTACAGGTAGACTCGCATACCGGTATCAGTGAAGATAGGCTCTCTTGCCGTTGCACTTTACCCTCCAATGTCATATGATCATTAGTTTGGGATAATCTCGCCGGGTGGCAGCATCTGTCAAGCGACGGAAGTTGGATGTGGAGAACGAGTTTATGAATTTATATTGCAGGATTGATTTTTAGAATTTGAATGCTACAGCTCTCCCCCCCCCGAAAGACGGAGTTAGAGTGGAAAAGAAAAGGGGCCAGAAGGGCCCCCCGCAAAATTTAGAAAAAGGAGAGAGAGAGTGTGCTTGAAGGGGTAAAAAAAAATTTCCTCTCAGACAGGTGTTTTAGACCTCGAGATAAACAAAAAAAACTTAAGACTAACATGCATAGCGAGTGCCACATTATCTATATGTAGTTCGACAGAACCGGTCAGTATACCTTCACCAAGATAAACAACAAAGAACAAATACACCAAACTTAACTATTAAGGAAATGGACTCACTATGTCCTCGTCCGAAGACGTTATGGTGACGAAGAAACAGAAGAGTTCATGACGCTCTCTATTCTCGTCGCATCGATTACACCCGCGGAGTGCTCGATGTCAAGATATGTCTAGATAGGGAAACATGTCAGGTACATGTAGCGGCCATTGCCGTAAAGTGGAACCTCATAGTTGATCAGACTATGGGTTGAAAAGCGTCAAGTCCGGGAAACAGTGAGATATATCACTGGACAAGGAAAATCAATATCTCTTCGCTTGCAAACATCTATACAGATTACGGCACGGAGGGGCTCTAGGAGAGCTCAGCCCACCGATGCCCAAACATACAGATGTGCATTTGGCTTAGAGGAAATACGGCTTGGTTCCGTATTTTATTATGTTCTGCAGTGCACAGAGAGAAGACTACCAAATGACAATTTGTGCGGGCCAAGAAAGATCAGAAAGAAAATTAAATCGTAAAGGAGAAGGTTCTAGAAATTTGTGTTAATGTTTAATTTATATGATGAGGTTTGAGTTGCTCGACGTGTGCTTTTTTAATAAAACGAGGTGAATTGGCGAAAGAAAGCGCAACGGTAACTGGAGTAAGAAAATCAATGATCCGGAAGGGACCTGACCATCGAGGCATCAATTTAGCAGCTCGCTTGTCTATGGCGGAGCTCAGAGGGTGTGTTTTACACCAGACAAGATCGTTGATTTTATACAGATGAGGCTTCCTGAATTTGTTATAGGTCTTTTCGGCCTTTTGGTGCGCTTTCATTATATTGTCTTTGGCCTGGCGCCAAACTTGTGATGGATTAGTATTAGGTTTTGGAAGGAGATCGTGTATGTTCCAGCTGAGACTCAGTGGTGTATTGGGGAGAAAATTAAAAAGAATGCTAAAAGGTGTTGCTTTAAGAGTCTCATGATGTGCGAAATTGAAAGCCAGCTGAAGCCAGCAAAGGGAGTCGTCCCAAGAGGATTGATTTTTGGAGTGATAGGCGATGAGGGCTGCCTTAAGGTTTCTGTTAAGTCTTTCCGCATTATTAGGTTGGGGGTGATAAGGAGATAAAGTTGCATGTTTAATACCGCGAGAAAAACAAAAGTTGCGGAAGACATGTGATACAAAACATTGTGCATTGTCAGAGATAATTATCTTTGGAAAACCGAAATTTTGAAAAATGTTTTGGCTTAAGGCCTTAATTGTACTGTGGGAAGTTGCATCTCTGACAGGCATGAGCCAGGTGAATTTTGAGAACTGGTCAACTGCGACCAGTATCATGTTGTAGCCCTGTTTTGTCCTAGGAAGCTGTCCGACGTAGTCGATATGTAATTTTTCCATGGGACGATTGGGAACCGTTGAGGCAAGGTATCCTAATTTGGAGTTGTGAGCGGGTTTGCTTACAGCGCACACCGAACAAGCTCGCACTTTAGACGTGACATCCTGTTTTAAAGTTGGCCAATAAAAATTCTCCTTTACCTTAAACAAAGTTTTAAGTACTCCAAGATGACCACCCACAACGGAGTCGTGATGATAATTAATCACCAGGTCGACTAAGGACTGAGGTAAATAAATTCTGGTGGGCTTTTCCAGATGATTTTTCAGGCAAAGTACACCTTTACTTAAACAGTACTTCTCCGAAGAGATGTTCTGTTCAAGGTCGGCAATGATATTTTTCAAAATAGGGTCGGCCTTCTGATGAGTCTGGATGTCATGAAAAGCTAGAGGAAAATTTGTGAGGAGACTGGTACACGAAAAGGTGACATTTTCTTCGTTGAAATTTTCCGGTTCAAACATGCGCGAGAGGGAGTCTGCTATGATATTTTGAGTTCCTCTTATGTGCGCTACCTTGAATTTCAATGAAGTCAACTTGGCAATCCATCGGCCTAATTTACCAAGTTGACGAGGACGTGCTAAAAGCCAAGAAAGGGCTTGGTTGTCGGTTTCTAACAGGAATTCCCGATGTTCTAGATATTGCCTAAATTTTTCTACTCCAAAAACTACAGCTAGGCATTCGGCTTCATATGCAGATGAGGCTTTTCTTTCTGCAGGTGTTAAAGTACGTGAAGCGTACGCTATGGGCTGTCGTGAGCCGTCAATTTCTTGGAGTAGAACTGCTCCAAGGGCCACCGAGCTCGCATCCGTTTGCAGGATGAAAGGTTTGGCGAAATCGGCCATCCGGAGAACCGGAGGCTGTGTTATTGCCTCTCGAAGATGTTTAAAAGCTTTCTCTTGTTCAGCTTGCCAAGAGAATTTTTGGCCCTTCCTCCGAAGCAGATTTAGAGGCGCAGCGTGCTCCGCGAAATTTGGAATGAATTTAGCAAAGAAGTTGACCATTCCAATAAATCTGGAAACGGCCTTAGGGTTCTTGGGTTGCGGAAAATTTCTAATTGCCTTTGTTCTAGATGGGTCGATTTGCACGCCACGAGAAGAAACTAGGTGTCCTAAAAAGCTTATCTCATTCACAGCGAAACGGACCTTATCTGGGTTAACAGTCAAGCCAGCCCGCCGCAAACGAGTAAGGACTTCCCGAAGATGTTTTTGATGCTCTTCCCAAGTTTTGGAGTAGATGACTAGGTCATCCAGATAATTAAAAATGAATTTGAATTTGATGTCATGGAAGACCTGATCCAAGAGTCTGGTAAGCACTTGGGCACCAGTACAGAGTCCAAAAGGGACTCGAGTAAACTGATAAAGCATCCAAGGAGTACAAAAGCTGGTAATTTGTTTGGACTTTTGAGACAAAGGGATTTGATGATAAGCTGAATTTAGATCGAATACTGTGAAATATTTGGCACCGACAAACCAGTTAAAGCTTTGATGTAAATTAGGTAGCGGCACCGCTTCGACGACGATGATTTGATTGAGCCTCCGATAATCAATCACCATCCTTGTTTTCTTTTCGGGATGTTGAACCAGAAAAACAGGGGATGCATATGCCGACCGGCTGGGTTCTACTACTCCTGAATCTAACAATTCGTTGATGTGTTCGCGGAGGTATTCCATTTTGGGAGGTGCCAATTGGTATGGAGAACACTTGACCGGAGTGTTGTCCTTGAGTTGAATATCGTATTCAACTAGATGTGTTAGACCTAACCTTTTTGTGAGTACCTGAGGAAAATCATTAATTATTTTTTGAATGGTGTTTTTATCGTTCTTTTGAAGATGACCTAAAGGATCAGGAGCAGTAGATCCAGATGTTGTGGACACTATAGGTTTATACGCAGAATTACTAAAATTACATAGAGGAAAAACAATAGACCTTGAAAATTTGAAATAGAAGTTTTTTGCTGAAAGATCAAGTACCAGTCCCGTTTTAGATATGAAATCTGATCCGAGGATCAGAGGACACGACAACTTATGCGCCACCAGAAAATCCACATTCCAACTACAATGTTCCATTTTAAGATGAAGACGACAAGAGTAGGAAATGGGCAACCTTTTTCCAGAAGCCGTGACACAATCAGCCTTCACCCTGGTTATGGATTTAAAAGCCTTGGTATTCTTTAATTTTTTAAAAAGAGCTTTAGAAATGACGCATCTTACTGAACCGGAGTCCAGCAGAGCCTTAACTTTAATTTGCCCAAAAGCTACTTCCACCAAAGGCAAAAACTGATCGTTCAGACCCCTAGATTTAAGAGAAATGTTATTTTTTTTTGAAGTTTGTAGTTGGAAAGCTTAGAGCTGGAATAGGTTCGCCTGGACCTATTCCGTAGAGAGAAGAATTTACAACCCCAGATATAGTGACCGGGTATGCCACAATGATAACAGAAGGGAGTAACGTAATTTTGAATTTTATTGCCGAAATTGTTTCTTCTTAGATGGGAAATTGAATTTAAATTTTGAAAAGATGGTTTATTAAAGAAATGTGGTTTCAGGTTATGTTTAAATCCGAAGTGGTTGGTTTTAAAATTGGAGGCTGGCCTGCGCCTGTTTTTGGGAGGGTATTGCCTTGTTGGAGGCCGGTTCCGACATTCTGGGCTTCTATGTCCCGGCTGTCCGCAACTGTAACAGACCACGGGTCTCGTAGGTCTAAAATCAGGACTTGTAACTTCGGGTCTCTTTAATGGAGCCCTTTGCCTGTCAGTATACATTACATTGTTGACATGTGCGCAGAGACGATCCAAGTCTGCAAAGTTTTTAGGTTTGGCAACAAAGACTAAGCAGTTGCGGACTTCCGGAGACAGTCCCTCCAGAATGACGTCCGTGACCTCCAATTCGGACTTATCTAAATTTAAAGTTTCTGCAGCCTCTTTAATTTGATTAACAAAAATGTGCACCGCCTCGTTAGTCTTTTGGGGTCTATAAAATAACTCCTGTACTAGAGAAGCCAACCTTTTCGAAGGTATAAAGAGACTTAAGGCCTCTTTGTGAAAGGTCTTAAATGTCTGATGTCTAATCAGACATGAATTTAAAGGGCCCTGAGCATAGGGCATCAGAACATTATTAATGTTTAAAGCTACGTCCGGGTAGGTTTTGACTATTTTTAAAGAAATTTTAAAAAAATTTAATAATTTGTCAAGGTCGAACCCATCTGTCTGAGGAATTGTCTTAATTATTTGTTCGGCAGGATGACTTAATTTTCCGTATAAGGAAATGTATTGACAGCCTTTCGAACTGCTAGGTGTGGTTTGCTGAGCCTCAGCCTGCGGCGTGTCCGCAAGGAGATTTGGCCCATTAGACCGAGATGGCTCTGCAGAGCTAGCTTTAGTGGTTCCCCCAGAGGGCGTTAGCGGGATGCTTACGTTTAGTTTTAGAGGAGCAACGGTTTGCTCAAAGGCTTTAAATTTTTCTTTGAGCGTAGCGAAATTGTTATGTAGCTCGGCCAGATCCCGTGGCACATTGTTGTCTGCTACTTTTAGTTGTTCAGTATGCACCCGATTTAGGAACTCTAGCCGTCTTCCGAAAGCATTCATCTGCCCGCGAAAGCGATGTATTCTGTAACCCTTTTCTGGATCTAAGTTCTCCAGGTCATCCTGTAAGATGAACAAGGAGTTTTGCGCTAGCGATATCTGCTGCAAAAGGATCTCTTCGGTGAAATTTCCGAATTCGGGCTCAACGCCATTTTGTAAAAGGGACCTAAGGGAGGTTCGCATTTCTGCTATTGTGTCTTGCTCACCACCTCTAGCCACGACTTCGAAGGTGAGTTCAGTTCTTTTTAGGTCATTTACCAAACCCAGCAAGTTTACTGCCATTTTAACTGTTGCTGATAATTATTAAAAAAAAATAAACCAAGTAATTTAAAAAAAATTTCTTTTAAGATGTTGCAAAAAAAAAAAAAATGAAAGAGCCAGAGAAAGACTCAAGAATTATATGTAGTGTAGTTGTTGTGTATATGTGTGTGTGTAAGTATGAATTAATACAGACAAGCGAAAGAAAACTCGAGAAAATTTTTTTGAAGGAGATTTTGAATTTTTTTTGTTTTTTTTTGTTTTTAACTATTTTTGGATTTTATTATTTATTTAAATTTTTTTTTGGATTCCCGAATGAGCCCGCTGTCTGGATCAAATTCAGTGAATGACTAGTGTGCAGTGTATGTAAATATATATATATATATATAAAAAAAATTTAAGCAGACAAAATAATAATAAAAAAAAATTTATCGAAATTGGTTTAGAAGATTTTGTGTAAGTGTTTATAAAAATAAATAAATAATAAAAAAAAGAGACTATAGATTTATAGAGATTTAAATATTTAAACTAAATAAAAAAAAATTTCATCAGCAACAGTTGTGCAGTATTTGAAAAAGCTGCAAAACATAAAATTGAGCCTTGTTTAACAAAGAAAATTTTGAATTTAAATTTAGATAGTTCCAATGCAAAATTTTGAAAATTAACTAAGGTTCCAGAATTTAAATTAACAACTCTATGATTTAGAACTAACCACGCTAGAATAGAAAATCAACCACGCTCTGCTACCAGAAACATGTTACCAGGGGACTTAAATTTAAGAAAGGCGGAACCAAAATGGTAACAATGTTTAGAAATTAAAAAAAAATTAAAAAGACAAAAACAAATTTAGTGATTAACAAGGCTCAAGTTTATTGAAACAGAAAAGAAATTTCAACGTTTCAGATTTTATCATTTACTTTTGAGAAAGACATCCTGAGACAAAATTATCATAAACAGCTTATGATTAAAAAAAGATATTATAATTAATAATAGTTATACGCCCTTAATACAAAATATTATAATTTAAACAAAAAAATTAATCAATAGATTCTGAAAATTTATCCCCCCCTTTTTAGTTTATATATGTTATAGTTACAAAGTTTAACAAAAGACAATGAGCACAGCTTAACAATTAACAGGATTATCATTAATCCAAAAAAAAAAGATTATACGCCCTTAAATGTAAAAATTACAAAATAAAAAAAAGATGAAAAGATACTGATATTTATTCCCCCCCCCCCTTTTTTTGTAACTTTATGAAATGATAAGTTTTTAAAACCAGTTACATAATATTACTTATTTTATAAATTACTTAAATGCTATATTGGCCAATAAATATATGTATGTTTTAGATAAAAGAATTTATTATGAAAAGAGTAGTTTATTTTAAAAGAAAAGAAAAGAAAATTTTGAATATTAAATTTTTAAATTGACGTCAATTGTTTTAATTTAGAAACTAACCTCTGGGAGGTTGTTAGGACCGAAAGTTTGCATGCAGGCTCCACCCAAATAATTTTTTATATATTTTATAATTAATTACACAAGTCTACATCTAAAAGAATGTTTTTAAGAAAACATATTCGCTGAAATAAATTTTAGGCACATATACAATATGAGTTTAATTAAAGTTCTATAAAGTTAGTTTTTCTTTTTTTTTTTTTTTTACATCACTTTTGTGCACATGAAACTGAAGCTATGTTGGATAAAACGTGTTTTGATAACAGGACGAAACATGTCTAGATCTTTCGCTGTGTTTCTTCTACCAGCATATTAGCTATGAGCAAAAAAACATGTTTTTTAGCGTCTGTACAAAATCAGACATGTTTTAGCATTAATGTTCATTATTAAAGAAAATATCTGGTTATTTGTCAAAATCAAAGAAAATTGATTGTATAACAGAAATTCGTTAAGATTGTAATTAAAAGCTTCTTAGATGACTATAAAGCTATATATTATATATATATCGTTTAGTTTAAAACAAAACTTGTATAAGACTTGCAAAATCTGCAAAAGTTTGTAAAACGAAATTTTCTGTTTTAGAAGAGATTTCTCTAGTTATTTTATATTTGACATGTTCAATAAGATATTCTGATCACTTAAAATTCAACATTAGTTTGCACATATTTCACATAATTGTTCAAAACTCAAAATGTGCCTTTACAAGGTTTTGCAAAGTATGTTTTAAAAAGGTAAATTTTTATAATCATTAATTTTCAAAAGAACATTAAATATTAAATAAAACATGAAATACATATTTTAAAGAATACATGATAATCAATAAATTATTTTAAAGCATTAACAAAATTTAAAATATGATAAAACCTGTAAGGCTGAGTACCTGGAAAATCCTGTCGCAGTTCACGTAAGCTTGTGCCGTGAAAACGAAAATTTACTAAACATTATAGAACTAAAACGCACAAAACTTGTAAATTAACATTGCCAAAAACTGAGGTGGAAATTTTGAAGTCCGAGCAGGAAATTTATCTCTAACGTAGCTAAATATAGATGTCAGACATTGTGTGACTACAGGTAGACTCGCATACCGGTATCAGTGAAGATAGGCTCTCTTGCCGTTGCACTTTACCCTCCAATGTCATATGATCATTAGTTTGGGATAATCTCGCCGGGTGGCAGCATCTGTCAAGCGACGGAAGTTGGATGTGGAGAACGAGTTTATGAATTTATATTGCAGGATTGATTTTTAGAATTTGAATGCTACAAGATTTATAATTTATAACAAGTATTGATGTAGTGTATTTCTACGAGGTGATCTGCAGGCTATCTCGTGAATATATTTACTTGGAAAGAATGAATTACTAATGAGTATGTTTATAAAATCTTGATTGTACAGCCAATGAGTTTTCTTCCGCTTTCATTATTCTTTGTGTGAACTATATGTTCCAACGATTATTGGTCTAACTAATAGCATTCTTTTCTATCTTAGCATTGAAATCACTAACAATCAATGATACCGCTCTTCTATTTGTAACATGGTATGATTTTCAAGAACCTTAATAGTTATTACTTCTTGTATTGCAGCAATGTATGTTGGAGAATATCAACTTCTGTTCTGACTGACCTCGTCTATAAAAAAAGCAAAAACATTATATTGTCCAAAAATCAGGTCCCTGTGACGAATCCTGCGTCATATCCTTCTGATCTGTTTTACTATTTCTTGTTGCAAGTTTGTTTTCGTAGAGTGTGGTCCTTATTCTACCTCAACTGTTGGCTTGGGACCAGGCTTCGGTGTAGTCAGAAAAAAAAAATAATACAACCTACATGTGAAGTATAAAATTAAAGCATAAGTTATTTGAAATACAAAATGAGATAAAACTCTTGATAAATAAATTAAAGATAGATTCTCAGCAATCAAAAAAGAGTTAAAAATTTACTGTCAGAGTTTGTATTTCAATAAATGCGGTCAACAAATTAAACAGATTTTTAACAACCTACTTTTGGTACTCCAAATTTATTAATTTATTCAAAAGTAATTTGACCCTTCATCCAACAACCTCAGAAGTCTCCTCATTTTCTTGGACCTTCTGCTTAAATTGGCAGCCTTAACTAAACGAATTTTGAAACGTACACTGAAAATTATGTATATCACGGATTTATAATACATCCATTTCAAAAATGCAAAATTTTTTATTTCCAATTTTTGTGAGGATTAATGCACGATCAGTTTTGACGTAACTCGGAAACCCAACACACATGAGTTGCTGAATAGGAATTGAGTTTGAGTGTTCATGTAAAATTACCCACAAGTAAAATATGCAAAATTACAATTAATAAAATTTTATAAGTTACAAAACACTCTCGAAAATTTATCACATAGTAGAAGAAATGAATCTGTAAACTACCTATTACTATGACTGTAGTTCATTAATACTGACACACCAACTGTACCATATCAACCGCTCATTGTTACTAATTTGTGTTTCCCCTGCTATTATTGCTTTGTGAATAACTGTAGCTAATACCTCAGGATTACAATTGACAGTACGGCAGGATAATATAGGATTACATTAGTCCTGTGGTGAATCCAGAGCTTAAACACACTAGGAATACTTTATAAATTAATAGCTTTGTTGGTAAAACTATTGCTCGAGTTGCGTTAAAATTTCTTCAATTCTTCACATGTATAAAGGAACTTTCTCCCTGACTTCTTCCCGTGATGTAGTTACTCTATAGTGTTTTATGTTTTTAGTTGTTATTTTAGTGAAATGGATTACTATGAATCCATAATTACAATATATAACAGTTTCGTATAGAGTTTGTTTCTCCCAAAAGATGACCATGTAATAAAGTCAAATAAAACATACTAAATATCACTATATATATAAACGGCTTTGTCCTGACTGACTAATTGAATGAATGACTGACAGAGAATCAACGTAGAGCAAAAACCAACAAAGATATTGATACCAAAATTTAAAGGCATATTTGCATGAGGTCATAGACGCTCACTAAGAAAGGATTTTGCGAAATTTTAAATTTAAAGGGTATTAAATACAAAAAGAAAAACAAATTTTACTAAGCAGCTAGGCTGATTATAAAGTTTATTCTCTTAAAATAGGTCAAGTTGTTTCTCAATTCTAAACCAATTGTATAATATACTATGCTGTGTGTACTTTAGAAACAGATCTAAACATGCACGCATGCAGGTATTCTTTTGTATACCTTCATGCGTGCATGTTTAGATGCGTAGTTACATGAGATCCGAAATGGACAGAGTTCAAAGGTGTATTATTTCCTGGTCAGAAATCTCAAGATCGGCATGACATTATAGCCAGGGTATTCCACCTTAAACTGAAAGCTATGAAAGATCTATTAGTAAAAGGCAGAGTTTTCGGTGAGGTTGAGTGCTTCATGTACACAGTTGAGTGGCAAAAACGTGGATTACCTCACGCACTGGTTAAAAGATCGCCTGGTACCAAGTTTAACTGATAAAGTGGTCTCTGCAGAAATACCTGATATCAATAAAGATCCTCTTTTGCACGAAATTGTTAAGACTAATATGATTCACGGTCCATGTGGTACTTTGTACATGAATTATCCTTGCATGAAAGATGGGCGATGCAGCAAAAAGTATCCGCGACCCTTTTTGAAAGAAACACAAACTGGAGAGGATGGTTACCCAAAATATAGAAAGTTATCTCAAGAGGAAGGTGGATTTACTGTGAAAATAAAAGATATGGATATAGATAACAGTTGGGTTGTACCTTACAACCCCGTTTTATCTCGCACTTTCAATGCCCATATTAACATTGAAATTTGTAATTATGTAAAATCTATTAAATACATCTGTAAATATATTAATAAAGGAACAGATCAAGCAGTTTTTGAATTACAAAATAAGAGTAATGAAATAAATGAAGTTAGTCAATATGAAAGTGGCCGTTATATCAGCAGATCTGAAGCAGTTTGGCGAATACTTGGTTTCCCAATTCATGAGCGATATCCTACCGTTGTTCACCTTGCTGTACATTTAGAAAATGGTCAAAGTGTCTATTTCACTTCAGATAATTTAGCTCAAAGACTTAATAATCCACCTCAAACTACACATTTAGCCTTTTATGAGTTGTGCCAAAAAGACGAATTTGCCAAGACCCTGCTTTATTCAGAAGTTCCATCTTATTACGCTTGGAAAAATAATAAAGTGTTTAAAAAGAGAAAAAGGGGCGTAAACGTTGAAAATTGGCTAATAATTTAGTGATTTTAGCACCTAAAGGGAAGACAACAAATTTAGTTTACAAAGAGGTTTTAAATACTAAATAAGTACATTTTTAGTTCAATTTTTTTATTTGAATTGTGAAATAATTAAATTTTTCTTTAGTATTTTATAGTATGAATTCTTAAATAGTATAATATAATTTACTTATAACTAGAATAATTACGAATTTTTGTTGTTGTTTACTTTGCCTTTTGATATTTTTCAACTTTAGTAACTTTAAGTTATTGATGAGTAAACATGATGAAAATAACAGATTTAGAAAATAAATTCTGTTTCTGAAATTACTCTATCATTCAATTCACAAATTCTGTATTCTTAAATATTACACACTACATTAAAATTAGCCGGATTAAAGTAATATTAAACTTTTTTTATCAAAACATGCGATTTAACAAACGTATAGATTACAACTTGAATGATTCGCGGGCAAAGCCGCGACGGGAGATGCTAGTAAAATATAAATGGACTTTTCCGGCTAAAAATCATAAAAAAAAACAGATTATAAAGATATTACCGTGAAAATATAGTCATATATTTCAATTAAAAATAAAACTTAAATACAGTTTCTCTCAAGAAGGTTTATTAAATTAAACACGTTTGATTTAATCAATGTATCTGTGAGATATTGTATTCAAGTGTTATTTAAAAATTAAAACATCTCACAAATCAAGTTTACTATTTATTTACATATCTTTACATTCTATTTTTTTTGTTGATCAAGACAGGAGCCGAAATATACAAACAAGATTCTGTTATTTTATATATTCATCACTTGGTGAAATTATATAATATATTGAAACCGTTTGATAAATTCATTCATAGGTTTTTTAAGAGAGAGACAGGTTGAAAAAAAATTGCAGTTGGATTTTTGAATTAGTTTATAAATAAAATGGTAAGAATTTTCAGCTAAACTGTGCATTAAAAAAAAGATGTAGGTTGATTATGCCATTCGTGCCATTCACATGTTTTAAATAATCCTGTGTTTTGTTGTTTCCTTTTATATAAAAGCTATCTGTATAACTGTAGCGCTCTACGATGTCGAATTTTATCAAATGTGGTGTAAATTTAGACGAGTTCGCTCTATCTAGTAAAAACGAAATGTTGTTCTTTAAAAATTTGTGATTATTTAAGCTCTGGATTTATTAATTAAATTGAATAATCCAAAGGAATAACTACGTATCTAAATAAAATAAGTTATAAAAATCTTAATTACATGTTTTTATAGAAATTTGATATCTTTAATATATATATATATATATATATATATATATATATATATATTCTTTAAGATATTTTATTTTCTTATTTTGTTTGGTTTAAATAGCTTCGGTTAAATAGCTAGCTTGGGATATTGCCTAGGCGTCTAGAGTATTTTATGTTTATGCAATTTAAATATTGAGCCACAAACAGTCATATTTTATTCTTCTTAACATCCTCTACGTGCTTTCTTTCCCATCAAAATAAATTGATCCGGTGTCCATCAATTTCTGAGATATGAAACAAGCAAACGATCTCATGTCCAAGTTTATAACAGTTCTTTACACTATTGATTCTATATCTACTATATAAAATGTAACTTATATTCCTGCTAGAGATTCAAAATCGCAATTTGTTCATTATAACATTACTTACATAAGTATTTTTGAAAGAGAAATTTAATAACTGTAAGTGACGTTTTTACTCCAACACGTGAATGAACCATGGAAGTAAACAAGTTGTCTTTTTGAGTAGAATTTCAATTTAACTCTAAAGGAACGTATTTTGTGTGTGTTGAAGCAAATATAAACTTCTTCAAATCCAATTTAGCTTTACAATACCCCTTCTTGTATTAATACCTCAGTTCTGATGTAAAGATAACAACAATAGCCATACAGGCAGGAAGTTAAGGCTTCAGAGTAATAATTACTTGCCATACTGCTGATATGCTGTCCGGAATTGAAACATTGTTTTTGTCATTATTAGTGCAAATAGCTACGTTGTATTAACTGAGCCATAGACTGATTCAGAAAGGTTTTCTTTCTACTAATTAAAATTTTAATTTGATGCGGGTATACAATTTTCGCCTTATTTTGATGTTACCTGATTAATAAGACTAGGTTGTGATTCAAGAATTATTTGTGTGGCGGTAATTTTATAATTAAAAAGTCTGCTTAAGCTAGTTATAAACAATTCGTAAAAAAACAAGTTCAGCTTGGGAAAAAAGGCGGTTGTTAGTTCTTTAAAATTGATTTATAATATAAAAACAATATATATGTTTGTAAATTTATGGCCATGTTCCTACTATTCTAATTTTTAGAAAGTACCTGCTTGAATTTGGCATTAAGTACAGTAGGACTGTTTTTGTTTATTATTTACATGAATAACTTGGGTAAAGTAAAGTTATGCAGGGGACAGAATATCTTTACAGATGATATGGTGTTGATATCTGAAGGGAGAAAGTCTACGGTTTTACAAAGCGGGGTTTGTCCACCGTAAATCTTTCGTTTGATGATAGTCGGCTTACAATAAACTTTCAGCAAACAAAGTACATTCCAGTGTTTTTAATAGCTGACGGAGATCCGATCGAGCTAAGTTTGGGACTTCAATTCTTCAGCGATCAGAAAGCTAATGAGTACAAATAGTTGGGAGTAGTTTTATGATAACAGATTGAAATGGACAGCTCATATTCAATATAAAAGGAAATATCTCGGAAAGTTTATTATTATTTTAAGTAAAACTCTAACATCTAAAAAATACTTGGCATACGTTTAGGAAATTTTACAGTATGGGATTATTGCCCGGAGACAATCTTTAAATCAGTTCATGTGCCGTTGCAAATAACTTTATAAGGCAGCATTACATGAAAGTATCAGGTATTTGTTGGATTTGTTACGGACGAGTTTAAAGTTTTGAAAATTTTTCAACCATCTGTAAGGGTCATTATTATGTATATTTTCAAAAATAAATCCTACATCTTAACCCAGTTACTCATAACTACCCTACTAGATCTTCATTAAATACAGGACTTATATGTCTAGAGTAAAAAAAAAGGGAGGAATGGAGGAAGAAAGTATAATAAAAAATAAAAAAAGTATATGTAATGTATAGTGAATAATTTTGTTGTATATTATTAGGACAAATGTTTTGTAGTGTGTTAAGGTGTCTCATTTGTATTCTAGTAGGTAAGTGTTTTTGTTTCAATTTTTCAATTAATTAGAGTATTTTGTATGGCAAAAGTGTTATCTGTTCAGTTGTGTAGTGAAGAACGTTTTAGTGGATCTGACGTATTATCTTAACTTTTATTCCTTCGCTCACAAGCCATGGCCCATATATATATATATATATATATATCATAAATGGATGAAAACGTCCTATGCAGGGTGTGCAAATAGTCCGATGAGACACCTAGTCACATTCTTATTGATTGAGAGAGACTGAAGAGTAAGAGAAATCTTTATAATGTCTGAACCAGGGGAGGATGCAGGTCCAAGTATTGGACATAAACTTCCTAGTTTAGTTGAAGCGTCAAATGCTGGTCTACTGGTCTTGCAAGAACTACTGGGAAGAAAAATAAGCTTTGATTGACTTGCAGGGGTCTCGTGTCCAAATCATGTCCCTAATAATAACAATAAAAAAATAATAAAAACACTATTATAATTTAACCAAAATCTAATTGGCTTAGTACTATCTAAATAACTTCATACTGTATTGTAATTATTTACGTTTAATAATTACTGTATTGTATAAGATTCCAAGAACTGAAAATTAAACCTACTACTCATAAAATGTTTTGCTTCAACATTTCCTAACTTAAATTCAGTCCTGTTAACAAATTTCTATTGTGAAGGTTTCAGTTACTGTAATCTCCCTAGTAAAAACTTGAGACTTATTTTAAATATTCCCGCAATGTTTAAAATTCTAATGGCGCCCTGCAGTATATAATTTTGTATTGTGGATATTCAAAGTTAGGTTATGTTTGAATAAAACAACAAATAAATTGATCTTTAATTGTATTTGATTTCAGAACATAAAACAATTTAAAGAGTAGATATAATTTCCCAGTTTATGATGGCAAGCAGTAACATACATTGTCCTTCACAGTTTGTTACAATTTTGTTTTTCTCTTTTGTCGCGATTCCGTAACATAAACTAGTAGTAGAGAGTTGCCAAGCCCGCCGGGGGTAGTTTTCTGTAATTACCACCCCCCAACCACCCCCTCATATTTTTGACGTCATAACAGTGACGTCATCACCACCATACGTCACTATAGTGACGTCATCACCACAATACGTCACTATAGTGACGCCGCCATCCACACGTCATCGGGTGACGTCGAATTACGTATCTGTAGCGTCACCCCCAGTGACGCGCTATTCTATTGGCAACGCGAATTACGTAAATGATGTTGGGTGACGTCGAATTACGTATGTGTGTAGTGACGTTTTTTACGTATCTGTAGCGTCACCCCCCAGTGACGCGCTATTCTATTGGCAACACGAATTACGTATGTTATAATGATGTCACCTCTACATCATGACAATATATGTATGAATGTTGACATGTTCAAACATGTCCAAACATGAAACATATTTTAAACATGTTCAATCATGAAATATATTGTCATTACTTAGTTGGTCGTTATTGCAGTCAATTGTACCAAGACGTTGTAATGATGATATTTATATTTTTATTATTACCCGTTTTTGTTAAAACGGAAAATGAAACTTCATTTGTTTTAGAACATTTATCTAATTTTGGTTATTTGAATACTTTAAACAATTCCATTTCTAACGTTGATTCAACAACACTAACGGATGCTTTACTTCTCTTTCAAGAATTCTATAATTTAACTGTTAATGGCGAAATTACCAATGAGACTTTAGAATTAATGAAAACACCGAGGTGCGGTTTGCAGGATGATGTGTTTGGGTTTTCAACATATACGAGGAAATGGAATAAGAAATATTTAAAATGGTATTACTCTTATGCCAATAAAACTATTATAAATATAACTAAGGAGGCTTTTAATACTTGGGCACAACATACAGATTTAATTTTTTCATATGATAAATACGAACAAGACATTTTAATTTCTAATAAAAGAAGAACGCACAAATTTCAAAAACTATCCGATACTTGTTCCAATAGTTTAGATGGTAAAGGTAATAAAGTTGCCCACGCATATTTTCCTAAATATGATTATTCAACAGTTGAAATACATGTTGATTCTGATGAATCTTGGTGTTTAGAAATGGATATTACTAAATGTCATCCAGATACAACTAGTTTATTAGCTGTTTTAATTCATGAAATTGGACATACGTTGGGTATATTACATTCAAATGATGTAACGTCTATAATGTTTCCATATTATAACTATGATAAAATTGATCTAGGAAAGGATGATATATTAGCTGTACAAAGTTTATATGGAACGACAACACCCACTTATTTCAGTTCAACTACACCGACTACATATACTACAGCAGAGACAACAGAGACAACGGTATCTGTGGTTGAAGAACCAGATTTATGCGATTTGAATAATTTGAAAACATTTTTAATAATTAATCAACAACTATATATATTTTACAAAAAATGGTTTTGGATAGTAAATTTGGAAGATAAACATTATAGCAAACCACAACTTATAACAGACTGGTTACTGTTTCTTCCAACAGATTATGAAAAAATTGATTTTCTTTACCAAAGACCGTCGGGACAAATTGTACTTTTTATTAAGAACAACATATATATGCTTGAATTTCCCTCCTTAAAACTTGAAGTTGGCTATCCAAAACATATTAGCGTTCTTGGCGCTAGATCAAATATGAAAATTAATGGTGTAGTTAATTCATATTCAGGACGTACTTTTCTATTTTTCAACGATGTTTATTTTATGGAATTAGATGAATGTAGTTTTACTGGAAAGAGTTATGGACTTATATATAAAACATTTAACACTTTACCTTCTAATATGGAATCAATATTTAGATATACAAATGGATTACTATATTTTTTCAACAATAACACAGTTTTAGAATATGACGAGTTTTTAAATACATTAGTTAAGGTAGAAAAGAATAATTTATCAATTTTTGAAATTGAATGTTTAAAAAAACCTTCAGCTTATACTAACGTATTGCAGCAATTAAAATATCTTGTATCAACATTAGAGCAACGCTAGCCATGACAACTATTTCATCCAATAGTAAAAGAGTTTTTTTCAACCAATAGTATTGCGTTATATTTTTTGACTATAAATAGCTGGTGAACGTAGTCACAATTATTAGTGTACTATAATGTCATTGTCAGCAGTGAGTTTATTTCAATTATGTTCGGAAAAAGTTTGCGGTCAAGTGAAACGATTTCAAGATATAGATAAGTTAGAACTACCAGTGACTATTCAAAAATATTTAAAAACAATTTGTAAGAAAACATGGATGAATTTAAAATGTGATACACAAGGTTATTTATATGAAAATATAGACTGGAATAATGTTTCGCATACAGACTTTGTCATGTTAATGAACCATCCTCTAGAGAAACCTAAATTTGGTTACGATAGAAATTACATAATAATTCAAAAGTTTCACTATGGAAATGATTCATTTTTTTTGTGTCGCGAATGTATGAGTGAATATGTTCTTTTCAAAGACGATTTTGATATAAAAAAAGCATGTTATATCTTTATCCCAGATGTTGTATATAGGGATGACTTGTTAGTTGATCTTATATGGAAATGCGAAAGTTGGTGTGATAAATGTGTCATATCGCCACTATTTAACATTTTCAATATCAAAGAATGTTCTATTGATGATGTACGCAAAGTCGCAATTGATTTAGCAACACTTAATGACAAAAACGCTTGTTTTGATTATATTTTGAAGAAAAGATATTTAAGAGGAGAGTAAGATGTTAATGAATCATTCTCTAGAGAAATCTAAATTTGGCTACGATAGAAATTATATAATAATACAAGGTTTTTGTATGGAAATCAGCTTATAACCTTGACTTTTATAATCTTGTAGAAAATTCCAAAGAAGGTTTGCTAATGATCCAACCTCGACTAGTCAATAAAGAACTTGTTTCTTGGCACAGACCTCTGAATATTTTGTTCGTTAATTATCTTGACATTAAGTGCTGTGCTAAAAAGTTGTTTTTTCTAAGCTATTGCGCGTTCAAGGTTTTCTCCTCGAAGGCTGAGACAAGTATAAGTAGTCAGATATTTTTCTTTTTACTTTATCTGTCTACCAGTTCTGCTACAGTCCACACTGTTTGCACTGTTACACCGTCAGTTCATCACAACTTTACAAATCGTCTACCAGTTCTGCTTGCACTGTTACACCATCAGTTCATCACAACTTTACAAATCGTAATCGCTACACTATTTCTGCTGCTTTTTTGTTTGGATCATCTACCAGTTCTGCTTGCACTGTTACACCATCAGCTCACTACAACTTTACAAATCTTAATCGCTGCTGCTTTTTGTTTAGTCTTCTTTCAACTACCACCAATAGGTGAGTTAATATTTTTTATATTGTAAACATATTAACAAAAATTAATGCATTACTTGTTTTATCCAAAAATTGTTTTTAATTTTTGTGAGAATACAAAAATCACATATGTAATTCTAGTAAATTTTTTTTAGTATTTGTTGACCTAACAATAGTTATGTTTGGTCTTTCAGTTATGAATCAACAACCAATTTTAGGATTCCGTCTTTCAGTCACGGAAGAACAACCAATTTTAGGATTCCGTAAATTAACAGCTAATGCATTTACACCAGAAAAAGGAACAGCTAATGCTGCTGGATTTGATCTCAGAAGCGCTTACGATTATATAGTTCCTAAGTTAAATAGAAAATTAATTAAAACCGATTTAGCAATTATTTTACCCAAAAATTGTTATGGAAGAATAGCTCCCAGATCGGGGTTAGCATTAAATTATTTTATTAATATTGGCGCTGGTGTAATTGATAAAGATTATACAGGAAATATACAAATACTTTTATTTAATCATTCGTGTGAAGATTTTGTTGTAAAAAGAGGGGATAAAATAGCTCAGCTAATTTGTGAGGCAATATTATATCCTAAATTAGAAGAATGTTTTTGTGAATTACCTGTTACTGAAAGAGGTGATTCGGGTTTTGGTTCCACTGATAAAAAATAGGTTTTTTTTATTTTTTCAGTAATGTCATCCCAACAACAACAACCATCTGATATTGTCTACGTCGACTGTACGGTTGACTGTCCTCCAAAGAGGAATATAATTCAAAATTTGGAGACACCATCCACCAGCCGTTATGAAGACAATAGAATGAAAATTAATGTTGTTAGTTTATTAGAACAATTGATTTTAATTGGGATGACGACATTAGGAAAATGGGAAGTTGTAGTGAACGAATTAAAAATTAATTCTGATGTGTGCAGTAATGCAGAATTATGTAATATTTTTTTTATAATAAGGGCATTATTTATTGAACTATCAAATGGGATTTTATTGCAAGTAGAATCCCAACATAAAATTTTTGCGATTAATGACAAAGAAATGAACTTTGAAGAAATTTGTCAAATTTTATCTACACCTTTAAAGAGAAAAAATATCAAAGATAAACTTTTTCCTCTTGAAGCTGTACAAAATTTTATAAATATTATTAGAGCCATTTTAAGTAGAAATTTTGACGCTAAAAAAGATGAAGAAAAAAAATCTAGAAAACGTAAATTAACTAAAAAAAATAAAAAACGTAATTCAATGTCTTCGTCCAGTTCTGTTGCATCGTCATCATCAAAATCAGAATCAAATTCAGATGATGATGATGATACCGATTTTGATGACGACAGTGACAAATTTGAAAAAATGTTTAAAAAATCTAATAAAAAATTAAAACGTTCCAGTAAATTACCAATAGTCAAACAGGTGGTTCAGTATGTAAAAAATGGTAAAAGAAGAAAAATCACAACTCCCGGTGAACAGGGTTCACATTTAATTAAAATAGAGGTAACTGATTGTAAAGACCTCAAAAATTGTTCAGAAAAACAGTACTGGACGAAGGTATCGAAAAAAGCATATTTTCTTACAGAGAAATCAAGCGATCCTATATTAAAAAGAATTAACGATTTATTAGTAGATGTGGGTTCAAAGCTTCAAGGTTTTGAAAACGCAGCTATTGATGTTGTAAAAATTGAAAAATTTAGTCGTTATAATTAAGTTGATTTCTTTGTCATAATTAGATATTTTAGTTATTATTTATGTTAAAATTGTATATTGTTTATATAAAATAAAAAGAGATTTATTATAGTGTACTTTTCTATTTTTTATTTTTTCCTTTTTTTTTCAGAAAAATGAATCATTTTATGCAAGTTGAACACGCCTTTAGAGGAAGCCTAAAAACGTTTTATTTAGGTAATATGTTAGGTGTGACAGATACTTGCACGTTTTTAGAAAATAGTAAAGATAAAATGAAAAATCTTATTAGTCAAATGTTAAATGAATATGCTATTTTAAAATTTAATATTGTAGTTGAAACATCGTATGTAAAACCTTTGACAAGAGAAAGACAGTTGCGATATTTTAAAACAAAAAATGTGCCAGTATATTTGGATTCAAATTTGGATTTAATTTTAGGAAAATTAAGTAGAAAAATATGCTACGAAGAAATTGAATACGAAGGTAAGGGCTCTGGTTGGACTTTAGAGCGAATTGATGGTATTATATTGCGTTTTAGTAGATATAATCCATTGAGTGCAAGTTCGTTCATTCCACTCCCCGATTTTATAAAAAATAAGAATGCAATTATTAATCCACGAAATTTGTATGATAATAAATGTTTTTTGTGGTCATTGTTAGTTCCATATATAACAACTGATTTAAAAAATGTACACATTGTAAATAGACGCTATTATAATTTAGCTAACAAATTTAATGTTACAGGTATAAAATTTCCAACACCATTAAATCAAATTTCCAAATTTGAAAAAAATAATCCTAGAGTTAGTGTGAATGTTTATGGAATTAATAATGATAGGGAAGTGTTTCCATTAAGAGTATGTAGTAAAGTTAAAAGAAATCATTATGATTTATTTTTTATAACAGATGATAAAGGTTCTAGTCATTATTGTTATATTAGTGATTTTTCCCGATTAGTAAATAGTCAGATAAGTAAAAATGGCCATAAAACAGTATTTTGTAAAAGATGTTTGTGCCATTTTACTTTAAAAAATAAACGAAAATTGTTAAAAAAGCATATATTACACTGTAAAAAAAATAAACCTCTAAAAGTGAAAATGCCTTCAGAGGGAGAAGATATTTTAAAATTCAAAAATTTTAATCGCAAATTTCGCATACCTTTTGTAATATATGCAGATTTTGAATGTTTATTAAGAAATGTAGATCAAAAAGTGAGTGTAAAAACAAAATTAAATGATATCCACGAACCTATGTCTTTTGGTATATATTTGGTTGTCGATGGAAATTTACCCGAATATATTTTGAGTGAATTACCTAACAAACCGATTATATATCGTGGAAAAGATGCAGCGAAAAAATTTATGACTCATCTTATATCAATTGCAAATACAATTGGGGAGATTTATAAACAAAAGAAACCCATAAAAAAAATGAGTGATGTTGAAAAGTTAAAATTTAGAATGGCTACTAATTGTGAAGCATGTGATTGTGAATTTAGCATGCTTAATACAGCAGTGCGTGATCACTGTCATGTTACTGGTAATTTTAGATCAGTTTTATGCAATTCTTGTAATTTACAAAGAATTAATCAAAAATTTCTCCCAATATTTATACACGGTAGTTCAAATTATGACAGTCATTTTATTGTTCGACAATTGGGTTGTGATTCGCAAGATATTAATGTAATTCCTAATACTAGCGAAAAATACATAACTTTTTCCAAAAAAACTATTAATGGAATTACATTAAGATTTATTGATACATTCAAATTTATGAGTTCCAGTTTAAGTAAATTGACTAATAATCTACCGCGTAATAAATTTAATCATACAAGTAAACATTTTTCTGAAAATGATATGCCACTTGTAACAAGGAAAGGTGTATATCCCTATAATTACACCGATTCTTGGACCAAGTTGGAAGAAGTTGAACTACCGTCTAAAGATAAATTTTATAATCACCTTGAAGCAAACGATATATCAGATGCAGACTATGAACATGCAATAACTGTATGGAATCATTTTAAATGTACAACTTTAGGAGAATATAGCGATTTGTATTTGCTTATTGATATTTTGTTGTTGTGTGATGTGTTTGAGAATTTTAGAAGTTTATCTATTGAAAATTATGGCTTAGATTGTGCATATTATTACACATTACCAGGTTTAACGTTTGATGCTATGCTTAAATTCACTAAAATTGAATTGGAATTATTCCAAGATTATGACAAATATCTTTTTATTGAAAATGGGATTAGAGGTGGAATAACTACATGTGTAACTAGACATGCTGAAGCCAACAATCCGTTGCAAAATAATTATAAATCAGACACACCTCCATCTTGTTTGATTTACATTGACGCCACCAATCTATATGGTTTTTCAATGATGAGACCTTTACCATTTAAATCCTTCAAATGGGTAACAAAAAATTTGCATTCCTTCAATGTCATGTCCATTCCAGATGATTCACCAATTGGTTATATCCTAGAAGTTGATGTAGAATACCCCACATCACTTCATTCCCAACACAATGAACTTCCTTTCCTACCTGAAATTAAATGTCCTTTAGGTAGTAAGCAAGCTAAATTGCTAACCACTCTAGAACCAAAAAAGAAGTATGTGTGTCATTATGTAAATTTAAAACAAGCGTTAAACCATGGTTTAGTTCTTACAAAAATACATAGAATTATGCGATTCAAACAAAGTCCTTGGTTGGCGTCATATGTTTTATACAACACACAAAAAAGACAAAATGCAAAAAATGATTTTGAAAAAGATTTTTATAAATTTGTAATAAATGCAATGTTTGGTAAAACTATTGAAAATATTAGAAAAAGAAAGAACCTAAAACTTGTAAACACAACAAGAAAATTAAATAAATTAATTAGTCAACCATCGTTTTTGAATCGTATAATTTATGATCAATCGCTCTGTGCTGTAGAATTACAAAAAGAGTCACTTTATTTCAATAAGCCAATATATATAGGTTTTACTGTATTGGAAATAAGTAAAACCCATATGTATGAAATGCATTATGATGTGATGAAAAGTATGTACAAATCTAATCTTAATTTACTCTATATGGATACAGATGGATTTTTTTATAAAATTTTTACAGACAATTTTTATTTGGATATAAAACAAAATTTAGCTGTTAGAAAATATTTTGACATGTCAGACCTTCCTGCCACACATGAAGGTTATTTTAATGATAATGAAAAAAAAATAGGATGTTTTAAAGATGAGTGTAAAGGTGTTGGTCTATTAGAGTTTGTCGGGCTAAGAGCTAAATTATATACTTTTAAAACCGTAAATGATGTTACAAAAAAAGCCAAAGGGATAACCAAAGCCGCTCTTAAGACTATCCAGTTTGAGGATTATAAAAATTGTTTGAAATCTTTTATTAATATAAGAAAAAGTATTGTAACATTTAGATCAAAAAAACACATTGTACAAACAATAACAGTGGATAAATTGGCTCTTAGTGCTGACGATGATAAGAGATTTATTTGTGACGATGGTATTACAACATTAGCCTATGGTCATTTTTTATTAAAAGAATTGCTCAAAAATCAAATGTCAAAAGATTTAATGAATGATGGTGACAGTGATGAAACGAATTAAATGTATTAAAGTGTAAAATAAAGAAACATATGTTATGTAAATAAAAGTTTTATTAGTTTAAAATAATTTTTCTACATTATTTTTTTAACAATTCCTGAAAGTGGTGTGTATTGGACAAGAGCATCATGAATAATTAGACAATAACAGGCTGTGCTGGCTGGAAAATCTTCAGCAGTTTGTAGTTCAAGTCTTACATCTAATGAACCTGTTTTTAATGTATCCACCTGCTTCGAACAGTCAATTACAAATAATGGCGTTTTTTGGAGAAAAACAAGTTTGTCAAGAAAAGGTTGATCATCACTTCCTTGGTAATATGATGACTGAAATTTGCTATAAAAATCATATATAATTGCTTTGTTTCCATTTATATTATCATAAGGATAATATTTTGAATTTAAATAGAGTTTAATGTTCTCAATCTTGCAAAAATCAAAATGACCGGCGATATGTGTATAGCTATCTTTTTTTCCTGTTTGAAATCCAATAATTACATATCGCGGTTTCTCTAACATAGACGAAGTTTTAACAGTCCAAGTTTGATTTTTTGACGATGGTAGAACAGGATAATCATGTAGTTGCCAGCGTCTGAAAGCTAACGATATTGGTCGGTCTTGATCCGTCATTTTCAATAAAGACAATTTTATTTCATCATCAACTCGCACGTAAGGAATTTTCCATACAATTTTAGATATATTTATTTTAAAAGGTGTTGATACTGCAGTTTTTTGAAGAATTGCATTTTTGTCTGTAGAAGATCGTAATAAAACTAATTCTTGTTTAACATTTAAAATAATGTGTTTATAATCTTCGGCGAAACCAAGCCAAAGTCTTAGTGGTATGCAATAAGAAAAAGTACCTTTGTCTGATAAAGACGATGTGTCTGTTGACCATCCAGAATTCTTGATTAAATTTCCTTCACCAGGCCGCAATGTTAAAATATTTTTCATAGTTGTTGTAATACCAACATTTTTAACTCTGTCTATTTCTGTTCCGCATAATTCATAACGTATTTCTTCAAACATAAATGCTATTGCGTTGCTAATAAGTTCGGTAGAAGTATCAATAGTTTCATCATCTTTTACTATTTTACCTTCTATTAATAAAAAACTTTTACTGGGTAATGTATACACATCCTGTTGGTGTACAGGTATTCTAATTTCATCACTATTACCATATGAATTAGAAGAGTATGGATTATGTGAATGCCATTCATAATCTATAATAGAATCATTGTTAATAATTTGCGAATTAATATTTAATATTTGATCCATAATTGCTATTTAATTTATAACCAGGGAGGGATTTAAGAAATAATTGATTACTCAATGTTAACTCTTCAAGTTTCGGTCGGCGAATGATTTTGGTTGGGCTTATTTGCAAATTATATTTTGGAATGTGAGTTGCTGTAAATACAAAACCCATGTTCAACTTGTATGAAGTCTACTTTAACACTGATGATAGGAAAAAATAAATCTTATAAATGAAAACAAAAAAATACAATTAAAATATTTTATTTTACATAAAAATACAGTATCATAGCCATCGCTCTCCCACCTGTGCCTCCACACCGTCTATAGGCGAAAAGTGTTCATAGAAAGATAGCGGTGTCACTTTCAGATGCATGCCGCTCCTATCAAAAATTGACTGTATTTCCTCGCAATGCTGATCGCTGGAAATAATCGTAGCAGCAGCCTCCACATCCTTTTTGAAATCTTCTATGAACTCCCTCGCCGTCAGAAATGATTTGACGGGTTTCAAAAACCCGCCAAATACAAACATCTTCTCCCTCTCCACATACAAAATGTCTACAAAGACATTGCTTCTGCAACAGATGGTCAATGTAGCCATGATGAGAAATAGGATAAAAATGAATTCTAAATCAACGGTATTTATACTTATAAAATATCTTTAACACCCCCACTATTCTGGAAAAACAACAATCTTTAACCTTTAAGTTTTTAAGCTGATGCAATGTCAAGACAAGGTTGACTACAATCACATTTTTTCCTCAAAGCAACCAAACAATCTGATGCAATACTTTTAGAATGTTAAGCCAAGGTTGACTAAGAATATAAATGAAAACAAAAAAAAAATACATTTTATAATATTTTTTATTACATAAAAATACAATCAATCTACTTCCATGGGCTGAGGCACCCAACATTCGCCCACTTCAGCTTCTACATCGTCTATCATTTCGATATGTGTGAAAAATGATGCCGGTGTTATCTTGATTCCTACTTCATTTTTATCAAAAAGCGCTTGAAGTTCTTTTAAATGCTTGTCACTTGCGATGATTGTCGAATTTTTAGCGTCCACATCGTTCTTGAAAATAAAGACGAACTCGTCAGCTGAAACATATGATTTGACGGGTTTTAAATACCCACCAAACGCCCACATCTTTTTCTGATTTACCATCAAAATTTCTACAAAAACATTATTTCTGTTACAGATGGTTAAAGATGACATTGTTGAAAGTTGGATAAATATGAATTCTAAATCGTTGGTATTTATACTTGACTTTTTAACCTTGGAAATACTATTCTGAGAAGACAACAATATTTAACCTTTAAGTTTTCAAGCTGATGCAATGTTGAGACAAGGTTAGCTAGAACCACTTTTTCCGTGAGGCAGGCCAAACAAGCTGATGTAATATTTTTAAATGTCAAGGCAAGACCGGCTACAAACAAGTTCTTTCCTTGAGAGTAATCAAAACAAGCTAATGCAAATAACTTTGAATGTCAAGCAGGCAAACAAATTATAACTGGTTTTTGAATGTTGAAACAAGGTTGACAAGATTGAAAATGTTGTCATGCGCTTCTTAGGTGTAGACGGATTATTATATTTTCATCTCTGAAATTTACTAACTTTTCATATTGATCTTCTAATCTGACATTGATTTTATGTAACAGTCCTCTAGCGTTTATAGGCAAGTAAATTACGTTTGTAGGTTTTTCGACTATTTTGAATCCAGGTTCTACAACAGGATAAAATTCGTGTAATACGTGGCCTTCAATTCCATCCTTATATGACCCCCTAATTACATCGCATACAACCCTAATTACATCCACTTTGACAATAGCTGCTTGATTGGTTGATGTTTGCCATTTATTTTCAGGCACTTCATCCGCATCTTCAAAACCTAATAAAGATGCTATACTATCTTTTTTAAAAAAAATACGTTTATTACAAAAAACTTCAGTTTTTAAAGTATTATTATTTGCTTTAATAACAAGTTTTGTCGGTGTTTCATTAGGAGATTCTTTGTTCTTTTTTTGCAGTTCATTTTTTAAAAAGTCGTTTATATCATCAATTTCATATGTTCCTTCTGGAAATACGATTTCTTCAGAGTTTCCATAATAAAATTTATCGTTAATACCTTTCTCTATATTTGGGATAGAATTGTAGGTCATTAGATCGACCAATCCTATTTCCCATTTTAATGATGAAGACAAATCGATGGGAGGAAAAAATTCGCATGTAAATTCCGAACTCCTACCAGATATACAAATCATGACTGAGATGCGAGAAAGTTCAAACACAAATGACCACAATTTACAGATTTAAATTTTTGAAATTTTTTATAATTGAATTTAATAATTACTCGTTCTTTTGAATTCAAATATTTTTCCAATTCAACAGGCGGTCTTAAATTTCCAAAACTGTCAAAATATTGAACAATATTTTTTCGTTTTTTGTAACAAACCCAATGTGTACCATCTCCTCTGAAACTGTCAAGATTAATTATAGCTGATTCATTATCTAATACAAATCCTGGCAATGTATCACGCATGAACACTCCTCTGAAGTATGGTATTTTTAATATATTAGCGTAAGTTAATAATTCTAATGTTGATAATGGTTTATTGGCAATAGAATTGATTATTTTCGTCGAGTACTGCGCTTCTTTTTTTTTTTAACTGTTTGCCCACTGCCTCTGTATGGTCTAACATATAAACCTTTTCCTTCTAGGTGGGTTACTTTTTTTTTAATAGTCTCAAGCATTTTTTTAATTTTTGTAGTCGAATTGTTTTTATTTTTTCTCTTCTTAGAGCCACCACCAAATTTATTTTTTGCCTTCATTATATTAGTCACCGCCCACGCTACACTTTTTTCCCCTAAACTGCTATCTTTAGCGTTTACTCTCTCCCAAGCTCTCTCGGCAAGCTCTTTATCAGCAATGGCTCGATTTTTACTATCACTATATTTATTATATGCTATATCGTGAATTTTACATGCAGAGTCTAATTTATTAATTCCAACATCACCGCGTTTTAAACGCTTACTCAAATTTGTTCCAGGCCCACAATATTGATAACCCGGAATATGTAGTTCAAAAGGCAAAATGTCAATAGCTTTATTTACAATATCACCAAAAAGACCACGACCTCGCCGTTGAGTGTACATTTTTAAAATAAATTATATACTAGTTTGCAATAATGTTTTATACCAATCATTATATGTCAAAACACTTTTAGATGTACCAGTTAGACTATTAACGTACGACATATACAACAAACTTAAAACTTTTCGCAAAGATACCGCATCTCCAAGATCTGATGTTTTTACATTCATTAGGCGATTATTATGTAAATTAATATCCTTATCCCTCATATAGACATGATTGGTTAAATAACCCAAAGTAATTACATCTTTTTCCGTCTCCGGACTTGCGATGTTCTGCAATTTTTTATTTTCAAACGAGAAATGACCTTCTCGAGTTTTTATAGGAATTGCATATTGATTGAAATATTTTTTTGTTACAACATCATTATCCTCTGTTGGTGGTGCGATGTTACATATTTTTCTATTTTTACCATCATATATTTCTTTATTTTCACTATTAAATGACAAACATTCGTTTCTCATTGTTTTTAAATTCACTCCATCTGTATCAAGTAATGGTTCATGAACATTACATAATCTCTTATTTTGTATATTATAATCACCATTTATAGTTATTTCAAAGCCTCTACCAGCTGGACCCTGAAGACCCCTCTGTCTTGAAAATTTAGAATGTCGTCCAAATTTATCTACACTCATTTTTAAACCTTTATTAATAGTCCTGTTTCAACTAGTTCTTCTAATATTGAATTAATTTCGTTAATATGACCTGTATTGCCCGCCTGTTGGGAAGATAATAATAACTTCAACCGCTCACATAATTCGTTAACACTATTCCAATATACATATTGTGGTTGTGAATTAGTTACAATCATTTCTTCACCGAGTTTTTTGTTACGACATTTATTATTTATTTTTAATCCCTGTCCAGTTGCATTAATCAATTTTGATATTATAGTCTTATATTTTTTACCTCTACTAGATTTCACTTTTCCTATTGCCGAATTATTTTGTCTATACACATTGGTTTCTTTTAAAATTTCTCCATAAGTGTTTAAATCTTCTTCTGTATACACGTAAGGATCTGGATCGTTCATAAAAATTAATTCATATAATCCCAATGTTCCAGTATATTGTTTGCCGTTAATAACCAAATCGTCTTTATCAAGTTCCAACACTTTATCACCTAACATCCAAGTGTTGCCAACAATGTGTGGACCAAAAACGATATCAATTTTTTTACCACCGGCATTAATAAATTTGTTAAAATAAATTTTCGATATATGACCGGTAAAAGAATTATTAATATAATTTGTAATACTTTGTCTTCCTTCAGGTGTATTAATCATTTCTTCACCTGTAGGCGATGATTCGTATACCTCGGATTCGGTATGTGTTGGTTCTATTTCCATTTCGTTATTTTGAATATCTTCAGCATCCATAGACGTTTCGTGTCTAGACATATGTCTTTTCCTACTTTTAGTTCTAGCAACATCTTCATAATCGTAATCTTCATAGTCATCAGCATATAAATCTAAACTTAAATTTTCATTTTTTTTACGTTTCTGACCTTGTACAGGATTGTACAATTTTCGTTTCTCTAAAGGTTCGCCAAAATCTATATAATCTAATTCTTCTTCTTCTCTTTCTGCTTCATCTAATTCTAATCTACGTTTTACAGGCTTCCTCTCTATAGGTTCCGTTTCTAAATTTTGTTTTTCCTCAACTAATTGTTTTAGAGGATCAACAATAGGTTTCAATTGTTTTTCTAATAATTCCGCTGTCTCCATAATTCCGCGATTTAAAGTACGATGTTTGTCTTTAATATTTTTTCGTAATTTATTTATTTCTATAATAATATTCTCCGGTGTGTTAGTGTTCATAATGAACACTCATAACAGAATGACGTCAAATTAAATGTTGATAAATATATCAAATCCAAATCGATAACGACCTTTGTTCATTACGCTCTCTTTATCAATGACTATAAACGAGTTGCCATCTTTATTCCATCCACGCGAACATATGTTTTTAAAAGTATCAAAATCCATATCTGTATTGACATGATCATTGTAGACATGACGCAAGTTTCGTTCATCTTGTTTAAACAATATAATAAGATTGGCATTATCACGGATTAATTGTTTTGGAACGTAACTATATGTCTGACACAAATAAAACGTATCAATGTTATTATGACGTCCCATTGTAAAATACTTTCTAATATTATTTTGTTTTTCACAAGCCACATCGTCAAATATCATAATTGAATTTGGTTTGATATCATTGGGATTTGGAATTTCTTCATTTTCAGTGAATGGATAATAGCCAACTTCCGACACATCATCTAAGACACATTGTAAAAATTTATATTTGGGTTGATATAGAGATTTAGAAAATACGTAAATGTTTTCGAAATATAACCCATTTTTGGAAACTAATAAATTGATTACCAAATTTGTTTTGCCTGTATTAGACGGACCGCAAATAATCGATCTAATATTACAAGGCAATAACATTCCATGTTTTTTTTGTTTCATTTTTATTTTTGACATTATAAAAGAGTCTAGATTTATAATTGGTAATCTAGATGATTGTTTTACAAATTTCATATTAAATCTTTTGCATTTATCCACGAGTCTTTGGATTTATCAAATCCCAACCACCGCACTAACAATTTGTCACCTTTTTTACGCAACACTTTTTCTATTAAATATACATCACCAACCTTGGTTTTACTCAATTCTTCTTGATAAAACCCACCTTTAATTATAGTACCGGTTTCATCTTTTAAAATATATGTTACTGGAGCTGTTGATTGAATTCTCCAAACTGTGTACACCTCATTACTCCAATTTGGTAAATAACCTTTAGTGAACGGTTTCTTATATCTACTTATTCTAACTTTATCACCTTCTTGAAATCGCGGTACTGCTGCAACTTTTAGATTTCTCTTTTTAACAATTCTTTTTAATACTAAACTTTCATTGTTTTTATTAACCTCATTTGGTTTCATACCTATTGTTCTATGCACAGTATTATTATATTTATCAACTATAAGTGGGAGTAAATGTAACCATTTATAATTTCCCTGTTCGCTAAAGCTTTGCCACATTTTACCCTTTAGTGTTCTGTTCAATCTTTCAACTATGGAGGCTTTCTTATCAGAAAAAGTAGAATAATGATTTACATTATATTTCTTTAACAACGATTGAATTTTTGTATTATAAAATTCAGTACCTTTATCAGTTTGCAAATTTTTCATAGGATACTTATCTAAAATAGGTTTCAATGATTTTTCAATTTCAATTGCATTTTTAGATTTTATTGGTACAGCTAAAGCATATTTAGTAAAACAATTTATTAAAACCAATATATACTTAAAACCTTTATTGGCTTTAGAAAATGGTATCATTTCCACAAGGTCAGCCTGATAAAGATCATTTAAACCTTTAAGTTCTACATATCGACTTGGAAAATTCCTTCGAACTTGTTTATGCAACTCTTTAGCAATTTCTTTTCTTATATTCATGTTTCCAGTACAACAGGTAATAGTTAAATGATTTACACATAAATTAATTTTTCAAAAAAAATATATTTTATTTACAAATTTGCTAAAATACAATCGGGTGATGCCTTTTTATGTTCGAGGTTTGGCTCGTCGTCAGGCTGCCAATCTCCGAGTGTAACTCCACATTCCATGCAGGCGACATCATCATAGGAACCGGTATAGTAAAATCCGGATTGCACCATTTTATCTGTTGACGGATAAGTTTTAGGCCATGTAGTGAAAGTCTCTTTCATCATTTTTTCAGTATTCACAACAACAGATTTAGAATTTGCATATTCATTAAAATTTATTGGTATATTTCTACTCTGAACACAATCCGGATTTAATACACCATGTAGGAAATTTAAATGTTTGAGCGATAACTTTTTTCCATCAGAATGCCATCCACAACTGCAACACACAAGATTGTCCAACAACTTTGTTCGATAAAAACCTGATTCAGCCAAATTTTCTTTGGTACAATTAAATATATTACAACACATGTTAACACTTGTTCCACTCTCACTTGATGACGACATTATAACTGATGGAATAGTATTTAATTGCAACCGGTTTTATACAAATTTCCAACGGAGACTTGTTAACCTTGTTTAGTTTGTAGAATATTTTGCGTGCAGTAAAAACAGTCTTTCTTTTTCATCTCAAATGGAATATCAGACAAATTTAAAAATTTATGATCAGAACATTGTAAACAGTTTAATACGTCTATATCTTTTTTTAATTGTAATGGCAATTTATTGAAAATATTTTCAACTTTCTCAAAATGATTTATAATAAATTCTTTAGGTAAATATTTAATTAATTCAACTTGCATGTCTTTATATCCTTTAGTTATACACTCTTTAATTGCTAAATTCACAGCTTCAATTCGGTCTTTAACTAATTTTTCCAATTTCCACCACTGAAGTAAAACATTGGCGTTGACATATGCACAATTTTTTGAATTATGTTCAAACATACACGGTTTCAGCAAATTATTCCAAAATTGTTTTTTTAAAACACTTAAGTTGGGACAATTTAAATCATCTAAATTTAATACCGTTACATTAAAGTCTGATAAAAGAGTTGACAAATATTTTTGTTTTTCACTTCCTTTAACATAAACAGTACCACTTATTGATATGTTGCGAAACAAATCTTTTAAATCGCAATAGGGTTTGACACCCGAGTCCCATCTTAGTCCATGATATTGTGTTTCCAACCATATCACTTGCTTTTGTAAACTGGTTGGTAGTTGGTTAAAACCGTAAGGCGGTTGAAAAAGCTGCAATTCGTAGACATCATCATTAGTAGATAAAATTGCTAATTCTTTAACAATAAACTCATTATTTGAATTCTTAAAGCCCTGAAAATCAACTAGGAACTCCATTATGATACTAATAACTATATATCACTGCTCCTACTTTTTATACTATCTGTACAAAAATGATTCCCCTCCAATTCATTCAATGCCGATTGTATACAGCTCTCAAAGAGAACACATAAACAGCTGTCTATATATAACGGATCCGACCAACCACACATAGTATAATGACCAGTTTCGAGCACAAAATTGGACAGTCCATAATTAGTTATATAAGTTTGTGCCTTATCTATATAGAAATGAGCTCGTGTTTTTCCACATAAACAAAGATTCGGATGGATAAGTAATCTGTTGAGTTTTTCTTGTGCCGTCATCATGACAAAGTCTATAATTTCATATAAATTGTTTTTAAATATTTTTTGAACAGTTGCTAGTAGTTCAAATTTTCAATATCTTTAACTCGATTGCAAACTTTTGTCGAACACAATTGAAAATAACTACAACTTTATAAAACCGTAAATGTTACTAGTTGTTTATAATGCAATACATATATATTTATTCGCTATCATAGTGTTCATGTTTGAACATGTCAACATTCATACATATATTGTCATGATGTAGAGGTGACATCATTATAACATACGTAATTCGTGTTGCCAATAGAATAGCGCGTCACTGGGGGGTGACGCTACAGATACGTAAAAAACGTCACTACACACATACGTAATTCGACGTCACCCAACATCATTTACGTAATTCGCGTTGCCAATAGAATAGCGCGTCACTGGGGGTGACGCTACAGATACGTAATTCGACGTCACCCGATGACGTGTGGATGGCGGCGTCACTATAGTGACGTATTGTGGTGATGACGTCACTATAGTGACGTATGGTGGTGATGACGTCACTGTTATGACGTCAAAAATATGAGGGGGTGGTTGGGGGGTGGTAATTACAGAAAACTACCCCCGGCGGGCTTGGCAACTCTCTACTACTTAAACTCATAAAAGATAAAAGATAGCAATTTCGGAATTTCATTTCTCAAGAAAATTGTTAAATTCCTTGTAAGTTTTTTGGATGTATATTTAAAATATCTAAATCATTTTTTTATGGAGACTTTCCACCAACCGCAGAAGTGTAGTAATTTACTCCACTTTGTTGCGTTAGGATTGAATAATCATGACAGATTCAACTTTAAGATGTACAATACACAACTCATTACACAACATTGATTACAAACATATTATAAAATTGATTTAGAAATAATCCACACTGCAGTAGATAATTGTTACCAAGTTCATTATTTAGAACTTTTACACTAACACAAAATTTAATAGTAAGTATTATTTAAAATTGGAATGGTACTCTAATACATTTTATTATATCCAAATAATCTTATATGTGTACTTTTCGTTCTTGCGGAATATTGATAAAATAATATTTGTGTTGTATAAATAAAATAATAATTTGTAATCATGTAAATAAGAAACATGATACAGTAGTAATCGTTGTGAATTCGTTCTAGTTGATACTAATTTTAGCTTAGTAGATAAAATATTACTAAAATCAGTATTGTATTTGTTTAATACGTTTATAATTCATAAAGAAAAGATTAGCAAATTTCAAAATACTGATTAGTTTTTCAACAGTTCCTTTTCACGTGTGAACCTACACCAGTCAATATTATATATATATATACTTAAAAAAAAATAAAACACAAACAACTGTTTGGTCTATATTTAAGATTTATATAATTTACAAATTATTATATTACATTCATACAGCTTATACGATTTAAATTACAAAGGTTACAAGTTGTTTCCGTTCTCATAAATACATAGTTTTAAACAGATTTCGTTTTCATTATTTTTAGTCAGTTGGCGTTTTTAGTTTTCGTAATTTACTTCATGAAGATTTTTAATAAAATAGAATATAAAGTTAGAGTTAACCAGACCGAGATGCCATCAATCAATACAATTTTGATTTTACATGACATTTAATATTTGAAGATGAACCAAGTCCAAAATTGTTGAAAATTCAAACAATTTTAAAAATCGGCAAAAGAAATAAAATATTCTTGGAAGAGATTTATAAATGTAATAAAATTCTAAAGCTGTCTTCTATAAATGTAGGCAATGGAAATACTAGAAGAAACTAAGTAGAGTAAAAATAAATGTAATTCTTTAGCATGTCTTGTCAAATTCAGCCCCACGTTGGAGATAATTTTTGTTCAAAACAAAATTGATTTAATTATTAAAAATTTAACGTCATATAATACAAAGTGTTTACCGTATTGGTGTACAATAATTTAATTGACAATGCAGTTTTCAATAAGTAAAACGATACGGCGCTGCACATACAACGTTAGTAACTGAAGACATTATCACTAAAAAGTAATGCAAATTCTAATGAAATATTCTTTATTATATCTTATTTAGAGACAAATTAAATAAAGTGAAATTTCAGCACATTGGTATTCTAGAGGGCTAAACTGTTCAAACAGAGTCTGCCTTTACAAATTCGTCGACGAGAAACTAATGTTATCCATTTTTATAGAATTTGTTTTAAAACAAGATTGTTTAGTCTTTAAGCAAAGATATTTAGTTTGCTTACCTAAAAATAGAAACAGTTAATACAAGTCACGAAACTAATAAATATGTATATTTCGCACTAATTTTATTGTCTCTTCATGTAGGGAACTCGATCTGTAGGCTATTATTGGCTTCAATTTGTTGTGAATTGTTTTTGTGATGTCCAGGTTCCAAATTTTGTTGAGGTAAAAACTTTTTGTTAATTCTATATAAGTAACAATATAACATGTTGAATTAAAATATGAAAATTTTGATTTATTTTTTGTGTTTTAAGTTCCATTAAAACAATAATTATAATATTCAGCTTTGCAGCCAATACTCTGACATAAATAATCATACTCCAATTTAATGTTCATTAAATTACTGAAGATGGAGCTACGACTCCGAAACGCGTCTTTGTAATAAGACAAACGCAAAGTCACATGACGGAACTATAAAGGTAATATAAATAATTTATTACTCATTATATTATACTCCAATTTGTTTCACTGTTTTGTGTGTCTCCACTAGAAAACTAAATTCTGACCTTGTCATTCATATGTGCAATTTTCTCCAGTTGAAAATAATGAACTATTATTGTAGTCTTCATGTAGGTCTTGGTAATTTCCAAAACAAAGTTGTAAAAATACTATTTACAGCTAAGTTTGACTAGAAATGCGATTACTAAAGCTATGATTGCTGTTATTTTTTGTTTGTCTCCAAAATTAAGATTGTGTTTTAAATAATACCTCTTTTATTTTAAGGGCAGACAATAAAGTTGGACATCACTGGTTGCAAATTATGAAGTTATATAAGTTCAGCTAATGAGGAGAATTGTTATTGTAAAAAAAAAATCATCAAAAACAGTTTTTTTAAACTTAAAAATAGTTCGACATTTTGAAATTTACCCACCCTAATTATGATTGACAATCTAGATAAATGGTTTATAAAAATAACCCACGTAGAAATTAAAACTGTGAACTCTAAAATGTATCTACATAGTAAATATACATACAGCGGTGACATATCATTGAATGGATAACTTAATCGGTGGACATTCCGTAGCTTCAAGTGTTGTTGATTCGATGAGGTTAAACAAATTATTTCAATGGATAACAGATTCGGTGGACATTTCGTAGCGTTAGGTGATGTCGATTCCATTAGGTAATCAAATTATTCTAATGGATAACAAAATCGGTGGACATTTCGTAACTTCAAGTGTTATTGATTCGATGAGGTTAATCAAATTACTCCCCAGTGAATGACAGAATCGTTGGACATTTCGTGGCTTCAGGTGTTGTCGATTCCATTAGGTAATCAAATTATTCTAATGGATAACAGAATCGGTGGACATTTCGTAGCTTCAGGTGTTATTGATTCGATGAGGTTAATAAAATTACTCCAGTGAATGACAGAATCGTTGGACATTTCGTGGCTTCAGGTGTTGTCGATTCCATTAGGTAATCAAATTATTCTAATGGATAACAGAATCGGTGGACATTTCGTAACTTCAGGTGTTATTGATTCGATGAGGTTGATCAAATTACTCTAGTGGATAACAGAATCGGTGGACATATCGTAGCTTCAGTTGTTGTCGATTCCATTAGGTAATCAAATTATTCTAATGGATAACAGAATCGGTGGACATTTCGTAACTTCAGGTGTTATTGATTCGATGAGGTTAATCAAATTACTCTAGTGGATAACAGAATCGGTGGCCATATCGTAGCTTCAGTTGTTGTCGATTCCATTAGGTAATCAAATTACTCCAGTGAATGACAGAATCGGTGGACATTTCGTAACTTCAGGTGTTATTGATTCGATGAGGTTAATCAAGTTACTCTATTCTATTACAGAATCGGGTGACATTCCGCAGCTTCAAGGGTTGTTGATTCAATGGGGTTAATCTAATTACTGTAATAGATAACAGAATCGGTGGACATTTCGTAGCTTCAGGTGTTGTCGATTCCATTAGGTAATCAAATTACTGTAATCGATAACAGAATTGGTTGACATTTCGTAGCTTTAAGTGTTGTTGATTCGATGAGGTTATTTTAATTACTCCAATGGATATCAGTTTTGGTGGACATTCAGTAGCTTCAGGTGTTATCGATTCAATGAGGTTAATTGCAGTAGCTAAAATATCAACATTAAAAATAAATATTCAGCCATTTAAAAATGAATCTAGATATTGTAACTTAAATGCTCTTCAGATGTGGTGTTATATAGCTTAGTAGTTTCTGTCACCAGTTTAGTAGTTTGATTGATTGTACAAACTTAACTGTATAAGAACTTCTTTCTGCTGACAGGTTTAAATTACTTGAATAGATATTCTCACGCCTCATCTTGAAATTGCTATTGTATTTGTTTATACAGTGTTGCTAATAATAATTTACATCTCTCATATAATTGATGATGAGTGTACAATGAAAGGACGTGTGAACTTTATGTTGTGGGGTATTAGTGACAAATAATTGACAACATGTGAGACTTGAAATTTTACTAACTTCGTTACATCCTTCCAATTCAAAATTCAACACACAAGAAAATATGGCATCATTGAAGAAAAAAGAGACCAGAATACAGAAATTGATTTCTCCATTGTTATTATGAGTAAAGACTCAATTTACTACGATACATTTTATACGTAGACGTAATTAAAATTTTGCCTTGTTGGTTTTGTACATAATTTAGTTTAAAATTAAATAAAAATAATAAAAATCTGAAAAAACCCTTTTTTGAACGTCCTATAACAAAAAATGGAAAAGAATAAAAAAAAATGTAACAGTTTTTATGTTGTATTTTTATGAATTACACAATAAACTCATATCAAAAGGTCTGTATTTTACAGTGGACAGATTGAAGACGTGTTGAAAACTTTTTAATTTTCCTTTCCTAAGGTTTCACGTAAGAAATAAAAGTCGATTTACTTTACAAAAATATATATTTACATTTTCGAATGTTAAGTAAAAACTTTGTGTGGATTTTCAAAAGAGTTTTATAGATGTACTTTGTGCAAGTAAATTGGGTAGAGCATTCACTGTGAATTTTTATTTATTATTATTAAACAACATTTTCATCATTGCAAGTATTTTGGAAAAATAAACCCGAGGGCAGTTAGGGTTTATTTCGATATTTTATATTTTAATCACCATAGTTTTTGTTTTATTATTAGTGATTTGGTGCATTTTTGGATTATACATGCTCATATTTCACTAAAATATAATCAAAATTAGACTTCTTGTTAGAAGTGTAAAGAGCAGATTGAAATACATCATCTGCCGTATCTATATTTCCAAATTTGGTTTAAAATTCTGTAAAACCAACGAAATTGAAAGTGTGAAAATGTAGGTGTGAATATAGCTCACCATAGAAAATGGCTTCGTAAATGACAGAAAATGAGCCGCTTATGTGAACCTACATTAATTATCTTAACATGGGCAACCTGTCGTGGACAAAGGTACATAGTTGAAGAACGGGAACTGGGTAGTAGTAGATCACATGCTGTGTGTTTCTAAGAGCACTTTATAAGTCTAGGGCGTTTGATTTAGGTGATGATAATAGTGGACCATAACACGTCACTAAAAGGTTAATTTGTGATCATAATTACATGGTCTAGTCAATTATAAGTAGACATACCAGGGATTTGGCCCCAACATGGGCTCTTATGGAGTTATTCTCGACCAATCAGAATCGTTCATTTGGTCACGTGACCACTTCTCGTCCAATCAGAATGCTCCATTTATAACTTCAACTGCACTGCCGCTTCTCGACCAATCAGAATGCTCCATCTTCAACTGCACCGCCGCTTCTCATCCAATCAGAATGCTCCATCTTCAACTGCACCGCCGCTTCTCGTCTAATCAGAATGCTCCGTTTATAACTTTAACTGTACCACCACTTCTCATCCAATCCTGTGAGACACTGAACCTGTTTCGGAAGAGTTCGTGAATGATCGGATATTTTCGGCTAATCACAGTCTGTAAGAGTATAAAAGGGGCTTTCCAGGCGACTATTAATTCAGTCTAATTTAGACACTTGAACTGTGAGGATCGAACAGCTACAACTACTTACGGCAGAGCTCGTAAAAGGCGCTGATTATCCACAGATCGAAGCATATTTGTTGTAATACATCATACTAAAGCCGTTCTTTGTATGGTTCTTAACAGTAGCACCTTATAGATATTTGGAAGTGTACTCTTTCAGTCTAATATAGACAGTTGATCTGTGAGACACTGAACCTGTTTCGGAAGTGTTCGTGAATGTTCGGCTGTTTTCGGTTGATCACAGTTTGTAAAAAGAGTATAAAAGGGCTTTCCAGGCGACCATTAATTCAGTGTAATTTAAACACTTGAACTGTGAGGAGCAAACTGCTACAACCGCTTACAGCATAGATCGTAAAAGGCTCTGATAATCCACAGATTGCAGCATATTTGTTGTAATACATCGTACTAAAGCCGATCTCTGTAAGGTTCTTAACAGTAGCACCTTATAGATTTTGGAAGTGTATTCTTTCACTCTAATATAGCCATTTGACCTGTGAGACACTGAACCTGTTTCGGAAGAGTTCGTGAATGATCGGATATTTTCGGCTAATCACAGTCTGTGTCAAGAGTATAAAAGGGGCTTTCCAGGCGACTATTAATTCAGTCTAATTTAGACACTTGAACTGTGAGGATCAAACAGCTACAACTACTTACGGCAGAGCTCGTAAAAGGCGCTGATAATCCACAGATCGGAGCATATTTGTTGTAACATATCGTACTAAAACGGTTCTCTGTAAGGTTCTTTACAGTAGTACCTTATAGATATTTGGAAGTGTACTCTTTCAGTCTAATATAGACAGTTGGCCCGTGAAACACTAAACCTATTTTGGAAGAGTTCGTGAAAGTTCGGTTATTTTTAACTAATCACGGATTGTAACAACAGTATATAATGATTTTCTTGGGGAATATTCATTCAGTCTTATTTTGACTTTTGAACTGTGAAGAACAAACAGTTGTACGGTTTTCATTAGAGTTCGTAAAAGGTACTGATAATCCGGAATCTTTCTTCTTTTGTGCAACTTTGTGTACTGGTAAATACGAATCCTATAAATGTAGTAAATACAGATGAGTCATACGTGAAGCACTTTAGATTGCACGGTTATAGGACTACCTTTAAATTTAATCCTGTTCCTGAAGGTATTTCAGAAATTGCATGGCTTAAATTGGGTTTTGCTAGTTTGGTTGAAAAAATGAAAGCTGAATCCTCACCTAATGACAAGTTGGGATTTACACTAACAAGTTTAAATCTAAAAAATAAGGAACCAGGGTATGTAGCTTTCCAACCGGTAAGTCAAGTGGATGGGGATATTATTCGGGATATTTTCGGTGGTATTATTCAGAGCAATGCTGAGTCAATTAATTCAACAGATACATTCAAAATTGAATGTACTAGAGTTAACCTCCCGTGGGTCGTGGTGGTCAAAGAAGATCAGGTTTTTATAATAATTTTGTTGAAGAGTCCAGTGCACGAAAGGGGATAGTAGTGATAAAAAATTCCGATCATTTATGTTTAGCCAGAGCATTAATTGTAGGCAAAGCTCATGCTAAGAAAGATCCCCAGTACAAGGCTATTAGACAAGACAAGGGGAAAAGACAATTATTTAGGGCCGAAAAACTAATGGCTAAAGCAAGGGTGGTAATTCCAGAGAATGGAGCAGGGATCCCCGAATTAGAAAAATTTCAGGACCATTTGAAGAAATACAAGATTACAGTGTACAATTTCAATAGGAAAGGCCGTGATGTGTATTTTTGTGGTGTAAATGAAAGTGCTGTGTATAAAATAAACCTATTATTTAGTGAAGGCCATTTCAACGTAATCACTAGCCTGACAGCTGCTTTCGCTTGTAATTTCTTCTGTGAAGGATGTCACGTTCCTTATGATCACAAAGGAGAGCATAGATGTTAAAATATATGTCCAGCGTGTCAAACAGTATCCCCACCTTGTAAATTACAATATGGAGGAATAACTTGTACCAAGTGCAATCTTCACTTTAAAAATCAAGTTTGTTTCATTGCCCACCAAGGTGATCGTTGCAACTCTATTAAAAAGTGTACTGAATGTGGTAAGATTATTAGATTTAGGGCTAGAAAATCAGTACATATGTGTGGTGAAGAGTTTTGTAATATTTGTGTAGAATACAAACCTCCTAATCATCAGTGTTTTATGAGGGTTGATAGGGGTACACCAAAAAGTAAAGACTTTTTGTTCATATTTTTTGATTTAGAAACCCGCCAAGACGAGAGTCTTGCAAATGATTCAGAAACTAAAGTCCACAAAGTTAACTTGTGTGTAAGTCAGCAGTTTTGTCATAAATGTATTACAGGGCAATCTTGTGAAAACTGTGGTTCCCATACCCGTATCTTTAAAGAAGATCCTATCAATCAGTTTATGGATTATGTCATAGAAATCAGGAAAAGATACAAGCACTTATGCTTACTCGCTCACAACGGATCTTCATTTGACTTTCAGTTTATTCTAAAGTACGTTATTCATCATACTAAGTTCACGCCAAAACTTATTATGAGGGGAACCAAGATCATATTGATGGAGATGGACAATGTAAGGTTCATAGATTCGTTAAATTACTTTCCAATGGCCCTGTCTGCTCTTCCGAAAGCTTTCGATTTACCCCCTGAAAAGAAGAAGGGTTACTTTCCTCACCTTTTCAATACATTGGAAAATCAAAATTATAAAGGACCGATACCCGCTAAACAGTTTTATTGTCCACATTCTATGTTCGATAAGGGCCACAAAGACTTTGAAAAATGGCATAACGAGCAGACACTAGCAAACTATGTTTTTGATTTTCAAAAGGAAATTGTAGAGTATTGCATCTCGGACGTAGACATTTTGGCTCAGGCGTCCATGAAATTCAGATCTATGTTCTTGGAACAGTGTAATGTGGATCCCTTTTTAGAAGCAGTTACAATAGCCAGTGCATGTAATCTAGCGTTCAGACGTAATTTTTTGAAAAATAATACAATAGGCCTCATCCCTAAACACGGATACCGTCTTGTGGACAACCAGTCTGCCTCTGCTTTACAGTGGATGACGTGGGAAGAGGAACAAAGGGGTGTTCGAATCAACCATGCAGGCCGTGAAAGGGAAGTCAAAATAGAAGGGGTAAAAGTTGATGGTTTTGATGGTAAACGTATCTACGAATTTCAAGGATGATACTTTCACGGTTGTCCTAAATGTTTCCCTTATAAGAGGGAGGAACCACTAAAAGAGGACCCTTCTGACAGTCTACACTTAAGGTATGAAAGGACAAAAGCCAAAATTGAGAAACTTTCAAAATCACCCTTTGAAGTAGTAGAGATGTGGGAGTGTACATTTAAAACTATTAAAGAGGAAAATAAAATGGACTATTTGAACTCTCTTCCAATATTGAACACTTTACCACTTAATCCAATACATGCTTTTTTCGGTGGCCGGACTGGAAACGCTAAAACATACCACAAGTGTACTGATGAAGAAACCATTCAGTGTGCTGATGTATGCTCGCTTTACCCTTGGGTATGCAAGTACGGAAAATACCCATTAGGCCATCCGACTATTCATATAGGGGATAGAGAATGCAGGAAGATGGGGATGGAAGTGGAAGGCTTGTTAAAGTGTAAATTGTTACCACCTAGCGTTTTGTATCATCCTGTTCTTCCAACAAGAATGAATGATAAATTAATGTTTGTTTTGTGTCGTAAGTGTGGTGAAAACTTGTGTACTAGTGATTGTAAACATAGTAGTGAAGAGAGGGCTTTAATTGGAACTTGGACAATGGATGAGCTCAGGAAAGCGGTCGAAAAAGGATATGTTTTATATTGGACATGTACAAACTTTGGGAGTACAAGATGGCTACTTTTGAGAAAGGAAGCCTGTTTACCGATTTTATCAACAAATTTTAAAAAATCAAACAAGAAGCTAGTAGATGACTTGCCTAGTGTAAGTCAGAGTGGGACAAAGACAAGTACGTGAAAGATTATTATAACCGCGAGGGTATCATGCTTGACTACGTTAAAATTGAAAAGAACGGGGGACTCCGCTCTCTTGCAAAATTGATGCTAAAATCATTTTGGGCTAAGTTTGGGCAACGGGAAAACCAAACTAAGACACTTTTAACGAGTGATTCTGCGGTATTTTTCCAACTACTAACAAGTCCATCGATAAAGGTTAATAGAGTACAAGAAATTAACGAAGACACCGTTTTAGTGAATTGGCAATACTCAGAGGAGATTGGAGAGTCATTAAAAAATATAAATGTCGTACTGGCAGCGTATACAACTAGTCAGGCCCGTCTTAAACTGTATAACCACCTTCATACTTTAGGAGAGCAGGTATTATTTTATGACACGGATAGTGTTATTTATTCATACAAGGAGGGTACACATAAAGTTGCTACTGGTGATTACCTAGGGGAAATGACGAATGAATTGGAAGCGTATGGCCCTGGATCCTACATTTTAGAATTTGTTTCGGGAGGCCCTAAAACATATGCATACCAAGTATTTTCTACAAACAGTAATGATATTATAGAGGTGTGTAAAATTAAAGGTCTAACACTTAATCTTAAAACATCTGAAAAACTGAACTTGGAAAAACTTAAAGACATGGTCCTGAGCGAAGCTAAACTGTCTTTACAAATTGAAGAGAATAGAATTAGGAGAAATAAAAATGTAGATATTGTAACTGTAAAGGAAACAAAGGTATTTAAAGTAACGGGTCCTAAAAGGAGATATGTAGGAAATTATGATACTATGCCATATGGTTACAAAAAACAAAGAATTCAATAAGGTTTGTTATTAAGGGGAAAATATATTATCACAGCTTATGTATTTCACGGTGAGGAGTGGATAATTCTATAACTAACTAAAGTATATTATTGTCATATTTTAAAAACAATAAACATATATACATGTTTTTATGATAGGTGGAGAGCGTTCCTGTAGATTAACATCATTGAGATATGCCCAAAATTTATATAATGCAGCCTCTGAAATATTAAGGGAACTTTTGATTGTTACAATTGATATAGTATACGTACCTAATACTAGCGGCTTTGGGGAAAGTTAAATTCCCTATGTTTGGTACAAGTACTTATAATTATGACATAAATAGTACCTATAACTAAGTAAAGAACACATATTGACTAAAAAAGGATAAATATATCAAATATTCTTAAGAACAAGGCGGCGAAGTTAATCGATATTCAGTTGAGAATATATTGATGTCACGACTCACAAGGATTAGTGATCACTTTTTCAAGGATAATGTCTTTGAAATACAGAGTATGATTTTAAGATTTTTAGTACCAATGTTAGAACATAATAAAAATTGTAAATCTGCAATACGTGGTGCTAAAAGTTATTACGATTTACTTCTAGCCTAATTTGAGTTGTGTGTGTGTTTCTCAGGTCCCTGGCGAGGAGTTAATTCTCTCGTAAACCTGTGTGACATAGGTGTGTATGTGTGTGTTTCTCAGGTCCCTGGCGAGGAGTTAATTCTCTCGTAAACCTGTGTGTGTGTGTGTGTGTGTGTGTGTGTGTGTGTGTTTCTCAGGTCCCTGGCGAAGAGTTAATTCTCTCGTAAACCAGTGTGGTTTGAAGTAAATTCGTAAAAAAAAATTCAAAAAAATCAAAAAAATTTGGAGGCCACAATTTTGTAATGGAGTGGTGGTCACAGGAAATAGCGATGGATTTGGGGCTATTTCCACAAGGGGTAAAGCCTTCTGCTTGCCCCGGCTTGTAATGTAGGCACGGGTTACGGCTTCACCGTACCATGTGACGGTTCCAACCCCGTAAAACACAGAGGACAAGTGGTATCTTTTGTCTTTCTCCTTTCAAATTCCAGTATATTGGGATATCTCTTTGCAAATCGTATTTTCTGAAAGTGCATGTATGCAGATCGAAATTAAGGATTTGGTGTTTTGTACCAGATCAAGCTGTTATAGAGGGTCTCTCTCTACCTGTTTACATGAGGACTGCAATTCAAGGACATCTTACAGCATTCCTGTCAAATTACTAGCAATGACTCAGCTATTAATGGGGCATTGATGTGTAGACAGGCGCTTCAAAGCGTCCGAGTGTCAATTGACGACAAGGCATGTAGAAAGTGCCAGAGATTCAGTGTTGTCACTGTAGATATAGGCACTATAACGTTCGATTGACAGTATGAAATCTGTACAGCTCGTCAGAGTAGGCAACAACAACAACGATGACGACGACAATAATGACGACGATGTTTTTGTCGTGTCGTTAATACACCACAAAAACGCTGACAATGACAACGATGACAAACACAACAAGTTCAAGTGTCTAAATTAGACTGAATTAATAGTCGCCTGGAAAGCCCCTTTTATACTTTTACAGACTGTGATTAGCCGAAAATATCCGATCATTCACGAACTCTTCCGAAACAGGTTCAGTGTCTCACAGGATTGGATGAGAAGTGGTGGTACAGTTAAAGTTATAAACGGAGCATTCTGATTGGACGAGAAGCGGCGGTGCAGTTGAAGATGGAGCATTCTGATTGGTCGAGAAGCGGCAGTGCAGTTGAAGTTATAAATGGAGCATTCTGATTGGACGAGAAGTGGTCACGTGACCAAATGGACGATTCTGATTGGTCGAGAATAACTCCATAAGAGCCCATGTTGGGGCCAAATCCCTGGTATGTCTACTTATAATTAACTAGACCATGTAATTATGATCACAAATTAACCTTTTAGTGACGTGTTATGGTCCACTATTATCATCACCTAAATCAAACGCCCTAGACTTATAAAGTGCTCTTAGAAACACACAGCATGTGATCTACTACTACCCAGTTCCCGTTCTTCAACTATATACCTTTGTCCACGACAGGTTGCCCATGTTAAGATAATTAATGTAGGTTCACATAAGCGGCTCATTTTCTGTCATTTACGAAGCAATTTTCTATGGTGAGCTATATTCACACCTACATTTTCACACTTTCTTTCGTTGGTTTTACAGAATTTTAAACCAAATTTGGAAATATAGATACGGCAGATGATGTATCGATCATGACCACACAAATTGTACAGGTTGTTAATTTAATGGAAAATAAGGCAAATGTTCCATAAGTGAAGACTATATAAAATTATAGACAAAATGTATGCCCGACAGTGAATAATTATGAACAAAACTTTATGAAAATTGTAAGTTTCTTTCAACGCTCTCAGGAAATTGGTTATTTATTTTGAAATTTATTGGGACCTTCCATGAAACACTTGTTTAAAAAAACGGCCCTTTTTCAGGTTTTTAATTTTCTTTAAATGTAGCCCTTATAGTCTCAAATATGTTTAGTAACAACCTCCCCAAAAACGTCATAATCATTAAAACCCAATTTCCTTAAATCAGTTCTATATATCATGATCATATTTAGATAAAGTATGGAGATTATCTGCCCTTACGATTTTCTTGAAATATACTATTAGTAAATAACCTCTCTTAGTAAATATATAAGTGTATCGTACAGAATTGATTTACTATAAGTGTATAAACTCAAATTAGTTTTATATTCATTACTTACTTATTATAACAAAGAAAAACATACTTAAACAGTTAGCTGTTATTTGTCATTGTAAACAACACGCTTCCTCAAAGACAAAATAAATTCTACTCAAGAAGTCCAATATCTTCCGTAAATCTTTTAAGTAAGATTTTGTCAAGGTGTTTTGTTAACATATCCGAAACGATGTTACTACTTGGGCAGTATTCAACTTCGATCTTCATATTTTTCTTGATCACAAATAAAATGATATTTGGTGTCAATTTGTCTTGTGCGTTGATCGAACTTTTCAATCTTCCAGCATATTGATACAACTTGTCCAGAAAGCAGTTCGAAGCAAATGGGTATACAAGATTAAGCACAATAAAGATGGGATTATCAATCGATAGAAAGCTTGTCTTGTAGCTCAATGCCGAGGACTACGAGGATGTATATACACCAGTTGCGAAGTCAACGACCTTACGGATACTAACTACAATCGTTGGAAAAAGAAAGATGATCACAAATAATTATAATATTGAAACAGTTTATTTCAAAGGAAAGATGTCACATGAAGTCTATATAAAGTAACCTGAAAGATAAGTAAATGAAAACGAGGATAAAGTTTAGAAATTACTGAAAAATTATAATATTCATGGGCTGAAACAAGGTGCCTATAAATGGACAAGAAATTGAATGACTTATTAATATCAAGAGCATTTAACAGACAGATTTTATTAATGTTTGTAGAGATCTTATTCATGTAACATCTTCAGAAAATTTAGCAACAATCGAACTAGTACTATGTCGACATTTCACACTCAGAAACTTAGGATAAATTCATTATTATCTAAGACTACATTTTGAACGGGACAACAGCGGCGTTTTCAAAATACACTAGATCAACTACATCAACAAGAACTTAAGCAGTAAAATTTCGAAGACTGCAGAAAATCTGAAAATCTTAAGTATCCTGATAATTTAAAGCAAACTAGAAGAAGGAGAAGCAATGGAATAAAAATATGGAAATGCATCGAAATGCTGTATCAAGCTACGAACTCGAGACCAGATACAGCAGTCAGTATCACAATATTTGAAAGAAAAGTCAAATATCTGACTGAAAGTGATTAGTGCGAATTCAAGCAAATATTCAGATATTTAAAGAGAACTATAAACAATTATTTAAAACTTTGAAAGGACTGATTGGGACGGAAAGTTAATTTGGTATGTTGCGCTGATTGAGGTGGGGACTGTAAAGACAAGAAATCAAATGCGGGATATTTATTCACATACTATGGAAGCACAATAAACTGGACAAGTAGAAAATAGCTGTCAGTGGCACTATCGAAGACCTAAGAAGAATATGTCGCACAGGCTGAAGCTGCAAAGATGAAATTTGGATAGAAGGACTCCTAAAGGCTTTCTACGAACAAATAATATCTCCAATTACATTTTATCAAAGTTGTATCCAGATGCTGTAGAGTGTATATTGTTTGTTGTCTGTGTTTAGATATTTATGTATTTCTATATATTTTAAAAGACAACATCCATGGTTCATTTTCATTAACATAACCTAATTGACATATTTGGCAACGAATATTTTTGTTTGGTTTGTTTGAATTCTGAATTGTGAATAGGTGTGTGATAATTTGTTATATATTGTTATTGGCTGAAGGGTTTGGTTATATATATATATATATATATATATATATATATATATAGCTAAGTATATATTAGCTAAGTATAGATAACGTGTGACTGTGATGTTTTAAGTTTTCTAATGGGGGGGGGGGGAGAGGTGTGAGTTTTTTCAAGGCTTTATTTTTATAAGTAAGACTGGTATAGGTGAAAAAAAATTATGTGGAGTGTATTGCGGATTTATCCACTGCGAGATCCCATTAGTCCAAAGGAGTGGTTTCTGGAATGACTTCTGTCATATGTGCATTGGCCAAACGCAAAATATTCTCAAATAAACAAAGGAATTAATTGAGACAATCCAAATGTTTAGTTTAGTCTGTACCAATCTTAGCAAAACGAATAAATAAAGAAACGGAAGCTACACTGGGCCACATAGATTGGACATGTTCAAAACTTACCTCTAGAGTAAAAAAAAATAATCACCAAGGTGGAAATGTTTAAGCCATTCACTCACAATTCATATGATACCTAGAGGATAAGTCAATAAACCAGAGAAATAGATATAAATTCAAATTTACTGACCAAATTTTAGTGAAAGTTATATGCCCTTAATTGATAAATAAAAAAAAATTAGTTATACGCCCTTAAGTACAAAGAAAAGATGTGATTACAAAAAAAAATACATGTATAAATTTAATTTGAATTGAAAATCCCTCCCCAAAAATAAAATCAAAAAACCCTCCCTTTTAGCAATGATTACAAAAATTATACAAGTTTAATTAAAGAAGATTACAAAGAAAATATAAATATGTAATACCATGGATTTTTGTAATTAATCTTTTATATAGTTGGCCAACTGTAAACTTAAGTATAATTAAATAATAAAAAAAATTTAGTATTATGAGACGTCTCTCTATTTTATTAATTTAGAAAATAACCTCTTTGAGGTTGTCAGGACCGAAAATTTGCTATAGCTGCTCCTTCCAAGTTATTTAATGCTAAACACATATTTTTTATTTAATACAAAAGACACATTTATATATTATTAAATTTCATCACAAAAATACAAGAACACAGCCTATTTAAAGTTCCTTATAAAGTCCACTGCAGGTTTTTGAAGTTTATAAATTTTTGTACATAACCACATAAATAAAGCACTATTGCAGAAAGTATCTAATAAAGTTGCATGATGATGCTTGCCTTTAACAGGAGAACATGAGTGTAGTACTTGGAATTAACTCTAATTCTTGGACCAGTCAAAACTGGTATTTTTGAAGAAAACACTTATAATAAGCCATGTTAATTAGCCACGCACAGTCGTAAATCGCGACTAAAATAATTTGAAAGGTCACGACATAATTATTAATTCTTTGATCTCACAAGGCAGTCCTAATGAAGTCATTACAAGCAGTGTAATGGCGGACCTTGTTACAGAGCAAAAAGGACTAACGGTATCTGTCAGCTGTTCAATTACCAGACAAAAGCTCTGGACTCTAAAATTTAGATACTGTATTGAGTCGCCGCTCAGCGGAGAATAATGCAACTACGTGAGAGTGAGCAGACGGTACAGAGAAAGTTGTTATCTCTATAAGCGTAACAGCTCTCCCCCCCCGAAACGACAGCGTCGTAAAGAAAAAAAATTCTTGTCAGAAGGACAAAAAAAAAAGGAAAAAGACGCAACCAAGACAAGTTAAATCAAATCAAATCAAATCAGATCAAATCAAATCAACTCAACCGAAAGAAATTTGCTTGACTACATAAAGGAAGACAAAACACAGCAACACACATGAAAATTACAACTAACTCTAAGTAACCAACTGGTCAATATACCTCCACCGAAATATACAACACTCAAAAACAAGAACAAAATTACTTAACTATAAGTGGACTCGCTGTGTCCTTAAAGTAGAATAAGGTGCTCGAAAGCAAACTTATTAGTTGTCTTATCTCTAGGATCGGAATTTGATCAGTCTTCGGACCTTGCGAGATAGACTAAATGATGCATGACATGTCATGACTAACGACATAATATATCAAGGATTCCGGCGCCGGGAATTTTTGTCATGTCAATGATACTTAATAACCTTTGAGATGGCCAATCTCCTGGTTTAACGTCGAGTCCGGGTACACTTGTTTATCAAGTGATGATGTGTAAAACATTACACAGCAACAAAACACAATTTAATACCTATAAGAGGTTCAGGTGGGGTAAACGCACTTAGTGCAGTTAGCTGAAACAGGGTAGCGATTTGAAAAGTGACTAATGGGGTCTGTAGGTATTAGGTGAGGCTTCAGTTGTTCAACATGGGCCTTTTTGACGAAGTTTCGGGAATGCTGAAAAGATAGGGCAACTGTGACTGGGGTTAGAAAATCGATGATGCGAAAGGGCCCTGACCACCTGGGCATCAGCTTGGCGGCCCTCTTATCTATTGCGGAGCTCAGATTGTGCGTCTTACACCATACTAGATCGCCAATCTTGAATTGATGTGGTCTACGGTTCTTATTGTAGACGCGCTCAGACTTTTGATGGGCTCGCAGAATGTTATTTTTGGCATCTCGCCAGATTTGATGAGGGTTGGAATTGTCCCTGGGGAGAAGGTCGTCAATATTCCAATTTAATCTGAGCGGGGTGTTGGGCACGAAATTAAACAGGATTTTAAAGGGAGAAGTCTTTAAGGTCTCGTGGGTTGCGAAATTAAAGGCTAACTGTAGCCAAGATAAGGATTTGTCCCAAGAAGTTTGGCTGTTGGAATGATAGGCAATTAAGGCGGCTTTAAGATTTCTGTTCAGACGTTCCGCATTGTTCGGTTGGGGATGGTAAGGTGACAGAGTTGCGTGTTTGATACCACGAGTGAAACAGTAGTTGCGGAACGAATGTGAAGTGAAACAGGTGGCGTTGTCAGAGATCAGAATCTTAGGAAAACCAAAATGTTGGAAAATGTTTTGGCTTAAGGCCTTGATGGTGTTGAAAGAGGTGGCGTCTCTGACAGGGCAAAGCCAGGTGAATTTAGAGAACTGGTCCACCGCGACCAGTATCATGGTGTTGCCTTGTGTAGTTCTTGGTAGTTTACCAACGTAGTCTATGTGGATTTTCTCCATAGGACGGGTTGGGACAATCGATGATAAATAGCCTAGTTTGCTATTTTGAGCGGGCTTGCTCACTGCACATGTTGCACAACTTCTAACCTTCTGGGTGACATCCTTTACGAGTGAAGGCCAGAAGAAAAACTCACTCACTTTAAATTTGGTCTTGAAGATACCTAAATGACCTCCTACTGGGGAGTCGTGATAATAGTTTATGATTAGGTCCACTAATGATCGGGGTACGCAAACTTTGATAGGGATACCTTTATGATTCTTAAGGCAAAGGGTCCCTTTATTTAGACAATATCGGCTAGAAGATGCACCTGCTTCTAGATCTGAAATAATAGGACTTAAGATCTCATCAGCGCGTTGTTGAGCGCTAATGTCCTGGAAGGCTAAAGGGAAGTTAGTTAAAAGGCTATTGCAGACTATGGTGTTCTCAGAAGGAGATAGTTGTTCTGGTTGCTTTTCCAGCTCAAACATCCTAGAAAGTGAATCTGCGATTACATTTTGGGTGCCCCTAATATGTGCCACTTGAAATTTCAAAGAAGTTAATTTGGCTATCCATCGTCCCATTTTGCCTAATTGTCTGGGACGGGCAAGTAGCCATGAAAGGGCCTGATTATCTGTTTCCAAGAGAAACTCGCGATGCTCGAGGTACTGTCTAAACTTCTCTACTCCAAAGATTACGGCCAGACATTCTGACTCATACGCAGAAGAGGCTTTTCTTTCCACAGGTGTTAAGGTGCGGGAAGCATAGGCAATAGGTTGACGTGTACCGTCAATTTCCTGGAGTAGAACTGCTTCTAAAGCGCACGAACTTGCGTCCGTTTGAAGGACAAAAGGTTTGTCGAAGTTTGCCATACGAAGTACGGGAGGTTGCGCAATGGCATTACGCAGATACTCAAAAGCAATTTGTTGCTCAGTGTTCCAAACGAACTTTTGTCCTTTCCGCCGGAGCAGATTTAGAGGAGCGGCGTGTTCAGCGAAGTTTGGGATAAACTTAGAAAAAAAATTGACCATACCAATAAAGCGTGACACAGCTTTTGGATTGGTGGGTTTAGGAAAAGTTCTGATGGCCTTGGTTCTTTCGGGGTCAATTTGCACGCCTCTAGCAGAAACTAAATGTCCAAGGAAACTTATCTCTCTTACTGCAAAACGAACCTTATCGGGATTAACCGTAAGTTTCGCTCTTCGCAAGCGAGATAGGACTTCACGCAGATGTTTGATGTGCTCATCCCAAGTCTCAGAATAGATGACTAAATCATCAAGGTAATTGAAGACGAATTTAAATTTGATGTCTGAGAAAACTTGGTCTAGAAGTCGGGTTAGAACTTGAGCACCAGTACAGAGTCCAAATGGGACTCGTGTAAACTGGTAGAGCATCCAAGGGGTACAAAAACTGGTGAGATGTTTAGAACTCTCGGTGAGTGGAATCTCATGGTAGGCAGAATTGAGGTCAAACACAGTGAAAAACTTGGCTCCCACAAACCAATTGAAGCACTGGTGCAGATTAGGAAGGGGTACGGCTTCGATCACGATATGTTGGTTTAGTTTTCGATAATCGATGACCATGCGGGGTTTCTTTTCAGGATGCTGAACTAGAAATGCTGGAGAAGAATAATTGGAGATGCTTTTCTCTACTACTCCTTTTTCAACGAGGTCCTTGATGTGCTCCCTCAAAAATTGCATTTTCGGAGGGGCCAATTGATAGGGCTGGCTTTTCACCGGTATATTGTCTTTTAGCACTATTTCATATTTAATTAGATCGGTGAGTCCTAATTCTGTAGTAAGGACATCAGGAAAATTTTCTATGAGTCCTGAGATCTCCTTTTGACATTTGTCATCAAGATGACTCAGTGGGTTTTCAGTGACCTGAGTAGTAGAGGATAAAGTAACTGTAGGAGGTGACCTTTTTTGAAAATTTGCTAACTGGAAGGGTTTAGCCTTATAAAATTTAAAAGTAAAGGTGCCTTGGAAAAGATCTAAAATGAGTCGACTTTTAAGAAAGAAATCGGACCCTAGGATGAGAGGACACGACAGCTGAGGTGCCACTAAAATTTCAAAATTCCAGCTACAGTGCTGTATTTTAATATGAACTTTACACGCTAGATTGATCCCTAGCCTTTCTCCGTTTGCGGTGAGGCACTCCGATTTTACCTCTTGAATTTCTTTGACTACATTTAAGGATTTTAAATGTTCAAAAAGATCAGAAGACATGATGCTTCTGACTGAGCCAGAGTCTAACAAAGCGTTAGCCTTAAAATTTTTAAAATTCACTTCAACAAGAGGTAGAATCTTGTTGCTCAAACCTTTGGATTTCAAACACTTATATGTTTTTCTCGTAAGAGAATTATTGGCTAAAGGAGAAAAACTAGTGATCTTATTTCTACACTGATTGAAAGAAGGGCACTCCCAGTTATAGTGACCAGTTGTTTTACAGTAGAGGCACGTGGGCCTTAAATAAAAGGGTGCAACTAATCCCTGTTTAAAATTTGAAAAGTGACGAGCTTTAGTGGATGTTGAGAGGTTACTCTCATGTTTAGAATATAACTTGGACCTATTTTGATTGTGTATAATCCCTGGTTTAGATTGAAACTGAACTGAATTATTTAAAAGAGGTGACTTATGTGGTATGGATTTATTTAAGTGTGCAGGTTTAAAAAAAGCTTGGTAAAATTTAATATGACTATAGTCGTTTCTTATGGTAGGAGCTTTGATTGGAAAAACGACTAATTTCCGCCCCTTGAGTCGTTTTTTGGATGAGAAGAAAAATTGTGTTGATTCTGTGCTTTACGATTTGGATGTTGCCTACACTGTGGGCTTGTATGACCTCTTCGGCCACAATTATAACAAGTGACAGGTGACCTTATGGGTCTAAACTCGGGTTCCAACCTAGAGAAACTTTTTTGGGTTGACAATCTTTCCTGATCTGTATATAAAGTATTATTGACTTGGGCACAGATGGTGTCCAAGTCATTAAAGTTAACAGGCCTTTTAGCGAAAACCAGACAGTTTCGCACCTCCGGCGAGAGAGCATCCACAATAACCTGAGTGATTTCAGCTTCATTTTTGTCTACAAGAAGCACCTGCGCTGCTTCCTTAATGTCAGAGACAAAATGGTGCAGAGTCTCTCCCAAACCTTGAGGTCTAAAGAAGAGATCCTGCTCCAAAGTGTTCCGACGTTTAGCAGGAATAAAACTATTTAGAGCTTCTCTATGGAAAGCGCGAAACGTCGTATGTTTGCATAAGCACGAGCTTAACGGTTCCTTAGCATAAGGCATAAGGACACTTAAAATATTTCTTCTAATGTCTGGATAAATTTTGCATAAAGATAAGGCGATTTTGATGAATTTAATTAGTTTCTCCAAATCGAAACCGTCTGTTATAGGCAAAGTTGATATCAACTTTTCAGCCGGATGGCTGAGTTTACCATAAACCATTTCAGGAGTAGAGTACTCCTGACCTAAAATAACGGGAGCAGGTACAGAGCCTGAATGTAGCAAATTTCCTTCGGTCGACGGTAAATTCAAAATAGGAATGGTGGAAACTGTGGCCACGTTGATTTGGCTCGACACTGAGGACTGCGTACAAACTACAGAGATGTTTGAAATGTCTGCAGAGAAAGACTGAAAATTTAATTTAAGCATTTGGAGAGATGCTAACATGCGGTTACACTCCGCATTATGCTCAGTGGCATTTAAATTTAAATTATTTAGACCGGTTGTTAATAGGCTCAGCCTAGCTTCAAACAGTTCTAGCCTTGTATTGAATCTAACTAACTCTAGATTTTGACTAGGATTTAAATCTGCAAATTTATCTTGCAAATCTTCAAGAGATTCCTGAGCCAGGTCTAACTGCTCCTCAATATTATCAACAGTAATTCTACTTGCACAAGGCTCAGAACCTGCCTGAAGTAGGCCTCGCAAACTAGGCCGCATTGTCCTTACAGTGCCAAGACCGCCTCCTCGCACCATTACCTCAAAAGAAAGTTCTGGCTTCCTAAGATGCTCTATTATCTGGTGTAGGTCTGACATGTTTTTTAAATTAAAAGAAAAGAAAGCCAGGTGATAATTTGGAAAAGAATAAGCTATGTGTATGTAAATAAATTAAAAAAAAAAAAATGAGTATTAAAGACAGATACAAACAGAGAGAAATTTTGTAATTGTTTTGAATTTTTGTTAAGTTTTTATCTATTTTTGGATTTTATAGTTTTTTGTGTTTTTTTTGTTTTTTATTTGTCTCTGTCTGGATATATCTCAAATTGTAAAAAAGAAAAGGAGAAAAGAAGAAAAAAAATTTTTATAGTTTCATGAAAAAAAATAGGTTTATGAAAAATGTTGTATAGAAAGGTGCGACGAATGAAGTATATGTTGGCAGCACACAAGAAACAAAGACCATTGAGTTACCACTAAACCAAATTTTAAGTAAGATAAACAAAAAGGTAATCACAGAGTGTGACCAATAAACTATTTTTAAGTTAGGCCTATCTGAGAACTGACCAGCTAGACAAATTTTAAATGGACGAAAACAACTAAACCAGAATTTAGAGAAAAAACCACAATTACATTTAGAGAAATAACCACAATTACATTTAGAGAAATAACCACGCTCTGCTACCAGAAAACATGTACCAATCTTAGCAAAACGAATAAATAAAGAAACGGAAGCTACACTGGGCCACATAGATTGGACATGTTCAAAACTTACCTCTAGAGTAAAAAAAAATAATCACCAAGGTGGAAATGTTTAAGCCATTCACTCACAATTCATATGATACCTAGAGGATAAGTCAATAAACCAGAGAAATAGATATAAATTCAAATTTACTGACCAAATTTTAGTGAAAGTTATATGCCCTTAATTGATAAATAAAAAAAAATTAGTTATACGCCCTTAAGTACAAAGAAAATATGTGATTACAAAAAAAAATACATGTATAAATTTAATTTGAATTGAAAATCCCTCCCCAAAAATAAAATCAAAAAACCCTCCCTTTTAGCAATGATTACAAAAATTATACAAGTTTAATTAAAGAAGATTACAAAGAAAATATAAATATGTAATACCATGGATTTTTGTAATTAATCTTTTATATAGTTGGCCAACTGTAAACTTAAGTATAATTAAATAATAAAAAAAATTTAGTATTATGAGACGTCTCTCTATTTTATTAATTTAGAAAATAACCTCTTTGAGGTTGTCAGGACCGAAAATTTGCTATAGCTGCTTCTCCCAAGTTATTTAATGCTAAACACATATTTTTTATTTAATACAAAAGACACATTTATATATTATTAAATTTCATCACAAAAATACAAGAACACAGCCTATTTAAAGTTCCTTATAAAGTCCACTGCAGGTTTTTGAAGTTTATAAATTTTTGTACATAACCACATAAATAAAGCACTATTGCAGAAAGTATCTAATAAAGTTGCATGATGATGCTTGCCTTTAACAGGAGAACATGAGTGTAGTACTTGGAATTAACTCTAATTCTTGGACCAGTCAAAACTGGTATTTTTGAAGAAAACACTTATAATAAGCCATGTTAATTAGCCACGCACAGTCGTAAATCGCGACTAAAATAATTTGAAAGGTCACGACATAATTATTAATTCTTTGATCTCACAAGGCAGTCCTAATGAAGTCATTACAAGCAGTGTAATGGCGGACCTTGTTACAGAGCAAAAAGGACTAACGGTATCTGTCAGCTGTTCAATTACCAGACAAAAGCTCTGGACTCTAAAATTTAGATACTGTATTGAGTCGCCGCTCAGCGGAGAATAATGCAACTACGTGAGAGTGAGCAGACGGTACAGAGAAAGTTGTTATCTCTATAAGCGTAACAAGTCTTAAATCACTACACAATTTAGAATTATCTAAACATTGAAAATAAAATAAAATAACTACTGGAGATAATATATGGCTAATAAATAATATGCATGTATTAAATTGTGATAAAAATAGGTTTATCCGTTTGACGTTTATGACAAATGAAAAATGACATTAAAAAAAAAATATATATATATTTCCTTCCCACGTATGTTTTCGCCGAAAATATATCATTAATAGTTTACTTATCATATTATTTTATTTCCTATTCTAAGTTACATGTGAAAAAAATAAAAAATACAAACCATTTTGCATCACAGAGGTTTATATTATATTTCCATCATCACAATAGAGCATTAAAGTCCACATGATCATCTGTCTATTGTGTGCTAATTACTGTATTATAATATAGGTATGATAAAAGAAATATTATCCACATATGAATATATAATAATTTTATAATGTAATATTGTATGGAAAAAATTGTGAGAACACGCTCAAATTTGTTGAAGTACGTAACGCATGCACAAAACACACAAGTAGAGTGTGGGTCGGTATAGATCCAACATGGCGGCTGCCCCCCTCCCACCTCCCCCTTGGCCCCTCCCCCTCCCCATGGCCCCTCCCCTTGCCCCTCCCCTTGCCCCACCCTCCCCCTCCCCCTGCCCCCTCCCCCTTGGCCCCTCCCCCTTGCCTGCCATTTTGTTGCCCCCACCTGGTAGACGTCATTGCCCCTCCCCGACGCCATTTTGTTGCCCCCTCCCCATTGCCCCCTCCCCGTTGCCCCGCCCCTCCCACGCACGCCATTTTGTTGTTTTACCCAATCCTTGCTCACCATCCTCCTGGAGACGCCATTTTGTTGCCCCCTCCCCATTGCCCCCTCCCCGTTGCCCCTCCCCCGCACGCCATTTTGTTGTTTTACCCAATCCTTGCCCACCACAGACGCCATTTTGTCCCCCATACCCCTTGCCCCCGCCTGTGACGTAATGCATTGCACACGTAATTTGCTGTTTCCCCCTCCCCACCATCCATCAGTGACGTAAATTTTTTCTTCCCTAGTGGGATTCGAACCTGTGAAGTTAAGATTTGAAGGCAGACACGCTACCGACTGAGCTAACATGCACAGTATTACAAATTGTATATTTAATGTATTATATAAGTCACCATGTTGTTGAGTACACCCATACCCCCCGCCCCCGACTGTGACGTAATGCTACCAGTCGTAGGTAAGAAAGTGGGGGGTCGCTTTCGGCTGTTTCGGCTACCATTCCAAGGTCACAGGTGTGTTTAGACAGGTTCTGACTGGTCTAGCCGGATTGGTTCGGAAGGCAGACACAGCTATTACAAGGACACAAACACAAATCCGTACCGTAAGGCGTACCGAGTTTTTCGCGCGCGCGCGAAAAACTCGCGTACGCCTTACGGTACGGGTATAGCTCGTACCTCGAGGTTGTAAGGTAAGGGCCGGGGGTTCCGACCCAACGTTTGACCCACTGTCTACCAGGGTGTAGCACATGTGTTTATGTATCGTGTTAAACCTAAAAGAATGTTAACCTAGACTTATTAAAGTTCCTACTTTTGCCTAAACCTATGCTTACCACAGCCCACACGGGTGTTAGTCTTGTCACTATTTAACAACCGAAATATATTTTTACCAACCGATTTACCAACCGAAATATACTTTTACCAACCGAAATATACTTTTAACAACCGATTAACCAACCAAAATAAACTTTTACCAACCGATTTACCAACCGAAATATATTTTTACCAACCGACTTCCCAACCGAAATATACTTTTACCAACCGATTTTCCAACCGAAATATACTTTTAGCAACCGATTTGTCAACCCAAACCCCCCACCTCCCACCAGAGCGCGTGTGCGTTGAAGTGACAGCATTGGTCACGTGATGGAATAACCGGGGCCAATTCCCTTGACTAAACAAAAGTAGTGTCCACAGTCGGGTTACTGGCAGTGTAGCACGACCAGAGTTAAAACAAGGTGACTCACACGACTACTTGAAAAGAGCTATGGAGCCAATTTACATTGTTTCCTCGCAAAGTAGGGAGACGAAAAAATTTCGTACTGTAAGGACTAAAATTCAGTTTAAATTTCATCCACCACCCGAGAATGTGACGGAAATTGATTGGACAAAAAGAGGCTTTGAATGTTTGGTAGACAAAATGAAAAATGGATCAGCTGATGGTGATTTGTTGGGCTTTACGTTTACTAGTCTCAATTTTAAAACAAAGACACCTGGATACGTTGCTTTTCGTAAAGCTTCCGACATCTCTGCGGATCTTTTATGGACAATATTTGGCGGATTAATCCAAAGCAACGGTGAGGCGGGAACAAGCAGCGATAATTTCGAGGTTACGTGCACAAGAGTATCTCCAGGTAATAAATAGTGCCACGAAACTGTAAACACATTCATTTACATAATGGATGTAAGACGAGCCATTGCGGCGGAACTTCACAAGCCCGCGCGAAGAAATTTCAAAACCCGAGGTGTGACGCTGAAAGGAGTTAATGACCTTTATCAAGCCGATCTTGTGGAAATGATTCCATATGCTAAGGAAAACCAAGGCTACAAATATATACTGACAATGATAAATTGTCTAACAAAATTTGCGATTGCGTTACCACTAAAGACAAAGTCTGCTCTAGACGTATCTATAGCGCTAGAACCGATACTGAAAAAACATCCTATGAATAACTTTCAGACCGATCAGGGGAAGGAGTTTTTCAATACGCATGTGAAAAGATTAATGAAAAAATACAATATAAATCACTACGCCACTTTTTCAGACAAGAAAGCGTCTATGGTGGAGCGTCTGAATCGTACTTTGAAAAATATATTGTGGCGTGAATTTACGGCACGCGGTAGTTACGAGTGGTTGGAGCTGATGAAAAACGTAGTAAAGACATACAATAACACTGTGCACAGCACTATTGGCATGAAACCCGCTCAAGTGTTGAAAAAGCATGAGAAAATGTTACTGGACAAAATAGCACGCAAGAGTACAAAAGCACTGGCGCGATTTAAAGTGGACGACAAAGTTAGAATATCGAAATTTAAAAAGACTTTTGCTAAAGGATATCTACCCAACTGGACAAACGAAGTGTTTACCGTGTACGCTGTTGTACCGACCAATCCTGTAACGTACATTCTACAAGACTCGAAAGGTGACATTCTGAAAGGAGGGTTCTATGCCGAAGAATTAAGCGAGTCAAAGATCGGCAACGTATATCTTGTTGAAAAAGTATTACGCAAAAAGGGTAACAAAGTACTGGTGCGGTGGTTAGGGTTTGACAAGGAACACGATAGTTGGATTGATAAAACCAAGCTTGTTGTTTAGGTATTTAATAGGATAACACTGTTAGTTTTCCACAGTATTTAGACAAACGTTGCGTAATGCGTTTAAAAAACACAGTGGATAAACTACGTGTAAGAAACTTTGACGTTGTTGCAGGAGACGGGTCAACAATGCACCGTCACAGTTCTTTATTACCAAACACAGTTCGATCTATAGTGTGCGGCCCATCAAACAGTGGCAAGACTAATGTGCTATTTAATTTACTCTTCAATCCAAATGGCCTGAAATTTGCCAACGTCTATGTATTTTCTAAATCACTCCAGCAGCCAAAGTACAAGTTTTTGGAAACTATACTGGGAAATACCAAAGAAATTGGTTATTACACATTCACTGACAATGAAAATGTCATCCATCCTAGTGAAGCGGAGCCAAATTCGATAATAATTTTTGACGACATAGCTTGCGAGAAACACGACAATATACGTAACTATTTCACCATGGGACGTCACAATAATATAGATTCCTTCTACTTAGGACAGACGTACAGCAGGATTCCCAAACAATTGATTCGAGACAATGCCAATCTCTTGGTCCTTTTCAAGCAGGACGATCTCAATTTACGACACATTTACAATGATCACGTAAACACTGACATGGTGTTTAGTGCATTTAAAAACATTTGTGCATCCGCGTGGAAAGATAAACATGGATTCATTGTAATTGATAAGGACAGTGAACCGGAGAATGGAAGATTTAGAATTGGTTTTGATCGAATTGTAACAGATTTTTAAGGTACAAAAGGCTTGATACTTGCAACAAACGTCATTCTACAAGATGTCCGGGAAGAGAGAGCATCTAACGCTGGAGATAGCCAGATTGCGCAAGGCTATAAAGAAAAAGTACAGACAGTTGAGGTATGGAGAGGTCGAAGAGGAACGAATGTATACTAAGAAATACACACCGATAATTAAAGAGTTGCAGAAGAGTGGAGTGTTTTTGCCGAAACAAGAAATTAAACCCGAAGAAGAAGAAGAGTTGGATGAAAAGACGGAAATAGCGAATGAGTGGAGCAGCGAGAGTGAGGAAGAGAAAAATGAAGAGTGGGGGGAAGTACCGGCTACTCCCAGTGTTGATTTTGTGGATACCGAAATAATTGCAGAGACTCCGGACCGACCGCAGCCCAGTGTAAGGGAACTATTGTCAACACCTGTAGGGCAAAGTGAATCTGAAAAATGGGTAAACAGTACTTTCGCACATCCACTGGCACGAAAATATATGCTCAAAATGATTAAAGATACCGCCGGTAGTCAGAATATAGATCACAGTTACGGGCCGAAAATCGGAGCCGACTCTATGATGATCGGTAACAAGACTCTTCAGTTATCGGACGATGGTGAGATTATAATTGACGGAGTTCACTATAAAGGGACGCCCGGATTGTACGAGTTGGTGTTTAAGCGTATACCCGATGATGACATATATACCGAGGCCGATTTACGAGCGTATAGGGATATCTGTGTGAGATCCAGTGCACACAAAAGATTATACGATCCGAACGGACAAGTTAATCGTAACAAATCTATGAAATATAGAAACATTATAGAGCAGTTATTCCCTCCTAAAAAAGTTAGCGGTAGAGGATATTCATACTGGGACGATCCGAATGAGTTGTGTGACAGACTGAGACATTTGTTGGCATCTCACGATGCAGGACACACGGGACATGCAAATGAGATAGCTTCTATTATAGAAGAACTAAAAGAAGCTGGAATTATAAAAGGCGCTGGAATTGCAAAAATTAGAACATTAATACGATGAGTGTCGACAAGTTTGGACGTTATAAGAGTGGCGGCTCCAACGGAAAAATAGGTCCTAAAGGGGTAGGGTTTAACCTTACACCAGAGGGAGACTATGATATAGGAGGTAAATTGTTACATAATGTAGCTACAGCACGCTCTGAAACCGATGCGGTCACCCTTAACCAATTAGAAACAAAGTGTTTAATGTTTGATGACAAGAGGAAACGATATGACGCAAGCTGGAGACCTATAGGCGGTTTAGCTAAACCGAAAGACAATGATGATGCTGTGACAAAAGGATATCTCGAATCGTTGATACCAGTTAAACTAAATAGTGGCTATGACTTTAAAAGTTATCGTCTACAGGATATTGGTACTCCTCTAGAGGAAGGCGATGGCTTAAACGTGAAATATGCTAGAATGTACTTTATTGGGAAAAATTCGCACAATAAATTTGACGCTCAAAATAGCTATATATTCAATGTAAAAACCCCAATACACGCGGAAGACGCAGCCAACAAATACTATGTGGGCAGCAAAGTAATACCGTTGAACAGTAACGGTTGGAACTGTGGCGGTAAAAAACTGTCCAACGTGAAGGATGGTACTAGCAGCTTGGATGCAATCAACTTTCAACAGCTTGAAGAATTGATGACGTTGATTATAGATCGTGCTCTACTCAGAGATAAAACAAAAGACTGCTTTGATGCCTCTTCAAAACGTATTTGTAATATTGCCGACGGTGTTACGGATAGTGATGCCATCACACGAGCCCAATTAGTACAGGCTATTAAAACAACTGTAGTTGAATCATTAAAAGCATGCAGTAAGAGAGTGAACACATTAGACAACAAATGGCGAAAGGAATTGATTGATCTCGCACATATGATTAAAAAGCAGTATAGTAAAGTCGATACTCCTAAAGATACATTTAGTCATTGGCGTATGGTGTGGAGCGACGACACCATAAATACGTTGCAACCTTGAGCATTGATTCAGTATAGAAATGGCAAAGGGACGAACAACATCAAAAAGAGTCAAAAAGGGGCGTGGTCTCGTTTCTGGAATTTTAAGCGTTGGTGATAAAGTTTTAAACAAGGCTATAGATCTATTGCCTGTAGAACTCCATTTACCCTCTTACAACTATTGCGGTCCGGGTACAAAACTAGCCGAGAGGTTAGCCCGAGGTGATAAAGGAGTAAATCCGCTGGACGAAGCGTGTAAAGAGCACGATATAGCGTACAGCAAATACAGTGATTCGGAGCATCGTAGAGAAGCGGACAAAATTTTAGCAGAACGGGCTTGGAGTCGAGTCAAATCGGGTAACGCGTCTATGGGTGAACGGGCAGCAGCGTGGGCTGTAACAACAGCCATGAAAGCGAAATCCAAATTGGGAGGTGGGAAAAAGTCGAAACGTCTCTTGTTGGGTGGGGCATTGTATCTCAATCCGTATCAAAAAGGCAGCGGTCTGTATCTCAAACCATATGCAAAAGGCACTGGCTTGTATCTCAAACCGTATCCAAAAGGCAGGGGACTAAAAGGCAGTAGCAAAACCAAGAAGAAGAAGATCAATAAAAAAAAAAGTTTGATTGATTCATTACCAAACAGACCGTTAACAAATATAGATTTAGAAAAATATGCCGTGAGGATACCGTATTTCAGAGGTGTTTTTATGAGGGACAATCTTCCCCCGATGGGACCGTTGAAAAACGAATCCGCCATTGTCAACCTCGATAGTAGCACGGGTGAAGGTACACATTGGGTGTGTTATAAAAAGCGCGGTGAAAATGTAGAGTATTATGACAGTTTTGGAAATCTTAGACCTCCACTCGAACTGACTAGATATTTTGGTTCCAACGCTAATATTCACTATAATTACAAGCGACATCAAAGTTACACTTCAGTCGTATGTGGACATTTGTGCTTAAAGTTTCTATTATCATGAGTATTGTTTTAAACGGAAATAGTTCTACACTTTGGTGTGATTTCTTTCCACCGATTGATCTATCCTATGGAGAGTGGGAAATCGGTCTCATTGATCTTGCTGTGTACAATTCCATTCCCAATATCGAAGAAGGAATTAACAATAAATTGTATATCGGTGAAGATCAAAACGATAATTATGAAGTGACCGTTAATATACCGACAGGTTCGTACGAAATTGAGGATATTGAAAAATATATCAAATCACATCTGTCGCCGGAGATTGCATTTTCGCTCAAGCCGAACAATAACACACTTAAAGCGGAACTTAAGTGTTCAAAGACTATACATTTTAAAGACGGATCTATCGGAAAATTACTCGGATTCAATAATGGGGATTTATCAGCCAACCGAAAACACGAATCTGAGCTCCCCGTCGATATTATAAGAGTGAATGTTATTAGAGTTGAGTGTAATATTGTAACTGGGTCATTTCAAAATGGAAAAGAGTCACACAATATACACGAGTTTTACCCACAAGTGGCTCCGGGGTACAAGATTGTCGAAATACCGACGACTGTAATATATTTACCCGTCAACGTGAAAACCATTCATAACATCACCGTAAGCCTTAGAGATCAGAACGGAGTACCTATAAATTTCCGAGAAGAATCGGTTTCTGTCCGATTGCATTTACGTAGAAATGGGTCTCGTATTTAATGGACAACGTAATAAGAACAGTATCAGTGTACGTTCAAACTCGACAGAGTTAACAGCTAGAAATATTCGTTTTCTCTCAGCTTTGGGATTTAAAGTGAAAAATGGATCTACTGGCAATAGATAGTGCAGCAGAATACAATGACGTCATCAGTGGTCTTGAATATCATTCGCACAGACCTTATGCGTCGTCAACGTACGGTAATAACGATGAAATTCGTATTCCCATAAATCAACAGGACGTGATCACAGCACCGTTTGGTAGTATATTGCATATAAAAGGAACAGTGAGCGGCACAAAAGCGGACGGCACTGCTGCAACGGTGAAATTGGTCAACAATGCCGTAGCCTTTCTATTTGACGATATTAGATACGAATTTGCCGGTAGCGAAGTGGACCGTACGAGAAATGTCGGAATTTCCAGTACACTGAAAAATCTGTTGTCGTTGCGAGAGAGTGAGAAGAATAAATTCAGCAACGCAGGATGGTTGGGAGCCGGTGGGATGGCTACCGTTTCAAACTTTTCCCTCTCTGTGCCATTGAAGCTGTTGATGGGCTTTTTCGAAGACTACCAACGGATTGTAATGAACGTAAAACAGGAACTAGTGCTCTTACGTTCGGCCTCCGATTTGAACGCTGTATACAGTGATGATGCTGCATCCGTTAATCTAAAGATAACTAGTATACACTGGAGAGTGCCTTATGTGACGGTTTCAGATTCACTCCGATTGAATCTTTTGAAAATGATCGAAAGAGACGAACCTGTCCATGTTCCGTTTCGAAGTTGGGAGTTACACGAGTATCCAATAGTGCCGCAAACCAATCAGATTTCGTGGACAATTAAAACCGCTAATCAGCTGGAAAAACCACGCTATGTTATTCTAGCCTTTCAAACAGATAGAAAAAATAAGATCAAAAAGGATGCCTCCGTGTTTGACATGTGCAGCCTTTCAAATTTAAAACTCTATCTAAATTCACAGTATTTTCCTTACGATAATATTAACGGCGATATTTCCACAATGTACGAAATGTACCATAGATTCCAAGAATCGTACTATACGCACGAGTCCTTGCCCAGTCTAGATTTACAATCTTTTACAAATTGTCCTCTCTTTGTAATCGATTGTTCCAAACAGAACGATTCTATTAAATCAGGTCCCGTGGATGTCAGACTAGAAATAGAAACTTCTGCTAATATACCGGCCAATACAACAGCCTATTGTCTCATTTTACACGACTCGCATATCGTGTACAATCTCCTTACAAGCACAGTGAAAAAGGTTATGGAATAGATGCGCATGCGCACAGTCTCTCTTATAACACGATACCACTTAACGGTCCAATCATTCGCTGACGAGACATCATGTGCACCACATACCCAGGAGTCGTTCACGCCTTCCTCAGGATAGTGCCTAGGGATAGATTATCTGATTTAGAGGACTTGATTGACACGCTATATTCATTCGAGCCTAATGAAATAGAAGATGAGTTGACCTTGGCATTCACAGACTACCTCTACGAAAACGATAAATTTCATGTCGAATGGTCACAAGTATCGGAACATGTCCATACAGCTTTAAAGAGTCGGCTATCTTCGGGTAACATCGTCGACTGTTCTACAGATTCGGTTTACGTTTTAGTGGGTGGGGTGGGGTTGGTTTATCGTAGCCATTACTGTGTCACTTGTAGAGAGGAGGATATAAGCGATGAAAAATACTATCAATTCGATTTCGATGATCCTCGTCTACACGAGTTCCCATTGGTTCAAATCGAACCGGAACTTGAAGACGGTTGTTTCTACTATCAAAGTAGTCAGTTGTAACTTCCTCCTCCGTCAGTCGAGACCATGGATCCGAGCAGGATGGACGTGGAGAGAGCTCCTACCAAGCGTCAGGTACCACCTAACCTCCCTTTGGGAATTTTTCTTAAATCTGTTCATTTCTTAAACAGCGAGTGCACTAAATTCATAGCAACCGGTATATTCCAACATACAGGTTTCGGTCTTGGACTTTTAGTGCAAGCTGGTAGAAAATTTGTTTTCTTCAACCACCTAATACTCGACGAATTATCACTTCATTTAAAATCTATAACGGCTGCTATCAGCGATAAGAGAACGTGTAAATTCAATCTGACTATCGGTGACGTAATATTGCGCAATATTTTCGGCAAACGTTACGTTCAATTGTACGACGGGCAACATTGTATGACCTTGAACGCTGACGAATGGAGGCTACTGGAGGAGAGTATGCCGCTCGCGTCCAGACGTGTCGCCGAATTGTTTTATATCGAGAAAGATTTACGCTCGTACATCATTGAGGTCTTGGCCAGCGACGAGCTCGTATCTAGCACTCTCCCCGAAGCGGACAGACTGTACGACGAAGTGAGCTTGTTTAAAAAAAAACATGCAAGTGGCGGTAGTTGAATTTCACGCGTTTCACGATAACGATAACAAGTATATCGTCAAAGAATTGGCAATCGTCGGTGATCATTTTCACAGTATCACGGTGTTCAAACCGCCGTACAATTTTTCCCTACTTAACGATAAATCGCAAAGATCGGCTCGTTGGTTACAATCTCGTTTCCACTATATCAGATGGGATGAAGGAGGTGTACCTTACAACGAGGACACGATACGCACTTTGTGCAAACCTTTTGCAATAATTTTCACCAAAGGATTGGAAAAAGCTCAATTTCTGAGACAATTTCATCCTCGTGTGATGGAATTACCTCAGGAGGAGAAATTCTCCCATAGTGGAGACATTAAATGTTTATTACCACAACATAATAGTAACTTAGATAGTAAATGTGCACTAAAAAGTGCTAAAAGTTATTACGATCTACTACTTGCCTAAAAGACGCGGGGACGGTATGAAGATACCCGACCGGCATCGGTGTGTGTGTGTGTGTGTGTGCCCTCTGGCGTGGACCTAAAAATCCCGCAAGGCCGTATGGAGGTCCCTGGAGCGGAGTTGATTCTCCCGTAAACCTGTTTGAAGGTCACTGGCGCAGTCGAAAGACTTGATAAACCTTGAATGAGACACAATTGGGCAAGAGGTACAAGTAACAACTTTTGAAAAAAAAAAAAAATAAAAAAAAATAAAAAATATAAATAAAATGGGGACCACAGTTTTGTAATGGAGTGGTGGTCACAGGGAATAGCGATGGATTGGAGCTATTACCACAAGGGGGTAAGCCTTCTGCTTACCCCCGGCTTGTAATGTGGGCTCTGTTATGGCTTCACTGTACCGGATGACGGTTCCAACCCCGTGAAAACACAGAGGACAAGCTTATTTTAACGAATTATTTTCTGCTTTTTCAGATAATGGAATTGTGTAAGACGCTGGAATCCTACGTGTGCTGTGGTAACGCATGTAAGAAAATCAAAATAAAAGATCTGGTGCTTTGTACAAAACCAGATTGTTACGGAAACCTGTGCACTTGTTTGCTTGCCGACTGCCGCTCAAGGAAGTCGTACAGTGTTCCAGTAATAGTACCTGAACGGCCTCAACATTTGACCGGGTACTGTTGTGCTAACAAATGTTTTAAAGCACCCGAATGTCAAGTTGACGGCCTGGCATGTACAAAGTGCCAGGCATTCAGCTTTTGCCATTGTAGGTGCAGGTATTGGAACGTACCGGTAATGGATCTGTACAGCTTATCTATGACAACCACTGTTGACACGGGAACTGTATCGACATCGGACCAGTGTTATAGTTGTTGTGTACTGAACTGTCAAAAGTTTTTTATTAAAGACTTATTATTTTGTAAACAGTCAGACTGCCATGGTGACTTGTGCAGGTGTATGTTTCGGAGATGTAAATATAGGAATGTAATGTTGTAAGTTTGTGTGTGTGTGACTCTCTATGTAAAAACCCATAAGATTAAAAAAAAATCTGAGGGCAATGGATTGGTTGGGTAGTTGACTCAACTCTGTGTTTATTCTCGTTATTATTATAGTACTCTTTAATGTAACTTTTTTAAACTTATTGAGAGAGAATACATTATTAAAACATCTACACGTTTTCATATTATTGTGTGAGTCACCTTGTTTTAACTCTGGTCGTGCTACACTGCCAGTAACCCGACTGTGGACACTACTTTTGTTTAGTCAAGGGAATTGGCCCCGGTTATTCCATCACGTGACCAATGCTGTCACTTCAACGCACACGCGCTCTGGTGGGAGGTGGGGGGTTTGGGTTGACAAATCGGTTGCTAAAAGTATATTTCGGTTGGAAAATCGGTTGGTAAAAGTATATTTCGGTTGGAAAGTCGGTTGGTAAAAATATATTTCGGTTGGTAAATCGGTTGGTAAAAGTATATTTCGGTTGGTTAATCGGTTGTTAAAAGTATATTTCGGTTGGTAAAAGTATATTTCGGTTGGTAAATCGGTTGGTAAAAATATATTTCGGTTGTTAAATAGTGACAAAACTAACACCCGTGTGGGCTGTGGTAAGCATAGGTTTAGGCAAAAGTAGGAACTTTAATAAGTCTAGGTTAACATTCTTTTAGGTTTAACACGATACATAAACACATGTGCTACACCCTGGTAGACAGTGGGTCAAACGTTGGGTCGGAACCCCCGGCCCTTACCTTACAACCTCGAGGTACGAGCTATACCCGTACCGTAAGGCGTACGCGAGTTTTTCGCGCGCGCGCGAAAAACTCGGTACGCCTTACGGTACGGATTTGTGTTTGTGTCCTTGTAATAGCTGTGTCTGCCTTCCGAACCAATCCGGCTAGACCAGTCAGAACCTGTCTAAACACACCTGTGACCTTGGAATGGTAGCCGAAACAGCCGAAAGCGACCCCCCACTTTCTTACCTACGACTGGTAGCATTACGTCACAGTCGGGGGCGGGGGGTATGGGTGTACTCAACAACATGGTGACTTATATAATACATTAAATATACAATTTGTAATACTGTGCATGTTAGCTCAGTCGGTAGCGTGTCTGCCTTCAAATCTTAACTTCACAGGTTCGAATCCCACTAGGGAAGAAAAAATTTACGTCACTGATGGATGGTGGGGAGGGGGAAACAGCAAATTACGTGTGCAATGCATTACGTCACAGGCGGGGGCAAGGGGTATGGGGGACAAAATGGCGTCTGTGGTGGGCAAGGATTGGGTAAAACAACAAAATGGCGTGCGGGGGAGGGGCAACGGGGAGGGGCAATGGGGAGGGGGCAACAAAATGGCGTCTCCAGGAGGATGGTGAGCAAGGATTGGGTAAAACAACAAAATGGCGTGCGGGGGAGGGGCGGGGCAACGGGGAGGGGGCAATGGGGAGGGGGCAACAAAATGGCGTCGGGGAGGGGCAATGACGTCTACCAGGTGGGGGCTACAAAATGGCGGGCAAGGGGCCAGGGGGAGGGGCAAGGGGGAGGTGGGGGTGGTGGGGGAAGGAGGAGGGGCAAGGGGGGAGGGGCAAAGGGGGAGGGGCAAATGGGGAGGGGCAAAGGGGCAAAGGGGGTACCCCCACCATTTTTGTGCCCAACCGTCGCAGACTCTACTCACACACACACACACACACACACACACACACACACACACACACAAACTTTTTCTCACACTACCAACCAAACAAAGAAAAACACATACATTAAAGTACTCGTTTAAAATATGTTTTAACGACCATGATCGCCATGATGAAAAGTGCAATAAGTACACAAAATGGAAATCATATAAACTTTAATAATTAATTTAACTGAATGAAAACTCGAATATTCTTCTTTAACCTTAAATTAATTAATCAAAGACAAGCGGCGATGTCACATCATTCCTTTTGTTTTAGTTCCGTTAATTAATCGTCTATTTCTTTTATTTTCTCTTCATTTCATTTTAATTTCATACTCCTCTGTTTTCCTTTTCTTTTTGTTAAATTGCCTATGACGTTTTAATTTTGAAATCGAGACAATTCATAAGCCTAGTTAGTTGACTTTGATTTATTTTTATTAGCAGAGTGTTTTCCTTTTAGAAAGTCCTTTCTTTCTTCTACAGTATTTTTATATTATAAAGTACAAAATAATGAATCTCCTTAAAAGTAACAATTCCTCATTAACATTACATTAAGTTGAAAAGCTTGGTGGGGATACAAACAATTCTACTCTAATATCTGTAAGGAAAAAAATCTTATGTTCTAAAATTTGTCATACTACTAAATTACTAGTAAATTTTCCTGTACTAAAACAAAAACACAAATTTTGTGATTAAAATACCTTTATTTTAAATATGTTTTATAAAAGATCAGGTAAAGGGAAATTTATTGTAATTTTATTTAAATTTATTTGCTATAGAGAAGGAATATTACAAATTATTAAACCGAAAATATATTTACATTGAGATGTTTTGTCGTCACGGATACGGGTTTGGGTCACCTTGGTTGCAGTCCAGGTCTGTGAGCAACCTCGATTGCCAATCATGGTTGCAATGCAGACACTTGTAGCAAGGGCTTTAGTTGTGAATCTCATTGCTGCCGACCTGTGGTGATCATGTAACGGTGCCTTCTTGGAAAAAAAAGAAGACAGTCACAGTGCCCGGAACAGTACGACAGGACATTTCTTATACTTTGAGTTTTGAGTTCCAGGCGGGAAGACCTATTGAATATGTTAGACCACGGTAGTTATAATAATTAAATTATTATATTTCTAGAGATCCGTTGTAATATGTTATGGGCCTTAGACCACCTTTCATTCACTCTTTTTGTAGAGTTACTTTTATAATTTGAACGTCAATCTCCAAATTAATTAATTAATTGTAATTAACTTATTTTAGCGCCTGTTACCTAAAGTGGGTTTTGGTCAGACGTAGATAGGTAGTTCAAGACCTCAAAGAGTAAAGGCCCCCATACACGTACCGGCAAGACTGTCAGTCTTGGCTACCCCATACACTGACTACCCCATACACGTTCAGTTCAATTCTGTCCGGCAAGCGCATCAAAACTCATTGATTTCTTCGTGCGTTGAAAATTTTTAGCAGTTTTAAGTTAATAGATTTGAAATTTTTTTTTGTAGTGTTTAGAGTTTAGTATTTTAATTAGTGTCCAGTATTAGTGTTTAGTTTTGTTTTGAATAATTTAATTAGTTTTAAGTTTTTTTTTTATTTTTAAATTATTTTCTGAAGGTTGTTTATAGTTCAAAATGTCTAGTGATGACGATGATTACGCCGTTTTAGGTTTATTACTAGCATTAGGGACTATCAAAAAAGTTTTGACTGAAACAGCTTCCGGCAAGCCGGTTGAACTGATGAGTTTCCATTCGATCACCGGCCGCCGGTACAGTCCTAACTGACAGTCCAGCCGGACCCCACACACGCTCCGGCCGCCGGTCACCGGCGGACTGTTCAGGCAAGACTGACAGTCTTGCCGGTACGTGTATGGGGGCCTTAAGCACAGAGTACATAAGTATATACAGAGAGCTCGAAGGATAGGGAAATGTGTTTCGGTAAATTTCGTTAATATGTTAGCTGGCCGCTGCAGAGCGCGTCAATCGATGTTAGCTAGCTAACGTTGCCAAGTCGTGCAGCCAATTGAGGTGTGCCGCTCAGAGCGAGTTTTGAGCGGGTTCTGCGCATTTCACAAGAGACGTCACAGCTCGAATTAAAAATGCAGCCTTTCGCCCAAACTGCGTTTACGCATAAACGCATCAATAAATGTCGTAGAAAGTGTATATTTTTGGTTTCTGTATGAAACGTGCTTTTCAATAGTATGACTTTAATGATAAAAATCTGAAATTTACTATTTAAAAAGTGCAATTAAATTTTGTCATCTAAAAATCGTGTATTGAAATTTAAGACCTGTGGTGGAACTTTTTATTTTGAAGAAAGGGACATTTTTTATGTTACTACTGTATTTAAAAAGAGATAAATAAAATTTCGCTATTCTTGTATTTTTTTTTGTGCGACTAACAGTTTAGGCAGTATATTGAAAAGAAACAGGGAAACCAAAATCGGTTAAAGTCAGTGTTGAAAAGTTTCTCGCTCATTACAGAACTCCGTTTATTATTGTGCTATCTTAGTCAAACTGCCGTTATCTTTAAGCAGAATAAAATATATGAGATTGGAGCACCGGAAATGCGTTTCCGGTTTCGTCTGATTAAAATCGGTGAGGAACAACCTTATAACACACGACTTTAAGCTGGAAAACGAAGTAATTTCTTTTTCGGATATAATAAGCCTGTATGACTTGGATTCAAGAAGTTCTACAACACGATCGGCGCACCAACTGACTCCGGCACATATATGGCCAAATAATTTTCAGAAGATGTCTGTGTCACTGGCCGCTCAGGTATTTAGCCACACCACAAGCGCTGCACTCAAAACTGCTGTTGAATCCAAAGAAATCAACAGCAAAACTGGCTTGAGCACATCAAAGTTTCTTAGAAATATAAACTCATTATATGACGCTTTGAACAGCAGAAAACTAAAAACAATCAATCCTGACAGTTGTGGATTGATCACGACAAATACACACATAATTGAACTGTTAAATAACGGGTTGCATATTTTCAAAACCCTGAAAAAAATAAACGCCAAATATCCAAATCCACCGTGTTTCAAGGGTTTCAGGCAGACTATAAATTCAGTTTTAAAGCTGTTTGCAGAGGAAAATGTCAGTATTTGTTAACCTCAAGATTAAATCAGGATCCACTGGAAAATCTGTTCTCCGCAATCTGCCAGAGGGGAGGGTTTAATAAAAATCCCACTGTCCGAACATTCCGGAACAGCTTAAGAATATCCATACTGCATCAGCTGATGGAGCCTCCAAGATCCACATCGTACGATCCTGATATGGACGAGCTTCTAGACCTATACCGATCACCATTGACTCAAGCTGCCAATCAAGGTGAGTTTTTTAATCTGCTGTTTATACAATAATTATTCTAAGTGTATTTAAGTTAATACAGTTGTCGTTCATTTGTTAACATTTTTAACATAAAAATAAATGCGATAAATAATTGTGCAATTACGTGTAACGAATTAACCTGATCAATAAATTACACAATTAAATTTATGCTGTCAAACAAACATTGAACATTTTTAATAAGGAATAAATATAAATGGTAAATTTTGCACCAATTTCTTTTGTTTTTTGTCATATATGTTAGGGTGGTGCTCATTATACCATAACTGCACCCATTTTACCGCATAAAGACAAGGCACATGCGTATAAAACTAATACACTTGTTTCGTATTTTATATTTGTATGTTTAAGATGCGTTTTCAATAAGGATTATTATTTAACAGGTCCATTGGTCAATCCCGAAGAGATCAAAGAATGTTCCACGTCAAGTGAAGGAACAGCAGACACGGAAGACACGAGGAGAGGAGATGTGCCAACAGACAGTGCCCTTATGTTGGAAACATGTTCACAGGTATATTTTGCTGGGTACATCGTCGACCGGTACTTCAAAAAGTACAAATGCAGGCAGTGCTTGGCCAAGATGTGCAACCTCTCATCCAAGTTAACAAATAGGAACGAATTGCTAATCCTAAATAGAACATTTACAAACGTGAAAGTTGATGAAACAAGCGGGCTGTTGGCACCTTCGGACAACCTTATGCACGTTGTGAATGCCGCAATGAAGGTGTTTAAAATGAAATACGACTAAATTTCTCACAAGCTGCAACTAGTCCGGAGATTATTTAACACGACCCAAGAAATCGTTTCATTTGAATCTCTAACGTGTGCCAGTTGTTGTGCGAACGTCGATTTTATTGTGAGAACCTTATTTCGTATTTTAATACACAAACAGTGTAAATGGAAAAGTAGCGCTTTAAAAACTAGTGCTTTAGACAAGTTAAAAGTGTTAAAGCATGTGTAGTAAGGGAACCTTATAGTTATTACCAAACATAGTTGGTAGTTATTTCACTTTGTTTATTTATTTCATTTTAATCCTAAGGATGTAATATTTTTCCTTGTATTTTACAGTTATTATTTCAGTCAACCATTTTTAATTAATTTGTATAGTATAGAATTTTGTTGTTATAGCTACAGTAGTCCAACTATTCTTTTATTATAATTGTTTGTAGGTTGGTTGGACCTTCTTTTATTTGCAAATGTACACACATAATTTATATTTATAGCTTCGTATTATTAAATTATATTATATTATTAAATATTCTCTATTTAAATAGAAATTGTTTATTCACTCGCTATTCTTTTACATTCTTTGTTTATTTGTCATAACTATTATTAATTTTTAGTTATATTTAAATACGGTTAGTATAACTTAACTAGTTAGATAACTTTAAACTGTAGTTTTATGTATTTGTAAAGTACAATGATGCAATTACATTTGTCATCAGATGATGTTCGTTTTTATAAATGTAAATGGTATAATATATTCCGTTTTTAATTGAATGAATAAGTGCACATTATTTTTACATAACTTTCTGCGCATTATACAAGAATTCCCGCTGCAAAAATTATTATCAGTGCACCAGTAGTCAAAATACAACGAGAAAGGATGTCGGCCGTCGGCTGGTGTCGAGTCCAGTTAAGTAACAGTGCGTGCGTGCGTCAGGTGCTCATCTCCCCTCTCTCTCACACACTGTTCAAAACGGCAACGTCGCTAGCCTCTTGGCTGATAAGCTCTGTTCCGAAGCTACATAAGCGCTTCCGCAAAGCGAAACACATCTCCCTATGCTTCGAGCTCTCTGGTTATATTTATATACTCTGTGCCTTAAGGGCAACCACATTATCCTGAGTTAAGTCTATCTTCGGTTGAGTCATACCCCGGGTATTACGTTTGATATTTTCCCTTAAATCGAAATTACCCACAGAATAACATTAAAAAAATTAAGAAAGATCTATAATATATTTCGTAAAATTAAAAGTGTAGATTTAGTAAAACATTCCTAAAATCTCTGTTTGATTGTCTACTGGAAACAATTTATTACATTTATTTGAAACTGTGAGGTCTTTTCATGGTTTTCCATATTATTGTGTGTTAAATACTCTGTAAACGGTTAATCGAAAAGCGTGTTAAAATTGTTAAATTATTATTCTGTTTACAATTACGGCACTCTTGGTTTTATCCTATGTTCTTTAACTACTTATTTATTACTATCCATTATTCGTTATTATTAGTGTTATTTCGTACGTATTTGTCTGGTATAAAAATTTTCATATTCAACCTACCTGTCCCAAGTGTTGGTAACCACGATACAGGCAATTTTATACAAATACCGAAGTTTGGAAACAATAGGTTTTGTTTGTATTTATTTTGTTTGTTTGTTATTTGAATTTTTTACTCCCCCTTTTCGTAAACAATTATTTCGTTACCCTCACTTCGTCTGTTTATTAATTACTTTTATATATTATTATATTAATTGTTAATTAATTCTAGAACAAGTGTTAAGAACTGTAAGAAGATGGAATTTTAAATTAAAGTTAGTTTTAAATCATTAAATTTGTTTATATTTAGTAAAGTGTAGAAAAGATTTGTTTTCTTCTATTCTTTATAGCTGATAGAGAGTTTATTTTTATTCTGGAATAAATTATTCCCAAGGAATAAACTGTGGAATCTTGGTTCACTTGTTTCTTATTTCGAATAAGATAACGATTTATTAAGTATTTAGAAAGTCACGAGCTGTTGACATCACTATTTATATAATAAAACAATTTTTTTTTTTGTAAAGAATTAAAAATTTTCGCTAATATTATCTGGAAATGGTATATGTATTATTGTGTGAATTAAGTTAGTAAGTACGTTTAACATAATTGATTAGGTACTTTTAAGGTTACACAAAAATTTTAAAATGTAGTAAATATTTTAACAAAATATGGTAAAAATTTCTATTTTCCACCCTAAATTATATAACCAGTGTAAAGTCAGTGTTCGTAGTTCATACAGGGAACAGAAGATTCAAGTTAGACAAAGGCGTGAGTGAAACATTTTTAACCAGATTATAACAGTTTATAATTTAAGTAACAGTTTATAATTTAATTAAAATTATATATACGTTGAAAGTCACATATAAACGCCCAAAATGTAACATATTTTAATAAATTAATATATTCAAAAAATATTATAAAAGTGACTAAATGAAGTTAAATAACCTGTATATTATGTAAACATCCAACAAATGTCAAAAGTATCTAAATTTATTTAAATGGGGGATGTATATTTTGTATATAGGCCAACGAACAGTATATTTTGTAATCACAAAAATAAAATAAAAGTGTAAATGAAGTTAAATAACATATTATATATTCTGTAAACCTCCAACAAATGTCAAAAGTATCTAAATTTAGTTAAATGGGAGATGTATACTTTGTATGTGAGGCTACGAACAGTATATTCTGTAATCCCAAAATTAAAATTAAAAGTGTTAAATGAAGTTTAATAACCTGTATATTCTGTAAACATCCAACAAATGTCAAAAGTATCTAAATTTAGTTAAATGGGAGATGTATACTTTGTATGTGAGGCTACGAACAGTATATTCTGTAATCCCAAAATTAAAATAAAAGTGTTAAATGAAGTTTATTAACCTGTATATTCTGTAAACATCCTACAAAATATAAAATGTATCTAAATTTAGTTAAATGGGGGATGTATACTTTGTACATGGTGGTATGAACACTATATTCTGTAATTCAAAAAATATAATAAAAGTGATTAAATGAAGTTAAATAACCTGTATATTCTGTAAACTTCCGATAAATGTATAAATTAAGTTAAATGAGAGCTGTATATTCTGTAAAAATTTATGTTCTTTAAATAAAAAATACATTTTAGAGCTGATATGGGCTAAAATGAATGTTATAGACCTGTTATTTAAAAAAAATTATAATGGGCCTAATTGAGCCAATACTTTGTACAGACGAATACGACTAAATGATATTTATAACCTGTACATTTTTAAAACCCAAAGTTATTTCTACAGTGTACCCTGTATATTTAAAAAAAAGTGATTAAATGATTGTACAATATGCCTAAGAGTGCATATTTATCCTGTTATTTATCCAGTAAGTAAACTTCTTCCTCTAGAATAGTCTAATTTTTGAAGCTGTTATTTTGCTTACGTTTAAACTACGACTACAGGCTGGCGGCATATTTGACATCTATTTTTTTCGGATCTACAGATCACTAAACAGGAAAACTAAAAAGCTGAGATGATTTTGTTGATAAGACTAACCTAACTCACTCTATGCTATTTATACTACAGTAGGTAACTATGTATATTTCAAGAACACAGTTTCGCCCTATTATTATGAAATCAATTTCCGAAACAGTTCACTTTAAGTCAATAATGACTACATATCGATGCAAACATAATTATCACAGTAATGATACGCATATTACGAAGGATACGTGATATGACGTAATTTCAAATACTTGAAACCTAATTAATGTTTGAGGAACAAAGCAAAGCCAATATAACTGCCTTTCCATACTATTATCTGCATGATTGAAATCCTCCCTTTTCCTCTTGTTGAATAGTTAATGTAATAGAATTCTCATAGTATAAACAAATTATACAAACTCATTGTTCTAATCCTTTTTAGCAAGTTGTAATTATATATCAATACAATTTATTTAATTAAATTGAAATTTCAAGATAAAGCTACGTATTATAATATATTGAAATTTTTTAAATGTAGTGATTTTGGTAGATAAAAACCTAATGCAACTTTTTTCATATTAGCAGAGCAAAATCAACGACCTTAGAACCTATGATGGATCGAGGACAGTAAAATGTAGAATTGATCATATCAAGTCAAAGGCAGTAGGTAATTTTTGCAACAGTCTATTAGAAGGTGTCAATTTTAACATTTCGCGTTTGGATTTTCTGTAAAAAGTTTTCTAATATAGATTGAAAAGAACAACTGTGATTTTTTAATATTTTTACACTAAATAATTTCACAGTAACAAAACGTGTATTTTAAATAATTCGTCATTTAAAATATAATTGCAGCACTTTTTAATTTGGTTTATAATTGACATTTGATTGTAATTCACACTGCCATTAAGAAGTTTGGATTCAACCAAGCTTGTGATGGGTAAGAATCCAGTTCAGTTTCTCATCACAGGATTTCTCAAATATTACAAAACGAAAGAAAGAAAACTATGCAGATGGTGTCTTCATTTATACCTGCAAGTAGTTAATTTAAGTTTTATACCATTTTGTTTTTGTAGCTGTGAAATTTGTTACCATTTTTCAGTATGATATTCATATTCTTCTAACTCCTTTCTTCGTGTCAGTTCCAAACTTATACAGTAGATTGGTACCACATTTGTAATTGAAATAAGCTATATATTTTTAATCATCTGTATTACTGTATATGATATATTATATAAAGAAACGGTATTACTAATAATATTAATTGGATTCTTCCATTTATACTTCAGACGAACATCTAATAGCTCGAAGCACATTTTGAGTGCAATAGGAGGAAAATAAATTTTGACTGAAATACATTACAAAAATAAATAAAAAAACTGTAATGAGTCCTGTAAGGAGAGCCTCTGCCACACGGGAAACTAATGAAATTCTAATTTAAGTTAATATAGAGGTTTATCGACAACCGATCTCTAGTTTTATAGAATTGTATGTTTTTTGTTATTTACAACATTCACTGACTACGCAGAAACTGTAATTGTATTGTGCGCACTTATCCTGCGCATCCAAGCGTCTTTGAAAGGCTAATTTATCGATACTAACTTCAGGGGAGCAATTTATCAGAACTAGTCTCTCCTTTCTATCCATCTCGATCTTTTCGTGCATTATCTCGTGTACTCTTATCTCTTCCTCCTCTTTATCTCCTCATTAATCATTCTCTTTCCATCTCTCTTTGACAGAACAAATTGAAATAAACTGAAATCAAAACATCCTTTAGTACTTAACTTACTATGAATTATTTATCCACACCTTAGATATATCTGAATTACACTTACACTTAAGTAATGGGTAAATTAAACCACTGTCCAAATAATATTGTAATTGCGGTCTTTAATTAACAACCGATGCAACGAGTTTGACTTAAATATGATTTTCACTCCTAATTATTCAAGTAATTATTCTTTCAACTAAATATTTTTATGAATATTTGTCTTAGTCAAAAACAAAAACAAAATGTATTAGAAAAAAGGAAAACAGATTTATTCCAATGTTCTTTCTTGGAGTCGTTATATATTAATTAACTTTGGATTGTTATTATACACATTAAGTACTTACACAGTTTATCATGTATTTAAATAGAACTTTAATAATAAGTCTTATAATTGTGCACATCGTTACTCTAATTAACGGCGACACAAAAGTTTAAATCATTTTTTTTATAAGGTTAGGCAATATATTCTTAATACTTAAGTTCTACAATAAAAGGTCTTTCAAATTATATTGTTAAATTATATTATCATTGCAGAATGTGTTTATTACATTCGTATTATTTTTATAAAATGCTAACATAAAGTTAACCTTTACTATTTATAAAGTTTATTATTATTATAAATGTCAAATTTTGCGATTTCAATATTTAATAGTACGAATGTAAGTAATGAAAACTCCTGAAATTCACAGGTAAATATACAAAAATATAAAAAACTTTAATTAAACAATAAACATAAAATTGTGGAACTTCAATTCATGTGCTCTGCTGTCATTTACATAGTCAAGAAAATAGCCCTACATTGATAGTCATAAATGTTGGACAGTTTACAATAACGCACTACGCCTTAATCGCAACTGCTTAATAATATAAGTGAGGTATCATAACTATAAAAATTCATATAATAAATTAATATAACTTTTAATTAAAAGAAATATAAACGTGTATAACAAGTACAAATGTATACATAGTAGGTAATATCAAGGTTAAACTAAATAACTAATTTGACAAAAAAAAAAAAAAAAAAAAAAAAAGGGAAACAAATACCAAAGTTTTGAATAAATTGTAAATACAAGGAGATTAAAAATTGTTATACTTCATATTACGTTAATGTGACATATTGCAAGACAGAAGATGTGGAGTTGGTCTTCACAGGACTATTTCTTTAAAGTTATTTTGATTGGAAACATAAATTAAAGAAAGAGTGAACAAATAATCAGGCATTTTGATAATAGTAATATGTCATAATAAATAAATAATAATAAATAATAAAATATAAAAATAAAGAATATACAATTTTATCAAACAGCTTTAACTACATTATATAAACATTGAAAACAAGATCGAATATAGAAACTAAATTCCTTTGTAAAGGTTTAATTAAAAATAGTTTAGTATACAAAACACTAAGTGAGAAGACAATTTTTTATTTAACTTGATTACATATGCTAGCAATGGATTACCACCCAATTGATCTCTAATACCAGTGTATAGTAAAACACACACTCAATAAATTATATAATGTGTATAGTAAGAAAATTGTATAAACCGTGAATATATCAAACTAATTGTGTGAGAATAAATACTTCAATGCTACAGATTGAATTGAAATTTTAACCGATGATGAAAGTTTGTGCAGTGTATAACTTTTTTTAACTAATTAAACAAATAATACATAATGAAATAATTAAAATTCTTTACAATTTGACTTAGCGTTAGAATTTGTAGTTAAGAAAATTTTGTTTCGAATGATTTTTGTAAAATACAAGAATATATTGTGAACAAAGTTATACAAATTTTAATTACAGCGCTTTGATTTTAGACTCTTATAAAGATGTATATTTGGCTGCTCAAAATTGTTTTTTAGTGTTTTACACGCGTTATAGCAAATTTGTTTTAAAAACCACAAGATGAATTTAAATTTTCGTCAAATGTGTACAAGTTTATAAACTTTTACGCCTATAGGCTAGCATTTGTGTCAATAGGTAGGGCTACTATGTCAAGAATGAGGAGTTCGATTGAGTCAATATATTACGTTTGTTGTGGAATATGTAACTCATAAAATAAATGAATTACGATCAAAACCACTTTAAAAAAGAAGTAATAAAACTAAATAGAAATTTATGAAATATATACTAAATATATTATTATTAGATTTTGGATTTGAAGACCCTAGTTTGAATTGACGTCATTTATACGTACTTGGTCCAGGGTACTAGGTGCCAAAAAAGTATTAAAAATCTACTAATTTTTTAAATATATCAACTACCAATCTGGTGAAACTTTAACCATTTACAGCTTGTAAATAAAAACTCAGAATCATTTAAATGGAAAGTTTATAATAAAAACGTTTCTAAAAAAAAAAAATCATTATTTGTGAAATATCTGTCACTTTCACATTTTATCTCTCTTTCTAGCATAAATATTGTTCACTTTAATTAAATACTTTGATATTTTACCTGTCATACAATATACATTTTATTTGTAACAATTCCTATGCTATGCACGGTTATGAATGAATGCATTGGTAAAACCCTTTCAAGCGTAAAAGCATTCATTGGAAACATTGTAAATATATTATACAGTAGAGTATTGTGTTCATACAGGGGTGGTACTTCTGAGGTTGACGTTTTCATGTTGAATGTTAAAAAAAAAGAAAATTTAAAAGGAAACTGAAATGTAAGCAAACACTTGGAAATTTTTTAACTTCCTGTAAAAACTAGTGGTTTACATCTAGTTTGAACTATTACTGGATTCAAAAATAAAATATTACTCATTTTAATAACAATTTGCAAAATTTTGTTGAAAAGATAATAAGTTTCGTTCTGACCTTACTTTCGATCTAGAGGTAGCAATTTTTATTCTATTTCATTATATTTAATATTAAAATGTTTATTAACGTCAAATTTAAATAGTTAACTAGAAAAAAATTGGATGATAAATATTTAGTTTTTACCCTCTTTTAAAATGGATTGCATCCAGTGATTAAGCTGTTGTTAATACGCGTACCCAGTTTAGATATTTCGTACTTATACTGTCATGTTGAATGAAATTATATACACGTGCAATGCATGATGGAGTTATCATAGCTTAAATTGTTGTGTTATAAGAGACAATTAATTATTACAGGTTTACACAATTAATCAAGATGAAATGGTTTGCTTTCAGAGGTTTGCAACATAATATAACTTGCAAGACTAAAGCAATTGTGGATCTTGTCTGTTCTAGCTATCACAGATGCTTACAATAGATGTTGTAGTTATTATTTTGTCTCCAGGAATGACTCTCTAAGTACTAATTTGATACTATATTCAGTCTCAGTATCTTAAACAAAATAAATAAAGTAAAAGGTGTAATATAAATCGACCAAAAATCGTTTCCAAGATGTACCTATGACTAAACAAACCGAAGTAGCCTCGCAAACATACGTGTGATTTATATAAATTTGAAAATTATTAAAATGTTTCATACATTTTGCACTAAAAAATTATACTTTTCTCTAATTCGTGCAAAATATAATTGGTTTAAAAGATCTTTTAATCCACAAAAGATTCCAAACATTTGGACTTATTTCAAATTTACAAAGAAAAAAAAATCACCACGTCGCGTCGTCAATATAAATTTGAATCAGAAGAAAAAAATATGAAATAGTCCTTCAAAGGTCAAACAACACAAAATCGAGTCAAAAAAGTAAGTTTTTGTTTTTTGTGAAATGTTCTAAAGTAATATTAAAGAGTTATAAATGAAAATTTCAGTTCTAATTTAATAACATGAAAAATATCAACCTTGATTTAATTTATTGATTTTTACTGTAAAAAAATAAGTAAATCCCTCCCCCCCTAATGTTTAATTACGAACCCTAAAGTGTTGTTGCATGTTAAGGGCAGTTTAACGAACATTACTAGTTTGCATTGTAATGACGTAAATAAATCGAATACTCTAAAAGTTGTGGAGAGTAAGTGAAGCGTTAGACAATAAAATTAAAGACTGGAAACATGTTAGAAGGGATGTTTTAGAATCCTGAAGGTAATTTCAGCTAAACAGAGTCTATATCTTTTACGATGATCATAATATGTATATATAGTGTATATTGAACAAAAATCCTCTCACTTTTAGTCTTTTAAAACGGAATTTGGTTTTACGAATAAAAGTTTTGCTTACAAAAAGAAATATTAAACTCTCTTCCATTTAAAACAAGTTGCATAATTAGATTTCAATAACGGAGCAGTTCTGTATAAAAAGTATTAATTCTAAAAAAGGAAAATAAAGTTAACAACTTTACTTAGCTAATGATAACCTTTTGTCTTAGCTTTGAATTATGTAAGCCGACGCTAGAGTTGCTTTAACAGAAAAATCTCTTTTGTAAACTGTTTACGATATAAATACGTAAGATATTTTCTCATTTTGTTTTATTATAAGGAAAAACTTGTTACAAGATTTGCACATCACCGATTAAAGTGCTAATTTTAAGAAGTGCTATCAACATTTTTTCTTTTAAATATCTTACCTGTAGTGTACTTGAATGAGGTGGATGGACAATGTTGTTAACATATAAATAACTTAAGAAACAACCCTACTTTCACATCCGAAAATTAAAAATCAAATTGTAAAACCACCTTATGGTAAAAAAAAACCTCACAGTCAAGATAAAATTATGAAATTCAAAATAACGAAGTAACATATTAATTAGAAACAAGTGTTCATCTCCTCTGTTAGATATTCTGTTTTAAGTTAATTTGTCAAGATTGTTGAATCACTGTTTGGCTAAATGTCCATCTTATCGTGTAGGAATTTAATTTATAGGAGGAAGACTTTATACAAATTAAGAAAACACGAAGCAAGCTTTATACATTACAACGTCTCGATTGCTAAATGATGAGGTGAGAATTTAATTGCATTTAGGTATTACTTTACAACTAAGACACGAAGTGTGCGTTGTGCGTAAATTATGAATGATTTCTTGAATAATATTTAGAATTTTGTGATGTTGATATCCTATTTCCTTGAGTAACTTACAGGATTATTGTAAGATTACAAAGTAGACGTCAAGCAGAATACTTGACACTCTCTAGTGTGGTTTAAATGAAAATAATTTTACAAAGTAAAATATATACGAAACAAATAAGTGTGAACACCATATTTTCTCCTTTTTTTCTATCATATTTTTCTTTTACTATATTAAAAGGCTGTAATGGTAAAATTTCTAAAGAGGTTAATAAATGTAATTTAAATCTACACAGTTTTGCTGTATAATATTAATGTGTCTTACATTATTGTTTTTGCAATTTGTGGTATTCAGTCCCAAAATATCAACAGAGTAGACAGATTAAACTAAATGGTTTTTAAAAGGATAATAATGAACATTTGGGTGTAACCGGAATCGACAAGACTGTCAATGAATGAATCGTTAGAATATATTTATCCTGTAGCCCAACAACAGGTGATGGCTAATTATACCTTTTTGCTTCTGGTATTGAGTGTGTTCATTCGGTGCTTCGAGTTCCCATCGGTGTAATTCTACTCTTCGCAACCAACATTCCCTTCAACAAATTTTTGTAGTTGTTCGAGGTGGAAACAGCGCTGAGATTAACCCATCACAAGGAGTGTGCAAAAACGTATATCTCATTCATTAATATCTACGGACCCTTTCCTCCTTGAATGCAGTATTACTTCTTTAACAAAAAATTATGAGTTATATATTAAAAGATTCTCATTCAGTTATTTATAGTTCACAAACAAAAATCTGTACTAGATATTAATTTATCATCTGACTCCTCTCAGAATTCCGATTTAGCGCGTCTGCTTCCAGTTGAAATGTCTTCCGAACAAGTTTCAAGTTGTAGATTGTTCAAACAACGCGCACAACAAATGTTAGCCGGATACCAATTTGTCACATGACATGCTTAAAATATAAAAGTGATAAATTTACAGTCGGTGATAGAAGCGACCGATGACGAATATTTTACGTTAGATAAAGTGTCTTCCATCCTGTAATCTACTGGATTTGTTCCAACTTGACACCTTTCAGTCATCTGCACTTTCTCTTAACTGCTACATATGTGTTGACGTAGCTCCTAACGTATGTGATAACGTAGCTCCTACATTATCAATATGTTACGATTTAGGCGAGTTAAAATCCTCCCTCCTCCAAAACCATAAGATAGTGACAATAGTGGTTCAACGCCGTTATTTCCCTTAACAGGATTTGATCTGGAACTTATTACACACCAAACAAACCAATAAACCAACCGACGGGCTCAGTCTGAATAATTTATTAGGTAATAATTAACTTCGAATATATTTGTAGATAATCCGTCTATCAATCCACTTAATACATTATATATCATCCATTATACCGACCGCTGTTTTAGGCAAAGACCCATTATGTGAGTAATAAAAAAACATAAATATTATTTGTAAAACACAAAAATTACACAATTCATGACGCCGTGTGGAGGTCGTTATAAGTTAAACAAAACAAGGACACACACGACAAAGCCTGCGAAGTGAGCCAACAATAAGGCTCGTAGTGTCATCCTGTTTTCTATCTGCAATCAGAGAAGATGGACCTTGTATTGTAATTAGTGTTGAACAACAAGTTCGATAGGTATTTTATCATAAAACTTGATGAATTTAAATTCAAATTTGATTCACCCACACCACATAAAATATTTTTATTAAATTTTTATTTTGACGAAACTTTTTACTTACACGGCGCAACATACAGGATTTTACGTCACCCATGAACATGGTTAAGAGAAAAAACATCAAAAGGAACGAAAAGAACTTCATGGTATTTGATATAAAACATTTGTCACCTAGCTGCAGTAGTGATTATAGTAGAGCCACAGAAAATTCAGATTAGATCGCAAAGTATCAATGACGTTTTTAATGACGTGCTTTTCCTTTTTTTTTTTTACATAATTTAGTAGCTGATTTGAGATTTAAGGTGAAGTCGAAACAAAAAATATGAGGTAAAAAAATATCGTTTTTATTTTACATATATTAAATATTGTGTGATGAAGGAAAACCCAACATTTCAACGATAAGTATAATATAATTTAAAGTATTGTGGAAATTTATTACCACGTTTAAAGTTGGTTATTTTCCATTCATTTTATCTCATAGTTTAATAAATTAAAAACTTGAATGATGGTGCACTATCATATTATGTACAATACACGGACTAAGTAAATTTACTTTTTTTAAACACTTGTTAAAAGAACATGTAGTATTGATTTGGAATGTGATTAGAATACATAGTAATAATAATACTCTGTTACAAACCCCTTAAAAGGCCTAAGTCTGTTAGACAGCTTTTTAAGTAATTTATCGACAGCATATGACGTTCGTGACGTAACATTGGTAATTCTCGCTTTCCCAATCTGAATGTTTATATCAATCGTACTACCCTATCTTTTATCCCTTTGTGCCAGATCAAAACGCTACATAGATACAGAACATGAACCCAGGAACTCAAACGCAACTCGGTTACCAACCAGGAGCTCCGTAACATGGAGGATGCTGAAATAGTATCTTAATATTTTTGTTAGGGTTGTTGAAATATTTACAGTCAAAAATATTTTCGTTTTGGATATAACTACACTACCTCCATCCCCAGTTATTATTATATTTCCACCCTATAATGTATAGAATGGAATTTCGTGTGGATTGTTGCAGAAAACATTGCATTTTAAAAGTGTGTATGTTATGTTATTTAACAGTAACAATATTTTCAAGCGTCAATTGGAGATTTTAATTTAGAGTGGACGAAAAAATTAGATTTTACTAATTTACTTGCTATTGGTCTACCTTTATTTCTTTACATTTTAAATTCTTGTTTCCTTAAATTTAAATTTGTCTCCACTTTTTCCTTTTACATCCATGCATTTCTCGTTTTAATTTAATTTAAAAAGTTCTGGTTTTAGTTTTATTTTCTAATATTTGCCTATTTGGGTTTAGTTTTAACAGAATTACTTCGTTGGTTTGTGGAATTAAGCTATTTCGTCTTTCAGTAGTATTCGTATTTTGTAAAAAAATCGATAAAACACTCTTCTCTCATCAATAGATGTTATGCAATTTTTATAGAACCTAATAGCAACATTACTGTCAACTTTTTCTACTATTTAACACTTTTAATAAATTTTTGGTTCCCCTTTCAGGAAAAATATTTTATACATAAGACAGACACTAAAAAATTTATATTTTTCACATAATTAAAGGAACAAAATTGTTTACAATGAAAGTTTTATAGTCTTGTTTGACTAGCTTGCTTTAGGCTAAAATGATAAACAATTGTTTTCCGTTAAGGCTCTTGGTTTGAACACTTTTTCACCATGAAATTTTAAAAGGCTATGGCTAACTTTTTATATGTCGTTTTACTTTTTTTTGCATTAATTTTCAGAATATCCACCACAACTTTAAAACATTTTTTAAAATGGAATTGTAAAGAGATATTTATTTTAATATTTAGTTCAATAAATTATTATTTGTATTATTTGCTATTACTTATTCCATACATTTACACTCTATATGTAGTAGAAAAATGGTCAGACCTTCAAGTTATTATTTTATCATAATAAAATCATTGTAAGTCATATTTATGTTTAATTTGTGAGTAAAAAAAAAAAACAGTTGAACCAAATAAATGGCACACTTTCTAAATCATTCTTTTTTAATAAAAAAAGTTATATAATTTTACAGAATATAGGCACTATAATATATTTTAAAATCATAGGACCAATAGTTTCTCTATTAAGTAGTTTTTTATTTATATAGCTAAGCTATTTTAAGAACTTTGGTTTTACTATAGTTGTTGAAAATTAAATAAAACATGTAACAGTTTGTAAGGAAATCTTTACACAACATACAATTTAGATCAATACAGATTATTCCTATAGAAAAGTTAGATAAACACCAGTGTCTGGAAAAAAAAGAAGAAAATATAATTTCAAAAATCTGGCTTTGAATTTTTATTAATATGTAATAAGATACTAAGGTTTAATAACTTCGTAACTTATAGAACCTTACTATATTCAGTACTGTGTTTCATAATATTATGCTTATAAGTAAGCAATTTGCCTCAATGGCTGGATGTAGCAAATTGGACCGGTAAAATTAATTAGTAAAACCTCTAACTAATTGAATGTTATTCAATTGTAGGAGTTCATAAATATGTTTAATACATGTGGAGTAGAGTATATTTTACACTAGTGGAGAGTAATATGTTCCAATTAAACATAATGAAATACGAGCTCGCTACGACTGAATTGAAAAGGCGAGGGGACAGTAAGCTTCTCTTTTAATGGCATCAGCGTTAGGTTGACAAAGTATTAACAAATATTCAATTAAAATATGATCAGATGGAAGTGTTTGTGTTTTTATCCATTTATCAGTAACTAATTGTACCTGTTCATCATTCATGTTTTTAATTATTAGAAACCAAACTAAGTTTATTTTTGACTGATTTTATTCCCATGCCTAATAACCCAGTAAATTCTGAAACACGCCATTACGGCTGACATAGCATGGATAGCCACAACTAATAATAGTATACAGATTTTAAGTATGATTTGGGAAACTTGTGTGCCCATTTGAAAACATTATAGGTTCTGAACAATCGGATGTATGATTTCAAAACAGCTAATTTCTGTTTACTCATAATTTCTGAGTAATTTACTAACAGTATTATAATAAAAACAATTATTGAAAATTTGTATTCTGCGTGTAGGCTAATGTCACCGACCCTTAGTCTCTACGAACAAAATAATATTTTTATCTTAAAATTATATGATCCTAGAGCATTGAACTTCAACAAGGTGTCGAGTCCTGCACCTGATGAAGCCAACCGTAATCGTCGAAACAACACTCTAGTGTTTCACATGAATGACGAATTGTTTTGCCTACAACAAGGTAAACAAATTATTTATTTAATTCAACAAAAACAGTCATTTAATTACAGCCAACTCTCGCTAACTCGAAATTCATGGGACTACAATTTTTCTTCGAGTTACGTGTAGTTCGACTTAGGCGTAGTTAGAGTTATAGGAGGTCAATCTTGACTAAATTCGACTTACAGAAGTAACGAGATATAGAGGTAAACCAAATAAAAATTCGAGTTACAGAGGTAAGGAATAGTGTACTGTACTGTACTTTATTCCCTCTAAATACTAAGCTTTAACTGTATCAATATTACTCTATCAATAGAAAATATGTGTATACATAATAAAATACGTGTACATACACGGTAAACAGTACAGTCCTTATATTAATTTCACTGATTAAAAAAGTCCGTAATCTTCTTCTGATTAAGACTGTTGGCAGCACGTTTGTCATTCATATTTTCGATTGAAACAATCGAAGAAAATACACTGTCTGGTGCATCACTGGGTTTTTCTAAAAACATACGTAAAGTACGTACTGCAGCTTTGGCTTCTTTAGGTGAATGTCTGCTGGCTCCTCTTCCTCGTTTTCTTCGTCAGAAGGAGCATACTCATCGTTTCTTGAGATATAGAGGTAAACTTCGACTTGTGGAGGTAAAGTGCAAATTGAATTGAAAACAAAATGCATCTTATCATTTAGTACTATCTTATTTCTTGTGTCGAGAATGCTAGTTTTGAACTTCGTTATAATTCTGCAGGATTGTGTAGTTTGAATGTAGGTTTGTCTATTTGTGTTATTACTATTTCTAATGCTATTCTTCAAATTTGGGGGTTTATAGTTTGAAATCATAACCCATCAAAAGAGACCTAACATCTGAACTGTCAGTATACTGTTGATATTGATGACGAGCATACATAGGTTTTAAAATTTGCAATTATATAGGTTTACATAATAAAATGAAGTAATGCACTAGAACCAGTACTTGTTCATTGTTTATGTATATAAGATATTTTCGTTTTATAACACGCGCTTGAAAATGTTGTAACAACATTATACACTTGACAGAAAAATGGGTAGCCTACTTATATAATCATTTAGAGAATTTGACAGCTATGAGATCTTTTCAAGCTAAACATTGATTAGAGTAATTAATTACAAGGTTTAATATAAAAATGTTTGGATTGGTTTGCAGGCTGCACTGTGATCGGCCCATTATGTCGGTTATAACCTGTCTACTGGTTTCAACTGAAGAACTAAGTACCTAGATTAAAATCAACTTGTTGTGCAATTTGGAGGTATTCTTTATTTAAAAATTTTTATTTATTTTTTTTACGAAAGTTTCTCATTTGAAGTTTTGTTCAATATATTTAAGAGAATGTATAAATGCAAATATTTGTTTGGCGACATTTTATTCTTTGTTTGAGATTAGTTTCAGATTGATTATAAATTTATTCAACAAAAAGTGGCCTAATTTTGGAAATATTAACTTTAAATTTTTCGTTTAATGCTTCATTGTCTGGACAGAATATTAAAATGAATGTTAGTATAAACAAAATCTTGTTTAAAAAATAATATTTAAAGAAATATATTAGCACTAAAATGAAGTTTATATTCATCTCCAGCTATAGGTGGAGCCTTGCTTTTCTTGTGAAAATTGTTTCTCTAAAAGGACAATAATTTCATTATTCAGACCGTAAACTTTGAACGTTTAATTTTCTGCTCACTGATGAAAAATATTTACGGCAGAGTAAAAGTACTACTTAGAAAGTAGAGCGTTTCTTATTTCATTTTTAGCAGTTTCTACTTTGATTAAAGTTACTTTATCACTGGAAAACGTTAGTTCTATTTTCTTTTCTTGGATTTATTAGTTTTTAGAAATCATTCTAAGACCAAATTCATGTCAAAATTGAAATATTCTGTAAATTATTAACATTCGTACGGTACTTTTTTACAGACCAAACGACTAAGTGACAGGTTTTGACAATCTTAAAGAGCTTTCTTCCATAATAAAAAAAAAGAATGTGCCACGAAGTGTATGAGATTTGCGGTAATCTCAACAATGAAAACAATTTATAAGTGACTACATTATGTCATGTATTTCCAGTATTCATAGATATCAATCATCAAGAAAATTGCATTGAGGCAATGATTGATTCTTCTTGAGATATCCAATATACATAAACATCAAATGTATTTCAATATTTGAATTTCTCTTTTTGTAGAATAATTTTTAAAGACAAAGATTTTTTTCGTACACGATCTTCCATGTCGGAATTCAGTTTGTTGTTATTATTATATATCTCTATATTCTGGCCTAATTTAATATCTCAATATTCTTCCATACTGCCTACTAAAAGTTCATAAATTGACATAATATATGTCTTCAAATCATATAGAACTCGTCCATTTCATAATATCATTCCATTACAATATAGGCTATTTTATTGTATTAGCATAAATTTTTATTTGTTCTTCTTCTACTAAATTTTATCGCAGAAAATCTATTTTTCAAGCTTTTCGGCCTCTTTGCGATTATAACATAGGAATGGGATAAAGTAATTCTATATTTTTTAAATACAAAAAATGGTAATCTACCTGGTAATGGTAGATTTTATCGAATTATATTCAGTAGCTTTAACATTGTTGAACTTCCGGGACCATATTTATATTTTTTACAGAAATCGTTTGAATATTTGGATCCAAAAATGATTACCCTTTTACCAGTGAAACCAATATATAAAAAAAGTACAAATAAATTTTAAATGAAAATAAAAAAGTAGATACATCTGTAAATAGCTTAGAATATTATGTAATTAATGTATGAATGAGTGTGTGGTATATTTAGCTGAGATATCTAAAAAAAGTGATCTAGCTTATGTAAAATTTATAGCTTATGAAAAATGATAATTTATTTTATAATGAAGGTGATATTTAATTTGTATTAGTAATATTTTTGTTGAAAATAAATAAATATTATTTTATTTTATAATAATTCTAGTTGACAACTGATAATTTTTGTTGTATTTTTACCTCAGAATTAATTAATAGTCTATTTGGATTTCGGTACATTTTCAGTAGATTTTCATATAAGGATCTTCAATGTTAACCCAAATAGAAAAAAAAAATTGTTTTATGGTTATTTTATATGTTAATTTTGTGTTTAGTTGATAATATTCAGGTGATAATTTACCAATTGTCAGTCTTTCTAGGAACATTTTTTTTACTAACATATCATATCTAATATCATCGTTTATATCTTCATGAATATCAAATGTGGCTTCAGTTTGTGTATTACATAACTTATTTGTGTAAAAAGGAAAAGAAAACAAGATATGAAAACACCATATCTTGGTCAAAAGGGTAAAAGATGGTTTCTTATCTAAAGATATTTCTAACTATATATGTATTTTAATTTTTTCCCTTTTTTATAGGAATAAATTAAATTAATGTTTTATTTTTTATTTTCAGATAACGTATATAACAATAATAATAATAATAATAATAAGAAGAAGAAGAAGAAGAAGAAGAAAAAATAGGTTATTATTACTGTTTTAATTATCCAATACCTGCTAACAGCTGTTTTGCGATTAATCGCGTTTTCAAAACATTGTATACAAAATATATAAAACATTATAATAATTTGTTTTCGCCATTCCGAATATTGTTATATTAATTCAAATATATAAGACTTACCGTCGTCAATATTTTGAGTGAGTAACATTCGAGACTCTGTGCAGTAAGGACGTAGACAATGATTCATGAATCAATTTTAATCGTATGTACGTGTAAGTGTTTCGTGTGTAATTTTGCTCTTGTTTAATGTGTATAAGTGTTTGTAATTGACGAAGGGAAACCAGATTACTTTACAACTTGATAATGGCTGAAGAGCCGAAACGGCCGTCGTTTGAACGACGCAAACAGAATATTGACGACGGTAAGTCTTATATATTTGAATATAAAACATAATACGAGTATAAAGTTATTGTGTTTATCATTTAGGACAACTTATCATATGGTAATCAATAAGTTATTAAAATAACTGTGTCTTTTTAAAATTATGTTAATTCATTTTCCTTTTAGCAACTTAGGTCACTAGAGAAAGCACAAGTTTCCATCACTAAGTTTACAAAATTGTCTAATCCACAGTTAAATATCACTCTTCACTCCCCTTGAAGTAATCTTCACTTCCAGTTAAATTGTACTCAAAAAAGAAATAAAAAATCGATGATTTAATGTCGGTAATCCATAAAAGATATTTTACATAGTAAATACATTTTACATACTAAGTAATTATTAATACAATTTTAAGAAAAAAGTTTAAAAAAGGTGGTTTAATAACCCAAGTCAATAATATGGTATTGATTTTAGAACAAACACATAAGCTCGACAAGTGTATGACGAATATAGTGAATGGTTTGGTAAGCATAATGAAACTTAATTAATTTAGAATCAGAAGGTTGAGATACAAAGTAGAGAAATGGGAGGGGGAATATTGAACTGCAATGAACTATACAAGAACGTGATTGGAAGCTAATAGTAGATAATACAAATAAGGAGTGGAGGACAAATGAAATGCATCTCACCTTCAGGGTTTCAAATATTTAATTTGGATTCTTGACTGACCATTTGTTTTGATGTTAAACCCATGTATTTCCCTACATTTTAAATTTAGGGTAATTCTCTTATAACTTTACTCTTTAATATTACTACATATATTCAAAGCAAACATTTCTTAAAGTATAACCATTAAATAAATTTAAAAAAATTTCTTGTGGTAAAAGAGTGTTATGCTATTGATGCAACTGTTCTAATAAAAAAATTAACAAATTGCCAAAATTACTATATTAAAAATATTTTAGCCAATGTTGATCAAACTAATAATCAATTTCATATAATTTTGTAATATTGAAAGTTATCAGTCAATGAATGAATTAAATGCACTAGTCTCAAAAAATAAAATAAAACTTCAACAAGACAATGGAAAATAAGTTCTAGTTTTTGATAACGAAAAACTTAGAATAACGACTTATTCAGTTTTAGATTATGAACATATGATCCCAAATAGAATATTTTTTATTTCATGGTGAACAGATTTTGGTATTTTTGATAACACAGAAGGTCAAATGTAAATACATGCTGAAAATATATAACATATATTTAAAAAATCCTATTTTCCTTATGAATATGTGTAGCATTTAAATATTTTGTTTTTTCTTCCAAGAAAACAAATCCACGGGTGGACAATGATACTCTAAGTGTTTTGTTTTCGCCTAGAATTTGAAATTTGTTTGTAAGAAAGTTGTGACAAAGTAGAAGTCATTAGTTTTTTATTACAATACAACCTAGTTAGTGTTAGTGCTTTAGTGTTATTAAAAGTTAGTGTTTATGGATTCGTCCTACCAAGTACAGTGGCCTCAGACTAGAATTGTGTCTGGTGTAAAGGCGTGTGTTCTCCCTTCTACTTCCTTTCCTAGCCTGACTCGACGGTACAACCCATTCCAAGAAAACTAGGTACACAAAATACTGCTTAGCTATATTTAATTCCTAAAGTTACAACGTAGTGACAGACTTTTGTAAACGTTTTATTCTTATTTACACCGACAAAAGAAACGAAAGTAGGGTACACGTTTACACAGAAGCATTTGAGGTCTATATTTTTTATTGGGGTTGTACCTCTGGAAGTGTACGCAACAAACAAAGTGTAGAGGCCCCTCTTTTCCTCTCCACCCCAGACACATTTATTAGCTTGATGACTCTGTAATTGTGAAATAGAGTTAACTACAACAGATGTAGTGCAGAAGTTTAGTCAGTCATAAATAACGCCAGAGAATTCAACGTACGTATACTAACTATTCATACAATATGTTATGCAGTGAATCCTATTCATAGCATCTTAAAATTACCTCATAACTTATGAGTTACACACAGCAGGTCTTAACGACAATTTCTGTCTTATCTTATTACACACGTTGCTTTTTGAATAATGATAATCTTGCAGCACAATTAAGGAAAAGAATAATTTTATCGCTTTCTACCTATGTTAAGAATCATTTAGTAATTGAAAACGTAGAACGAACCCTGTATAAATATGAAATTATGACTAAACATCCTTAAATTTGAAACCGTGATGAATATGACTGAATTAAATGCTGGTAATTTACTAAATTATATTAGTATTAATGAAAACGTCAATAAGAAATTTTCGTTTAAGTGTCATAGAGGTGCAACATTACAGAAGTTGGAAGTGCTGAAAACCGATACACGGAAGATCTCACAGTTGAAAAGAAAGGATTTGTGTCAATCTGAAAAGATAGCTGATGAGATCTTTCTGATACTCTCTCTGATAATTTGGAGCTCTGCGAAAAAACATTGCAAAAGCTTGTTATTTATATTTTGACCCAGAGGAAGAGAATTTATAATTCATTAAAAAATTGTTCTGAGGGTGCTTCTGATCTGAAAAACTATCTATATAAACGTTTATAGCCAAAGAAGTGTTTTGGACAAAAATAACTTCTTACATAAGACAAAAATAAGTTTTATTAGATGTTAGAAATAAATCCTTTAATTTAAAAGTTAGTATCTTTAAGAAAAATAAAGACTAAAACTAACAACTATTTAATATTATATAAATGCAGAGAAGTAGGTTAGTTATGAACTTATTAAAATAAAATAAATGTAAAACAGCTTTAGTCGTACGACCATAATACCAGAACCTACAATACTTCAATAATTTAATATGCATTTAATATCATTTTTAAAATACATTTTATGAATTAAAAATTATCAAAGGCTCTTACCAAAATAAAATTATATAGTACAATTTTGGCTTAAATATGTCAGTTAATAATCAAGCCGTCATTAACTTTTATGACAAACTCTAGTAGTAAAACAGACGGATATTGAAGCGACTTGGCGTTCCACTTACTAACTCCATAATGAAGTCTTCCGATCTGTGGAGAATATAAGAAACATTTGACATGGAAGCAAGTGGGAGTGAGGGACAAACTTCAAATGAGGCCCGACATAGTAGAAACATTTCACTACATGTTAGAAATATTTCTACAGAAGTGTTTTTAATATAGCTCCACTGGATTACACTATTAGATAATGTTAATTTGATTATATTTGTATAATTTAATTTAAAATTCAACGTAATATTTCTCCTGCGTAATCGTGTTAAAAAGATATGAATTTAAATATTTATTAAACGGGTGGATACATGCGTACAAAAAACTAAATGGTGTTACTGTAATACTGCGTTAAATAAAACATAAATTTAATAAAAACAAATTCAATCATTTATAAAATATCGATGGTATCAAATCTTAAGGTAAATTGAGGTCTTCTACATATTTTACAATTAAGCACAGTTGTAGCAATAATGAGGGTTAATTATAGGTTCAAAAGATAGCATTAAAATACAAAACGAGAGCAATTTGTAACAGCAAATTAGATTTTATAACATTGTTTATTTCACATTCTCCAAGTTTGTATAAACTTCTTAGCATTGAGTGAAAAATTGATTTATTATCCATGCCACCATGTCAAACAAGAGGGTTAAAATAAAACCATATTTTGGAATTTATCGTATCTCACCTTTCTACAGCCTCATAATTTATTTTACCGTTGGGCTTTACCTTTTCTATAGGAAAGTTAAAATAATCAAATTTCACATAAAAGTTATTTATATTTGTCAGTTTTACTATCCAGTAACGTACGAGTATTAAAATGAATCAAATATGTCGATATTAAGTTTTATATTATTCTCGCTGTTTTCAACACTTAGAAACAAAGTTATATAACTTCCAAAAATGACTTAGAACTTTATGCCACTTTACTTTATTTAAATAATACAAGATATAACGAATTGTAGTGATCTAACTGACATATCAGTTAAAAGGTTAGAACCAAAATAATAAGACAAGACACAATGTGGAGTATTAAGTATTTACCTTATATTAATTAAAAACTATTCCCGCTAAATCTTGTATACATTTTCTTTTAAAAACGTTACATAGTTTTGATTCCTAACAGTTATGGTAACAATAATAACAGTTATTCTAACACGTGATATAAAGCTCATATAACTTGTATATATAGTCAGCAATGCGAATTAGAGTAAAATATAAACACTTACAAACAATACACACAATACAAACAAATGTATATAATCTGTTTGCATCTGTTTGTGTAGCCGTCCTCTGATACATATTCGTTACACATTATTTTATTAACACGTGGTCGAAATAATATAAATGTTTGTATAAAATCAGATTTCGATCAATTGTTCTAAAAGATGAGATGATAAAAAGTTGATTTTAATTTCAAACAACATAGCCGAGTTCTAAATGGTTGAGGATGCATCAATGATTGTCATATTAAAACAAACATGGAATCCAGCTATTTTTGGTAGGGCATCAATGATTATTTTATTAAAACAAACATGGAATCCAGCAGGGCATCAATGATTTAAAAAAATTAAAACAAACATAGAATCCAGCATTTTTTGATAGGGCATCAACGATTGTTATATTAAAACAAACATGGGAAGCCAGCATTTTTTGGTAGGGCATCAATGATTGTTATATTAAAACAAACATAGAATCCAGCATTTTTTGATAGGGCATCAACGATTGTTATATTAAAACAAACATGGGAAGCCAGCATTTTTTGGTAGGGCATCAATGAATGTTATATTAAAACAAACATAGAATCCAGCATTTTTTGGCAGGGCATCAACGATTGTTATATCAAAACAATCATGGGAAACCATCATTTTTTGGTAAGGCGTCAATCCCACCGACATATGGAAATGAATATAATAATTTTTAATACACATGTCATTACTATAACAAGAAGTAATTAGCAACACTTAACTTTGATATTTTGCTACCAAGGGGGATAGTTATTCGTTCCGTTTGAGTAAGCAACAATGCTATTGAATGGGTAAACTGACCGAACTTGAATACCTCAGTGGAAAACACCAATTATTTTTCATATCATTTATACGTTTTGACTAAAATAAACTGAGGTTAAAAACTATGAAAGCCCTAATACCTAATGTCTTTTGGTTTTATTCTCAAGTAAATAATAATGTAGTGGCATTAAAACACGGTTATAAACGTTAAAATAGAGTGTTAGTCCCTAGTGCCTTGCAAGTTTAACTAGAGGCAAACGAACTTTGACGACCGTCCTTTTGCATTTGGATTTGAGGCAATGTGTTCTACTGAAAAATACCTTTAAAATGAGGTATCTTAGATCTACGAGTATGCTTACATTGAAGATTTTCTCGACTTCCTCTGCGGAACGTCCCTTTGAGCGCAATGTGACAGTTAAGGATATCAAAATGTTGTTAACTTGAGTAATGACATAAACCTAGAAATACATTGTTGTACGTTTATTCGCGAACAAACTGTCAGGGGTTTGTAGACTTCTTGAACACTCTGTATGCATTTTGAGAGAAACGTATTAAAATCTTATAACAGTATGTTTTAGTGAAATCCCCAACCCCTGAAATACCAATCTTATCAATTCCTTCTCCTATCTTCCCACAATATTTTTTATAAACTCGGCTGAAATATGTATTTCCTATGAAAATTGTCAGATCTAACACATTTTGTAACAAATGAATATGAAAGTACTTCAGGTCATATGTAAATGTAATGTGATCTCTATCTCCATCCTCTTTCAATAACAATAAAATGTAAGTACAGTATTTAGGTTACCGACATAGTTTATCCATATTACATTACTTTAGCTTATTCTACATGTTCAGTATTAATAAATGTAAACATAAAATAACAATATAATATCTTATTTAATAATTATACGTTAAATATAGCACTTGATTATGTTTCATAAAACAATTCTGCTGAAAGGGGAAAAAGAAGAAACCTTGTGTTTTATACCAAAAATTAAGTGAATCTAACTTAAACGAAATCTACATCTCCAGGTAATAACAGGTTACGATTGTTACGTTGTTAATGAGTACACACAATTAATTGAAAATCATGAATGATTATTATATATATTCCAGAGATTCATATTCTAGAAAAAAAGGCATTTGGCTTACAATAACTAAAGTATGAAATCAATGTATTTGTTAGTAATTTATCAGAATATCTATCAAGTACAGCGTCAACCGTATTTCTTGATTTAATGGGATCTTGAATTATTTTCAGAATAACTTTACTATCTAAAAATCAATTAAAGGATAAAAATTGAGAGATCGTTTTATGTTTAATTACAAATTATATCACATACATGATTACAGTGCAGTATTAAGGATGGGTTCATGAACTGCAAACATTATATGCAGGAATTAATGTTGAAACACAAATGCGAGTACGTTATCACTACCCAGGAAAGTAACGATTCACACACACATTAATTTTTATCACAATAGATTCATTTTTAGCAACAATATTATGAGTAATTACAAACACGAATATATACTTATTGTTAGGATACAGGGGATAAGATAAGAACATTTTTTAACATAGTTGGGGATACGTCTGTTGCAATTACTTGACTGGAAGCTGACATGTACACAAAGAAAGTGATGCATTGAAGAAAATTAGATTGAAACTTCGTCCATATAAAGTGTATAATACATGTAATGGAGAAAATTATTTGGCAAGATTTTGTCTTCAGAAGAGGGATGGCAAGCGTAAAAACCACTCTTATAAAAACAAATATAATTAGAAAGAACACGTGAAATTTGGGTAGAGAGATCACGCATAATAGTTTATTGCCTTAATTGGATGGAAGATGAATTGACATTGAACAATATTTAGATTCTACATATTATACACCTAACAGACACAACACAACGAGCCCGAGGGTGAGAAATTATGACTTTCTGATAATGACATTTCAATGTAAGGAGCAACGTGAAAAGGCACCTAAAATGTTTAAATAAAATATTTAATTACCTTAGGTCCGTCTTGTGACTTCGTTGTTGGTTGCTTCTTACACGTTTCGAGCCCGTAACCCCATCATCAGAAAATTACTTTGTTCACTTTGAAGAACTCGTCATTGATTATATTAAAAAACACGTTTAACACAAAAACACACACACTGACACAAAAATTTAAAAAAATCATATGAGCTTGTCTGACATTGTTGTGTGCTCTGTCATAGTGACTTGGAACCAAAAATATGCTTATCTAAAATGTTTGTTTCAGAGTCGGAATGTGATATTAAGAATGGTGTACGTATTGAAGAAGTACTGATAGGCTCTCTTTTGTGGAGTTGGACGGGAGAGGAATCATTGGTAAGAATTGAATGCCGTAGAATTGAATTACAGTAGTTAGTAAAAAATTATTTTTATTTTCGGGGGAAGAAATATGAAGTAGATATTCTCGATCAAAAGTTACTTTAAATTCAATGAAACTCTAAATTAAGTGAGAAATAACAATTTTTATTGTAGTCAAGATGTCATTGAGTAAATTCAAGTATTTACTTTTGGTAACAGTCGGAATTTTCTGTATTGTAATAAGTGATTCCAATTTAGTAATTAATAAAAACAATAGTCTACTTACAGATTAGAATATTACCTAATTGTGAAGATCCTGAATTTACAATTCCTCATATACGCGGAGATTTCATAAATTCTACTTAGGAAAGACAAAAATGTTCTTAATTTACCAAACAGTTCCATTTAAAATTTAAAATATAGATCCGCCCCTTATTTGTAAGTTGAAAAGTAAATATAGCTTTTATTGAAACAGGTTTTTGATTGTTCGAAGTCAATTGTGGGAAGTTATTTTTTTTTTTTAACAATTAGCAATAAGTTAACTAAAGATACTGAATCAGCAAACTAGACCTAATAAATAGGATTCTTTAGAACGTAGGCAGGTGTCTGATTATTACACGATAGGTTAGTGAGAAGTCAAAATGTGTTATTATAAGCTCCTGTCTGAAACAAACAGTCTAGCTTTACTTTAGATTACACTGGAGTAACTTACACGGTGACTTTATTCACACACAAAAAACAATTATTTTATTTCAGATTAAAACTAAAATTCTCTGTCAAATAAAAGTTATTCAGGAAATAATCTACATGTTCTAAAAAAAAAAAAAAAAAAAAAGTCAAAGGACTATAACAAATGTTTGCTCGTATCTTTAGCGATATTTTTGTTACTGTTGCTAGTGATAAATGTGATAAATTATATACCAAATTCCTACTCCTGGGAGCTATCTTATATTGTTACAGTCTGTCTCGCTTGGTTATCTTGTGACATAACTCCCCCCTCCCTTGCGTTCATTCTTGTAGTAAACTAAAAGAACGTGCAAAGACAGCACTTGTAAAGCTTATCGTCGCTCTACCCCTCACTTCAACTACAAATGAAAGTAAATACGTTTGATTAAAATATCACGTACGAGGACATTTATGTGATCCTGTAACTACTTAAAAACAGAGACTGTATTTCTAAATTAAAAAACAAATTAAATTTATATTAGTCCGTAGTTCAAAAGGAACAAATTTTATTCATTGTTGGGGAAGGACGGGAAAAGTGGCCATTGCGGGAAAAGTGGCCATTGTCGATTTCATGCACTGGATAGTGCTGCAGCCTGGCGGGAAGTGGGCATACTAGTTCTTACGACGCCATCAGTATTGTCTGCGAGTTTAACGGTGATACCTCAGTCAGTTTTCATTTACAAGTAGTTTTTGTGTTTTTCAGCTCTCTGATCTAAGGTAAGGCAGTTATAATATCCTTGATATCTTGCTTGTAGGTACATTAGTAGTTATTTGCAATGTCACAGCATAAACAGTCTGTTTTTACCTAGAAATCAATGTGTTCATTGTTAACTTTAGTTATGTTGGTTAGACTCCAAACTACAATTTTTAATATGGCGTACAATCGGGTAAAGTGGCCACTCAGATGGTCGGGAAAAGTGGCCATGTTGGCCACTTTTCCCGACCAAATTAAATTTTGTCCAAAGTAAGTTAACGGAGTGAAAATAGAACAAAATCTATTAACCATCATTATGAATGTTATTTTTGAACACTTCAAATTACTAGTTTATGATATTGATGCAATATGTTGCATTTGTTGTTAAATTAAATTAAATCTAAAGATAACTAATCATATATATTTTTTAAGTTGCTCATTTTGTTTGCTCATTTATTGGTTTTATATAAAATTAAAAATGATACAAACGTTCTGATAATTTTAAGTATAATTTCCATTACGAAGGCCCTTCGAAAACAAATATTGATACATCGGCGCACCTACAACGCAAGTTAAAAAGTGTTTTCTTATGTTGTAATGCACATGATTGAAATTTTGGGTACTTATCGGTTAATTGGAGGCCACTCATTTAAATACGGTTAGGTTATGTTAGGCTAGAGATTAAATATTTTGGTAAGTTTGTATGTAACATCTAACCTAACTGTACCTAAATGAGTGGCTTCCCGTTAACCGATAAGTACTAAATTTTGCTTCCAAAAGGCATTCGTTATGGAAAATATATTAATATTATTTAAACGTTTGCATAATTTTTAATGTTAGATAATAAATCTTATCAAAATCCTGCTACAACAACTCGTTCTTGCTTCAGGATTTGATAAGATGCCTACTAAATATAACCGGAAATCGGACCAACAAAAATGGGAGACATCTGCAATGCAACATGCTATAGATGCAGTAAATAACGAAAATATGCCGTTTGCTACGGCTGCCAAAACTTTCAACGTTCCAAGAAACACCCTTAAAAGAAGAGTTCTTGGAAAAAATAAAGATGCTGTTGATGGAAAGAAAATAATGGGGTGCCTAAGGAGTGTATTTAACGAAGGTCAAGAAAACGAACTTATAAATCATATTTTGGATTTAGAAAAAAGATTTTTTGGCATAACTTTAAATGACCTACGCAGGTTGGCATTCCAGTTGGCAGAAACAAACAATATCAAACATCGGTTCAACCTAGAAAAAAAGATGGCAGGAAAAGACTGGGTGGCCTGCTTTCGACAACGCCATCCCAACATTGTTCTTAGAAAACCTGAGTCTACATCCATGGCTAGAGCTCAAGCCTTTAACAAGGTCAATGTAGACAAATTTTTTAGTTTGTTAACATCCGTACAAACAGAACACTTTCATCCGGCTCATCGCATTTATAATGTGGATGAGACCGGTCTTTTGACAGTCCAGGCTAAGAACAGCAAGGTGCTCGCACTTAAGGGGAGACGCCAAGTCGGTGCTATAACTTCAGCCGAAAGAGGGCTACTGTGCACTTTAGCAGTGTGTATGTCTGCCGGAGGAAATTTTATTCCTCCGTTTGTGATATTCCCAAGAAAAAGGATGAAAAATGAGCTAAAAGATGGTGCACCCCCTGGAACAGAATTTGCCTGCAACCCTAGTGGGTGGATGCAGACCGATATTTTTATGCAATGGTTTGACAATTTTTTAAATCATGCCAAACCAACACCGGAAGATCCTGTGTTACTAATCTTAGATGGGCATTCTACACATACAAGGAATCTAGAATTCATAGTAAAGGCTAGGGAAAAAAATACAACGGTTGTTTGCTTGCCCCTCCCCCCCCATTGTAGCCACAAGCTGCAACCACTGGACGTTGTATTTATGACTCCATTTAAAACATTTTATTCGCAAGCGTGTGAAAAGTTTCTTCGAAACAATCCTGGGAGAGTTATTACTCAATTCCAAATGAGTGCACTTTTAAATGAGGCCTTTCTACGTACAGCTGTGCCCAACACTGCAATAAATGGGTTTAGAAAATGCGGAATCTGTCCTGTGGACCCAAACATCTTCTCTGAAGAGGACTTTGTTGCTGCAGAGATATCTGACATTCCCTTGTATAATGGAGAGTCTTCTTCGGTTGCGGGTCCCTCTCAGCGTTCGAATGATGTGCCCTCTACAAGTGAGGGATCCTCTCAGCGTCCAACTGCAAACCCTTCTTCAGTTGCTGGTCCCTCTCAGTGTTTGAATGATGTGCCCTCTACAAGTGCGGGATCCTCTCAGCGTCCAACTGCAAACCCCTCTTCAGTTGCGGGTCCCTCTCAGCATTTGGATGATATGCCCTCTACAAGTGCGGGTTCCTCTCAGCGTCCAACTGCAAACCCTTCTTCAGTTGCCGGTCCCTCTTTGCGTTTGAATGATATGCTCTCTAAAAGTGCGGGATTCTCTCAGCGTCCAACTGCAAACCCTTCTTCAGTTGCCGGTCCCTCTTTGCGTTTGGATGATATGCCCTCTACAAGTGCGGGATTCTCTCAGCGTCCAACTGCAAACCCTTCTTCAGTTGCGGGTCCCTCTCAGCGTTCGGATGATGTGCCCTCTACAAGTGCGGGATCCTCTCAGCGTCCAACTGCAAACCCCTCTTCAGTTGCGGGTCCCTCTCAGCATTTGGATATGCCCTCTACAAGTGCGGGTTCCTCTCAGCGTCCAACTGCAAACCCTTCTTCATTTGCCGGTCCCTCTTTGCGTTTGAATGATATGCCCTCTAAAAGTGCGGGATTCTCTCAGCGTCCAACTGCAAACCCTTCTTCAGGTTCGGGTCCCTCTCAACTTTCAACTTACGTGGCCTCTTCAAGTGCGGACTCCTCTCATCCAACGGGAAATCTAACACTGGATATGCTAAATGAACTAGAATCACCTCTAAACACGTCCAAAGGATATTAATCCTTTGCCTAAGCAAAGAGAGCAAAAACAAAGAAACATAAATCGTAAAAAAGGAAAGACTGCCATTATCACTTCAAGCCCCTATAAGGCTGAATTGGTCCAAGAGAAAAACAAGAAAGATGAAGAGATTTTGATTAAAAAAAGAAAACTTTTTGAAAAAGAATCCAAAACTGCCGCCAAGCGAATAAAAGAAACTAATAAGAAAAAGAAAGTCCAACGAAAACTTAAGATTTATAAAAAAAAAACAGAATCAGAAAAAGAAGATGATGACAACGATGATGACGCAGAATGCTTCTATTGTAATCAAGCATTTTCACAATCAAAAGATAATGAAGGGTGGATAAGATGTTGGAAATGCAAGGAGTGGGCGCATGAGGAATGTGCCGGCTGCGATGAATTGGACGATGAGTTTGAGTGTGAATACTGTAAATAACTCTTTCATTTTGCTCTATTTTGTTCAAATTCTTTGTTAAAATTACAATAAAAATCAAGTTTTTACTTTAAAACTTGTGTTTCATATAAAACAAACTTAGTCGGGTAAAGTGGCCAGGCCCTGGTCACTTTACCCGACTAGGTAGGGAAAAGTGGCCACTGTGCAAAGGTTTAGGAAAACACATGTACAACAAAAAAATAAAAGTTTAAATGGAAAAAGGACTGTACGTTGTGGTTCCTTAGAGTCTATAGAATGTAGATATATATTTGGAGTTTTTAAAGCAGTTACAGGTTTTTTTATTTCAGTTAAAATCCCTTAGGGTGGCCACTTTTCCCGTCCAATTTATAAACTTTTTGATGGATAATTAATTTGATTTTTTTATATCTAAAAAAAAGTGTAAAATGTTTTTATTTTCCAACTTTAATGTAAGAAATATATGGTATTAAAATGTATATTCAAATTTAGTTCATTGTTATGTACACCTAAAAACAATAAAATCATTTTTGAAATGCTGTATGTCTGTCTAATTTTGAGTCGCATTTTTCACAAGCAGGATTGACTATTATGCATTTTAATATTAGATTATAGATGTGTGTTACAATAAATGATTAAATTTGATGATGTTTTTATTGAGCTGAGTTCAAATTAGAGTCTAGGTATGTGTATTTGAAATAAAGAATTGTTTTGTATATATATTTTTCAATTAATTTTTAACTTTATAAAATAAGCGATGAAATTTTAAAAATTCTGAAATTGAAGATTACGTATTATCTTCACTTAAACACGTAGGTATTAATGGCTAAGTGGACTGCGTAGATCATATTTCGATCCATATCTCATCGCTACTGGAAGAATTGTTCTATACAGAATTTATTGAATCAGGGAATTGTGACATTATTTTAATACTTGTCCTGTAATAATGCTGCCGATACATTCAGGTTGATTATCGAATCACCCCCCCACTCCCCAAATGTTCTAATTCATATATATGTTACTGATATCTAACAGTTTCGTGCTATACAAGTTTTGTACGTAATTACATTTTCCATAGATTTACATGAATGAAAACAGAAAGCAATTAAGGTATATTTCACAACGCTAACTTTTACTTGACCAATGATATTTTGATTAAAATGTAATAACTTTGAGTTACACTTTTCCAGTAACAAACTACAGGTTTTGATTCATTTGGGTAAACTATTCCTGGCTTATTGTCTGAGGATTATCATTCATACCTTTCAGTTATCTTTGTTACGAGAATTAGGTTAAAAATTGTAATAGTTAGTAAAACTAAAAAGTGCTCTATATTAAACATAAGATTTATAATCAATTGCTAAATTAACTGCTTTTTGAAAAATTGACCAGACTCACTGATAAACAGAATTTTTAAAATGATAATTTTTTTTTCGACATTCTGGAAACGTAAAATACCTTTACCATGTTTTTCTAACAATCATTGACTGACTGTGAAGACTGAAATGTGTTGTGTGGACATTCCAAATGTATCTGAAAGGTTAATTTATTGGCACTAACTTGTTTAGAGCAAATTTATCAGAAATAGTCCTTCCTCTCTATAAATCTCTATCTTGGTTTACATCCCGCCTCCTCAACTTTTATCTCCCAATAAATCGTTCTCCTTCTTTCTCTCCCTAAAAGATTCTTGATTTACATACCTATTACGTAATTGAAATAAAAACTATGGTCATGTAATATTATTTGTCTGGACATGTTACGTAACAAGCAATGAAACTATTGTGATATTAACGAAATTTTCTACATAGTTTAAACTCTTAAAGTACTCAAGTAAGATGAAATTGTTACAGGTAAAGTTTATAAATAGCAGCAAACAGTTTACGTAATAAAACAACGAAACTAAATATATTGTAATCTTCACTCTTGAAGAGAATTTAAATTTTGCTGGTGTTTTTTACTTGTGGTTGGTAACATTATAACTTTAATTTTAATTTATAATTTTCTAAACTTGTTGTATTGTACGTTAAATTAATATATAAATAATATACTGTATGAATTAATGAAAAAAAATTGTATTATATTTTTCAGTGATTTTTATTAGATTCATATTCATTACACGTCTTTATTTAAATCTTTCCACTCTCCACTATACTATTACTGCTTTACCTCCAGTCTATGACAAATTAAGGATGTCAACGACCGAAATTTAATATTATGTTATATGAAACATAGAACGTCCTCTCAATATTAAATTGACACTGTAACCATATAAAAGATGGAATAGTAAGCAAATACAAATGATAATGCTTATTAGGTTTAGTAATAGATTGACAATACTACACATTTTACACATAAAAGAACATTTAATGTTCTTTACAACTCGACTTTAGAGTTGATGTATTTCTAGATTAAACTAAATTTCTCAATAAAATTGTTGTTAAAAAAAATTAAAAACACTAACCACTATTAAGATTACATTTTTCGAAAATATATTTACCCAAAGATTTACCCGAAAAATATGTCTGCTAAAAGTGGCGATCCCATTGCTAGGCCGTCTTTTTGGACGTAATATTTTCCATTATGAGTGAAATAATTTTGTTTAAGTATTACCTCGAATAATTTAATTAGTTCCGAGATATAATGAGACATATTTAAAAAAAAATATGAAAACGAATTTCTGCTATCTAAATCGAACAATTATTGGAACCAAATTATATATTACACCAGATATGTGGATGATACATTTATAATTTTTAACGGAATTATTAGACAAATAGAATCTTTAAAAAACTACATTAATGTAATAAACCCAAAAATACAGTTCACACTGCAAATTGAAAAAGATAACAGTTTAAATTTTCTAGACATGACAGTCACAAAACAACAAAACAAATTTCGTTATAAGATATACAGAAAGATGCCTACCACCATCGACATCACTATACATTCTGACTCCCACCATCCACTTACTCAAAAAATGGTAGCCTATAACAGCATGACCAACAGACTATTGATAGTACCAATGGAGCCTTGTGATTTTCAAGAAGAGCTGAATACGATCAAATACATCGCCATAAGAAACGGATACAGAAGCTTCTTAATCGACAAACTTCTCTTAAAACACAAAGTTAGATCTGAATCGCGTCCCAAAGAGAAAACAAAACCTGTCTATGTATCAACTGTATATGGCAGCATCCTACCTACAATAGTCACTTCTACCTTCCAAACTTAACAGAATAGTAACATTCCGAACTACTAACACCATTAAACAACTTCTTCACCCCCAAAACCCAAGACCCTTAGAAAACCATACTGGCGTGTATAGATTGAAATTTGATGATTGTGAAAAGGTAAACATAGGCCAAACTGGGATAGCGTTTAAGACTCGATTTAAAGAACACTTGCCTAAAAGAACAATTTCAGTTAACAAATCTAATTTTGCACGCCATCTAATTGACGAGGACCATGGTACACGAACCTACAAAATAACCTGAAACCAATTAAAATATGTTCTAAAGGTAGACATATGAATGCGTCGAGGAGTATGAGATTTATAAGACGTTCAAATCAAGAGATGCAACATCGATTATTGAATGACCAACTAAATTTCGACTCAAATACATTGTACGACACGGCGCGCCCACGAATTCAATTAGCCCGCGGTAAAAACATGTTACGAGTGCACGAGATACGTCCGGTAGCCAGAAGGTGTACACCGAAACGTACTTTTAATGTGATATGTGTTTTGTGTAAATAATTTTAGTGTTTGACGACCTCGGTTGAGTAATTTATTTATGTTGTGCCTGAAGATGGGATAAAGTCCCGAAACGCGTCACTAACACAAAAAGAGCGAAAGACGGAAACAAGTTAAGAAACTTTATTTTACAATAATAGTGACCTAGATGCTGAAAATGAACTAAAAAATAAAAAGCGTTGTAAAATATTTGAAAAGTACAGTCGTTTGTTATTTTGCGATTTTTGGGAAATGTTTAAATACAATTTTAGTAATTTAGCTCTTACAGGTCATATCTCACTGCTCACATCGCTTGTGTCTGTGATTCAGTACTAGTACAGATTATTATTTAAATTATTTAGAAACAGGTTACTTAAACCAAAAATTATCCTTAACTGTGGGCACATTAAGAACTCGATCTCATAAATAAAAATTCATATGAAAATATTTCTTTGTGATCTAAGTTTTGAAAGAGAAAACGTAAGCGATAAACGTATCAAAACAGCATTAAAATACTTGACCAGTTTTGTGGTTATATTTGCTAAACCTAACCACATTTGATTTCACGTTTAACGTGGTAGATCGGCTGTTAATTATTTTTCTTATGATATTGACTGTAAAAACGGTTTATTTCATTAGTATAATGTTAATAAATTAATTCAAAAAAACTATGAATATACGTGTTATACAGTCTAATCAGTGAAACAGTTTATCTCAAATGAACTGACGAAATGTTAGATGTAGAACGGATGTATTTCTACAACGTTTTTTGTTCGAAACGATTTGTAAAATGAATTTATTTCAAGAGATTATTTTCTCAGATATACGTATTTGGAATAAAAGTAAAACAGCGTCGTCTTTATCCAACTTCATTTAATTTTAAAATTTTGGATTTTGTATTGTTCGTCTTATGAATAGAAACTAAACGAGTCGGTATTGACAATAGTTTCACAAGAGAGTGAAAACATTCATCAGAGGCGACGCAATGACTTTACATTCTCTACATAGCAAAGACAAAACACTTAGACTGAATGCATTACCTACGTGATCTGATTTTCAAAACCTGAAGACAATGAACAAAGTGTGTTTTTCTTAAACGCATTCATAGAGTATCCTACGAAGCAATTTCTTTGCATTTGTTTTATCTTTAGGTTTTATAATACAATTGTTTATATGATCATTACGTAACTTTACCTCAACTTTCGTTGAAAGCGATGTTAATTTATAACTCAAGAAATTTACATAAATTTAAAATGAGTTTATTTTCAAAATGAAAGTCCGTGAACCAAGATATAACAAAGATATCATCGAACTCTAAAATATAAAATAGAAACATAATTAATTATTACTTTCCTTTAATTCTGAATTACAATAAAACCATTCACAAATGTATGAACAAATGTCATTAACATTTATTATCACTTCTCTTAAAGTAATTTTATCTTAAATTAATTCGATTCGTTTGACTCTATGTCCAAGCCACTGACGGACGATTGTTGGAAATATTGATGGAGAGAAATTATTTAGGAAAGTGTCGCACTTGTTGAACTTGAAAATATAAGCATCCTTAATAAACATTTTGCAATAAATAACTTTCCATATTATTTAGTTGAAATATCATCGCATTAAATTTATATGTACACGTAACAATATCAGACGTTATCGATACAAATTCTTCTCTATGTATGCTTTGTCCTCGAATTACAAATATATCGTTATTTTACTCCAACTTGATTCTTGTTATTGGATAAAACAATAAAAGTATTGTGATATCATTCGTAAAGGAAACTTATACAAGCAAATAAAGCATATTACATAATAATGAATTTTATACTTATAAGTAATATTGTAAATTTATATATTTACTCTTCCAAAAAATTATTTAATATTTTAGATTGTTTTAAAAATCACCACATAAATTGAGTAATTTTAATCTGAAAATTTAGAACAAAATTCTGGTAAGATATAAACGAGATTCAATTTTAAGGGATATTTTCGGAAACAAATAGATTTAAATGTTAGTTTCATAAATAGATTTACTTAGTGAGGTCAGTTCCGAATGCTGTAACTCCGAATTATTGAAATGTTAAACTCGACCGAAAATGGAATGTGTGCTATACTTTCAAATATATTTATAGAATTCGGAGCGTTGGTAAAAACACGGGAATCTTTCGAAGCTATGATACCAAAACTAAAATAATTAGTCCACTGTCGTATAACTCTGAATAATACAGAAGAGGTGGCGACAGTAAGAGGGGAGGGATTGGCCTATCAGACGAAGCCCAACATTCCACTTAAACAAAATATGCAAGTTTTATAACTATACTAATCATTTACATAATTTTTCCATTTATAAAATAGTCGAAGTATCATCAACGCAGAAACGGAAGAATGGTGTAGGTTAGGTTAGTTGAACGATAACAATATTTTGGACAAGACGTTATTGGCCAATTTCTAAACAAGATTTTATTTTAGAATTTAGTAAACGACTTAATGAATAAATAATAGAGTTTTAATAATTTCCTCCTCCTAATCTCTTATAAATTTTGAGATTTACTTTAAAGTTAGAAATTAATTAATTAATAAAATTGTAAGTTGTCATTACGTGATCTATAAACGTTCTATTTCAACACTCACTAGACAAAGATTTCCTAAGTTTTATTTTTTATGGTGTAGTCATGGTAATGCATCAACACAAATCGAACCATACTATTAAAACGTGGTATATTGTTTTACACACAAATTACAGAATGAATAATATTATTGTATAATGTTTCTATTTGGGAAATGTGAACCTATATTTATCGCGCCCACTTTTTTCAGCAACATATTCTCAGTATTAATGGAGTGATAGGTGTCAGAAGTATCATAAAGTCTCGAGCCCAATTAAATAAGCCCTTTATAAAAAAATTAACAAAAAAAGCAAATATAACGAGGCTTTTAGATGATAATTTTGTATGTTTTTTTCTAGCTGTCTTTAAAAACATTCCTTGATTTCTGTTATTGTTAATTTTCTTCTTTTTTTTTTAAATTACGACATACGTTCTCGGTAATTAAAATTACTGAATCTACCAATTATCACTTCCTTTTAAATGATTCTACTTTACAAATAAACACATACGTAGGGTTATAAAAGAATTTATTTTTGAATTTAACAGGTAAAGACAATATTTAATGTTACGCAGCACTATAACCTGTAACGACTGTTTTATTCTTCTGTTTAAGGCTATAGTATATTTTACTAGTGGCGATGGCAGTTAAAGGATGTCCTAATGGTGTAATATATAACATTCGATGGACTGAATAAGAAATATGTTTACTATAAAAAATACAACATTGATTTTCTTATTTTCAGTTCTTAAAAACTGACTAAGTAGTAGTTTCTGGGTTATATGAAACACATTTTTTATATCGGCATAAAACCATTTACCGATGCGTTTTATCGGGAAAATTTATCCTTAAAAAGGTTGTAAACAAAGATATTTTAACCCTTCAGCAGAATTATCTAATTTTACTGTACCTTGGGTCAAAGCTTGAACTTCACAATGTATTTTCGAAGACTAGTTCCTTTTTGATTATTTTCTCTTTGTCTACGTTTTCATTAAGGTGGAGTTTATGAAAAGAACGTTGCATTATAAAAATATCCTCTATTTAACGTTTTGGAGGAGATTGGTGAGTTTATTGCGCACTCGTCAACGTCTTTGTCATCAATAAAACTCTTCAGAATTATTTACTTCAATTATGAAAGTGTATGTGTTTAATTATAATTTTTATAATATTTTAAAGTTATTTATGCAGTCAATGTGAAATATAAATAGAGAAATAATGATTTATAAAGAAAATATCATATTAATAAAAATAGGTCTTTTTCTTGACTTACAGTTTCAAAATATTAGATTTTAATGCTGTATTTGTTTAAACATTCATCTTTACCAAAATACTTTTCCTAATACAAATGTCAACGTAGAGATTTCTAAAGGTTATGTGTAACATGATGTTGTTAGAACAATATCTCTATCCTGAATTCTGTAGTTGTAGGTGTTATGATCTTCATTAACAGAAACTGGTAGCCTATTCACCTGGGAAACAGATTTGACAAAAAATTGGATATAGACAGGTTCTTCGTTAATTAATCTCTTAATACTCAAAACTGCAGAATTCAGAGTAAACAATATTGATCTTAAATCAAAATGCGACACAAAATCCTTAGGAATGTCTTTGTTAATAACATACCTTCATAAGGTATCGTCGGAATAGGGTCTATCGCTTAGCATACTATATGAAGATAATTGGACATCCAACATCCTTGAAGAAACCTGGATTTTGGACAAATATCGTCTGGTATTTTCTAAAATTGTCCACAATAATCTCGACTCTACAATATTGGATACTCACCAATGACATGTTCTATAATAAGAAACTTCATCAAGTTTCCTATTACTAATTCATCACATGCAGTTGATATATGTATACAAACCTTCTTGATATCAACCTAAATCGCTTCGTTAATTGTTATAACACAATAGAAAATGATATACAGATTAAGATCACCGATCCCTTTTGCAATGCCCTAATATATATATATATATATATATATATATATATATATATATATATATATATATATATATATATATATATAAGAAAATGTATATTCTAATTATTGGTTAATGGAATGTAGAAAAAAATAAAATATAAAACCCAATAAAAGCCCCAAGTAATAAATGAAATTAAAAACAAAATATAATGAAATGAACTTGAAATATTGAATAAATATGAAAACTATTAATAAAATTAATACACACGTAAAAAAACAAAACAAACGAAAAATATCAGATAAAAACTCAAACAAGTTATTGCAGTAAAAGAAAAAAAGTGAAGTATTAATTAGAAAAATAAATAAATAAATTGGAACTCTGAACATCTTACAGAAAATTAAAACCAACAAAGAAACGCATTTTCGTTAGTTTTTGTTTGTAATGTTTTGTTTTTTCTGTGATTCTAAATTTATAATTTTAATTATAAATGTATTTTTTCTACAGTTCATATTTTCAATATTTGTGTTGATTTAAATTTTTTTTACGTTATATGTAATGGGGGGGGGGGGAAATGTGTGCCAGTTTTTTTTATACGATCTTGTTTTGTTGCTAGCCATTGATTTGAATAGTATTAGGAATATAGGTCTGTTGAATCGAACTCGTGACCATATTGCTTTCATGTAGCTATCCGAGTGAAGCATTGGCTTCGCCTGCTTTGTGCCAAAAAGATGTGTGTTATAACATTTGAACTTTTGTTATATGTTTTTTTTATCTTGCCACACGTTGTGCGACCAAATATAACATTTACGATGTTATTTAATATGTTTTTTTTAAATTTTGATTACACTAAAATTAAGTTATTTTAATTATTTTGAAAACTAGGATGGTTTAGTTAAATTAGTTCCACAAAACAAGTTTTTACCCTTTAACTATCTTCAGGATTTATTATCAAACAATTATTTATAACAAACAAGTATCAATTCAATTAACTATTCATTGAATATCTTAAGACTACTTCATTCTCTCACACTTGCATTCTTTAAAACTAATTTACTCTAATACACAATATTATGGATGACAGATTTAAAATCTAAATTGATTATTCAATTTACATAAAAAAAAAACTCTACAAATGTTTCTACAGATCTTGTCCAAATGTTCTTATTAAATTTATATCAATTTTATAACAAAAAACAAACAATTTTTTTTAATTAACTTATATTTCCAAATTTACTTTATTTTTGCCGGCTAGCTCAATTACTTTACTTTTAATTTAAATTATAAAAAAAACTTGACTCTTATCTCGGGCATGGGAACTTTTATGACTCATCAAAGTGAAATACTAACTCTAATGATTATTAATTATGAAATTTTGTACTTATCAAACAATTCTCCTCGTCCGCTATATTTTGCACTTGTACACAACACAATCACTAACGATGCACTAACACAAGACGTATCCTTATCCTGGGAGGTCGGATGCTGCAATCACTGGTTCATTGACGGATGGTGAATCTCTGGTGATACGTCCGCTAAACTCTGTTTGGTCTCCTTACTCGTTCTCGACTAACTATTGATTTCGACGCGATGATTCTCTCCTCTTCTTTTATAAATTTTATACTCTTTGACTCTATTTTAATTATGATTACTAACAAACTTCAAAAGAACTACTAATTTTGTGGCGACTCTGCCTTTAAATTACTCGACGACTTTGAAATTAACCCTCAGGTTAATTCTTAACACCTCCTACTCTGATTCCTAGCTGTAAGCCAAGCCTACACGCTCTCAACCCCAGTTCTAGACTGACTCTCCTTCTCGTTGGATTTAACCTCTCTCGAATTTCAAGTGTAGCGTCCTCTTCGCTTATTGGTCAAAATCTCATTTTTTAAAAACTCAGGCCTCTTCTGATTGGACCTCTAACTTTCTAAAATCGTTAATTTTTTCTTACGCGCGCTGACTTCGCCCTCGGAGATACCGTTAGGTATTCGCTTTCTCATTTTTTCTTGGTTCCCAGTTTTATGACACGCAGCTGCGTTGAATAGCAAAACTCCGTTATGTTTTCTACTTATTTTTTTTTATTTGTGTCGGCGAACTTTCTTCTCTTAAGTAAAACAGAATGTCTTCTTTCCCTTGTTCTTGTCACGTTTGTCAATTTGTACAGTTATCTTCCAAACTTAACCTTGCAGCTGCTCTTTCGGTAAGGTTGCTTGTTCACATGTGTTTTTGTCTCATTTTACACATTCATACAATTATTTATTAATGTTAACTTTTTGATTGATTATTATTATTATTTTAATATTTGATACTAGGCCTAATTAATTATTTATCCATTGTGATCGTTTGAGATCGTTATAGTGTGCATGTAACAACTGAGAATGGTGACTTAGTTATAGAAAATTAATTTTAACCAAATTAATTGTAATTTATAAAATATTCAAGGATTTTCTAAAATATTGTTTTTTCAATTATTTTTGTAGTTAAAGTAATTCACATTAAAAAAGTTGTTAATCGATAATAGTCATTAACTAATTAATTTCACCAAGAAGTTAATGGATCCTTTTATTTATTTTAACCTGTACTTTACAATATTCGGACATCTGAGCTTCTGAAAAACCTTATTGTTTACTAATATTTGGTCTGGAATTTTGGTTGCTGACTTCAAACTTAGAAAAGAGCGATAACAACATGGAGAAGCTGCAACAGTAATTATAAATTTTACTCATTATTTTAACATCTATTTTGCTTGAAAGTGGGTGTATACAGTCACAAACATATTAACTCTTCATGGATTTTATTAAAGTAATAAAATATAGATACATTGTTTATAAAGCATTAGCGAATAGAATGAAAGAAGTGTTTTTCTATCTCGAGTAGTTATAAAGCGATGATTTTATAAAGTCAAACTCTGTTTTATTGCAGAAGGTATTAAATATTTATTGTAAAAATTTACGACTTCATTCTTTGTTCTATTATACATTATTTCTTTAAGCTAATATTTGCTCCACAAAGTAGAATCTAGAGTTTTTAGTATGACCCACTTTATTTCCTCTAGGATTTAAGTCATTACATTGAGTTTAATTAGTTTTCATTTTTAACCGCATCCTCTAAATATTATTTTTTAGTACGCACTCGACCATTAGGATAGTATATCCAAGTGATGACTTTTTATGTTACAGTGCCTTGAAAATAGCTACAAATGATAAGATATTACTTTTAGCAATTTCATTTTAGACACATCGATGTAACGTTAAATTAAAAACCTTCCATTTACAATTCGTAAAGAAATAATTTATTACTTTTGGTCTATTTTGAAATATTTAAGCTTATAATGGTCTTTAAATTCATATTTAATAAGTCATGTTAAGAAAATATTGTGTAGCACACCAAAATTAATGAAGTGTTCATGGTTAGTAGAATTATCAGCTTATCTGTTGTGTTATTAAATAAGCTTCGTTTCTTCTGAGTTAGACAAGGGTTTTCTCCGTTATATCATTGTATATAAGTGTTGCATGAAAATCCAGTTGTTAGGATAGTTTAAAGTAAGTAAATAGAGTTGAAACAAATCCAATATATATTTTTTAAACAATTCAGTCGAACTAAAAACATAATTATATTCTTATAAAACCAAATTGATTTTATATTTTTCGCTTTTGAATTGCTGAATGTATATATCTAGATAAATACCTTATATTAGTAGTCAGAGCAATTCTTGTTATTGTATATCACTACAGCTGTTTCGCCGATCACAGTCGGCTTCGTCAGGTGCAGGACACTTAAATAAAACACATAAACACGACACTGAACATATACGACACTAAAAACATTGTTTTAAAATATTCGGAGGCTAGCTCTTCGTTAAATTTTACACTAAAAATGTCCGTGTGTGGCCACATCATTGTTCGTTCGTTTCCGGACGGATACTGAAAATAAGACTGATGATAGTTAACTGCCGTGGAAGTCCATTTGTTTATTCAGAGATAAGATTATATCGTAGATCGGGTTGGCTGCGAAGTTCAATTTCTCATTGAGAAGTATGTTGGGATGTTTCTTTTGGGTGATGTATATATTATATTCTTCCAATACGTCGAGACGGTGTCCCTTCCTCTCATTATGAATGATGTCAAGATTGGTATTGATATTAGTGTAATTATGATTGGTGTTTATCAAATGTTCGGCAAAATTGGAAGTATGTTTGGAGAGATGATTTTTATGTGACGGTAAATGTTCTTTAAACCTTTGTGTAAAGGATCTGCCAGTTTGACCTATATAAATTTTTTCGCTGTCGTCACACTTGAGTTTGTATACTCCACTATTGTCAAATTTATTGATAATATTTGGCTTTATCTTGGTTTTAAGGATGTTATTCAAGCTATTGGAGGTTCGGTATGCCAAGTTGAAACCATGTTTACGGAATATGTTGTTTGTCGGATGGTCCAGAATGTGGTTATATTTAATTGGTACGAATTTTCTGTTTTCTTTTTTTGCTGTAGGTTGGAATATATTATTGCGATCGCTAATTTTCTTTTTATGTTTATATATTAGTTTGTCTATTATCTCTGTTTTGAAACCATTTGCGTTTGCTATTTGCTTTATTATCGCTATTTCATTTTTTAGGTCATTTTGGCTCATAGGTGTGCTAAGTGCCCTGTATACGAAACTGTTGTACGCGGCCAGCTTGTGTGATTGTGGGTGATAAGAACTATTGTGAATGGTATGATCAGTTTGGGTTGGTTTTCTATAGATTTTAAATATGTGTTTATTATTATGCTTAGATATTGTTAAATCAAGGTAGTTTAGGCTATTGTTGGTTTCCACTTCAGAGGTGAAGCTTAATAATGGGTGTATGTTGTTCAAATAATTGGTAAACAAATCTATCTGTCTTCTTGTGCCATCGAATAGACAAATTATATCGTCCACGTAGCGGTGGTAATATATGATGTTTTTTGAGAATTTGTTTGTTAGGTTCATTATGTGATTATTTTCTATTTCATTAAGAAAGATTTCCGCCATTATACCTGAAAGAGGTGATCCCATCGCTAAGCCTTTATTCTGTAAGAAAGTTTCATTATTGAAGCTGAAGTAGTTCTGAGAGAGACATATTGAGAGCAGGTCAACCAATTCTTTTGCCGCTTTTTCGGGAAGTGTGTTATGTTTTAGTTTTTCTTTTAGGATATCTATTGTTTCTTCTATGGGTATATTAGTGTATAGGTTTGATATGTCATAGGAGATCAATGTGTATCGAGGTAGTACATTTACATTACTAATTTTATTTATCAGATCTAAGCTGTTTTTTAAACTGTGGCTCTGTTCAAATTTTACTGTCTTTTTGATAGTACTCTCAAGAAATTTTGATAGTTTGTAAGATGGTGCGTTGGTGAAATTCACTATGGGTCGAATAGGTATATCCTTTTTGTGCATTTTCGGTAGGGCTCTTAGAATTGGTGCGGATGGTTTGATCATTTTCAAATGTCTTTTCGTTTTGTCATCAATGATATGACTGCATTTGTTTATATGTTGTTTGATGATCGTGTTAAACTTGTTAGTCGGGTCTTTCTCAATTTTAACTATATCATTAGACTTGAAAAATTCTTGTGTTTTATTAATATAAACATCCTTGTTTATTATTATTACAGAGTTCCCTTTATCGGCCTTTGTTACTATTGCATTGTTTAAATTTAATTTATGTTTAATGTTTTGAGCAATCTTGTGATCATTAAAAGGTGTAAAGTTATTGGAGTTTGATTGGGATTTACTTGCGTGCACAATGCTCTTGTCAGCTATGACGTATCTGATAAGGTCTTGTTTATTTGCGGGGAGACATTGGATGCCTTCCTCGATGTTTACAAGTGCAGATCGAAGGTTATCTTGTTTTCCTCGTACATTATATTTTAAACCTTTACTTAAAAGTAGAGATTCGGGTTCGGTAAATATTATTTCTGTTAAATTGTTTAATCTGGGATAGAATTCGTGAGTCTTGATGAAGTTTGTACTTTGGCCTTTGTTATTGATAAGGTTGGACAGTTTATTATTTAAGTTTGGTTTCCTGATTGATAGTTTAGGTTTTATTTGTCTTTCTATTTCTTGAAGTAATTGGTTGAGTTCAATGAAATGTAAAGAACTACTGAGTTCCAAATATATACCGAGTAATTTGGAACTGATAATATCTTTCTTTCTGTATAAATATTTAATGTCTTCTTTTATCCATATTCTTTCCGCTTTACTTTTGGTTTTCTGTGCCGCTAGAGATTTGTTTTTTATTCCTACGCAAACGTGTTTGGGAATAACGTTGTTAAGTAGACATGCTTTGTTGAATTTTATGTTCAATGATGTGATATGAAATTTCAATTTTAAGTTCAAGTACTTGTAAGCGAGTTGAGCGTGACTAGCTGAATTCATATTATATTCTTATAAAACCAAATTGATTTTATATTTTTCGCTTTTGAATTGCTGAATGTATATATCTAGATAAATACCTTATATTAGTAGTCAGAGCAATTCTTGTTATTGTACAAGAATTGCTCTGACTACTAATATAAGGTATTTATCTAGATATAAAAACATAACTAACGCAGTCGGTAGGAAAAGCTAAAGGAAGTTAAGGAATATAATATCTGTAGTTTTTAACTTTAACTGTTAATTGAGGAACCAAATCAGTTCCAGAGTGATTATCTATAACCGACAATCTGAATGAGAAGGAAAAGAAAAACGTTTGGTCTTTTGTGTTTTGTGCAGTGTGAAATACGTGTAATGTTACACCATATGAAATGAGAAAGGATTTTTGGGCGTAATACTTACAATAAAATAATAATCTGATGATTAATACCCAAATTAAGCATATGATTAGAACCACTGGCGAAATCCCTGTCTACTCAAAAACTGTAGATACCCAGACATTTATCTCGAGGAAGTAGATAAGCAAATTCAGGAAATTAAAAATCCATTCAACCTTCACATTCCTCTTGGAATTCCCGTTTGTTCAACGAAAATGTTTGTTTTTGAAATACCTTTTCAATGACGTGCTTCACGACTAACGTTAATCTTTGGAGTTTTTTAGTTTAAATCTGTTTTTCCAAAATTGTACGTATTTTTTCAAATTAATTTTTTTTAAATTAAGGGCAACTTAAACACATATTTGGAAAGGTTATCTTCTCATGAATCTAGGATAAAAATTTGGTTCATGTAGGCTATGTTACGCAGTAACAATAAATCTAACTGTAAAACACTACTTTTTGACGTTGTGGAACACCCTGTACATATGCAGTAAGCTAAGTTATAACTTTTTTCTAAAATGATCAGTAAACAGAGATCACCTATAAAATATGATATCACTCGACCTACTTTTACATTTGAAAATGTTTCACAAACGACACCTAAACCAAAAAAGCACTTTTGGAGAATGTTTGAGATATTAAAACATTTTAAATGAATTCACTAGGGTCGAAATAGGGGGGGGGTTAAGTTAAAACGAACGCTGTAGCTCATTTGGTTCAGTCGCTATACATTGCGCACGGGTGGTCTGATTCACTCTGTATAAACCCTTTAAATTCCAAATCAAACTATCAGTTTGATCTGAAAATTCATACGTTTGTGTTACGGTGGGTGATATTAAAAGTGTAAAGTTATTTGATATTTGGAGGTATTTCAGTGATTTAAGTTTGTAATAATTTTAAAAGTATTTTTGAAAAATCTTTCCAAGTTAAGTGTATTTAATATAAGTGTGTTTGAAAAACAATACAATAATAACGTTATAGCTTTCCCTTAAATTATAGTTATTTTAACATTGTGTAATTTTTAATTTGTTTTGGATTTTGTAAAATGACATTTTTACTAACAAGTTCTCGTTATCCGATTTTATTGAAGTGTACATGGTAGATCCTGTTGAAGGGGGTGAGTTTGGCAAAATAGCTGAAATTTATGATCTACAATCCACCTCAAAACACCTGAAGTTATAAATACTCCACATCTATTAACCACCTCCCCTTAAAACACCTGTGGTTTTTGACGTCTCTCATATTATTTTATCATTTCTACCACTTTATTCAAAGATACCACGAAACGCGCAACCACCTTGTAGCCATGACCAATATAGGTCAAGGTTGTGATCCATTTGAAATAGTGACATGTCTAAAAATATTAAAAATTTGAAACCGATGCAAGAGAAATAATTTTAAAATTTAGACATCTTACCACAGATGAAAACTTGAGCCAATGGCTAAACGAAATGTTCAAATCCCTAGTAAATTTTGTAATGATGATAAAATAGGTCTTACAATTCGTAATGTAGAAAAACCTGAACAAAAACCTATAGGGATAAGCTTAATGATACAGAACATCTTGACTTGCTCGAAATTCACGTTTTGTTTCACAAGTTAGAACAACTTCAAGGTAGAGACAATTTCTCACTCTGGTAATATATATATAAATATATATATATATATATTTATTATTATTTTTTTTTTCATATTTTGAAATCAAGTAGCGGTTTGAAATAAGTATTCCTTAATTCAAAAAAAAGTTTAGTATAATTTTCAAACTATAAATCATTGTATTTAACTTAAAACTTCCTTTCTTCTTCCTTCGTAGCCGATGGCCCGATGTCCAATGTACGCAGCACAAACAAGCTGCCAATGTTTTTTGTTTTTAAGGATGTCGTGAAAACCGTTGACTTCTGCTCTTAGTAGATCACGTGAAAGAATTGGATAGCTGCAACGCAGAAGAATGTGCTCCAGATCCTCTTCATCGTCTTCGCATAATGCACAGTGCGACGAATCGGTAAGGTTGAAGCGGAATAGGTATTTCTGCGTCACTATGTGGGGGTGAGCTGGTTGGTCCTCGTCCTGCCCCTGGATAGCTGTAATTACAGTGAACTGAACACCAGCATTAGCTTTCCAAGTGAAAGTCCCATGTACAAGCGAAATCAAACTTAAAACTTCAATTACAAAAGATGCCTTGTGTTAAAGCATGTAGCCTATAGAACTGCGTCTTGTAAAAACAATAAAAAAAAAAACATTAACTACATTGTAACCTGTTATTATACTTTAACACATTTAATAATTTTACAGTACTTTTTGAATGTTTATTATCTTTGAACAAATAAATATAAAATTTGGCAGAATACTTTATGTTTTGTGTGTGCTATCCTCCACAGTAAAATCGTCTTTATCATTCTTCATGAAATATAAAAAATCCTGTAAACACAGTCAGCTTACGATTGAACAGTTATCTCTCTTTTAAACGAATTTGAAATTTGGCAACTACGGAAGTCGATTTTAAAACTTTACACTTAATTATCTTCTATGGTCAGCTGAGTCTAAACATTATTATGGATAATGTGAGATATAATTTTTATAAATTTGGATCATGTATTTCACCGTGTTGTGAAAGACAAAAAAGAACACATTCTATATAGCATAGTTTCAACGTTTCTACTGCATTGCAGTTCATAAATAAAAAAAAAAAATAAAGTACATAAGCTACTGTTGCAGTTACATACAATACAAATATTTACAAGATTCTACTGTGCACTAGGCTTAGTGTAATTCCCTATCTACTTCTAACTGATGTGTCTGCAATGCCTTTCGTTTTTTAAATTATACTAAGTTATGTTCAATGTGAGTAACTTCCATTAGTTATTTCGCAGATATCTCATCTGAAGTCGATTTCCTGCCAATTCCATATACCATGTCACACGTAACGTTTTCATCGGGAGCGGATTCAACTACTGTATGAGCTTAGAGTGAAAAGCCGGTAAGGGTGCTTTGTAAACTTTATCCCCAGAATTAAAATTGAGGTGTCAGATCCTGTGAAGGAGATGGTCATGCAATAAGTGCATTTCAACCCGTTTCTTTAAAGCAAAATATAGACTTTACATTACAGTTGACATTGTTCCAGTAATTACTTTTTTTATACAGCCTGAGTTATTTAGACAAGTACTTAAAATAATTGAGTTTACTAGCTTTACTGTATCTAGTTAGTATAGTAAAGAATGGTTGCTGGATGACGAACCATTAACGTAATATATAACAAGAATAAAAGTATTATATTTGTTTCCAAAATATTATTAAAAATATTATGTCTAGTAAAGATTTATTGACTGTTTAGATCATTACAAAATAATTAATATTTATTGCTCTATGTGTTCTAAGATATCCAGATTTGCTTCATGTGGGCACACATATAATCAATTACCACAACTTTCATTATCTTTGTTCAACCTACAAATGAAGTTCATACATTTTAAGCTAAACCATGTACTCGTACACGATTATGGTATTTCTTACTCCTTAAAACGAAACCTGAGATTAAATTTAAGTAAATTTTCATTAATAGGAGATCTAAATAAATATGTTTAGATTAAGAACTAAAACACACACACGCGGTTTTTTAGTCTCAATAAAGATATTTTGAAATGTTTATTACTTTTACAGAATAAACGAAATGTAGGTAATGTACTTATATATGTACTAGTATATGTACTAATTACATAAATCAAATCATATTAATATTAATAATTTGTCAAGTAATTAAAAAGCTAATGTCGGCTCATATTTCAGTATTTTTCCTAAATTTTAAACAAAATAGAATTATGTAATCTTCAAAAGTCGGTTTCAAAACTACAAAATTAAATATTTTAATACAATTAATACCTTGAAGTTTCCACCTCACGTTTCTATTACATTGCCAGTAATGTGTTGCAATATATAAATTAGCAAATCCAAGTTTATAAGCTGATGTTGCAATACACACACTGCAATTATTAAAGATATACAAGATAAGATTATACTCTCCACTAAATCTTGAATAAATAACACGTCATTCCTTAATTAGCACGTGTTGTGATTATATTTCCTCCTTCTATTTACACATACTTGAGGATTTACTGTCTAAAACTATTTTATAAAAAGTTGTTTTTTTCATATACAGCCTGCGCTTTTAAATAAACACATTTTAATAAACACGGTTGTTTTTTATGTCAATAAAAAGTTTCTTGTCACACGACTTTTTAATGGAGAGACCGAAAGTGGAAGGTATATACAAATTTAAGTTACTATATCTTTTGTAGTATTTAACAGAAAGCATTGGTAGTTAACGCCATTATAAAATACATCTATGAACGTTTTTGTCTAGCTTCAATATATTTAATAAAATATCTATGTAGGCACTTCTTATGGTATGGCAATAATGTAGACCTGGAGTCTCCAAACTACGGCCCGCGACAGCTAATGGCTAATTGTTTTATTAGAAAATAAAAAAACAGAATGATAATAACTCGGTGTTATTTACTTGCTAGGTAAAGCTTAATGACAAGTATAATACGCATAATAACTAACAAATAATTGAAATGAATCCCACTAACATTACACACATTATAACATATAAACACATAAACATATATAATAAAACATTATAACATATAAAATACTAATGACATTTATGTAATTGTGATGTTCCACTGACAATAGTTTGTAGTTGTGGACCAATTTCACTTGTACCAATTATTAAAAACGATTTAAGATAGTCATCGGTTAACTTAGATCTGTAAACATTCTTTGTGTATTACTTTATTTCACAACAGACAATTTCGCCTTGTTCCCATTCTTTAGGCGGACTGACTTGCAAAAGAGAGAGATACTGTGGGACTCACCCCGAAAGGCATACCCACTAAAAATACCCCCCTCCCACACGGACATGCACTGGGGAGAGCGAATAGCACCATATAGGGAACTCCCTAATGGCTGCAAGCTGCAAACAGGTACTTCACTAGAACAGAACAATTAAGAGGAATGTATGTTGAAGTCACAAACTGACTTTAGAAGCGCAGCAGGTAACTCCCTACGGCGACTGACTCGCAATCGCGCCGCTAGTATTTTTATACTGAAATTACTGTCATCTAGAAGTTAATGATATACACCAGAACTTTCTAGAAACAACAAGATTATTCGCGAATGATTAATTGTTACTGCGCTTTCGAAAGTACTACTAGCCCTTACCGCTAGTGATAATGGATACTATCACTTCTTATTTCCGCTTGTGACCAACAGACGTCGTCAAGTGTCGGGGTCGTAACAATAAAGTACAGTTAGTACACAATAGTAATTGAACTAGCGAATTTAGCAAGCGTATGCTCGCTCAGTGCGGGTACTCGGCGACTTGTCTAGAAATTATAGACTATGTAAAGCAAAATAAAACAGTTTGGACCCTTGGAACTTACTGGAATAATCAGTATGGCCCTAAGGCTGGAAAGTTTGGGGACCTCTGATCTAGACCAAAGTTATTGTTACACCGTAGCTGCAGTGTTCCTTTTATTAAAACTTTCATCTTGAGTGATGTTTTAATTTGACTTCAAAGGTTAATTGTTTTTTTAGTTACGTCTGATGACTCAGGAAGCCAAAGAATTTTCTCTCCTCTGACGTTCCATCCTTCAAGGATATTGTCGTCCAGTGGTCTGTAAAGATTACACTTATAACTGCAGCATACACAGATTCTAAATAGTGTTCAATGTAAAACCACAATGAAAACCTCAAAGAAAACAAATAATTTGAATTTGTTCCTGTCTACTGCAATTTTGAAATGTTAATTTTATTTACACCAAGTCCTATACTATTGCCATATTCATTTTTGACGTGAATTCATCAGAGAAAGAATTTGATGAAGAAAAAAAGCGAAAATTTCATTCCATTCCAATAAATCGCGTACAACGTAGTAATTCAGTTTTATTATTTTGAACATTAAATTTTATTTCATATTAGTGGAAGAATATTATCTACCACAAAATTAGGTGAATGCTGTAGTTGCTGTTATTGTGTGTTCGAATTACTTGAATACTCGTCTAATGAGTTCAATATTTTTTTAGAGTATTTGGGTTTCCCTGAGATTTCACAGACAACATATTCCTGTAATATACATTATATTGTTTAAAATTCGAATGCTTTCCCATGTTGTAGGTAAACGTTAAAATGAAAAATAAAAATTTGAAATATGTCTTCGTTATACAAATTTTGCTTCCTGCGAGCACCCGAAGAGTATATTTATATATTTGAATGGTACTTCTCGTAACCATTCTTTATTCCAATAACTTGTATATGAGATTGTTTTGAGTTTTTTTTACACATCTTATGAATTGCAATTAAAATTATATATATATATATATATATATATATATATTATTGTTGTGCATGAATTATATGTTGAAATGTAATAATAATAATAACAATAATAATATTATTAATAATATATATATATATATATATATATATATATATATATATATATATATATATATATTTCTGAAATTGCTCTAGAATTACCAAAAAAGTGTTTGTATTTGTTTTACGCTTTTAAACCAAATTGCAATCATGTTATAAATATTTATTTTGTTTTTCTAAAACGAACAAAACTCTTTAATCCCTTAAATAATTCAATTTGCTATTTCATTACTATCAATGTAATTTTTTTGAAATTGGTACGGTGATAATATTTGGTTCTAAATAAATTTTATTAATCATAACGAACCTGAATCATTTGTGTTAATTTATATCATATTCTCAAAGTACTACTGATATATATATATATATATATATATATATATATATACATACCGTGTGGTAGAAAAGTATGGGAACAGCTTCATATTTCTGGTTCTACTAAAGTTAGAAAAACGTGAAATCTGTCATTGAAAACATCCTGACTTCAGCATCTACAGCACGGTATGAAAATGTTCCAAAATTTATAAAACGTGTATGCTTTTTAAATATTTTATATTTGTGACTTTCTGTATTAAAATTTTACTATCCAGAAAGTTACAAGACTAAATATTGTTTGTTTTCACGCTTATCTTTAAAAAATAACAAAGTTATGCACATCGACATATCTTTTTTTTTTATTAAAGAAAATAAAGTTCTACAAATTTCAGTGTTGAATGACGTACATCCTTGCAAAAATAACGTTCCATGAACAGGTTGATCACCAAAGTTTTTATTAAAGATCCCTTCCATTAAAGTTTCATAATAAATGTTTGAAATAGCTTCCTTTAGCAGTGAAAATGTAGGAAGTTGAATTTCATCACAATCTCTGTTATTTCAGGAGTAACGATTGACGCTTCTCTAAATAAATAATACTGAAATAGTGTTTTATAACCAAGTTTAGTCTGATAAACCTGTTGTTTTAAAAAAATACAAAATTAAATAATCAAGGTGTTATAGATTTGGTGACCATCTTCCTTCAACCCACCCGTCTTTGTGGGTATGTGTTTCTGAATGTTTAATGCGTAGTGAAGTGTCCATCAAGTGTTAAAATATTTGGAATTTTTGCTATTATCGTTTTAACTAAGTTATAATAGATATTTTCCGTTGATATCATCTACTCCGCTATTAATACCAACAGTCATTACCATTGTCCCTCTCATGACATTAACTTTTATGTGATGCTGGGGCGAACCTTTATTATCTATTATGGATTCTCATCAGAACAATATCTACATTACGCCTATATATATGACAATTTAGCAAGCACATTGCCTTATCTGTAAACGTAACAAAGTTTGGATATCCAATTAATTTCTTCATCATGATGTTACAGTGATCTATACGGCTTAGATCACTGTAAGATCTATACAGTAAATGAGAAGGATTTTAAAATGAGAAAATTTATTTTCATTCAGAATTTTTATAGCAGAGAAACAACTGACATAATGTTCAATTTCAGCTTTTTTCAGTGTTGTGGGGATTCTTATCATATGATTTTAGTACCTTTACAGATATGAATTATTTGGTAGTTGATTTTCGCAAGCCGGAGAGAGCTTAATCATTCATACTTGCAGTTTTCGAAAAAGGCGCATTATCCTTACAAGAGTATATTTCACTCTCGTAGTCGGTCAGAAAAATAATTAATAACCAAATCACAGATTTCTCAATACGACTGTTTCCGATCATTAAGTAACGTAATCCTCTCGGCTTCGTTCAACTTGTCGCTAAAAACTAACTCTAATTAATTCTACTTAAGCTTCTCGGTAGCCTACAATATACACTTATTCTATTTATAAGTGCATAAAGAGTAAATTATTTGAAGAAACTTTGTAGGCCTATATGTTTCAAACGAAAACCCACAAGGTTCATCCATTAAGTCAAAATCATAACCAAGAGTATGAATTTGGAAATTTAATTGTACCACATTCTGGAGTTTTTCATCTTTAGTACTGAAATGAACAATGGCTATCTCATTTAAATAAATATCATATTTACAAGAACGAGCACATTAAGTGATTACTTAGTAAGGTGTTTATAGATTGTCTATTAAAGAAAAGTTAGTTTATTATAAAAAAAAGCAAATAAAATGTTTGTACCATTTTAGGTAAGAGATTTTTAACATAAAATATTTGATCATTCTGTACTTGGAAAGTGATTTTTGTACCTTGTACTATTAATACAAGCTATATATAACCTTTGAAATTGATGTGTCATTGAAATTCGTTAAAATAAATATTATTTCAATTACGTATAACCTTGTTTTATTTTTAAAATAGGTTCAAAAACAAACAACGTTTATTTTTGTAACGTTTTGTGATATAATAAGTTTCATAATAGATTATTATATTATTTAAAAAATATCAAATGAAAAATACAGTATTTATACATTTTTGGAATATTCCCTAATTAGCAAAGAAATTTTTAACCTCTCTAAAGCTGTTTCGGTACTTTTATCTTATTCTGTATATACCATAGTTTTGAGTTTAGACTTTCCTGAAGTAGTATGGTATGAATTTATATAAACATATAATTTTAACGAATTTTCATTGTTTGTGCTATAATTATTAATTTACTTTCTTGAAGTTTTCTTCATGATTTCAATTTGTATATAAATATTTCTCACTTTTTCGGTCAACCTTAAAATATGTAAAAAAAAAACAACTTAATTTTGGTCCTGAAACTAATTTAAATATGCGATTGAAAAGTGGTGATCTTGGCAATGATAAATTAAACGCTGCCTTAAAAACCCACGATATTGGCTACAACATATTTAGCGATACTGAAAGACAGAATATAACTGACAAGGATTAATTGAAAGAGGATTGAAAAAATTGAAAAAGCGGTCGTTCAGACGGTGACTAATATAATGAAGGCTAAACGAAAATTTGGAAGAGTAGTTAAAGAAGAATAACCCTAATACTGCGAAAATTTATAATTTGTTAAAAACAATCAGACATAAAATAAACGGCGGAAGTTTATGTATATGCATCTGTATAAAAGAGTGATGGAATTAAACTAAAAATGAATTTAGAAAAATGTCCGTTACTCGAAGAAAATAATTGATTCAATTCCGAAGAGACCTCTATCAAATATAGATATAATGTTTTACGCTGTGAAATTTAAAAAATCCCAATCAGAGGAGTTTTTATGAGAGAAGCGTTGCTTGAAAAATGTGTTTACAAATTAATGAGGAGTGGTCAATTTAGATACTTCGATTGGGAGAATTATTCATTGGGCGTCCTTTATAAAAAAAAGGCACGAATGTGAATATTTTGACATTTTTGGAAATCTCCGACCAACAATTGAATTGGTTGAAATATTTAAATTCCTTTTCTTCATAAAATCAATACGCAAATATAATTTTTATAATGAAAATAGAGAAAAGTGAATACGCTACGTAATTATAATTTTATATTATACAGAAGGGGATTTTTTAATTGCTTGCAATCTGTGATTTCATTTTTAATTAAGCGGGTCCCATTCTCTCCCGGAGATGTTAATTAGTTTAATAATTTCATTATTCTAAACGAAAAAACTTGACTGATGACATTTTTAAAATTTTTTAAAAATATTATAAAATCAGAATCTAAATTTTTGTCATCATTATGAGTATTTTTGATTCCAATTCTACGGTGTGACTAATAACTTCAACAATCAGAGGAGAGAATGAAACAAATTAGTTAGACAAATTAATATTTCTAATGTTAAGCTTTCTCTTGTCAAAAGTGTATTTGATTAAATTTTTAAAATTATCAATAATGATATGTGATTTATTTATAATTCAGCTAATAATATATTTGGTTTTGAAATCTCACAAAATTCATCAAATTGCAATTCTTTTATCCATAAACATTTTGTAATGCTTTTGACTGTTATTATATAACACTGACGTTTTATCAAAAATTTCTAAATTTTTTTACAATTTTCAAAATAAACTGATGAAATGAATTTTCGATTTGTCTCTTTTTTTTTTACAATTTAATTTCGTTTCGCTAAATAAATATATTATCTTCAGAGTTTCAACTGTAAATTAATTCCTAAATGGCTGATTTTTGAAAAATAAATAATTTTTTGGATGCTAAAATATAAATACGATAAGAAAAAGTTCTCCAAGTAGGTTTAGGCAGTATAGGCAGTAAAAAAAAAAAAAAAAAAAAAAAAAAAAAAAAAAAAAAAAAGAAAAATATATATATATATATATATATATATATATATATATATATATGCGTTTGAATTAAAAAATCCATTGTTAGTTATATTTCCTAAATTATGAAGAAACCGTAAAATAAACTCCTATACAAAAGGATAGTTTGATTGTTTTTATAAAAAAGAGGTTCTTACTCTTTTTTGTGTGAAATATAGTATTTTTGAAATAATATAGGTATTAAATAAGCTTAATCATGGTGCACGGGAATGAGCCTGGGAGCATCAGAATTGAATTTCTGGGCGCAGACAGAATTTTAGAATTGTCCTACTTTCAATACATTTGTCGCACTCGGAAAAAAAAGAATCTTAAAGATAAGAAGCTGAACTCTCTTCTTGTAATCAGAAAAGATATTTTATTTTCTGATCAATATTAGCCTCGAAGGCAATATAAAAAAATAATTTTTTCTTGTGAGGTGCTTACATATTAATGTTAATTAAACTCGTTAAGAAGTACGCAAACGTTACTAATCTTTGGGTATAAAGTAACTCAATACATGTTATAAGAATGTTTTGGAAAAAATTGCCATGACAAACTTGGTTTTTGAATGCAGAGATTTGCGTTTTGCAGACATTTTTCCTATTTTATTTTTTTATTTTGAATACTTCATGGCAATTCAGTGCTGGTAATACAATTGTGCACATGTTAAAAAAAAAAAACTTCATTGCAGAAATGTTTTTTTAAATAATTGTTGAACCTTACAATTACAGTTGAACCTTACGTATTCTAGTCTTTTAATTTAAGTTATTGTCAAAAACTGGGGGGAATGATGTTTACGGATATTTTCAGTAAAACATGTCGTGTTCAACATATGGAGATACATAAGAGGTCTACTCGGGTAGAATTTGAAGGCAAGTGTTCATCTTTCGATTGAGGGCATTGGAGTCTTTCTTGGACCTCTGTACATTGAGATGCCCAAGCTGACAATCTCTGGAATTAAAAGGGGCCTAGCTGTACATTTCCTTAACACGTTCCATGCACGCGTAACACGTTTCTGTGCGGACGACATTTATGAACCGTTGAACGTGGGAGTTCTTGTTTACCGTGTTTTCGACGAGATTATATAATTATGCGTTTGTGAGAAAAATTTAGTTTGTATTAAATATTTTGCATAAGTGCATTAGACACTCAAAAGAGGATTATTCTCATTACATAATTGAGTAAAGAGATCACGGCAATGATGTCTATAGACATATACAATAGTGTTCATTGATTGTGTGTGAATGATTGCAGAGGAGAATATTTTGGGCGTTATTTTTTATTTTTAGATGAAAATGAGTTTCTAGTGCCTAAATTTTGTTCCCCTGTAAAAGGAAAATAGTCCCCCAACCAATTTTTTAATAAATAGGTCAACTTAAATTGTAGTTTGGGATAACCCGTTGAATAATTTTTCTACAACATTGTATTACATGATTTTTCCTTTTTTTCTTACTAAATCAGTTGAATATACAATATTAAAATATGTGAATGTACCCTGCAGTCTCCTGACCACTTTTCAAGGAATGGCTCAACTGAAATTGTAGTTTGGGATAACCCTTTGAAAATTTTTCTACAACATTGTATTACATGATTTTTCCAGTTTTTTTTTTTCTTAAAAAATATAGTGTGAATATATAGTGTGAAAATATAGAATATGTGAATGTACTCTTTAGTATACAAATTGTCTTCCGGCCACTTTTTGAGGAATGGCTCAACTTAAATAATTGTAGTTTGAGAAAAACCATTGATTAATTTTTCGAAAACTCTGTATTTGAATATTTCAATAGGTTTTTTCTTATAAAATTAGTTGCAAATAGTATGTTAGCATAAGTGAAGAAGAAGATTGTTGATTAAGAAAACATTTAAAAAATACAAATTTAGAATAATTAATGTATATTTTTAAAATTTTCAATAAATTTTTACTTCTTTGACGTACAAGCATCTTGCCAAACATTGATGACAACTATGTCTTCATGTTCAGTGACCCTTAAAACATAATAAATAATACATTAAAGAGAAAATACATAGCCTATTCCCCATAAAACCAGTCTCTTAATTTCTCCACCACCACTCCTTTCAATCATCGTTTCAAATGGCATTATGAAAAAAAAATACAATACAGGTTTTTAATCCAAAGTTTAAATATCATTCCTTTTGCTCTCTTACAATTTTTTCGAATTCCTCATATTTTCGACAATAAATAAAAAAATCTAGAAAAAAGCACATTTATCAATATTAGTTCAAATTAGTTTCTTTTTGACCAACCCAATTTACAGAACATTTCTTGTAACGTATTCTGCAAACCAAAACTCTACTTTTGCTGAAAAAATTAGTCATTTTTTTTGTCTCTGATTACAGTACTATCCATGTATTTAAATAATAAATTCAATTCATGGTTTTAAAATTATCAAATAATTACCATGAAGAAAAGTTTGTTTAATTTCGCGTGTTTCATTCATTGGTGATAGCGGTCTCAGAAACTTGGCAGTAACTGGTAGATGGTTCATAGTAGTCCATTTCGTCATCTCCCTCCTCTTCTGGGTCAAACAAATTGTATTTTAGATTGCAAGTGAATAATATCACAATTTTCATTATGTTAGCTCTCAGATTGGAATATAATTACAAATGTTAAGTTAGGTAAAAAACTTTTACTAGTTGTCAATGTCAGTCCAATCCTTGTTTTTTGTAGTTGTGACGACCGTGGTTTCTGGTTAACCCTTCTTCCGGTTACGTGAATTTCATATTCAAATGGCTTTATTTATTTATTTTAATATGAAATTCATGTGACCGGATGATGGGTAACCCAAAACTACGGTCGTCACAATCACAAAAAAATAAGGATTGGACAGACAGTGACAACTGGTAAAAAGTTATCACCTAACTCAATTTTTTTTTTTTTAAATATCATATATAAATTAAATTATGATTTGAAAACAGCCAAATAAAATTAATAATGAATTAAAATTAATCCATGTTAAAACAAGAAGTATAGAAAATATTAACTCACCTAGCAAATATTGAACGATGCTGTCGAATATAAGAAAGTACAATCTAGTGTAATCTATTAATAGTGATGGGTATATGATTAATTGTCAAGGCTGAATTGAAGCCAATATGAACTGCAATTGATTATTTACTGGGCCTTTTCTTTTAGAGCCAATCTTCAACGCCTTGTGTATATATGTGGAAACACGCGCACAGCATGTTAATTACTATGTTAACAACAAAATGTATTTCGTTGATTTTGTTTACTAATGAGCATCTAGTTCATTTATTAAATGAGAGAAAAAAGGTAAATATTTTTCTGTTTCTTAATTTTTGTTTGTAATATTAAAGATTCTCAATTGAAACTATTTTATGTATTTTAGGCCAATATAGGATTTGATTTTAGGCAATTTATTGCACTATTTACCTAAGTAAATAGTGCAATAATACTATTATTTAATAGTATTTAAATAATGGAAGAGTATACTTCTGCAAAAGTTAAAATCGTTATAAAATAAGAAAATAGTAAACCTCTCTTCAAAATTTTATTCTTAAGCAGTAAACTTTAGCAATCTTATAAGTTTTGTGAACTCATGGCTGGGTGAATATAAAAGGAAATATTAATTTTATACCGCTGAATTAATATTACAATAGAACAATTTGTAGAATGTAAATATATAGGATGTAAAAAGATTTCTTAAAAATTAAACCATCATATTTGTTTGAGAAATAATATTAATTATATAATATATAATATGTTTTACTGTGCTTATATAAATTTTGAATAAAGAAATCATTATAGCTGTTTTGTATTTTTAAAATTTCGATCAAAAATACTAATAATTCTCTTAGTGTTTTAAATATATCAAAATATAATGTTCGTATTTTTTTATTTTTGAAATTAAAGAAAAAATATAAAAAATTAAACAACGTAAAAAATTTTTTATTGTGGAAGTTAGTATGTTAATCTAATACTTTAAAAATCTCTTAAAAATTGCTTTATATCTCAAATTTCCTTTTTTCTTGTACACATATTACAATTAAATTTGAATTATCACGTATTAATTGTTTTGCTTCACGGCTGTATTATCTTCAATAAATAAAAAGATCTGTTGGAAAATGAGTTCCCATTGTAAAACAACTGGAATGAGATTTTGTTTTTCACACGACATATAGCCTATAATAACTATTGAATTTGGTCAAAAACTCCAATCAATATATAACGTAGAAACTTATATTTTTTAATTTATAATTCACATAAACATAGTTATATATTTTAAAAATATAACAAATTTCGAGGGAGAATTAAGTTCTAACTAGATTTGTTTTTTCCAGGTCCTGCTTTATAGATGTACAGTTTTGTCGTAAAAGCGACTCATATTTCCTTTTTTCTTTTTTTGCGTTATCTGTCATAATAAAATATATCTACATATTAAGAATATGTAGTCTATTGTTTACTAATATCAAATAAAGTTTTATTATCAATTCTACTATCCTTAGACTTTTCAATAGATAACCAACGTACTAGCACTTTACCATTTTCTTTTTATATTTTTTCTATAAAAATATATCATTAAAAGTATATTTTTTCAATTTCATATGGTAGAACATGCCTTTTAAAGTCCACGTCTTCATCTTTCAATATATATTTCACAGGCTCAGTCGATTGAATTATCTACTGTATATACTTCGTTACTTCAGTTAGGTAAATATTCTTTAGTAAAAAGTTTGTTAACTTAGCTGAGATAACACTATTGCCAAATTAACTCGTTTATATGGAGTCTATTGTTAATAATCGATTTCAATACTAGCACCACATTATTTTTACTAACTTTCACAGGTTTTATATCGATAGTCAAATGTACCGTAGTATTTTATTCATGAATTATAATTGGAAGAAAATTGAAACACTTATTGTGTAAAATATCTCCATTTCTTTGTTTTCAACGGTAGAATAAGTTGTGTATTGACTAATGTTAAATTTTTAAATTATAAAACTCTTAACCCAAATCCGTTTGCAAATGTTTCAAGGGGTACCAACAGGTTTTAATGTTTTTGCAATGCCATCTGCCTTCACCAACTCTCTATTTAGTTTATGATTAATATAAGCAATATACCAAGGATTTTCATCCACATACATGTGGAAGCATAAGAATATTTAGTTGGAAATTGGATAAAAATTGTGGCCGCTAGAGAATCAAATACAAAAAAGTAAGACAATACCAATGTGTTATTTAAATATGTATAATATATTATTATATTGTTCAAATGGTAGAAGCAATGGATGTATCTTAGGCACACTAGATAAAGTTGTATTTGTATATATTGTGTAGGCATGTCCTATAGGCATTGTTTAAATATCACTTTGCTGTTATATGAATGAGGATTTAGCCTATCCGTTATAGGTCAGTTGCATATCCTTGTACCGATAAACAATTAAAGATTGAGCAAAGCTTTGGAAAACTAGTCATGTTGAAAATATAATGTTTGTTGAGCAAGCATGTGTATTCCTTTGTCCTAATGGTATGCATTTATTCTAAATAGACCAGATTAAATTACTAACCAAACATATTTGAGCGAATATTATCTCTGCAGATATCATATATACGATTCTAAAACTATCATAGCGTTAGTTGTAATAACTTTATAAAAATGGAAATCTATCAAATCATTATGCATTACTCTGACTAATATTTTAACTGTTTATCTTAAAATTCATTAATGAAAGTTCCAAAAGCAAGTGCTCAAAGTCACGTCATTGTTTTTGTTGTATATATACCCTTCCATCAAATATGAGTGGGTTCAAAATAGGCGTGTAAATCGTTAAATTAAAGATACCGATTTTTACATTTTTTAACAACTATTTACATATTGTTAAAAGAAGATAATTAATTGTCATATATAAAAATTATAATTAGTTTAATAAAGTTAACAATAAGTTATAATATTGAGTGTGACTACAGTCGGTACTCGGTGAAATTCCATAATAAGGCAAAACAAAAATGAAAAAGCACTTATAATTTCACAAACAACATTTCATAATGTTCTTTGTGAAATTATAAGTGCTTTTTCATTTTTGTTTTGCCTTAATAAGTTATAAACTACTAATGATTTATTTTAAACAAGAATACAAACTTACCTGTGTAAATTCTTTTTCTTTATTCTTTGCTGGAACACTTAGATAACACAAAGTAAATAAATAGAGCACAAAAACAGTTTACAGTGTTCATATTGGTAATAGAGTAGTATATTCAAGTTAAATATTGTTTCATAAAGCGTATATGAGGCCACTTCTAACAGTTTGGTATATATTAACCCTTATGAAATTCAAATATTGCCCTATCTACCCTTTTTATTTCTGACAGTGGGGTTAAGATAAAGTTTTGTTTGTTTGTAATTTACTTTAAAATGTACAGGTTGAAATCTAATAAAGGATGACAGAAATATATGTAATAATAAATGTAATTGACTGTAGATTTTTCCTCTTCTATATTCACTAAAATCGACGACAATTGTTTACTAGAAGTGGTGAATTTGAAACCCTAATCTATTTCAATCGTGTGTAGGGAATATCTTCAGCTCTTTAAAAGCCTAAAAACAAAGTGTCACTACAATGTATAAACTAAGGTAAAAAATCCCCTTTTAAAAAATAATTTTAAAAATATTACAGGACTCCTCCAGGAAACGTAGAACATTGAATTGCAATAATTATTTTTTATTTTGCGTAACCTCCCTGAAATGTTTGGTAAATTTTTATTCAGCTTTTACAGTTTGTATATTTAATTTTAAAATGGTTGTGAAAATCGAATAATTTTTATTAATTATATAATGCTATTAGTTGAAATTTTTTGTGCAATTGCAATAATTGTGTTTTTAAATTATTAAAACTTTTTTTTCTTCAATAATTATATTTTGAATTTCGGCT